>JAKZAO010000012.1:22746113-24027963 GCA_023053555.1 Branchinecta lindahli
TTACTACACAAGACGTCACGAATTTTGGCTTCTTGGAGTCAAGGCTGGAACACATTTTTCTATTTTCGGCTGAATACCATGCTACGCGCTAATCGGGCCAATCGGCAATCACGTTACAGGGATCCGTAGTTACCACGCTCCCGAGCATGGTAAGCAAATTGTTACTATTAGCAAGAACAAATAATCCGATAGAACTTCTGTCTTTAGTCGCATGCAGCGACTATGAAAACCCCGACCAAACTGAGCGGACCTAGATGTATTTACTCTAGCTTTGAGCTGATGTTAATACTCGTTTTCTCCTCTTCCGTCTTCGCCGTTGCTTATAGCACAAGAAATAGTGAAGGAGGCTGGCAGGAGGCGTAGCCTACTCCCAGCGCTGGAGCGCGTCCATAGAACCAATCAGCTTTGACTCCTACTTTTCCTCACCAGCGACTTAAACAGCGATTTAGCTATTTGTAGAGGTAACGAAACGTGATGTGGCGCGAAGCTAGTAACCTCCGCTCGTTCGTAGCAGACAAGGTATGGGGAAATATTCAACTCCGATAGACATATTACAGAGATAGAGAGACGGAGGTTCTGTCAGATTACTTGTTCTTGCTATGAGTTTTTATTTCGAGAAGGTTGAAACGGTCAGCGTAGTAACTTTCACGAAGGGTAGAGCACACTCAATGAGTTCTACAGAGTAACTTCCAATATCACAGGCAAAGTTTCTTCACGATAGGCTATGTAAAAATAAATCTGTGTACTTCACAATCATTCAAAAATTCTTAATCTTTCAATCAACACAAAATCTATTCCTTTTCCCTGGGAGTGGTGAAGCTGGTAAAACTGGTGATGCCAATGCAGCTGCTGCCTAGAAAAAAAAACCTATGAAGTGTCTATCTAAAGTCACAGCAAAGACAGAAAGTTGATTAGGCCTGTTCGTTTCTTGTCCTTGGTATTAAGCTTGGACAATTTAAGGCAATTAGCTGGCAAACTGTAATCAAAGAATTACCATGTTTTGTTTCTAATTTGTACTCTCTACTCAAAACTTAGTTCATACCATTTTCTCGTGTCAGAAGGACTATCGGCGATCAGAAGAACTATCGCCAATAATTACTCTAGGACAGGCACCGCGTAGGCTCCACCCCCGGGCAAAAAGGTATCTAGCATGATTCAAGACTTCTCAATTCTTCCCTTATTTATTCTTGACCGCATCTAGGTGGTGAGCAGAGGGGCTAGACAGTTGCAAGTAAAAACCTAAAGAAATTGAAAGTATGTGCAGTTTACTTTCAGTGTTAAAGCACAACTCTTACTAGAAATAATATTTTCCCTATGAAATGGATCAGAAAAAACATTTTCGAAAATACCATTACTTTTCATCTGAAATTAGCGATTTTCTTGTTAGCGCCTGTCGACTATGTCCAGTCTTACTGCTCTCCGACGCGGCGATTGGGCGCAAAACATTTGAAAACTGATCGCGCCGTGGTTCAAAAATGTGAAAACTAAGCAAATAAAAGAAGTAACAAACAAAAGCTTCTCTGATCTGTGTGTGTGAAAGAGTTGTCAGCAGACGTTGATGATCCCGGCAAACGTTTCGTTGTGTCACGGGCAAAACTCGGCAAGGCCAAAAAAGCGCTAAAATTTCGTAGGCACAAAACGAAACAATGGAGAAAGGTGGGGATTTTAGAAGCTTATAATTCTGTATGGGAGCTAGATATATTATAAAAAGCAGAATAATCAAGAGGGGTCCTTTAATGGTACTTTCATGGTCTCAGTAAACCTATCACCTATAATTATTAAACAAGACCAAAGGTTCCGATGGGATCCCGAAAATTCAATATTTGATCCAGACAATTAGGTTTTGTCTTAGCCAGATCCAGTCTTCGCCGGGCCAAACAGCTACTCATTAAGAAATCCAAGCCCAGATATGGATTCAACACGTGCATTTACCTCTATAAGCCGATCGAAACGATCCTAGCTTACTTTTGTGAATTTTGCGGTTTTGACGAAATTCAAGAACTAATTGTCCGGCGAAAAGCTAAAGCTCAAAAACGGATTCAGCGTATCTCCTTACCCCTATATCCAACATCTAATCAGTATTTCAAATAAAAATTTAGCTTCTAACAAATTTTCCGGTTTTGGCCGGATTCCGGGCGAACTACTTGTCTGGTGATAAAATAGTTTTCGTATTCTTGTTCAACATGCCTTCTTACCCCTACATCAAACATCTAATCAACTTCAGATAAAACTTTAACTTCTAACAAACTTCCCGGTTTTGGCCGGATTCCGGGCGAACTGCTTGTCCGGCGAGAAAATGGTTTTCATATTCGTGTTCAGCATGCCTTCTTACCCCAAAATCAAACATCTAATCAACCTCAAACAAAACTTTTACTTTTAACAAACTTTCCGGTTTTGGCCGGGTTCCGGACGAACTACTAGTCCGGCGAGAAAATGGTTTTCATATTCGTGTTCAGCGTGTCTTCTTACCCCATACTCGACTATCACATTAGCTGTTTAAAAAAATTTTGCTTGCCCCTTAATTTAAACCCCCTCCCTCACCCCTAAATGTGAAGCTACAGGGCCCATCTACGAACTCGGCCTTACTCTTGACCCAAAGAATCCCCACAGCAAGTTTCATCAAAATATCTCACTGCCTTCGAGATTTATCGTCCTTACAGACAGAGGGACAGACGGACAACTTTTGCGATGTCATAGGTATCGCTCCACTTACGTTTTTGGATCCCAAAAACAAATATCACAATCTATATTTCAAGGATAAACACTCACCTATTTACTAAAGCTCTCTGTGGAACCAGTCAGCGGGGTTTAGCAAACATGGCTGTTGTTGTGAGTGTACAAATCTTGATACAATGCTGTGATGCATAGGGCCACTACAGGTCAGAATCCTGGGCTGCACTTGGTAGATCACATTATGAATTATGTGCGTCTATCGGCCAGACATCATGTTTTCTGTATTCGCATCTGTAAAAATTAAAGCATTTCAATCAACTCTCCAGTGTTGTTTTGTATTGCAGAGTGCTTAAAGTTTAACCGAAAAGGACTGAGATAGGACAATCTAGTTACCCATCACTTATTCACTTAAATTGGCTTGAAGACCCGCTGAAAATGCGTTACTTGGTTGTTCCGCTATTCAGGAATAATCGATTTTCAAATAGTGGAATTTCCGTGTGATTTTTGGTACCTTTGTTGTATGCCTTACCCTTTTACCCTCATGCCTTTTTGTTCAGGCACTAAGCAATCTTCACCAATATCGCCACTGCCCACTGAAAAGCCTTGTTTGTGTTTAGATAAAAATTTCCCACGTCATAGTAGAATTTTCGCTGTGGGGACGGCCGCAGTTATTCTGAACATCATAACTAGGGCAGATGTTGGAAAACAAAAAAATCCCTTTCCAGAATCCAAATAATTCAGTGTATTCAACTAAATGACACAAAAATGTTGGCTTTTCAGTTAAACTTTAAGCTTCCTCATTGCTGTCCGATGATTCCTATTTATGCTACTTTCAAAACAGAACTGACACAGTCTTGACAGAAAGGCAGCCAGACCACACAGACTTAGTGCACTTGGCTGGCCATACCCAAGTTCCCTGTTAATCAGTCTGCTTGTTTGTCGGTCAAGCTATGTCAGCGTGAAGCTATGTTCTGTGGATTGCATACAAATAGGATTCAAAAGAAATGTAGCCTGCCATTTGAAGACCCTGACAAGCTAAAAAAAAATGGTTCTCTTAGTCTACCCAACTCTGTGTTATTTGAACTGGTTGCTGGTCTGTCAGACTACATCAGTCACCAGTGTTCTGAGGATTGTATAAATAATTGTTAATGGCAGGGTAGTATTATCTGATTTAACTTTAACCATCAATATTGTGTGGTGTTATGGGGTGCTCAAGCTTTTCTCATAGTCTATCCCACGTTACTCAAGTATGAGCTGACCAGTTTGGTTGTCTGTATGTCCGGTTGTGTCAGCAATAATTTTCTGGTCAGGGACTTGCACACAAAAATGATTCTAAAGAAAGGGTATAGTTTGCGACAAGTTGCCTGGTCCCAACTGACAAGCTAAAAAATATTTATCGCATGCAGATATTTTTTATTGGCTCAAACAATCAATACTGTGTCATGTTACTGGAGTGCTCAAGCTTTTTGTACAGATTACCTTACTGTAATTCGTCTAGCTGTCTGTCTGTCAGATTTAATCAGCTTGAACTGGGGTCTCTTTTTTTTTAGGATTGTATATAGCCTTAGTTAGTACAAATAAGAATGTAAGAGTTCTCAAGCTTTTCCCAACAATTTTAAAAATACGTAAAATAGTCCAGGTAAACAACCCAAAACAACCTCCAAGGCTTTGTACAAAGCACAAGCTTTGCAGCACAAAATAGTCCAGGTAAACAACCCAAAACAACCTCCAAGGCTTTGTACAAAGCACAAGCTTTGCAGCACTTTTCAACCTAGTAACAGATTTTGGTGGCTAGAGGCATGAAATCACAGCAATTCTTAATTTATTAACTACATTTTTTACTTTTATCCAGCTAACCGATCTGGAGGATTTCCCACTATAAGCCATTTACTTCCCTCAGTTAGCAGACATAAATCCTTATAAGCCCTTTTTGCCACCATTTTTCTTGGACTGAGGATCGAGCTCCCTCCAACCAAGCAAATTCGAACTGTTCATGTTGAGTGCAAAATAAGGCGGTTTTTTGTCACCGGCAAACTGGATGGGATGCCGAAAAACAATGGATGGTGGAGAGTCGGCAAAAAATGTAACTACTGTTCTCACTTGACTAAGAGCAAAATAATGATAATCATACCAGAAGGCGGCAGCTAGAATTCCTGCATGTTATTTAGTTTTCAAGCCAACTTTATTAGGTCCTTTCCGAAGCTTTTTATTGGCATAAAAAGTTAAGTTTTTATAAAATTTGGAAAAAAACAATTTTCGCCAATTTTACTTTGATTTAATGCTCACAAATTTCAGAGAAAACAAATAAAAAGTTTTGGGCCAAAGTTTCACTTCTATCTTCCAGCCCAAAAACTAGTTCCTTCCATTAATTTTTACAGTATCATTTTAAGTAGCTACTGTAATCTCTGAGTATATCATGCTAACAAATCCTTTTCAAATTACATCCATAATTCATCTGTTACAGTCGCTACACTCCAAGCCAAACATGGTACACCATAATTCCGGATTCTGTTGAAAGAAGCATACCTCTACACTACAGTAACTTACTATACTTTACTGCCACTGGTAGCCTAATCTACTATGGTACAGTAACCTGTCAGGTACATACCAGTTTGAAAGATCTTCATCATTCTTTCGTGGTGGGCCTAATGGCTCAACTCTCATTGAAGTTTGAGAAGATGAGGACACTTCTGGAGGAGCAACTGGCTGGTACAAATATCCACCACAGTGCTGCCCTGTTCTTCCGGGAGAAAATCCTCCTCACTAGTTGCACTGGTCTCACTACTGCTAGGGCTGCTACTGCTAGACATTTCTACAAATACACAACTTTCTTTCTACAAATACACAAAGCCGACTTGTTGTTGTTCGCTTGGCCAATTTGAAATATTACGACGAACCAACGACGAATTCTCCGAAACATAAGTAGCGGCAATGCAGAAATTCGTGTCAATGCTTGGCAACCCCGCAATGTGACGTTCAGCCTGAAAAGCGGCCGAAGACAGCTAAATCCGAGATGGAAGAATGTTAATTGGAAAGGGTTTCGGAAGTAAGCAGGTCTGTTGGGGAGAGGGATGGAGTGTAAAATAGCGTATTAGAGTCCTCTGTGCTTTAAGGCTATTGTAATTAATAAGCTAGATTATGGATGTGTCCTATATAGAGAGGCTAAGAAAAGTATTCTAGCAAAGCTAGATACAGCCCTTCACAATGTTCTAAGAAGAGCCATTGGATGCCTGAGGTCTACACCAATCCCAGCAATATATTGCGAATTTGGAATTGCCCCGCTCGAGAGAAGAAGGCGGATGCTACAAATAACCTACTTCACCAAAAAGATTGGACAACCTACACATATCATCTCTTCAGAAGTGATTCAGTCCGTAAATCGTGATGTTAGATATGAGAAAGGGCACATCCCAGCTACAGTCCGTTTTGTGAAACTGGTTGAAGAAGCGGGTCTCCCTGTCCCAGCAGCAGACACTTTGGAAGACGTGGATGGATATGCGACTACAGGCCTAGGTGAAAATGTTAGGATGTTCCTAGAAAATAGAGAAAATAAAAATATGCCTAGCCTAGTTCTGAAAAATGATTGGACTGAACTCACCAGACCACTTACCGACTTTACCCACGTGTATACTGACGGTTCGAAGACGAATGTTGGCGCCGGTTGTTCGGTTGTTGTTCCGAGGCTTGGCCTGTCTTGTGCTTTTAGGGTTCCCATGAGATTGTCAATTTTTTCGATTGAGATGATTGCAATTTTTAAAGCGTTGGATTATATAAAATCGCTAGGTAGAATTGGTAAATGGCTAGTGTGCTCTGACTCGCTATCGGTGATAAAGTATCTGTCAGTGCCACATCGCCCAGCCCGT
The DNA here is from genome assembly GCA_023053555.1 of Branchinecta lindahli. NCBI lineage: Eukaryota > Metazoa > Arthropoda > Branchiopoda > Anostraca > Branchinectidae > Branchinecta > Branchinecta lindahli. The sequence continues at coordinate 22,752,650 of JAKZAO010000012.1, forward strand.
GAAATGGCGCTGAAGATTGAAAATTTGATGAGAATTTTGGAAAGAAAAGGAAATACAGTGATATTAACATGGGTTCCAGCGCATGTTGGAATTCCTGGTAATGAAAGTGCTGACAAATTAGCAAAGTGGGGAAGTGCTCATGGTGAAGAAATTCCCTCAAAATTATCTATTGAAGAATTTTTAAATGCCTACAAGCAGGCGTTGGTGGATGCAGAAGAAAAAGAGTTTTCAAGATCATCGCAAAACCCAATCTTAAGTTTATATGAGTGCAGACCACCCCCGAATGATCTGATCCATCCAGATCGAAAAATTGCATCAACTATATTTAGGCTAAGAACTGGTCATGCAAAAACGAAGAAAATGCTGTTCAAATGGAAACAGTCTGAATCAGATAAATGCCCAGAGTGCAGTGTTGTTGATGATGTTAGACACATACTGCTAGTTTGCAAAAAGTATGATGCCCAAAGAGTAAAATTAAAAGAAAATGTGATACGTAAATTTGGTGCTTTTACTGTGAGGTCTATCCTTGGTCATTCAAGTGCCCCGGCATGGGCGAGGAAATTGTCTGTGATATATTTGGGAAATTTTGTAAGAAGTACGAAGTTATATACGTGTTTGTAAGAAATATGGTTATTTTTGAATTGTAAATAGTATTTATGTTAATTTTATGACGACCCCAGAGAGTGTGAATTAATGAGTGTTTTATGTATTTTAGATTTGTGATTGACCCAGGAAATGGAAAATATTAGAAGGAAGAAATTCAGTGAGGAACACTTACCCAGATTCTGACGACGTCTTGAGAAAGACCCCCTAACCCCTTTACAGTATTGACGAAGCCTTTGGCTAAATGTTTTTTTGATTTGTATATGATTGGAATGGACTGAAGCATTGTAGAATATTTACACAGCTTCACGCATATCCAGTGGTACGAGCGTGCATGAGCTGAAGCTCTGTAAACGTCAACCTACAAACAACAAACAACAACGCCTACTGCCCATCAAATTTCACTTAATTCTGAGTTTCTAAAATTTCCTATTCCCCTCCAACTCCCCCCCCCCATACCAATCCAACCAGACTAGGACCATAAAATGAGTTAGGCTATCTGGGCATATGAGCTCCACACCTTCAAAGTTTCATCCCAGCGCTCCACACATTTCAGTAGGCTACTAGGGCTGCCAAAAGATTTCTGATGTTGGTGCACACCATGGCCAGATCCGGTTCGGACACAAAAATGCATGATCTAGCCTATGGCATCTTCTTTTACCATCTATGAAGTCTCACTTGAATCTGATCATTTTGGAAAATTTATGGCACCCCCCCCAAGCTCCCCAAACCGAGGCAACATCTGACTGGTACCAAAAATTGGATTATCGGATCTGGAGCATATGACCTTCATAACTTCTAAGTTTCATCCAAGTCACTGTACTTGTTTCATCATTAGGGCTGCCACAAGATTCTTTATGTCCCCTCCAACTCTCACAGTTGCCGAATCCGTTTTGGACACATATATAGATCCTTTAAGGCATTTTTTTTTTACCAGCCTTTATGTTACTCTGTAACCGGTTAACCCGTTCGCAACCTATGCATTTCGAAAGGTTCCTGATTCCCCCTCCCACCACCCCCTACGGGTGATTGAACCCGAAAAACTAAGTTTTCGCACAATTTATTGCATATTATTATGAGTCTTGGAACTTATATTACTGAAGAAATAACAGAACCATCCAAAAACGTCAGTCAGGTACTAAGACATGTGTCATACAAGCCGACAAAAAGTGCGTCATACTACTCAACTCACCTCAGCTGCTTATGATGATCAAATATCCTACCTAGGTCCCTGCAAAAAATGGTTATTCTATTTCTATGTCATAACACCTTATCGACATGGGAGTTCGTAGTTAGACAAAGAACTTACTTTGAGGGTCAAAAAATAGGTTTTTTAGTATAAGGTCTGCGTGAGTTTCTTTTTTTTTTACTCATTTTCTCCTTTGTAAAGTAGATGTCTCTTAGCTGCTGCGAGCACAGATGAATAAAACCAATAGTTCCAAGAGCATGTCATACTACTCGCAGTGTCATACTACCTGACTCTCCCCTACATAAGCCTTGGGTTTGAACATTTGTGTGGTTTTGCAGTTCATGTGATCTAATTTACCTGGGTGTGGCTGCCAAGAGACATGAACTTTGATAATTTATTTAAAAAGGAAATTGAATGTATCGGAAAAATACAGCACACCAAAAAAAAAGAAATGTCCAGCATGGAGATTCTTAGGGAAGCTAGTAAAATTTGGAGTTTAATTAGTAACGAAATACACTGAATTTACTTAAGTGTTCAGACATGCTGAACGCTTATTTAAAAATCATTTTCTTCCCAGACAAGTAGTTCGCCCGGAATCCGACCAAAACCGGAAAATTTGTTAAAAGCAAAAGCTTTATTTGTAGTTGATTAGATGTCCGATTTAGAGGTAAGAACAGATGCTGAATCCGTACAATTATGACAGTCATTTTTTACCTGGACATTCAGTTCGTCCGGAATCCGGCTGGAACCGGATAATTTGTTATAAGTTAAAGTTTTATTTGAAGTTGATTTGTTGTTCGATATAAGGGTAACGAAATACACTGAATTCGCTTCTGAGCTGTTTTTTTTGCTGGACAAGAAGTTCCGGAATTCGGTTGAAACCGGAAAATTGGCAGAAGTAAGGTAGGAAGTTCCGATCGATTTCGTCGTAATATATTATGATTTATAGGTGTAATCCACATGCTGAATCCATATCTGAACTTGGTTTTCTCAGATGATTAGCTATTTGGCCTTAATCTGTTTTTAAATTTTAGTAGTAAAAATTTTCAAGGAATCTAGCAAAGACTGGATCCAGCAAAGACAAGGCCCAGTTGTCTGGATTAGATATTAAATTTTTGGGATCCCATCGAAAACTTTGGTCTTGTTTTTTGCAGAAAGCAGAGAAACTGTACTGCAGAACATGAATTCCAAGTCTTTCAAAGCAGCTGAAAAGCTGATCCCACCATCTTACACCCGCTTAGCAGAAGAAGCTCGTACCACTATGGAAAGCATGATACAGGAGCTGCTTGAAAAGAAGAAATGGCCTGACGTAGGCTGGAGTGAACAAATGATAGAACTCTTTCTAAGAGACTTGTCGATGATGGATAGTAATAACTTTATCGGATCTGCTGGGGTCGGCGAGCGGGAGGGACGAGTACTGTCAGAAATGGTTCTTCGTAGACATTGGGGATTCACTCATGGTATTGGACGGTCAGGTGAGTCATCTGTCTCCCTTGCCTAATTCAGAGGTCTGTTAGCATATTGAATTGTGGTTAGTTCTTTTTCTCTTCACTGACAACCCTTGACTGTACCTTAACTTTTGAGGGCATCTTACCGACATGATTACATCTGCAATCTTCCTCCACCTGAGTAGAGTAGAGTGTAGAGTAGAGTAGAGTTTTATTTCTAAAAAGTAGCTTTCACAGCGTGACCGCCGAATTTGACTTCTACGTCAAACATAAATATACTTCACACTCAATCAATTTGTCAGTTAAATAATAATTGTAGTATAACTGTAGTTCCCTTAAAGTTTAACCGAAAAGGGCTAGCATAGGACAATCTTGTTACGCATCACCTATTCACTTAAATTAGCTTGGAGACCCGCTGAAATTGAGTTACTTCGTTGTTCTGCTATTCACGAATAATCGATTTTCAAATAGTGGAATTTCCGTGTGATTCGTGGTGCTTTTATGCGCTTGTATTTTTGTTGTATGCCTTACGAGAAAGATTTATAAAAAAAAAAATTTGTTCAGTCACTTAGCAATCTTCACCAATCTCACCACTGCCCACTGAAAAGCCTTATTTGTGTTGAGATAAAAATTTCCCGCGTCATAGTAGAATTTACGCTGTGGGGACGGCCGGAGATATTCTGAGCCTCATAACTAGAGCAAATGGTGGAAAATCAAAAAATCCCTTTGCAGAACCCAAATAATTCAGTGTATCCAGTTAAATGACACTCAAATACGTTGGCTTTTCAGTTAAACTTTAAGAGCTCGCTAGGAACGATATCATTGAGTCTGTGAGTGAGGCGTGGAGTCCGTGAGTGAGGCGTGAATCGTTGAGTACCGGGGTAAGCAGTTCGGGGGGTAAGTTGTGAGCTTCGGCAAAATGGGAGCACAAATCCTTTTTTTCTTTTTTTTTATTCCATAATGAGCTTTACCTCAAAATCGAACTCTCGCTAGTTCCATTCCACAATCTTGCACTGTGGTTGTAGGAGTCTCAAGAATGGCATTAGGATAACGTTGAAATTGAAAAGGATGTTTGGAAAAGATGAATCCATGCTACAGCGGTATTTGAGAGCTCTCTTGTGGTCCTCCTTTCAGACAGATGAAGCAGGAGTGGCGTTTTTGATCGCCGATGAAATTTCCCCGGTAGACGAAAGAAGTTTGCCGATTCGTGCTTATTTACTGTTTTCGATATCCGGTAGCCGTTGGAGGCAACGTCCATCGCCTATCGGCGAGTCCTAGGCCGATAGGCGATGGACAGGAATTTGGGCGATAGACGTTAGCCGTTGAGCACAAAAACAAAAATTAGAAGAAACAGCTACGGCTATCGGCTTCCGGCAAACGTCAAAAACGCCAAAAAGTCAAACGGCTACGCTATCGCCAAACTAATCGGCGATCAAAAACGCCGCTAGGGTTAAAATTGTTCTGGGAAATTTTAGCTGTTGGTGATTAAGTTGTTTGGCTTCTAATGAAATAGTTCAACATGTGATGTGTGAATCAGGAGATAGCGTGGAACAGGCCAAAAGAGTCAGTTATAGGCATTAGAGAGAGCTTCTCTTCCCTGCAGATGCGTAGATACAATAAGCATAGACTACTCAATAATCTAGGTTTGTATTTATCCTAAGATCCAAATTTTTCAGGAGACCTTGTCGAGCCTCAACCAAAAGCTGCTGGTTCAAGCATCGTAAACAAACTAACAAACGCCCTTGCCCTTGATGCAATCAAGACCTGTGGGATCAACTCTGTCAGTGCGTGTTTTGTGGTCCCTGTTGCAACAGGCATGGCCATTTCCCTGGCACTTCTGACGCTAAGGGCGAAAAGACCTAGGGCTAAGTATGTCTTGTGGTCTCGAATTGACCAAAAATCGTGCATCAAAGCTGTACAGCTTAGTGGGTTCAGTTTGAAAGTAATAGATACGCTGTTAGTTGGGGACGAGCTAAGAACGAACTTGGAAGAGTTAGAAAGAACCATCGAGGAAGTAGATGTGGAAGAAATAGCTTGCGTGATCACAACAACTAGTTGTTTTGCCCCGCGCGCATTTGATAGTGTAGTCGAAGTGGCACAACTGTGCAAAAAGCACAGCATTCCCCATGTAGTGAACAATGCATATGGGCTGCAAAGTAGCAAGTGCTGTCATCTAATTGAGATGGCATCGAAATCCGGGCGTGTGGATGCTTTTGTGCAAAGCACAGATAAAAATTTCCTCGTTCCCGTTGGCGGCGCTGTGATCGCCGGCTTCGATAAAGGATTCATCGACAGCATATCAAAGATGTACCCAGGAAGGGCATCTTCTAGTCCCTCGTTAGATCTCCTCGTTACGCTACTAAGCTCGGGAAAAGATAGGTTTAAATCTCTTCTCAAACTGCGAAAGGAGAATTTTGAGAAGTTGAAATCTGGAATTGCAGTGGCAGCAGAAAAATACGGGGAGTGCGTTCTTCATACCCCCGGGAATCACATATCAATAGCCTTTAGTCTTGGGAAAGCAAAGAATGTTAGGTGTGATCGCAGCATAACCGAAATCGGCGCATGGTTGTTCCAAAAACGCATCTCGGGCTGTCGAGTCGTCGACCCATCAAGTACATCAGAAGTTGCAGGTACACCGTTTGTCAGTTGGGGTTCTCATCACTCGGACTACCCCATACCCTATTTGACCGTTGCTGCTGCAGTCGGAATGGAGGAGAGTGAAATAAGTGCGTTTTTGAAAAAGTTTGATTCGGTGATGAGCGACTGGTATAAAAAGTCCAAAGTTCCGAACGGCGAGACTCATTTGGACAACGGAAAAACGGTAGGACTTCTTGAGTGAGTCAATAGCGTTGTTCACTGGGAGAAATCGGAGAATTCCAAAGACTTTAGAAATAATTATAATGACAGTGAGATGTTATAGTTTAGGAAAAAATAATGAATAACAGTTAAACCAAAACCTCTGTCAACGTAAGTGGGTCGTCCGTCCTTGTACCTGTGAGTTCTCCCGGATCGGTATCTGTTTACAGTAGATCTCTGCTCTAGCATAGCTTAAAGTTTAACTGAAAAGCCAACTTATTTGGGTGTCATTTAATTGGATACACTGAATTATTTGAATTCTGCAAATGGATTTTTTGATTTTCCACTATCTGCTCTAGTTATGAGGCTCAGAATATCTCCGGCCGTCCCAACAGCGTAAATTCTACTATGACGCGGGAAATTTTAATCTCAACACAAATGTGGCTTTTCAATGGGCAGTGGTGAAATTGGTGAAGATTGCTTAGTGCCTGAACAAAAAGGAATGATAAATCTATCTCGTATGGCGTACAACAAAATTACAAGCGCATAGAGGCACCACAAATCACACGGAAATTCCACTATCTGAAAATCGATTCTTCGTGAATAGCGGAACAACGAAGTAACTCATTTTCAGCGGGTCTCCAGGCCAATTTAAGTGAATAAGTGATGGGTAACAAGATTGTCCTATCCTAGCCCTTTTCGGTTAAACTTTAAAGGACTAATGCACTTAGAAGTATAAACATTTCTTCAGCCTGAGCTGACTACGAGTCGTAGGTAGCGTTCCAGTGAAGTTTTTTACAAGTTACGATGATAAGAGGGGCGAGCGCCGTATTGTGGTAGTTATCACGCTCCCTGGAACGAAAATAATAACAACGCGGACATACGTCATCGCTCTTACGGGAGTTCCTGCAGAACCGATAGTTATTATCGCTTATGATGCTCGGGACCATCATAAGTAAATCGTAACGATCGTAACAGTCGCGGAACGAAAATAATAAGAGGGAGGTGCCAATTTACTTATTGCGGCGGGCTCTGGAACGGCAATAATAACAAGAATAGTAACGATCGTAACTAATATTAAGTCGCTGTAACGCTACCACAGTCGACTGAGCGTGTTCCACCCTTCTAACAATAATATTAGTTACTGTTTTCGTTCCAACTTCGTGAAAAGTTACTCCGTTGACCGTTCCAGTCTTCTCGAAATAGTAATTATTTGCTTGCCACGCTCGAGAGCGTAGTAAGCATGGTAACTACGAATCTCTATGACGTGATTGACCCGATTAGCCCGTAGCATGATATTTTGCCGAAAATGGAAAAGTGCGTTCCAGCGTTGACGCCAAAATTCATGACGTCATCGGTAGTAAATACAGTAAGTAGGGTGGAACACGCTCATAGTTGAGGTAAAAATAAAGACAAGAGCTGTAAGCTCATATGGCACTTGCATGGGTTGAGATGTATTATTTGATTAAAAGTAATTTTCGACTGCGCGGTTCAGATGCGCACTTTAAGGAAGCTAGAGAAAAAGTATTTTATCGTAGAACTTGGCTGTAATGATGCGCACTTTAAAGGCACTAGAAATTCATCTGTAAGGAAGACCCTTGAGGCAAAAACGATATCAGGCTCTTAGGGATCATTGATATATACGTATGATCAAAAGTATTTTTTTTCCGCTAATGCGGGTAAAATGCGCACTTTAAGGGTGCTAGAATTTTTTTTTTTTTGCAAAACCCTTGTGGCACAAATGATCATAGGTTGAGATGTATCGTTTGATAAAAAGTACTTTTCGACCTTGCGGTTAAGATGCACACTTTAAGGGAGCTAGAACTTCATTTGTAAGCAAAACCCTTGAGGCAAAAATGATCATGGACTCATGGGGATCATGGAAATGCATAGTTTGCTTAAAAGCATTTTTCTTAATTTGCGGTCATGATTGGTATTTTAGGGAATGGTCGGATTTGAAAAGTGGCGATTTCTAAGCCAATCTTGTCGAATTTCTAATATTCCAGCCAAATTTCATCGTCCTAGCACATCTGGAAGTACCTTAACTCGCGATCACCGGAATTCCGGACCCGCCCCTCAAACTCCCCCCACAGTCGCCGGAGCCAATCCGGTTCGGTTTTGGACTTGTTTGTTATTCCCACAAAGTTCCATCCCGATCTCTCCAGTCGAATCCGGTTACATATCCCCCCCCCAATTGTTGTCGGATCCGGTCCGGACAGGAAAAAGATCACCACAGGCCCTCTGTTCAGTTATTAAGTTTCACTCGAATCCCATCACCCGTTCCAAAGTTACGCATGGCTAAATATTCCGGATTCCCCCTCCCTCCGATCCCCCCACGACTATCGGATCGAGTGAATTTTTGTTTACAAGTTAGTTTACGGGTCCCTGATACCTGATACGCCTCCCAAGTTTCGTCGTGAAAATCCCAAAAACTGTCATCACCAGAATTCCGGGAAACTCCCCTCCACCTCCCCCCCCCAAGTGACCGGGTCCAGTCCATACGTGTAAACGATTTATATGGAGCAGATTCTTGTTCTTCCCAGCAAGTTTTACTCCAATCCCTCCACTATAACCGTCTCTCGAGATTTCCGGTCTCCCCCCCCCCAACTCCCCATAGCTGTCGAATCCGGTTCGGACTTCAAATGGAAGATACAGAGATATATCATTCATTCAGGTATTAAGTTTCGTCCCAATCCGATCACCCGTTCGAAAGTTACACAACACTCAATTTTCCATATTCCCCCGCACTGAATCACATATACAAACCCCTTTGACCCTCGAATGCACTAGCTCTTTCCGATGTTAACAGAGTGATCCGATGCAAAGAGTGACGTCACGCCGTGCGCAGACCTACTAGTCAGAAGAAAGGGGTAGGGGTTTTACAAAAACTACTAAATTCTCAGGATTCCCCGGCCCACCACTCCCCCCCAGATGGTCAGATTGTGAAACTGATTATTTCCAGGTTAGTTATATCGGGTCCCTGATATGCCTGCCAAGTTTCATCGTCCTAGGACATCTGGAAGTACTTTAACTCGAAAACAGTGGACCGACCGACCGACCGAAAAGCGATCGGTATATGGCACTTGAGCGGAGCTGCAAGTGCCATAAAAAACAGTTAAACCAAAGCATCTGTAAACATGTGGGTCGTCCGTCCTTATACCTGTGAGTCTTCCCGGATCGGTATCTTTTTAGAGTAGATCCCTCGCTAGATTAGAGCATGGCTTAAAGAACTACTGGATATAGAAGTATAAATATTCCTTCAGACAAAGCTGACTGCGAATCATTATTGACTGTGCTAAACTGATACGTCAGCTGAGTTTTTACTCTGCCGATATTTCAGCTACCAGCTGACGTATCAGTTTAACGCAGTCAAATATGCATATAGAAGTGCTTTCTAGAGTTTTTCCTGTCACGGAGTTGAAAATTCTTAATCTCCATATCCGCTTCAGAGCCATCGTGCGGTTTAGGTCCGATTAGTCCATCATCATCATCAACAACTAAAACTCTGCTAGTATATTTGTTCCTTCAGCAGAAGATAGGGTGAACCTCCCTGACAGTGTCAGTTTTCACTACCCTCGTGCTCAAAATGTGAAAGCTTCTCTTTTCTGTTCATTACCTCTCTCTCTCTAGTTCTGGTACGGCTTCGGATCAAATTTGTACATTTCGCCTCTTCGCGGCTGGGCAGCGTAGCCTTGGTTCCTTAGATTGACTCAAGCTGGTCTATTGACCTCAGAAAGTCAATGATGGTTTTGATGATGAAGGCTTCGGCAGCAGGGGGGAGAGTAGGCTGCACGAAGGATCCAGTCGAGAGGTTGAGGTGGTGGTTCTTGAACAATGATACCACCTGGGTTCTATGTTTGTTCATGAGGATTTGGCGATGTGTGTACTGGAATAGGATGTGATCCACGGTCTCGCTCAGGGTTCTGCAGAATAGGGGAGGCGGGGGGTTGGCCATCAGGAGTCGGATCTTGTACGAGTGTGCTGGGTGATTCCACCCTGTTGCCCCTGCTCGTATCCGGTGGTAAACTCTGCTTTCGAATTTTCTCCGGAATGGGGAATATGTACTTATCTCTGCGTGATGGATGATGATAACGAGATGAGGTAGGGTAAAGTATCATCCGCTTGGAGCGCTGAAGTGGTGTAAAGCCAGTTTCCATCGAACGGATTTTTGGCCTCCCTATGTGAAGTAGACGGCGGAGGGCGGGGATTTATGTTTTCTGTCACTAACTCCATTTATGAGATTGGCGTAAACAGTCACAGCCTAGCAACAGACAGAAACAACCAATGATAAGGGTTAAATGATCAGTCGTTTTTTTCCTTCAAGCACACTGCTAAGTACGTAAAGGCAGTTCCATGTTTTACTCACCGGTTGATGGGACGAACGGAAAGTGAATTTAAACATTGTTCTTAGTGTACTGTTTAATTGTTTGATTTTTTGGGAATATATTTATTTATTTACAATCGTCAGAATAGGCGATCCGAGTGTGACTTCGCACTTGTCTGGCAAATGCCTTTCAAGCTCCAAGGACGGTGAATCCTAGACAACTAACTATATATTGATATTTATAGGAATACTGTTTAAATATTCTCCCAACTCTTACGTAAAATCCACCTATTACGGAAGCATCCTTATTTTTATTTTTTTTAACGGATCCCAACCGAACTATCCAGCCGGTGTCAAATAAACTGCATATCTTGGCTCACCTTATGGCGGCCTCTGGCTGGTGGCCATAAATCGAAACTGCACTGAGCGTTCACACACGCCACAAAACACGTCAAGATACGTTAAGCGTGTAAGGGCCCGCTTAAATACTAGGGACCACGGCAGGTCTTCCTACGCTCGGCTGTTTTTTTTTTTTAATTTGCGTAGAAATATCTGAAAACGTATTTACTTAAAAAAACTCGAAGCTCAAATGGAGTATCGTTTAATGGCCCGAAAAAGCGACATACACTAACATAGTTCAACCCTACGAAGACAGTTAAATTAGCATCCCTGGGCAATTTTATCTGTAAAAAAAAATAAACTTTTCAACTCCTTGGATTTCTTAGCAACCCCACACTACCACTAAATCTTGACCATGCGAAATTTGATTCTTCGACCTTAAGAGTCATATCAGCTTCAACACCATATCTCGGTAATTTATCGTGCTATCAGACAGACAGACGGATGGCGGGACGCTTTATGGTGTCTTAGGTACACATAACTTTCGTTTTGGATTCCACATAAAAAAGTTACGCAGTTACGCTTAACTAGTAAACAGACAGACAGGTCAATTCCCACTTTTACGCACAATCTTGGCTGTGTCAAGCTTCTAAACATGACGCATTTCTACGGCGTCCAACAGAGCGGATCCCATAGGCGACACGCCTCGGAAGCAACCAATGACAAAGCAGCGCGCGTGGCGAGTGGATCAGGTGAACAGTTTCTATGCCAACGCACTGAACAGTCACTGCGTACGAGATAAGCTTCTGGCAAAAATATATCAGTTTCATAGATTCTCCAAATCAGTAGCAACTGCTCCCAACCTGCTGCCACCTTGTGTGGACAATCAAGAACTTCTTTGGAGGAACAGGTTGGGGTAAAACCGCAGACCTTCAACAGAGTCGTCCCGGCATAGGTGGCCCACTCTTTCGGCCGAAAGTAGACGTTCTCTGGCCAAAATCACAGATATGCCAATGACCATTGCGAAAGACTCGATAGTTTGAGGTCCGTCTTTTTCAATCTAAAAATAAATTCCAACTCAAGGTGGCTGCAACTTCAAAGGTTGACAATTCAAAATACAGAAATAAAATCTAAGATTTCGCCAGCTCACATACCGCAATCACTGTGTATACTACTGATACACAAACGTTTAAAGCGGAACTGAAACTTCTCAATATCAACCGCCGTCACCTCCCTTCAAATTTCGTAGTTTTATACTTCCAATCAGAAGCGTTACTAGCCAAACTCTTGGGGGGGGGGGGGGGGCAAGATATTTACCGACTGGCTGATCTTTTTACCGACTATTTTTAAGAAAAATTGGCTGTTTTGAGACAAATCGACCATCTTACGAAAAATCAACTGTTTTTAAGAAAAAATCGACAATTTTATGGTATCGAAAAATCACGAAAAATTACTGGCCAACAACATTGGGGGGGGGCACCTCCCCCCATATGTGACACCTCTGCTTTGAATAGCTGTCTGTGTATCTTTAATACTTTTGCTGGGTCGAAGAAAGTCGACCGTCCTTGGCAAAATTTTTAAGCCAGAGCAGCATTCTGTTTTCATAATACAAATCTCAATTACTAACCCATGGTTCAAGACATGCTGCGTCTGTTGCTGTGCTTTCTGCTGCAGAAGCAAAAGCTGAAATTTTTCAATGCACAATAGCGTGGAGCTGTATCGTTTTGACGCAGGCCACAGAAAACCAGCGTTTCAACGCACAGAAGTAGCCTATGTGACGCAGGGTTGCGATAAACCACATGCTTAGACGTAGTAGACGCCTATTATCTGGGAAGGCTGGCAACTTCGTGGTGTGAGCGAAAATTGGCCGACGCAGCATGGCTTAGAAAAAGAGAATTAGGAAAAGTGAGATTCTGCGGTTTAGGGTTCTGGTAACGAAAAAACGGAAGTCTCGTTCAGTGCAGCCGTGTGAGACGCTACAAAACAGTGCTCTGACTGCTGTAGTTAAAAATTCAATACCAATGGCATGCATTTCGCCAGCTGTTGGCACTCCTCGACCGAGGACATTCGGAAAATAGTGATGGGTGACTCAGTCAATCACCTAAGGCACTCGGCGGAAAACTTCTACTCTGAATTTTTTACCACCAAATTTCCTTCACTGCTTTCGACGAGGTGTTTAGAGGCCAACGCCCTTATCACTCACCAATATTAATCTTATCAGAAGAAGAAGAAACATACCGCACGAAGTGTCTCCTCTTCCAATCTGTCTGCATCCAGCCGCCGCGATTGAAGGGCGTAGACACCAGTTGGAAAGCTGTACAGTTGCAACTGTCGTTCTGGTCCCAAAGTTTGACAAGCCTTAAGCAGGTCCTCTGGGGAAACAAGCACCAGACCTCGAGCTCGGTTGAGTCGGCAGTAGGCGTCGGCAAGGGAGAGAAGACCACCAGCTTCCTAAAAAAAATCATAGCCAATGGTTAGTTTGGGTGTACGGCACAAAAATAAAAAATTGAGTTAAGGCGAGTTAGGAAAAAGGGTTGTTTATTAGATTACACTATTGCAATTTATTTACTGGATTTATTTGGAATTTATTTACTGATTTAGTTTTTTTTATGTATTTTGGTATTAACCATGGACCATTAAGGCTCTTAGCGTTCGTAAATATCATAGCATATCTGAGCCGTAGGTCCAGCGATACTACATAATATCACAGTTGCTTCCACCCCTCTCCATAATCGAAAAAAAAAACACAGACCCCAAACATTTGCGGCTGAATGCTTTAAAACTGGACCTAAAAACTCCACCGTCAGAAGCTTCATAACAGATAACACAAGGATGCGCAGTTTCAACAGATAACACTTGGGATGTTACCTGTTATGATTTTGCAAACATGCATTACATGCATTGCCAGGAAGAGCCGAAAAAGCATCCGCTGCTTACCGTTATCATGATGACAAACAAAAAAGTCAGCTGATGTTTTTCCGACGGTGTTTCGACTCTTTTTTATGCATAACGTTTGAAAATCGTAGGAGCTCATCCTAAGTTTATCTGTTGAAACTACGCAAACTTGTGTTATCTGTCATGAAACTTCTAACATTGTACAAGAGGTTTCCTTCGCCACGACAGAAGGTGGGATTCTTACTGGTTCTCGATTCGGATGCCGTTCAATCAAGATCGGGTTTCATAGCACTGCAGTCCCACTTGAGCCCATGCAAGCACCGAAAAAAGTTATTATACAGGACGGGAAAGCTTTTTCGTTCGAGCCTTTGATCTTCCACGGCCTTAAACGGCTTTAGCCGTTTAGCGTAATTAATTAAACTTCAGCTTAATCAAAACAAAATTCTCTTACTATATCAGCTAAAATGTGCTTACTTGGACTGGATTAATCAATGCTTTTTCCACTTCTTTCCCCAGCTTCTGATAGTAGTTGTCACTCGTTCCATGGGTATCTTTCGTTACAGGGTCGTCTATACCAAGGGTTAGCAGGTAGCTTTTGAACAATACTGTTTCGTCGTCGGTTATGCTACCCTTCCTTTCCTAAAATAAACATCAATTCAATTGAATTGATTTTCAAACCATTCACGGACTAGCCGAATTTTCGTTTTTTTGTCAACAGAAATAACTGTATCAAGATAAAATGACGTCAAACGTAAAGTGAATAAATACATCAACAACAACAAAACAAGATACTCAGACCGCAATATAGGTTAATTAAAGTTTAAAGAACCGAAGAAAATTGAAGACATATATTTATATACTAGCAGTTGATCAAACTGCTTCAGAACTGAGCCGGCTCACAAATGAGGGTACGAACGATCAGTGGAAGATTCGCTCTGTATACTCAACATCCACAGACCGGAAGGACTAGTTTGCTAACGCAGGTCCAGCTAGTTCTTACGCCGCTGGAAAATGTAAAATGATTGCTTCCGGTGGGCAGAGTTTTTTTGGGCGCGCTGTCCACTTGCGTGTGTAAAGAGTGATTTTCCAGCTCGCTGCTGCGGTCGAGTTCAGACAAAAAGATCATTGTATTTTATATACCAGCTATTATATATAAGTTGATAGTGAAAAACGGATACGTCAGCTGAACTTTATTAGAGCGACGGCCTTTCTTGGCAAGGGTCCTCTTCAGGCTTCCCAGCTTGAGACCCTTGTCAAGAAAGGCCGAAATATCGCTCGAATAAAGTCTAACGTATCCGTTTTTCACTATCAACTATGATTCGCAGTCAGCTTGGGCTAATAAAATATTTATTATGTAGCCTATAAGTGTTTCGGGGCTCAACATAGTTAGTTGTTGTCTGCTCTATCCAGTCGAACACCACACACTGGGTCATGTAGTGTTGTTTCCCCGCAACTGGAAGATCGGCTCGTCCGCTGCCTACACTACCTTATTAGGTCCATGACCTCAGCGGACATCTAGTACCGTAAAGACACCTCCGAGTTAAAACTGTGCTTGCCCTCCCCCCTCCAGAGTTACAGCTTTAATAACAACCCCCCCCCCGTCCGGTGATGTGGACAATTCTACTGAGATCTAGACGTTTCATCACTGACACCTGCCTCATCAGAGCCAGTTGGCTTTGCAAGAAGATGTCTTTATAAAGTCCGCTGTCCTAAGGCTAGCAACCGTGCAAGCTATCTGCAAGGAGATCCTCCTCGCAGGGAAGGTACCATTCCGAGGCTCCCGATCTCCCAGGGTCGTGCGCACGCGCACATATAACCAAGAACAAATTAAGCACCAGAACCTCCGCCTCCCTATCTCTGTAATACGACCATGCGCAGTCGAATTCCCGATACCATACGCCATACAAACGAGCGGAAGTAGGAGCTACGCGGTACATCACAATTCGTTACCTCTACAAACATCTATATCGCAGTAAAGACCCCGAGAAGAAATTTCGAGAGTAAAAGCCGATTGGTTGTCTACCCTTGTGACGCCACATGTCCTCATGACGGTGTTTGCGTTTTCAACAGAACGCGCTTAGATGGAGCAGGTAAAGGACAGTCAAAGAGGAGCGGGGTAGGAGACCACGTCGGCGGCAGGCTTCAAGCTTTCTATCTAGCTTAGCAAAACTACAATGCGAACACCATTGACAAGTGGAACCAGATCTCAAGTCTAATCTGGGACGTTTTCATCATTTCTTGTATTTTCTCCTGTGAGTTAAACCATCACAGAAATTCACCTGCCTGCTCGTGCGCTGTCCCGCAGACTAATGCCGAAACGGGTCTCAGAGATTGGCCTACCCGACCTATCTCGTATAGACAAAATCTAAACACAACTTAGCAAATTTAAATGCTATTAGAAGGGAACGACTGGGGGGTCAACGGAAATACAACAGTACTGGAAGATGTGATAAAACTACAATTTTAGGCCTTCACACTGAATCCCTACGAAAATAGGTAAGAAATTCCCGTACTGAAATGCGCCTTGATACATCCTTCGCTAGAGTCACCATCTCCTCGGCAGACTGCATCAGCTTTTTCAAATCTTCAAAAGCCACTTGGATGCTTGATTCAGTTTTTATGGCCTGCTGCTCATAGGCCCTCTCAATTCCAACTATACCACTTCGAGTGGCAATAGTTCGTGGAGGAGCCTGGAAATAGGTATTTTCATAAAAAATAAGAATAATTAAATCTAAAAGCCTATCAGCTTATCGTATGTATTGCCATGTGGTATTCGAAAAGTGAGATGGTGAATGTGGGCTTTACTTTTTAAACAGTAGGTTAAGTCCCTCCGACAATAACTGAAATAGTTATCGCCCTGGTATACCTTACCTTAAATTGCAGCTCGGAGCAATTGAAGGATTTTCTATCCTGTAGCATTGCTCAGCATTTCTTCGGAAATGTGAATAAATTCGGGAATGTGTCGGGTGTTGGGTTGGTGTTATTAGCTTGAATTCATGCTCCTGTCTGGGAATCCACATGGCATCCTACTCCAGACTCCATTCCTTCTTGCTCCCCTCCTTGTCAAGGGGGACTTTGAATTCTTCGACGGTTTTGCTAGATACCGGATCTTCGCTTAGGGAGTTCCACAGATAAACAACCCGGTTGGTGAGAAAGTGGTGGCGTTCCCTCTTGTAAGCGCTGAGCTTTCTGGGTTTCTTGGAATGGCCCCTTGTTCGCTGTGTTGGGTCGATGAGGAAGAGATCATTAGTCGGATTGTTTTGGATGGTGGCAATAATTTATTTACTGCCCGGTAAAAGGGCGACAGTATTTGTTATTGCCTTGGTGACTGAATATTGCTTAGGGCACGGTCAAATAAGGAAAATTATCACTGAATGCGTCGCACGCTAACTGCTAGAAAGGCATATTTGCGTCTGGAAAGCTAATTTCTCCGTATTTCACACACTGTCATGCCATCTAGCGCTTTTGAGTGAATATCAAGTATCAGTGTGGTATTGATTCGGGCGTTTTCAGACAACTGTAATAACACGACCAGAGGCATACTTTAGCGGTTCCTGCAGGAAACTGAATCCTGGTCTGACTCTGATATGTGTGACGTGTGACTGTATTTGCTTGTAACCAAAAAATCATACATTCTCAAATACTGTAGTGGTTCTAACACATCCTCCACCACCGGATTATATGCTTACTTGCTTTGCTGGAGAGGTCTGCTGTTCGGGAGTTGTACTCCGATATTTTTTCCATGATTCCTCCTGCAGCAGCTTGTTTATCTTACCATTGAAATTGTCACCATTTTTTATGGACAGCTTGATGTACACTCCTGATGGGGTGCCTGAATACAGAATTGTGAACACTGAGTTGTTTACAAAATAAAACACAAACTAAACTAACAAGTTTTCACTCTGATAGAAAAGCACACATGATGCAACTATTCTATTTAAACTTTACCAAGACTTTTAAACTCTTTAATACCCCGCCTGAACTAGACTAAATCGTATTGCTTCTGATTCTTGGCAGTGAAGTCCTGTTTGGGTCTCTCCAGCGAAACTTTGGCATGGCTTGAAGGATTTTGGGGAGGTCTAGGCCTGCATGGATTAGAATATTTTGGTCCTGAAATTTAACTATCCTCATCTTATTTTGTTCCTAACCAGTTCCTAGTCTGTTCTTCAAAGTAGGGTATAAGCTTCTTCTGCTTAGTGGATCATCAATCACAATTCTGACATCCTAACATCATCCAGTACTTCCTAAGCCCTCAAGGTTTAGTTGTGTTTCTGACCCTTGCAGAATATTCAGGTATTTTGGGACATTTCCTTAGGAAAAAGAAAGCTGGAAAGCTATGCTGGAAAGGTTGTGCCATGTTTTTTTTTATTATTGAAAAAGAGGAGCCTTGAGACTCTTGAGAGACCAAAGACAGCCAAATCTGTCAACAGTATTTTGGAAGGTAAAGTAATATACAGTTTTTATTAAAAATTAAAATAGCTCCAGTGCCATATAAGCATCGGACATGCCAATGGCAACACATACAACAAGAGCTGGAAGCTCATATGGCACTTGCAAGGCTAGGTCAGAGGATGAAAGTAGGAATTCGTCAATTCGTGGGTTTCTTTTGATCATTTGTAAGCAAAACCCTTGAGATAAGAATGATCATGGGTCCTTGGAAATCACGAGACTGTATCGTTTGGCAATGCATTTGGCTGTGCGCACTTTAATTAGGGCGCTAGAAAATCATTTGTAATCAAAACTCTTGAAGCAAAAAAGATGATCACGAGGAGCACGAAAATGTATATTTTACTCAGAAGTATTGTTTGTACTTTGGGGAATTCAGTTGTAAGCAAAACCCTTGAGGCAAAAATGATCATGGGCTCATAGGGATAACGAAAATGTATATATTGCTTAAAAGTATTTTTTGTACTTTGCGGTTAGCATTAGTACTTTAAGGGATGGTCGGATCTGGGAACTAACTATTTCTTAGCCAATCATGTCAAGTCTCTAATTTTCAAGCCAAGTTTCATCGTCCTAGCATGTCTGGAAGTACCTTAACTTGCGATCACCGGAATTCCGGACCCCCCTCCTAACTCCCCCACAATACCCGAATCCGGTCCGGTTCTGTCACTGATCTACATAGGGCTTGTGCTTGTTCTTCCCACCAAGTTTCATTCCGATCGCTCCACTCCAAGCATGACACAAGGTTTCCGGACCCCCCTCCGACCCCCCCCCCCCAGCTTCATCGGATCCGATCCGGACTTGAAATGGGACATCAGAGATATGTGGTCTTTCTACATACCAAGTTTCATTATGATCCGATCACCCGTTCGGAAGTTATACATGCCTCAAGAGTCCGGATTCCCCCTCCCTTCTCTCCCCCCACGATGGTCGGATCGGGAAGCTGACTGTTTCCAGGTTAATCTGGTCGTGTCCCTGATTTGCCTGCCAAGTTTCATCGTCCTAGCCCACCTGGAAGTATCTTAACTCCGTATGACCGGAATTCCGGAACCTCCCTCCAACTCCCCCCCCCCAGTGCACGAATCCGGTCCGGTTCTGTCAATGATGTAGGCTACCTAGGGGTTGTGCTTGTTCCTCCCACCAAGTTTCATCCCGATCGCTCCAATCTAAGCGTTTAACATGATTTCCGGTTCCCCCCTCCGACCCCCCCCACATTCATCGGATTCGGTCCGGACTTGAGTTGGGACATGTGAGACATGGTGTCTTTCCAAATATCAAGTTTCATTAAGATCCGATTACCCGTTCGAAAGTTATGCATGTCACTAAATTCCGGATTCCGGCTCCCCTCCCTCCCCCCACGATGGTCGGATCGGGCAAGTGACGATTTCCAAGTTAGTTTGGTCGGGCCCCTAATACGCCTGCCAAGTTTCATCGTCCTAGCACATCTGGAAGTACCCTAACTCGCGATCACCGGACTGACCGACCGACCGACAGACCGACCGACCGACCGACGGAAAAGCGATCGGTATATGGCACTTGGCCGGAAGGCAAGTGCCATAAAAACTGAAACTTTGTTAATTGACTGATTGGTTTCTACTGTTGAATAACAAAACACTAGCTTAAGACAAGTTTAGCAGGGCTATTGTACTCAATTATAGCTTGTAATACTGAAACATTACCAGTAGATTATATGGTGCAAAGTAGCTTTTCATAAATTAAAACGCAACCATGATTTTTCCCTGGGATAGCCTTAATCTTAGGTAAAACATTCAAGCTTACCTTCCTTCTGTGTCAAGTGAAGGGTAACTTTGTCTTTGCCAAAAAGGCCAGCTTTGCTAATTTCTGTGCAAGCAATATTTTCCAAAGGAAGCCTTAGCTTTTTCTGGTGGTTATACCATAGTACTTCACTCTCTGTCAATTGAACGGAACCACGATCACATTCTGTCTGCAAGATATATAAGATAATAAGGCCCCAGGGCTTTGTCAAGGGATGCAACATCTTTCTGAATGAAGCTTAGGCTTTCTTGCTCTTACAGAACAGAACATACAAACCGATTAGCTGGCACGGTCCACCACTATAGGCGTGCCTGAAATAAATCAGGGCACCCACTAGCGCCCAGGTTACAGCATCCAAAATCCAGCAACAATTTTGCATTACTTAGATGACTATACAAAGTATCCCAACAACAGAAGAAAAAGAAATTTTTAAATGAAATAAGGAATTAGCTTACACAGTGAGAGAATCTGATTAATTCTTAAAGCCACAAGACAACAACAGACAACACAGTTTAATATTATTTCTTAATATTCAATGTAAATTTAGATGTAAAAAAAAGTAGCTGAACTTGCCTACAAAAATTTGTTGATACTAAGGAGGAAAAGTCAGCAGCCTATAGCAGCAATAGGTCTGGGTGATCATATTCATATTTTCTCATCTAACTCACTTGCTGGGGCTCCCCATGCACTCAAAACCAGCTCGAAATCACCCAGTTTCATAGAATTTCACTGAAGCACATAGTTCCAAGCTGGCCACTAGATGGACAAAACCCTAAAGTCAATGGATGAACATAGGCATTTCCTTATGTAAAATACTGTTCTCTAAGAAGATTTAAGATGCTTAGAGGCAAGATAGAGAGGTGATTTCGGCCTCAAATCAATCACATTCTGATCTTCAAAAGCTCAGGTTTGATTATTTTTTTTTTAGTGGCTACCCTACCAACAGAAGAAAAAGAAATTTTTAAATGAAATAAGGAATTAGCTTACACAGCGAGAGAATCTGATTAATTCTTAAAGCCACAAGACAACAACATTTGGCTCCTAAAATCTTAAGCACTCAACACTTAAGATGATCTTTAGTTCTCGATTTTTATTTCCGTTCAATAACAGGGTGCCGCTACTAGTAGGCGGACACGTCGTAAAAAGCGGACAAAGTACAACCAGTTAGAATAAATCTGCCTAAACAAATAACAAACCCTAAACTTTTCTTCTTCAGTTGACGTTAACTTCCACAGCATTGCCACGCCACACAATTTCATGAGCAGAATTGCTTAAACAAAATATAAATAATGAAAATGACATTTTGTCACTCTTTTAATGATGTCACACTGTCCGCTGCTGTCCGCTTTTTACGTCGGTTATTTATCGCTCGTCATTAATAGTCAATCCTCAAAGTTATTATACCCTGTGATAATTGTGATCAAAGATCTGTCAAGTTGTGATTCGTAGTTAGTTTCATAACTGTAATACACAATTTTTTGATCAATTCTGTCAGTGCATTTAAACCTTGTCCGCTATTCATGACGGCGTGTCCGCTATATTTGACTCGTCACTTTTCTTGGACGCTTAATTTGACGAATGGACGGACTTCACGTCGTAGGCTTTTGTGTTGGTTTGACAACACTGCCGGATTCAAGTGTTTCATCATTGGCAGCCATTTTAAATTCGGAACAAAACGTGACCAAATACTCTGGGATAGCTTGAAATTTGGAGTTACAGAAGGTGAAAGAACTGGAAGTGAATTAACTGTCCGCTTACTGGTAGTGGCACCCTACGGCTACATTGAATTTTTACCATTTTACAGGCAAATAACAAAGACAAGGGGATTTAACAACAGCCTAAAATTTATAATATGTTCAAAGATGCATACCTCTTCTACTGTATGCATTCCCAGGCAGCCTGCTGTTACTTACTGGTTACTTAAGATCATTCATGACTGGACTTTTTTAAATTGGCCTGATCACTCTGAACTGAAATACAAATTTAGGTTAGTCTTGAATAACAAAAATATAAGCTGTTACCGACCTTCGTTTCGTTCGAATATATGCTAACTCCATGCTCCTCTACCAGAACAGGACAACTTGGTCTTAAACTTGTTGGAACAGTTTCAAACCGATCCATGCTTTGTCGTTTTAAATTTTTCGCCACCGAAGATTTCTCATTTCGTAGAATTTGCGGATTCTGTCGTTTTTCCGATGGTTCGACGAGGGAAGTTGATCCCCGTAGCTCTTCGTTCATAGGGAATTTTGGATTGAGAAAAATCTCTGTAAAATGAGTTGTAGGTCTGCTGTTAAGCTTTTCGGTAAGAGAATTCTCACATTCGAAATACGCTTGATTCCAAGCATAAGATTCAATAATAAGAATGTATGACTTTGTTATCATTTTGTTACTGAGGTAGGTGTTAGATGATTAGTTGCGTTTTTTGCCTTCCTTCATCCAGTTAACCGACCTACAAGATTTCCCACTATAAGTTGTTTTCTTCCTTCTGTTAACCGACCTAAGTTTTTATAAGCCATTTTTTTTGCTCCGTTCGCCGGTCAGTTAACCAACCTTTGCTTTGGACTGAGGCCTGACTGAGGCGAGACTGAGAGCTCCATCCAACCGACCTACGCTCTTGCTTGGCACGGCGCGGAATTCAAAATTCTCATTGGAGAGAAAGATGCCGGCGATGGGAAGATGCCGTTTTTTCTTAAAAGCCATTTTTTAGAGCTCAGTCGAACCGACCGGCGAGACGAAAAAACTGTCAATAGTGGCAAATAGGTAGGCTTCGGTTAACCTAGCAACTAACCTAGTAACCTGTGCAACTGCGTTTTGAAATATCAGGAAGGAGACTTGCTTGGAACTGCAAGTTAGAGTTGGCTAGTCTTGGCTAGCCCTAATGTAGAGACAGTAGAGTAGAGTTACTACATATTTATTTGAAAAGTTAATAGAATTTGAACATAGCAGCACTAGGTCTAGGTTATCACCAAGCAAGCTAAGACCTGGTTAGGACTGCAGAGAAATCTAGGCCTACATTCAACATTTCTGAGGCGCATTCATGGTCCATGTTATTCGAGTCTTGCATTGCAATCTCTTCTGTATGTAGCTGGCTTTAAAGTTTCAATAAAGCAGAAGTAAAAGTAAACCTCCAATTAAATTGCAACTTGCCAGTTCCAAGAGTTGCTGGAATTAAATTGATTCATTTTAAATTTGCAGATTGTCTTGTTAAGTCAATAATACGATTCTTCTCAGATAATTTAAACATCGAAAAACTTAAGACCATTCAGTCATGTCCAGACTTAAAGTTTAACTGAAAAGCCAACTTATTTGTGTGTCATTAACTGGTTACACAGAATTATTTGGGTTCTGCAAAGGGAATTTTTTTATTTTCCACCATCTGCTCTAGTTATGAGGCTCAGAATATCTCCGGCCATCCTCACAGTGTAAATTCTACTGTGACACGGGAAATTTTAATCTCAAAACAAATGCGGCATTTTAGTGGGCCATGGTGAAACTGGTGAAGATTGCTTAGTGCCTGAACAAAAAAAAAAATGATAAATCTTTCTCGTAAGGCATACAACAAAAATACAAGCGCATAGAGGCACCACAAATCACACGAAAATTCCACTATTTGAAAATCGATTATTCGTGAATAGCAGAACAACGAAGTAACTCATTTTCAGCGGGTCTTCAAGCCAATTTAAGTGAATAAGTGATGGCTAACTAGATTGTCCTATCCTAGCCCTTTTTGGTTAAACTTTAAATACCCAAGCCTCCATTTCATATATGTTGTTTTTCCCATGGTCCAAGACTTCAATCACTTACCGGTTGGCTCTGCTTGAACACTAAATTCTCTGGTTGGTGTTGTTCTGTGTTAAATATCATTGCCTTTGTTGTTATTTGTTTACAGAAAATATTGACAGAAAACGCAGAAGTTACATAACTTACAAAATATAAATTTATTTTTCTGTCCCATGTTTGCCAAAAATCTGGTGGCTCTGTGTTTCAGTGACAGGAAAAAATGTGAAGCTTTTAGCAGCAAGAAGTTTGTGGTACCAAAAACCGAATTCTGATTGGAATTTCAGATTTCCAGCATTGGAAATTTCTCCTTAATTTGCAAATTTGGTAAAAAGATTTTTAAAATGACCAGTAAATGTTCAGTCACAAATATAACCTAAACATCAAACTTCAACCATCGAGCTTTATAGAATGCTTTTGGTTGCAGTGTGTTCTTCACACCAAAAAAAGAAAAAAAAAAGTCTTGTCAGTTTGTTTGAATTACTCTAATCCAAGTTCGTGTCCCAACTTTTTTTTTTCACTGCCCTATTTCTTTTTTGTAGAAGTGGGCAATAGGAATATGGATTCATTTATATGTTTATAGCAGACCCAGTCCCTTTCACTGATATATTGGTTCCTGGCCTTATGGCCATGAAGTTACATGGCTTGCAGGAAACTCTTGGGCCAAAAGATCTTGAAAGGAGTTGACTATGGGACAATCAATGATCATTCAAGTGCCATTAGACTGGATCACATATTATATGAAATTCATAGCCTTGAGAATAGAATGGATTGAGCAGTTAGGGAAGTAGTGTGATCAGTATTACAAGTATTGACTTCCTTCAAACTATTGTGTCTATTCCTCCTTTTAGGTAAGGATTTGGCGGGTATTGCTAGCTTTACAAGATGTACTGGACAGACAAGAAGCTGTTACAAGATAGTATCGCTCCCAGAGCCAAGCATGGACATGAAGGACATCACTGATAGGGCTGCTACTACAATGTTTGCTACTGAGTTGGTCAGAGGTAGGTTGTGTTTTCCTTCAGTTTGAGTTAACACTATTTGTATTCAAATATTATGCTGAGACTGAATTCGTACACATCTGATTTTGTTCTGTGACTAAGGTGTCCTGCATTTTCTGTGTTTAAAATTTCTGCTGTTGTTGTAAGTAAAAAAGTCAGATTTTGTTTGTGAAGCCCTGTCTGCTGGACTTTCCAGATTGCCTTAGCCTATGCTTTGCCATTCCCTACATTATCTGTGCTTAGCAAGATATGAATGATATGAACACAACAATTACTCTGGCACAAAGTAGAATTCTTATCTGAAATTACACCTGAAAGATGTAGGATCTGTCAAATTCTTCCAAACAGCTAGATTTTACCAGCTTGTCCACACATTTTTTTTTTTACTTTTTGGCCCAACTTTTCCTGCATGCTTTTCCTGCAACTTTTCTGTAAGCATTGGCCAATTTCTATTGGATCTATTGAGCAATAGCGGGAGATTGGGAGACAATTTTGTCCAAACTAGGAGTCTGATAGACAAATGTCAGTGTGAAATGACTTAAAGTGCTGGTTGGATGATATAACAAATTTTTCTTTCAGGTGCTATGGTAACCATGGCCCATATTTTCAAGGAGCCAGTAACTATCAATTATCCTTTTGAAAAGGGGCCTTTGAGCCCACGTTTCAGAGGCGAGCATGCTCTTAGACGTTATCCATCCGGTGAAGAGAGGTGTATTGCGTGTAAGCTGTGCGAAGCCGTCTGCCCTGCTCAGGTGAGTGGAAGGGATTGGACTGGTTCAGCATTTTAGAACCCTGCTCTCAGCCTGGTTAATAATAGATAAAATAAAATTACTCTGTAAAAGAAAGAGTAAATGGACATAATGTTGAGGTGCTGTCAAATGGGGGATTCCTAGTAGACCGGACAGAGATTGTATAGCCTACTTCTTGACCAGTCGCGCTGTCCCGTTTTGCCCCCTCCCCCCAACCACATACACAAACACACACTCACACCCTGTTCAGAACTGCTAGCCTATTTCTTTGGGCCCACTCCAGTTGACGTGGAGAAACTTGCGAGGGGAGGGAATCATTCATACTAGTCTTCATCAGGAAAAGCTTCATAAAGCTACACAGAGAGGTAACTAGGAGATGCAACTAGGGTTGAGATGCGACGAAGTTTGACAATTTGAAAGCTTGTATGATAATAAGATTGTGCTGAGTGTAGCGGGTGAGAAAGCGTGAACATGGCATGCTTTGGATCACAACACCTAGTCTTTTCGGAGGCGATACTCAGTTCGTAGGTGAACAACTACATCCTGTTTAATATATCATTGTTTAGCCTACTTCGGGGCTCCGCTTATATCCACTTAACACTTAACTATGTGAAATCGAGACCCAGTCTACTTTTCGGAGGCAATACTCAGTTCGTAGGTGACCAACTAAATCCTGTTTAATATATCATTGTTTCATGTTTGATATGTCATTGCTCCGAGGCTCCGCTTATATTTACTTAACACTTAACTTTGTGAAATTGAGACCCAGTCCGAAACTCACAGTGGAACTGAGATCAGAATATGTGGACTTCAGCCTGCTTCAGCCAAGAGAGTTAACTATTAACCATGTTCTATTGTTCCATTGGAGGAGATTCTACTTGTTTCCTCTTAATGAATAACCGATTAGCGTGGGAACTTGTTAACCAACAAGATTAACTTTCCTTTTGTTCCACTGGAGGATATTCTAATCATCATTTCTCTCATACGCTCTTCATAAAATTACATCCAGATTAGTTCTTTTTTTGCCGCTAGATGCGCTGGCATAAAGTAAACAATGACATGTTACTTCGTGGTATACGTTTATCCGGATTTGTTTGGCCATTTCCAGCATTGTCTTAGGCCTAGCCATACTTGAAACTTCATAAAATGCCTCTACCTCTGTTTGTTCTCAATCCAACTCTGTTTTATCAGTCTACATCAAGTTTGTCAATTTTGTCTTCCGACATCATTGCTGACTGCTGAACCACTTTCCGACGAGGCTAATTAGCGGGTCGGTGTGAGCCGAAAGCCTAATCACTCATTCTGCATTCCGATAACTTGTCCCCCGTTCTCACGTGTGATTGTTATTGTTCCTCTAGCACATCTGGCGATAATTCGGTATTGGATTTTATGAAGAGCGTATTGGAGGAAAGGTAGTTACTTCTCGGAAAGCATGGGTGTAGAGCTAGTCAGGATATAGAGAGATTTCAGACGAGTGCTTACTAATAGATCTTGGTCAGTTATAATTTTACCGTCACACTTGCATGCTATGTCAGTATGCTTTTTGCTCCTGTACCAAGTTTTTGGTCGATTAGGTCATATGTGATGTCTTCCGATCAGTTTTGGTGGTTAATTGTATGGACAGCCTAGGCGTCAGCTCGGTAATAAATTGTTTTCTTCATGTCTGTGTACAACCAATTAATTACTATTTGCAGGCTATTACAATTGAAGCGGAGCCCCGATTGGATGGCAGCCGACGAACCACACGATATGACATTGATATGACGAAGTGCATCTACTGTGGGTTTTGCCAGGAAGCTTGCCCCGTTGATGCTATTGTCGAGGTAATTTTGATTCATTAATTACCGTGCCTGGATATAATTTAATATTTTATTCGTGCACAAAGCCTTAGGCCATGGCAAAGATGGTAACAAAATGAACATGCATTTAAAAAAAAAGGAAACTGGACCAAAGGAAAACTGACTAAGGTACAATTGTTTTCCACTATCTGCTCTAGTTATGACATTCAGAATATCTGCGGCCGTCCCAGCAGCGTAAATTCTACTATGACTCGGGAAATTTTAATCTCAACACAAACGCGGCTTTTCAGTGGGCAGTGGTGAAATTGTTGAAGATTGCTTAGCGCCTGAACAAAAAAAAATATCATAAATCTTTCTCGTAAAGCCTACAACAAAAATACAAGCGCAAAGAGTATAACAAATTAAAAGGAAATTCCACGATTTGAAAATCGGTTATTCGTGAATAGCGGATCAACAAAGTAACGCATTTTCAGCGGGTCTTCAAGCCAATTTAAGTGAATAAGTGATGGATAACTAGATTGTCCTATCCCAGCCCTTTTCGGTTAAACTTTAACAACTGTGAAAAAATTGACTAAACAGTGACTAAAGGAAATATTCTCTGCGAGCCGAAGCTGTCTTCTGGAACCGGAAACATGTGCTTCCAATCACCCTACTCATCCAAACTTCATAATTTGTTAGTACTTACATCTCCAACCGTAGGCCATCTAGCTTGCGGCATACACACATCATGTGCAATAGACTCTCACTGCCACACATCGGGCAGAAATAGTGACCAGTGCGTCCGTATTTTAACATAGTTTCCACATTGGTACCGAAAACCCCGGAGGAAAGGTAGATCCTGGCCCTTGCCATAGCTTACGCCCTGCTTCAGTACTATGAGTTCCTGAATTAGGCTAGGTCTGCCTGATGGGACCAAATGCGAGTGGCGGAAATTCTTGCGTGGGGTCACCGGCGTGACCCCTCGCGATAGTCAATACAGGTTGTTTGCATGTGGTCGTTCGTATGTCTGCCGCAAGCTAGAGCCAGGCTTCACCTTCCACAGACCTTCCAGATTTCCAGATATCTGGATCTTCCGCCCAACCAAGCCAACTCTTCCGGATTTCATAAAAATGATTGTAGCTAATTTCGATGTTATTCAAATTTTCGTAAATGTCCCTTCGCATATCTCAGGCGGCAGGCCTCCCAACTTTCAACATCGATTCGCATATTTATTTTGTCTGTCAAACATGTTGCCTCCATGGCAGCCTTCCACCTTTCGGAATCTGGGATGTCCGGACTTTATGGTCTGGCTTCATCTTCTGGATCAGCTCGACGAAAACGGATATCTGAAAACTTTCAAAATCCTTCTTGAAAACCTTCTTAAAGTGTTGCTTTTCGGTCTGGAAGGCATGAGATATAGGCCATCAGGTATATCTTCTGTTTTTGACCACTTTTACCAACAGCACGTTCAGTTTTCAGATATTGTGCGTCGAGCCGCCGCGTTGAAGAACGGGAAGGCTGGATAGTGTTGACAAGCGCTAACAAGATCGCTAATGTCACGTGGAAAGTAATGGAATTTTCGAAAAACGATATTTCTGAGCCATTCCATCGTGAGCAGATCATTTCTGTTAAGAGCCGTGCTATAACTTGTGCTTTGAATATAACAAACCCTTGTTTTAGGGCCCGAACTTCGAGTTCTCGACAGAAACTCACGAGGAACTCCTATACAACAAGGAAAAGCTGCTAAACAACGGTGATAAATGGGAGGCTGAAATCGCTTCCAACCTCCAGGCTGATTACCTATACCGATAAATGTGTTAGCGTAATCTGATGGTCTTTGCCGAGGAGCTGACCTTCGTAGGTCAGGTATACTGTAAAATTGTTATATACTAAGAGCGAATAAGAGTACTGTGGAACTTATTTCCCTCTGTTAGCTATTTCCATTGTTTTGCTGATTTCGCGCAAAATTAGTAGACGGCAGGGTAAGAAGCTTGATTACAGATAACACGTGTTTGTGCATCCTTGTCTTCAACGTTATTATATAATAACTTTTCTCGAACAGATATGTAATGTATATCTTCCTATGTCCCACAGGACAATAAATTTTTGGGAGGATGATACGATATCGTATCAGCCTCCACAGAGGATGATACGAAGCCGTATCAGCCTCCGCAGAAGTTCATCGAGCACTTTTCCTCAAATACTGAATTTATCAAGCACTTTTCCTCAAATATTAAAAAGTAGAAGCTCACCTCCAAAAAATTAATTAAAAAACAATACTTTCAGCAAAAAAACATAAAAAATAATTTTTAATTGTATAAAAAATAAAATATAAAATAAAATTAAAAGTATAAAAAAAATGACAGAACATCTTACTCTCTTAGACAACCAGCCTATGCCCTAGGTCATACCTTGTCACAATCAGATTTCCACTGAAAATACAGCTTGTCAACTAAAACAACATCCTACTATCCCTTGCTTTCCAAAAGCTAGTTATTAAGCATTGAAAAAATGACAGAACATCTTACTCTCTTAGACAACCAACCTATGCCCTAGGTCATACCTTGTCACAATCAGAGTTCGACTGAAAATACAGCTTGTCAACTGAAACAACATACTACTATCCCTTGCTTTCCAAAAGCTAGTTATTCAGCACTGAACACTTTCTTGTCTGGAATTTTTCTCGAATTTTCTTGTCAACACGTGGTTTTGTTTGTTTACGTCTTTCCACGACCCCTAGCGGAGTCGTTTTAGAAGATCTGTAGTACATTTCACGGCCGCTAGATGGCATCTGAATCACGAAAAAAGTGAAAGACTATTGGTAGAAACTGAAGTGCTTGGGTCCCAACAATAGTCATTTTAGTAGGTCTACAGTAGGCTTGGGTTGCTTTCACTAAAATAAAATTCTCTACCCCGTTAGCGAAAGAGTACAACAAAAGAAGAATAAGTCCTACCTATGAAAAATATTCTGTTCGAAAAAGTTATAATAGTTAACATACCTCCATCTCGGTTCATATCAGAATAACAACCTCGACGGCCATTTAAAAATATCAACCTCGCCTTCGGCTCGGTAGATATTCTTCATAACCTACCTCGCCTTCGGCTCGGATAGGTTATTTTCAATGGCCGTCTCAGTGTTATTTTCCGATATCAACCTCGATGTCTGAAGTTAACCTTTATTATCGCCCTTGCTGAGGGTATCGATAATCGAAAACGATTATAACACTAGTACATTTGTTTTAATTTTCTGGTATTCCCCTGATGTTAAAAGAAAAAAATTCCAACCGTGCGTTTTCACTTGATATGGCATGGCTGGCCGGGCGTTATCAAAATAAATAACGCCTTTTGGACTGTCAAATAAGATTCGCAGTCAGCTTGGGCTGAAGGAAGAGACTATATCGTTTATTCTTGGAGATATGAGAAACAAAACACTTGAAATTGGCATTTAAGAAGTTTTGACTCGAAACACAATAATTAAAAGGCTTTTAACAGATACATTCTCATGACGTTTACACAAGGATGCGCAAAAATCTGGTATCAAACTTACGAGAGTTTACGAGGGTTGATCACTCGCTGGCACCCGGTGTACGCTTGGGTCTGGAGTCAATTGAAAATTGGCCAGGGTCTAATCAGACAATGCGGAAACTCGAGCGGAATCAACTGTCCTAAAGACGGAAAAACTCGAGTGATCAGCCCCTTGCCAGCGAATTTCAACAGTTCAGACTTTAATTTGCTCCGTAGTGCAAATTAAGGTGAAAATGACGTGCATTTAGGTAAAGAAGACAAGGGCCAATGACGCGTTGTCGTATGGGGCAAAGAATATTGTCGGTGTACATGTTCTTTGGTATGGGGTTCTACTCAAAGAATATGTACACCGACGCCAAGTGTAAATAGTCTTTGGTTCTACTATCTTTTCAGCCACCCCGTATAAGTTTCCTCGATTTCTGTTAGACGATGCGCCGCCACTGTCTGATTCTGCTCCGCGCGAGCGATGTACTTCTGACAGGTTAATCGCCTGAGCTTCATATGAGACTTTTCCCATATGAGGAAAGCTTGGCATGGCCGTTAGAGCAAGCTAGTCAGAATTCAGAGAAAGAGCTTGTTCAGGACAAGAGCGATTGACAAGAAAACGAATCGTCAAAACTGATTCAGATCCTGTGTACACCAATCAACAACGTCTGTTGTCGCGAAGTTTCTGGCTCTTTGCTGGGCACGCGGCAATTTTGTATCGGCAAGAAGAGTTAGTCATCAAGAGTCTTTCAACAGAAATGATGTAACACACTATCTGTTGACATTAACGCATATTTCCAGTAATATTTCGCCAAAAGCAACACTGTAAACCTTTTTTAGTGTTATCAAAAACAAATAATGTGACAGAACTTCCGTCTCCCAATCTCTGTAATATGACTATGCGGAGTCGAATATTTCCCATACTCTGTCCGCTATAAACGAGCGGAGGTTACTAGCTTCGCGCCACATCACGTGTCGTTACCTCTACAAATAGCTAAATCGCTGTCAACCCGCGGGTGGAGGAAAAGCAGGAGTCAAAGATGATTGGTTCTATGGACGCGCTACAGAGCGGGTCAGCGCGCGGAGTACTCCTCCTTCACTATATCTTGTGCGATAAGCAACGGCGAAGACGGAAGAGGAGTAAACGGGTATCAACACCAGCTCAGAGCTAGAGTGAATACCTCTAGGTCCGCTCAGTTTTGTAGGGGTTTTCGTAGTCGCTGCATGCGACTAAAGACAGAAGTTCTATCTGATTGTTTTTTCTTGGTGTTATCTTGAACAAAAACGTAGCACCTCAACCCTCATCACACAATTTTCGTGTGACGTCACAGGTAATGTGTCATTTCGTATCCATTGAACTGCGCATCTTCGTGTAAACGTTCTCGAGCTGGTGGTCGTCACTGACGTCGGATGGATTTGTTTAAAGAACTTTATTGCACGTTAGTAATAAACATGATCTTTGACTATTTACAAAATACTGAGGGTTCACCAGGTTTTCCAAAACAAATCAGTTAAAAAAGAAATATCACTTAATAAGATAAACCTTCCCATAATTCCAAAACGGCCTTTCAAGGGGCCTTTGTTTCACTTGTCGTTTCTCCGTCCCTGAAGTCCTAAGCTCCGGGCTTAAGTGATGTTCACATCGAAGGTTTCATCATTCTTAAGCGCAGACTACTCAACTTCGAAAGGCTTTTCGCTAACGATAACTCACGCAAATGAAGGACCGATAATTATGTATGAGGACCCTCGTCGGGTCTTGGAAAGACCTTAATAATGGGAACGACAGGAAACTCCCACAATTCGCAGCAATCAGTGCCGTTATGTGCTTGGACTTGCTTTAAAATCGCAGCTCTATTCACATTACGACCGATCGTTATCCAAAATCATCATCAATACATCGTTGTGTGATGTTTTTCTCAAGAGCAATCGACAACATCTGTATTAATTTCAAACAATGAGCATCAATTGCAAAAGGCTGTCCGGCCATTTTGTCATACCCAATAATATTTTTGTCTCTCAGTTACGTTGTTGCTGTTTGAAGGTCGACGTTACTAGAGCTTCAGCTCATAAACGCTCGTGCCACTGGCGTATGTATACTTGTTTAATTATATTCGAAAACTTTTAGTCTCTCCAATCATATACAAGTTAAATAAAGTTTTAGCCAATAGGCTACGTACTTTTGAAAGGTTAGAAGTATTTCTCAAGACGTTTTCTGATTCTATAGGTATGCGTTCCTCACTGTGACCACCTTTCTCCAATACCAATTTCAATCATCAATTTAAAATTACAACCTTTCATTACTTCTCTGGGACTGCTCTTGTCTCTCAATTACTTTTCGTTTGTTTACATTCACGTGACAACGATTACCTAGCAGTTCCGGGTCCAAATGCTAGGCAGCGCATCACTCGAGCTGCTCGATTCTCAACGACCCACTTTTAAGAGAGTTTCCTGTCTTTCCCATTGCCAAGTTCTTTTGGGGTCCTGTGGGACCTGGTCAATATTTTCATCACATGTTCCGGGTTACTTTACTACCCCTCCCCGTTTCCCTACACCCTGAATAAACCCCACTTAAGTTACTGTCCCAAAACCTTCACTGGATTTCCCTTAACAAATCTAGGGATTAGAAGTTCTGACAGTAGTACAACAGGCATCCAATTTGGCCCCATAATGCCCTGATTTATGTCCGATTATAGCTTAAATAAAATCCGATGGACTCTCACTTTGGTAAAAGCATACGCACTCACTGGCATTTAAAAAATAGATCAACCAACCTCAGACAAAAAAAAAGCGTTTGTGCATTATAACAATGTGATGGTTATTATTTACATGCCCTCCACGCTCCCTTTACTGACAGTGGGGGGGGGGGGAGGGTAGCAGGCGACATGGAAAAGGCCACGAATACAGGCCTCAATTGTGGCAAAGGGTTTTAAAGCGGATAGAACTACACTTATAAAACGTTCATCTCTCGAGTTAAAGCTCTTGGTTGTTTCATAAGTGGGTGACGAAGAAAAATCCACACCAGTAGCGTCGAGACTTGACGCGTTAAATACGTTAAGTCCAAAACACGCCAGTGAATCTCGGGAAGAACGAGAAACGCCGCTCGAACGATGACTCAAATCCGTTGTCAACCAATCACAGCGTTCGTTGTGGACAACTGTGGTGACCCTTCCCGCTCTTCCGCTAGGTACAAGGCGATCCTTCATCGAAACGGAGAGTTAGTCATCAAGATTTTTCAGAAAAATTGCCATTCGTGAGACTGAAGGAAAAACGCGACTGAGACGTAGTGTTGCGTGATGTTCGATACGATATGTTATTTATCGATCCAATTTCGGATGTTGTTTCTGCAATTTGATTTTTTATAGGCCCATTTTACGCGTTTTAAGGCGATATTCTGATAAAGACACTCCTTTAAAGCGAATAAAATTGCGAAGCTTTTGCGTGCTTCATACTGCCTTGCGATACTTTCCATCATAAAGGAAAGGTGTATAGAACACAAAGTTGAGGGTACTCTTAATTATGGAGGTAACGTTACCTCTACAAATCCAAACTTTATTGTCTATATATCGAAATTTCATCAACCTCCGCTGAAATACAGGAATAGCCAGGTCAATCAAGACAATAGTTAAATTTGCCCGGTTGTGAAGCTGTTTATTTTGTTTTATATATGCTTATTGTATGGCCTTTCGTCTCTAACAAACATAATTATTACTACGCTCTGGTTATGAGATAGCGATATATAGAACTTCAATTATTCTGATATTCTCGTACCAGACAATAGCGCGCAACACTACTGAACCGATCGCATCCAAATTACATCAAGTTCTTCATGGATCAAGGGGCACTTAAGTCTTACCCCGACTAAAAGTTTTAACGAAGTGATGGATTGGTCCTATTCCCACTGAAACCGATTCTCGCTTCGCTACAGAGAAAAGTGCGACATTTTCATGAAATTTTAGGCCAAGTAAAGCGAAATTCGAAACTGGGCTTAAGGGCCATAGAACCCAGCCAACGTAGGATTATCGGAAAAGCAGTAAAAACCTCGAAAAATCGTCACCTAACGCAGTAGAATTAAGTACTACAAAAGCTAACTATACAAGGCAAATGGTAATTCACAATTGGGGTTTCGGGTCTGGCCCCTGGAATGACTACCAATGGAGCCATTGACTATAACCCCAATATCTGTCCAAGGCACATAAAACGTTCGCGGTTTTCACCAATGTCTTTGAGGAGACGGCTGAATAAATGCGCTCCGTAGGTCTCCCCTCGAAGGGGCGGATTATGCTTAAAGCAGAACTGAAACCCCACACTGTTCCACTGTTTGACTTCTTTTGACAAGCGCTGTAACCAGTCTGTTTATTTATCTATTTTCGCCGTAATTTTGCTGTCAACCAAACCCAATCTTTCCATGGAGATTCTTTTCACAGTTGAGCCACGCCCCTCAAGTTGTTTATTTTTTACGATGCTTGGGAAGCAGCTTCCCCTTAATTTGCGACCGGATAGTGCTATTTCCGGCGTTAGTTTTGACCGTACCTCCCAACTCCGGTTGATTTCCGGTTCCAACTGGCACTTGCAAGAGTTTGAAATCTCTTAGCAACTGTGATTAAGCGCACCCACATTTCCTCGAAAATCCCCTCCCTCCTCCGTGGCAGACCAACGAAGCGCATTTACCCGACTCTGACATTTTGCACACTCATTGACACCGAACTATGACCAATCACATCATGCCTCTTGATCAGGGGTTGGTTCCTCTCCATCTGGCCTATCGGGGGTGTCCTCTCCCCCTTCTAGCTCCTCTGTCGCGTCACCGCCGCTGGGGGTTTTCAACGTTTCCACGTCGGATTCGAGGGCGCGGATCCGTTTTTCGTGGCGGACCAACATCGCCTTGAGGCGCCGGATCTCCTCCTGCAAGCCTTCGACGAGTTTTTCCTGAAACAACAAAAGAAATCGAAATTAGAATTGTGGATTGGATTTTGATGGGAATGGCAAGAGAAAGGGAAAGAGTTGGTGGTTGCGGGGTCTACCCTCCGATACTTCACAACGATTTGTGGCGGGGTAGGTTACATGTCGTTTTATGGTTTGTTGGTTCCGCATCGTTTTTAGTGGAGTGTTCCTTGGGACAATCCACTATTGCGAGCGCTGTAGCAGCTTTCGGCTTTCGGCTTTCGGTTTTCACCGTATTTTGTGGAGCTCATAACTAGTGAACCAGTGCAAGTATCAAGTTCAAACTTGGTACGCCGGTGGGGACTGGGGTCTAGTTGTGCCTTTTGGGGGTCCGACCCCCCACACCCACCCAGTTCAGGGGCAAATGGGCCCAGATTGCCCAGTGAATAATGTTCATAACTTGACCAGAGTTGGACATAAGACGATGAAATTCCTTGTACATGTAGACCCTAGGCTGGGACATTACTTTTAAAGTTGCACCTCCCCCACCCATCACGTTCATGGGCAAATGGGCCCAGATTGCCCAGGAGTAAAGTTCGTTACCCGTGACAGGAATCAACAGGTATCAAGTTGAAACTTGGTAGGTTTGTGGGTATTGGGGTCTCTTTTTCATTTTTGCGGATCCCAAACCCCACACCCACTTGGTTCAGGGGCAATTGGGCCCAGATTGCCCATTTTTTAATGATTTCAACTTGACAATAACTGGAGATAGGGCGATGAAATTCCTTTGTGCTTTTGGATCATAGGGTTGGCGATTTATATGTGGAGCTGAACCACCCCCTTGCCCCTACCCTCCCCGTTCATGGGCAAGTGGGCCCAATTTGTCCGTGAGTCAAGTTTTTGGCCCGTGACTGGAATCAAACTCTAAGCTGGTATAGTCGAGGATATTTAGGTCTAGATATGCAACTGATGCCCCCCCCCCCCCACCCTCCCGTTCATGAGTAACTGGGCCCAATTTTCATGAGTTACGTTCGTCTATGACAGGTCTCAAGTTCAACTCTTGTATATTTGGGGAGATATATCTATGAATGAGGATTTTGGTGTATAGCAGCAAGAAATAAGACGACGCGATGTATCTTTAATGAACAGCTGGAAACTTTACGGTTTTGTCATATGATCGATGATATGGAATTATATTTATCCCTCGCACATCGTCTTAGAGGGATAACTATAGCTGATCAAGAAAAAAAAAACCGAAAACCACGGTTTTCTATTTCTTTTGTAACGGTATATTGATAAATAAAAAAGAGAAAAAAGTATTCTAAACCTAAATATCCTCGACTATACCAACTTCGAGTTTGATTCCAGTCACGGGTCAAAAAAATTTCTCATGGGCAAATTGTGCCGACTTGCCCATGACCGGGGAGGGTGGGGGGTGATTCAACTCCACATAGATATTCCCAACCCGATGATCCAAAAGCACAAAGGAATTTCATCGCCCCATCTCCAGTTATTGTTAAGTTAAAAACATAAAAAAAATGGGCAATCTGTTCCCAATTGCCTCTGAATCGAGTGGGTGTGGGGGGTGGGACCCCCAAAAGGTACAACTAGACCCCAATACCCACAAGTGTACCAAGTCTGAACTTGATACCTGTTGATTCCTGGCACGGGTAACGAACTTTACTCCTGGGCAATCTGGGGGGGCCCAGTTGCCCATGAACGGGATGGGTGGGGGAGGTGCAACTTTAAAAGTAATTTCCCAGCCCTGGGATCTACAAGTACAAGGAATTTCATCGTCTTAAGTCCAACTATGGTCAAGTTTTGAACATTACTCACTGGGCAATCTGGGCCCATTTGCCCCTGAACCGGGTGGGTGTGGGGGGAGGGACCCCCAAAAGGCACAACTAGACCCCAATACCCACAAGTGTACCAAGTTTGAACTTGATACTTGCACTGGTTCACGAGTTATGAGCTCCACAAAATATGGTGAAAACCGAACACCGAAAGCTGCTAGAGCGCTCGCAATAGTGGATTGTTCCAAGGAACACTCCACTAATAAAACTCCTTGGAGTATACCTTACATCAGACCTAAGATGGGATAAGCAAATTGAGGCTATGCTAAAAAGGGCAAATATGGCCATAGCGTCCCTAAAACTTTTATCCCGCCATGGAGTACCACCCAAACACCTAGTT
This sequence comes from Branchinecta lindahli, assembly GCA_023053555.1. NCBI lineage: Eukaryota > Metazoa > Arthropoda > Branchiopoda > Anostraca > Branchinectidae > Branchinecta > Branchinecta lindahli. The sequence continues at coordinate 22,790,352 of JAKZAO010000012.1, forward strand.
CATGTTTACTTTTCATTAATACGATCTTCCCTAGAGTACTGCAGCCTGTGTGGCATTTCGGACCTACACAGGAGCAGTCGGACCGGCTTGAGAAGATCCAGTATAGAGCCCTTCTAATTGTGTCTAAATCTCCAAAAGTTCCCTATTCCTCCCTTCTAAGTGATTTCCGATTAGAAACTCTGGCAACCCGCCGCCTCAACATATCCCTCAAGTTTGGTACAAGTATTCTGGCCAACCCAATCCTAAGAAAAATCCTGCCACCAGATTACGAGACGACACGTATCCGACTTCCGCGATCAGTGGCTCAGCCAGTGCCAAGGCTACAACCGGTTGCTTGTTCCCACACCCGGTACCTAAATAGTTTTGTCCCTTCTTTCGTCAAGTTTTTTAACAATGGATTTACAGTTGATTCCTAATATCTTCCCTTTGATTTAGAGGTCATTTATAGTTTGGTTATTTGAGCGTAATTGTTGTTAACTGTAAATAATTTGAATTTTGACACTAAGATTAAGCGATATTAATAACTGTAATTTTATTGACTTGACAGACAAATGGCCAGTTATAGGCCATAGTGTGATTTAGCTCGATACATGTTATTCAGTTCCAAATATTATAATTTTAGTGTACACATTGTTGACGTAAAATCAACTAGTCGGCTTATCGCCGTTTCAAGATTTTTAATGAATAAACTGAAGTGAAATTGATATACTAGGAAAGGTGGAGATATGGAACTTACCGATATACTAGGTGCGGCGGGGGCAGGGGCTGCTGCTGGCGCTGAGTCCGTGGCTGACCCGTTTTGACTGGAACTATCGACGCTCGCCTGGGACTGTGTCTTTGGCTTGTCTAGGATGTTTCTCTTGACCACCTTAAAAAGCAAAGAAGGAGCTGTAGTACTGGACGTAGAAAAATTATAAGATTTAAAGTTTAACTGAAAAGCCAACTCATTTGTGTGTCATTTAATTGGATACACTGAATTATTTGGATTCTGCAAAGGGATTTTTGATTATATATTCCTTCAGCCCAAGCTGACTGCGAATCATATTTGACAGTGCAAAAACGGATACGTCAGCAAAATTTTATTCGAGCTATATTTCGGCCCTTCTTGGCAAGGGTCCTCTTCAGGCTCAAAACCGCTCAAACTGGAAAAACGAACTTGTGGAAAAACAAACTAAAGATTCTAGCTTAGCGTTAAGTATCTGACTTCGTGAATTTCTTTGTGAAAGTTGCTTGGAGTTCGAAAGGTTGCTGTGATTTCATTTTGGACACGGCTGCTGTTTTTGCTGCTCTAATGGGTTGTTGATCGGGTAGAGATTTTTCTGCATCTGGGTCGACTTTGGTTTTGTTGTGGAAAGGCGAAAGTGTGAATTCCTTTTTGCTGATGATGCTGTTCTGTGCTGCTCTATATTTCTAATAGAGAGTATTCGCTTAGCTTGGAGTTAAAAAGGTGGCTGTGATTTTATTTTGGACACGGCTGCTCTTTTTGCTGCTCTAATGGGTCGTTGATCAGGTAGAGATTTTTCGGCATTTGGGTTGACTTTGGTTTTGTTATGGACAAGAGCTTGGGGCCTGAATTTCCTTTCGCTGATGATGCCGTTCCATGTCTCTGGTAGTGAGTATTCGCCTGTGTCTCGGTTGATCCCGGAACGGTTTTTCTTAATCTGTTTAAATTCTTTAAATTAAATTAAATTTTTAAATTAAATTTTTTAAATTAAATTTAGAAAACACTCAATCAAATTCCTTTGGGTGAGTTAGGACAGGATTAGGATACCCAACATTTGGCTGACAGGGTAACCGGCATTGGTATGAGGCTGGCTAAACGATGGGTCGGCTATACCCAACGACTGACACACCCTATAAAACAATATCAGGGATTGGTAAGGTAGACAGTCTGGGGCCCGAATGTACGTACCTTTAATTCTTGTTTGGAGGTGGTCTGAGGTACACCTCCTTTGAGGGATACCAACACCGGGGGTTTGTCTTCTCCGCTAAACCATTCTTCCGCTGTTAGTGCTGGAACATCTCCGGGGGTGTCTGGATACAAATCTTCTTGAAACAACTCAGACTGCAAAAGAAACATGAGGTTAAAATAAAGAAGCTTTGCATACTGTGGGAGAGCTTACAGCAAAAAGGATACATTACATCGTGTTGGGAGTTTGCCGTGTTGTGGAGCTTGATACCTTCTACATTGTGATAAATAAACAAGTATTTATTCCAACAGAAATACTTCCGATCGGCAAAACCAAGATAATAATATTCAGAACTCACTCTCTGCTCAGTAGCTTTCCTTAATGTCAGAAATGGGAAAATCATACTAAGCACGGGTAAAAAAGGTGTGTTCATGCTTCCCCTCCCAGTTCACTCTGTAGCGACGGTCACCCGACCTTGCATCGATAGCTTATTCATTCATGAAAGCACTAGTTTTGAATTCGTTGAGCACAGAGCTAAATGCTAGGGATGGTGTAGCGCGTGAGCTGTGTGAGAGAGTATCCCACAATAACTCTGCTCCTAACCCCTTACCTAGTGGTTTTCCCGAAGCTGGGTAGCTTCATCGCATCATGCTACCACCAAAACGTCTGAACAAAATACAAATCCGTTATTTAGGCCACCCCCGGAAGCTGTTGCGAAGGTTCCTCTCGTGTGCGCCAATACTTCTTTACCAAGAGGGTTGGTGCAACCCTGAAGCGATAACCCGGAAATAATCACCATCATCAATCGCACGCTATTCATGGATACTACATCCTTAGTGCAAATCAAGGTTGTATTTTTCTCTTGCCAGTTGTTTGTTTTGTTACAGATTGTTTGCAGTTATTTATTCTGGCCGTGCTCCAGAAAAGGCTGTCGATATGGACCACAGTGACCTACATACGTCCCGATCAGTTTGCTTCAATAGAAATTTGCGGATCGGCATTTCTACTCTGCAGGAAAGATAAGGAAGAAAACGGAAAAACTAGTTGTGATATTGCATAAGATTTTAAAGGCCCATTCACAACGGGTTTTAGCTAATACTCGATACCAGCTATAATCGCTTCCAAGACCGAAGCTTTGCCAGGTTTCTGCCGTTCGCAATGGATACAGTTTCGGGTATCAGCTAGTCACGGACCCAAGTTGAAGGCAGTTCAACTTTTGAGGGTACTAGCCAATCAGATTGTTTTGGGGAATATTGAGGAATATTCTGACTGGCTAGTTTCGAACCAAGCCCAATAGGTAAAATCACATCCACTCCTTACTGTCTTGAAAACCGAAAGTGAATTTAGGTCATTGTTATTCTGTCTCACGTGGTTCAGCATTAGCCAATCGGAATATTCCTCAGTATTCCCCTAAGCAACCAGATTGACTAGTACCCTCAAAGTTGAACTGATTTCAACTTGGGTCCGAGACTAGATAGTACCCGAAACTGGCACCAATATCAATTGCGAACAGAAGAAACCCAGCTAATTCTCGGTCTCAGAGCGATTTCCGGAGCTGACTGGTACCGAGTATTAGCTAAAACCCGTTGTGAATGGGCCTTAAGGTATGTGATATCTCTCGTAACTGATCGTACTGTGTTTCGCTTTTGGGAAATGTGCATGTCCTTATGGCAGACACCGGTCGAACACAGATGACACAGAAGTACAGCATGGACGATGCGAGTCAACAATTTTGATAACGAAAAACGTTGAAAGAAATATTTCCAAAAGAAATTCACAATTCCAAGGCGCGCTTATGACTCACATTTACCGTGTAATATTCTGCAGTAATTTGCTGGATTCCAGTACAGTTCCGAAGTAAAGACATCAGTGAACTAGAGTAATAATTAATCTTTTTCCTATCTTTTTCCTCTTTCAGTGTGTGACGGGTCAGTAACACATACAGCTTATACTTACCATGCAGGGAGATACCCCTTGTTCGCTTCAAAGCGGCCTGTCACACTAATGACTGTCCCTAGAACGGTTCATAAGTGTAAACGCGTCCGGCGCCTCGCTGGCCACTCGGCTCTATGTATATAGCAGCCAATCAAAAATAGTCTAACAGGCCGCTTTGAAGGGGACAAAGGGTATCTCCCTGGATGGTAAGAATAAGGTGCATTACTTACAACATCTTCTAAATAATGTTAATAACTGTGAAACCCTTTTTTACCTTTCTTGGGACTGTCATGCTGACGACCTGACAAAGCCCGGAGTTATTGAGTCGGAAGAATTTCGAAATTTCACAGGATGCTACGTCACAGCCACGCTTGGGCATCATGCCGATGCCTCTCTGTGGGTCTGACGTCTGGAAGGTGTTGATGTAGTGAACGAAGGGGGGTTCGGGGGTGATTTCGAAGTATCGTATCACGCTGTCGCCCTAGAAAAAGAAATGCTTAAAGGACACGTCGTACCTATGATATTAATTAATTCTACTTCAGCAGTGATTCGGTAGATGGCGTTGCGCCGTTGCGGCAGTGCATGTCCATCTACTTAAGCTTAGCTTGTTTGTGCTGATGACAACACGTTCAAGCGACGATGATTGTTTCACCCATTTATGCAGTGCTGAACTCGTTCGTGCCCTTTTTTACAGATATTTTAACAAAGTGAACAGTTAGCGTAATATATTTTATTTCACCAATGTAAATGACCAATTTAGCATCTTCTGCTGAAGAAAGCTACGAAGTTGGGTTTGTCAATAAATGATTCTTGATTCTTGTATTTCCATCCATTCTCGTTTCCGAGATTTTCGTTTCATCAGTGTATCCTATCTCCTCTATTAGCAAACCACTGATTATCACGCTTGCCACGTTTCCTCTCTTTACGTGACGTATGATGCGCCCGATCATTGTTTCCGAGGAGCTTATTCGTCCGGAGACCGGTTATGCAAATTTTGACAAGAATATCATCCCAGGCAATTGACATGGGAGGCTAAAAAACAGACGAAGCCGTGTATAATTTTCTGTAAGCATAGATTGTAGATGTAAAGTTGTCAACTATTTCAGGACATCTGAGTAGAAAAACAATGTATTGCGAGGTGCCCTTTAAAGACGGGCTCAAGGCAGGCTGTTTCTCCTTACCTAACTCACTTCTGTATTTTGTGACACCTACAACTAGTGTTGGGCGATATTGATTTTTCGATATTTTGGCACCATGTTTCGCTATAGATCGTTCGATCTATATTTCGATCGTTTCGCTAAAATTCAAGATCAAAATTGTCGTAAAAAAGCACCTTGCATCAAGTCAAACTTCGAATAGATAAAAACTGAATTACGAAGAACATATTGCTCCAATTTTGGATATATAAATGTAACTTTTGTTGGATTATTTACAATACCTATAAATGAACAAATATCGTTTTCGATATCGATATTTACGTTTCACTATTCGATATCGATATTTGGTCCGATATATCGTATATCGCCCAACACTAGGTTGCAGCTTGCAAGTGTCTAACTTCTGGACTGTGGTGAACCGATACTCCTTATACTCCTCTGTCTTTCCGGTTTCCTGACTAGTCCTGGGGCTAGTGGGCATCTATGACGTCAGACTATCTTCGGCCCACACCCCAGAAACTAAACTCTCGCCTACCAGCAAGAACAAATGATCGGGTAGAACCTCCGTCTCCTCATCTCTGTAATATGACCATGCGGAGTCGAATATTTCCCCGTACCCTGCCCGATGCAAACGAGCGGAGGTTAAGAGCTACGCCGCTTCGCGTCAGCGTGCCTCCTTGACTTATTGTCTCTGTGATGAGCAACGGCGAAGACGGAAGTACACGGGTATCAACTCAAAGCTAGAGCTAATATCTCTAGCTACGCTCAGTTTTGTCGAAGTATCCATAGTCGCTGCACGGGACCACAGACGGAGGTTCAATCTGATCACTCCTTCTTGCTACCCCAGAGTCAACTTCACGACAAATCTTACCTTCCCGCACAGGTACACCATATTCGTATCCGCATCATACAAGGGGAACATGACTCCGTTACTCGTATCCAGCTCCACCATTACAATGGGTTCTCCGAGATGCTTGGGGGCGCGGAGGGAATATTGTCGTTCGGACATCTTGCTGAACCCAGTTGTGAAGACCAACCCGTTCTTCAAGAAGATAGCCTTGCTGGTCTTGTTGCCCTCATGTCCGTCGGCTTCCTAAAGAAAAATCCATGGTCATTCGGCCGTAAGCGTAAAACATATTCTCAACAACGCAACTCTGTTCATCACTGTCTTTATCCTCATTCAAGCCCTCTCTAGTGTTTGTTGGATGTCTGATCTGGTGCTTTATATGCTGGTCGCTTGAATTTCGACGGAAATCCCAAAACGAAAAAAAAACTCGTCGGGGATTATATCTGACGGATTTGTAGAACTACGACTACAGCTTTTGAATACAACAAAATTAGCACTACGCTGTAGATGAATAAAACAGCATCTAGGGCTGTTCGTCGACAGTAACAAATAGCATTTTTTAAATTCAACGCGGACCTGCCTCCTGTTTTCCTTCCTGTTCCTGTTTTCTTACAAATTTGAAGTTTTTCGCCATGTTGTATTAGCGGATAAGGGAATGCAGCAGTGGTTTATTTTCCAATACTCAAATATTTTGGATAACTTCAGAAAAAAGCTTTAAAGCGATTTTCAGTATATAACGTCACTCCCTGCAATGCACTTTCTTTTAAAGCCAAGATCAGGCCAAGATATATTTCCTTTAGTTTCGGGAAAAAATGGACTGAGCATTTGTGCTGACTAACTTGGTGGACACCAAGAGGTACGATAAAGAGGAAGACCGGCTCATGAGTACATTTACTGCACCTTCTTTTAAGCCGATCAAATATTTCTTCAGAAAACAAAAAGATTCGGGAGTTCGAAAAAAGTAATTCTCAAATAAATATTCCTTCAGCCCAAGCTGACTGCGAATCATATTTGACAGTGCGAAAACGGATAAGTCAGCTGAAATTTATTGGAGCTATATTTCGGCCCTTCTTGGCAAGGGTCCTCTTCAGGCTCAAAGCCGCTCAAGGTGGAAAGAACGAAACTTGTGATAACCTTGTGTTATATAACCTTGTGTTATCACAAGTTTCGTTCTTTCCACCTTGAGCGGCTTTGAGCCTGAAGAGGACCCTTGCCAAGAAGGGCCGAAATATAGCTCCAATAAATTTCAGCTGACTTATCCGTTTTCGCACTGTCAAATAGTAATTCTCAAGTTACACCACAGCGGTGCAATAGCGCGAAAAAAACACGAAAAAGTCAATGTGGCAGCTCTGCCAACACTTTGCAAGCTCCCTTCGTGAACTTAAACCCACGGACAAACAAGATAAATATTTCTCCCTGTACTAACTTATTTCAGATTAATTCATATAAAAAGGGAAGAACTATTCTATCACGCGATAATGGTGTCATTATATCTCGTGAGGTAGAAACTGTCACAAATTCCTAACTGATTAGCGAAGACAATTAAAAAAGTGCAAAAAGTATAAATAAAGGAGGCCATGGTCTGGAGTCATTAAGATAGAAAAAACAGTCTCGTCGGAATGTCAACTCGATCAAGTTTTTTCGGTTCCCAACCGTAAAAGCGACGGGATGTCTAAGAAACGACTTTACACCGTACGATCTAGGTGGTGAGGGGGAAATGAAAAAAAAATGAAACGAAAAACGAGAGAAAATGGGGGTAAGAAATCCAACGAAGATGAAGACTGCGTATTAAAGCAGCAATGCTAGTCTCTATGCCCATTCATCGTTTGTCTCCACTCCGGTTGTGTACCTACTATCAAGAACAAATAATCCGACAGAACCTCCGTCTCCCTATCTTTGTAAATATGACTACGCGGAGTCGAGTATTTCCCCATACCCTGTCCACTACGAACGAGCGGAGGTTAGTAGCTTCGCGCCACATCATGTTCCGTTACTTCTACAAATAGCTAAATTGCTGTGAACCGGTGTTGAGGAAAAGGAGAAGTCAAAGCTGATTGGTTCTGTGGACGCGCTCCAGAGCAGGTCAGCGCGCGGAGTACGCCTCCTTCACTATTTCTTGTGCGATAAGCAACGGCGAAGACGGAAGAGGAGTAAGCGGGTATCAACGTCAGCTCAAAGCTAGAGTAAATACCTCTAGGTCCACTCAGTTCTCTCGGGGTTTTCATAGTCACTGCATGCGACTAAAGACAGGAGTTCTATCTGATTATTTGTTATTGCTGTTACGCACTGTGAGAAACCCCCTACTCAACTCGGGAGCAAATTTCAAAAGATCTTCAGATCTTAATTTGCTTCAAAGTGCAAATTAAGGTAAGGTAAGATAGGTAAAAGGATGTCACTTGTGCTTTAATGTGCTGAGTGTGGTAAATGGCGAGTAAATGAACATATTTGTCATTGGTTCTCCGACCGATCTGGATGCGGCCGGATCAAGAACCAGGAATGTCTGATCCATCACTGACACTCGAAACCATCTCCTCGAATTTGTCAGACAGGTGAGCCGTAGCAGTGCTTTAGCGCCACCAGATTCTTCGCCACTGGGTATTTTTCGCCACTCTGGGTTTCGACCCATATCCTAATGACGCGCTTAACCTTGTTTAGTTACCTGAAGGCTTAGTGGGATTAGTGACCCAGGATTTTTCGCCACTCTCACAACTCATTGAATAATTCAATTGGCCTAGTCATTCTACAAGTAAAATTGTATGACTTTGTTAGGGCCTTGCCAGAAAATTTCTTGAAGATAAGCATTTAAATTATATTTACAGAAAACACAACAGGCCAACAGTAAAAACACGAAAACTCGCAAAACATCGTTAAAATCTGCTAACTGTCTAGTCCAAGTGTACTAGATGAGATACTCTTCTCGAAAAGGTGAGACACTTCTTCTCGAAATATGGTTGCTACTGCCGATGTTACTTCTTCGCGAACGCGAAAGAACCGATATAGCGATTTCAGCGATATGGCGATAGTTTCAAATCAGCAGTTTTTCTTTCTATACTTTTCTGAGTTAATCCTTTGTAGTCTAAAGAATAAGGTGGAGTGGCGCAAAATCCTTCCAAAATTCTTTCGCTAATCCCACCACTTACCTGTAATCTGTTTTTGACCTTTTTTACCTGCTGCGTTACCCGAAGTGGCGAAAAATACCCAGTGGCGAAAAATCACGGTGGCGCTAAAGCACGTATCTCAGGTGAGCACCTGTCCCAGAATCCATCCCTTTGGTCCTCATTTGTGAGATACGGTTTGTGTATTTGAGTGTTTTATATTATTTTGTTCTTTTACTGCAATTTTGCCCCTAAGCAGTCCGTTATAAATTGTTAATTCATTCAATCCAGTGAAAGCAGAAAAACACCAAAGTCGCGTAATTCAATTCAATTCAACAATTTTAATCCGGTAAGAAACCATAATATACACTAAACAAAAATAAATATAATAACTAGGGAATACCCGAAAATCAACCACAGCCTTCTGGCTCGTACATTTTCACCCAAACAGGCAGCGAGAGCCGAAGCCACGGATTACATAACGCACTAATGATGCAGTTATCAGAAGCCAGCAACCGAATTTTCAAAGAAGTACGATGAACATGAAACAGTTGCGAAAAATTATTAACATGATAATCATTAAACATTTCTGTAGCACTGCAGAAACGCGGGAGACGGTGAAGGAACCGAAAGCTATCATTGTAGGCAACCCGAATGTCGCTTAGACCTTGTTTTGTGTAGTTGTTGATAAGCGACAGACCATAAATACTTGAACAAAAAGACTGAAATAAAAACGTCTTCACATCTGATGTGCAGTGACAAAACTTTCTTAACAACATATTACCACGCACGTAGACAGAACGAAGGGAATGGCGAATATGTATATCATCTTGTAGATTATCACTGAACATGAATCCAAGGTAACGGAAAGATTTAACAAAAAGAAGCTCAGACCCGGATATAACAACACGGGGTATCAAAGGGCTTTTTGTTTTACTCAGGCGAAAACATATGCACTTTGTTTTAGATGTGTTGAAGATTACATCAAATTCACTAGCGAAAGTTTCGCATATTCTCAGCAGTTTGTTCAGAGCACCAACATTAGTCGCAAGCACAGCAAGGTCGTCCGCATAGCTTAAGTTATTCATGCACTGGGACCCGATGTGACAACCCAGTCCAGATTTAGTGAGGCGTCGATTTAACTCGTCACAATAAACAATATACAGTATCGCTGAAAGAACTCCACCCTGGCGTACTCCATTCCTAACAGAAAAAGAGGGGCTTAGGGCAGAACCCCACCGAACATAAAACTTCTGATTATCAAACCAAAAAGCAAGCAGTCTAACATATACCGCTGGAACCTTTCTATCTCTCAGTACTGACAGCAACTTCTCCTGATTCACACGGTCAAAAGCTTTTTTGACATCAAGGAAACATACATATACCCATGTAGAAAAAAGCCAGTAATACTCAATTATTCCGCGAAGTGCAAAAATAGCAAACTCAACAGATAGTCTCTTCTTATATGCAAATTGATTGTCAGAAGTAGTAAAGAAACCCTGGAGTCTAACTAGAAGAATACGCTCCATGATCTTTGACATAGTCGACGCAAGGGCAATCGGCCTTCGATTTATCATTCAAACGATTCTTTGGTATAGGAAGTAACACAACTTCCATAAACGATTCCGGCAAAAAAACATGCCTCAGCATCAGAGACATTAAAATAGCAAGATAAGGGGCAATCAGATCGGCACACTGTTTTATATGGCTGGATGAAATGCCATCCTTACTTCCAGCAGAATCATTCTTAAGCCCTTGAATGGCTGTCAGTACTTCATCGGCGGAAAAATCGGCGAAATGAAAATTTAAATCACAACCAAAAGAAGCATTCAGAGATGCCCTAGGGACGGAATTAAAAAGCTTAGAAAAGTTATTCTTCCAAAACTCACATATTTTAGGTTCATCATCAAAACCCTCAACAACAAGAGGAAGGTTTGAACTGCTTCTTGTAGAAGAAGAAACAGATTCCCAAAAAGTCTGGAGATTTTTTGACCGTAAAGAAGAGGCCATTTGGTTGGCTCTAATCTCTTTTTCCTGGGAACGGACCCACATCCGTTCGCGTAAGCTTTACTATCCGCCGCGAAAAACGAGGAAGGGGGTTTGTTCTGATGGTTTTCTTCTTCTTCTTCCTTAAAGTTTAACTTTTTATTTTTGTATCATTTGACTGACTACACTTCATTATTTTGATTGTGTTAAGGGACTGTTTATATTTTCACTATTTGCTCTAGTATGATGTTCACAATATCTACGGCCGTCCTCACACCGCAAAATTCTACTACGACGCAGAAAAACTGAATCTCAACACAAACGCCGTTTTCAGTGGTCAGTAATCAGCTCGAGGAAGGTGGCTCACTGCTTGAACACTTATTTTTCGTAAATCATTTTCGTCAAGCATACAATACAGACACAAGCAGATAGAGGTACCACAAATCACAGGGAAATTCCACTATTTGAAAGTCGTTTATTCGTGAATAGCTAAAGAACGAAGTGACGCATTTTCATCGGGTCTTCAAGCCTCTTTAAGTGAATAAGTCATGGGTACCTAGATTCTGCTATTACATTCCTTTTCAATTAAACTTTAAGACAGGAGCCCTTTCCTAAGGCAGAAGCCCTGTTTTGGTTGACGGTGAAAGGTTACTGTTGAAAGACCACGCAGTTTTTCTTTATTTTTTGTTTCATTCAGAGACTGGTTTTACCTTGTGGAAACGTGAACAAATAAATTAATTAAGTAAAACCTCTTCAGTCAGAAGACGTGAAATAGCATAGGAATTGGGGGGGGGGCAGCATTCGGAAATGTTGTCGTTTCAATTTTTGGAATTTAATTCGGCGTGATTCAATGTAGGTGTCCCATTTCCGTCAGTACGATAATCTAGACAGAAGTTTGCCGACTTTTCCTAGTTGCACTACAGTACCTAGAACTTTTCACTCCTGCATGCGTGCGAAGCCCATGAACCCTCCCCATACCTCGATCCTAACATTAGTCATAATGCAGTGTGCAATGTATATAACGTTCGTCATAAATTGGGAACGGGGAGGAAGGTTGGGAACGGGGGTTGTGCGGAATATGTAGGGCCTTGGCACCACTCACCTCTTCAACTTCCCCCGTTCGGGGATTGACGATCCTGATCTTCTTGTCCTTACAGGACGTCAGCAAGTGGGATCCGTCCCAAGACCAACATGCCGAGTAGATGATGTCAGGATGGACGTCAATGACGATGGTCGGTTCACCCGTGCCAACGTTCCACAGGACGATCAAGTTGTCGCCACCTAACGGAACAAACAGTTTTAAGGAGAGCTGAAGGCCAAAACTAATTGTCTATTACCATACTCTTCAGTAACTTTCGTCACTGTATGTGAATTACGTGAAAGGAGAAATTTAATAAGGAATCAGAAAACTGAGACGAAGTTGGTTTTGAAGTCCGTACACAAACATGGATTTCTTAATCCCAATCTAATCTTCCGCTTTTGCTTCACTTAAATCCATCATCTGTTATAAGACAACATTAGGGCGAGACAAGAGTTGCGTTTTTGCAGGTACCATGGTATCTGATACCACGGTCTAAAGTCGTTTTCGAAGTTACGGTGGTATCTGATACCACGGTCAACAGTTATCGTGGTATCTGGCCAGTTATCGTGGTATCTGATATTCAGTTACCACGGCCCGACCGTGGTAACTGGTCGTGGTATCTGAAAAAGTCATCTCACTTTCATCAATTAACGTCAAATTGGTGGGAAAGAAGTTTGGCACTTAGTGATGTGACTGAATATCAGTTTTTCTTTTGGGATGACTTCGAAAAGCGCAATTTCGGCAATTGTCGTTTTTGCAGAGCAACCGTATATCAGATACCACGGTAACTGCAAAAACGACTAATTGCAGATCCAGTTACCGTGATAACAGATACCATGGTATCTGCAAAAACGCAACTAAGATATCAGGTCTAGCCGGAGATATTGAGGTTTGTGTTTGCGAGGGGCGACGACTTACCTGCCGACAGCAGAACATTCTGAGCGCTAGGGTGCCATACTACCAGCCCAACTCTTCTCTGGTGATGGGCCAACTCAACAACTGGCTCTGTGAGTGTCCTAGAAAAGTTTACAAGAAAAATAAACTTCGCAGGGAAATTCGGTGATATTCAATAAACGGCGGTAGTAGTTAAAGTTTAACTGAAAAGGCGGCTTATTTTTGGGACCGCAAAACTTAAGTGAGGGATACCTATGACATCGCAAAAGTTGGGTCTAGGCGACCCCCCCCCCCGGCGAAAACCCCCCCGCCAAAACCCCCCCGGCTAAAACCCCCCGTTACCAAAACCCCCCGGACCAAAACCCCCCCGGTACCAAAACCCCCCCGACCAAACCCCCCCCCGGTACCAAAACCCCCCGGTACCAAACCCCCCCCGCATAAAAAAGACGGGTATGTAAGAGTAGAGTAACTAGTAGGTAGAGATAAAGAGAATAATAGAAACCCCCCCGGTACCCCCCCTGCGAAAACCCCCCCGAATCCTTAGACACTCACACATATTAAGACAGGGATTTACTGGGCAACAAAACGAACAACCATGTGACAGTTTTACCATTGACAAGCACGAGTAAGGTGAACAGCTGGTAGAATATTTCTGGGACTATCTTGAAAGTGCTATCACAAAACGAGCTCAACCTTTCCCTTGACCCAAAGGATCCTCCCATCGAGTCTCATACAAATATTCATTCCCTTCGAGAGTTATCCTGCTCACAGGCGGATAGCAGGACAACTTTTGCGGTGTCATAGCTATCCCTCCGCTTATTGCCCATCTTCGAGTTTCTGGTATGAATCAGGGATAACTAAAGAGCAATCAGGCAAGGGGAGCTTCACATTGCACCAATGGGTGGCATCGTAACTGCAGCTTCCTCGCCAAGAAGGGTGAGGCATTGAGAAAGGATTTGTTGGGGGGACAGAGTGGAACTGGCTTTGATTTGATCATTCACATTTAACACCTCACTGACAACAGCTTCAGTTGAATGCGGGTGTTTGGTGACTTCAGCAATTAGTCTGTCACCATCAACCTTCACCTTCACCTTACACTCCCTTTGTTTATCATTGTTCTGATACCCACTGTACTTCAGACATTCTTGTAGGGTCAAGTTTGCGAAAGAAGTTTGTTCTACTCTTACTCTATACCTACCCGTTACTCTACTCTTGCATACCCGTCTTTTTTTATGCGGGGGGGTTTTGGTACCGGGGGGGGGGTTTGGTCGGGGGGTTTTGGTACCGGGGGGGGGGGGGGGGGGTTGGTCGGGGGGTTTGGTAACGGGGGGGTTTTAGCCGGGGGGGGTTTGGCGGGGGGGTTTTGTCCGGGGGGTTTTTAGCCGGGGGGTTTTTAGCCGGAACCCGCAAAAGTTGTCCGTCTGTCAGCACGATAACTCTCGAAGGGAACGAGATATTTTTATGAAACTTGGTGTGAGGATTCTTTGGGTCAAGAGTAAGGTCGAGTTCGTAGACGGGCTCTGTAGCCCTACATTTAGGGGTGGGGGAGGGGGTTTAAATTAAGGGGCATACAAAATATTTTGACACAGCTAATGTGATAGTCGATTATGTGGTAAGAAGACATGCTAAGCACGATGGTGAAAACCATTTTCTCGCCGGACAAGTAGTTCGCCCCGAATCCGGCCGAAACCGGAAAGTTTGTTAGAAGTGAAAGTTTTATTTGAAATTGATTAGATGTTCGATTAAGGGGTAAGAAGACATGCTGAACACGATGGTGAAAACCATTTTCTCGTCGGACAAGTAGTTCGTCCGGAATCCGGCCAAAACCGGAAAATTTGTTGAAAGCAAAAGTTTTATTTGAAGTTGATTAGATGATCGATTTAGAGGTAAGAAGACATGCTGAACATGATGGTGAAAACCATTTCCTCGCCGGACAAGTAGTTCGCCCGGAATCCGTCCAAAACCGGAAAATCTGTTAAGAGCAAAAGTTTTATTTGAAGATGATTGGATGACAGATTTGAGGGTAAGAAGAGACGTTGAATTGTATATGACAATCATTTTTTACCCGGACATAAGTTCTTCCGGAATCCGGTAGGAACCGGATTTTTTTTATAAGTTAAAGTTTTATTTGAAGTTTATCAGATGTTCTTTATAGGGGTAAGGAGATACGCTGAATTCGTTTCTGAACTTTCTTTTTATTTGCTGGACAAGTAATTCGCTCCGAATTCGGCCGAAACCCGAAATTTGGCAGAGGTAAAGCAGGAAGTTTCGATCAGTATCGTCAAAATAGATATGACTAATATACGTATATCTGAACTTGGTTTTCTCAGATGATTAGCCTGGCGAAGACTGGATCTGGCGAAGACAAGACCTAGTTGTCTGGATCAAATATCAAATTTTTGGGATCCCATCGAAACCTTTGGTCTTGTTGTATCTGATGTTTGCATACACTGAAATATTTTGACATCTAAGGGATTTTGTACTTTTTCACCCGGGGCTCTAGTAGTGTTGTAAAATTACCGTAAAATAAAAAGTCGGTAAGTAAAATTGGTAAAATTGGTAAAATAAGGTAAAATAGGTAAAATTGGTAAAATAAGTATTTCACGGAGAATATATGGTGAGATTGGTATTTCAGAGTGGCTAAAAGAATTTGACACATTTTCCAAATTTATTTGAAGCTGGTGCTATTGATCTGTAGAGATTTTAAGGGAAAAGCACGCGGAAAGTCACTTTTCCTGCACTTCTGAAATAATTAACTACTAAGTGCTATGGAGTCGGGAATCCCTTCGACCAGTTGCTCATATAATTCATTGCGTCCATGGCTTCGGTAATAGCACGACGAAAGTAGCATAAGGTGGATTTTGCAAAATTTCCCCGCATAATTTTCTTATCGCTGGATAAGTTAAAACACACAACCGGGCTTTACAGCCATGCCTGCATAGGCATAGTAGCACTAACTCACAGCTGAAATAATCAACAATATAGCACTTGTCGATAAAACCTATCACGGCAGACCCACCCAAATTAGCAATATATTCGCTTTCCGTACCATTCACCTCTCATTCCTTTGAAAATCTGAAGACGTTTTCAAACTTTCCTGGTGCCTCCCTGGTCCCTTGATTCCCTGGTTTATTCTGTGTGGCAAGAAGTATTACGTTGTCATTAAAATATGAGTAAATTAGGTAAAATGTTTCTGAAATTTTCTTGAACCTGCTTCTGAGAGTGTAAACTACCAGTAAAATACGAATAAAATACGTAAAATACTGGTAGAATACGTAAACTAGGTAAAGTGGTAAAATACCGAATTTTACCGTGACCAATTTTACCGTTTACAACACTAGGCCTAATAACGTTCAGAATGTGAGCTACTTGCACGACAACCCAAAATTCACCCAGACGCGGAGAATTTGAATTTCAACAAAGGACTGCATGTCCAGGGTTAAAGATGCTAAGCTCGGAACGCTACGTCTCTGGAAAGTAGAAAGATGATAAGTCAGCTGATTTTTCGGCAATGGCTTATTTTTGTAGGTGTTAAATATTTCAAGCGTAAGAGGGACAAGCACATAGAGGTACAACAAATCCGAAAGAATAAGTTCATTCGATGAAATCAATTATCTGTGGAAAACGGACAAACGAAAACTATGTGACAATGTGACCTATCCATCAATATTTTTGTAAAAAGATACCATGGAATTAAACGAATTATTCATTTAAAAATAATAATTTTGAGAAATCTGCTAATGTATTTCTAGAGTCGCCAGCCACGCAGTTCAAAGTCATGTCCGCGCAGACCGTTTTTGCTAAAGCTGAGAAGTATTATTATTATTGTTATGTTTATGCCCGTACAAGACGGAGTTACAAAAAAGAAAAAAAGGAAAAAACAAAAACAGGTAGGTACAAAAAAACAATGAACCACGACTAGTCTAGAAACACTTAATAATTAAAACATTAGGCGGGTCAGCGTAAGCTCGTCCTTATCCCAGCAGGCGCGTTATTTTGATAAATACTTTGAGCGAATCTCGGGAGTAAGTTGTCTACACATGGTGTGAGTTTCGGGACTAATCTGTCTAATCATGGTGAAAGAAGCCACATAATGAGCCATATAATATCATTTAAAGTTCAACCGAAAAGGGCTGGGATAGGACAATCTAGTTACCCATCACCTATTCCCTTAAATTGGCTTGAAGACCCGCTGAAAATGCGTTACTTCGTTGTTCCGCTATTCACGAATAATCGATTTTCAGATAGTGGAACTTCCTTGTCATTTGTGGTACTCTATGCGATTGTATTTTTGTTGTATGCTTTACGAGAAAGAGTTATGATTTTTTTTTTTGTTCAGGCACTAAGCAATCCTCACCAATCCCACCACTGCCCACTGAAAAGCCGCGTTTGTATTGAGATTAAAATTTCGCGCGTCATAGTAGAATTTACGCTATGGGGACTGCCGCTGATATTCTGAATGTCATAACTAGAGCAGATAGTGGAAAATAAGAAAACCCCTTTGCAGAATCCAAATAATTCAGTGTATTCAATCAAATGGCACAAACATAAGTCGGCTTTTCAGTTAAACTTTAAGTTTTTAAAGTGTTGGATTGTGCGAGCTAACTGTTTACAGCTATGTGGTGGTAATGGGTAATTCGTGGAATTAGGAGGGATGGAGTACGTATTTGTCCTCTTTGACATATCAATGGGGATGGTCTGGATCATTTTCGTTTCAGGTGCCAGGAGCTTTCGCATTTTAGGGGTTCATTGTTTTGTGGGCTTATCCTATCCAGGGAGATACCCTTTGTTGCCTTCAAAGTGGCCTCTTATACTATTGACTGTCCCTAGAACGGTTACAAGTGTAAACACGTCCGGCGCTTCGCTGGCCGCTCGGCTCTATATATATAGTAGCCAATCATAAATAGTCTATGAAGCCGCTTTGAAGGCAACAAGGGATACCTCCCTGGATGGTAAGAATAAGGTGGAATGGTGGGCAGCTTCTTGGTATCTTACGATCTACATCACCAAGAGTGATTGTTTCCTTTGGTATGTTTGTACGAAAAGCACTCGAGTTGAGAAGTGCTGTTTCTCAGTTATTTATTTAGTTTTAATTTCAGTGGATAATTGTGAGTTGTGAAGTTTAGTTACTTATTTATTAGATATATTTAGTATTCGTGAATTGCAGCACAAGTCCTTCGGACTTTCTTTTTGCTGCAAAGTAGCCCTGAGTAAGCTACTCTATAAGACTTTCATTTATTAACTGACTCACGTAACAAAACATTCTTATTAAACTTCCCTAGAGCAACCAGTACTGAATGAAATCGTTGGACCAATCAAGAGGTCCGGTTATTTCTTTCTTAGGGGTCGGAAACTTCGGTAGCGTGACATTTTTAACGAAAGGAAACTCAATACAAGTCACATAGTGGCAAATGGGGATACTAAGAACGTGTCCGAAAGCTCTGAAACGAAAGAGAATGCTGAATTAATTCAGGATTTTATGCAGCATTTCGCTTTCGGACTTCGGAAAATTTTCGGAAATTTTCGCTCAATTGATGCAGCATTAATTCAGCATGAAATTCATCGAAAAATTCAGCAAAGATGCTAAATTTTGCGCTGAATTTTCAAACTGGGGAGCAGGCGATTAAGGCTAAATTTCGGTATTCTCGAAGTGTCAGAGAAGAAATAAAGGTAACAGCTTTCGGACACAAAAATAAATAAAATGCAGCATTTACAGCACTAAAAAGCTTTCGGACACGTTCTAAGTCAGCGTATGAATGAATGAATGACTTTTGAGACCACGGTCAGGCGACCAATCGGTTTCGACCAAGAACAAAAGTGCCGTTACTCCCGTGACCCCTGGCTGGTCAGCCGTACATGGTCCGAAAGAATATACCAATTTATTTTGTATTGATTTACTTTATTTATTACCTCGCGGGGGGGGGGGGTACTTTAATCAACTCACCTGGCAAGACCGAAGTCTGAAATCTGCCAAATCTTCACCATACAGTCTTCTGACGCACTGGCAATGATATTGTCGTCGTGAGGGCACCAAGCAAGGTCGAGAACTGGTCCCTTATGGCCCGCTACAAGAGGGTGATCCGGGACGATCCTACCAACCTAAAACAAAAAAAGGTAATAAGGTATAACACCAGTACACCGTGCAGTCCCATGATATCAGTCCTATCTTACCCAGTGCCAAAATTTCCTGGTATTGCCCTGATGTTAAAAGAAAAAAGTTCCAGCGGGCGATAACAACAATAATTACCGCCCGCTAAAAACTGTTATGGCCCGCTAAAAACAGTTATCGCCCGCTGACAACTGTAGTCGCCCGCTGACAACTGTTATCGCCCTGCGACAACTGTTATCGCCCTGCGACAACTGTTATCACCCTGTGATAGCAGGGCCCCTGGTGTTATAATCATTATCGCCCTTGCTTTTCTTCGGGCGATCAGCAAGGGCGATAATATATAATAATTTTTTTAAAGCGCGAGTGTTCCCAGGATCTGAACAAAAGCACCGGACCTGGCATACAGTATTCTGTTTTCTTTTTTTTCCACACCAGAATGAAACCAACCCAATCAAAAGACCAAACAGGGTCTGAGCCACATATACACGATCTTTATATACAAATAATAATAATGAGAATACAAACATTTGTTCCAGTACTTGCACACACAAAAAAAATTGTGAGTTAAAAAACAATTCACGGCCTTGCTTCAAGTTTACTAACCTTACCAACAACTAAGCGGGGACGCAGACCGGGAGGTGGTGTCAGTAAATTTATTTATTCATTTAAGTCGAACAACAAGGGCCATACAAATCTTCAAAAAAGAAAAAAAGAAAAATTAGAGAATCTTCTCCTATGACAACCGAACGGAACGCGTTAGCCTCGTGTGCGGCCACGCAAAGACAACCAGCAAAGGGCTGGCTCTAATTTCCGAAAATCTCATTATCGTGAACTAACAATAACGTGAACAAAGGTTTGGCAAAAACACACACTTTGTAGATCATGCTGTTCACAAACATATGATAGTAAACCGAATAAAACGAACAAACTGACAAGCAATAACTACTAACGATCAAACCCGTGCCCTTATTTTTCTACAATCTCAAAGAGATAACCAAAGGCCAGTAACACTGTATAACACCAGTACACCGTGCAGTCCCATGATATCAGTCCTATCCTAACCAGTGCCAAAATTTTTTGGTATTGCCCTGATGTTAAAAGAAAAAAGTTCCAACCGGGCGTTATCAAAATAAATAACGGGGCGTTATTTATTTTGATAACGCCCGGGCAGCCATGCCATATCAAGTGAAAACGCACGGTTAGATTTTTTTTTTCTTTTAACATCAGGGGAATACCAGAAAATTAAAATAAATGTACTAGTGTTATAATCATTATCGCCCTTGCTTTCTTCGGGCGATAGCAGAAAATTTGGCCCTTGGGCAGCATGATAGGCAGATATAACCCTCGCTGCGCTCGGGCGATATCAGCCTATCATGCCAACCGCGGGCCAAATTTTCCCGCTATCACCATCAGCAAGGGCGATAATATATAATAAAATCAGATACTGATTCGACCCTAACCTAGACTCAACATGACTTACCGGAAAAACAAATACCCAATTCGACATGGAATCAGATTTTATTAGTTGATTGATTATTTTAGTTAATAAAATCATAACCGACATCCATTCCTACCGCTCTTGCGATATTTGTTGTACCCAATTTCGCGAATTCCACATGAAGTCGGTGAAATCATACGGATATTCAGCATTTACTTAACATTATCATCTTCGTGCGTAATTATTTTGTTAATAAATGTTAACTGACTCGTATTCTTACCGTTCTTTCAACATATATATTCTGTAGGCTACTGAATTTCGTAATTTACACATGACTCGGGAAATTCAAACGGATATTCTGCATTTAGTTAACATTATTATCTTCGTGCGGTGTGTCATTTATATATGTATTAATCAAAATATTTGAAGGGATGCTTTATAAGACGAAACTATAGCAAAATAAATAAGATAAAATATATGTTCCATTGCTGTTTCAGTGTGGAATAGTCTCCCGGATAGTATTAGAGCGGCCGGTAATTTAATTTTTCCTTAAAGAAGGTTAAAGAAATTTTTAATTGAAAAAGGTGGTTGAATTTTGTGGGTTGTTGGAAGGGGGTGTAGGGAGGCGGGGAGTGAGGAGGTGGGGTGGGGGGAGGTGAGATGGGGGACGGTGGGTAGGTTGTGACGAGGGAAACATTTTTCTTTCCTGTTTTTTTCTCTCTTTCTTTTTTTCTACTACCTCTTTTTTCTTTTTTTGAATATTATATATTATATTATATTTTTTGAATATTAGATTAGTTTTTCGGTTATTATTTATTGAATAATTTTAAGTTAAAAGGTGGTTAGAAGATACAGCCACTCATAGGACTTTTGTCTTTTAAGTGGTTGTTGAGTTTTTATGGCACTTGCCTTCCGGCCAAGTGCCATATACCGATCACTTTTCCGTCGGTCGGTCGGTCGGTCTGTCGGTCTGTCGGTCTGTCGGTCTGTCGGTCTGTCGGTCGGTCAGTCCGGTGATCGCGAGTTAGGGTACTT
Organism: Branchinecta lindahli; assembly: GCA_023053555.1. Classification (NCBI taxonomy): domain Eukaryota; kingdom Metazoa; phylum Arthropoda; class Branchiopoda; order Anostraca; family Branchinectidae; genus Branchinecta; species Branchinecta lindahli. Next base: position 22,811,839 of record JAKZAO010000012.1, read on the forward strand.
CCAGATGCGCTAGGACGATGAAACTTGGCAGGCATGTCAGGGACCCGACCAAACTAATTTAGAAGTAGTAACTTCCCCGATCCGACCATCATGGGGGGAGGGAGGGGAGCCGGAATCCGGAATTTAGGGGCATGCATAACTTTCAAACGGGTGATCGGATCTTAATGAAACTTGATATTTGGGAAGACGTCATTTCTCAGATGTCCCAATTCAGGTCCGGATCGAATCCGATTAATGTGGGGGGGGGAGTCGGAGGAGGGAACCGGAAATCATGTGACACGCTTAGACTGGAGCGATCGGGATGAAACTTGGTGGGAGGAACAAGCACATACCCTAGGTACGTCATTGACAGACCCGGACCGGATTCGTGCACTGTGGGGGGAGTTGGAGCGGGGTTCCGGAATTCCGGTGATACGGAGTTAAGTTACTTCCAGGTGTGCTAGGACAATGAAATTTGGCAGGCAAATCAGGGACTCGACCAGATTAACCTGGAAATAGTCAACTTCCCGATCCGACCATCGTGGGGGGAGTGACGGGAGGGGGAATCCGGAATCTTGAGGTATGTATAACTTCCGAACGGGTGATCGGATCATAATGAAACTTGATACGTAGAAAGATCACATGTCTCGGATGCCCAGTTTCAAGTCCGGACCAGATCTGATGAAGGTGGGGGGGGGTCGGAGGTGGGAACCTGAAAACTTGTGACACGCTTTGAGTGAAGCGATCGGAATGAAACTTGGTGGAAAGAACAAGCACAAGCCCTATGTACGTAAGTGACAGAACCGGACAAGATTCGGGCACTGTGGGAGAGTTAGAGGGAGGGGGTCCGGAATTCCGATGATCGCAAGTTAAGGTACTTCCAGACGTGCTATGACGATAAAACTTGGCTTGAAAATTAGAGACTTGACATGATTGGCTTAGAAATAGTCAGTTCCCTGATCCGACCATCCCTTAAAGTACTAATGCTAACCGCAAAGTACAAAAAAATATTTTAAAGCAAAATATACATTTTCGTGATCTTGCCTTCCGGCCAAGTGCCATATACCGATCACTTTTCCGTCGGTCGGTCGGTCGGTCTGTCGGTCTGTCGGTCTGTCGGTCGGTCAGTCCGGTGACCGCGAGTTAGGGTACTTCCAGATGTGCTAGGACGATGAAACTTGGCAGGCATGTCAGGGACCCGACCAAACTAATTTAGAAGTAGTAACTTCCCCGATCCGACCATCATGGGGGGAGGGAGGGGAGCCGGAATCCGGAATTTAGGGGCATGCATAACTTTCAAACGGGTGATCGGATCTTAATGAAACTTGATATTTGGGAAGACGTCATTTCTCAGATGTCCCAATTCAGGTCCGGATCGAATCCGATTAATGTGGGGGGGGGAGTCGGAGGAGGGAACCGGAAATCATGTGACACGCTTAGACTGGAGCGATCGGGATGAAACTTGGTGGGAGGAACAAGCACATACCCTAGGTACGTCATTGACAGACCCGGACCGGATTCGTGCACTGTGGGGGGAGTTGGAGCGGGGTTCCGGAATTCCGGTGATACGGAGTTAAGTTACTTCCAGGTGTGCTAGGACAATGAAATTTGGCAGGCAAATCAGGGACTCGACCAGATTAACCTGGAAATAGTCAACTTCCCGATCCGACCATCGTGGGGGGAGTGACGGGAGGGGGAATCCGGAATCTTGAGGTATGTATAACTTCCGAACGGGTGATCGGATCATAATGAAACTTGATACGTAGAAAGATCACATGTCTCGGATGCCCAGTTTCAAGTCCGGACCAGATCTGATGAAGGTGGGGGGGGGTCGGAGGTGGGAACCTGAAAACTTGTGACACGCTTTGAGTGAAGCGATCGGAATGAAACTTGGTGGAAAGAACAAGCACAAGCCCTATGTACGTAAGTGACAGAACCGGACAAGATTCGGGCACTGTGGGAGAGTTAGAGGGAGGGGGTCCGGAATTCCGATGATCGCAAGTTAAGGTACTTCCAGACGTGCTATGACGATAAAACTTGGCTTGAAAATTAGAGACTTGACATGATTGGCTTAGAAATAGTCAGTTCCCTGATCCGACCATCCCTTAAAGTACTAATGCTAACCGCAAAGTACAAAAAAATATTTTAAAGCAAAATATACATTTTCGTGATCCCTATGAGCCCATGATCATTTTTGCCTCAAGGGTTTTGCTTACAACTGAATTCCTTAATAATTCCTTATAAAGTACTAATCGCAACCACAACGTACAAAACATACTTTTTAGCAAAATACACATTTTCGTGATCCCTATGATCCCTCACAAGTTATTTCCTTAAAGTACAAACAATACTTTTGAGCAAAATATACATTTTCGTGCTCCCGATGAGTTCGTCATGTTTTTTACTTCAACAGTTTTGATTACAAATGATCAAAACAAACCCAAAAATTGACGAATTCCTACTTTCATCCTCTGACCCAGCCTTGCAAGTGCCATATGAGCTTTCAGCTCTTGTTTCTATAATGTAGTTGTGTTTTTCTGATGAAGTAAAAAATATCTAAATCTGAAATAAACGAATGAAGTAAATAAACGGATGAGGTAACCGAAGATCAAGAGCACTACGCTCTTGAAGCTCAATAAATGGTTTGATTCCAAGCCTTCTTTCTAACTGAAGCAGGCTCTTCTTATAGTCACAGTGGACCGAAACTTCCATATTCCTACTTTTTAAAACAATTAACCCCAAAACGCAGCAGGAGCGCTGAAAGGAGCTAAGCACCGACTTCGGTACAGCCTTGGTATCTCACCCTCTCCACTCACAAATCCCCCCTTCAACCCACGATAACGTCAGAAATCCACCAGAACGAACGGCAAGTCCTGGGGTACCCAAACTCTGTCCTACATTTACAAAACAAGTCAGATACACAACGAGTTTTATTAAAGGATTCGTGAAATTTTTAACGAAGGATGACACTGTAAAAAGTTTCTCCGAATAAGGATGCAGCATTGCTATAGGATTAATCTTATCTCTACTGGGATAAGATTAATCCGAGTTAGGGGTAATCTTATCTCAATAAAGACAAGATTAATCCCAGTAGCATCTACTACAAGATTTTTTTTTTACAGTGGATTGTACTGTATTGACACAGATAATGTAAATTTCTTGTTGAAAATAATCGCAATTTTGGCTGTGTAACCACCTAAGTCGATTTGTAAAACAAACTTTCTATCCATCTAGTGTGTCGAGATCTAACCCTCTGAAGGTTAAGTGGTGTGAAAAAAAAACAACGGGAAAATATCAAGTGCCTGAACACCCTCCCAGCAAGTTGTTCCTTAGAAACACTTTTAGAACACATGAGAACTATTTCCGACCTGGAAACTGGGATCTTTTCCGGTCTCCGACCATTTAAAGCGCGATAAGTGGACAGAGTAAAGGGCTGGGTGCCAGGGGGATAGTAGGACGGGTTTCTCCCCGATGGTACCCACTGAAGAAAAATTTCTGGTAAAATACCGGCAGTAGCTAATACAAGTTTTTTTTGTCCGCGTAGCTTCTTTTTCCTTCTCCCTCACAACTCAACTCTAACTCCACTAAGTAACGTCAAAAATCATTTTCAAAACATTTAAATCCCTACTTAGCGTCACTTGCACTAATTTATATTTAAGCTTACTTCATCAAATAAAAAATTTGTTAACAATTTTTCTCTATTTCATCTTCATTTTCCTTTGTATCTTAAAACCCACAGTATTTTATATTTTAATTATAGCAGCAACAAATCAGACTGACGCCATTTTTCAACCAATAGTAACGCAAATAATAATGAAGTACTTTTTAGCTATTAATGTTTCTTCAAGAAAACATTCGGAAACATTTTCGCGTATGCACTGTTTAGATAATAAGTCGCTAGTTTTCAACTAGGACGCGGTCGAACTGTGAGATACTAGGTTATTAGGTTATTGTAGTGGGTTATTAGGATATTAAGACCTAAGACCCCATAAAAGAGAAAAAAACATATTTGGCTGGTCTATAAATAAAACGGAAAAAAGCTAAATGTTTGACAGTGTCTGTAGCGCTCGGTGATTTATTTTGAAGTTTCTATGTCTATTCTGCAAAAAAAAACTCAAGAATAAAGGGCGAGACCACTAAGCCGACGAACGCTGCCAAACTCATAGAATAATTAACAAATCGGAGCCAGGTTGGTCCAAAAAGTTAATTCATTTTCTGTCATTTGTAAATAATATTGCCCTGTGTCAGGACTGTGCAGAAAGATAAGATACAGTTGTTTTAATTCGTGCCAACTGGTGACAAATTCTTCCCCATCCGCCATATCATTCGACTCTTTATAATCGTAAATACTGCATTTTCTACCAAATCAGTGAGTCTAGACTTGAATGAATTATTGGTCTACTGGCAGTCGCCTAGGTGGGACTGATTTCGTCGTAGGACACCTCGGCTGTGTTCCACGGAAGTAATAACGAGTTATGATGACAAATGAGGAGCCAGCTTTATAGATAGATAATTTTATTGATACAACACGTAGAGCCGAATTGGCACTAAATATGTTTAATCCGTACATTACATTTAAAATAACTTAAATATATACAATCATTCCAAAAACAGTCACTTGGAATCCACCAGTTTCTTGTTAAGTTTATCTGTAAAATCAGGTAGCCTACAAAGATCTTATTGTGGTAGTTACTAGGCTCTCTGGTATGAAAAGGATAATAGTGCGGACAGACCCTGACGGGGAATTCCTGCTGATACTCCCGACTATCATAAGCCAACTGTACCGACCTCTCCTCTGGAACGATGATGATAAGAGGGAGGAGCTAATTTTCTTATCATACGGGCTGCGGAACGAAAGAACAACAGAACTGTAACGATCGTAAGTGGTGAGAAGTCCTTGGAACGCAACCCTGGTTTTCGATGACGGTGCCTGTGGCGTGACTCTAGGGGCCAACGGTAAAGGACCCAGCCGTGAAACGGTACCCCGAAAAACAAGACCAAAGGTTTCGATGGGATCCCAAAAATTTGATATTTTTACGTCTTGACTACGTCTTGACTACGCCAGTTCCAGTCTTCGCCAGGCTAATCATCTGAGAAAATTAAGTTCAGATATACCTGTATAAGCCATATTTATTTCGACAAAACTGATCGAAACTTCCTGCTTTACTTCTGCCAAATTTCCGGTTTCGGTCAAATTCCGAGCGAACTACTTGTCCAGCCAAAAAAAGATAGGGCTCATCTCCTTATCCCTATAAAGAACATCTAATCAACTTAAAATAAAACTTTAACTTATAACAAAATCCGGTTTTCCGGACGAACTATATGCCCGGGTAAAAAATGATTGTCATATACAGATTCAGCGTCTCTTCTTACCCTAAAATCTATCATCTAATCAACTTCAAATAAAACTTTTGCTTTTAACAAATTTTCCGGTTTCGGCCGGATTCCAGGCGAACTACTTGTCCGACGAGAAAATGGTTTTCATTGTCGTGTTCAGCATGTCTTCTTACCCCTAAATCGAACATCTAATCAACTTCAAATAAAACTTTTGCTTTTAACAAATTTTCCGGTTTCGGCCGGATTCCGGGCTAACTACTTGTCCGGCCAAAAAATGAGTTTCACCATCGTGTTCAGCATGTCTTCTTACCTCTAAATCGAACATCTAATTAACTTCAAATAAAACTTTTACTTTTAACAAACTTTCCGGTTTTGGCCGGATTCCGGGCGAACTACTTGTCCGGCGAGAAAATGGTTTTCACCATCGTGTTCAGCATGTCTTCTTACCCCATAATCGACTATCACATTAGCTGTTTCAAAATATTTTGTTTGCCCCTTAATTTAAACCCCCTCCCCACCCCTAAATGTAGGGCTACAGTGCCCATCTACGAACTTGACCTTACTCTTGACCCAAAGAATCCTCACACCAAGTTTCATCAAAATATCTCATTCCCTTCGAGAGTTATCGTGCTGACAGACGGACGGACGGACAGACGGACAACTTTTGCGATGTCATAGGTATCCGTCACTAACGTTTTGGGATCCCAAAAAATGCATTGTACCAAGAACAAATAATCTGACAGAACCTCCGTCTCCCTATCTCTGTAACATGACCATGCGGAATCGAATATCGCCCCATACCCTGTCCGCTACGAACGAGCGGAGGTTACTAGCTTCGGGCCACATCACGTTTCGTTACCTTTACAAGTAGCTAAATCGCTGTCAACTCGCGGTGGAGGAAAACTAGGAGTCTCAGCTGATTGGTTCTATGGACGCACTCCAGAGCGGGTCAGCGCGCGGAGTACGCCTCCTGCCAGAATCCTTCACTAATTCTTGTGCGATAAGCAACGGCGAAGACGGAAGAGGAGTAAACAGGTATTAACATCAGCTCAAAGCTAGAGTAATTACCTCTAGATCAGCTCAGTTTTGTCGGGGTTTTCATAGTCGCTACATGCGACTAAAGACAAAGTTCTATCCGATTATTTGTTCTTGATTGTACTTGAAGAAGGGTAGCCTCTTCAACGGTGAGAATTTAACCTCACGCCTCTGATACTTCCCCAGCGCGAAGGCAGAACCGGGAGGGTCTGTGGAGCATAGCCCTATAGCAGTGCTTCCATAGTCCCCGAATTTTCGGGGATTTCCCCGAAATTCCAGAAATCCCCCGAAAAAAAAATGGCGTTCCCCGAATCCCCGAAAACTCCCCGAATATCTTTCTTCTCCCCTAAAATTTACCGACAACAGAATTCGTGGTTGACTTACTTCAGCGTTCGCGGTTTGTTCCATAGTTTTAATACTGTTTTGCGATGCCAATACATATTTAACGTGGGTTGCAGCAAAGGCTACTCTGTTTCAGTTTTGTTTCGGATGGTCATTTCATCTGAAAAGGTTCGATGTAACAGTTTCCAGTTAAATTTCTCACACTGTGTCGTGACCGAACACTATGAGCTGAGGTGGCCCAAAGTTATTCTGATCATAAAGAATTCCAAATTTTCGCCTGCGGTGCCTAGTATGCTCTGTTTATACCTTCATGTTTGGGCTTATAGTTTTGGGGATGGAACATTTTAAACCTAAAATTTGTTCGGAAAGTAAAGTTAAATTTGGTTACAAAATATGCTAATTAAAAAAAAATCTTGTCTGCGGCGCTCAGAAGGTACTGCGGTGGTTTCGATTTCCAGCGAGTCCTCGTTATTAGCATGACCTTTCTTAGAAACTGAAATCACAGTTAAAAATTGTCAACCTGTGCGGTAGAACACCTTCGATCTTCGCGTTCTTTTGCAAAAAACGCGACGTTGCTACAAACTGCGTCCCCGATTTTTTCACCGATACTCAAGTTTCGTCTCCCCGAAAACGCCCCGAATTTTTAAGGCTTGTTACCGAATTTGAAAAAAAAACAAAGTGGAAGCACTGCCCTATAGAACAGAGACCTGCATCTTCGTCCATGCCTATATTTGGCAATAGTTGCGTTTTTAATTGAAGTTTGAAGTTACCTTCAAACTCAAAGGTATCTATTTAAATACCGTTTTTGGTCGCCGGTCATAGTTCCTTTGTCCTTCAAAATCTGCCCGTCGAACCTCGTCAGCTAGCAAGTTCGAAGTTTGCTTGAATTGTCGAAGAAACGTCGACCGGGCAAGGGTCGCCGGAGTCGTAAAAACAATAATTAAGCAGACGGTGAACTTCGACGGCGTTCGAAAACGAAAATTAAGCAACCGGCGAAGCTAACGGCGAACAAAACTTCGATCAAAAACGCAACTAATATGCGACAATATACCCAAATTGGCGAATAGCACCGCACATTGGCAGACCCGCAGCTTTATCTGTTTTTGAAGTTTCAAAATGCCAAATGTTATGCAATCTGTGTTAAACGTCGAGCGAGTCCAAATCAACCGCAGGAATAAACCGCTTGATATCGGTCGTGCCATTTCCTGACATTTACAATATGGTGATAAGAAAAAGTGAAACAGCAACAGGCCCAGGCCCGTATCCAGGAATTTATTTTGGGAGGGGGGTTAGCCCACGGGTCGGACCAAAAATTACAAAAAAGACATAGGTCAGATTTTAAAGCCTACAAAAAACGATTACTTTTGTGGGTTTCGGTGGGGAGTTCGAACACCCTAACCCCCCTGGATACGGCCTTGAACAGGCCTATTGTCATTTTTGGCTTAGGATAGTCTCGCGAATTTCAACAGGACCGAAAAAAAGCCTTTTCCGCTTAGTTTTCATCTATCAAAACAAATCACAACACAGAATGTCGAATTAAAATAGGATAGGCCTACAGTGTGCGTGAACTGAAATTTCCCGAACAGAGTTTCAAGACCGTTTGATAATCACGCTTCACACACATGTGATCAGCCCGTTCACTAGCCACGTATTATACGTTCCTAGTGAACGGGGCTGACGAAAAGTTTGTTTGCCCCCAAAAAGACTTAAACTGTCTATAATTACTGTACTTGCTTATTTTCACAAAAGCAAGTAAATACAGACAAATACAATCAAACTGACTTGCCAATCAAAGAATTACCACACGAAAACAGGATAACATTCAGCAGCTCTAAAGGTTTAATTCACAAAAATTCGGTGAAGAAAGTGACAAAATAAACGATGGAGGGGATCAATTTCCGTCTTTCTCGAAAAAAAGGGGATGTACTAAACCCTGCCTTCTTTACGCTTTCGCTGAAGAACCAAAGTAGCCAGTGTCTAAAACAGCCCGATACTTAATTATAACAGCAGCGCTTGTGGACTGTTCAAAGTTCGATGCGTGTGTGTGCAAAGAGCCCCCCCCCCCCCCAAAAAAAAAAAAATCAGTAGGAAGTCCACTACCTTGGCAAGTATCGGGGTCGGAGTGAGGGCGTCGCTACTGAGGCGCCAGCCCCCCTCCAACGGATACGCATATGATGAAGACAGGGTTTGTGCAGGCAGTACATACTATACAAATTACGGAAAACGAAGGATCTATCAACAAGAGGGGCTGAATCGAAAGGGTTTAGGTGGCTACTGAGGCGCAGTTCCCTTTCAGTGAATAAGACCGTAGTAGCGAAGACGGGGTTGGTGCAGGGGAACAGGGCAAACCATCTGGATTAATTGGTGCACTGTCGGAAGTTTCATAACAGATAACACAAGGGTGCGCAGTTTCACCAGATAACACACAGGATGTTAGCTGTTATGATTTTGAAACTTTACACATTGAAACGTTGTGCACACAAGAAGAGCCACCATCGGAAAAACATCTGCTGACTACTGTTTGCCACAATGATATCGGAAAAGTCAGCAGATGCTTTTTCGGCGGTTTTCAGCTCTTCCTGACAAAGCTTGTTTTACTGACAATGCTGACATAACGTTTAATGCAAAAGGTTCGCAAAACCATAACAGATAATATCACACGTGTTAACAGCTGAAACTGCGCATCCTTGTGTTATCTGTTATGAAACTTCTGACAGCATGAACATCGCATTCCTGTATGAACGTTCTAGCACTCATGCAAAGGACAATTATTAGTTCAAGAACGGCACACGTACGAGCAACTACCGTTCGATGATTTTTGCTCCTCCGAATACCGTACCTTGGCCCAGGGCTAAAAGAAAACATAAATGAAAAACACACAAAACCATAAAACCTTTCTAACAAATCGTCGCTGTCATGCTAAGGGCTCACGCGACATTTTCTTCTTGACTCATTTTATCTTAATGATTTTTATGCTGAATAACAACTTTCTTTACAGCGGACAGAAGAAAAGAACATTTTTTTAACCGATATACTGATGATTTTTATACCCCTTAGCTCTTTTTGACCGTTCTCGCGACGGTTAAATCTTTTCAGCAATTGATGTATCTCAGGAACGGCTATCGGAAGGCTCTAAAAAAAAATATTACAGTAGATGTAGGAGCCATATCCTAATATCAATAATTTTTTTCACAAACAAATATCGCTTAACCCCTAATGCGTAACAGCGACGAAATATTTGACTAAAAACAATAACATATAACAACAACAATAACCAAGTATGTTTCAGATTGAGGTTCGGTCCGCGCAGGGCTCGCGTTAACGCGAAAATCGAGGCAGACCACGAAAACAGTCTTCCCGCCTAATTTGCGCCAACGGCAGTCAAGCGAAACATGATGCGGAGACCAAAAGGTCTCAAAAAGAGTAAACAAAAATTTAATACCAAACATGAATTAAAAGTCGCTAAAGTTTAACCGAAAACGGCTCTGACAGGACAATCTAGTAACCCATCACTTATTCACCTAAATAGGCTTGAAGAACCGACGAAAATGCGTTAGTTCGTTGCTCCGCTATTCACGAATAATCGATTTTCGAATAGTGGACTTTCCCTGTCGAAGTTGTGGTACCTCTATGCGCTTGTACCTGTGTTGTATGCTTGACCAAAAAGAAAAGCCGCGTTTGTGTTGAGATTCAAATTTTCCACATCATGGTATAATTTGCGTTGTGAGGACGGCCGTAGATACTCTGAACGTCACTACTAGATAAGTTGGCTTTTAGTTTGACTTTAAGGTGGCCGAAACATTTCCGGAGGCATTCGTGCCCGAGTCAAAGAATTTCCTAAAAAAAAGATCAAGATTTTTCTTTCGATAGTTCGGTATAAATAGTTTCAGGCGGAATTGTTGTTCAGACTAAAGTAAGTTTAACGACAAGGCTAATCATTTCATAAGGACAATACCGTACGAAATTCGAGTTTTCAGGAACAAGAAGGAATCGTTCGATTAGGGGCAAAAAGCTAGATCAATACAACAAAACTTGCAAACGGCCATGGAGTCGCAGCAAATGAATCCATGACAAGCCTATGAAAAAAGTGACATAGACAATCCGGTTTATTAATCCGGTTTCGTTGGGTAACCGGAAATTTGTTTTAAGCAAAATTAGATAAATCTGAAAAAAAAACATTACTTAGGGACAGACACGTACGCAGGAATTTTTTTCGGTGGGGGCCCAAATCTTTCAAAACAGTATATAAAAGGCGCATTATATTATGTAACACCTACAAAAACCAAAAGCTGGTGCTGGTGACCCTATTGGGTAATTACAGGCCGAAAAATCTTCGAAAACGGTTAACAAATTCTGTCTAGATCAGTAATTAACCACTATCCCTTATTCTGTGTGAAGGATCAGAAAATTATGCGAAAAAAAAAATCGATTTCGGGGGGGGGGCCGGGCACGCAGGCCACCCCCCCCCCTTCGTACGTGCCTGCTTAGGGAATCCCTAAAGATTTTCACTTAGGCCTATCGTATTCACTAGCAAACTGTTTACTTTTTTATAAGCTGATTAAAGGTTAACTGAAAAGCCAACTTATTTGTGTCATTTAACTGGATACACTGAATTATTTGGATTCTGCAAAGGGATTTTTTGATTTTCCACTATCTGCTCTAGTTATAAGGCTTAGAATATCTCCGGCCGTCCCCACAGCGTAAATTCTACTACGACGCGGGAAATTTTAATCTCAACACAAATGCGGCTTTTCAGTGGGCAGTGGTGAGACTGGCGAAGATTGCTTAGTGACTGGAAAAAAAAAATAGACATCTTTCTCGTAAGGCATACAACAAAAATACAAGCGCATAGAGGCACCACAAATCACACGGAAATTCCACTATTTGAAAATTGATTATTCGTGAATAGCGGAACAACGAAGTAACTCATTTTCAGCGGGTCTCCAAGCCAATTTAAGTGATAAGTGATGGGTAACTAGATTGTCCTATCCTAGCCCTATTCGGTTAAACTTTAACAAAACTGATAATTAAAAGCAGACCGTTTATTAGTTGACGAATCGTCTAAAACTTTTGTCTTTTCTTTTGTCACTATGTTCAGTGGTAACCCAACTTACTTTACACCCTTGACAAGCCCTTGATCCCCGTTACGGATGAAGAAAGGTGAGCATTTCTAAATTTCACTACTTGTCTAGCTCGACCTTGAAACAATCAATCACCCCCCCCCCCCCATTAAGGATTAAGATAGGTGAGCATTTCTTAACTTCACTACTTGTCTAGCTCGACCTTGAAACAATCAGCTGGAAACTCCCTGCTCGCTCGGAACGTCGGAATCCTTCCCAGTCCGAATTTATCTTTTCCGATTATTTTCGTTGGCTGAGTCACTCGTGCCGTGTCCATACTTATTTCTGACAGGACTTGGAACCGAGAAGATCCTTAGTGATGTGGACATTAGTCTGACGCTTTGCTCAATCGGGGAATTGACGGAAACGAACCGGGAATCTGGCCTGCGCGACTGAGCCGCACACAATGCATAGATTGGAGGCTTAACACACCTAAGAAACTTAAAGTTTAACTGAAAAGCCAGCTTATTGGATTTGAATACACTGTAATTTCCCTCTAAGAAATTAAGAGTGAAAAATTTAGAGCCGTGTGCCCTTTCGCAAGGCACACGGTGATTCTTTGTCGGAACGAAGAGTTAGTCATCAAGGGTATTGGAATGTTCTGCCCGACAGCAACATCATCAATTCCTGTGCGGAAAAGTTGAGATTTTTTCAATTCAACGATAAAAGTGCAGAAAATCAGCCGGAAAACCTGACCACCATAATAGCGGGTAAACATAAACGTCACAATATCTCGTTTCTCGTCTTACAGGTAACAATAAGTTTGGTTCAAACAGTTTGGGTTTTGCTACGTAGAAGGAAAGCAAAACCAAAGTTAGTCAAAAAGCGAAAAACCTCTACCATGACAACGACCCAATAGAGCAGACAAAACAGCAGCCGTGCCCCCCCCCCAAACAGTTTCTAAGAAGCAACTCCCTGAAATAGAATATTTATTCCTTCAGCCCAAGCTGACTGCGAATCATGTCTGACAGTACAAAACGGATACGTCAGCTGAACTTTATCTGAGCTATATTTCGGCCCTTCTTGGCAAGGGTCTTCTTCAGGCTCAAAGCCGATCAAGTTGGAAAAACTAACTTGTGGAAAACTTGTGGTTCGTTTTTCCAACTTGAGCGGCTTTGAGCCCAAAGAGGACCCTTGTCAACAAGGGCCGAAATATAGCCTAGCTCAAATAAAATTCAGCTGACGTATCGGTTTTGCACTGTCAAACACAGAGTATTTATAGTTGCTAGAAATTAAAATTATTTTGCCGCAGGTTTTTTTTTCTGGCCAGAGCCTGAAGAGGACCCTTGCCAAGAAGGCCAGACACATCGCTGGACTAAAACTTAGCTGACATAGCGCCATCAAATACGTTTGAGATAACTAATAGTAGCGTCTGTGCCTGTATTCAGCGCATTTGCATTCCTGTATGAACAAGTTCCGATCTTCTTCTGTAGGGCGTTATCTATCCTTTCTGATAACAAGGGACATGACTTCATACCTCAGTTAGTTTAATAACGTAACTTGCACATAAATTTTGGAAAATTGTCTAATATAGCAATGATTATAGCCGGTTTTTTGCACACATAGTCCGGTTTTCGCTGTCGGGTGCGAATTTCCTCCTTCACTCCGAAATTTTTTACGCATCGCTTCACCATTTCGCACGCGAAATCTCATCGGAAAGTGTGTGCACACCGAGGGGTCGACGACTCTCATTTTTGATGTACACCATTCCGGAATATCGGAATAATCCTGACCATTCCGGATTATTCCTAACCATTCCATATCCTCCATTCTTTATCGAGTTTGGTAATTCACCAACTTTTGTTTAGTCCGCATTTATTTCACCCCATTCGGTCCGTCCTGCGGTGAACGAGGGGTCGACGACTCTCATTTTTGATGTACACCATTCGGAATAACGGAATAATCCTGACCATTCCGGATTATTCCTTACCATTCCGGATTATTCCTTCGGGACGTGTACACCATTCTGGGAGAGTCGTCGACCCCTTGGTGCACGCAGCTTTATTCCAGTCATATTGCGCTAGAAGATACAGAGCGTGTTCCACCCTTCTGACAATAGTAACTATTACCATTTTCGTTTCAACCTCGTGAAAAGTTACTACGCTGACCGTCCCAACCTTCTCGAAATAGTAACTATTCGCTTACCATGCTCGGCAGCGTAGTAAGCGTGGTAACTACGCATCTGTGTAACGTGATTCTGATTAGCCCGTGGCACGATATTTGACAAAAAAAAGAAAAATGCGTTCCAGCCTTGACGCCAAGTAGACAAAAATCGTGACGTCATGCGTAGTAGCTACAGTAAGTAGGGTGGACCACGCCCATAGGATCACAGGTTCATTTTTTTTTACCTTGGCCCTGAAAGATCGGCCGAAGTGGTGTAGACTCTACCTCAGCCTGTTATGCGCGGCTCGTGACGTTTCTGTGACGTCATGAAGAAATAAGGGAAATTCGATTAAAGTAATATTGCACAATATATATTTGTATCTATATATGTAGAGCCGAGCGGCCAGCGAGGCGCCGGACATGTTTACATTTATAACCCGTTCTAGGGATACTCAATTCCGTTAGTAAATGGGAAATGGACTTATCGTGTGACGTCACCTGACGCACATAACAGGCTGAGGTTTAGTCACCACCACCGAGGTATCGCTAGAGTTTATCTCAGCTGACTTACCCTTTAAGAGTAGTCAAGATTAAAAGTTTCTTATTGGAAAATATTGATTTAGATCCGAATTTTTTCTACCGATAGTTGTTTTGTATGTTTTGTTTGATTGATATACGTCTGTTTTCTCTACTTTTCCCTTCTTCTTCTTTTCTTTTTTCTTTTCTTTTTCCTTGTATTTCTTTTCTTGAAAAATGAATGAATACTGTCACCCGTTACGGGCAGTGCTCTCTTAGGGTGTAGTTAGTTTACAGTGTATTATTTAATTTTGTTAATAAAGAAAACTGGAACTGAAAACTGAAAAAAAAATATGACTCACAGTCAGCTTAGGCTGAAGGAAAAATTATTTTCTGAAAAGGACCCTGACGAACAAAAGCCGAAATACCGCCGGAAAAAAAACAACACAATAATCGGTGTAGCCCCACGAAACAAGTCTTTCCTTTTGCATGTTTTTGCAAAGCACATGCTTTGCCCAGTGTGAATTCTGTCAGTGTGTTTTTCTACGTTTCTTAGGTTTTCTCCATTATTGTTGTTGTCAGTAATGTTGTTTTCCTTCTTTCTTTGTTCCTTTTCTTCTTCTATTTCTTTACTCCGTCTTTTTGTACATTTGTGCACTCCGATCGGCAATAATTGTATGTTGTGGATGTTATTTAACTTTGGACTTGCAGTTACTCCCAAGCAACTCTTAAGCAGAGAAGCTTGAGAAGGATGTTTAACTTGGACGGCCTAAAAAGTAACACAAAAAGACCATAGGTTTCGGTGAATCTCAAAGGCGAATATTTACCGGACTTGCTCATCGAAAAAACTGGGTTCGATGAGCAAGGTTTTCTTTTGATCACAGACACATCAAAAGAAACCAACCTTATTTAACGGCAGTACAATGAAGGCTCCGCCTCCTGCCGATTCGACGATGATGGCCAAAAACTTCGGATTGACGGCGCAGAAAGTCGAATCCCATGACGACTTTGACACTCTAACATTGTCGTAGCACTGGTCTCGCTTCAATGCTGTTCCATAGACATGCCGAAACTTAGACGCTCGGACGCGAAATGACATACTCTCTGTAAAGGAAAGACGACGGTTAGTATCTAAGTTAAGCAAGCTTTCGCATGCAAACTAGGTTCGCGTAGCGATCACGATCTCCTGATTCGTTCCGCTCGGCCGGGAGTTCGATGCGAGGTCGGAGGCGAATCATCCGACGCTTCCCGTGCTTTTCCCCAGGTTTCTTTAGGTAGCCATTTGAAGCTGGGTGGACTTTTGGACTGTCTTACACGAAACGCCACTACTCTGTCAAAAGCTTCATAATAGATAACACAAGGATGCGCGGTTTCAACAAATAACACCTAGGAAGTTTGCTGTTATGTTTTTAAACGTCATGCATTAAAACATTATGCATAGCCTACAAGAAGAGCCGAAACACCGCCGAAGAAAAGATCTGACTTTCTTTTTTGTCATCGTGATATAGGTCAGCACATGTTATTTTGGCGATTTGTCGGCTCTTCCTGGCAATGCCTGTTATGCATAGCGTTTAACACATAACGTTTGCAAAATCATAACGGATAACATCCCAAGTGTTATCTGTTGAAATTGCATCCCTGTGTTAGCTGTTATGAAACTTTTAAGAAAATGGCCCATGCCCCAAGTCAGACACTGGGCATTACAGAGACGGACCAGAGACCCTTTGAATGTGAAATCGGCAGAGTCCTAAAATTTGTACGGGACTAGACAAAGCAATGCCAAAGCTCCGCAAGAGTTCACTTGTAAAGAAAATTAGACGCTGAGCCGTCAGAAACAGACAGCAGCCCAGTTTTTTGCCAAACGAGATCACAGGCCTCTCCCAAGTCCTCTATCCTTTCTGTAATTTGACAGCTTTTGCTAAAGGAGTCTGGCGCCTTTCTCCAGAAAAGATTGGTCAACTCACATCGGAGTTGCCAATCTCATTTCTTTGCAGGCCTGGGAAGAAAGGACAAAGAGCTTATTCCAAAAACGTCCTAAAGAGCAGTAAGGAGTAGGCGCCTGGTGCAAAAAGACCAAAGGTGTCGATGGGATCCCAAAAATCTAATTTATAATGTAGATAGATCAATCCTTTTTACTTGTAATATTTAGAAACAGATCAAAGTTTAAATTTTCAAGCCCCTCGCGAAGCTTACAAGTTACAAGTCCGTCTCTCGTTCTTACCATGAAATACACTGGCAAAAAATAAAAGGTATACCAACTAGCAAAAGTTGGCAACCCCTCATCACAAAAGATTCTAGCAACCGATTCTTACTTACGAGTCCATATCCTCGTGATAGACGTGGTACCAAATTGCTCGTACCATATAAAGCACAGGAGACAAATTGTAGGGACACCAACTAGACAAAACTGCTAACCCCTCATTGCCGAAGATGATTATGGTCTAACAGTTTATTAGACCACGAGACCATTAGAAGTCCCCTATATCTCACAATTGGGATAGGCCTATTTTTGGTTTCAGTGTGTACCCTACTACTTAAGTTGTCAACCCCTCTAACTTTCCAACTGTTACATAGAACGCGCTCTCCAAGCGCAGAGCTATACCTGTGAAGAAAAGGGGTAGCCGAAAATTGGTCGACAAATTTTGTGTCCGGTTTCCTCCACGAAAATATCATAAAACACTGACACAATTGCACATACGTTCACTCCTTAGGGGTTGCTACTTGCAAGTGTCTAACCGCTTTGCTCTCCACCTGAATACAGTCAACGACACTGGGATGCTTAAATTCCTTCTAGGCGCGTAATGAATCATCAGTGAATAATCAGAAATAATCTAAGATATTTAAATATAAGCATTTACTAATTTATCCTTACAAATATATGAGAACCTCCTTTCATTTTTATTTCCGTTCTTGCTGGAGACGTGTTGTTAGGTGCCTGAAATCTTGGCTGGTATTGACGATGGCTCACAAGAGAGGGTTGATTTTTAAGTTGTCGTAAATGTTCGGGAAATTAACTAGCGTAATATCCAGGTAATCAGAACTTGCACATTTTTCCCATACGATGCCGAAAAAGGAAAATCACCAAAGCAGAATGCCTACCTGCAGAACTCATCTTCCACTTAATTAAACAAATGCTTCGCCTACTGTATTCCTCAACGTGTACAGTAAAAGTGTAATAACTAAATCAATCTTCCGGAAGAATTCTGGTTCGATAAGGATTTCTACTAGACTATCTTTGCCAAGAAATGCGCAAATTAGATTATCAACAAAAGGCGGGACCCTTTTTCGTGAGGAATTTATGACAAACTGCATTATGTCCTAATAAGGAGAAGGACACGAAAGCGACAGCAGAAGAACCAACAAAGGAGATGGGCCAACTAATAAAAACGTAATGACATGATACGATTCAGTTCCAAAATAAAGACCATCAGGCCATAGCGAAGCAAAGGTACCAACACCACAACAACCCAACAACTAGTACATTTAAAATCAACCGAAAGAAAATAAAACTATCGCCAACAGAAGTACAAATTACATGGATGTTCTACTGAATGTTCAGCTTTTCTTTTTATAAGGAAATCATTCCTTCGCTTTTTATGGCATTTGCTTTTCGGCAAAGTGCCACATAGCGATCGCAATTTCAGTCCATCCGTCGGTCTATCAGTCGTTCGGTCTGTTTGTCCCGGTTTTGCTAGTCCGGCACTTCCAGATAAGCTAGGACGATGAACCCTGGCAGGCATATCAGGGACCGGGTCAGATTAAATTAGAAATAGTCGCTTCCCCGATCCGACCATCTGGGGTGGTGGAGGGAGGGGGAATCCGGAAAAAATAGGAAAAATGAGGTACGTTTAACTTACGAACGGGTGATCGGATCTTAACGAAACTTGATATATGGAAGGACCTCGTGTCTCAGACGTCCCACTTAAATCCAGACCGGATCCGGTGACACTGGGGGGAGTTGGAGGGGGAAACCGGAAATCTTGGAAAACGCTTACAGTGGAGAGATCGGGATGAAATTTTGTGGAAAGAACAAGCACAAGTCCTAGATACGTGATTGACGTAACCGGACCGAATCCGCTCACTTTGGGGGGGAGGTCCGAGTTTCTAGTGATTCGGTGCTTCGGTTCGGTGCTTCCTGATGTGCTAGGACGATGAAAATTGGCAAGCACGTCAGGGACCCAAGCAGATTGACTTGAGAATAGTCGTTCCTCCGACCCGACCATCTGGGAGGGGGGGCTGGAGGGAGGGGGAATCCGGAAAGTGAGGTATTTTTAATTTGTGAACGGGTGATCGGATCTTAATGAAACTTGACATATAGAAAGACTTCGTGTCCCAGACGCCCCATTTTAAATTCGGACCGGATCCGGTGATACTGGGGTGACATATACGTGAATGAAATAATCAGAACGGATCCGAGTTTCTTGTGATCAAACGAGTTCTGTACTTCCTGATGTGCTAGGACGATGGAACTTGGTAGGCTTGTCAGGAACCCGAAAAGATTGACTTGAGAATGTCGTTTCCCCGATCCGAACATCGTGGGGGAGAGTGTAGGGATGGGGAATCCGGAATCTAGTGGCAAGCTCAGCTATTGAACGGGTTACCAGATTTAAATGAAACTTTATATTTAGAAAGACCTCGTGCCTCAGATGTCCCACTTTAAATCCGGACCGGATCCGGTGACATTGGGAGGAGCTGGAGGGGGGAACCGGAAATCTTTGGAAACGCTTAGAGTGGAGGGATCGGGACGAAACTTGGTGGGAGGAACATGCACAAGTTCTAGATATGTCATTGACATAATAACACGGAATTCGGGCACTATGGGGAGTTGGGGGCGTGGTCCGGATTACTAGTGATCGCGCGAGTTCGGTACTTCTTGATGTGCTAGGACGATGAAACTTGGTAGGCATGTCAGGGACCCGAACAGACTGACTTGAGAACAGACGTTTCCTCGATCCGACAATCGTGGGAGGAGTGGAGGGATGGGGAATCCGGATCTAGTGGCTTGGGCAGCTAACTTGATATTTAGAAAGACCTCGTGCCGCAGACACCCCATTTTAAATTCGGACCGCAATTCTGCGACATTGGGAGGAGTGGGTGGGGGGAACCGGAAATCTTGGGAAACGCTTAGAGTGGAGGGATCAGGATGAAACTTGGCGGGAAGAACAAGCACAAGTTCTAGATACGTCATTGACATAATAGGACGGGATTCGGGCACTGGTTTCTAGTAATCGCGGAAGTTCGCTACTTCCTGATGTGCAAGGACGATGAAACTTGGTAGGCGTGCCCGGGACCCGAATAGATTGACTTGAGTCGGTTTCCTCGATCCGACCACCGTGGGAGGAGTGGAGGAGAATCCGCGATCTAGTGGCACGGGCAGTTTTTGAACGGGTGATTGGATTTGAGTGGAAAGAGCTATCCTCTCAGATGTTCCATGTCAGGCTAATCCGGAATCTTGAGGTATTTATAACTTTCCAACGGGTGACCGGATCTTAATGAAACTTGGTATTATGGAAAACGCCGAGTCTCAAACGACCCAGTTTTCGACCCAGTTTTCCCCACTTCGGCGGGAGCCGCAAATCTGGGGAAACGTTTAGAGTGGAGTCGGATCGGGATGAAACTTGGTGGGAAGAACAAGCGCAAGTCCTAGATACATCGTTGACAATACTGGACCAGATTCCCAGATTCGGGCACTGTGGGGGAGTTGGGGGGGGGGGCTCAATTCTGGCGATCCCGCAACTTCGGAACTACCTGATGTTCTAGGACGATAAAACTTAAACCCGAACAGACTGACTAGACAATAGTCGTTTTGACATGCACAAAAACCAAACGGATGGACAAACTAGGAAGCAAGTAGGACAGTGCCGAGTTTATGCGACCTTGATTTGTTATTTGTCGTCCGGACAGGATCCGGCCAAGGTGGGGGGAGGGGGAGAGGGACTCGGATACTTGAAGATAGGCTCTGCTCCGATTCCAGTCAAACTTGATGGACTATTCTATTCAGAAGTCAGAGATGCGACGTTTATGTTCGAATCGTATCCGACCACGGTAGGTGGGGGGATTTACCGGATGTTCCCCCAAAAATGCTCAGATTCGAGTGAAAGATAGGTAGCAAGAGAAAATGCTTTAGATGATCCAGTTGGGAGTCCGGACCAGATTCGGCCGCGGTATATGGGGAGTTGGAAGGGGTACCGGATATCTTGGGCACGTCTAGGGACATAGCGAGTGGATTTCTTGGGTTGAAACTTGGAAGGTTGGCGATGGCTTGGACGTGATGTCGGAAATTTTCAGACTCGAGTGAAACTAGATATCCTAATTCTATTTCCGAACCGAATTTTTGGATGGCGGGGTGTTTTGTGAAGTTCTCTTCTACTTTCTTGTACCATCTACTCGTAACAAGTGCCATATGAGCTCGCAGCTCTTGTTCTTTTTGTAAGAACGTCACCTTTGGCAAAAGTAACAATATGTATCTTATTTGTCAGACTTTTTCGTTTAATTTATTTCATTTTTTTTCAAATCACTATTCATCTAAGTTCACAATTTGAAAGACATAACGACAACCACAAAAATCAAAAACCAGCGATAAAAAAATTTATGACAATGTTGGCATTTTGTCTGATTATTTCCATTATTAGTTTTGTTATTATAAAATTCCTTCAGCCCAAGCTGATTGCGAATCATATTTGATTGCGTTAAACGGATACGTCAGTTCAGTTTTCCCAGGTTTGTCTCTAGCTTGAGTGTTGAGATTCAAATTTTCCGCGCATAATAGAACTTGGCGTTGTGAGACATTCTGTTTTTTTTAATATATATTCTGCTCTATTTTTGTCATGCGAAGTAAAATCAGATGAATTAAATGAGTATCGCAGCAAAAAGTAGACAAAAAGATTTGCCAGGGATATTCGGTCCGCCCATCCGTTCGGTGGTTCCTAATGAGATCTCCAACTTATTCTTCACACAAACCTACCCTCTATTCGGCTCGACGGTCAAGGTGAGACAAGACGCCAGGCATCATATATTCCCACCATAAATAGCAACTACTTTCGAGCAAGAAGGATTATTATCAGATTGAATAAAAGAAGGCATTCAAAAAATCCATACGGATGAACTATTTACACGCTCATCTGAGAGACCTATCAGTGTGCCATAACTAATTATTCACTGATAATTGTTTATGCGGAAAAAGGAACTTGAGAATCCCGGAGTCGAAGAACTGAAGAATACGGAGGCAGGCGATGAGCGCCAGGGGTAAGATACCCTGCAACTATGGACAAAGTGAATGTTTGCACTACTTTCCAATATCTTTCGAATGTATCACGAAACAGTGATTAGAGTTGGTACCAAGCAGAAACAGCACACTCTGTGGCTATCTTTAAAGTTTAACTGAAAGCCAGCTTATTTTATATCTTGGTTATTTTGACTGTGCTAAGAGATTTTTATTATTTCAGCTTGGGCTCTCTGGTGACGTTTAGAATATGCACTGCTGGTCCGATAAAACAAAGTTCATCCCACGCGAAGAATTTAAATCTCAACAAAAGCGTGCATTTCAATGGCTAATGAAGCAAAGCTCAGGACATTTTAATTTAGATTGTAAGGTCACTTCTTTAGAAAGCCTATATTGCCTGTGACTCAAAACAGATTTATTTTTCGGTGTCCCTTTACCTTTATAGTTGCCAAATATTTCAAGCACAGAGAGAGGTACAAACACACAGATCCAAAAACATCCGAAAGAAAAAGTTAGTTCGAGGAAAATCGATTAAATCGATAGCGGAGCAACGAAGTAACGCATTTTCATTGGGCTTCAAGCCAGAGATGGGCGAATCCGAATCCGGATTCGAATCCAGGACTCGTCCTTTCGGCCGGATTCGAATCCTCTGCTTTTCAGGCTGGATTCGGATTCGGACTCGGATTCCAAACCCCGGATCTTACGAATCCGCTCCAATTGCTAGTCTTCATCCTTCCAGTTCTATTTTCCCGACTTTCCCGAAACGAGCCCCAAAGTCACTCTTGATTGCCGAGAGGAAACCACACGTGAATACCCAGAAATGACTGTCTCATTTGCCTTCAATACTTTTTTGTCACCTCTGATTTTTAAAACTATAACCTATGTACGTGATTCAATTTTTGTAAAGGTCGGATTCGAATCCGGATTCGAATCCTCAGCATGAAATGGTGGATTCGGATTCGGAATCGGATTAGCCCATCTCTGCTTCAAGCCTATTTAAGTGAACAAGCGATGGGTAACTAGAGTGTTGTATCTAAGCCCTATTCGGTTGAACTCTAAGCTTGTCACTGCGACGTCCATTTCCAATGTTTTTACACTAACCAGGTGATTTCTGCCGCCGGCGCTTCGCCACCCAGTCAAAATGGCTGAAACGACGACCCTGTAATTTTTGTACGGTCAGGATTTTCCTGGTGAGAAAACCCTTTGACAACTGAGGTTTTACAGTAAATACGAGCGAACATAAAGTTCTGCACTCGCTCCAAAAAGACTTGTCGTGAATCCATGATAAGAAAGTGTATCCAATGCCATAAATCACTTGCTGTGGGCAGGAGAGACCGGGGCAAAAATTTGCAAGCCTTTGCCAGGACCACGAGATGAGACCAAGCTCTTGAGATAAACATATGACGTCACCTGAGACAAATTCTTCAAGATTCCACAGATAGGTTAAACAAAAACAAGGGGTAAACAACTGCAGAAGCTCTAATAGTCCCAATACACTGTAAAAATCTTCTCCGAGTAAGGATTAAAGTTAACTGCAGTAGGCTATTTGCTACTGGGATTAATCTTATCTCTACTGAGATAAGACTAATCTGAATTAGAGATAATCTTATCTTAATAGAGACAATTAATCCCAGTAGCAAATACTAAAAGACTTATTTTTTACAGTGTACCAGAACCGGGCGAGATCACTATGACGACGGACTGACCATTCCCGAGCACTGTGTGTGCAAGACAGAGCACCCGGGTCACCGGACACCAGGGGTAGCATGAAAGTGAACGAAACGAGTGACACTTTTTTCTAGAAGTAGCACTTGAAAGAAACTGTTATTATAGCATTTTTTCAGTGAAGTAACAAGTTTTGCTCAGGAGAACTCGTTTTGTTCAGTTCTGGATTCTCTTTGCTACAAAAGCACAACATTAATTAGAGGAGCAGCGCTCTTCATACGTTATTTGCGAACTACGAATGATGCATCAAATTGTTGCAACGCAAATTTCGATAATGACTCTTTTTTCAAAAAAAGAACACTTTTTCTGAGCTATAATAGCACGAAAAAGTTAACCGGTGTGGCAACCCTGCCGGACACTGGCGGGCACCGACTGGGCACCGTACTAAGAGTAATGTCCTTCGTACGAATGGCAGCTCTTTGTGCAATGTGTTAGAAGGTACAGTAGAGGTAAGCTTCTTTGAACGTTAGTTAACTTTTAACTGTGCAGCAGAGCAAAATAACACTAGGGAGTAGCGCCAAGACTTGACAAAAGTGACACACACTCGAATAGCCACGACATCAGCACTACTAGCGATAGCGAACGTCCCTACTAAAACTCATTCAGTCGTTCACCAACGCTGGCTACGATGTCTTCATATTCTGGATATACAAAAATGTTATACAGCCTCCATTATTCCTTTTTAGTGTGTGTAGACCGCACCTTGGCTTTACTAGAAATTTCTAAACCCGCAAGTTTGTCTCGCTTCAAATGCAGCAAACTTAGTGGGCGGCGCTACGAATATGGCACGTTCGCAAAGCATAGAAAGCATAGGTTTTGGCGAAACTCTCTAATGTTATTTTGCTCTGCTGTGCAGTTCACAATATGAAGGCCAAAATGATCATTTAGGTCGAACATTTAGGTGTTCGGCAGTTGGCTTTTGTCACAGAAAGAACAGCGGTATCTACAAATAGAACAAAAGAGAAAAGAGCTAAAAAAAAATTAAAAGGGAAAGCTGAGATGGGATGTCGAGGATGTTTCATTTACTCAGGGATGAAAGTTTCATGAATGTATTCCAAAGTCAACTGGTCACCATGCAATTAGCACACTTCTGACGCCTCGCGGAGGTATAAGATTTCAAGTAATCACCCTAATTATGGCCATCCGATGAATAAAGAATAGACTGACATACACATATTGATCGAAAAAGAGTTCTGCCAAGGTCTGCTCGAGTTCCGAGGAATGGAAATAAGGCGACTAACAACTAACACAGCGAACCTTGACGTAACAAATGGAAGCCTAGACCGAGGTTTCGCCCACTCCCCGGCACTTTGTGTATACCCTTGCCCAGCACCAGTCTGGTGCAGGTACCAGGCAATTGGTGTGCACCAAATCAAGAGAACAATCCCACGTCCTTGCCAGCCCCGACAGATATTTCACGGGACTCCGGTGGGCATTCCAGAAGGTCTGAACTTTCAGCTACCGTAGGGGGCGTTTTCTTACTGGTTTATACGCTCTTGTCAAACTAGCTTCCACCTACAAACAGTTTTTTGGAGTTGGCGATATTCCATATCGACACATCGGACCAAGTATCGATATTGAATATCGAACGCAAATATAGATATCGAAAATAAACAATCTTGGTAACTAATTATAACGTAATTAGTTACATAATTATAACATAATCAGTAACTAATTGTAGTTTAACTAATTGTTCTATATCCGAGGTCAGAACACGGGAAGAACATTCACTGGAGGTGGCTTAATTATCAATTTTTGGTAAAAAAAAAAAAAAAAAAATATCGAAAATAAACAATCTAATATAACTAATTATTCTATATCCGAGGTTGGAACACCGGGAGAACATTTTGTGGTGGTGGCTTCATTGCCTATTCTTGATACCAGACCTTAGCCCAAACAGATCTTGTGGACAAACGAAAATATGTAAACATTGTCGTTAAGGTTAACCTGACAGGCGTCTAAACACTTACGGACAAAAGGAAAGATGTGCCTTTAAATAGTATCCGACGAGAATCCTATCCAATTTCGAACTCGCAGATGTTAGTTCTACTGGCAACGCATCACGACTGGGCAATCAACGAGAACACGCTACGAGCGAGTCATCAGGGAAACTTGGAAACATTTTTACGAGACTAGAACCTTTTCTAACGTATGCTTTCTTTTGCTGGCTAACAAAGAGTCAAGACTCAATGTGTGAGGTCACGTGTCCTCAAAACGTGAAAGTTAGGCCGAGTTTACCTAGGAAGTTTTCAATTATTTTGTTCCATAGACAAAAGAGAAAGATTTTGTGTATATATACTCAAATAAAAATATATATTAGTTAATTTAAAGTAACATTTAACTGCCTTCACAGGCCTATTAGGGCTTTCTTTCAGTCAATTTGTGCTATAATAGTTGTTTTACATGATAAAATTATCCAAACTTGAAACTACGTCCTCGACGAGGACCAGAAGATCCAATAAAGTGACTCAAAAGTTTATTATAGTTCAGAATTCGACTTAAGGCGCAGGGAAACAGTACAAAAGAAATATTAGCGACGGAAAACAATTTCATAGACATGTCAATACTTTTTTTCAAACTCAATTTTCTGCTTTGCAGTTGACGGTTGACGGGTACTATCATTGCATAGATAACGGATACGTCAGCTACATTAGAGCTATATTGCGGCCCTTCTTGGCAAGGGTCCTCTTCAGGCTCAAGCCACTCAAGCTGGAAAATGAACTTGTGGAAAAACAATTAAAGATTCTTCCTTAAATATCTGATTTTGTGGCTCCAGGGCGACTCCAAAGCCAAAATGCAGAATAATCAATAATTTCTCATCTCCATCATTTCATTTTTTCCTGTACGATGGGTGAAAAATAAACACTACGTTATATTACTATCCTTTCGACGACCCGACCGAGCAGCAAAGACAGCAAGCAGCGCCACCAGCTTTAACTCCCAGTAGTTTTCAGGGAAGAAGTTCACAAAATCAGATATTTAAGGAAGAATCTTTCATTTTCCAGCTTGAGCGGCTTGAACCTGAAGAGGACCCTTGCCAAGAAGGGCCGAAATATAGCTCTAATAAAATGTAGCTGACGTACCCGTTTTGCACCGTCAAATAATATAATTGCAATAAATATGTCAGGTAATCTAGCATCGAGGAACAGTCAAATACGCTTAAAGTTTAACCGAATGGGTCTGAGATCCGAAAGTCTAGCTACCACATCCCTTATTAACTTGAATAGGCTTAATCACTTGAACAGGTTTGAAAACCCGACAAAAATGCGTTACTTCGTTTGTTCGTTATCTACAGACATTATTTCACTGAATGAACTTTTTCTTTCTTATTTGTGGACCTCTATGTGCTTGCCTCTCAGCTCTCTACACCTGGAATATTAGCAACTACAAAAGTAAGCACCATCGCAGAAAATTCAGCTGACTTATCATTTTTCCTACTTTCTAGGGTCGTAACTTTTCCGAGCTTAGCATCTTTAACCCTCGAAATGCAGTCCTTTGTTGAAATTCAAATTCTCCGCGTCTGGGTGAATTCTGGGTTGTCGTGCAAGCATGAACATTATTACTGGAGCCTCGGGTAAAAAAAAAAAAAATCTCTTAGATGAGTCAAAATATTTCAGTGTATTCAAATATCAGATGCAAAAAAAAGCTGCCTTCTCAGTTAAACTTTAATGGTCGCCAACTTCTTTGAACGAGACCAGTCTACACCGATCGTGATTTTTTGTATAGGCTATGCCAAACGTCGGGTATGACCACAGTTTGATAGCATATGACAAACGCCTGTTACCCTTTGCCAAATGGTGGCAACCTAACCCTGCAGTAACTCACTAAAACAACTTTGATTGGTTGTTTTCTGAATTACACTCAAATCGTCAACATTTTACTAAATAATGACAATGATTCCATAATATCTTCAAAATATATAAAAATAGCCTAGCTCTGAATGTGTCAATCTTTTTGGCACTCAGAAACAAAAGGATCATAATGATATATCAAAATATCAACAAAGACTGGAAGAAATTCATTGAGAACTGAAATTTTCAACCAAATATCTACATAATACTTCAGTTAGCGCTCGGATGGATGTACTGGAGGAGGAATCAGTTGTTTTTTATTGCGAGGTGTTTCGTTGTTCTCGTGGTTCGGTAATAGTTCTTTCAGAGAATTGGGGCTAAGTGTCTCGATGCAGGTTGGATGCTGGTATTGTTAGGCCGAATTTCACAGTAAACATAAGCCACGTTTGTCTTAACGGCGTGAGCTTCAGTTTTTCAAGGCTTTTTTCGTAATCCTTGTATTCCATTCCCAGCATTACTTTACCTGCTCTATTTTGAATCTGATCAATTTCGGTAAGCGAGCTGTGCCAGAAGGGACAAGCATATTACATAATTTGTTAGAGGTCTGATAGCCTTTACGTTCTGAAACATAGGCTACTAGCACTGTTTCCATGGTGAAATCAAATTTCCGTAAGTTTCCGTTGGCCAGATGCTTTGGCCAGAATTGCAAGTCGCTATCAATGTTTATTCGGAGGATCTTGACATTCCTGGTTGTAGTTAGTTCGTCTGACTAACTACATGTTATGTTATGTATGCACAGCTACATCTAGGTATGTCTCTGTTTAAAGTATAACCGAAAAGGGTTAGGATAGGACAATCTAGTTACCCATCACTTATTCACTTAAATTGGCTTGAAGACCCGCTGAAAACGAGTTACTTCGTTGTTCCGCTATTCACGAATAACCGATTTTCAAATAGTGGAATTTCGATGTGATTTGTGTTGCCTCTATGCGTTTGTACTTTTGCTGTACCGGTATGCCTTATGAGAAAGATTTATCATTTTTTTTTTTGTTCAGGCACTAAGCAATATTCACCAATCTCACCACTGCCCACTGAAAAGCCGCATTTGTGTTGAGATTAAAACTTCCCGCGTCATAGTCGAATTTACGCTGTGGGGACGGCTGGAGATATTCTGAGCCTCATAACTAGAGCAGATAGTGGAAAATCCATTTGCAGAATCCAAATAATTCAGTGTATCCAATTAAATGACACTAAAATGAGTTGGCTTTTCAGTTAAACTTTAAGGAGCTAGCTAAGAATAATGTTATCTTTTCTTTGCTTGCTCGAGTTTGATTGCCTAAGCTTCTGATTGGCTTGGTCTTTTCGCGGAGCGTCAGAAAGTAGCCGGAGTAATGACATAGATAAATCATTGGCAAACTTGTATCGGTTGGCAAGTCGTCTGGCCACTCTGTATGGCAAATGGGTTAGAGTACCCAGAAGTTGGCACGGGGGAACTGGTGTTTGGCGTTCCATACTGCAGTAACACCCAGGATAGCCTAAAAACCAGAGATTTGTGAGGCAGCCCCCCCCCCCTTAAAGCAATGCAGCATTAGCAACCCTTTCTGTCCCACTCCCACTACAAATATAGGCTTTAATATCCCCACTTTTTTATGTTTTTCACCATCATCACTTTTTAACTTTCTGACGAGCTTGTTTACTCAGCATACGCAGCTACAGAGATACGCGAGCCGCAGGAGACAACAGGTCCCCCGCATGATGTTTCGATTTAATGATTTTTAATTATTTTGGTTGTTGTTGTGGTGTTGTTTCTTTCCTTTTCATTGTCTACGACACTCCGTCTGTACACTAGACCCGGTTATAAATAAAATCTGATTTAGTAGAATGTTGTACAAGCGAAATTTGTCAAATGGTGGTAAGACCAAATCTTTTGGGGAAAACATTTATTTATTTATTTTTACAAACCAAGCAAAGCGTCATTTTCTTATGCCGCTGGTACGTCTGTCGCTTTTATGCAATCTGATTTTTTTTATTGTCAATAAAATTGTACCTTACCTTACCTTAAATCATGTGTTGAGAAGTTAGGGAAGAACAATGGGTTAGTTTTAGACGTACTGCATTTCTGATTTTCCCACTGCCAAGTGGGAATACGTGAATGTGTAATACGCGAATGTGTAAAGCAGGGAGAACCTAGCTTCAGAAGTATGCAAATAATCTAAACAGATTTAGTGTTGTAAAATTACTGTAAAACAAAACTGTACAACTAAAACTGATAAAAAAAAATAGGTAGAATCCGCAAATAAAGTGGTCCTCAGGAAATATAATACAAAATTGATGTTTCAGAGCTGTCAGAGAAAATGAGACAAGTTAACAGTTATAAACATTAGTCAAGTTATGAATTAATGATTTTATTATGCACAGCCTAGTAATTATACGAAAAAAGAAGAAATAAATGCATAACAAGAAATACAGAATGGGACTTGCAAATGATATGCAACAACAAAAAACTCTTCAAACCCTACACAGGCTAAGTAGCAACCTAAGGTTGATAAGGCCATAAGGGGGGGGGGAACCATCAGTGAGGTCTCAGCTGCCTTCTGGATCAGACACCAATTATCATGTAATAAAACAACAGCATCAATATCTGCCATTCAGTAAGTTTAAGAATGTTCAATTTAAGATGATATGACAAATCTTTCTTCTGGAATAAATAGCAAAAAAAAATTAACAGAAATGATAGAAAAACCATCAACAAATTACTGAAAGAAACAGACACTGAATAATTTCAGCTATTTTTTTATCTACAGACAATATCTCTGACAGTACAAAACAGATCTGTCAGCTGAATTTACTAGAGCTAGATTTTGGCCCTTCCTGGCAAGGGTCCTCTTCAGACTCAAGCCGCTCAAGCTGGAAAATGAATTTGTGGAAAAGCAACTTTTATCTCACACTGAACATTCTCAAACTTACTAAATAGGAGATATTGATGCTGATGTTTTATTTATTACATGATAATTGGTGTCTGATTCAGAAGGCAACTCGGACCTCACTTGAGCCTGAAGAGGACCCTTGCCAAGAAGGGCTGAAATATAGCTTTAATAATATTCAGCTGACGTATCCATTTTGCACTGTCAAATATGGTTCGAAGTTAGCTTGGGCTGAAGAAATCTCTATAGCCTAGGTCTCTATAATATCCAATTAAATATGTATCTTTTCTTTACTTATTTCTGCTGGGAGCTACTTTGACAGTGCTGAGACAAAAGATGGAAAATAAGATGTTGAGCTCGAGTTTGTTGTTTCTACAAATTTTCATGAGTCAGATCACAACTGAGAAACTCACTAAAGACTATGCTTCTTCTCCCCCTCTCTCACCAATCAGAAGCATGTCCAACAATAGGAACATTTCCAGGCTTGCTATACAATTAAAACCTCGATATTTTATCCTAATTTCACCACATCATCTTGAATGGAAGTAACATTTTCAATTCGTAAGAATAAAAAAGGGTTTCTACATTGTCAGAAACTCGCAACCTTGAGTTTGAGGGGATTTCACTGCTATCTGGATTACCAAACTTTTTGTTGGGAAAACTTTGTTCACCTGGATGTAGGGGAGAGGTGGGTACAGTGGCGCAGTCTGCTACAGTGGCGCACTTGATCCCACTGCCAGCTGTAATTAGATTAAATTCTAAAAAAATACGCACTAGGAGGGCAGTCACGTGGTCTATGATCGTCAGCCATTTTCAATTTTTTGGGGCGATTGCAGTTTTTGAGGTATGTGATTAAGTGCTTTGAAAAATAAAATCTTGGACAAATGGAAAATATTTTTTGACTTTGCTAAGGTTTGTAGGCTACAAATAGTGTCGAATTCTGGCGAATATTAGTTCATCTGGAAGCTCCAACATTTCTAAACATAGTGCAGCCATCTGTTTGTCTCTCGGTCATTATTTCAAATTTTGGTTCACAAAATGGATAAAAGGGGGCATTTCGGCTACAGTGGCGCATTTTGGTGGAGGGTATAGTGGCGCACCCCGAAATTTTTTAAATTCATAAACTTCACGCGGTAGGTAGCCTATATGATAGTTTTGACTTCTACTACTACTACTAGAAACTCGTCGCAGCCTTAAGCCGCCTGAGACCGACACAATGGCGAACACTTCTCCTCCATACCACCCTGTTTAAGGCTTCTGCCCCCAAAGATTTTGGGTAAATTCTTATGATCTCGTCCCAGCCTAACGTGGGACATCCTGTCCCCCCCCCCCCTTCAGACCACTAAGTAGAACTAATCTAGGAATTCGATCGCCCAGGTTAGGCTGGGGTTCTAGGTTAAGCTCGGTTCAGGTTAGGCTACAAGTTCTAGAAGATTTTCTCGCATCAGCTGTGACCGACAGACCAGACCCTAATCCCAGCGCAGCTCCAGAGGCCGAAGAAGTCGAGCAAGAACTGAATAGTCATAACGAAGCGGGTCCAAGCTCTGCCTCCCCAAGCGCTGTCTCCCCTACCGCCGTTACACCCGAAGCTGTAAGGCCCTACCCAAGAGCGCCCCCCAGGAAGCTGCCAGAAGGAGCTCGGAAGAGGAAGAAAACCATCATTGCCACGGATACCCCAGTGAAAGATGCTTTAAAGAAAGAATTCATGGAAAGGGAGGCAAAGAAAAAGGCCAAGACTTCTAAGATTAACCCCAAGACAAAGAAAGCCGTTGTCTAAAAGCCAGTGCCAAAAAAACAGGATGTCAAACCTAAGAAAAAGGGCAGTGCTGTTGGATACTTTGCTAAATTTGACCGCAATTTCAAGAGAAACAGTCACGTAAAGACCCTGTTTTCTGATTCTTCGTCCGATGATGACTTTGGTGACTCTGCCACAAAAGGCAATAGTAGCTGTGATAGTGATGAAAGCCTCCACTGTGGCCTTGAAGACCAAAACGATTTTTTGTGTGACGATGAAGTCCGTGTTGGAGATTATGTTCTTCTTTGCGAGGGGGAGATCAAAAAGAACAAAATTTACTCCGTGGGCTAAGTCCTCTCTGAGTCCAGCTTAGACATTGAGCTCATGTATATTAAGAGAATGGTTCCTTTCTACAAGTTCATCAGGACCAGTGAAAATTACACTTTCAGCAAGTCCAGTGTCGAAATGAAGCTACCTGCTCCGAATATTTCTGGTGGCACAGAAAGACAGGCGGAGCAACTGGTCTTCCCCACTGACCTGACTGCTTACAATATTAACTAGTGTGCCTTCTTCTTTTATTTTCAGTTCATTATTTTTTATTTCCTTACTCGTTATACGAAGTATTCATCTTTTAGGTATTTTCAGTTCATTATTTTGTACTTCCTTACTCATTAAACGAAGTATTCATCTTAGCAGTTTGATTGCGCCACTGTTCCAGATGGGTGCGCCACTGTTCCAGATGGGGTGCGCCATAGTTCCCGCCTAGTCGGCAACAATGGCGCAAAAAGTGGCTGTCAGAAAACATGACTCCATCAAAAACTGGTTCAAAGAAGAAGTGTGAAATAAATCACCAGTGTAGAATAATAAACTGCCTGCACAACAGTTTAAAAATCGTCCAAAAATGTTAATATTTGCCAAAGTTACGATGCTTTGACCTGAAAGTGCGCCACTGTACCCACCTCTCCCCTATCTTCTTTTTTTCCCATCGCCGTATAGCCTACTGTTTCAACAAAGAATTTTCGGAATGTAAACTATCATGCCCGTTTCTTAAAATTCCGGTGACAAAAAATAGATATTAAAGAGATGTCTTAAATTAAGTTTTCCAAGCAAGCTTAAAAGTGGCTCCGGAGACTCTGCAGAGCTAGCGGCTTTCAAGTGAGTTTCAAGCATTTGACAGTACCGACAGATTTTTTGGCATGGAATTTTCTATGTTGAAGACATTGCCAAATGCAGACGAATGAGTTTCTAGTCTTGGAGTCCCCCATAACAAATATCAACAGATCTAATAAGAAGTCCCTTTTTACTGAAATCGAGACTGGTCCAATGTTTTGCGAATGATTTTTTTTCCTTTTTCACTACTTTTCCACTTCTTATCCTGTTGATTACTATAGTGGACTTTCCATATAAAAAAGAATACAGTCAAAATAAGGTCAAATGCATCACGTTTAAGGAACCCTTCAGGTTATGTCAAGCATTGTCATTCCTACTAAAGCTTAGCCTACTGTTTAGGGTAGCGAATCACGTTTTTTTTTTTTACCTACTAATAAAATAAAAATAATCTTTAAAGACAAATAATACCCATTCCTCTCTTTGCCTCGAACGCTATATTTGGCTCTAAATGGAAGCCTTGACTGAGACTTTGCACCCTAATCCCCCGAAAATTGCAGCGAAAATTGTGAAAATTCGCCATATTTTTCAGTTTTTTAGTATTTTTCAATTTTGCGAAATATTTCAATTTTTCGGAATATTTGCAATTTTCGAGAGGCCTCCGAATATTTCAATTTTGCGAATATTCTTTTGAAATGTTCAACTGAAAAATTCGCTTTTTACATCTATACCAGGCAGTCTGTGAATAACTTGCCCCCCTCCAAAAATTTTGGCTAGTAGTAATGCCTCTGGGACTCTGGTTAAAAGAACTTGCGATCAATAGATAGATTGACAGACAACCACATTATTAGCAATATGACAAATACTTTTCAGTTTCGGGAGGTATCTTGGTATTTTGCTGTGATCCTGTGCAACTATAATATCCCACAACAAATAAAACTATAAATAATGGTTCTTGGCAAGAACCACATATGTCATAAGTAGCCTACAGTATTCAGTGTAACTTCAACAAACAATTTAGTGAGAATAGTTGCCTTTTTTGCCTTTTTTTGTAGGTCGGTTAATCTACCTATTTGCCACTATTGACCGTTTTCTCTCCAATGAGAATCTCTATCTCTCCAATGAGAATTTTGAATTTCGCACCGTGCCAAGAGCGTACAGTAGAGGTAGGCTATGATTGTGTGAACGTTTGTTGACTTCGGACTTTGCCATTTTCATAATCATGCACTTGCTATGTCTGACTAGCTAGAGCTAACTACCAGTTAGCCAAAGTAGGTAATTAAAGTTGTAGCTAAGAAGGGCAGCTGAAAACACCTGTACAGGTATTTTGGATCTTTATTCTACCATTTAGCCCAAAACTGCAATGTTCACATTAAAGTAACTGTTCACACCTAAGCATACCTGTACTGTCTGTAGGTCAGTTGGATGGAGCTTCCACCTCAGCCCACACCACAGGTTGGTTAACCAACCGACGAACGGAATAAAAAAAAACTGCTTATTAAACTTAGGTCGGTTGACAGCTTCCTTCTTCTGCACTATCTGCAGTTCTGGACTTCTGCCAGAAGTTCTGGTTGACAGAAGGAAGAAAACGACTTATAGTGGGAAATCTTGTAGGTCGGTTAACTGGATGAAGACAAAAAATGCGTTTGTCAGGCATTGTCCAGTTGGGCACCAGATATTTTGGAGACTTCCCCTGCTTTAGGGGAATCTCCTACACAAGTGAAAAAGAATCCTCTGTAGAGGAGATGAGGGGGGGGGGGATAAGTGGGACAAATTTTATGGCATATTCTAGTAAAGTAGACCTAAAAAACTGTCTCCAGGTCCATCACCCTCCCCCACCCCCCACCCAACTCTTCTAATCCTAAATAACATGGAAAATAACCAAAAAACTAGTGTTATATGTATTTCTTTTGTTTCCAGAAAAGCTTTTGGGTGCAATCTGCATGACTGCTGTACTTGTAGCACTA
The DNA here is from genome assembly GCA_023053555.1 of Branchinecta lindahli. Lineage (NCBI taxonomy): Eukaryota > Metazoa > Arthropoda > Branchiopoda > Anostraca > Branchinectidae > Branchinecta > Branchinecta lindahli. The sequence continues at coordinate 22,846,742 of JAKZAO010000012.1, forward strand.
CTGAACACAATGCCTTACTATTTTGCTGATTTCTTCTTTTCTGGTTGGAGTTTACAAGCACTTTTCTTTTTCAGGTGCTTTCACCTACCATAGAGAAATCCTTGATACCGGAGAAATCGTTTGGCCAATAAATAACAATTACACCCAAATTGAGTAACCCCTGGACTGAATTAACTAAATAGAAAGGGAATTCATCTAGCCACTAGGAATACCAGCTGTCCAAGGGATCCCTTCCACTCAAATGGCATTTGTTGAACAAATGATTTCTCCGGTATCAAGGCTTTCTCTACCGTAGAGGTGAAAGCAACTGAAAAAGTAAAGTGCTTGTAAACTCCAACAAGAAAAGAAGATATCAGCAAAATTGTAAGGCATTGTGTTAAATAGTGCTACAAGTACAGCAGTCATGCAGACCGGACTCAAAAGCTTTTTTGGATACAAGGGAAATACATAAAAATACTAGTTTTTGGATATTTTCCATCTTATTTAGGATTAGAAGAGTTGGGTGGGGGGTGGGGGAGGTTGATGGACCTGGAGACAGTTTTTTAGGTCTACTTTACTAGAATATGCCATAAAATTCATCCCAGTTATCCCCCCCTGTCCCTCCCCCCCTCACCTCCTCTACAGGGGATTCTTTTTCACCTGTGTAGGAGATTCCCCTTAAGCAGGGAAATTCTCCAAAATATCTGGTGCCCTACTGTTGTCCGCAACAAGTATGTTTAGAGTCCGAAGAAGAACTTACTTGAAAGTCCTCAGCCTGTGAATTTTTAAATTATGTGCCCAAAGCTTGTTTCTATCTGCTTTCTTCTTTTCTTTCTTAAAACCGGCAGAGATAACAAGCGTCAAGTAAACAGATTAAGATGTCCCGTGAGAAGTACTAAATCGAAGGCGACGACTCTGGGTAGGGTCACAAATTCAGTCGCCTCACCACAGTCTCACCATCACCTTCCTCTATCTCAAACATCTTTTGGTTTTCATTCTCGATTCCAGATTAGACCTTAAGCCACGCCGTAGTAACGGTGGCGACGCGCCGCCCTTCTTTTGAGGCGTCACGCCTTTCCGAACTTGGACACTGACTCACTGTGTGTCTGAGATTGACAAAGTAATCAGAAGTATTGTCTTATACCCAGGTCTTGTATTTTCGGAAGAATAAACATAAGAACCAGATCCCATGGATGCCGCCTTAGAAAGGGAGTGTGCCCGGATAACAGGATATCCGAATACCAGCGACAATTTCGCTGCTACTAAACCAGTATTATCAACTACCGGTTTGGTCGTCAGAGCTTCGCCGGCACCCACGATGTCTAACATAACAAAGCTGGGCAAATCTCTTTGCCAAAGTTGAACTACTTGGTAAGGGTATTCTGCTTCAAAATCTTACTTAGCGGCAAAAGAAATATCAGTAATATCATGCCACAACTCAGGCCTACACGAGTAGCAACTGCAAGTAATGGCGTAAATAAAGTGGATTCAGACTATTTCGTCAACTGCATAATTTTTTTGGGAACAGGATCCGTTTTAGAAGCATTCCCCGTGTTCTCGCTGTTTTCTGTACGCGGAGTCCGTGTGGAGTGATTCCCTCTATTCTTGCCGTTCCCTTCGATTCCCCGAGAAATCCTCGGGGAATGGCGAGAATACGCCTTTAAGGCGTACACTCAAACAGTCAACACCCAACTTTGTCCTAAGGCGTATTCTCGCCGTTCCCCGAGGACTCCACTTGTGGAGTCCCCGCGTTTTTGTTTGTCCCGGGGACTCACTCCCCGCATTCTCGCGAGTCCCCTCGGACGGGGAATGCTCCGATTATCATCACCATCATCAAAAATGACTCTGTTTCAGATTCCAACTTTTGGCTGGTGTTGGTTCAATGTAAAATTAATTAAAAATAATCAGAATAAACAAAACCAAAAATAAAGTGGATCCAGATTAATTTCGTCAACTGCATATTTTTTTTCGAACAAAATCCATTTTGGAAGCATTCCCCGTGTTCTCGTTGTTTTTTGTACGCGAAGTCCACGTGGAGTGAGTCTCTCTATTCTCGCCGTTCCCTTCGATTCCCCGAGGAGTCCTAGGGGAACGGCGAGAATACGCCTCTATACTAAACGTATTCTGCTCCGAAATCCAACTGCATCCAGACTGCATCGGTAAAACAACTGGAAGTAATCCTGCGAAAGGACACAGGCCTTTTGCACGAGCAGAAAAGTATGCCGACATTTTTAATCTGCCGGCATGTTTTTACAAAAATCATATCTTGACAAAAGCTTTGGTCTAGCGAGCGTATTCTGCATAAAATTTAACTTTTCGGCAAAATAAAATATCGCACTGTGCGATATTAGTTTCAAACAGATTTTTCTACAAACATATTAATTTCAAACAGATAATACTTCCTGATATTTTCTAATACTTTGCCGTTCGCAACTTAATCCCCTTTTCACGAACATAGATGTTAAGGCATCGACCCGTCTACGAACTCGACCTCACTCGTGCGGGCAGTAGTGCATATACCAATTTCCGTCAAAACATCTTACTCGGTGCCAATCAGTGGGATGCGAATTTCTTCCTTCGATCCAAAATTTTTGCATGGTTTCCCCATAAGGCGTTTTCTCACCATTCCCTGAGGACTCCTCGGGGAATGAAAGGGAACGGCGAGAATAGAGGGGGTCACTCCACGCAGACTCCGCTTACGAAAACAGCGAGAACACTGGGAATGCTTTCAAAATGGATTTTGATCGAAACAAAAATATACAGTGACGAAATTAGTCTGGATCCACTTTATTTCTATTTTTATTTATTCTGTTTATTTTTAATTCTTTTTACATTGCACCAACACCAGAGGCGTATTCTCGCCGTTCCCCGAGGACTCCACTTGAGGAGTCCCCGCGTTTTTGTTTGTCCCGGGGACTCACTCCCCGTATTTTCGCGAGTCCCACGGACGGGGAATGCTTCGATTATCATCAGCATCATGAAAAAGGACTCCCCTTCAGATTCGGAGGAGAATCAGTTTTTGCTGGTGTTGGTTCAATGTAAAATTAATTAAAAACAATCAGGATAATCAAAACCACACTGTCAGAAGTTTCATAACAGATAGCGCATAACACTTTCAAGAATAACACCTTTTCACTTAGAAATAAAGTGTTATGACCTATTTCGTGCCTAGATCTCCAACAACACCTTCAATTGGTAAAAATACTAACGGGAACGAAAGAAACATAACAGATAATATCCCAAAGTGTTATCTGTTGAAACCGGGCATCCTTCTGTTGTCGTTATGTAACTGTTGACAGTGTAGTATTCTTACCAATTGAAGGTGTTGTTGGAGATCTATTAGGCACGAAATAGTGTAAACATAGTTGGTCATTACACTTTATTTCTAAGTGAAAAGGTGTTATTCTTGAAAGTGTTATGCGCAGTCTGTTGTGAAACTTCTGACAGTGCAAAAATAAATTGGATCCAAAATAATTTCGTCAACTGCATATTTTTTTTTTTAGCAAAATCCGTTTTGGAAGCATTCCCCATGTTCTCGCTGTTTTCTGGACGCGGAGTCCGCGCGGAGTGACTCCCTCTATTCTCGCCGTTCCCTTTGATTCCACGAAGAGCCCTCGGGGAACGGCGAGAATACACCTCAGGAAAATTTATTTCCCTCCGAATCTGAAAAGAAAATCACTTTTCATGATGATGATGATAACGGAGCAATCCCCGTCCGTGAGGACTCGCGAGAATACTGCACTGTCAGAAGTTTCATAACAGATCGCGCATAACACTTTCAAGAATAACACCTTTTCACTTAGAAATAAAGTCTTACGACCAATTAAGTTTACACTATTTCGTGCCTAGATCTCTAACAACACCTTCAATTGGTAAAAATACTACACTGTCAGAAGTTACATAACGACAACAGAAGGATGCCCGGTTTCAACAGATAACACTTTGGGATTTTATCTGTTATGTTTCTTTCGTTCCCGTTAGTATTTTTACCAATTGAAGGTGTTGTTGGAGATTTAGGCACGAAATAGTGTACACTTAATTGGTCATAACACTTTATTTCTAAGTGAAAAGATGTTATACTTGAAAGTGTTATGCTCTATCTGTTATGAAACTTCTGACAGTGTGGGAGTAGTATAGAGTAGTACGAGGAGTAGTACGGAGAGTACAAGTCTTCCATTTTGAATGATTTTGGTACTTTTTGTTGGACCCTAAATAATTTTTAAAAGAGCAATGAGAGCAATGACGTTCCTCTAAGGGACATTCGGAAACTATTTTATAATTTTACCCCGCCATTCGAGTTTTTGTAATAAAACTGGGATTGGGCACAAAATTGTTCTATGCCCCTCCACCCCTAAGGTTACAAAAATGGCGCTATTGCTCTTCTCCGGCGTCCCTCTCAGTCTTTCAGCCAACGATTAACTACCCACACAACAACCTACCCTTCATAAAGAGAAAACCACGTTGTCGCCCCGAGTTCATCCGTTCGGAGGTTAGTCTAAGGGCATATTTTTTTCGAGTCACTTTTTCCCCTCATATACCATTAGCCTACTACGTTTTGGGCGTAGTTCCATGTATGGAAATGGGTTGGGCGTTTTTCAGTATATTTGATGATGCAGAGCTTGTCCGCTCAAATACGTCGCCAAAGTGCTGGGTTTTGAATCTCAAGAAAACCAGTATGTCGTCTTCCAAATCGGGTAGCGAATTCGTACGAGAATTCAGTCAAGGTAGTGTTTGAATCGTGTGAAGCGAACTCAGAGTTTCTCAGGTAGGATTGGAATTCCTAATAGCCAGTCGTCACTTATATTTTGATTCCCGGATTCCGGAAATCCGTTTTTGCGGACTTGAGACTGGCGTGGGGAGACAGGCCAAAAAGAAGAAACCTGATCATCTTCCGAAATCAAGCGTAACAACCTCCAAATACAACTTTCGTCACACTGCTCTTATATGTACTATATATAATAGCAGTTATTATATATTACATGTATTACTATTATATATTATAAATATTATATAATATGATGACGATGAAATTGCACTAAACAAGGAAAGGGAAATAGTGCAGTACAAAAAAAAGAAATAAAAAATTACAATGAGCTGTTGATAACATAGTAAATGTACAGGATAAAATCAAACAAGCAAAACATAAAAAAGGGACTAATCAGGTCTAAAAAATCTTCTTCCCAGATGGAAAGTGGAAAAATGGTAAGTTTTTGTTTTTTACCTACACTATATATCACCTACACTATAAATATCAGTATTTCCTAATTTAAAATTCTAAATCTTATTCAAAAATTTGAGTACAACATATCTTATATACTTTTATTCTAGACTAATATCATTATTTTTCATGTTGCTCTTCAGTGTGAAGCGAAAATTCGTCGTCACGACATCAATCCGTTTCTACGGGCTGCGTTAAAGTCAGGCTTCGACTTCCAAATTTTTCTTTCGGGTTCCACATTAACGTTTTCATCGAGCGCGACAATTGACGATTCACAATCCGGATTCTGTTTTTCCGATAATCCAGATTATGTAAAGTCGTTTTCTCTAACAATCTGCCGGATTCGTTCTTGGATCGTTAATTCGGGAATCTTGCAACGGAGTAACACTCTTTGAAGGAGCAAAAGGGGACAGTAAACTTGAAAATTTAGCATTTAAAATTGCGAAAATTTAGCATTTAAAACAGGATTTTGCTAAATTTTTTAGCATTTAGCCAGTTTTAAATGCTAAATTTTCAATTGCCCGCTTAAATGCTAAAATTTTCGTGTTTTAAATGCTAAAGTTTTCGCGTTTTAAATGCTAAATTTCCCGCCATTTTAAATGCTATTTTTCCGTATTCCGCCGTTTTACCCTTACCGTAACCCCGTTTTAAATCCTAAAAGTTGGGACTTCGCTGTTTTACACCTCCCGTAACCCGTTTTAAATGCTAAAAGTTGGTGGAAGCAGGTGATGAAAGTGAAACAATCTTTGCATGGGTACTGCGTACAATTTTAAATGCTAAAGTTTCAAGTTTACTGTCGCCTTTTACTCCTTCATAACATTCAGGATTCGGACTCATCGGAGTGTTATTCAGCATTTCGGAGAATCCGGATTGTGAATCGTCGATATGGATTATGGATCGTGATGGAAGAATACCTCAAGTAAAAGATCGTCGGATCGTCGTTTTGTGATCTTAGATAGTCGATTTGCTGTTTCTCTGACGAATCAGTTATCTGGGATTATAATCCGGGATTGTTGCGGAAAATCGCCTTTACGCAAATGGATGGGGTATGAGGAAAAAAAAAATAGTGATTGACAGTTGTAATTCGAAGGCAGAAGATATTTGAAGGCATTATTGGAGGAATGTGAAGAATAGCAATTAAAGCTAACTTTTATCATCAGTATTCCTACAATTATTTTTTTTTTACATCGCAGTTTCGTCTTTCTAGCCTGAGGCTGAAGAGGACCCTTGCCATGAGGGCCGAAATATCACTAGGTAAATCTCAAACTTGTCCGCGTAGTGCCATTAAATATCATCATCGTGAAAATCCGGAAAGGTTGGCTTTACTGCGCGGGAGCCCTAGATATCTGGAAATTTTGGAAGTGAAGACTAATTCCACATTTTTGTTGTTTTTACTGGACCCCCCCTATGGGTAAAAGGTGGAATTTCTAAGGGCAGTCGAAATAAAGTCAAGCGGTCAAGGAAACCGCATTAGAGAATAATGCAGCTTATTTACTTAGTAATGGGAGACGTTCGCCAGCAAACGATGCAGCACCCAGGAATCACCACCCTACCCCCACACACAACGGTGACGATTAAAAGTGACCCAGGAACATTGCCCACTGGTCCTGTAGTGACCTTGAACATCGGTTACTTTACCTCCTGGAATGGGATCGTAAAATTAGTGCAATTGGTAAGCTAAATTTTAATTCTTTTCATACGCAAATCTTCGTAGACGTAGTCTCATAATCGTGGTTCAGTGAGATTGAGTGTTTTGCGTTAAGACGTTCCATTTTCTGTCATAACTGTTGGGTTCGACGCTTTAATTGTGTAAAATAATGCCAGCTTTTAAGTTCCCTTCATACTTGACACGTACAAGCTTATTTTAAGTGTCCGTAAAGGTCGGCCTTCACTACCCAGACGCCCCAGAATCTGGGGTCCGGATTATTTGAAGACGGTCCCAAACAGAAATCAAATCAAATGTCTTTTCAACAGTCCACTTTTGGGTATTTTTCAACACTTCTGTCATTTTCTTAGATTTTACCACCTCAGCACAATAATTTCTCCAAGTCAAATGAAAACTACTTTCAAATTCCCGTTTCTTTTCACCCAGAATCCGGGAATCTGGTAGATTTTTCTACCAGATTCCCGGACGCGTCCGGGGTGTTTTCAGACCGTTTCAGACCTGTCTTCACTACCCATACCGATATCGAAGAAAACGGAACCCAGAAACCGGGCGAAAAATGTGGGTGGTGAAGCCCGACCTTAATCCCTTCTTTTACGTTACGCACCAGCAGCGAACCCCTTCAGACTAACTCAATTCACTTTCATCGAAGGCAACTATTGTATTTTCACAGAAATCCAAGGTGTTCTAATCAAGCAACTCCATTGTATTTATCTCTTTATTCCTCTTCTTCCGTTGCCTTACGTTACGTTTCGTAACTGCAGAAGACTTTTCAGATCGACAGGCCCTAACGCGGAATACACACAGAGGGCGCCTAAATATTGGCAGGCAAAAATATGCTTCGTTATGTCTAGGCGAAATCGCAGGGTATGACACAAGGCGACCGCATTAACCAAAATTTTATTTCCTGAAATTTTTTGTCTCTTATTCCACTGTCTTTATTTTCCTTGAAGTTTAACTGAAAGTGCTGAGAGTCGACATTATAGTTATCCATCATCTATTCACTTAAACAGGCTTGAAAGCGTTACCTCTCTGTTTTCGAATACTCGTTTTTTATCAGATGAACGCATCTCTACGTCGTTGTACCTCTATGCTCAAAATAATTTACTTTCCGTCCTCAGACATCCTCATCTCTCGCCTTGATCATCTCTCAGCTTCCCTTTGTTGGCTGTTGAATTCCACGCTTTTGCTGACATTCAAATTCAACGCGGCGGGATGACTTTTGACTTGTGCAAGCAGCGCGTATTCTGAACAAAGAATATATGCACCTAGCATATATACCCCACCGTAGGTGTAAATAGTCTTTGATTCTGAACGTCACTATATACTGAGCCCGAGAAAAAAATAGAAATCCCTTAGAAGAGTCAAAATAATTCAGTGTATTCAAGTTCAGTTTAAATTTAAGTTGGCTTTTTAGTTAAACTTTAATACCACTATCGTAAATTACTGGGTAACTCTGAATTAAACTGAATAGCTGTTCTACATTCATCGATTCTGTAGGCTATTGAAATTATTTGTCTGGCTCTGCGATTTTTTTCGGAACGAGGCCCAGGCCTGACGAAGCGTCTTTTTTGACCTGGCGATACGATTTTTTAACGCCTGTCATGACGGATATCGCCATGCCTGGCAAAATTCGCTCCCAGTGTGTATTTGGCTTAAGGGCCAGCTGTGAAGGAAGCACGTGAAAACTTTTTCCAGTCTGAACTAATGAAGGAACCTTTATGTCTGCGGCAGACAACGCAATCGAGGTAGTAGTCTATGCGAACAAAGGCCACGTCACCGTTCGCGCAACGTCAATGTAGAAGCGTGATTTACCTCGCTATTCCCTTTAAAGGGGGGAGGTGGGGGAGGCAGGCCCTGTGAGCCGTAAAAGGCGGAGAACAGCCAAAGAACAGCTATGAAGACTCCACCAAAACTACAAAAAAAAAATTTAATTTAAAACCGATAGTGTTGGTCGTTAGTGTTGAACACATTGATATTGAACGGCCATGAAGACTGGACTGGCAAAACGCATTCCATGTTACTTTCTTAGGTTGACTTTCCCGTGTTAGATGGTATTCAATCCTGTTTGCTAAACAGACTTGGAGAGTACCTAGTGCCAGACTTTCGAGTCTCATCGGCCAGTCTCCGACGGATAACCGCCGGAGATGGCACTTGGGCCACAACTGAACCTAAAGCACAGCTCTTACTAGAAATAGCTTTTTCACAATAATAGGTCTGAATGTAGTGTTTTTCAAAAATATTCATAGATTCACAAGGATTTTGTAAAGAGGGAGATTTTAGAGGTCAATAGACCAATCAAGTCGCCACTGGAGGTGTGAGAACAGTAAAAAGCTAGAGTGGTCCTATAAACAATAAGATGAAAGCTCTAGGCGAGAAAACTTTAAATAACAAATTGCACCCGAAAGAAGTTTAATTTTTCCACTTCTCAGGTTTTCCTTCGCGCACGGAAGAGTACTATGCTCTTCGGATATGGGGGACAATTAGCTTTTGGAGCCCCATGATGTTTGCTGCGAGGATTGTTGTTAGTTTACCTTCCTACTTTTCTAGCTTTTGGCAATCATTTGTATGTCATGTGCCTCTCCTGCAACGCACCCTGGGACGTCATGGTTTTTATTTGTTGTTGTCATATCTTTCATCTTCACATTGATGTTGCTGTTCTTCCATTTCCTGTCGTTACAAACGCTTCTGATTGTTCCCAATGTCAACTGGACACGAACTGTAAGTAAAACTTTTAGTCTTCTTACCACCTCAATGACAATACTCTTGATGACTAACTCTTCGTGGTAATGAAGAATCGCCGTGTGCCCAGCGAAGAGCCAGAAACGTCACGACCACAAACGTTGTTGATTGGTTACACAGGATTTGAATCAATTAGAGGGTTCGTTTGGGTGACGTTTCTTGTTCTTCCAGAGGTTCGCTGGCGTGTTTTGGATTTAGTCATATAGAGTATTCCCTCTATGCCTAGTCTCTCAAAGACGGTCTACAATTCCGTCATTTCTGCTCTAAACAAACTCTACCCTCTATTTCCTGACAGATGTAACTTTTCCTTTTACTGAAGTGTCTTGATTATGTGACAAACTTCATATGCATTTCCTTCCGTCAGTTGTTAATTACAGAGTATTCAGAGAGTATGTAATCCGCTTGCTCACCGCCTACCTCTCTTTTCGCCCAAATCGGCGTTGCCGGGATTTCTAAGGCCCTCCCGCGAACAAAATGAATCATCCGTTACTATTAGCGATGGAATATTTGTGAGTTTTAGATAACACCGTTAATCATAGCGAATATTTTTCCTCTCATCTTTGTTTTCTGTTTTGAGTTGTTGCTGTTGAGAACAGGAATGTTTGATGCCCGAAATCGTGTTCCGCCTTGACGGTGACCACGCCAGAGGGTGGATGTCTACGAAGCAAATACTTCCTAGTTTGTAAAAACTATCTTCATAGCATGCAAAACTCTTTTTGGATATGTGCAGACGAAGTGACGTGTCCGACTTCCTTTTGAGATACTGGATTTTGTTTTGCCAAAGCAACAGTATCATTTTTATCTCGCAGATATGAGTCACCATCAGGCTGCCAGTTTGGTCGTACATTCGTAAGTTCACAAACATGTTATGTTTTACAATTTCGCAGATCGAAAGGACTAACAGCGATTCTTTTTTTTTTTAGGAGTTCTATTATACTCTAGTGGCAACGCTGCTTTACATTACTGGGATGATAACGCAATTGGCAGTGTGGAGTAAAATTAATGCTAATCGATACCTGGTTGATTCGAATTTAGCAGCCGGGGTAAGTGTATTCTCGCTTTTATTATCGGGGGCAGTGGGAGGGGGGAGGCTAGAGAGTACCCTTGTAAACATCTTAAAGGAGCCGTTGTTTCTATAATGCCAAAGCAACGTACTTCCATTCATTAATTCTAAGACCGGAGACACAAATTTCATTTGTTACATTCTAATCTGTTACATTCTGTTACATTCTCATCTGTTACATTCTCACTAATCTTTGCACTTGCCACGATTCACTATTTTCTATGCGCGTTATGCTCCCGACGGGGGGTTCGCGTATCATGCTATTGACCCGTAAAATCGATTATCTGGGTCAATGGGCTCGGGAATTGGCTTAAAACAGCCAAAGCCGTGGATTTTCAAATTGCTTTGAATATTGGAACATAAACAGTAAATAGTGCGAGGTGTTCTTTAAAAGGTTAGATACATCAGCCCTGTTCCGGTAAATCACTCTCCCTCTTCCTTTACAAATTTAGACGTTTGGACCCTTATTTTAGCAACGTTAACCTCACCGATCCCAATTTACTGGAAAATTTTTACTGGTAAAATTTAAAATCTGATAAAATTTTCATTACACGCCAAACACTAAACTAGCTAGTGCCCGATTAAACCCTCCGGAGGCCCCGAGGCAATCGCAATCCCGGGTCTCCCAAAATTATCACCCTATTTCGTTTTTAATTTCTACGAATCAAAATTCAGTAAATTACGGAAATTGCAGAAAACTAAACTTTGAACACTATTTTTTTTTTTTAATGCTTATTTACTAGCTCAAGAAAGGAAAAGGAAACCTGTGATAAAATAAATGAAGATTCTAGCAACCCTCAAATTACTTCATTATTTATTTTTATCGCAGGTTTCATTTTTCTAGCTTAAGGCTGAAGATGATCCTTGCCAAGAAGGGCCGAAATATCGCTAGAGTAAGAATTAGCAGAAGATTGATTCGAAGGCAGCTTGGGCTGAGGAATGTTTAAGAACTAACGAAATTTCGGTACACTGCATTTCCAAACATTCGACGGAAGGCAGAAAATAGTATTGGTAATTCTTCTCTTTTTCAGAGCTTCGGATTCTTCAACACGATCGCCTACGCATTCGGAACGTTCTTGCTGTACTTGGAACTGTAAACCAGTCAATTAAGTCATATATGTAAATAGAGATTGCGATAATGCTGCCAAATGTATAACCTTCGTTTTCGTTGCGAAAATTAATATTTTAAAATAAAAGTATGTTCTCTAAAACTGCGATTGATTCAGTATATACGGCGGAGTCGACGGTTTGGCAACGGCTGCCCCGCAGACATTGGTTTTGAATGAATTACTGAGTGTGTTCATTTCCCATCTTCACATAAAATGTTAATGATTGAGTAGGAGAAAAATTAAAGAAAAAAGATAAACCCTCAAGATACGATTTTAACACGAATGTACCGGTACACAACTTAAGTAGCCTTGTTTGGAAGTTATTTTAGAAACGTTGACTGTTAGATTGTTTATGTATGCCCAGGAGGGGACTGGTATGAAATCTGATGACACCTAGCCTAAAATCTGGCCTTTTTTCGAAAAAAAAAGACCCACCCACCCCTCTGGATGGTATGAAATCTGTAACGGCTGAGGGGTACCCCAGTAATCCCCAAAAAAATCTGTATAAAAAGAAAAAATGATTCACTCCACCCCCCAAAAAGGGTGAGTAGCATATCGTTCGATTGCAAATCGTAAGGGTAGAAGCTTTCTCTACTCGGTCTGTCGTTTAGAACGAATGTTATCCCCGTAATCACATATTTTGAGCAAACCTGACACATTTGCATAAGGATTATCATGATTTCTAGTATCAATCCACCATAGCGGCCACACTAGCCTGTTTTCCGTTTTCACAGTTTAGTGTAGAGTTAATAATTCGTTAACCATGGCAGGTTTCAAGTTGAAACTTGGTATATACTTGTTGGCATTGGAGTCCAGATGTGTCTGTTAGGATCCGGTTCACACACCTACCCGGTTCAGGGACAAATGCGGCCCAATGAGTCAAGTCAACAGTCCGGAGTGGGTCGGTGAAATTTAAGAAGTTACTGTTCATGTTGCACCTTCCCCACCCTTCTTGTTCATGCGCAACTTGGCCCTGGTATGTCGAGTTAGATAACCAAGTAAAAGCTTCTAATTTCCTGAATCCATATCTCATGTTAAGTTACGTTTGCAGCAGATGTGTTCTGCAGCCCATGTGTTTTCTACATAAAATATCGATGCCCTCTCAACAGCCACCTATAGAAACCAAGAATCTTGCCTGGACTGGCTTCTAGTGGCCTATATCATATCCAAGGTGGATGGTCAGTTTTTATGGCACTTGCCCTTGAACAAGTGCCATAAATTTCTAACCGTTCGTGGGTCTGTCGGTCGGCCCGGGTTTTGCTATATCGGGCACTTCCACATAAGCTAGGACGATGAATCTTGGCAGGCGTATCAGGGACCCAAAAAGATTAACTTGGAGTCACTTCCCCGATCCGACCATCTGGGGGGAGTGGAGGGAGGGGTAATCCGGAAAAGGTATGTATAACTTTCGAACGGGTTTTCGGGTCTTAATGAAACCTGATATTTGGCAAGACCTCGCGTCTCAGACGACTCACTTCAAATCCGGACCGGATCCGGTGACTTTATAGGGGGGAACCGGAAACATTGGGAAACGCTTAGAGTGGAGGGATGAAACTTGGTGGGAGGAACAAGCACACGTCCCAGATACATCGGTGGCATGCGCGGACCGCATTCGGGTGCTGTGGGGGGAGTTGGGAGGGGAGGGGCCCGGGATTCTGATGATCAGATCCCTCGAGCGCGATACTTCTTGATGTACTAGGACGATGAAAATTTTCAGGCATATCAGGTACCCGAACAGACTAACCTGAGAATAGTCGTTTGCCCGTTCCGACCATCGTGTGGGGAGTGGAGGAATGGGGAATCCGGAATCTAGTAGCATGCATATGGTTTGAACGGGTGATCGGATTTGAATGAAACTAAGCAAGTGGAAAGAGCTTTCGCCTCAGATGTTCCACGTCAAGTCCGGACCAGATCCGAGACTTGTGGGGGTGGGGTGGAGGGGGCACCATACACCTCATGAAAAGCTTAGAGTTGAGGGAACAGGATGGAATTTGGCGGGAAGAACAAGCATTTCTCGGAATTCCGGTGATTGCGAGTTAGGATACTTCCAGATGTACTATGGACGATGGAACTGGCAAGCATATTAGTGACCCGAGCAAATAGAGTTAAGGACCTGATGCAATGCCCCAGGAAAACTTCCGTTCCCGGATCCGACCATTTTCGGGGGAGTTAAGGGAAGGGTAATCTGGAAATTACTGACTACCGTAGGTTGCGAACGGGTGGTCCGATTCGAGTGAAACTTGTACGGGTGATAAGAACTGATGGACTAGATGTGCAAGACATGTGTCCGTGCCAAATTTTGTGATATGCACAGAAACCAAACAAACGTGCCGAATGGTACGTAAGTTGGACAGTTTATGCGGCCTAGGTTTGTTATGTGATGTGCGGACCGGATCCCACGATAGGAGGAGGTTGAAGCGGGAAACGGAAGTTTGAAGAAATGCTCCGATTTGAGTCAAAATTGATCGGCGAGAAGAGGAGATGTTAGAGATACGTTTTTTTTATGTTTCCGAGTCGTAGCAATTCAGACACAATTGGGGAGACCCGAAAACTTTGCTGCTCGCTACTACGATGTTTATTTAATAGATGACATATTTTAGGGTCCGGACTGGATCCAAGCAGGGTGAAGGGGGAGTTATCGGAATTTCCAGTAAAATGTTCAGATTCGAGTGAAACTTGATACGCGGCAAGAAAGATACTTTAAATCATCCATTTAAGTGTCCGAACAAGCTCCGGCCGCTGTAGGGGGGGTTGGAGGGGAGGTAGCCTACCGGAAATAGTGTTGCACCTCTAGGGATCAAAAGAGTTGGGCTAAAATTGGAAGGTAGAAAAGTCATTTGCCCTAGATGATCCGAGACGAGGCCGAAAATGCTCAGTCTCGAGTGAAACTAGAAATCCTATTTCTAGGTACGATCCTAGGGATCCTAGCGGGGGCTGAAGGGTGTGTTTTGTGACGTCTCCATATACTTTCTTGCACCACCTTATCAACAAGTGCCACATGAGCTCAGCTCTTGTCTGTAAAACTCAAGGCAAAATGGCATGCAACAACTCCCGTTCAAACAGTTCAAATCCCAGATTCAGCGCCATGGTTCAGTGGCACTTGGGGCTTTAATAGCTTTTGACACAAGAAAATACTGTTATAAAAATCAGGGGCGCCGCCACAGACGCTTTGGATGCGGTTGCCTACAGAGTGGCTGAGGATTTAGAAGTCTATACTGTGAAACGTATGGCAGGCTTCTGTTCAAGTGTTCAGTATAGAAATCAATTGTAACAGCTGTTTCGGCCATGTGCTTTCCTGTTGAATGATACGTTACTCGGATCCATGCACAAAAAACATCTGCCAAGGGGACCCACCCAAATAAAATCCGCGATTTTGGGGGGGAAAGACCCACCCCACCCGGCTAGGGTCCTCAGATTTCATACCAGTCCCCTCCTGTGTATGCCTATTAGCGACAGCATATTTTTATCAAGCGCCGTGTTAATAAATATCTATCTGTCTATTCGGCTAGTACACTTCACGTTTTGGAAATAAATTGAACTGAACTGATCTGAAAACAGCTCTTACTAAAAATGATCTTTTCAGGATGAAATGGCTCAGATTCATCGTTTTCGAAAAAACCTTCACTATTTCAACGTAAAATCGGCAATTTTGTCGTTAGCGCTTCTCGAGTCTATCCAGCCTCCCGCACTCCGGTGCGGCGAGTGGACGCAAAATATTTGAAAACCGAATGCGCCGTGAGCCGCCGTGGTTAAAAGTGGTAAAACAAAGCAAAACAAAAGAATTCCAGAACAGAATTAAACAATGAAAAAATACTTTGATGCTTCTCCTGTCCTTATGTGGGAAAGAGTTGTCGGCGAGAAGCTTCCGGCGAAGTTTGCGTTGCGGGACTGGCAAAACTCGGCTCGGCCGAAAAAGCACTAAAATTCGTAGGTACGAAACGAAACAATGGCGAAAGACGGGGATTTCGGACGCTTACAATTCCAGGGAGCTATATAGGGATGATATGAAAGGTATTATTAGCAAGAGGGGTCCTTTAAACTATTACTAGACTCCTTATAGAAGCTGTTTAGAGGGTAAAGGGCTTCCAGGAATCGCATTTGAGACAAGAGTTTGACGAAAGATTTCTGTCATCCATGACCGGGTTCATATAGCCTAAGTAAATAATTTTTTATTTACTCAATAGCTCATAGCGACGGATTTTCATAATGTCGAATCAGGGACCCATAAATTTCCTGTAATGCCTCGCCATAGTCGCCATTCAGGGGGCTTGCCATTTCCTATGCTTCTATGTTGCTATGTTGCCCGAACTACTCCTAATTTCCAAAAATTCCGCTTGGGTCGAATCGGCGTTCTTGTTTGCCCCATTGGACGTGAGCGCCAAAGAAACTCCTCCCTCAAGGCGCCAGCAGCCAATCCCAAATTTTGTCTGTCTGGTCTTGAACGTGATTGGACCGTGGGTATTTCTTGAACTACCGGTTGGTCGGTCAAGATCGCATCAGAAATCTCTTATTGACAAGCCCCCTGAATGGCGAGGCATTACAGGAAATTTAAGGGTCCTTGATAACGTTTAGCGTTAAGCGTCTAAGACATTCATGAAATAACCCATGATCCACATTTTACGTTTAATATATATACAATTTTCTGTATTAAAGTTTAACCGAAAAGGACTGGGGTAGGACAATCTAGTTACCGATCACTTATTCACTTAAATTGGCTTGAAGGCCCGCTGAAAATGCGTTACTTGGTTGTTCCGCTCTTCAGGAATAATCGATTTTCAAATAGTGGAATTTCCGTGTGATTTGTGGTACCTCTTATTTGTTGTATGCCTTACAAGAAAGATTTATGACTTTTTTTTGTTCAGGCACTAAGCAATCTTCACCAATATCGCCACTGCCCACTGAAAAGCCTTGTTTGTGTTTAGATAAAAATTTCTAGCGTCATAGTAGAATTTTTGCTGTGGGGACGGCCGCAGAGATTCTGAACGCCCTAACTAGAGCATATAGTGGAAAACAAAAAAATCTCTTTGCAGAGTCCAAATAATTCAGTGTATTCAACTAAATGACACAAAAATAAGTTGGCTTTTCAGTTAAGCTTTAAAGGTTGTTTGACTTCTATATGCCAAAGATGAGTGAGTTAAAAAAAAATCTCTCTGTAACGAATTCCCGTGCCGTACCTCCAAAGTTTGTGTAGCGAGCGCCCGAGCGGACGATCGGGTTTTCTCGCCCAGATGTTCTCTGTTTCTTATCGATTCCGGTCTGGAAAGCTCAAAAAATCTAAATTTCTCCGTGCTGGGCTGATGATGGTGCGGATAATTCTGGCAGGAATTCAAGCGAACGAACGCCAGATTTTCTATGAATTAGCATGTATTCTCACCCCTATGTCGAATCTCTCACGACTTCACAACAAGCTTTTACTTCTACCAAACTTCCGGTCGAACTAATAATGGTCTGGCAAGAGAATAGGTTTCAGACATGGATTCAGCATGTCTCCTTACATCTAGATCGACTGTCATACTAGCTTGGACAAAACATTTTTCGACCCTTAATTTGAAGCCCCCTCCCCCACCCATAAATGTGGGGTAACCGCCAGATGTTCTGAACGAAGAACAGATGATCATTTTATGGTGCGGACAGATCAGCGGTTTGGCGGTCGCTGACTCCGATTTTCAGCACTACAGTGAGTTACGATTTGGTCAATTTTTCCGGCAGAACCGACGAAAATGGTGATAATCTGTCCGGAAGACCTTGTCCTCGGTCCGCAGCGTTATCCCTGAACGTGATTGATCCTTGTCGCCATTGATACGTGTCTAAAGGTAAGTTGTCAGATACTTTTTCTGGCCAGATTTTTTTTTCTAGACAGAAAGCAAATCTGGGAATGCCGGGCCCGGATGTTCTCACAGAGTCTGACATGGACTTGCACAAAAAAGGAGTATCGCATCCCATTGGTCGCTTATGAATGAAGAAGCAAAAACCGACCAATAGGGTGAGAGGTGTTTTATGTGGGAAAAGTTTAAAACTCTCAAGATCTCCTTCTAGTATAGACTTGGCTACAAAATTGTGGTTAAACAGTCAAGAAAGGTCCGGAGTATCGTTTCAATAGCTTACAAGCTGATAATAGTTACCGCAAACGCCGATAATTCAGTATAAAAAATCGCCGTACCTCGCGATGTAAATTCTTTAAGTGTCGTTTTTCGTTTTCGTCGGGTAAGCTGCGACCTTCTCTGTTGCCGTTGCTGAAAGGTTGACGTTTTCAGACTTAGTAGCTCATACACGCACGTCTCCGCTAATTTGGTGCTTTTATCCTTTCAGTTTAATCATATGTTCATATCCACTGGATCCACTATCCACCACTGAATTTTTCACAATTATTCACATAATCACACATTTTTCACATTTATTCACATAATTATTCACGTAGTAGTCTACGACCTTTACTCTTCGTTAAACTTTATTTTTGTGAGAAGTAGGGGTCTTTCTCAAGACGTCTTAACGTTGTGTTAGCAGCGGCGTCAGGTATGTGGGGCAGAGGCGTTACTAGCCAAAATGTTTGGGGGGGGGGGCAAGGTATTACCGACTGGCTGGTAATTTTTTTACCGACAGGCCGACAACATTGGGGGGGGGGGTCACTACAGGCAGAGGCGTCACTACTAGGGGGAGGGGGGCGCCCCTCCAATGTTGTCAGTCGGTAACAAGGAAACGAGTCGCCGCGATTTTTCGTAAGAACAGTGTGCCGTATTTAAACACTCCTTGATCCCAAGCGGACTGGGAAACATATATTCATACAATGAATATAAACTGAAACGTCAGCTATGATGCTGTAGCAAAGATATTTCGGCCCTTCCTGGCAAAGGTCCTCGTCAGGCTGTCGAAAGTCAGAAACAACGTTGTGAAAACGGAAGAAACGAGCCTGCAATCAATTTGACTGCTGAAGCATCGTTGCTGACGATTCCGTTTTTAATAGTATGAATAACAGTGTATTTTTTCCCCAAAACAGTCGATTTTTCTGAAAAACAGTCGGTAAAAATATCCAGCCAGTCGGTGAAAATACCTTGCCCCCCCCCTAATATTTTCTCGAATATTTTGTTAGTAACGACTCTGTATATAGGCCCTCCGCTAAAGAGATCGTATCATGGAACCCTTGAAAGATTCTTCACCCGAAAGAAATAAGATCGTGCAACTTTGGATGTGTGTTAAACGAACACACCAGTCACGAGCATAACGCCTTCGCGAATTCAAACAGGTTTCTTACTAAATATATGATGCATCATCGAGTTCGAACTGCGCGCGTCGTCCAGAGAGATTGTGGTTGGGCACATGGTACTGTTTCCAAAATGAAGTCAGTAGTATTTTTAGGTGGGATGAGTTTTGATTAAGTTTCGTTATTAGTTGAAGTTATTGGTCTGAGTGTGTGTAAATATTGGTCACGCAATATGAGGGAAAGGCGCAATGTCAATGCGTTGTTTAAAGGAATATTTGGTGTTCAAAGCGGAACCTCGAGCGGCACTCGTGGCGTGGTCTCGCAATCCTACAC
The DNA here is from genome assembly GCA_023053555.1 of Branchinecta lindahli. Lineage (NCBI taxonomy): Eukaryota > Metazoa > Arthropoda > Branchiopoda > Anostraca > Branchinectidae > Branchinecta > Branchinecta lindahli. Next base: position 22,866,047 of record JAKZAO010000012.1, read on the forward strand.
TCACAAGTTACGCTATCAAAGTTATGTTTAAAAATTTCAAAAGGATTTAACTGATACGGATAAAGTGGAGGCTGGATTCGAATACTGAAATTTACGCTGTCAAGGCTATGAGAATTGCCTTAAAGTTTAACTGAAAAGACAGTGGATTTCATATCAATTCAACGGCTAAACACGGAAAGCCAGCTAAAAAACTAGCCGAAGTCAGATCATTGGCAAAGAAATTCTAAAATTATCAGGAAGTATTCGCTACCGGATATTACGGAGAAATTGTCTGTTCTCCACAGAAAACTGTCCGAAACGGCCTATGCGTGTCTGTCGCCCTCTCATGGGCTTATTCGTCTGTTTGATGCTTGATTAGATTCTGTTTGTATGTGTTGTGCTTTCCTAATTATGTCTTTTCTTTATCTTCTGTACTCCACTGTTTTCGTCCTGTACGATTTGTGGGTTAAAAATAAATTATTATTACTGCTTGGGCTCAAGCAGTATTCCAGCATTTCCTGCTTACTTTTATGTCTTGGATTTCAATACACTTGGATTAGTTTTACCGTACCTTGGGCTCTAGTCGTGACCTCGGTCGTGACGTTCAGAGTATGCACTACTGGCCCGACAAGTTCACCGTGACGCGGAGAATTTTAATTTTGACAAAAGCGTGAATTGCACTGGCTAACGACGAGAAGCCGGGAAATTTTCAATTCCACAATGTGAGGGCAGTTCTGAAGAAAACCCACTAATTGCGTGTTACCCTAAAAAGGTTTATTTTTCTTTATTTGTTCCTGGCCCTCCAGTCATACACAAGTCCTGAATTTGTGGGCATGGTGCTCCAACGCCTGGCCATGCCCCAACCCCTAGGCATGGTGCTTATACGTTAGGGACCATGCCCTGCAGCAAGGGCATGGCACCATCTTAAATATCTGTTTTAAAAGCAAATTTCCCATTCAGATTCTCGATTCAACAGTTAACAATAGATTTTTATGGGGGCACCATGCCCGTACATTGGGGCATGCCCAGACGTTGAGGCCCCATGCCCAAAATTTGAGGATCTGTGGATGACTGTGGTCCTCCTGTGGTCCACTAGCGAGTTAGAAGCAGACAGTGTTGAGTGTGAAAACGCATAATTTCTTTGTCGATGACGGAGAATCACTGTGCGGTTGGCCTCAACCAGAGACCAACAGTGAGTAATCTAGCAGTCAAGAACGCAGCTGTTGATGCTTTAACCAGTTTTACATTTGCAGCCGTTCTGAAGAGGAAGAACAATGACGAATCACCAAGTAACTGTCACTCGGACGACCACGTCAGTCCACACTACCTCAGCCATCCTCCTCAATATAGGATATTTTAAAACCATCCCTGGAATTCTGAAGCTTCTGCAACTGGTAAGCTGTTTATTGCTCTGACCAGGGACCCGTAAATTTCCTTTTTCTGACCCAGAGCAAAATAACACCTAGCGTTAATAAAAAAGTGACACACTCGAATAGCAGCAACACTGGCATCACTAGCGATAGTGAGCGTCCCAACTGAAACTCAATCAATCGTGATGTGCACCAGCGCTGGCTCCAGCAACTTCATATTGTGAACACATCAAAACAAAAGATGAAACCTTCATATGTTTCCCCCATGGGTGCAGATCGCATGAGAAGCGGAAGAAGTCGAGGTAGATATACTAACTGGCAGGGTTGCCAGTGTGACAATTTTGGTGCTTTTTGACCTTTTTTGGTGCTTTTTGACACTTAATGGCTCTGGGTGACACCAGGACACTTTATCTCTTAAAATGACATCTTTTCATACAAATGACACTTTTTAGGTCAGAAAAGCTACCTTTTCATTTAATGTACCAAAGTTACAGATTACCGCCCCAAAAAACATGAACTTAACTTTGATTTCGAACGTAAAAAAAAGTTTGGAGCCTTCTAAGGCTCATTTCCGACAAACAAAAAACTTGTACGGTACTGAGATCTGACAATTACGAAATGTTTCAAAAATGTTCCTACAAAATCATAATAATTACCAATTATTCGCATTTTGCTCATTGTGCAAGGGAAAAAAATCGAGATGTCAAAAACACCCTTTTGTAAGGAATTGTGACACTTTTTATGAGTCGAGCTCTTGGCAACTCTGCTAACTGGACCAAAACAGCAAAAAGGACCGTGTGAGATCCCACCGGAGCATTCCTTCTTGTTGCTGTTGATACGGGAGTCGCACGGGAGATCTAGACCCCAGAAGTACAAATGATTTGGTACCAGTCCTTGTTTCCTCTTAGTGCTTGGCAAAGGAACGAAACATTCCATCAGAGATTGTGTAAAACCACATTTCCTGCTCTTCTTATTCCATCCGTTCATGGAGACACACTGGCGCCAGAATTATCGGAAAACAGTAAATGTCTGGAAAAGATGGATAGTCGGGGGGTTACGAGGAACTTTCGTTAGTGCGATCAAAAGTAATTTCACAAATCGGCTTAAAGTCAGGTCTAGGCGAGAAACCCCCAAGGCAAAAACACTCCGGCGACCCCTCCATTGCCAAAACTCCCCTGGCAACCCTCCCCCGAATACAAATATATAGGATGTTAGAGCAGTTTGTTACTGCAGTTTGGACCGCGAGCGAGTTAAATGTAAACGCGTGATGGCGGCTCGCTGGCCGATCGCCCGTATATAAACTTTTCATAAATATTTTATTAATACTGTGCGGTGGGGTTGATCGTGGGGGAGGGGGTTAGGGTTTTTTCGCCAGGATGGGATATCAGGGGGATTGGCGGGGGAAGGATATGCTGAGGGGGGGGGTCGCCGGTTGTTGTCAGTTTGGACTGCGAGCACTTTAGGATTTTTCCCAGGCACGCGAGTTAAATGCAAACGCGTGATGGCGGCCCTCTGGCCGCTCGCCCCTTTATATACTTCTCATAAATATTTTATTAGTACTGTGTAGGGGGTGGATCGTCGAGGTTGGTACCGGGGAGTTTTCGCCAGGGTGGGATACCAGGGGATTGGCGGGGGAAGGATGTGTCGGGGGGGGGGGGCGACGGGTTTTTCTTAGCCGGAACCCCTTAGAGTTTGAAGTCCTCACCTCTAACCACATCTCCATCTTCTGCTTCAAATAAACCCACCCTCTGTTGTAAGCACCGTAAAACCAGACAAGATTTCAGGCATCAATTGTTCCCGAGTCAAGCCATTGCGGAACCTTATGGAGATCATAGGAGTTAGACTCTCGGTAATTAACAACGATGTTGATGTATTTGCAGTTTTTTTCCACATAGTTTTAGACTTTAGCGCAACGAAAATTTAATTTTCTGTCACAACAGAAACTGATTTTTCTAGCGCACTTTGTCCCTTTTCGTTACCCAACTCAGGTCCGTCCCGATCTGACCTTGCTTTCGTAAACAGGGCGTTGCCCTAGTTTCATTCCCTAATGTCAAAGTTGAGGCGATTTAACGAATCCTGGCACGCAAAGAATAGTCTTGCTTTCCTGCCAAATTTCTCCATACTCTAAGGAATTTTCAAAATAAACCGTCGTTCAGTGGCAGGTCCAAACAAACACTCGAAAGCCAAGGTGACCAAAAACAAACTTACTCTATGGGGAATATTCCCAACTTTTGGGAAAATTTTACGACCCCCTACAGGCTATTTTGAGGAATGAGCGATCCGACACCCTGATGCAGTGATGTCGACAAGACCAAAACGTCAAGACCAAGGCCAATACCAAGATTTTCGTACCGGCCTTGAGACCAAGACCAAGATTTTAGCCCTGGTATTGAGACCAAGACCAAGAATTCAGCTTTGGTCTTAAGACCAAGACCAAGAAAGTCTATTTTACTATATTGAGTGAGGAATTCCGTTTCCAGCCTAACTAAGGGACATTATTGAAAAAAAAGCTATGGCACTTGCAAGGCTGGGTCAGAGGATTAAAGTAGGAATTTGTCAATTCGTGGGTTTGTTGTGATCATGTGTAAGCAAAACCCTTGAGATAAGAATGATCATAGGTCCATTGATCGCGAACGTTCGGTAATGCATTTGGTTGTGACGATGCGCACTTTAAGGCGGTAGAAATTCATCTGCAATCAAAGTTCTTGAAGCAAATAGACGATGAGCTCATCGGAAGCACGAAAATCTATATTTTACTTAATATTTTACTCTAAAGTATTTTTTGTACTTTAATGAATTCAGTTTTAAGCAAAACCATTAAGACAAAAATGTCCATGGGCTCATAAGGATGACAAAAATCTGTATTTAGCTTAAAAGTATTTTTTGTACTTCGCGGTTAGGGTTAGTACTTGGATACGATACTGGGAACTGACAATTTCTAAGCCAATCTTGTCAAGTGTCTAATTTCCAAGCCAGGTGTCATCGTCCTAGCAGATCTGGAAGTTCTTTAATTCGCGATCACCGGAATTCCGGACCTCCTCCAACTCCCCCCACAGTAAATATTCCTTCAGCCCAAGCTGACTGCGAATCATATTTGACAGAGCAAAACGGATACATCAGCTAAATTTCATTCGAGCTGTATTTCGGCCCTTCTTGGCAAGGGTCCTCTTCAGGCTCGAAACCGCTCAAGTTGGTAAAATGAACTTGTGGAAAAACAAACTAAAGATTCTAGCTTAGAGTTAAATATCCGAGGTTTCGGGTTCCTCCCTCCGACCCCCCCCCCGTATTCATCGGATCCGGTCCGGACTTGAAACGGGACATCCGAGACATGTGGTCTTTTCTAAATGTATAGTTTCATTATGATCCGATCACCCGTTCAGATGTCATACCTCAAGATTCCGGATTCTCCCTCCCTCCACTCACACCCACGAAGGTCGGATCGGGAAGTTGGCCATTTCCAGGTAAATCTCGGTAAATCTGGTCGGGTCCCTGATTTGCCGGCGAAGTTTCATTGTCCTAGCCCTTCTGAAAGTAACTGAACCCTGGATCACCGGAATTCCGGACCCCCCTCTAACTCCCCCATAGTGCACGAATCCGGTCCAGGCTATAAGCGTGACACAGGATTTCAGGTCCCCCCCCCCCTCCGACACTCCCCACATTCATCGGATTCGGTCCGGACTTGAAATGGGACATCTGAGACATGACGTTTTTCCAGATATCAAGTTTCATTAAAGGACCCCTCTTGCTTATTCTGCTTTTTATAACATATCTAGCTCCCATACAGAATTATAAGCTTCTAAAATCCCCACCTTTCTCCGTTGTTTCGTTTTGTGCTTACGAAATTTTAGCGCTTTTTTGGCCTTGCCGAGTTTTGCCCGTCACACAATGAAACGTTTGCCGGGATCACCAACGTCTGCTGACAACTCTTTCACACATAGGCTAAGGATCTGAGAAACTTTTGATTATTACTTCTTTTATTTGCTTAGTTTTCACACTTTTGAACCACAGCGCGATCAGTTTTCAAATGTTTTGCGCCCAGCCGCCGCGTCGGTGAGCAGGAAGGCTGAACATAGTCGACAGGCGCTAACAAGAAAATCGCTAATTTCAGATGGAAAGTAATGCTATTTTCGAAAATGTTTTTTTCTGATCCATTTCATAGGGAAAATATTATTTCTAGTAAGAGTTGTGCTTTAAGATCCGATCACCTGTTCGGAAGTTATGCATGCCCCTAAATTCCGGATCCCACCGTCTCCCCTCCTCCCACGATGGTCGGATCGGGCAAATGATTATATCAGAGCTAGCTTGGTCGGGTCCATGATATGCCTGCCAAGTTTCATTGTCGTAGCACATCTGGAAGTACCCTAACTCGAGAACAGTGGCCTGACTTACAGACCGACCGAAAAGTGGCTGATGTATGAATAGAAAGCGGAAGATGGTTATTTACACAATTCTACTATTTCATCGTCATTTCTGATAACATTCAGTCAATGATCAAGATGAACCGGAATGATTTCGGACCCGCTAAATAAATCAAGTGCGGCAGAAGTTGATGCGTATAATTTAAAGGATAACCATTTCCTCTGTCTATTTCGCATAATGTTGACTGGATCTTAGAAAAAAGGTACATCTCTGTCCCTGTCCATATTTTACGTAGCTAACAATCGAAACATGTTAACATACTACATGATTACCTTACAAAAATAGAAGAAACCCCTCTACTGTCAGCTGGTAATGCATACTTCACTACATATGGTTCCTTGATAGCCATTATTTTGTAACTGAACTGACTCAAGTCAAGCCTTAGCTAATATATCAATGATCGCGACGAATAGCCCTACAAATCATAATTTTGATCCGATTGATTGACCTTCAAAATCTGTCATTAACCTTCATTAACCTCAATCCCTCATTAACCTTTTCCTGCTTTGCAACGTTTTGAAAAGTTACGAAATTAATCCAGCTGTAATTAGGGTCTTGAAGACCAGGTTAGGTCTTAAAGACCAAGATAGGTCTTGACGACCGGAAGCGCAAGAACAACGCCAAGACCAAGAATTTGACACTGGTCTTAAGACCAAGACCAAGATTGTCAGCATCGGTCTTGAGACTGGTCTTAAGACCAAGACCAAGATTCAAGACTACATCTCTGCCCTGATGGTTTGACCCTCAGCATTAACGCGAATAAATATTCCTTCAGTCCAAGCTGACTGCGAAGCTTGGGCCTGAAGAGGACCCTTGCCAAGAAGGGCCGAAATATAGCTCTTAATTCAGCTGACGTGTCCGTTTTGGACCTTCAATTAAAGCACACCTCGCACTATTTACTTTGTATGTTCCAGCATTCAAAAATATTTGAATTTTTTAAAACTAGGCTCTGCTTATAACAAATCATCCACGGCTTTGGCTGTTTAAAGCCTTTTCCGAGGCCCTTGGACTTCTAGCAACAACAAGGAAAAAAAAAAAAAAATCAGATAACCGGTTTTACGCATCAATAGAATGATATGCGAACACTAGTCGGGAGCATGATTAGCGTGTAACAGTAGTGAAACGCGGCAAGTGGGAAAATCATTGAGGAGTCGTTAGCGGGTTTATATTAGGGTCTCCGGGTTTAAGAATTAATGGAGCAATTACGGAGGTATGTTGCATTGGCATTATAGGTACGACTGGACCTTTAACGAGAACACCACTTGGGAGGTCAGGAGAGCAGTGGCGGAGCACAGTATTTATTTCTAGATTATCCAACCAGCAAACGACGTGCTGGTTCCTCTGGCTAACTTGTACCCTTGGTCATTAAAGTTAACTGAAAAGCCAATCATATGTGTGTCATTTAATTGGATACACTGAATTATTTGGATTCTGCAAAGGGATTTTTTGATTTTCCACTATCTGCTCTAGTTATGAGGCTATCTCCAGCCGTCTCCACAGCGTAAATTCTACTATGACGCGGGAAATTTTAATCTCAACATAAATGCGGCTTTTCAGTGGGCAGTGGTGAGATTGGTGAAGATTGCTTAGTGCCTGAACAAAAAAAAAGTTGATAAATCCTTCTCGTAAAGGCATTTAGCAAAAATACAAGCGCATAGGGCACCACAAATCACACGGAAATTCCACTATTTGAAAATCGATTATCGTGAATAGCGGAACAACGAAGTAACTCATTTTCAGCGGGTCTTCAAGCAAATTTAAGTGAATAAGTGATGGGTAACTTGATTGTCCTATCCTAGCCCTTTTCGGTTAAACTTTATCAAGTCATAAATCTTAGGCGACAGACTTTACAAGCCTGAGGTCTAGCCGACTGTCCCAAGGAGAGGCCAGTTGCTAGTCAGTCAACTTCATGTTCCAGTTCAGCAACGATATCGATCGTGGAACTGTGTTGCGAACCAATCGATAGTACATGACCTTGGCTGTGATGCTAGTGGGTCATCACTCTCGGCCAGTTTCCGTACTTCATACTCTGTCAAGATTCTGTTTATCATATCATTCCTTAGAACTCCGCATAGACAGTCACTGAATTAATTTAGAGTCGAGAGAAGGATGAGTGAAAGTCGGAAGGGGGAGGTTGAGGAAGTGCCAAGGAATTAGAGATAGGTTGGGGGGTCGCTGAGGGATGTTCGCGGGAGTAAATTTGTATGACAAGCTGTTTGGTATGATGACAAGTTGCCCTTTCGTTCTTTTTTTTCCGCTAATGCTAAGTGCTGATATTTTTTTCCCAAAAAATTACCGATTACTGACTTGTCGAACACGTTTGTGTGCAAAATTAGTGAATTTAAATCTATTTTAGATTTTTGTGAATGATAGCTTTTACCTCGGAATTTTTATGAACCACAAAAACTAGATATTCCTTCAGCCTAAGCTGACTGCGAACCATATTTTACAAAGCAAAAGGGAGAAGTCAGCTACATTTTATTGGAGCTAATGTAGCTGACTTATCCGTTTTGCTTTGTCGAATACAAAAACTATTCTTTCTATGCTTCCAGCGGAACGAAAAACATCAAGTTTGTCTTTTACCGACGAACTTCACCGGCGTGTTTTCTTGCCTCTTTTTATTTCCTTATTGACCAGTTTCTTTTTATCCTACTCCACAAATTTTTCTCACCCTATGTATAATAAATGCATTCTTTCAGGCTATCTGCTGTGCCATTGTCGGCATTCTCGGACATTACATTTGGACAACTGCCAGCTCCCAGTATACACGGTATCCATATTTCGTGACTGAGCTGTACGTACTTCTAATCGCCACGACTGCCTTAATTGCGACGTTCTGCTTAGCTCTTTCCTGCCTCATCTCGATCGCAACTGGAACCATCATCGCCAAAACAATATTCGTAAGTGACGTTACATCACAGATCCGATATAGATCTGACAGTCTAGTTAAGTCACCCATCACTTGTAGGCTTGAAGACCCGACAAAAATGCGATAGGGCTTTCCACGATTAGTTCACAAATAGTCAGCTTTCACCTTATGAATTTTCTCTTTTGGATTTGTGGTACATCTAGATCTATGGTATTTTGATTCTGAAAAGTTACGGATATATAATACCAATTAGGTTATTTAAGATATATCCCAAGTTTTCATCCGTTACGATGTCTATATTCAAAAGGATAAAGTTCAAGTGGCTGCAAAGTCAATATATATTTTTTAATCCCTTCTTCCGATATTGTTTTGTTTTTTCGTCGCTGAATGATAGCCTTTGATAATGTGATTACAGACTGTGTCATCAGATTTTTTTAAAAAAATCTTCTTGGGAATTTCGATGGGTTGACAACTTAAGCGTTAATCGTTAGCGACGAAACGAAATCAAAGTAACACTTTTGTCAGCGAAGCCGAACAAAGGTTCATCCGCCGATCCAGAAAGATAATAAACACGAAAGAAATAGTCGTGTAACGCAGAAGGGTTAACAAGTTGGTATCTCAAAATGAGAGACTCGCCGTTATCAGTTATTCACTGAATACGCCCTTCGTAAAATCCAATGACAAATTGCCGCCAAATGCGTTACAACAAGAACAATCACACGTGAGATCTTGGTATACGTTATCCAGAGCAAAATAACACTAGGGAGTAGCGCCAAGACCTATGCTTTCTGTGCTTGGCAAACGGGCCATACTCATAGCGCAGCCAACTACGCTTGCGACATTTAAGGCAAGACAAACCTGCGGGTTTAGAAATTTCTAGCAAGTCTAATAAGATGCGGTCTTCCCACATCAAGAAAGCAGTGGAGGTTTTATCCTTTTTTTTTGCTGTGTTTAAAACATGAAGTTATTGGAGCCAGCGCTAGTGCACGGCTTATTGAGTTTCAGTAGGGACGTTCACTAGCGCTAGTGGTGCTAGTATCGCTGCTATTCGAGTGTGTGTCACTTTACCCAAGTCTTGGCACTACGTCCTAGCGTTATTTTGCTCTGACGTTATCTGAAGGGTGAATGAGCGATTAGGCTTTCCGGGTCGCGCATTAGCCCCGTGAAAAAGTCAAGCAGCACTAAGCACTGAAGTCGGAAGCCAGAACTGACAAACTTGATGAAGTTTGACAGAACAGAGTTAGGTAGAGCACAAATGAGGCAGAGGTATTTTAAACAGTTTTAAACATGGCTAGGCTTAAGGGGAATTGAAAATAGCCAAACAAACCTGGATAGCACCATTGAAAGAACTAAAGTGTTATTGTTTACTTTATGTTCAGGTTCAGGTTCATTTAATTTCAAGCGTTTGATCATGGACAAATGTTAACATTTTAAAGGGGTCTGGCGAAGACCGGAAACCCACAAGACCTGATTTTCTGGATCAAGGCCGTCTAATAAATATTTAGTTATTGAGATCCCGTCACAACCTTTGGTCTTGTTGTCACTGAGTTGTAAAATTTGCTATTTTTTCAGGAAGTAGTTTACCATGCCACGATCGCTGTTCTGTTCCTCGCTGGCGGGATCGCTCTAGTAGTCCAAATAAGCGAAAATAAAAGGACAGTTTCGTACGCCGACCACAAGATGGCTGCAGGAGTGAGTATGAGTTTAATCAGCACTTCGAGGGGATACTCACTCTTGGCATCCAATTTACACTCATTCCGGCCCCCTTCTGGCACCTTCCCGACACCTCCCGGCACTCTTCCGACACCGGCACCGTGTACACTGGTTTGGGGAGTGAGTTTCCCCTAACTTGTGAGCAAAAAGAAATTTGAAAGTGTATAGCTTAACGAATGGACTCCTGTTAAGTAAAACAAAGTGCCAGGAATCGCTGCACGTAATTGAATCCGCTAAAATGGTCTGGAGGGGTGGGGGGCAAAGTATTTATGCTTACCGACTGGCTGGTCGTTTTTACCAACTGTTTTTACAGTTTAACCGCCGAAAAGGGCTGAGATATGACAATCTAGCTACCCATCGCCTTGAAAACCTGATGAAAATGCGTTACTTGGTTGCTCCGCTGTTCACGAATAATCAGTTTTCATATTGAGGAATTTCCCTGTCGGATTTGTGGTACCTCGATGTGCTTGTACCTGTGTTGCATGCTTGACGTCATACTAGGGCGAATGGTGAAAAAAAATATTCCCGCAACACAATCCAAATAATGCAGTGTATTCAGTTAAATGATACAAAAATAAGTTGGCTTTTCAGTTAGACTTTAAGAAAATGAGTCGGCAAAAGAATTAACAGTGAATTGAAAATTTAGAAAGTTTTCTAATAGAGCCAGAAGAACTCGTGAAGGAAACTGTGAGAACGACGGACACAGAACATGGGGCTGGCTTTGGGTAGACCAGCGTCAGTTGTCTGTAATGAAACAGGAGCTACGAGCTCATATGGCACTTGTTACGAGCAGGTGTTGCAAGAAAGTAGATGAGAACGTGACAAAATACCACCTTCAACCTCCTAGGATCGGACCTAAAAATAGGGTATCTAGTTTTACTCGAGTCTGAGCATTTCCGGCATCGCCTCGGATTATCCAGGCCATGGTCATGCCACGACCGAATCTGGTTCAGACACATACACTGATCATCTAAAGCTCCAGTCGGAGCATATCTGCAAATTTCCGGTTTCCAGTTCATCCTCCTCCTACCCTGGTCGGGTCCGGTCCGAACCGTAAATAACAAACTAGGCCGCATAGAATCGGTACTGTCCAACTTTCAACCCATTCGTTTGGTTCTTGTGCATGTCAAAAAGTTTCCAGACCCTCCCCCCTCCAACTCCTCCAACCATTGCCGCATGTGATTTTGAGACATGTTTATTTTGTGATTCGGAGACATCATTAGTTCTTGTCACCCAAAAAGGAAGTATCCTAACTCGCGATCACCGGAATTCTGGGAAACCCCCTCCAACTTCCCCTAAAGAGCCCCGATATGGTCTAGTTCTGTCAAGAACGTATCTAGGGCTTATGCTTGTTCTTCCCACCAAATTCCATCCCGATCCCTCTACGCTAAGCGTTTCTCGAAAATTCCTGTGCCCCATTCAACTCCCCCCACAAGTATCGGATCCGGTCCGAGCTTGACGTAGAACATCTGAGACGACACCTCTTTCCACTTGCCAAGTTTCGTTCAGATCGGATCGCCCGTTCAAAAGTTATGAATGCCACTAGATTCCTGATTCCCCATTCCTCCACTCCCCCCACGATGGTCAGATCATGCAAACGACTATTTTCAAGTCAGCTTGTTCGAGTCCTTGATACGCCAGCCCAGTTTCATCGTCCTAGTACGTCAGGAAGTACCGCACTCGCGGGATCACCAGAATTCCGGACCCCCTCCCCCAACTCCCCCTGGAGTGCCCGAATCCGGTTCGTTTATGTCAGTGATGTATCTAGGACTTGTGCTTGCTCTTCCCACCAAGTTTCATCCCGATCGGAACACTCATAGCGTTTCCCCAGATTTCTGGTTCCCCCCTCCAGCTCCCCCCAAAATTCACCGGATCCGGTCCGGATTTTAAGTGGGTCGTCTGAGGCACTAGGTCTTTCCAAGTAGCAAGTTTCATTAAGATCCGATCACCCGTTCAAAAGTTGTAAATACCTCAAGATTCCGGATTCCCCCTCCCTTCACTCCCCCCACGATGCTCGGATCGGGAAAGCGACTATTCCCAACTTAATCATTTGGGGTCCCTGATATGCCTGCCAAGTTTCATCGTCCTAGCTTATGTGGAAGTGCCCGAACTAGCAAAACCCGGACAGACCGACAAACCGCGACCAACGACAGACCGACAGACTACGGACGGACAGAAATTGCGATCGCTATGTGGCACTTGGCCGATGGGCAAGTGTCATACAAAGAGGAACTGCGCACATCGACAACAAAAAATACATAACGTATCTTATCGGCTTGAAAAATAAAGGTCAAAATAAACAACAAGAAGAAAAGGAAAAATATTGACTGAATGACCGAGCTCTGTCGAGGAGAGAAGCCGATATTTTTGCCAAAGAACCGACGGCATCTTGAAGGCCGAAATTCTGAATGAGCCGTGTTGCCACTTATACCGTATTGCGCGGTATAATACCGCGATTCTGAGGGGAATACCGCATACTATTTTGATTATGCCGCCAAACTCGGCGCCCCTCGCACTCTTTGACGTAAATCTTACATAGGTGAGACCGAAAATAGCATATGAACGAAAAAGGCAACAATATATTCACAAAGACTGATGTAAAATTTATTTTGTATATAGAGTATATACATGTTTGGCTTTGCGCATCGTCAACTTAGGCTTTACAGGGGGTTTTATGGCTCGCCCTGGGCCCCCTTGGAAAGCCGGAGGCAGCTGCCCCCCCCCCCCCCTAAATGACGACCCTGCGTTGTTATCGATGGACAAATCATTGTGGAACGAAATTATTTTTCAGTCTCACGGGCAGTCGGCGTCAAAGCGAAGGCTCATTTCTCTAGTTTAGATTATAACGCTCAAGGATGTAGAACAAACGTAAATTATTTTTCAGTCTCACGGGCAGTCGGCGTCAAAGCGAAGGCTCATTTCTCTAGTTTAGATTATAACGCTCAAGGATGTAGAACAAACGTAAAATTTGGAATGGGTTCAAATCTTAGACTTCCCAGACATTTTTCATCTGCTGGAGGCTTTCAAGGCGCGTGTCAGCGCACGAACGCATCATTCTCTTCTTGGCTCGGGAACTTTCTAAGAACAGAATACTCGCGCCTATCATCGTGGGCTCATTCAGAATTTTGGCCTTCAAGATGCCGTCGATTCTTCTTAAAATATTCCATCGGTTCTTTTAGCCGATATTTTCGAGCTTTTATGGCGGGCTCTGGAATCTCGCTGCGCTCCACAAAATCTATCCTTTTATATTATGAAGTCGAATTCACAATTGCTGGATTTCCCTTCACGTCATTTCACGGTATAATTGCGGTATGCGGTATAATATACTATTGCCGCGAAATGACGCCTCTGTAGCAACACCTTGAACAATGACGGGAAAGATGGATTGTGGGGGGGGGGGGCTTGCTATGCCTACTTATTAATGAAATGTAGATAGTGAGCGTAGTAAGCGTGGTAACTACGAATCTTGATTGGCCGGATTAGCCCGTGGCCCGATATTTTGCTGAAAATAGAAAAATGCGTGCCAGCCTTGACGCCAAGAAGCCAAGATTCGTTACATCGTGCGTAGTAACTACGGTAAGCAGGGTGGAACGCGCTCTATACTCTAGAAGTCTAGAGAGACCACAGAATTTACTCTTCCTTTGAAGATTCCCCAAGAATGTGGTGTTGGTTGTCACGCACGCGTCTGAAATCTTCAGCAGATGAAAAATGTCTGGGAAATCCAGGATTTGAACCCATTCCAAATTTTGCGATTGTTGAGAGGCAAAAAAGAGGGTTGGGCCATCGCGTTGGCGCCAATTTTCCGTGAGGCTGAGAAATGAGAATAAGAACGACATTTCAGTTCATTTCACAATGAATGTGTTCCATCCTACTTACCATAGTTACTAGCATGACGTCACGAATCCTGGCTTCTTGGCGTCAAGGCTGGAACGCATTTTTCTATTTCCGGCAAAATATCAGGTCGCGGAATGATCCGACCCATCACGTAACAGAGATTCGTAGTTACCACGCTTACTACGCTCCCGAGCTTGGTAAGCACCATTAGCAAGAACAAATAATCAGATAGAGCTTCTGTCCTTAGTCGCATGAAAACCCCGACAAAACTGAGTGGACCTAGAGGTATTTACTCTAGCTTTGAGCTGATGTTGATACCCGTTACTCCTCTTCTGTCTTCGCCGTTGCTTATCGCAGAAGAAATAGTGAAGGAGGCTGACAGAAGGCGTACTCCGCGCGCTGACCCGCTCTCGAGTGCATCTATAAAACTCCTACACGTGATATGGCGAGAAGCTAGTAACCTCCGTTCGTTCGTAGCGGACAGGGTATGGGGAAATAATCGACTCAGCATAGTCATATTACAGAGATAGGGAGTTCTTGCAGATGATTTGTTCTTGGTAATAGAGCTCATCCAGATCGGGAAATTCACAGGCAGGGAAAGGATCAATTTTGAGAAGGGAGAGACGGATGTTCTACTGCGCAATAGTATAACAACCTCTTGCTAAATAGTCAACGTCAGACTTGCCTTTCTAACGTGAGATTTCTATTTCAGGCCCTTGCAATTATCAATGGCCTTCTGTACGGCCTTAGCACTTTCTACGCCTGGAGGAGCTACAAACGTGTCTAAAAGTTCATGTGCAAAATATGCAATTCTAGTGCAACCAGTGAAACAAAACAACTTGCCTAGTGCTAGAGAAGCTTGAACTTAACATACAGCAGGAATCCCATCCTGCAATCAGCACTAAGATAAGTGTGCTTAACCCTTGGATCACACAGAACGCATTTGAGGTTGCGTTTTGAAAAATAAATCATCATCATCGTGTTCTGCAGAGACACCAAACGTGAAATCTGTGAACCACGCAGAAATGCGTTCTGTGCAAACCGGCGGTCGTAGGGCTCAAAACCCGTTCCTTCGCTGAAGTTTTTGTCTAGCGTCTGTCCAGTGTAAACATTTTATCGATAGTTTTTGTCCTTAACGGATTATTGAATGATCTGACATTATTGAAGTTTGTTTACAGTAAAATAATACTCTTCTAATTTCGAAGCTGCCTTTGTCCTAGTACTCTCTATATGTCTAAGTCTGAAGCACGCCAATGAACCTCGGGAAGAACAAGAAACGTCACCCAAACGAACCCTCAAAATTTATTAAAGATTAACCGAAAAGGGCTGGGATAGGACAATCTAGTTATCCATCACTTATTCACTTAAATTGGCTTGAAGACCCGCTGAAAATGCGTTACTACGTTGTTCCGCGGTTCACGCATAATCGATTTTCAAACAGTGGAATTTCCTTGTGATTTATGGTACTGAATTTTTGTTGAATGCCTTACGAGAAAGATTTATGATTTTTTTCTGTTCAGGCACTAAGCAGTCTTCACAATTCTCACCACTGCTTTCCACGACAACCTACAAAAACAAAACAAAACTAAACTCATCACACTCTGCTTCAAGGATCCCTTCCCCCATAGGGATCCTCTCTATCAGGGGCATCAAAATTTAAAATCATATCAAAACAAAAACAGTCGTGAAAAACCAGGAAAAAAAACCCAAAACAAACAAAAAACAAAACAAAAAATTAAAAACTCTTTCACTTGATCATTCTTTTACAAAAACATAAGCTTGATAAAGTGAAAAACTTATTACCTATAATCTTTCTAATAAATATTCCCTCCATTAAAACAAAACAAAACCTTATAAATCAAAACAAATTTAAAACAAAAATTTCAAAAACTTACACTATTAAATAAACCTACTTTCTCAATTATCTTTTGAATCCATTTTATTTCCATTTTTTTCATCAAAATCTCATTCTTCATTATCCTTGTTTCCAAACCCTTCAACCAACCTCACTTTGTTCCCCCTTTTTCTGTTCTTCCATACATGCATGCTCAATTCCATTACCACAGCCATCCTTACTCTATCAATTTCTTTTTCCAAAGTTCCTTCAAACGACAATTTCACTATTTTTTTCTTATCTTCCAATGTTTCCATCACCACTCCTTCCTGTCAAAACACCCAGAACAGAAAATCAAAAACAAATTTATTAAAATCACACTCAAGGAACTCATGCCGAAAGCCATCTACAACTACATCTTTACAAAGTTCGCAAATCACCTCCTCTTTTCGCCTTCCAAATCTACCAATTCTATCTTTATGCGGTAAAATCCCATGAATCATCAGGAAAACTACTTCCTTAACCTCAAAAGTGCATGGTACATCACATAAATTTCTAAAAGACAGCCTAAAATCAATAAAAGGTTCTTTACTTTTTCTATGATAATTACTTTTAATTAAGCTGCGTTTGTGTTGAGATTAAAATTTCCCTCGTCATAGTAGAATTTATGTTGTGGGGATGGCCGCAGATATTCTGAACGTCATAACTAGAGCAGGTAGTGGACAATAAAAAAAATCCCTTTGCAGAATCCAAATAATTCTGTGTATTCAATTAGATTACACAAAATTAAATCGGCTTTTCAGTTAAACTTTAAATTCTGTGTAAGCCAATCGACAACGTTTTTTATGTGACATCTTCGCTGGGCACACGGCGATCCTTCAACGGCACGCAGAGTTGGTCATCAAGAGTATCGTCAGAATTTCCTTATTGTTGCTTCTTGTTGTAGTCTGCCGTTGTTGACGTCATTGTTGTTGTTGACTGCGGATGAGTTTGAACCTGTGCAACCAGAAGTTTCATCAGAATTGTATGCATAGCAGGTTCATACTTCTAGTTTCGATATGAACAGGATTCTTGCCAAGATCCCAAAGTATCTTTGAAATAGTAGTTGCGTTTTTTATCCGAATTCTCAGTTCTCGATTCTCGTACAAATTACCGTTTTTGCTCTTCTCGCTTCTCCGTTCTCGCCAGAGCAAAATAACACTAGGGAGTAGCGTCAAGACCTATGCTTTCCTTGCTTCGCAAACGGGCCATACTCACGGCACCGGCCACTACATTTGCGGCATTTAAAGCGAGACAAACTTGCGAGTATAGAAATTCTAGTAAAGCTAAGATGCGGTCGGCACACATCGAGGAAACAGAGGGAGGTTGTATCTTTTTTTGTTTGCTGTGTTCCGAATATGAAGTTATTGGAGCCAGCACTGATGCACTGCCGATTGAGTTTCGGCAGGGACGTTCACTATCGCTAGTGGTGCTAGGGTCGCTACTATTCGAATGTGTGTCACTTCTTTCAAGTCTTGGCGCTACTGCCTAGTGTTATTTTGCTCTGGTTCTCGCTTTTGACAAACACACTAATTTAGCCACCCGTTATCGAGGGGCTACTCACTCCCCGGCACCTGCTGTAACCCTTTCCCGGCACCGGCCGGCACCAACCAAAATAGGCGGTGAAGGCACCGGTGCCGACAATAAATTAGGCGATTCATCTTTCAAACGCTTCTAAAAATGCTTATTTTGATGTTTTGACACTTGACAACCTGCGTCGGCTTGTTTCAGGCACCGGGCACTTGCTGTACACTAACATCGAGAGTGAGCAACCCCTCGCCCGTTATCAGAGTGATCATCCGCCCTTTGTTGACCAATCAGGGAGGAGAACTGAGAACGAGGATCGAGAGTTGACTATCAGAGCAACTTCTCTATTCTGCAGAATCGCGAAGCTTTCCCCGTTCTGGATTCTAGCAAAAACGCAAAAAAATGGAGAATTGGCATAAACGCAAAAAAGATGGAGAATAGCGAGGAGAACTGAGGCCAAAAAAAGTTTGGAAGTCCGAGTTGCTGAACACCAGATTCCCGATATCTGGAAGGTGTCATGAAGGCAACGTATTCGTGAGACACAATAAATATTCTTATTGAGTTGGGTAGGAGAAAAAAGAAGAGTGATCGACAGTTATGGCTGAAAGGTAAAATTTATTGGAAGGGGACACCAGGAAATGATGAAGAATGGTAAAGTAGAATTAGCTATTATCCTTATCAAGAAAATCCGGTAGGGATGGCTTGACTGTGACTATTTAGCGCAATGAAACGTGATTCACAGCATAACTTGAGCTGAAGGTTGTTCCTGATCATATAAAGTGGGTGCCTCCCTCCCTGGTACCCCATTTCCCCTTAACCCGGCCCCTGAATTTCGTATCATCTTTTTCTAACGAAAGCCGATATTTTTCCACCCTTCTACGCTATCTAGGGCCAAATTTAGGGAAGCATAAATAAAATAAGCTTCCAAACAAGATGGAGCCAGACGCGCTGATGCAGTTTGTTGAAGAAGAAGAGTAGCCTATAACAAATTGGTAAACAAAAAAATTCCAGAATTTAGCAATTTCCCTGAAGTCCTTAAAAGAAGTATAGTAGGCTAGTTAAGAATGTCTGAAGAGACTGAAACCGTGACCGAGGGTCAGCAAGAAAAACCTCAACCGTCAGTCACTGAAAGTGGATTGCCCATTGGCCCACAGCCTGATATTTCATACCCAGTTAAAGTACTGTATTGTGGACACTGCAGTCTTCCAACAGAGGTAAGAATTATAACTATTGACTGAGATGGGTTACTGAGAGAAGTATTTTACCTAGAGTCTATTGATAACAAGCTTCAGCCTAAGCCCAATGCCAAATGTAAGGTAAATACTAAAACACATGTTGATCGAACAATTCAAATCAGACACTTCTTCGGAACTTCCGTCACTCCGTGTGAAAAAAACCTTACCCTTAGCAAGTGTGGTGACTTCCGTCGGAAGTCACCGCACTTGCTAAAAAAGGAGAATAGCTAAAAGTTGCAAGAACCCAAAACTCAATTGCCGCTAGCTTTTGGCAACTCTGACCAGACTCTGACTCTCTGTAACTAAACTTTTTTTTGACAAGAGAAAAGTCTAATCATAGGTCAGTCAAAGGTTGGCCAAATTTTAGTTTTACATTGTGTAGAAACGGTTCCGTATTGTAAAGCAATAAATTGCCAGGAAAAGGCCAGTGACAGTGTTTCTGTTGAAGAGGGCTAACAGATCAAAATCACTGAAATTAGTAAATTTCACCCAGGTTATGTTTAGAAACGGTTCCGTAAAGCAATAAATTGCCAGGAAAAGGCCAATGTTTCTGTTGAAGAGGGCTAACATATCAAAATCACTGAAATTAGTAAATTTCACCCAGGTTATGAAACAAGGGTTTAACCTATGTGTATTCCTTTTTGTACAATTCTAATCAAAGGTCAGTCAAAGGTTGGCCAAGTTTTAGTTTTCGATTGTGTAGAAACGGTTCCGTAAAGCAATAAATTGCCGGGAAAAGGCCAATGTTTCTGTTGAAGAGGGCTAACATATCAAAATCACTGAAATTAGTAAATGTCACCCAGGTTATGAAACAAGGGTTGAACCTATGCAACCCTTTCAGAGTCTCACTGCCGTTTGTTTTCATTAAACCCATCTCGTCTCTCTCCCTCAGGGGCGGTTCGAGGGGGGGGCGTGGGGGGGTGACTCACCCCCCCATGCTTCAGAGAATCGTACTCTCAGTCGTATGTTTTGAGCTTGTCTGAATGACAGTCGTATGTTTTGAGCTTGCCAGAATCACATTAAGGCAGTTACAAAACGTGAATTTTGCCCGCAGATGACATCTCTCGTCGGATGGCTACGAAGATCTTTCCTAGTCGTATGTTTTAGGTCTGTCAGATTCACAGTAGTTGTATATTCTAGCGTGCCAGAATAACACCAGATTGTGAATTCGCCAGATGCAAATCACCTGTTCCTTTTCGCATTTACGAACAGATTTTCTAGTCGTATATTAGAGACAGTCGTAAGTTTTGAGCTTGCCAGATAAGGCACCTAATCCTGAATTTTAGTCGCAGATGACCTGGTTCTGGTCGTATGGTTACGTATAGATTTTCTGTAACTCATATGTCACGAGTCAATCGTATGTTTTGACTGAGCTTGTTAGAATGACAGTCGTATGTTTGTACAGTTACCGAATCTGATTTTCACCCGGTGGTGCACAATGTGAACACAACTGGTTTTGTACCAAAAGCTTTGTATTTTAGCAGAAAACACGTAGCTGATTTTTGAAATTTCAACAGTAGCCTATCTGGTTTTGTGCAAAAGATCCTTATTCTAGAACAAACAGGTTGATTTTTGGCTTGCGGAGTAAGGTTTGACCATAAACCGGAGATGTCCGCATTGCAAGGACGGGCCTGATGATCGCACCATACTGTTAATTCAAACCAAATCTACTTTGTGTCTATTTTATTATGGATGGCTACTCCCTTTTTCCGGAAGGGGTAAAGTATGGAAGCGCTGCTGTGTACCAACTTCCGGCAAGATATCCTACTCCGTTCTAGAGTGAACGGGGTTACGGACAGATCTGTAGCACTTACTTTTGTTTGGGTTCCGAAAAAGACCCATAAATGTTTCCAAAACTTCGCCTGCGGCGCTTTTCATGGTAGTCTAGTCTATATCTAGTGGCAGGGCGCGTCATTTAGGTGCCGTTTTAGGCATAAGATTTGAACCACGTTATAAGCTATAATTTGTGCTGGAAGTAGTTGAACTTTTCCCAGTAAAATGGCGAATTTAAAAAGTTCCGCCTGCGGCGCCTTTCGTAGCAACCCTTTCACTATTTACTTGAAGCGTGCGTCATTCAGGTGGGTTTTAAGCTTGAGATTTTGGTGTTTGAGCAACATTAAAAACTATAAATTGGATGGGAAGTAGTTGAATTTTGCCAGTAAAAAGTCAGATTCAAAAAATTTCGCCTGTGGCGCTCAGTTTTTCTTTAGTAATTACGTTAGAGGCTGCTGCTTGGGATCGTAGCCACGTTACAGGCAGAATTTAAATGGGAAGTAGTTGAATTTTGCCAGAAAAAAGGCTGATTTCAAAAAATTTCCCCTGCGGCGCCTTTCGTAGTAGGACTATCCTATTAGATTTTTTTTTTCAAGGGTGCGTCAATTAGGTGGAGTTTTAAGCTTGAGATTTTGGGATCTGAGATACATGAAAAGCTAGGATTTGTAGGGGAAGCAGTTGAATTTTGCTCAGATTAAAAAAAAATTCGCCTGCGGCGCTCAGTTTAAGTTGTCTTGAGCACATCCGTCAGAAGCTGGTACCGAAGATTGGCTGTTTCCTGCGAAAGTTCAAATGAACGTCATGCTGAAACTCATAACCTTTAAAAAATCTATGTTTACATTTCTTGAGCCTGTGGTACTGTGCTTTTCTATTTCAATTCTTTTTAATCGACATAATTGCCGATTGCCTAGCCGTATGTTTTGAGGTCGTCACCCCCCCATGCCCAAGCACTTCGAACCGCCCCTGCTCTCCCTCTCTCTCGTATCTGGCAATGACTATTGTTTGAATACTTGTGCCAAAGTTGTTACTTTGGACATAGTATTTTGTCTGTGTTCGACAACATACACCTATTTGGACAACTGGATTGCATCTGTTCATGACTAAAAGCATATCAAAGTATTTTACCATTGTGTTTCACCATTGGTGAATGTCAGATAGCTTTCTGAGATAGTTATTCCATGTTCAAAAATGAAAACAGAGAGGCGCCCCTTCAACTCTAGAAAGCTTTCATTTAGCTTTTATTTTTATTTTTTATTTACGTAGCAAAAAACAATTTTGGGACAGGTGAAAAAAACATGCAACATTCCTCTTTTATCCAACCTAATTCACGAAGATGTAAAAGCAAGGCTGTCCTCGCAAACATCAAAGAAGAAAAAGAACATAAATATCTGTCCGAATTTGGATGTTTTACCTTATTAGTAAAAAAAAATGAAAGTATTGCAGAACTCTTGACTCATGGCTTCATTCTTGTTAAATTACAATGTTTTTGGGTGCCTGCCAAGCCAAAGAACTTTAAATGAACAGAGAGGGGTATAGAGTGGGTATGTTGAACATGTGTAACAACAGCATCATGGATAGGAATGTCATTTATTCTTAAGCAGGAGGTCTATCAGGGATCTGTCTGCGAACCTGAAAGGCTGCACATTGTACAGAGACTGAAAGTGGCAAGGTTATGTAGGGGATACTGGCATGGGGCCCTTGGGAAACCCTCTGCCCTCCTTTAGTTATGTCCTTGGATATTGTCTACCTTCTCTTCACTTAACGGGTTTACTTTCCTGCAGTACTGCGAGTTTTACCCTGATTTTGAGAAGTGTAAGTCTTGGCTGGAGAAGAACTTGCCAGATGCATTTGCAGAAAGATTTAATATTGGTAAGTTGGACCTATACTTGTCACATTTCTTGAGCAGAACCATCTAATACTGTGTACTCCAGATGTACTCCATTGCTGCTGATTCTTGAATGTTAGCCTTATCAAACCAGCAATTTTTCTTAATTTGTCAATTATTTTTAAGAGGCACTGCCAGCATTAGATGTACAGGAGATGGGGTACTGTGGTCACTGTGGACATGAGGTGTACATCATGACAGGCTGCTGGGACAGGCACAATAGAGCCAGTTGTACATACAAATTGCAGCTTTGGAAGCACTTTAGTCTCATCTCTATTTTTACACAACTGTATTTTCAAGACCATATTTGCTGTCAAAACATGAATAAATCAACAGTTTAAATTCGGTGACAAAGTTGGCCCAATCGCCAGGTTAAAGGAACTGCTGACTAGACTGACTAGATTAAACTGCCAGATGTTTCTCTCCTTTCTAATCAGTCTCCAACTCTAAATATAACACACCCTGCTAGCCATATTTTTGTCATTCTAATTATGTTCGCTGCTGTGGGAAAACCAAGGCACTTTCTTGCAACCCTGTTTTTACAAGCTTATGGGTATGGAGGTACATGTGCTACAGGAGCCAAAGGGATCTGGAAAATAGTAGATTTCATGGGCTAGATTGTTGAAAATGTAGAGCTTCAGCAGTGTTGGGACGAGTACTTAAAATTCGTACGAAAGTATTCAGCATGATGTACTTCCAGATTTTTAACTTGAGTATTAAGTACCTGACAACATGTGTACTTGAGTTTTAAGTATGGGACTTCAGTATTACTTCAAGTACGGTACTGCATATTTTAAGTACTGTGTGTTGAGAGAACATGGTCTTTGCAGCTTTGAATGGAGCTCCCGCCATCTAGTAGGCTAGTACGCTACCAAAATGCAGTTTACTCCACAGACTGCCCGAGTTTTGTGATTTTTTTCTGAAGGCTATTGTTGAATAATTGCTGCCAAGAAACATTTAAATTTGCGAATCGATGTGATCTAAACAGAATGTGAAATTTATTAGTACGTGAAGCTGTCAAATAACTAGTTATTTTAATTAAGTAATAAGTATTTAGTACTCCTGTAAAGTTGTTCTTAAATAAAACTCAAGTATGGTACTTGGATTTTGTACTTTGATAGTACTTACAGCCAGGGGCGTCACTATGGGGGGGGGGGGGGGAGGGGGGGACTCCCCCCCCCAAAGGTCTTGAGAAAGTGTTTTCGTCGGGCGAATAAAATTCGGGCGAATAAAATTTTGCACGCTTTTGTCGGGCGTCGGTCGACTCGTCGCCACATTGGGTTCTTTTCATACGCAAGAAATCAAATTTCGCACACATTTGTCGTGCAGAAATCGAATTTTGTATCCTTTTGTCGGGCCCTCGATATGCTCTTCGGCACATCGGGTTCTTTTTATACATAAGAAATACAGAAGAAATTCAATTTTGTATGCTTTCGTCGGGCGTCGGTGGACTCGTCGGCACTTTGGGTCCTGTTATACGTAAACGTTTGTCGGGCAAAAAACTGAAGAAATTGATTTCTGTATGCTTTTGTCGGGCGTCGGTCGACTCGTCGCACATCGGATTCTGTTTATCTGTGATAAATGAGTGTCGTAAACATTTGAAAACCCGAATATGTGCATTCAAATTTCGAATTTACGTTTTTCGTCGGCACATTTTTGAGTCCGTCGGCACAAACTGGACGCCCCCCCCCCCAAAGGTAAAAGGCTAGTGACGCCCCTGCTTACAGCACTTCCCGACACTGAGCTTCAAAGGCAAGAATGTATCTACAGTTTGGGAAGGAGAACGATCAGCCTTAGCCTATAAGTACTGAATCTCCCTGAAGAAGGATTTGAAATTGGATGAAGTTTTAGAGATCTGTCCTTCAAAGTCAATTATTTGTTCTTGTTAGTATGTATTCTTCCTCGTAAGCTGTTGTGTGTGTTATTGATGGGTATGTTTATTTTAGATACAAAAGGAGATGAAACAGAGGATGACAAGAAGAGACAAAAACGTGGCGGAAAGGGACTAGTAAAGCCAAAGAAGAAGGAAGAAGGACCTAAGAAGATCTGCCTCTCCTTGTCAATGCGAGGAAGAAAAAAACTTACAGTTATCACTGGCCTCAAATCCTGTGGTAAGTAACCTACTTTTTTCACTGGATTCGCACACACAAAGACTCGGTACAATAGCTGTTGGGGACAATAGCCAGTATACTGTTTGTATATCCTTTCTTAATTTGTTTTATGGCATTTTATTTTTATTACCTTACTTAGGAGCGAATAAGGTCCATGTTGGATCTGGTTATTATTGGTTTTCTGGTTGGGCGAGCTTCAGTTGTCTTGTTAGCTTACAGTATTGATTTCGAGGATTTGAATTTTTTACGTTGTGGCTGACTTTGTTGAGTTGGTTTTGACATTGAATTTTTTTCTGAAATTCTGTGTGAAAACCTCTCCATGTTCCTCGTCAAACAAGGAGAATAGAAGAATCAGTCTATCGCTATTAAGGTTGATAATCGTTACACAGGAAGTTCGGAACTGTTTAAACTAATAGGGATGCCACAGCTTTGTGGATAAGAAACATATCGAACAATTGGGTAAGTACGGGAAGTATTCCATTTCCTGCAAGACTAGACTTCCATTTTCTTTTTTTCAGGTATTGACTTGAAAGTTGCAGCTAAATTTTTCGGTACAAGGTTTGCCTGCGGATCGTCTGTGACGGGTGAAGACGAAATCGTCGTCCAAGGAGACATCAAAGACGACCTTTTTGACATCCTTCCTGAGAAATGGCCTGAGGTAAGTCTTGTCTTTGTATTCGGAAAATATTGTAAGGACAGATGTCGCAGAACGTAATTTTCTGTCTGATTTGCTTGCGGCGAACCTGAATTCATCTGTTTACTTTTTCCGGCCCACTGTAGGTCGGACAAAGAATTTCTTATTACAAACTATCAGAATCTGGCCATGTACTCGATTTACTATTCAACCAATTGTTATTGCTATTATAAATAAGTGATTGATGCCCGTACCAGGCGGAGTTACAAAAAAATTGTTATTTCCCCCTTTAATGTTCGGATTGATAGTTCAGGATTGATATTTCGGCGTGTGACATTAGAACTCGAACGCCGCTTCGACAATCCCACCAGATATTTGGCTGATTTATAGTAATTTGTCCTCATCTTTCTCCTGTTTGTTCTGAATCAATCAGTTTATTATCCTTCTCACGGTGCTGTACAAAATCTGTGAAATTTCGTTCCTTCGCTTCTTTTTCTCTCTCCTCCCGTTTTCTTTTTTCTCTTCCTATTTCCCCACCTTTTTTTCTTCTGAGATCGAGGTTGGCAGGAAGGAGTGATCAGTACCAAAATGTTCTTATCAAGGGTTATCGAGGGGTCGCCCACTCTCGATTTTAGGGTACAAAAAGTGCCCGGTGCCCGATAGATGCCGGCACTGGTTGCCACGTGTTAAAACATTTAAATAAGCATTTTTTAAAAGCGTTTGAAAAATGAATCGCCTAATTTGAAGCCGGCGCCGGTGCTGGCACATACAATTTCCGTCGCTACCCGGGGGTAGGTAACCCCTCGAGGCTCTGAGCTCTGCTGAACCTACATAACTAGGAGCTGGTAAGTCCCAAAAAATCGATCGGGAAGGAAATAGATTTGGTCGCGAAGATATTTGACTGGATCTTCGAACCGCCGACACGTAAGTCTGTATGGTCACATAAGTCTGTATGATCGTCGTCATAAGTCTGTATGCTCACATAAGTCTGTATGATCTCGTGATCGTGCATGGACGTTTGATTTGGACGTTTGATTTTAGATTGATGAAGACTACATTGACGACTTGGGCGAAGTGAAGCGATGAACCTGTGATACCCTAGATTAGGTGCCGATTTTATAAATTGTGCATTTCTACACTAAACGGAAATGCTTTACTTATTAAAAATCACATTTTCTTATTTCTCGTGTCTAGTACCGTCTCCAATCTTTGCTGAGTGACACCATTTACCCTACCCTAGAATAGCGTAATACTCTTTATGACTATCTCTCCTTGCCGATGCCGGGTACCTAGCGGAAGAAAGGCAGTAGTGGTATCACAGCTGCTCCCAAAGATCGCCGTGATTGCTTGACACAGGATTTGAGTCGTTGAGTTTGAGTCGCTACGGAGACGTTTATCCTTCTTCCTGAAGATCACTGGCGTGTTTTGGACTTAGTAATATAGAGTATGACTAACTTTCATCTTTATACGGAGAAATTTTGTACAATGTAGCTAGGCTACTAAGCGAAGTTCTTTAGATCTGACTGAGAATTGGCAGTTAGACACAGTCTCTTTCACGTCATAGCACGCGGGCAAGGGGGCTTCGCACGCCGTTTGGGACCCCCTTTATTGATTACGTTACCGAGCCCTCCCACTACAGGTATTTTGTAAACCGCTCGTCTCCAGCCAAGAACGGAACTTCTCCCAGAGCTTTTACTTCTGTACGCTTAGAGAGAACCACCATTGTTAGTGGCGTACACATAGACAGTTCACATACTTCTGGTAACTTCGCATACATCTAATCTGTTTAAGTTGCGTGTACGCACAGTCCGATAAGATTCCGCATGCGAAATTCGCGTCACTATGGGGAAACCGAGGGGTTGACCACTCTCGATTTTAGTGTACATCAAGTTCCCGGTGCCGTGATGCCAGGTCGGTGCCGGCACCGGCTGAAACCTGTCGGCACCGGTTGTCACGACTCACGTGTTAAAACGTCAAAATAAGCATTTTTGGAAGCGTTTGAAAGAGCTCAACTTGTTGTCGGCACCAATGCCGGCACCGTCTATTTCGGTTGGTGTCGGCCGGTGCCGGGAAAGGGTGTACAGCAGGTGCCGGGGAGTGGGTAACCCCTCAGTTTTTGTTGGGGGGGGGGGGGGGGGTTGCCCGCGGGTCGGACCAAAAAATACAAAAAAAAGACAAAGGTCAGAGGTTAAAGCCTATAAAAAAACGATTATTTTTGTGAGTTTGGGGGGGGGGGTCGAACCCCCTAACCACACTCTGGATACGGCCCTGGTTGTAGGTACACATAGAGCTTGTTCCACCCTACTTACCGTAGTTACTACGCATGACGTCACGAATCCTGGCTTCTTGGCGTCAAGGATGGAACGCATTTTTCTATTTTCGTCAAAATATCGTGCCGCGGGGTGATCGGGCCAATCATGTCACAGATATCGCAGTTACACGCTAACTACGCTCCCGAATGTGGTAAGCGAATAGTTGCTATTTTGAGAAGGTTGGAGCGGTCAGCGTAGTAATTTTTCACTAGGTTGGAACGAAATACTTACTATTGTTAGAAGGGTGGAACACGCTCGCACGCTCATAAAGGACTAACATTTAATGACTAAGATCTGTTGTGTAACTCTTATCAACATCAAATTAAAAAAGGAATCATTGAGAGAGAGATAATTTTATTACCAAACATAATGAACACACGTGAACAGGGGCCACCCAATAAAGCTTTCGCCTGTCCTAAGGGGTTGACTCCAAATTAAACAGTCGTAAACACTCGTCTGAAACAAACGTGAGGCAACAACACACAAAAAAAGAACGGCAGAGAGAACACCAGCAAAAAAACATAAGATCATCCTGGTCCACCCAAACAAACCAAAAAAAAGGAAGAAAGAAAAAATAGTATCTTGAAGACCACATAATAATCTACATGTAGCCTATCCAGGGAAATGAATTTCTGTTGAACATGCTAGAAATCGCCAGGTGTTTGGTAAGTAGAGAAAATAGAAAAATATTTGCGTAAAGGTGATATTTTATACACGGGACTTTAAATTCCGTATCATCTAGACTTCTGAATCTTTCTTCAATCTGTAACTCCTGCGTAAAGATGAAAAATCATTACGTGTTGATATTCACTAATTACACACTCATAATGCGCATAGAAGGAATTGAAGAATTCCGGCGTCGCCGGCTGTATTCAGGGGGCGAGCAAGGGGTTATACAATATACTCTTGCAGCTATAGGAACACGGAAGGAAGTGAACGGATGTGGGGTCAGTGTTGTAATATTTTTGCAGATGGAAAAGATACCGTTGTAGACTTGTAGGTATTGCGAAACACAGAGCTGAGTTTGTGTAAATAAACTGTAGTAAGCTAAAATTAACTCTTAGCTAGTATTCGTCTTTCTTTATACTTTCAGTTTGACTGTTCTGGTAACAAAAACGAACAGATGGTAACAAACTGAGGTGTATTCGGTGGTAGTCGGACGGCTTTTCTTGTGATTGTCCCCGCCCTGAGACTGGAAGCAGTGGTAGCTCTCTGATCCTCCCATTTTGGCTTCACGTGAGCGGCTCCGTTCATCTCTTCTGTCATTTTTCCCCGTTTAAAAAGCTCCGCAGCTGAGCGTAAAGTTGTTACATATTCTTTGCGTCGTAAAACCGGTTCAAAAAAACAGTGCATACGTGAGAAGCCGATAGTGAAGTGATTTTCGTGTCTTAAGTTGAAGTTTATCCAGCAATGTCACTTGCCTCACCGTATTAATTGAATCATGTGTTCCTATCGTTAATTTGCTGATTGTGACCGATATTTACTTACAATCAAGTTATTGTTAATGAAGGAGCTCCGCAGACAAAGTTCCATTGTTGGGTTATCTTTGAATTGTCTCAGTTTCCAGTGGAGTTGTCGTATAAAGCAGAAAGTCAAATATTGGAAGGATCAGTCATAGGAGAACCAGCTTGAGGATGATTGGACTAGTTGCATTAGGACTAATTGTCGCAACGGTGAGTGAACCACGTTTCGTTTTCACTAGGCGATTTATTTATGGGATATTTATTCGATATGTGAAACTCGTAACCTGCATATTAGCCCAAAAATGTCGTACCGTAGGCCAGGCCCGTATCCAGGAATTTTTTTTTTTTTTTTGGGGGGGGGGGGGTTGCGCGCGGAATTTATTTCGGGGGGGGGGTTTGCCCACGGGTCGGACCAAAAAGTACAAAAAAATATTGCTTTTGTGGGTTTCGGGGGGGGGAGGGGGGTTCGAACCCCCTAACCCCCCCCCCTGGATACGGCCTTGCCGTAGGCCCAGTTTTTCTTTTTAGCCTCCTCACCCCAGTTAGTCACGAACCAATTAGTAAATAAGTCACTGTATTATTTTTCTCTGATTACCACCTTAACCGTTGTACAGAGGTGTGCTATTTGTTTAGGCTACTATGTTAGCTCAGTTTATGTTATTTTGGTTGTATTCTGTGAATGTTGCCGGCCAGCCCCCGAGTCTGCTGATCGGCGCCTGTTTATTATGGATGCCGCGCTTTGGCTAATAAGCAGCCAATAGGGTGATTAACTTACCGCAAGTGTAGATGTTATCTCGTTGGTACTTTACCGAACTGATCAGTCTGATAGTAATGACTACAGTTCGCAACCTGTCTGCTCTAGTGTCTGCTACCTGGGGCATTTTGTATTGTTGTAAATAAAACTGACCTAGCAGAATAATCTCAGCATTAGCTTCCAGTAAAAACCGGGAACGAATTTTCTGAATGAGCGTGCGAATAAGTTCACATGACCTTGATGCAAATCTAGCCTGAACGGAGTTGTTGCAGAGCATAGAAGATACCTAATTAGTAGGCTATGCATAATTATGTTTCGGAGGTACAGAACTAAAACAAAAAATTTTATGGATATTGGAATAAAGTTCTGTAAATTAAACTTTAAGTATGAATCCGCCGTAGTTTTACGTAAATATGGAGATTGTACAAGGGAATATGTTAACCGTCACAGACGGACTTGAAAAAAAAAAAAAGTCTAGGACTCCATTGTCGAAACCTCGTAGATAGTCCGACAGCACTGATTCCTTCAGGATTATATTCTCATCAGGATTATATAGCCTACCTTCCTATACGTTCATTATTATAGATAACTGTGTTTTAGGCTCAAGCCGCCCTCCCCGACATCTACTCGGGATGCGGGGTAACCAAGGGTTGCTTCGGGCTTCCTTCGGGTTGCCTGGACACCCAGTCATGCACTGTTGCCAGCTCTTTCGTCAAGCAAGACGAAACTTCACTCCTCTTTGAAATCTACGGCGATGCCTTCAACGGAGGTGAAAGCTACGTAGCTGTTGGATTTTCTGACGATATGCGAATGGTAAGCTTTTTTTTTTTAATACCCTCTTTTTACTTACTGTTACCACCGACAGAACAGCAGTAATGACTAAACGCCACAAAACTAAACACCCACAAAAACCTGTAAAGTCGGGTCTTCACCTTCCGGAATCTGGGTTCCCAGATTCTCCGTGATTTTTTCTGAATTTCTTCTGCGATACTTAAAAATTCCGGAAATCTG
The DNA here is from genome assembly GCA_023053555.1 of Branchinecta lindahli. Lineage (NCBI taxonomy): Eukaryota > Metazoa > Arthropoda > Branchiopoda > Anostraca > Branchinectidae > Branchinecta > Branchinecta lindahli. The sequence continues at coordinate 22,896,809 of JAKZAO010000012.1, forward strand.
GAAGTTCAAAAGCCCCTTTTTTCCGGATTATTTTGATGTACTTTCGGACCGGTTCATATTCCAGATGCAATTTACAGAAGAAGTCAAAGAATAATCTGGAAGACCAGATTCCGGAAGTTCCGGGAGGTGAAGACCGGACTTAACGTAATTGAAGCGGAGCAAAAATAATTTAAATCGGAGCAGAAATTGTCGGCGGCATGTATGGGCTATTTGAAGTTCCGTACTTCGTAACTTCGGTGATAGGTATTCCTTCAGCCCAAGGTGACTGCGAAAGCCAAGCTGACTGAAGATAATTAAAGCGTTTTTTGCTCGTACGGTTTCGACCTCGGTACCAAGGTCAATAGCTTGCTAGACTAGACCTCATGAAGGCAGCAACGTGCCACCGAAAATAAAAACTTTTTTTCTGTTTCAGTTTATTTGATAAAAATCAAATTGAGTATATCGTGGAAATATTTCTTTTATTTTGGTTGCGAATTCTTTCTATTTTTTTCGTTCTTTTTCCATTGTTCCAATATTGTTACTATACTCCTCAATTTTTCTTTAAAACTCTCCCGCGTCGTTCATCCATTGAAATCAAAGCATGGAGATCTTTTCTCCAAGATGTCTCGACATCTGCTTTCGGACGCAGTTTTCGGAAAACGTGTCAGTTTTCACGTGAGAACTTTTTACGTTTTCTCGAGCGTTTGCTTTGGACCTGCTCGTGACACTTAAAAAAAATAAGGCATTGGGTTTCGCTCCCGAGCGGTGTTCCCACTTTTTTTTGTGAAAGACGGAGAAAATGTGAAAAAATAGTGATATAAAAAACGTGAAACCAAAACTGGTTCACGTTTACGTTTACTTTGGACGACGCCGTGAAACTTAAAAACTATGATATTGGGTTTTTCTCCCGAACACTGTCTCTGTAAACAAGACCAAAGGTTTCGATGGAATCCCTAAATTTAATATGTATTGGACTTTTTGATCCAAACAATCGGGTCTTGTGTATATCCGGTCTCCTTACTCCTTAAAAATTTTTACTATTAAAATTTATTAATAATAAAAAGGCCAGTGGCTAATCATCTGAGAAAACCAAGCTCAGATATGGATTTAGCATGCGTGTGTACCCCTAAACGTCATATCTACTTTGACGAAATTACCAAGCTCAGATATGGATTTAGCATGTGTGTTTACCCCTACACGTCATATCTACGTTGACGAAGTTCCATGTTTTAGCTGTATTCCGGGCGAACTTCTTTTCCGGCAGGAAAATAAAGTTCATATTAAAAAAAAAGTTCATAAAAGCTTCGTAGAATGTGTACAGACAAACAGCTGGTTCAACAGTCGACTTAAAACTTTGACTTTTCAAGTCTACCAGTTTCCGGGTTTTGGCGAATTTCGGTGAAATCACCTGTCTGACAAGAAAAAAAAGTTCAGAAATAGATATATCTCATTTAATTACCCCGGATGCGAACCTCTAATCGAATTTAGAATGAAGTTTTATTTTTACCAAATTCTGGCGTTGGTTGCAGTGTCAGATATGCGGTCAGCATCTTGTCGGGTAGGCTATGTATCTCATCGGGTTTCAAAAAATATTTTGTTCGACCCTTGGTTTGAACCCCATCCCACACCCCTAAATATAGGGCTACAGAGCCCGTCTCCGAACTCGACATGTCATTTGACCCGAGAAATCCTCACAACAAGATTCATAAAAATATCCTATTCCCTTCGAGAGTTATCGTGCTGACAGATGGACGGAGAGACGGCGAACTTTGCGAAGTTGTAGGTATCCCTCCACTTACGTTTTGGGATCCCCAAGACGAAAAAAATGTGACATAAAAACAACTGGAAACCAAAGCTGGAGCAATTTTAGGTAATGCGGGGCCATACCAGTTTTCACCCGCGTAATGTAATCTTTGTTTTCAGAATAACGACAGTGTCACCGAGTGTGTTGTATTTGGAGGTGTCGTTGACATCTTCCAGTCCGCCAACCAGCCCGACGACCCAGATCTCATCCACAGAAACAGAAGACTAGCCGATGTAAGATTACTTCAGAATTACTATCATTTTTCCCCCATCCTGCGTTACACGAGGGTGTACGAACGTTTACAAGCATGCCTAGTCGTTCACACCCGTGCCTAGGCACAGATTTTGGGCCAGGCTCGGAGTTCTAGGCTCTAGAACTCGTTTCCTACGCATCTGTACTTGGCTAGGCATGCTTATGAACGGCCTTTGTGGGCACGGTCTTTAACCTGCGCGTCTCTTTGTGTACTGCTAATGAGCCAGTGGGCAACCCTTTAATGTGGTTTCGAGGGTGGTGGTTAAGGCTAGGTCTTGAATAAAGTCACTGGGACCCTGTGAATAGCGTGTAAAACTCTCCTGAAGACCGGCGGGCCTGACCTTAGTTTCCATTTTCAAAACCAATCAACAAACGAGGGGGTGGGGACAGATGTCCTAGGTAGCCTATGACTCAAACACACCGTGCTCTTCTTTCTCAAAATAAACCAAAAGTCTGTACTTCTCTCAAATGTATAAAATCACTACTTCGTCTCCAAACAATATGGCCAGTTAAAGGGATGATGCTGACAACGGGTCAGCAGAATCCAATTAGGAATCGCAGCAATCACGAAACAATCACACCATCTACCGGCAATATAAAACACCACTACCTAGATGGCTATGTATTTTTACCTTGGCTTGGAAATGATGAAGAGAATACTACGTGGGCTTGGAGCCACAACACCCCTCAAAAGTCGAGGCTGAAAATCCGCTAGATGGACGATACGTCGCGGGATTTGGACTAAAGCCAAGCCACTAAAGTTGTGCTCTGACGGTGTAGGACAAGGGGGCTCATCATAACTTGTTCTTAACTTATTTGCTCACAAGAGCCTTCCGATACCAATCCTACTATAGAGCGATTTTCTTCCCCCTTTATTTAGGATAGACACACAGGGTTGCCACATCAAAAACATTTAGAGAGTTACTTTGGCCCAAACAGAGAGTGAATTGGGAGTGAAATTTATTTTTATGAAATGTTAACTTTTGGTTGGAATCGCCTCTGCAAAAATGACACACCTTAATTTTACTTTCATTAAAACAGAACGTGAAATAATCACTTTTGGTCGGAATCCCTGCTGCAAAATTGACCCATTTGGTCGTTTTCTGAAATAAGAGTGATTTTATGTCCTACGTAGGACAAGAGTGACAAAAACAAAATAGAGTGACAATTCACACTATCGTGCGACATGTGGCAACCCTGTAGACACAGGCTGTTTAGAGCTTTATTGAACGCATTTACCGTCTTCGCACCGACTACTTTATCTGGGAGTGAGGTTCACTTAACGGCAATCCTATTTGAAAGCTGATGAACAGACGATACGTTAAAGATACCGCCCAGTTGCTAATTTTTGTGTGAATCCGACCAGGGAGATATTTGCCTCATTTCATTTTTCTTATGTTTTATTTCATTTAGGGCAAACTGGGTCTTACACTTCTCGAAGGTCTGTTTGAAGAAGGAAAGCTTTACTGCAAGTTCACCCGACAGACCGTCCTTACTATCAACACTCTCGTCTATGATCTTACCAGTGATTATCATCTCTTGATGGCTGCAGGAACAGCAATTGCAAGTGAGTCACTTTCGAACTAAAGGCATGTGCATTACTTTGTCAATCAATCAATTTATCTCGCCGAATAGCTTACAGTTAGAAAACTCAGTGACAGCTATAACGAAATATTTACTATTGAGATTAAATAGGGAACATTAATTAACATACCAAAAATTAGCACATACATTATTTTTTACAAACGCCCTGAAACAAATGCCAGTGCAAAACTATGTAAAATCTGAGTAGACGAATGAGCAGGATACGGAAAAAGTGACTGTCAGCATTCCTCGCAAACCGACGAACGGACGACGGGAGGGGAAGAAGGAATAAACTGACAGGACTCCCCCAACATTTTTCGAAAGTGCATTTCGTTTATGTTGCTGGGGTAGCATAAGCAGGCCCGTATCCAGGAATTTATTTCGGGGGGGGGGGGGGGGTGTCCCTTCGGTGGGGGGTTTGCCCGCGGGTCGGACCAGAAGTACCAAGAATACTTAGATCAGATTTTAAAGCCTACAAAAAACGATTAATTTCGTGGGTTTCGGGGGGGGGGGGCGAACCCCGAACCCCTCCCCTGGATACGGCCTTGAGCTAAGCCATTGTTTGCGATATATTTGATGGTGCTAAACGGTATTAGTTAAGTCTGGTCTTCACCTCCCAGAACTTCCGGAATCTGGGCTTCCAGATTATTCTTCGACGTCTTCTGTAAATTGCATCTGGAATACAAACCGGTCCGAAAGTATATCAACATAATCCGGAAAAAAGGGGATTTTGAACTTCCAGATTTCCGGAATTTTTAAGTATCCCAGAAGAAATTCAAAAAAATCTCGGAAAATCTGGGAACCCAGATTCCGGAACGTGAAGACACAAGTCACAACTTTAGTTAAGGTTTGCGCCAGCGATATTTCGGCTCTTCTTGTCAAGGGTCCTCGTCAGGCTGTAGCGTGAAGGAACAAACCTGCAATCCTTATCGTTGATCAATATGATTGCAGGTTCTTGTGCTTAAAGGAACAGAAAACTTGACTACGCAATTTTCGGCCATCGAATCGCCCGGGGGGGCTTAGATAAATATACAGGGACTTATGGTCGACAGGCCCCCCCCCTTCTTTGTTATCTCGAACCCCCTCCTTAGTGTTCCCAAAGCTAGCTGGCAGGCCCTTGCCCCTTATGCACTGTAATTAGGCCCTTATGTACTATAAAAGTTCGCCTTTTTACGTGTAGACTAAAGACAAACGACAAACCGGCAAGGCTGCGTGCGTTCGATTCCTAGTCGCGGCACACAAACCTTTTGCTTTTGCAAACCTTTTGCTCAAAATTCGAATTATCAGAAACTGCCCGGAAACTGCAATGGTCGTAACCAGAATTTTTCTTACTCGCAATATCGACTCAGCTGGTACATTCTTGATATGTCAGCTAGCTCCCCGAGTCAAGTTTGAGTCAAGTTTTCTGTTCCATTAAAGGGACGGTATGGCTATCCTCCTTTGTCCTAACTACATGATTCCGTCCTGGCCGAATGCTTCGAACACTGAACTCGTAAGCGAAAGGTCGCTGGTTCGAGTCTCGTGTGGTGCCTACCGTTTTGTTTGGGGCTTGAATTGGTTGCGTAACCCTTTAAGACAAGGTAAAGTTCACCCAGGGTACTTAGAGAAATCTGGAGAAGGTGGCAGGAAGGGTGTGAAAAATTACCGGGATGGCTATACCCCCACCGCCCGTTCCACTTCCTGGCTGACGGCAGTGGATTGAAAATCAATTGAATTCCGGAATTAGCTGCTATTGAAAGAAATATTCCGTTTCTGTTATTGAATTTTTAATAAGTTTTTAAAGGAAGAGGATTTAAGGAAATTTGAGGTAATATGGAAAATAAGTTTCGAATTATATAATAAAGTTGAAATTATATAATAATTAAAAGTAGAAATAGAGGATAGTGTAGGTGCCGCTAATTAGTTAGGCCGGTCAAAATTTGTTAAAGGAAAAATTAATTTTAAGACCGTTGGCGTCACCGAGGGAAAGTGGAAGCGTAGTCACTGGGCCAATTCATATTGGACGGGAATGAGGTAAAAGATACTACGCGGCAAAAAAAAAAAAAAAAAAAATCACCTCCGCCAGTTAGGCCTGTATAGGCTGATACCTTTGCCTTTTTAACATGATTCCCTTTTACAGCTGGTGTACGTGAACACGATGGGACCATACAAGGACTGTCAGGTGACCGTGTGGACTTCGACGCATTCAGTGTCCAGAAGGCGGCTCACCCATTACTTCGGGGAAAGGTAAACCACTAGCATGCCCGCATTTTGAAGCTTTGTAGCTCTTTTTAGAATAAATCTAATTCGCAGAATAGTTTGGTGATGGTTTTACACAGCTTGGAATGCTAGCATGCTAGTTTTTGTTGCTGTTTTAAGCGAGCCAGAAACTATCCTCGTGGATTTGAGTTTCTGGTTGTACCTTAGCTAGTGCTTGCCTGTACTACAGTAGAAGTATGCTTCTTTGAACAGTTACTTAACTTTGAACAGTGACATTTCATCCACTTGTTGCGATCAAAGTAAAATACTGGTCAGTCAAAGCAGTTCCTTAAGTGCTCGTTGGAACTTTTGTGTGCATGTTATTGTTTTGTTTGGCAAGAAACGGCACCATATTCATAGTTTAGTTACTGTTCAAACTTACATACTTCTACTGTAGTCTGAAGTCAAGCATTAGTTTCGCGTGGCTTGTAATGCTAGCATGCTATTTTTTTGCTCTCTTGTGCGACCCAGAAACTGGATTTTAAATGGATTTTTCTAGTAGAAATATGTTCACTTTGGACAGTTATCTGTAGGTCTGGCAGTTCGCGACGGTAAACTTTTGGCGAAATGGTAAGATAAGAACCTGAGACAAGGACTCGGATGTTCCCACGGGGCGCTAAGGAAATATTGTGACTCACCAGCGTATGTCTTTTCAGAAAAACTGGATGAAAATGGCAACGCCCAAAGTTCACTAACGTTCTAAGAAACGTACCTCTACTTTAACTTTGCTAGCTCTTGCCTCTTATGCGGTAGAACATCCCTCCCTTCGTTATTGCAATGCATCAGTTCCTCTCGGACCGACGCACAGACTACGGAAGGGGAGGTTAAAACAGACGACTCATCTTGTAAAGGGTATTTCTTCGGTATGCGTTAGACGTGGGGCAGGGAATTGCCATGATCGTCTAATATTTATAATCGTACCTATATTCATGAAAATAACCCCGGACGCTTTTCTGGTCTGGTTCCGGGGTCTGGTTTTCGAACCGCCCCATCATTGCATTGACCTGAACTCCCCGATCAGAATGAATGCTGTCACTCTACTGTATACCTCTGCATTCTCACGTCTCTGTAAGGGTCAGCACACTAGCCTATAGTAGGGTTTTCGCGAGATTCCGGGATCACTTTCCAGAGAGCAAAGCACATTGCGAAAACTGCGATTGATCGCGAAAACACATGCAAAACTGAAACCGCCGAGGAAATATTGAATTCCAAACTTTTCAGAATAAGCGAATCCAGATATGTTTCATTGGACATTCCTCCGATATTCATACGCTCCAACGAAGTCACCCTTAATCGTGCCTTTTTTCCAACTCTTACGGAATTTCTGCCGAAGCATTCAACTTAAGGTCGGGCTTCACTACCCAGACGCCCCAGAATCTGGGGTTCGGATTATGTGAAGACGGTCCCAAACAGAAATCAAATCAGATGTCTCTTCAACAGTCCACTTTTGGGCATTTTTCAGCACTTCTGTCATTTTCTTAGATTTTACCACCTCAGCACAATAATTTCTCCAAGTCAAATGAAAACTACTTCAAATTCCCGCTTCTTTTCACCCAGAATCCGGGAACTGGTAGATTTTTCTATCAGATTGCCGGACGCGTCCGGGGTGCTTTCAGACCGTTTGAGACCTGTCTTCACTACCTATTCCGGTATCGAAGAAAACGGAACCCAGAATCCGGGCGAAAAATCTGGGTAGTGAAGCCCGACCTTTACCGCGGAGCTTTGCACTAACTTTCTGGGATCACTCTCCGATAAAGCTGCTTTGCTTTTCAAAGCGCGAAAACCGGTGCCGATAGACCATTGGAAAGTGGCTCCGACTTTGCTGTCCAGCTCGCAAAAAAACCTCTTTATATTAGTATGTAGTACAGATGGTCTGCAAGATATCCGGTATAAAGACCCCGTCCAAATAGTAATAGTGCGAACACACGATCAGGATTTCCCGCCGGATTTCCTGCACTTTCATCATCAAGCTGAAAAATCTCAACTTTTCCATAAGGAAGTTGTGATGGTGGTGAAAATCCGGGCAGGAATTACAGACCGGGAGCACCAGACCCGGATCGTGTGTTCGCATTTCGCACTATTACATAATACGATCGTGGACTTTCGTCGTGTTCCACCCTACTTACCGTAGCAACTGCGCATGACGTGACGGCTTCTGGCTCTTTCGCGTCAAGGCTAGAACGCATGTTTCTACTTTCGGCAAAATTTCGTGCCACGGGCTAATCGGACCAATCAGAGATCGTAGTTAACACGCTTACTATGCTCCCGAGCATGGTAAGCAAATAGTTACTCATTAGCTACTATTAGTTACTTTTTTGAGAAGGTTGGAACGGTCAGCGTAATAATGTTTTCACGAGATTGGACGAAAATATCAACGAAAATTTACTATTGTAAGAAGGGTGGAACACGCTCTTTATCTTGATGCGATGGCTGAGAGACCGACTTTCTTAATATTGTTCATTCTTGTCTCCATTCGCCTCAAAGTCACGCGTTATCAAACACATTAGTTCGCATCAGCAGTTGTGGGGGTGTTCGAGATAATAGCATGCTAGTTTTTGCTGTTCAGTCGAGCCAGAAACTGTCCTTGAGTTTGTGGCTATACCTTATAACGCTTGCCTCTACTAAGACATTATAATACTACTGTGTAGTAGGACAACCGCTTCCCTTCTCCGATTATAGAAATTACGCTGAGCAATGTCACTGTACCAGAAACTTCTGCATAATCATGTCTCGACAACGGTCGCTACGCTAGCCTTATGGTGGGTTTACACTTTGCGTAAATCCGAGTATATTTCAGATTTGTCCGTTTTTTTGTGCTCGTTTTGTGCTAGGAAAATCTTCTAGAACAAAACGGCCGTAAATACGCTCGGATTTGGAAAGTTCACGAACCATGTAAATACACGAATGCGAAAGCCTCGCGCTCATTATTTGCTTATGCTGCGAACATACGATCAAGGTCGGGCGGTCGCAGATCGGGAATCCTGCCAGGATTTTCGGCACCATCATCAACGAAAAATTGAGATTTTTGTTTAACTTGATGATCAGTACATAAAATCTGTCCGTGAAAACCTGATCATCTCTCGGGAGCATTAGCACAAGCTAACCCGAAGCCACGCATTAAGTCGCTTTCACACTGACGAGTTGGGCCTTTCACACTGAGCTACGCAACCTCTGCGTCGCGCTTGCGGCGACGCAACGCAGAGCTTACGCAGGCAAATTAAACACAACGCAAGTATAGAGCTGAGTTCTATTCAGAGCAAAATAACACTAGGGAGTAGCGCCAAGATTTGAAAAAAGTGACACACACTCGAACAGCAGCGACACTAGCACCACTAGCGATAGTGAACGTCCCTACTGAAACTCAATCGGTCGTGTACCAGTGATGGCTCCAATAACTTCAGATTCTGAACACAGCAAAAAAAAAATGATACAACCTCCCCCGTTTCTAAGATGTATGCAAACCGCGTCTTAGCTTTACTAGAAATTTCTAAATCCGCAAGTTTGTCTCGCTTTAAATTCCGCAAGCGTAATGGGCGGCGCTACGACTATGGCCCATTTGCGAAGCAAATCCTCGTGTTATTTTGCTCTGGTTCTATTCGTGCGTTGCGTCAACGCGTACGCATCAGAGTTTTCAGTGAAAAGTGGAAGTTTTTGAAGAATAACTGGAGAAAAACCTACTAATGATGAAGAAAAACTTACTAATGATGAAAGAAACGAAAATTCAGCGGAAGAAACCGAGAAAGGTAAACGTAAAGACTTTTCGCGTACGCATCAGAGTTTTCAGTGAAAAATGGAAGTTTTTGAAGAATAACTGAAGAAAAACCTACTAATGATGAAGAAAAACTTACTAATGATGAAAGAAACGAAAATTCAGCGGAAGAAACCGAGATAGGAAAACGTAAAGTCACAACGCTTACAAAATCCCCCACATACTAGCCCTATCTCCTTTTTGGAAGTTATTTAGCATAACTGATTTAAGTAAATTGTTCTATAACTATGCCAAGTACCTACTCGGCCTTCCCCCATGGTTTCGTAACCAGTACTAGTGTTGGGCGATATTCGATATCGATAACGATATATCGATATATCGGACCAAATATCGATATCGAATATCGAAACGTAAATATCGATATCGAAAACGATATTTATTCAGTTATAATTATTGCAAATTATCCAACATAAGTTACACTTATATATCCGAAACTGGAGCAATATGTTCTTCGTAATTCAGTTTCTATTTATTCGAAGTTTGAGTTCATGCAAGGTGCTTTCTTACGACAATTTTGCTCTTAAATTTTGGCGAAACGAGACCAATACTATAGCGAAACATGGTACTGAAATATCGATATCGATATATCGATTATCGAATATCGAAAGTGAAAATATCGATATATCGAAAAATCCAAATATCGCCCAACCGACAATAACTATCGGTTCAGCAGGAACCCCGTAAGAGTGGTGACGTATGTCCGCGCTGTTATTATTTTTGTTCCAGAGAGCGTTGTAACTACCCCAATAAAGAGCTGGCTCCTCCTCTTATCATCATAATGTGTAGCCTAATAACTTCGTGGAACCAGGGACCCATAAATTTCCTGTAATGACTCGCCATTCAGGGGGATTGTCAATAAGAGATTTCTGATGCGCTCTTGACCGAGCGTCAGATAGTTCCAGAAATACCCGCGGGAATAAAATATTGCCTTGAGGGAGGAGTCTCTTTGGTCTCACGTCCAAGGAGGCCCGGGATTGGCTCTATCTGAGCAAGAACGCCGATTCGACCCAAGTGGAATTTTTGGAAACTAGGTGAGGCTCGGGCAACATAGCAACATAGAAGCATAGGAAATGACAAGCCCCCTGAATGGCGAGTTATTACAGGAAATTTATGGGTCCCTGGTGGAACCAGGTCTTAGTGAATTTGGGCAACCAAAATTGGATTCACACCCTTCTTTTATAAATTCACCGAATCTCCACAAGGCCCAATACCGGGAGTTGGGACACTGGAAGCCGAAACTGACCACTCGCCTGCAAGGTCATTAGAACGGTGTCTTCACTCCTTCGTTCCATACTTTGCTAAACATTCTAACCATGACTGATTCTTAGCTCGTGCTTTATCCACAGTTCTTTCTAAATTTCAGCGTTTTTCGCTTATTTTCCGTCACGAACTTTTGTCGTCGCCAGTAGTTTTGAAGGGTAAAACTTTGCGGCTTCCCGATATCCTGAAAAGGATATCGAAGGATATATATTTTGTTTTATTTTGTATAAGACCTTTGTGCTTGGAAATGCACTTATTATTACTATTATTATTATTAAGGCTTTTTTCATTGCCATTTTTGCCGTTGCCAGTGTTACTGCTTCAGAGTATAAATCAAGGTAATCCATTAATTTGGCAAAAACAACATCATCCAACGAATTTGCTTGAATACGCGCGTCTTAAACTGAACTGCAAAAGTCGACAAAAGAAAAATTCTTCTCGCATGTGTCGATTCTTTTTTATTTGCACTTGCTTTATTTTACGACCAAACTTTTTACCGGATAATCTTTCACACTCGGATCATAAAAGACGAGATGTTTGCTGGAGAAGAATCTTGAGTTTCTGCGAGAATGGAAACCGAAAATAAGTACTTTCGAAATATTCTTATCGGGAAATTCTTATTCCACAAAATAGCAACGCTTCAGAATATTTCTGAGCTTTTAATTTTTTTTGTTTATTATTTCGAAAAACAGTAAGCTAAAAGCTTGTCGCTATAAATACTACGTATGTCGCTATTTTATTTCCATACACGACTTAAAAACTCTTGATTGACCGAATGGGGTATCACACAGCGAACTGAGAAGTAGAATACGTTCCAATTAAAGCCGCTTTCACATTGACTCGTCGCTGCGATACGTATGCGTTTATCTTGCATTGCGTACAAGTTGCGTAGCGTATCTTTCAAACCTGCGCGAGAAACTTTCGCGCTGGATGTCAATCAATCAATAAATCTATTAACCCATATAGAAATGGCACAAAACGTGCCCATACGGAGTATTTCAAAAACAATAAAGAATAGAAAAAGAAAGATCCGACTAAACTAAACGACTACACAAACGCACTACAATACGGATGGCGCCGGTCTAGAGAAGAGTCAAATTCGGCACGGCGTTGGGCCACAGCCACAAAGGGATCGGTAGCGCCGTAAAGTCGCGTAACTTTTGTCGCTTATGATGCTTCCGACCATCATGAGTTAATTGTGATCGTAGCGATCGTGAACGAAAATAATAAGAGGGAGGGGCTAATTTTCCTATTACGGTGGCCTCTGGAACAAAAAAACAAGAACAACAATCGCATCCTAATGATCGTAACTACACTGTCAGAAGTTTGGTAACAGATAATACGCTTGCGCATCCTTGTGATAAACGTTATGAGAACGTGTTTTACCCTTAAATGTTATCTTATTGCGTAACATAACACTTAAAAGGGTCGTAGCATATGCATTATCATAACCTTTAACCCAAGGATGTGCAAACATGTGTTATCTGCTATCAAACTTCTGACAGTGTGTCCGGATTTTGATAAAAGAAAAAGAAAAGTAATGTCCCGACCCCCCCCCCCATACGGTTCAGGGGCAGTCGGACTGGCCCACCTCGTAAGTTGTGAACCATGACCGGTATCAAGGTGCTATGTTGAGTGCTTGATTTCATTGTGGCTTAGATTTGTTTGGAGGGTCCCCCCCACACACACTCAACGCTCCAGGAGAAATTGGGACCAGATTGCTCAGAGACTTAAGTTCGTAACTTGACCACAGTTGGAGAGAGGACGATGAAATTTTGTGAAATCCTAGGGTCTGGGATTAATTAATTAAAACAACCCCCCCCCCCCGTTCGTGGACACCTGGGCCCAGATAATTAGTAAGACATTTAATTAAACATGATACATTACTGTATTTCAAAACTCAGTTGAATTAAAACCCTTTTGGCCTTGTTGTGACAGTCTTCCTATTCGCCCAGTGAGTTTATTTCGTGACCTGACAACGTGACAACTAGTTCTTGGGCTGTTCGTGTACATGATATGGTAAACGTCCTACTTGCACACTCCACGTTTGAGCGCTTGCTCACTTGTTATTTTTTATTTTGTTATTTTTTCGTTCCTTTCCCACTGAAAACTCACGATTTGGCCCGACCCAAATTTTTTAACAAACCTGGCACTGCCACAAAACGCAGTGTTTTGTGTTGCTCGTTCCACGTTTGTGTCGTGTCGCATAATGCAGAATTGGCGCGAAATCGCAGCAGTGCTTACAGGGGTTACGCCTGTCATATAATAAGGTTCTCCAACTGCTCAAAAAGCTATCCCTTAGCCGTTATAACTATATAACGGCTCATATAACGCTTAAAGGAACAGTAAACTTGACTACGCAACTTTCGGCCATCGAATCGCCCGGGGGGGCTTGGATAAATATACAGGGTCTTATTGTCGACAGGCCCCCCCTTCTTTGTCATCTCGAACTGTCTCGAACACCCTCCTTAGTGTTCCCAAAGCTAGCTGGCAGGCCCTTGCCCCTTATGCACTGTAATTATGCTCTCATGTACTGTAAAAGTTCGCCTTTTTACATGTAGACTACAGAGTAACGACCTCCCCGACTAGACGACCGGGGTTCGATTCCTAGTCACGGCACACAAACCTTTTGCTTTTGCAAACCTTTTGCTCAAAGTCGAATTCTCGGAAACTGCCCGGAAACTGCAATAGTCGTAACGAGAATTTTTCTTACTCTCAATATCGACTCAGGGTACATTCTTGATATGTTAGCTAGCTCCCCGAGTCAAGTTTGAGTCAAGTTTTCTGTTCCTTTAAATCAGCGGTAAGTCCACTGGCGCTCCACTAGCAAGTAGACTAATGTCTGCAGAATTTTCTTGAGAATGTCGGAAAATGAAAGGAATACTTCTTCACGGTGTTTACTTACCAATGTTGCAGGCCATTCCCAATGTCTACGAAGGCTGCGGCAGCACTAAAGGCTGCTTCGGAACGCCGAGGTACTGCGAGCCAACATCCAACTGCAATCTGATCGTGACGTATAAACGCCATGACGATTCTAGCTACGAGTTTGAACTATTTGGAAATCTGGTCCAGGAAGAGAATACGTATTTGGCCGTTGGATTCTCCTTCGATGGTGATATGGTGAGGACTGAGAATCGTTTTCTTTTTCAAAGTCTATCTGTTGTCTGCCAGTGTATGTCGTTCCGACCACTCGGAATTTTTCAGCTGAGCTTTCATTGTTCGTGTCCTTGTCATGGAAGTGCATCTGAAAAGCCAACTGGCCGTATACACTCCTGTGACGTACTTCAACACTACCAACCAATTCATTTAATTTGTAAACTTAGCGAAGTCAGTTTTTCAGTAGTTGCGTTTTTCCAGATACCATGGTATCTGGTACCACGGTCCTAAGTCGTTTTCGCAGTTAAAGGCGTTTTGCAATTACTGTGGTATCTGATCTTCAGATACCACGGTCCCCACCGTGGTAACTGATCGTGGTATCTGAAAAATTCATCAAACTAACACAAGTCTAGTTTTTTGTCAAATTGGACTCCCATTCTAGACCCCACTGCAGCTTCCACGCGACGTCAGCCCACTCCTCTTCAACGGATGAAAAGATTCAACTGTTTTTGCAGTCTACTGTTTTTCTTTCGGAGAGCATACGAAAGAGGGATAGCTTTTGGGGTTAAAATGTCTTTGGAAACGGATCTTTAAAATTGGTGGTTCCTTTTTAAGACAATATGGATCTTTGGGGCTGCATCCTCTTCAGTTCCCAGTTTACCTTTATTCTGTTTTATTTGTTTCGTTAACAAGAAGGTAAGGTTGGAAGCTTATTAAACATTTAATTGATTTCGAAGTCTAAAGTTGCATCGAAGAAAATCAGTCCTACACCCATTTTGCATTCATTTAATTCGATTGGTCAATACAGAGTAAAGCAATAAGTGACTAATTAATTTCATTTTTCACCTTCCATTTTTCAAAGGTGGAGAACTAAAAGAAAATAAGAAAAGAAGCCAAATAAATTGTTTGCAAGAAAAAGTTATCAGCTAATTTCGCAGAACAGAAAGTTTGTATTTTTCCAGAATGACGACAGCGTAACTGAGTGCGTCCAGCTTGGCGGACAGTTCAACTTGTACAACTCCTATAACGTCAAGGCGACCACCGACGAGGAACGGAATAACACCAGACTTCCAACAGAGGTGGGATTTCCTCCTCCCTTGAAAATACGCCTACCGGAGTTGATAGCCGTATCCTGGATTTATTCCCAAGATCTCACTGGTGTTACTCGAATTCTACTTAAAGGACCCCTCGCATTACATACAGAGATGGGCGAATCAGAATCCGGATTCGTCCTTTTGGCCGGATTTGAGTCCGGATTCGAATGTTCTGCTTGTCAGGCTGGATTCGGATTCGGACCCGGATTCCAAATCTTGAATCTTACGAATCCGCTCCAGTTTCTAATCTTTTCCAAATTTTTACAAACTATGCTTAATGTATTGTGCTGACCCATACTAGAACAAGCACAGGTGAAAACCTATAAATGTGGTTTACATACCGTCTCACTTGCTTCAGGCATCAGTGCTTTTTTGTCACCTCTGATTTTTAAACTATAACCTATGTACATGATTTGTTTTTTTGTTAAAGTCGGATTTGAATCCGGATTCAGTTCGAATCCTCAGCACAGAAGGGTGGATTCGGATACGTACCAGCCCTGGATTTGGATTCGAAACCTTTCATGATCGGATTCGCCCATCTCTGGTTACATAGTGTGTCTGCTAAGATGTTCTGAGATACTAGACTACTTTAAAATCATATGATATATTCAAAACGGATTCGTCAGCTGTGATGCTTATGAAGCGATATTTCGGGCCTTCTTGGCAAGGGTCCTCTTCAGGCTGTTATTCTTCTGGGCCAACGCTGGGGAAGGAAACAAACCTGCAATAAATAACTGAAAATTCTACCAACTATAAATATCTTATTCGGGAAAATTACTTTCAAAGACCACTGTAAGGAAAATACTAGTCTTGAGATTTAATTTAAGAAAAATGGCTGCTATTTTTACTGCGCGGTTGGGGCGAAGACAGGGGAAATTTTCTTCTGCATTTTGGTCAACTTCGGTTTCTTTAAAAAATAAAAGACTAAAACTTAAATATTTGTTACATTACCGACTCCGTTTCGCAATTCTTGTAGGGAGTACTCGCCTTTATCTATTACTTATATATAATACTTGGGCTCAAGGAATATTTGTCCACGAAGTAAGGATTAGGAGCTACTAAGGTACTCAAAGAGGCTTAGGAGCTACTCCCGACTCATGGAGTGTTCTGCAGCTAAGATACAACACCTGTAAAGTGTGTAGAGCTAGCCTGTCATGCTCAGTTATAGTGGAGTTCAGCCAGATAGGACTGAGATACGAGAGTCTAATCACCTATCTCTTATCTCTGAAATGGGCCTGAAGACCCGATGAAAATGCGTAGTTTCGTTGCTCCGCCAGTCATATAGAGCGTGTTCCACCCTACTTACCGTAGTTACTACGCTAGTTACCGTAGTTACTACGCTAGGCTGGAACGCTTTTTTAATGTTCGGTCAAATATCAGGCCGCGGGCTGATCGGACCAATCACGTTGCAGAGATGCGTAGTTACTAAACTAACTACGCTCCCGAGCGTGGTAAGCAAATAGTTACTATTTTGAGAAGGTTGGAACGGTCAGCGTAGTAACTTTTCGTGAGGCTGGAACGGAAATAGTAACTAATAGTTACTATTGGTAGAGGGGTGGAACACGCTCATAATCGATTTCATCTGATGAACTTTTTGTTTCGGGTCTGTGGTAACTCTGACCGTGTCCGAAAGCTCCGAAACGAACGAGAATGCTGAATTAATTCAGGATTTTATGCAGCATTTCGCTTTCGGACTTAAATTTTCGCTCAATCAATGCAGCATTAATTCAGCATGAAATTCATCGAAAAATTCAGCGAAGATGCTAAATTTTACGCTGAATTACTGGGGAGCAGGCGATTAAGGCTAAATTTCGGTATTCTAGAAGGGTCGGAGAAGAAATAAAGGTAACAGCTTTCGGACAAAAAAAAGAATGCAGCACTGAATGCAGCATTTACAGCACTAAAAAGCTTTCGGACACGTTCTCTATATACTTGTACCTCGATGCTGGAGCACCTACAACGGTAAACAATAGCAAACAAATAAATACATTTTGGGTCACACGCAATACCGGGCTTTCTTCAGAAGTGACCTTACAATCTGTAATCGAACATTTTCTGAGCTTCTCTTCACCCATTGAAATGTACGCTTTTGTGGAACAAGTTTTCTGCGTCGGGGTGGCCGTTTGTCTTGTTGGGCTGGAAGTGGGGTGATTGTACAGTCCAGGGTGACAAAAAAATCACGAAATTCTTTAGAAGTTCAAAATTATTCAGTTTTTTCAAATCGGTGATTAAAAAATAAGCTTGCTTTTCGGTTAAACTTTAAGAAGTTCTCTTGCAGATGCAAACGGGGCTGGAACTAATGGACAGTACCATTGATGCCGGAAACATGTACTGCCGTTTCACACGTAGCAATATACTGGAGATAGAAGGATCTGTATTCGACCTCACAAAGGAGTGGTACCTAGTGGTAGCTTCCGGAACTGCCTCTGAAAGTGAGTAATGGTGGAAGAACAGTGTTCACGCAAAAAGGATCTTTGATAAGAAGGGAATTATCCCCAAGACAATATTGTCGCTGTCACGAATTAAGGAGTCAAGCGACATTTTTTGTGTGTGAAAGTAAGTATTAATACACTGTCAGAAGTTTCATAACAGATACACGAGGATGCGCGGTTTCAACAGATAATACATGACAGATAACACTTCGGATCTTTTCTGTTATTCATAAAAAGCGTTGCCATCAGGAAGAGTCGAAAAACCGCAAAAAAGCGTCTGCTGAGTTTTCCGACATCATGACGACAAATAAAAAAGTCAGTGGATGCTTTTTGGGCTGTTTTTTGGCTCTTCCTGACAAAGCTTCTTTGTATAACATTTCGTGAATAACGTTTTTAAACACAACAGATAACATCCGAAGTGTTGTCTGTTACGCATTATCTGTTGAAACCGCGCATCCTCGTGTTATCTGTTATGAAACTTCTGACAGTGTACTTGGGCTATGTACCAAGCTCCTCGCATCTGCTGTACAATTTGCAGTGCCGTACGACAAGCCGTTCCCGAGGTACTTGAATTGCTCAAAAGATCCAAACTCCGCGAGAAACGTCAAAAAGATCTAAGCGACATACAAATCATCTGTATCGGTAAAAAAAACGAAGATAAATATTTTTTCTTCTATATCCACTGTAAAGAATACGTTATTCGACATAAAATTAATAAGATCCGTAGAAAAATAGATTTTTAGAATGTTCTTTTTTTTTTGAAAAATGTCGCTTGATCCCTTAATGCGTGACGATATATTCAGTACTGCCACTCTCCATGTTATTCGGACTAGGAGTTTTGTTGAAGCGAAAATAGAAGCGGGTGTTCTTTGAAGCAGTTCACGAAGCTGGCGTTCAGGAATGTACATTTTTTTGTCATAAGGCATCCAAGAATATAAATAGATTTACGGTATGATTTTTTCTGTCTTAATTTTTTTCTTGCTATATCGACGGTTGTTTTCCAAAAGGTTACAAGGGACATTTTTCAAACTGTACATGAACAGCGAAAAAACTTTCACGTTAAATAAAATTCTGTATCTCCGCAAGAGTTGCTAATAACTCAGTTTCGAGAAAAATATCGCTGATAACCTTATGGAAAAACACAGTCGACAGAGACCCACCCACAGTTTATGATCTGAATTGTATTATTTATCTGTTCTGCATGAAAATACACCATATCGTTCTAGCCAATATTGACAACCACGAAGGGGTCGGCTACGCCAGCCATACCCGATACGCCGTCCTACTCGACGAACCCACAGTACCAACCACGGCTGCCCCAGCCACAACCCCCAGCGGCCCAGTCGTTTATGATGGTTGTGGCTCTACCAAAGGCTGCTTTGGCACTCCTCGAGAGTGTGAAGCCACGAAAAATTGTCTTGTGCTAGTCACTTATCGAAAGGCCGAAGAAGAAAGTTACGAGTTCGAGATGTATGGCGAAATCCATGCCGACCAAAATAGCTACGTTGCTGTTGGATTTTCGTTCGACTCAACGATGGTAAGTTCCTGCGGTGTCATAGAGCGATATTACCAAGAACAAATAATCAAATAGAACTTGTGTCCTTAGTTGCATGCAGCGGCTATGAAAACCCCGACCAAACTGAGTGGCCCTAGAGGTATTTACTCTAGCTTTGAGCTGATGTTGATACCGGGTTACTCCTCTTCCGTCTTCGCCGTTGCTTATCGCACACGAAACATTGAAGGA
This sequence comes from Branchinecta lindahli, assembly GCA_023053555.1. NCBI lineage: Eukaryota > Metazoa > Arthropoda > Branchiopoda > Anostraca > Branchinectidae > Branchinecta > Branchinecta lindahli. Next base: position 22,916,061 of record JAKZAO010000012.1, read on the forward strand.
GGCTGGCAGGAGGCGTACTCCGCGCGCTGACCCGCTCTGGAGCGCGTCCATAGAACCAATCATCTTTGACTCAATTTAGATGTGGCGCGAAGCTACTAATCTCCGCTCGTTCGTAGCGGACAGGGTATGGGGAAATGTTCGACTCCGCATAGTCATATTACAGAGATAGGGATGCAGAGGTTCTGTCAAATTATTTGTTCTTGATATTACGTCACGATGGAAATCATACAACGGAACTTTACTGTGGCAAACAAAAACCTGAAGTAAATTTTTGAATTAAATTTAGAAGTAAAGGGCTCCAATATCGAAACCGGTTGTCTATACAAACCGGATTGTCTAGACAAACGGTTTGTGCTGAAATGGCGGTGCCTCATGGTGAAAACCAAATAAAACCAAAGATTCCATAGGGAAGACGGCCTTGAAATGAAAAACATTTATAAATAATGAACCTTTGGCGTTTTCAGCCAAAGGTCCTGGGTTCAAATCCTGGCTGTGGAGCACTTCTGTCTTTCAGTTCATTTTTTATAAGTATCGTATAGTGGTATACTTCCTTGCTAGGACCCGCGGTTGATAAGTATTTAAAGTTTTGTTGGCAAGGACACTTCACTTAAAAGTAAAATAGTTGTATTTGCCTGATGTTTTGTAGACGCTTAGTATCTTAGCATTTACACAGGAACAGCTTTTCCCACAAGTCGTCGCATTAGATGGATGTTATTAAGTTTATTCAAGCCGTCGGCCCATGAACAATACATACAATAATTACAAATAACGCTCCAACAACTTTATGTTGTGAACACAACAAAAAAAAGATGAAATCTTCACTGTTTCTCCCATGGGTGCAGATCGCATCTTAGCTTTACTAGAAATTTCTAAACACGCAAGTTTGTCTGCCGCATGCCGCAAGCGTAGCGGGCGACGCTATGAGTATGGTCAGTTTGCAAAGCATGGACAGCTAGAGCAAAATAACACTAGGGAGTAGCGCTAAGACCTATACTTTCAGTTCTTTACAAACGCGGCATACTCATAGCGCCGCCCATTACGCTTGCGTCATTAATCGAGACGAACTTCCGGGTTTAAAAAACCTCTGGTAAAGATAAGATGCGGTCTCCACACATCGTGTAAACAGGGGAGGCTGTATCTTTTTTTGCTGTGTTCAAAATACGAGATTGGAGCCAGCGCTGGTGCACTACCGATTGAGTTTTAGTATCGCTAGTGGTGCTACTGAAACTCTACCACGTTCACTATCGCTAGTGGTGCTAGTGTCGCGTCAAGATCTATGCTTTGCAAACGGACGCTTGCGGCATTTAAACCGAGATAAACTTGCGTGTTTAGAAATTTCTAATGAAACCAAAATGAGGTCTGCACCCATGGAGGAAAAAGTTAAGGTTTCATCTTTTTTCTGCTGCGTTCACAATATGAAGTTATTGGAGCCAGCGCTGGTGCACGACTGATTGAGTTTAAGTAGGGACGTTCACTATCGCTAAGTGGTGCTAGTGTCGCTGCTATTCGAGTGTGTGTCACTTTTTGCAAGTCTTGGCGCTAGTCCTTAGTGTTATTTTGCTCTGATGGACAGCATAGGCCTGGGCGCTACTCCCTAGTGTTATTTTGCTTTGATACTGCACACTCAGCAATCTTACGCCACTACCTCGAAACAGCTTTCGTCCGTCAAATTTATGCTGGCTCCAGGCAATTGCTGTGACGTATCGATGCGTGATTGGACAGGTAAAAAGCTACCCGCATAGTTACCGCAGACTGCAGGTAATCAAAATATGATGCATTGCCTAAGATTAGAAGACATGCGTCATTGCAATTTCGCTGGTTCTGAAAAAAACATTATGTATTTAAACATTCATAAAACATAATTTTGCGCGTCTCGTCTGCTTTAAACAGAAACGCGTGTGTGACTAGAAAAACGCGTGTGTGACTGTGAAACGCGTATGTGACTAAAGAGAATACACGTGTGTGACTGTGACCATGTGGGTGAAGCTGTTATCACATTCAGTCTTTCTTTTTCAGGACCATGACAGTGTTTCTGAGTGCGTCTGGAGACCTAATGGAGTGAAGATGCATTTCTCGCATAACTACCCAGTTGGCTCTGATGAAGTGCGAAGAAATAGGAGAATGAAGGCTGACGTAAGTATGACACACTTGAAATCAAACCCCAGTAAATGTTAGAAGGACCCTCTGCTTACAAGGCAGGCGCTCTAACCGTTTGAGCTACCGAGGGGCTTGTGAACAGAGTTCGCAAACCACTACAAAAGTCCGGTAGAAGCCGGCCATAGGAACAGCGATCTCGGCCGAAGGCAAATTCATCGAAGCAGTTCACATCCCCAAGTCACGGAAATTATAATACATAGATGACACTTTATACAAGGGACTTTTACCGTGACTAATGAACCAAGAGCAACTTTTTGAATTTAGTGTAGAATTCTAGGACTCCAGTGTCGGAGCCACGTAGACAAACCAGGACCCACTTGGCGGGGTCTCATGGTGAAAACCAAACAAATCCAAACTTAATTTCGGTGTAAGCAGATGGTCCTGGGTTCAAATCCCGGCTGAGGAGCATTTTTGTCTTTCAGTTCACTACTTCTAAAATATTTCCATTCCCCATCAAAATTAAATTTGGATTTGTTTGGTTTTCACCATGAGACCCCGCCAAGTGGGTCCTGGTTTGTCTACGTGGCTCCGACATTGGAGTCCTAGAATTCTACACTGAATTCAAAAAGTTGCTCTTGGTTCATTGGTCACGGTAAAAGTCCCTTGTACAAAGTGCCACCTATGTATTACAAGAGTGTCTTAGTATTTTAACGTTTCTATAGGCCAACGTAACAAGAGCTGTAAGCTCATATGGCACTTGCATGGGTTGAGATGTATTATTTGATTAAAAGTAATTTTTGACTGCGCGGTTCAGATGCGCACTTTAAGGAAGCTAGAGAAAAAGTATTTTGTCGTAGAACTTGGCTGTAATGATGCACACTTTAAAGGCACTAGAAATTCATCTGTAAGGAAGACCCTTGAGGCAAAAACGATATCAGGCTCTTAGGGATCATTGATATATACGTATGATCAAAAGTATTTTTTTTCCGCTAATGCGGGTAAAATGCGCACTTTAAGGGTGCTAGAAATTTTTTTTTTTTTGCAAAACCCTTGTGGCACAAATGATCATAGGTTGAGATGTATCGTTTGATAAAAAGTACTTTTCGACCTTGCGGTTAAGATGCACACTTTAAGGGAGCTAGAACTTCATTTGTAAGCAAAACCCTTGAGGCAAAAATGATCATGGACTCATGCGGATCATGGAAATGCATATTTTGCTTAAAAGCATTTTTCTTAATTTGCGGTCATGATTGGTACTTTAGGGAATGGTCGGATTTGAAAAGTGGCGATTTCTAAGCCAATCTTGTCGAATTTCTAATATTCCAGCCAAATTTCATCGTCCTAGCAAATCTGGAAGTACCTTAACTCGCGATCACCGGAATTCCGGACCCGCCCCTCAAACTCCCCCCACAGTCGCCGGAGCCAATCCGGTTCGGTTTTGGACTTGTTTGTTATTCCCACAAAGTTCCATCCCGATCTCTCCAGTCCAATCCGGTTACGTATTCCCCCCCCCCCAATTGTTGTCGGATCCGGTCCGGACATGAAAAAGATCACCACAGGCCCTCTGTTCAGTTATTAAATTTCACTCGAATCCGATCACCCGTTCCGAAGTTACGCATGGCTAAATATTCCGGATTCCCCCTCCCTCCGATCCCCCCACGACTATCGGATCGAGTGAATTTTTATTTACAAGTTAGTTTGATCGGGTCCCTGATACCTGATACGCCTCCCAAGTTTCGTCGTGAAAATCCCAAAAACTGTCATCACCAGAATTCCGGGAAACTCCCCTCCACCTCCCCCCCCCCAAGTGTCCGGGTCCAGTCCAAACGTGTAAACGATTTATATGGAGCAGATTCTTGTTCTTCCCAGCAAGTTTTACTCCAATCCCTCCACTATAACCGTCTCTCGAGATTTCCGGTCTTCCCCCGCCCCCAACTCCCCATAGCTGTCGAATCCGGTTCGGACTTCAAATGGAAGATCAGAGATATGTCATTCATTCAGGTATTAAGTTTCGTCCCAATCCGATCACCCGTTCGAAAGTTACACAACACTCAATTTTCCATATTCCCCCGCACTGAATCACATATACAAACCCCTTTGACCCTCGAATGCACTAGCTCTTTCCGATGTTAACAGAGTGATCCGATGCAAAGAGTGAGGTCACGCCGTGCGCAGACCTACTAGTGAGAAGAAAGGGGTAGGGGTTTTACAAAAACTACTAAATTCTCAGGATTCCAAGGCCCACCACTCCCCCCCAGATGGTCGGATCGTGAAACTGATTATTTCCAGGTTAGTTATATCGGGTCCGTGATATGCCTGCCAAGTTTCATCGTCCTAGGACATCTGGAAGTACCCTAACTCGAAAACAGTGGACCGCCCGACCGACCGACCGACCGACCGACCGACCGACCGACCGACCGAAAAGCGATCGGTATATGGCACTTGAGCGGAGCTGCAAGTGCCATAATAAAAAGTAGTCCACTTATTTCGTTTTCGAAATTTTCAGCGAAAATTTTCTTTCTAGCAACAAGATGGACACACCCTACTCGACTGGAAGACTGAGAATGGATTCTTGTATTGCAAATTTTCCCGCCAGAATTTGAAAGTCGTAAATGGCACTGAATTCGATCTGAGAAACGACTGGTATCTCTTAATCGCGTCCGGAGGCGCCACCGACAGTAAGTTATTGCACTTCAGTTCACGGGAAGTTCACAAGGAAGTATGAGCGTATTTCACCCTATGTACCGCAGTTACTATACGCATGACGTCACGAATTTTGGCTTCTTGGCGTCAAGGCTGGAACGCATTTTTTAATTTTCGGTGAAATATCACTCCTAATCCAGCCAATCACGTTACAGAGTTCCGTAGTAACCACGCTTACTGCGCTCCCGAGCATGGTAAGCAAATGGTTACTGTTAGCAAGAACAAATAACGAGACAGAACTGCTGTCTCCCTATATCGGTCATACAAACATGCTGAGTCGAGTAAAATACGGCCGACTGCCGACGCAAATGAGCGGAGGTTACTAGCTTCGCGCCACATCACGTTTCGTTACCTCTACAAATAGCCAAATCGCCGTGAAGCGCCCGATGAGGAAAAGTAGCATTCAAACCTGATTGGCTCTAAGGACGTGCTCCAGCGCGGGTCAGCGCGAGGAGTACGCCTCCTGCAAGCAATCTTTCACTATTTTTTCTGCAAGATGCACGGCGAAGACGAAGAGGAGTAAACGGGTATCAACATCAGCTCACAGCTAGAGTACATACCTCTATGTCCGCTCATTTTTTTCGGGGTATTCATAGTCGTTGCATGTGACTTAACACAGTAGTTCTGTCTGATTATTTGTTCTTGCTGTTAGTCACTATTTCGAGAAGGTTGGAACGGTCAGCGTAGTAACTTTTCGTGAGGTTGGAACGGAAATAGTAACTAATAGTTACTATTGGTAGAAGGGTGGAACACGCTCTATAACCGATACAATTAGCGTTGAGCAAAATCAGTGAGAGCGGAAGATACACGAGATTGGAATGCGATTATCGTAGGAACAAAATGTCGATATCTTAAGTTAATCTGTCCTGTCACTTTTTGCAAAAACTACGCATCTTTATTTTTTCTTGTAGCAGAAAATGGTTTTTCAGACTGGAATCAGAAACCAGTTAAAGGACCCCTCTTGCTTATTCTGCCTTTTATAATATACCTAGCTCCCATACGGAATTATTAACTTGTAAAATCCCCACCTTTCTCCATTGTTTCGTTTTGTGCCTACGAAATTTTAGCGCTTTTTTGGCCTTGCCGAGTTTTGCCCGTCACACAACGAAACGTTTGCCGGGATCTTAAACGCTGACAACTCTTTCACACGTAAGGATCTGAGAAGCTTTTGTTTATTACTTTTTTTGTTTCTAATAAGCCAGAAGACATTTCGAAAATTTGAGCAAACCTTAACTTTCGAAAACACGGCTTTCTCGATTTTCTGTTTGTTTGTTTATGGTGCATGCAGCAGCATAGATTTTTTTTTTTTTAGAAAACACGCGGACACTCAGTCTGTTGTTGTCCTTTCACCCTACAATTAGAGAGAAAGAAAAAACAGAACTGTCATAAGGCAGACGTGCCTTATCTTTAATTGGGCAATAAACACGTGATAACACAGCGGTTCGAATTCCAAACAATCTATTGCTCTGACCTCAAGTTAGTGACAATACACATGTGTACGAGGTAACGGTTTTCGGCTGTTCTTTGTCCACGGATTGGACAGCCGACCTTTTGTAGCTCAAAGTGGCCCATAAAAACCATCAAATACTCCGTAAAATAAGCCTATAGACACTCGCAAGTGGATCTCTCCTCCGTTAAAATCAATGTGCCTTAGAACGGATGTGTTATGAATTAGCATAGAAATCCAGTATAAAATGAGTGATGTCGAGAATTTGATTGGTGGTGGTGTAGTGAAGAGGAAAGGAGGACGTAGTGATTGGAGTAGAACTGTTGTCGCAGCGTTGGTTCTCATGCTGTCGACTGTGCTGCTATCAGTGTGGTTTTTCGTATTTCCTGGTATGTCAGCTTTAAACATTTTTCTTATTATTTAATTTACTTGAATCATCCCGCGCACTGTATAATGTCTGTGTTTCGGATTTTTTTTTTTGATATTTCATATTTTTTTTATATAGTAGTTGAAACTATGCTCTGCTTTCAACAAATTACCAGCGGCTTGCGCTGTTTTAAGCCTTTGTCCAGGCTCATCGGCTTCAATCAGAAGCAGGGACAAATTCACATGCGTTCCAGTATTTGTAAATAGTTGAATAATTTCGAAATGCTCTGCTTTCAACAAATTACCAGCGGCTTTGGCTGTTTCAAGCCTCCTCCCGGGCCCATTGACTTTAGCAGAAATATGGACAAATTTATATAATCGGCCTGTATCGCGAGGGCGCTTCACGCAAACAAGAGTCGGTAGCATGACACGGGTCAAATGTAGCGTGTGAAACTTAGGTCCCACCCCCCTACTCAGTAAAAAATAACTGATTTTGTTTTATCTTTTCAGCGGGCCCATTGACTTTAGCAGAAATATGGACAAATTTATATAATCGGCCTTTATCGCGAGGGCGCTTCACGCAAACAAGAGTCGGTAGCATGACACGGGTCAAATGTAGCGTGTGAAACTTAGGTCCCACCCCCCTACTCAGTAAAAAATAACTGATTTTGTTTTATTTTTTCAGCTAACCTCCTCACCCATGACGACGGCGGGTATGCCGACAATACTCTTTTCCCAGTCAACCTTGCCAACCCGAGCATACCCACGGTCACTACCCCAGCCCCACCCTCCAACGTTCATCCTGTTTACACGGGGTGCGAGGAAGTGAAGGGTTGTTTTGGACGCCCCAACAAATGTGTCGATGATGGCTCCTGTAACATGGTCGTAACTTACAAAAATGTGTCAGACACTCAATTTGAGTTTGAGTTGTATGGAGTAAAATATTCGTCGAAGAAGCATAAAGCAATGGGAAGTTATGTTGCTGTTGCGTTTTCGAATGACGTCAAAATGGGAGATGACAGTGTGACCGATTGTAGTGTCGTCGGTGGTGTAGTGGATGTGGCGATGTCGTACAATAGCGGACATCATAACGCCAGGCTATCTGATGTGAGTATATAGTGTGTTATTTTTCTCTAGGGAAGTAAAAGATGGGGGTGGCTGGTTTGGCGACCCCTCCGCAGCTTTCTTGTTACCATTCATTACGGGGTTGTTCTGCTTGGTTTCTCTAAAGTAACAAACCCGTCTCGACTTTTTCAAGCCTAGCCCAGCACCCTTGGTTTTGATGAGAAACACGAAGAAACTTGCATAGCCGGTATATCTTACTAATGAGCTCCTCGAAAGTGATAAGCGGGAGCCTGATCAGCCTCAAAAGCACCAAACACGAAAAAATGAAAGAATCTGTATAGGACCGTTAGTGCCGATAACCATTACATAGGCAGTTCGGAATCCCAGGAGGGAATATTAATTGAACGATTATAAAGGGGACATTTTCGCGTGAATAGCTGTTGGGCTCGACAGAAGATGCCATCCACGCGAAAATGTCACTGGGTGATGCCATCTGCACGACAGCGGGTTGAGACAGAGGAAGATGCCATCTTTCTCTACCCGCTCAACAGAGCTCCAGGAGCGTCTTTGAACGGGAGACACCGGCCATTAGAAAGAGCCACAGTCGTCACCAAAGCTCTTCGCCTATGTTGGCCCGTTCACGTTCTCCGGCGCCCTAATGACCGCCTAGTTAAACAAGTTCTCCTAGCAGAACCCATACCCTCTTGGCGAAGGAGACCGGGCGTTCAAATCTTGTGGACGACCGTCAAAAAGGACCTTGAGCCTGTAGGCGGGTTCCGCCGCTTCGGCAGAAGATGGGATAACTGCTGGCTAGATCTAGATTTCGCCCAGGAGTTGGCGCAAGATAGAGGCAACTTGGACACCACGGTTCGGCAACTCATGTACGCCTGGTGAGGCGGCGATCGTCTGGTCCCGTTACAAGTACAAGTAGACAGCCATTCAGCTGGATGGTGACGTCACACGGCGAAAATGACCATCGAGCTGGATGCGGGGTTGCCACACTGTTGAAATTTTTCGTGCTTTCAAAGCACGAACAATTTCGTGCTTCTGATCGAAAATATTGTTCTTTTGTTGAAAAAGTAGCATTTTGTTAGTAAAACAAAATGTGCATCGCAATAGTTGGACCCTTTGTGCGCAGCTTACTCAAATTAACGTCTGGAGAGCACTGTTCCTCTCATTAATGTTGTGCTTTTAAAGCAAAAACCAGATCTTTTGAATAAAAAAGATTAGATCTGCTAGAAAGAGCTCTAATAGTGCTGGTTTTCTTTAAGTGCAATTATTAGACAAAAAGTGCCAAAAATCGCACTTTCGTGCTACCCGTGGCAACCCTGGCTGGATTGCATTTCAATACGGAAACACCCATTATGATGATGGGACGTAAGGAGTCATCCACGTGAAAGTGTCCCCATAAATTGTAGTAGTAATGTAGGCAAGACGGGCCATTTAACAGCGTTATGTTTGTTTCCTGTCCTTTCCTTTTTACGAGTGTTTGCGCAGTCTAATCATGGCTTTCTTATCTTAGCCACATCTGGGACTTGCTCTTATTGAAGGACGAGATGAAGATGGGTACATTTATTGCCGGTTTACGAGAAATAGCAGCATTGACCACAACAGCCAGACGTGGGATATTGGGAATAAGGACTACCATCTCCTTCTAGCGGCAGGACCAGCAGATTTAGGTAAGCCATATGATTCTTTCGTCATTTGCATCAAAGCTGAGACGTAGCATAATATAGTACATAAGCACAACTATACCTGAATCAGCTAATCCACTTAATGACACTACAAATACTATAATTACACTATAGATATTTCGGACGTTAAACAACGAAAAGGAAATGTGCAAAATCATTCTGACCATTCCAGCCGCCAGTCAAAGTTTTTTGCCAGATAACAAAAACGGCCATAATTCTGTCAACTGCGGCTAATTCTTTGTGTTAAACGTTAGTTAACAAACTTCGTAGGTGTTCCTTCAGCCCAAGGTGACTACACTGTAAAAAAAAATCTTGCAGTATTTGCTGCTGGGATTAATCTTGTCTTTATTGAGATAAGTTCACCCCTAATTCGGATTAATCTTATCCCAGTGGAGGTAAGATTAATCCCAGTAGCAAATACTGCATCCTTATTCGGAGAAACTTTTTACAGTGTACTTCTTCTACGCTGATGGTCTCCCTCTTTTACAATGTGAAAGAATTTTTTTTCTATTTAGTAATAGTAATTTTTTCCTATTCCCGCCCATGTTAGCCTTGTGCTATTAGAGTTGAAATAAAACTGATTGATTGATTGATGATAAGCGATTCTATTAATGTTTTCAAGGATTCCCTGGCAATTTGTATGCCGAAAGAGTCTACAGTGAATATTGTGTCAGACGAGATTTGCAGAGGCCAGTGGCCTATTGTATGCATTGTATTATAATTATTATTGAAATGACGAATTGATTCGTTATATTTATATATATTTTAGTGTAGTTATTTTTGACGAAGAGGTCATATTCGGCGCATGCGCTGTGAAAGTTACATTTCATCAAGAACAAATAATCTGATAGAATTTCTGTCTTTAGTCCTATGATGCAGCGGCTATGAAAACCCCGACAAAACTGAGCAGACCTAGAGGTATTTACTCTAGCCTTGAGGTGATGTGTAGACCCGTTTACTCATCTTCCGTTTTCGCCGTTGCTTATCGCAGAAAAAATAGTGCAGGAGGCTGGCAGGAGGCGTACTCCGCGCTGACCCGCTCTGGAGCGCGTCCATTGAACCAATCAGCTTTGACTTCAACATTTCCTCACCGGCGGCTTCACAGCGATTTGGCTATTTGTAAAGGTAACGAAACGTGATGTGGCGCGAAGCTACTAACCTCCGCTCGTTCGTAGCGTACAGGGTATGGGGAAATATTCGACTCAGCGTAGCCATATTACAGAGATAGGGAGACGGAGGATCTGTCAGATTATTAGTTCTTGATTTCATGAATAAAACTCTACTCTCAGGTGCTCTTCACGAACACCACGCCCATGCCGCCAGTCAGAACAAAATCCACCTGAATGACTTTGGCGGCGTTTTCATTCGAGATGTGGCCAACTTGTTCACCTGGCATGGAATATTTATGACTGTTGCCTGGATGTTTTTGATCTCAACCGCCACGTTCCTGCCAGCGCATCATAAGCAGTCTTGGAGTGATAAGAAGTTATTTGACAACGCTGTCTGGTTCTCGGTGAGTAACGCCCCTTCTTCCTTCTTTCCAGGCATACAGTAGTTGCGATTTTGCTGATACCATGGTATCTGTTACCACGGTAACTGGATCTGCAAATAGTCTTGTTTGCAGTTACCGTGGTGTCTGATATACAGTCCACTGCAAAAACGACCATTGCCGAAATTGCACTTTTCGAAGTCATCCCAAAAGAAATACTGATATCCAGTTACATCACTAAGTGCTGAACTTAGTTGCGTTTTTGCGGATACCATGGTATCTGTTACCACGGTAACTGGATCTGCGATTAGTCGTTTTTGCAATTATCGTAGTATCTGATATACGGTCCACTACAAAAACGACTATTGCCGAAATTGCACTTTTCGAAGTCATCCCAAAATAAAAACTGATATCCAGTTACATCACTAAGTGCTAAACTTCCTTCTCACCAATTTGACAAAATTTGATGACAGTGAGATGCGTTTTCCAGATAGCACGACCAGATACCACGGTCGGACCTTGATATCTGAATATCTGTTACCACGGTAACTGGCCAGATACCACGACAACTGCAAAAACGCCTTTTGACCGTGGTATCAGATACCACGATAACTGCTGTCATATAAAGATGGACAGACTAACACTATTTTATTTTCACTACTCGCTACATCATCTGGATACTAACTGAATTCAAAATCACATGTTACACTAAAGCACGGACACTTATTTACATTTTTACATATTTATCAAATTCCCGAAACTACTTAATATTTACACTGACCTGAACTTGAACTTACAACCCTTATTAAACTTGAACCCTATTTACAAACTGAATATTTATCACTAATTATTTTAATACAAGATAGCCCCCTTCTAAAAGAAAATAGCGCGACCTCGCGCGAAAATATTACAAAAATACAAATGCGAGAAAATGCAAAATATACAATTATGAGTAATCTCGCAGGGGATAACGAGATGTCATAAATAAAAAGAAGAAAAATGAAATGAAATTACGAAATGGAAATTAACTTTAAATCATAACTGAGAATGGAATTATTATCGTGCTTAGTGTAACAAAATACACTCTAGAAAATTGGATTCCCGAAAAATTCCGTTTGCTTTCTTGTCCTTGAAGATTTTCGTATGGGTTGGTCGTCTGCATCTCGTTCTTCTGTGGCTATGGATGAGTGTGGCTGCGTCTGCTGTTGTTCTTCTGACTGCATCTGATGATGTTGATCTGGCTGTGGGTGGTGATGCTCATCTGACTGCCGTTGCTGCAGGTAACTTTCTGTCTCTGGTGGCTCGTGGAAAGACTCGAAATGGTCCTCCTCCGGAAAGTGGCCTGCTTCTGTAGACGGGACTGACTGAGGCCGTATCTCTCGAACAGCAGTTGGCTCTGCCGAAGCACATGTGGCTAGCCAATTATCGAGAGAAAAGGAAGGTGTACTCTCTTCGCTGCATGGCTCGTCAGTGGTGGAGGCTTTCGAAGAGACGTTTGTGCTCCCATCGTCTATGTCTGCCTTGTTGTACTTCCATTGTGACTTCGGGTAAGGCTTTAAGCGGTTGACGTGGATACGCTTTTCGATCCCGGTTTCTTCGTCCATGATTATGTAATTGTGGTCGTTACAGACTTCAACGACGCGAAATGGACCATCGTATGCTGGCTGTAACTTCGATGATATGCCAGCTTCCGGGATGATTCTGCGGCAGAGTACTTCATCATTAGCCTTGAACTGTTGCAGTTGGGTGTTCTTGTCGTAGTAGACTTTCTGCTGCTGATGATACTTCGATGTTCTCTCTGCTGCTAGTAACCTTGCGTTTTCCACTCCTTTCTCGACCCTCGTCACGTAGTCATCATACTCGTACCATTGCATACTGTCATCTGCTTCGCTGCTGCCGAATACGATCTGATGGGGAAATCTTCCATCTCGGAAAAACATCAAGAAAAAGGGAGTGTCGCCGCTCGCCTTGTTAGGACTGTTGTTCAAGGAGTATACGACGTAGGGTAGGTACAGGTGCCAATGTCGGTGGTTCGCCTGAACAAACTTGGAGAGAGCAGCTTTGAGGTCTCTGTGGATTCTCTCCAATTTCCCATTTGATTCGGGATGGTACGCCGTTGTCCGGATTCGCTGGATCTCCATCTTCTTGTAGATTTCTTCGAGTAGGCTGCTCATGAAGTTCTTTCCCTGATCTGAGAGAATTGAACGAGGGATGCCGAACTTCATAAAAACTTCGTCCACCAGAACCTTAGCGATGGTTTCCGCACTTTGGTTCTTAAGAGGAAAGGCCAGTAGATAGCCGGAGAAATGATCGATGACTGTCAAGATGTACCTATGCTGCTTGGAGCTGGCAGGATGTATTTCTCCGACTATGTCTACTGCGATCCTCTTGAACGGCTCATCGGTGACGGGCAGTGGCTTTAGTGGAGCTCGTCTTGGATCCCTCTTGTGGTGGCCGATAGCTTGACAAACAGGGCAGTTGTTGATGAAGTCGCCAACATCCTGGTACATTCCTTTCCAGTAGAACGTCGTCCGAAGTATCCGATAAAGTCTCTCGATGCCTTGGTGTGCTCCTATCGGGTTACAGTGGTAAGTAACCAAAACTTCGTTTCGTAGACTTTTAGGAACAGCCAAGAGCTTGTCTTCGGACCGGTAACTTCGTTTGGGACGCCGGAACAGTAGCTCGTCTTGGAGAAAGTAGCTTTCTTCGTTATTCTCTTCATCGGTGGTAGGCTTGCGTATTATGGCTTGTCGAATTCTTCGAAGCTCAGGATCTTGCTGCTGATGTTTTACCCATCTCTTCTTCATGTGTGGATCAGCAAGATGGACTTCGAGCAAGTTAACGTTGATTCGACTCAGCGCATCTGCATCCTTGTGGTTTGATCCAGGCTTGTGGGTTATGGTCATGGAACCTGCATAGTCCTGGATCTTTAAAGCCCATCGCTGGAGACGTTGATTGGTGGAGACTGACTTCTGTAGGTACGACAATCCTTTGTGGTCAGTCTGAACTTCGAACTTCCTTCCGTAGACGTACTCTCTGAAGTGGTCGAGGGCATAAATCAGGCATAAGCATTCTTTTTCGGTCGTTGTGTAGTTCAGTTCAGCCTTGTTGAGTTGACGGCTTGCATAAGCGACTGGATGCAGAAGTCCTTGTTTTCTGATGAGGAGGATGGCGCCTAGAGCGAAGTTGCTTGCATCAACTCGAACGACGTATAAAAGTTGCACCCATAGGCAACTCGTGTTGACCCTAATTAACCGAGAAAGGTCGTCCCCGTCTGAGTAATCTCCTGGTATTGCGTTTCTTTTTTTCGTGGACTTTAATGACAGGGTCGAGTTGGGCTGATTATTCCCCTGGGGTCGCGGCCCTTTTTCGTGGATTTAATGATCCCGCAAAGTTGGGTCAACTGTCGGAATTTTAAATTAGGCGAAGTGACGTATTTCAGGAGTGGGCCAACTGACGTATTTCAGGATTAGGTCAACTGACGGATTTCAAGAGTGGGCCAACTGACGGATTTCAGGATTAGGTCAACTGACGGATTTCAAGAGTGGGCCAACTGACGGATTTCAGGATTAGGTCAACTGACGGATTTCAAGAGTGGGCCAACTGACGGATTTCAAGAGTGGGCCAACTGACGGATTTCAGAATTAGGTCAACTGACGGATTTCAAGAGTGGGCCAACTGACGGATTTCAGGAGTGGGCCAACTGACGGATTTCAGGAGTGGGCCAACTGACGGTGGGTCAACTGACGGTTAGGTCAACTGACGGTAGGCGAACTGACGGGTGGGCGAACTGACGGGTGGGTGAACTGACGGGTTGGCGAACTGACGGGTGGGTGGGCGAACTGACGGGTGGGCGAACTGACGGGTGGACGAACTGTCGGGTGGGTGAACTGTCGGGTGGGCGAACTGACGGGTGGGCGAACTGTCGGATTTTGGAAGTGGGCGAGTTGACGGGTGGGCGAACTGACGGGTGGGCGTAGTGACGGCGACCCAAATCAAGTAATGTCCAATCTTGTCTTGTCGCCGAAGGTGATGCCGAGGTTAAGTTCACAATGCCCGAGGCTGAAGAGGCTACTGCCGTCCAATTAGCTGAGTGGATTCATCTTGCCTGCAAATTCATTCAGAGCTCATAAAATGCGGGTTACTGACCTTTGTAGAATAGGAACAAAACTGGCAAGAGGGTGATGGAAGAGGGAAAACTGGAAGATTTGTTTATATACACAGTCATTTTCGAATTCGCTTCCGGTTTACCTATTTGTTAAAGACGGTCTTAAAATACACTGTCTCTGATTAAAATAACCGCAATAGGTATTTCCTGAAACAGCTGTAACTTTTTCTTCCACCAAATATTGTGATAGAACCGCATTTAATTAACATAAAATTACATTCCTTGATTGCAGAGTCTCCAACCGTGGCTTGTCACTTATTTTGAACGATTAAGTGAGATTGGGATTCCGGAATTCCTACCATGAGCAACGTAAAAATCATCTCTTAATATTTCGCAATGGCATAGGCTATTTATAATTTTTAGTGATTTTGTAATTTTTAATTTCAATTTTTATAACAATATAAATAATTATATAAATAATGTAATGTAGTTGTATAAATTATGTAATTTTTAATTTTAGACTTATAAAACAGTTGTGCTTGCTAAAATATTGGATGTCTTCTTTTTATTTCATCGAAATGGGTTACTGTCGAGGACAGGAATGTTTGATACCTGAAATCTTAGTTACGTTTTTGTAGATACCATGGTATCTGTTACCACGGTAAATGGATCTGCA
This sequence comes from Branchinecta lindahli, assembly GCA_023053555.1. Classification (NCBI taxonomy): domain Eukaryota; kingdom Metazoa; phylum Arthropoda; class Branchiopoda; order Anostraca; family Branchinectidae; genus Branchinecta; species Branchinecta lindahli. The sequence continues at coordinate 22,931,706 of JAKZAO010000012.1, forward strand.
ATTAGTCGTTGTTGCAGTTACCGTGGGTCGAGGGGTCGATGACCTTCCCGGAATGGTGTACACGTCCCTAAGGAATAATCCGGAATGGTCAGGAGTAATCCGGAATGGTCAGGATTATTCCGTTATTCCGGAATGGTGTACATAAGAAATGAGAGTCGTCGACCCCTCGTTTGCCGCAGGACAGACCGAATGGGGTGAAATAAATGCGGACCAAACAAAAGTTGGTGAATTACCAAACTCGATAAAGAATTGTGAGTATATGCAATGGTTAGGAATAATCCGGATGGCTAGGAATAATCTGGAATGGTCAGGATTATTCCGTTATCCCGGAATGGTGTACATCCAAGATGAGAGTCGTCGACCCCTCCACCGTGGTATCTGAATATCAGATACCACGGTACCTTGCCAGATACCACGGTAACTGCAAAACGCCTTTTGACCATAGTATCAGATACCACGGTAACTGCGAAAACGACTTTTGACCGTGGTATCAGATACCATGGTATCTGAAAAAACACAACTCTTGTCTCCCTGATGATGACAGACCAGAAGGTGGATTTATGTGAAGCAAAAGCTGAAGAATGGATTGTGATTAAGAAGTCCACTTATAAGTAGTGAACTGAAAGACAAAAATGCTCCTCGGCCGGGATTTGAACCCAGAACCCTCTGCTTACAAGGCATCTATGTGTCTACCATCTATGTGTTACGTAAGAAGTCCATGTTTGTATAAGGACTTTAAAGTTTAACCGAAAAGGGCTAGGATAGGACAATCTAGTTTCCCATCACTTATTCACTTAAATTGGCCTGAAGACCTGCTGAAAATGAGTTACTTCGTTGTTCCACTATTCACGAATAATCGATTTTCGAATAGTGGAATTTCCGTGTGATTTGTGGTGCCTCTATGCGCTTGTATTGTTGTTGTATGCCTTACAAGAAAGATGTATCATTTTTTTGTGGTTCAGGCACTAAGCAATCGTCACCAATCACACCACTGCCCACTGAAAAGCCGCATTTGTGTTGAGATTAGAATTTCCCGCGTCATAGTAGAATTTACGCTGTGGGGACGGCCGGGGATATCCTGAGCCTCATAACTATAGCAGATAGTGGAAAATCAAAAAATCCCTTTGCGGAATCCAACTAATTCACTGTATCCAGTTAAATAACAGAAAAATAAGTTGGCTTTTCAGTTAAACTTTAAGCTTTTGTTCGAACTAATAGACCTAGCCCTTTGAGCTCTTGCTGATGCGTTTCTCTTCTTTCTTTCCAGCTTCACAGACTCGTTACCGGCGCTGGCGTCTTCCTCACCATGTATGGTTTCATCGTTATCTTCTTGGCTGTTGGAGGTTGGGTCAGCCCAGATGACCCTGTGGCTAACACCCACGCTGTCCTCGGTGTAATTATTGCAGGTACCGTATTCCCAATGAAAAATTCTTTGACTGTGGAGTAGTATATAATTCAAAACTTATTTTCCATATTACCTCAAATTTCCTTAAAGCCTCTTCCTTTAAAAACTCATTAAAATTCAATAACAAAAACGGAATATTTCTATTAATACCAGCTAATTCCGGAAGAAAGCTTAGTCCGAGCTAATTGGTAGTTGTACGAAAAAGTTGCATGGAATGGTATGTAGTAGTATGGAGTAGTTTGATTAGTGAAATGTAGTAGTATGGGATACTTTGATAAACATGCCTCCGACTGGGTTAATCTTATGCAGTAGTGTCCGATAGCATCCAGTTTGCTAGTAGTAGCATGTAGTAGCAACGGTTACTACTGCATGCTAGTTTTCCGTACTACTCCATACGAATTATCGTATGGGGAATTATTTCCTTTGCATGAATGAATGAATAAAATATTTAATTACCCATCAACAACACAAAGGAGAAAAAGATCCGAGTATGGGAAAAAAGAAAAGAAAAAATAACAACAAAGAGTTGTTATTGTATAGTATTGTATAAGCTTTGAGAGCTCCAAGGATACGAAAAACTTCTTTGATTGTATTTATTGATGTAGCCTATTTCAGAGTGGAAGAAATTTTGATTGGGTTGGTGTCCTTTGAAGAACCCACCTTCTTACCTATACTACTGATTCAGTTTACGTTCCTAATCATTCCGTCCAATCCTGTTTCCGAGATTTCCTTGTTCATCATCCTTGTCATTTTCGTCGAACCTTGCGGCACTACGCAGATTTTTTGTTTTTGGCGTGTTACGCCCCTTTTTGAGGCGGATTGAGGCTACCGCTTGTCCGCTGGTGCTTATTGCAACCAAGGAGGTCATTGGTCAGAAATACAGGTGATGCTGTTCAAAAGTTTTTCCGCGTTTCTAATCAAAACCAAGGAAGGTGCGCTAGGCTGAAAATAGCCCGGACATTTTTTTAATCTTAAGTCGGGTCTTCACCTTCCGGAATCTGGGTTCCCAGATTTTCCGAGATTTGTTTTTATGGCACTTGCAGCTTCGCTCAAGTGCCATATACCGATCACTTTTCCGTCGGTCGGTCTGTCGGTCGGTCTGTCGGTCGGTCGGTCGGTCGGTCCGGTGATCGCGAGTTAGGGTACTTGCAGATGTGCTAGGACGATGAAACTTGGCAGGCATATCAGGGACCCGACCAAACTAACTTGCAAATAGTCACTTCCCCGATCCGACCACCGTGGAGGGAGTAGAGGGCGGGGGAATCCTGAAAATTTAGTAGTTTTTGTAAAAACCCCTACCCCTTTCTACACACTAGTAGGTCTGCGCGCGGTGTGACGTCACTCTTTGCATCGGATCACTCTGTTAACATTGGAAAGAGCTAGTGCATTCGAGGGTCAAAGGGGTTTGTATATGTGGTGCAGTGCGGGGGAATATGGAAAATTGAGTGTTGTGTAACTTTCGAACGGGTGATCGGATTGGGACGAAACTTAATACCTGAATGAATGACATATCTCTGATGTTCCATTTGAAGTCCGAACCGGATTCGACAGCTATGGGGGAGTTGGGGTGGGGGAAGACCGGAAATCTCGAGAAACGGTTATAATGGAGGGATCGGAGTAAAACTTGCTGGGAAGAACAAGAATCTGCTCCAGATAAATCGTTTACACGTTTGGACTGGACCTGGACACTTGGGGGGGGGGGGTGGAGGGGAGTTTCCCGGAATTCTGGTGATGACGGTTTTTGGGATTTTCACGACGAAACTTGGGAGGCGTATCAGGGACCCGATCAAACTGACTTGTAAATAAAAATTCACTCGATCCGATAGTCGTGGGGGTATCGGAGGGAGGGGGAATCCGGAATATTTAGCCATGCGTAACTTTGGAACGGGTGATCGGATTCGAGTGAAATTTAATAACTGAACAGAGGGTGTGCATGTGGGGATCTTTTTCATGCCCGGACCGGATCCGACAACAATTGGGGGGGGGGGGGAATACGTGACCGGATTGGACTGGAGAGATCGGGATGGAACTTTGTGGGAATAACAAACAAGTCCAAAACTGAACCGGATTGGCTCCGGCGACTGTGAGGGGAGTTTGAGGGGCGGGTCCGGAATTCCGGTGATCGCGAGTTAAGGTACTTCCAGATGTGCCAGGACGATGAAATTTGGCTGGAATATTAGAAATTCGACAAGATTGGCTTAGAAATCGCCACTTTTCAAATCCGGCCATTCCTTAAAGTACCAATCATGACCGCAAATTAAGAAAAATACTTTGAAGCAAAATATGCATTTCCATCATCCCCATGAGCTCATGATCATTTTTGCTTCAAGGGTTTTGCTTACAAATGAAGTTCTAGCTCCCTTAAAGTGTGCATCTTAACCGCAAGGTCGAAAAGTACTTTTATCAAACGATACATCTCAACCCATGAACAGTTGTCCCACAAGGGTTATGCAAAAAAAAAAAATTCTTGCACCCTTAAAGTGCGCATTTTACCCGCATTACTGGGAAAAAAAATACTTTTGATCATACGTATATATCAATGATCCCTAAGAGCCTGCTATCGTTTTTGCCTCAAGGGTCTTCCTTACAGATGAATTTCTAGTGCCTTTAAAGTGCGCATCATTACAGCCAAGTTCAACGATAAAATACTTTTTCTCTAGCTCCCTTAAAGTGCGCATCTGAACCGCACAGTCGAAAATTACTTTTGATCAAATAATACGTCTCAACCCTTGCAAGTGCCGTATGAGCTTACAGCTCTTGTTAATTTCTTCTGCGATACTAAAAATTCCGGAAATCTGGAAGTTCAAAAGACCCTTTTTCCCGGATTATTTTGATGTACTTTCGGACCGGTTCATATTCCAGATGCAATTTACAGAAGAAGTCAAAGAATAATCTGGAAGCCCAGATTCCGGAAGTTCCGGGAGGTGAAGGCCGGACTTTAGGGAACCCGCCAGGCCACAGATCTAATATGGTAGCAAAGGCCGAACGAGCGGATCTTTGGTTGCGGCATAGATACTACCAAGCACAAATAAACGCCAGAACCTTCGTCTCCCTATCTCTGAAATACGACCATGCGGTGTCGAATAGATTCCTATACCCTGCCCGATGCAAACGAGCGGAGGGTAGGAGCTACGCGGAACATCACAATTCGTTACCTCTACTAACAGCTATAATAATAACAATAACGCCTGTTTATTCAGCCAAAAGGCTACTTCACGTTTCACTTCACAAATAAACCATTACACCTCTATAATAAACTTTCACTCCTAAGACTAAATCCTTTAGTCACATATTTGCATATATCTACGATACACTTGGGGTTCGTAGATTTCAGGATACGGGGAAGCCATACCCACCCTCCCCCAAGAACATTTACTCTCAAATGCGAAAGCGCTTGGCACAAATCTTCCTCCTGCAACTTGCCCAGGAGGCATCAAATCAAGGCTCAGCAAGTATCTCTAGCTCAGCTCAGTTTTGTCGGAATATCCGTAGTCGCTGCATGGGACCAAAGACGGAGGTTCTATTGGCTTATTTGTTCTTGATACTACGTTTCCTAATTTGTAGTATAGGATAGGATAAGTCGAACAACTAACTATATTGAATATAAGATTGCTCTACATTTGTTGTTTAAACACTGGAAAGTAAATAAGACTAATCTTTGGATCTACACTGGATCATGGCAGGGAAAGAAGTATATATAAATATATATTTAATATATAGCCGACCAAATGCACAGTGCGACAGGAGTAAAAGATTATATATGATTACTCTACATTTTCTTGTTGAAACACTGGAACGTAAATAAGACTAATCTTTGGATCTGCACTGGATCATGACAGGGAAAGAAGTATATATTTTAATTTTGTAAACCACCAAATGCACAATGCGACAGGAGTAAAAGGAAAAAGAACACATATAGAAATCAACATTTATGATGACAATTTAAACTTAGTTTCTAATTCAGTGCCGTCGCAAATCGCTCTTGTCTGCACCGTGTCGCGCGCCCCAAAACTTACATGCGCTGGAAGCAAGAATTTTTCTTTTTGTCCAGTAGCCCTCAGAAACCTGCTGGAACTGCGTTGAAAAATTCGTCTTTCCGGAGATTAAAAAAAACACTTTCGCATGCAAACCGGTTCGCGCAGCGCGGGTGCCGAACTCCTGATACTCCGCCCTCGGCCGGGAGTGCAGTGCGGGGTTAGGGGCAAATCATCCGTGGCCGAATGGATAGCGCGCCGAACTCGCAAGGGAAGGATCCCTTGTTCGAGTCTCGGTTGTGCCTACTGTTTGGTTTAGAGCGGGGGGTAGTGGCGTAACCCTGTAAGACAAGCCAAAGGCCACCCAGCTTCAAATGGGTACCTGGAAAAATCCGGAGAAGGTGACAGGATGGCTGGCCCCCAACCCCCCGTTGCACTTCCTGGCTGAGGGCTGGGAATCGGAGATCTGCACCGCCAGCTAGGCCTGTCAAGGCTAGTTCCGATATCTTTACCTTACCATTTAAGCTGGGTGGTACCCATTTGAAGCTGCTTGTCTTACGGGGAAACGCCACTAACCCTCGCCCTGAGCCAAACGGTCGGCACCACCGAGACTCGAACCAGCGACCCCTCGCTCGTGAGTTTGACGCGTTATCCTATTCGGCTACGGACGGAAAACTTTTCGGCGACTTTCCGGAGATTGACCATTGGAAAACCATTTGAATAGCAACGTAAAAGATTCTTGGCAGGAGTGTTTACTACTGAGGCTTGCAAGAGTGCGATGAACTGAGTTATAATTCTTACCAATTATGCTTAATTTCGTACATTAAGAAAATGCAGTTGTACGTCAGTGCAAGCCCTACACGCCCCGAAGTCCAGGAACTTCTTTTCCAGCCTTGTCTTGTGTCTAAACAAAAAGATTGTCATTTGGTTCGATAAATTGCATGCACAGGATGTATAGCGTGCGCTGGCGCCATCTAGGTCTTTTACTATGATCTCCCATTAGATTCGTCTTGTATGTCCTAAGCCGAGTACCGGGAGGCCAGGCCGGGCTAGTCGCTCGGCGAAGCATGGCTTAGGCTAGCGTGAACGATAAAGGGTAACGACTGTAGTAGAGTAAAAAAAAAAGAAAAAAACAGATGGAAGATTCAAGAGGTGCCCATCTTGGTTGACCCGATCGGGATACGATAGCCCTCAGCTATTCTTCGGTGGGAAATCCTCCATATCTGAATCCCCCGGCCGGGCTGACCAGGATTCGGTCTATATTACTAGACGCCAATGTATTCTTCTAGCGGAAAGAAAAAGAACTGAAGCCTCAAACAAACAAAAAATAATCTGTTCTTGAAAATTTTACACGAGGAAGGGACGATTGATTTTGTTGGTATTTTACTAATTATTCTCCAAAACTGCCATTTCGATACCGGCCCAACATAGTATGTTGATAATATAATATAACACCAGCACACCATGCACTCCCATGATATTAGTCATATCCTACCCAGTGCCAAAATTTTCTGGTATTGCCCTGATTTTACAAGAGCTAGCCGTGCGGTAAAAACTGAGCCATGCGGTAAAAACTGAGCCGTGCAGTAAAAACTGAGCCGTGCAGTAAAAACTGAGTCGTGCGGTAAAAACTGAGCCGTGCGGTAAAAACTGACAGTGTACTAGTGTTATAATCATTATCGCCCTTGCTTTTCTTCAGGCGATAATATATATTGTTTCGATACCGGTTCAACATAATATGTCCATATTGTGACATGAACCTTTTTTTTTCAGTGTTAACGCTCCTTCAGCCTTTTGGAACTCTGTTGCGACCCTCGCCGGACCATCCGAAGCGCTGGATCTTCAACTTTGCCCATGCTGCAGTTGGGTACGGCCTCTATGTCCTAGCTGGTAAGTGTTTTACACCTCACTTTGGACGCTATGGGAATGGCAAGTTCATTCCCTTTTAAGGATCTTCTTAAACCGATGCTATTCCATAAATACGAATTTCGAATTTATTTAGTTTTGTTTTTGTGGTCATTTGGTGTGGTGTTTTGTTGGTATCCTCCCTGCCCTTCTTTTATTGTCTGATCTTGGATCATGTTTGTTTTGGCAGTAATGCTTACGACTGTATACTGTAGTGGGGATGGACGAGTGGTCGGCGACCATAGTGAAGTTAAGGCTCCTGGGGTGTGGGCTGAAGACATTCTGACACCGTAGGTGCCCACTAGCCCCAGGACCAGTCAGGAAACCGGACATAATAGAGGAGAGGAAGTCTCGGGGAATTCTGTAGTTCAGCCGCAGTCAATCCAGAAATCCCTAATCAAGCTGGTTCACACATCTAAGCGAAGCTGGAATTCACATATCCAGTCAAGCCCGAGGCCTACTAGCCGAGATGGACCATAACGATATTAGTTAATTTACTCGTTTGACAAAACCATTGACAAGAGTAAACATAATAAGGTGTAAATAACACTAATGGGTCCCTAACTAAATATATATATAAGTCTCACCGTAAATAATAGCAGAAAGGTCCTGCTCGAACCAAGGATGAAAGAGAACTGTTTTGGCTACGGACTCATTCCGTAGCCAAAACAGTTATCTTAATTAATACAGAGGGTTCGAAGAAGCAATTCTTACATTTTTTGTCTTTTCATATTGTACTTAAAGACGAATTTCAGATGGGAAATGATCATGTTTGGCATACTTTCGTACTAGTAAAGTAAATAGTCCCCAACAAATTACAATGTTGTTGTTGCTGCTGTTGTTGCCGCCTCTCGTTGTCAAAGACCTCGTGGGGGGGGGGGGGTCGCAGGGCTTTGGTTCGAAGACATTCATCTTACTGTCTCATTGCCATCTATATTATTTCCTGGTCGTTCTTGTCCAGTGTTGCCATATTAGTAATTTACGCCAAACTGGCGTGTTGTGTGTGGCGTCAAACTTGGCCATTTTTCTTTTAACTGGATTATTTTTTGGCGTGGTTTAATTTTTTTTCTCAACAATTACGAAACGAAGACAAGCACAATGTTGCTACATTGCTGTCCAACCCCATCTTTTTGCCGATGTTCTCATGGTGGTATCGAGTATCCTGGTTTGAACTATAGCGACTTGCCTTCGTTCTTCCGATTTAACTCCGTCGATGCCTTGGGCAGTTCATCAGGCTTGGGTGCTCGCGTACTTGAATTCCTACCAAGATTTTTGTCACCATCGTCGATATCATACGTAGCCTAAAGTTTAACCGAAAAGGACTAGTTACCCCCTCGAGTTACCCATCACGAAGGCCAAACAACTTTTGGGGTTCTGTTGATAATCCTTCCAGTTTTGGTAGGTTTAAGCGTCTCTTTGGGTTTGGGGCTGAACAAATTTTTGGCGGATTCTTTGCTTTTTTAAAAGGCCGCGGATTATTGTTTTAGCGACCATCCGGCAACACTGTTCTTAGCGGTAGTTGTGCTGTAGTAACTCATTTTGTGCTTTCCTTTTAGTGATAAATATGTTCCTCGGGTCGATTCTTCGTGACGGCATCGAACCCTGGACTCGTTGGATCGTCGTTGCCTTTGCCGTCGTCTACCTCCTCACTCAGGCTGCTCATTTCCTCTTCAAGCGCTCTCCGCTCAAATCATCGAGCACCGAAAATATATTGCAGTCAGGCAAAGCCGAGCAGCCAAAGGTGCCACTTTTTCTTTTTAATTGATAGCACGGGATTGGCCGTTATACGAGTTGGCTCCTCCTTATGGGAGAAGTCAATTAGTGCCGGATTCAAGGTCCTAAGGCGTATTTTAGCCCCTCCTCGGGGACTCCTTCGGGAGTCAGGGGCCCGACCAACCACGAGAATCGAGGGAGTCGTATATTCAAACAATGGCTAAAAAACCTACGCAACCTAGTAAACTCCGGTGGTTCCGAGGACCGGGATTGGCCATTATATGAGTTGGCTCCTCCTTATGAGATTATGAGGGAGTCAACTAGTGTCAAGTGACAGCTTGCCTGTCTTGGAGGAGGAACCAAGTGGATCATAGTCTCGGCGCTCAGGTAGGCCGACCGAGTAGGAGGGTGTCACTTTTTCTTTTAAAGAGATAGCGCGCGTACGTGCAACCCTGGCGCTCGGACGGATTCAAGATCCTAAAGCGTTCTCTAGCCGCTCCCCGGGGACTTCTTGTGGAGTCGAGGGGAATCATGTACGAGAATTGAGGGAGACGTATATTCGAACAATGGCTAAAAAAAAACTACGCAACCTAGTAAACTCCGGTAGTTCCGAGGACCGGGATGGGCCATTATATGAGTTGGCTCCTCCTTATGAGATTATGAGGGAGTCAACTAGTGTCAAGTGACAGCTTGACTATCTTGGAGGAGGAACTAAGTGGATCGTAGTTTCGGCACCCAAGTAGGCCGACCAAGTAGGAAGGTGCCCCTTTTTCTTTTTAAGAGATAGCACGTACGTGCAACCCTGGCGCTCGGCCGGATTCAAGATCTTAAGGCGTTCTCTAGCCGCCCCTCGGGGACTCCTTCGGGAGTGGGGGACAACCACAAAAATCGAGGGAGTCGTATATTCAAACAGTGGCTAAAAAACCTACGCAACGCCAGTAAACTCCGGTAGTTCCGAGGACCGGGATTGACAGTTATATGAGTTGACTCCTCCTTATGGGAGAAGGAGTGTATGGGATGACTCCTCCCATAAGGAGGCAACTAGTGTCAAGTGACAGCTTGCCCGTCTTGGAGGAGGAACCAAGCCAGAGCAAAATAGCACTAGGGAATAGCGCTAAGACCTCAAAAAAGTGACACACACTCGAGTAGCAGCGACACTAGCGATAGTGAACGTCCTTACTGAAACTCAACCAGTCGTGCACCAACGCTGGCTCCAAGTACTTCAAATTGTGACCGCAGCAAAAAAAATAAAAAGATGAAACCTTCACTGTTTACCCCATGGGTGCAGATCGCATCTTGCTTAACTAGAAATTTCTGAACACGCAAGTCTGTCTCGGTTTAAATGCCGCAAGCGTAGCGGGCGAAGCTATGAGTATGGTCCGTTTGCAAAGCATGGAAAACATAGGTCTGGGCGCTACTCTCGAGGGTTGTTTTGCTCTGAACCAAGTGGATCATACTTTTGGCGCTCAAGTAGGCCGACAAAGTAGGAAGGTGTCACTTTTCTTTTTAAAAGATAGCGCATACGTGAAACCCTGGCGCTCGTACGGATTCAAGATATTAAGGAGTTCTCTAGCCGCTCCCCGGGGACTCCTTGGGGAGTCGAGGGGAGCCACGAGAATCGAGGGAGTCGCATGTTCAAACAATAGTTAAAACCTACGCAACCTAGTAAAATCCGGTAGCTCCGAGGGCCGGGATTGGCCGTTATATGAGTTGGCTCCTCCTTATGACATTATGAGGGAGTCGACTAGTGTCAAGTGACAGCTTGCCCGCCTTGGAGGAGGAGCCAAGTTGATCATAATTTCGGCGACCATTAGACAAAATAGCTCTTGTGCTGATGTTCCCCAGTTCTGTGGCTCTTGACCGATTCATGATCCTAAGGCATACTCGTGCCGTTCCCCGGTGGCTCATTGGGGAGTGGAGGGAAACCACGAGGATCGAGGGAGTCGTATATTCAAACAATGGCTTAAAACGGTTAGTCAGCCACGATGCTTTGGCAGCGATATTAATAATAACCATCGTTGCTGACTATTTGTTTTTAGCCATTGTTTGAAAATGTTTCCCAGTCAACTTGGGCCCAAGTAGTATTTATAATCAAGGGAGTCACTTGCTGAGGAACCCCCGGTCGGAAAACAACGAGTACACGGGGAATGCCTCCCTCTCGATTTCCTTCTATACTTTGCATCCCTTGACAGAATTATTCAGGTGACCTGATGATCCTGTGAAGGCTATGGTCTACGGTGCATAAAGCAGCGGAGCTTTCCAGACCGCCAGAATCCCCTTTCACTCTATCCAGTATGCACCGACTCAAATAACTAAAATCTCCTTGTTTTAGGGTTCGTCCATTGAACTCGTTTGGTACTGCTACGTCGCTGTTGCTCTGGGATTCACCATCGCTGTGATTGTTGGTATAGCCTAGTCGGTTCTTACAAGTTTAGTGCAGTCCCTGTTTTTAGTCGAAATTGAAGAGGAATAAATATTTTTTCTACCTTCCTCAGTGAGGAATACATCCGGCTTTTTCTGACGTCTACATCCTCGGATTCCGGTCCGTGATTTCCGGTCTCGGATTTCTCGGATTCCAACCCTAGCAGCTAGCTCCTGCTACTTTTAGAGATCTTCCAAAGTATATAATCAACCAGTCAATTCCTTTTAAAGGGTCACAGAAGAGCTTATTGTGTGGCGAAAAGGTAAAGTAGGAAGGATTTGGATGCCGGAAGACGATGATGAACAGTGGGAGATAGATAGATAGATATAGATAGATATATTTATTACACGACTTCGTAGTAAGATTAAGATAAAACTCACTAAATTACGTCGTTATTACAAAAATACACAATTATTCGTTTCATATCGTTAAAAGCACTAGTAAAATATGGCACGAATGAGTTTGCATATCGGTTAGTTCTGGTCTTCACCGGTTGCAGATTGACGGGTAGTTCGTTTTACAATTGGTTCAGGCGGTAGGATTGATCGGTGTCGACTTGATAAGACAAATTTCCCGAAGCTCATTATTAGTTCTTGCCGTCTTTCGTGCAAGGTTGTTAGGTCGAGCTTCTCCAGCTGTTCAACGTATGTCGAGTCACTTTGGAGGGAGGGGAGGAGTGGAAGAAAGGGGTTCTTACGGGCTTCCGTCTCCCTCCTATACTCAAACACCTCGGCCGAGTTGGTCTGGGGTCGAAATATATTACTATTCCGACCCGTGAGCAACCCGGGCAAGGCCCATGCAGTAGATTCTTAGATGCATGGAAGAAGTGGAAGAAAGAAGATTGGCCGAAGAAGCTTATCACGGGTAAACTGTTGCTGCATTCCAGTCCAAATTCTCTGTAAGAAAAAGTAGATCGGCTCCAGTGCATGAACTCTCGCAATGTCTGTCCCTGTCGAAGTACACTCCCAATTACGCGCTATCTCGACCAGCATTAGTTGCATTTTTTATCTGAATTCTCATTTCTCGCTTCTCAATTCTCGCTTTTGACAAAAACGCTATTTAGCCACCCGTTAGTCCCTGCTTATAGGGATTGAACATCCGCCCATTGCTGACCAATCAGGGAGGAGAACGGACGATAATCAAGGAACTCAGTAGTACCGAAGCCGCTTTTGGATTCTGCAGAATCACGAAGTATTCCACGTTCTCGATTTCGACAAAAACGCAAGAAAATGAGATTTGGCTTCATCTCAGTAGTAATAAAACGCAAAGTAGGAGCATCGAAAGGAGAATCGCGAGGAGAAAAACGCCATTATTAAATTGCGTTTTCGCAGATACCACGGGAACTCGATCTGCATTTTCTCGTTTTAAAGTTATCGTGGTATCTGATACCGCGGTTGCTTCACAAAAACGACAAATTGCCGAATTTGCGTTTTCTCTGATTTTTCCAAAAGAAAAACTTGTATCCAAACACGTTCCAAACTAACTGTTTTGTATAATTTTCCGGTTAAAGATGGATTCTTGGTCGGAAAACTGTGTCTCAATGTATATATTAAAGTTTAACCGAAAAGGGCTAGATGACTTATTCACTTACATTGGCTTGAAGACCCGCTGAAAATGAGTTATTTCGTTGTTCCGAAATTCACCGATAATCGATTTTCAAATAGTGGAATTTCCGTGTGACTTGTGGTGCCTCTATGCGCTTGTATTTTTGTTGCATGCCTTACGAGAAAGATTTATCATTTTTTTCTGTTCAGGCACTAAGCAATTCTCACCAATCTCACCACTGCCCACTGAAAAGCCGCATTTGTGTTGGGATTAAAATTTTCCGCGTCATAGTAGAATTTACGCTGTGAGGACGGCCGGAGATATTCTGAGCCTCATATCTAGAGCAGATAGTGGAAAATAAAAAAAATCCCTTTGCAGGATCCAAATAATTCGGTGTATCCAATTAAATGACACACAAATAATTTGGCTTTTCAGTTAAACTTTAAGAACGTGACCTTGTCTGTTGATCTACAATCCTCTATATGTGGGAAAACCACCGTATTATCATCACCTATACTGTGTCCGTTCGCGCTGCACGTCAAAAATGGGGTCCAAGACCAGAACATACATTTCAGAAGCCACCGGTGTGACATGGGTCCGAAAAACAGAACGCGCCTACAGCCTGGCCTCCAGTGATGTCCACATCCCAAAGATCTCAGCAGTCAACGAAAGAGCAGCGAAAGAAAATCTGTGCTCAAGCAGTGATAACTGAAAAACGGGGATAATCTGCTACAACAATTTGACCAATCCCTTTTCTAGCGAAATTTCACTTTCCGAAAATATTTGGGCCGTGAGTAGCAGCTCTGACTCCTTTACTCACTAGGGCCTAATGTCCGGTGTTTCCCTCTCGTGACGGCAGTTACACGGTTGGGTTATACCAGCTGAACTTTTTTGTCAGATTTTCTAGTCAAGATCCATTTTTGGTAGCCCAGTCGGGATGCTTCCGAGTTGTGCCACTAGATGTTCCCATAGTGGTATCGAGTATCCTGGTTTGAACTATAGCGACTTGCTTCCGTTCTTCCGATTTAAATCCGTCGATGCCATGGACAAGTTGATCAGGCTCGGGTACTCGCGCACTTGAATACTCTTGATGACTATCTCTCCTTGCTGATGCAAAATCTCCGGATACAAGAGGAAGAAAGAGAGAAACGGTATCACAGCTACTCCGAAAGATCGCCGTGATTGTTTGACACAGGACTTGAGTCATTGAGTTAGTCGTTACGGAGATGTTTACTCCTTCTTCCTGAGGATCACAGGCGTGTTTTGAACTTAAAGTTTAACTGAAAAGCCAACTTATTTGTGTGTCATTTAATTGGGTACACTGAATTATTTGGATTCTGCAAAGGGATTTTTTTTATTTTCCACTAGGCTATCTGCTCTAGTTATGAGGCTCAGAATATCTCCGACCGTCCCCACAGCGTAAATTCTACTATGATGCGGTAAATTTTAATCTCAACACAAATTGGGCTTTTCAGTGGGCAGTGGTGAGATTGGTGACGATTGCTTAGTGCCTGAACAAAAAAAAGAAGATAAATCTTTCTCGTAAGGCACACAACAAAAATACAAGCGCATAGAGGCACCACAAATCACACGGAAGTTCCACTATTTGAAAATCGATTATTCGTGAATAGCGGAACAACGGAGTAACTCATTTTCGGCGGGTCTTTAAGCCAATTTAAGTGAACAAGTGAATCCTAGCCCTTTTCGGTTAAACTTTAAGTCATATAGAGTATTCCTGCCAGGATTTTTGTCACGATCGTCGATCCCATACGTTAAAGTTTAACCGAAAAAGGTTGATGGGACAGTCTAGTTACCCATCACTTATTCACTCAAAGAGGCTTGAAGACCCGATGAAAATGCGTTACTTCGTTGCTCCGCTATTCACGAATTGTCGATTTTCGGATAGTGGACATTCCCTGTCGGATTTGTGTTGCCTCTATGCACTTTGTACCTGTGCTGTATGCTTGACGAAAAAGATTTACTAAAGATGTGAATTCAGGCACTGAGCAGCCTTCCCCAAGCTCGTCACTGCGTACTGAAAAGCCGCGTTTGTGGCGAGATTCAAATTTTCCGCGTCATAGTAGAATTTGCGCTGTGGGGACGGCCGAAGATATTCTGAACGGCATTACTAGAGCAGATAGTAGAAAATCAAAAAATCTCTCAGCAGAATCCAAACGAATCAGTGCATTCTTAACTAAACGATACAAAAAGTTGGCGGTTCAGTTAAACTTTAAAGTTGCTATTTTTTTCAACTTAGTAATACTATACTAGTATTAATTAATCTAGAATCTATAAATAGCACAGCAAAAGCGCTGCGTGTGAGGATGTGCTACTAGACTCGATAACAAAATAAACAGAAAAAGGAATTGGAGGTTGAACCATATACCAAAACAAAACTACAAAATTAGTGGCACTAAAAAAACAAGACCAAAGGTTCCGATGGGATCCCAAAAATTCAATATTTGATCCAGACAATTAGGTTTTGTCTTCGCCAGATCCAGTCTTCGCCAGGCCAAACAGCTAATCATTAAGTAATCCAAGCTCAGATACGGATTCAGCATGTGCGTTTACCTCTATAAGCCGATCGAAACGATCCTATAGCTTACTTCTGTGAATTTTGCGGTTTAGGCGAAATTCAAGAACTACTTGTCCGGCGAAAAACTAAAGCTCAAAAACGGATTCAGCGTATCTCCTTACCCCTATATCCAACATCTAATCAACTTCAAATACAAATTTAACTTCTAACAAATTTTCCGGTTTCAGCCGGATTCCGGACGAACTATATTTCCGGCTAAAGAGTGATTGTCATATACGGATTCTGCATCTCCTCTTACCCCAAATCTATCGTCTAATCAACTTCAAATAAAACTTTTACTTTTAACAAATTTTCCGGTTTTGGCCGGATTCCGGTTGAACTACTTGTCCGGCGATAAAATTATTTTCGCATTCTTGTTCAGCATGTCTTCTTACCCCTACATCAAACATCTAATCAACTTCAGATAAAACTTTAACTTCTAACAAACTTTCCGGTCTTGGCCGGATTCCGGGCGAACTAATTGTCCGGCGAGAAAATGGTTTTCATATTCGTGTTCAGCATGGTTTCTTACCCCAATATGAAACATCTAATCAACTTCAAATAAAACTTTTACTTTTAACAAACTTTCCGGTTTCGGCCGGATTCGGGGCGAACTACTTGTCCGGCGCAAAAATGGTTTTCATATTCGTGTTCAGCATGTCTTCTTACCCCATAATCGACTATCACATTAGCTGTTCAAAATATTTTGCTTGTCCCTTAATTTGAACCCCCACCCCTAAATGTAGGGCTACAGAGCCCATCTACGAACTCGACCTTACTCTTGACCCAAAGAGTGCTCACACCAAGTTTCATTAAAAAATATCTCATTCCCTTCGAGAGTTATCGTGCTCACAGACAGACGGACGGACGGACGGACAGACAGACAACTTTTGCGATGTCATAGGTATCCGTCACTAACGTTTTGGGATCCCGAAAAAACTTATATGCCGTTTATCCCGAAGCAACAAAAACGAACAAATAAAAAACATGAAGAATAAAATTTAGGTACATGACAAAAATGATTTTGAAAGTATGCCTACCGAGCAACTCCATGCGTAGCTCAGATTCAAATTGATTAAAACTATCCATTTCCTCTGCATATGTACTAAGAAAATGTTGATGCACTTGATGATGAGAGTGTCTTCCCTACCGGGAAAACCTCATCGTCCGTTCGCAGCATAAATTGGGCTCGAAAGGAGCTTCGCCAGAGTTGCCAGGGGTAACAAAAAAGCTCTACTTTGTTGGAAGTTGAAGTAACAACTTTTCTTTGAAAGAACACGTTTTGTTCTGTTACGACTATGCTTATAGTCAGTTCAAGGAACTGCCGTCCATACGTTAATTTAATAGTATTAAAACATAATGGTCGTCAAATTGTAAATTCAAGTTGTACTTCAAGTAGTACTAAGCACCTTTTTTCCGATCTTTAGGAGCTTGAAATATTGTATCAATGTGGCAACACTGAACGTTGCATGCAGAGGCACTGCTAGCCAAAATATTTCTGTTTGCGGGGCAAGGTATTTACTGACTGGCTGGTCATTTTTACCGACTGTTATTGCGAGAAAAAAACGACTGTTTTGACGAAAAATCAACTGTTCCGAAGAAAAATCGACTGTTTCTAAGAAAAAAATCCACCATTTAAAAAAAAAAATCGTTGCGCTTCGCGCTGACTCAGTTATTCTTTACCGGTAGAAATTCCTTCAGCCCAAGCTGACTGTGAATCATATTTGACGATGCAAAACGGATACGTAAGCAACATTGATACTAGAGCTATGTTTCGACCCTTCTTGGCGAGGGTCCTCTTCAGGCTCAAGCTGGAAAATGAACTTATGGAAAAACAGTTAAAGATTTTGTGAACTTCGTCTCTGAAAATTGGTAGGAGTTAATGGTTGGATTTCATTCTTGACGCGGCTGCTATTTTTGCTGTTCGATTGGGTCGTCGAAAGGTAAAAATTGTTCTCAATTTTGGCATATTTAAAGGTCATCTGAATGAAGTCTAACACCCTAAATTGCCACTTTTACATACTGCTTACCATTTATCTCTCGAAAACCGGACTAAAATCGGATGAAGTTTCACCATGCTATAATTTTCAGCCTTTTTTCCGACTTGTCTTGATCGTAACGCTCGCCGTAACAGTTGTAACAGTCCATGCGTAACAGTTCATGTTGTAACAGTCCACGCCGTAACAGTCCATGCGTTTATCCATCCATGCGCTGTTTATCCATCCATGCGTTATCAACGTACGTTTATCCATGCGATAATGACAGTTTAAATATTGGCGCTAAATTTGTCTTGGGAGGTCGCAACGAATCGCCATAGGGAGACTTAGAACTTCAAGAGTGGATAGCGCCGAAATCACGGAGCGAAAAAATACTTCTTCTCTGTACCGGTACTGTGAATGACGATCTGAGGGGTTCATGGAAGTATGGTAGGATCGTTCCGGTGTCCTTTAAGGAAAGATCTTTAATTGTTTTTCTACAAGCTCATTTTCCAGCTTGAGCCTGAAGAGGACCCTTGCCAAGAAGGGCCGAAATATAGCTCTAATAAAATGTAGCTGACGTATCCGTTTCGCATCGTCAAATACATTTTTTACCGACTAGCCGACAACATTGGGGGGCGTCCCCCCCCCCCATGCGTGATGCCCCTGGTTGTACGGATTAAGAACCTTTTACTTTCAATTTGAACAAGGGTGTCTAAGAAGACGTAAACAGCACGTGTAGCGCTACACAGCTTATCACACCTATTTCAACAGTCGCTGCGGTAACGTAGGCCTCGTCTCAGATGGGAATAGGTGCAAGGATAATATAAATACCGAAAAGCTTTTAGCTTCCCTTTTTTTAAATAATAGATAAATAATTTTCTGAAGTGAATTTCTTTCTACAGGTGAATGACTGTGACTTAACATTTTCCATTTTTGGGATCTCAAAACGTTAGTGACGGATACCTATGACATCGCAAAAGTTGTCCGTCTGTCCGTCCGTCCGTCTGTGAGCACGATAACTCTCGAAGGGAATGAGATATTTTGATGAAGCTTGGTGTGAGGATTTTTTGGGTCAAGAGTAAGGTCGAGTTCGTAGATGGGCTCTGTAGCCCTACATTTAGGGGTGGGGGAGGGGGTTTAAATTAAGGGACAAACAAAATATTTTGAAACAGCTAATGTGATAGTCGATTATGGGGTAAGAAGACATGCTGAACACGATGGTGAAAACCATTTTCTTGCCGGACAAGTAGTTAGCCCGGACTGTGTCTCAATGTATATATTAAAGTTTAACCGAAAAGAGCTAGATCACTTATTCACTTACATTGGCTTGAAGACCCGCTGAAAATGAGTTATTTCGTTGTTCCGATATTCACCGATAATCGATTTTCAAATAGTGGAATTTCCGTGTGATTTGTGGTGCCTCTATGTTGCATGCCTTACGAGAAAGATTTATAATTTTTGTCTGTTCAGGCACTAAGCAATCCTCACCAATCTCACCACTGCCCACTGAAAAGCCGCATTTGTGTTGGGATTAAAATTTCCCGCGTCATAGTAGAATTTACGCTGTGAGGACGGCCGGAGATATTCTGAGCCTCATATCTAGAGCAGATAGTGGAAAATAAAAAAAATCCCTTTGCAGGATCCAAATAGTTCGGTGTATCCAATTAAATGACACACAAATAATTTGGCTTTTCAGTTAAACTTTAAGAACGTGACCTTGCCTGTTGGTCTACAATCCGGTATATGTGGGAAAACCACCGTATTATCATCACCTATACTGTGTCCGTTCGCGCTGCATTCAAAAATGGGGTCCAAGACCAAACATACATTTCAGAAGCCACCGGTGTGACATGGGTCCGAAAAACAGAACGCGCCTACAGCCTGGCCTCCAGTGATGTTCACATCCCAAAGATCTCAGCAGTCAATGAAAGAGCAGCGAAAGAAAATCTGTGCTCAAGCAGTGATAACTGAAAAACGGGGATAATCTGCTACAACAGTTTGACCAATCCCTTTTCTAGCGAAATTTCACTTTCCGAAAATATTTGGGCCGTGAGTAGCAGCTCTGACTCCTTTACTCACTAGGGCCTAATGTCCGGTGTTTCCCTCTCGTGATGGCAGTTACACGGTTGGGTTATACCAGCTGAACTTTTTTGTCAGATTTTCTTGTCAAGATCCGTCTGAATTGTCCGTCTGTCCGTCCGTCTGTCCGTCCGTCCGTCTGTGAGCACGATAACTCTCGAAGGGAATGAGATATTTTGATGAAGCTTGGTGTGAGGATTCTTTGGGTCAAGAGTAAGGTCGAGTTCGTAGATGGGCTCTGTAGCCCTACATTTAGGGGTGGGGGAGGGGGTTTAAATTAAGGGGCAAACAAAATATTTTGAAACAGCTAATGTGATAGTCGATTATGGGGTAAGAAGACATGCTGAACACGATGGTGAAAACCATTTTCTTGCCGGTCAAGTAGTTAGCCCGGACTGTGTCTCAATGTATATATTAAAGTTTAACCGAAAAGAGCTAGATCACTTATTCACTTACATTGGCTTGAAGACCCGCTGAAAATGTGATAGTCGATTATGGGGTAAGAAGACATGCTGAACACGATGGTGAAAACCATTTTCTTGCCGGACAAGTAGTTAGCCCGGAATCCGGCCGAAACCAGAAAATTTGTTAAAAGCAAAAGTTTTATTTGAAGTTGATTAGATGTTCGATTTAGGGACGAGAAGACATGCTGAACACGATGGTGAAAACCGTTTTCTCGCTGGACTATTAGTTAGCACGGATGTTAGCACTGATTGTTAAAAGTAAAATTTGTATTTGAAGTTGATAAGATGACAGATTTAAGGGTAAGAAGAGACGCTGAATCTGTATATGACAATCATTTTTTTACCCGGACATATAGTTCGTCCGGAATCCGGTTGAAACCGGATTTTTTTTATCAGTTAAAGTTTTATTTGAAGTTGATTAGATGTTCTTTATAGGGATAAGGTGAAGCGCTGAATTCGTTTCTGAACTATCTTTTTTTGGCTGCACAAGTAGTTCGCTCGGAATTCGGCCGAAACCGGAAATTTGGCAGAAGTAAAGCAGGAAGTTTCGACCAGTATCGTCAAAATAGATATGGCTAATACAGGTATATCTGAACTTGATTTTCTCAGATGAATAGCCTGGCGAAGACTGGATCTGGCGTAGACAAGACCTAGTTGTCTGGGTCAAATATAAAATTTTTGGGATCCCATCGAAACCTTTGGTCTTGTTTATCAATGAACCAAGACCAGAATGTTGATTCACGTGGTTGCGCTTTCTATCGACTTGGATGTTGGAACATACAGCTTATCTTTTTTTTAATGACTAACGAGGAGACTGAGTCACTTAGCGTTTATCTCAGGCTTAGGCTGAGACAAAAAGGGATGGTTCACTCGGTACTCGGTCAGAACGTGAGGGTTGTTACCACAAGAATGTTTAGATTTTTGCTTTTTGGAGTCCTTGTCTCTTCGGTAAGTGTGATTCTGCTTTTAAACCGCACTTGCTAGGGACAAGAGATAGATAGACAGTTTCTTGTGTTGCGAGAGCAACACTTGGTTTTGTCTGTTTTTTTTTTTTTTTCTGTGCCGCCGGATTCAGCTTATTCCTGGAAACTGGTAAGGGTCTAACCTGTGTGGTTTTGACGGAAAGTGGGGACCTGAGGCCAGATTGATGAATATGACATCACATTTTGGAAAGCTCCGTAGAACTCTTGCCTGGGGCCAAAAAGGATGTTCTTTGCTTGTCCTCGAGCCAGAGCCTATGGTGTGCGAGCGAAGCAACAAAACCGAAGTGTTGCTGTCGCAACACATTAGTCGGCGAAGCCGGACAAAGGTTGCCGCAACACTTCACGTTGCCTAGGGAACGTAGGTCTAGTTTTATAAATGACTGTCGTGGTAAAAAATAAATAAATTAAGGTTTAACCGAATAGGGCTGAGATCCGACACTCTATTTACCCATCACTTATTCATTTAAACAACCCAATGAAAACGCGTTACTAATTTGCTCTCTGCTATTCATATAATCGATTTTCATCGAATGAACTTTTTCTTTCGGATTTTTGGTACCTCTATGCTTGAAATATTCAGCAAACGATTGCCAAAAAAAAATAAAAAATCTGTTTTGGGTCACACACAATAGCGGGCTTTCTTCAGAAGTGACCTTACAGAGGGTCGCCGTCACTACCCCCACCCGTCAGTTCGCCCACCCGTCAGTTCGCCCACTTCTAAAATCCGACAGTTCGCCCACCCGTCAGTTCGCCCACCCGTCAGTTCACCCACCCGTCAGTTCGCCCACCCGTCACTACGCCCACCCGTCAGTTCGCCCACCCGTCACTACGCCCACCCGTCATTTCGCCCACCCGTCACTACGCCCACCCGTCAGTTCGCCCACCCGTCAGTTCGCCCACCCGTCAGTTCGCCCACCGTCAGTTCGCCCACCCGTCAGTTCGCCCACCCGTCAGTTCGCCCACTCCTAAAATCCGTCAGTTGGCCCACTCTTGAAATCCGTCAGTTGGCCCACTCTTGAAATCCGTCAGTTGACCCACCTTTGAAATCCGTCAGTTCGCCCACTCCTGAAATCCGTCAGTTGACCCACTCTTGAAATCCGTCAGTTGGCCCACTCTTGAAATCCGTCAGTTCGCCCACTACTGAAATCCGTCAGTTGGCCCACTCTTGAAATCCGTCAGTTGGCCCACTAAAGAAGCCGCCACCCCAGGGGAACAGTCAGCTCAAGCCGACCCTGTCATTAAAGTCCGTGAAAGAAAGGCACTCAATCCCAGGAGATTACTCAGACGGAGAAGACCTTTCTCGGTTAATTAGGGTCAAGACGAGATGCCTATGTGTGTAACTTTTATGTTTACGTAAAGATGGATAGAAGAAGGGTACTATATGAAAAAATGCCGCGACCCCAGGGGTTTAATCAGAAGGAGCCGACAATTACGTAAACATTTAGTAAGATATATCAAAGCTTGTAGCGAGATTCTGCGGCAAATTAAATTGGAAAAGCTAGAAGATGAAAACAAAAGTAACAAGATCAAAGTTTTCGATGGGATCCCAAAAATGTAATACTTGATCCAGACAATTGGGTCTTTTCTTCGCTAGATCCATTTTTCGCCAGATCCAGTCTTCGCCTGATCCACTCTTTGCCAGGCTAATGATCTGAGAAAACCAAGTAAACCCCAGGGGTTTAATCAGAAGGAGCCGACAATTACGTAAACATTTAGTCACACATATCAAGAGCTTGTTGCGAGATTATAAAAAGGAAAAATAGAGTAACGAGTCTTTGAGTGAGAATAGTCAGCTCAAGTCGACCCTGTCATCAAAGTCCATGAAAGAAAGGCACTCAGTTCCAGGAGATTACTCAGACGGAGGCGACCTTTCTCGGTTAATTATGGTCAAGACGAGATGCCTATGGGTGTAACTTTTATGTTTACGTAAAGATGGATAGAAGAAGGGTACTATATGAACAAGACCAAAGGTTTCGATGGGATCCCAAAAAGTTAATATGTGATAAAGACAATTGGGTCTTGTCTTCGCCAGATCCAATCTTCGCCAGGCTAATCATCTGAGAAAACCAAGTTCAGATATACCTCTATAAGCCGTATCTATTGTGACGATATACTGATCGAAACTTCCTGCTTTTCTTCTGCCAAATTTTTGGTTTCGGAGGAATTCCGTGCGAACTACCGTACTTGTCCAGCAAAAAAAGAAGAAAGTTTAGAAACGAATTCAGCGTATCTCCTTATCCCTATAAAGAAAATCTAATCAACTTCAAGTAAAACTTTAACTTATAAAGAAAATCCAGTTTCAACCGGATTCCGGACGAACTATATGTGTGGGTAAAAAAAGATTCTCATATACAGATTCAGCGTCTCATCTTACCCCTAAATCTGTCATCTAATCCACTTCAAATAAAACTTTGCTAATAACAAATTTTCCGGTTTTGGCCGGATTCCGGGCGAACGAGTTGTCCGGGTAAAAAAGGCTTTTCACATACGTGTTCAGCATGTCTTCTTACCCCTACATCGAACATCTACTCAACTTCAAATAAAACTTTCACATTAACAAACTTTCCGGTCTTGGCCGCATTCTGGGCGAACTAATTGTCCGGCGAGAAAATGCTTTTCACCACCGTGTTCAGCATATCTTGTTACCCCATATTCGACTATCACATATGCTGTTTAAAAATATTTTGCTTGCCCCTTAATTTAAACCCGCTTTCTCATCCCTAAATGAAGGGCTACAAAGCCCATCTACGAACTTGACCTTACTCTTGACCCAAAGAATCGTCACACCAAGTTTCATCGAAATATCTCATTCCCTTCGAGAGTTATCGTGCTGACAGACGGACAGACGGACGGACAGACAGACAACTTTTGCGATGTCATAGGTATCCCTCACTTACGTTTTGGGATCCCAAAAAATGTTCCAGTCAAAGGCAAACCAAGTCGTTTAGCTCTACCCGGTCATTAAAGTCTACGAAAACAAGACCAAAGGTTTCGATGGGATCCCAAAAATTTAATATTTGATAAAGATAATCGGGTCTTGTGAGAGAACCAAGTTTAGATATACCTCTATAAGCCATATCTATTTTGACGATACTGATCTAAACTTCCTGCTTTACTACTGCCAAATTTCTGCCGAATTCAGCGTATCTCCTTATCCGTATAAAGAATATCTAATCATTCAAGTAAAACTTGAACTTAAAAATCCGGTTCCAACGGGTATCTGACTTCAAATGGTCATATTACAAAGATACGAAGACGGAGGTTTTGCTTGGATATTTGTTCGTTAGTTCCATATGGAAAAGCGGAGATTTTTTCAAGTTATGATGAAAGTGCACAAGATATGGCTAGTTCAGTTGGAAGTTTTTCAGTTTTTCCATATGGAAGTGATGGTGGTGGAAAAATCTCTGCAGGAAAACTTAAATTTCCGGTTTCAACCGGATTCCGGACGAACTATATGTGCGGGTAAAAAACGATTGTCATAAACAGATTCAGCGTCTCTTCTTACCCCTACATCTGTCATCTAATTAACTTGAGATACAAATTTTGCTAATAACAAATGTTACGGTTTTGGCCGGATTCCGGGCAAACAAGCTACAAGCTCGTGATATGTCTTACTAAATGTTTACGTAATTGTCGGATCCTTCTGATTAAACCCCTGGGGTCGCGGCGCTTTTTCATATAGTACCCTTCTTCTATCCATCTTTACGTAAACATAAAAGTTACACCCATAGGCATTTCGTCTTGACCCTAATTAACCGAGAAAGGTCGCCTCCGTGTGAGTAATCTCCTGGGACTGAGTGCCTTTCTTTCATGGACTTTAATGACAGGGTCGACTTGAGCTGACTATTCTCACTCAAAGACTCGTTACTCTATTTTTCCTTTTTATAATCTCGCAACAAGCTCTTGATATGTGTGACTAAATCATACTAAATGTTTACGTAATTGTCGGCTCCTTCTGATTAAACCCCTGGTGTTTACTTGGTTTTCTCAGATCATTAGCCTGGCGAAAACTGAATCAGATGAAGACTGGATCTGGCGAAAAATGAATCTGGCGAAGAAAAGACCCAATTGTCTGAATCAAATATTACATTTTTGGGATCCCATCGCAAACTTTGATCTTGTTACTTTTGTTTTCATCTTCTAGCTTTTCCAATTTAATTTGCAGCAGAATCTCGCAACAAGCTTTGATATATCTTACTAAATCTTTACGTAATTGTCGGCTCCTTCTGATTATACCCCTGGGGTTGCGGCACCTTTTCATATAGTACCCTTCTTCTATTCATCTTTACGTAAACATAAAAGTTACACCCATAGGCATCTCGTCTTGACCCTAATTAACCGAGAAAGGTCTTCTCCGTCTGAGTAATCTCCTTGGATTGAGTGCCTTTCTTTCACAGACTTTAATGACAGGGTCAGCTTGAGCTGACTATTCCCCTGAGGAGGCGGCTTCTTTAGTGGGTCAACTGACGGATTTCAAGAGTGGGCCAACTGACGGATTTCAGGAGTGGGCGAACTGACGGATTTCAAGAGTGGGCCAACTGACGGATTTCAAGAGTGGGCCAACTGACGGATTTCAGGAGTGGGCGAACTGACGGATTTCAAAGGTGGGTCAACTGACGGATTTCCAGAGTGGGCCAACTGACGGATTTCAAGAGTGGGCCAACTGACGGATTTGAGGAGTGGGCGAACTGGCGGGTGGGCGAACTGACGGGTGGGCGAACTGACGGTAGGCGAACTGACGGTATGCGAACTGACGGGTGGGCGAACTGACGGGTGGGCGTAGTGACGGGTGGGCGAACTGACGGGTGGGCGTAGTGACGGGTGGGCGAACTGACGGGTAGGCGTAGTGACGGGTGGGCGAACTGACGGGTGGGCGTAGTGACGGGTGGGCGAACTGACGGATTTTGGTGGGCCAACTGACGGGTGGGCGAACTGTCGGAAAAAGTGGGCGAACTGACGGAATTTTTGGGCGAACTGACGGGTGGGCGAACTGACGGGTGGGCCAACTGACGGGTTCCCCTTACAGACTGGAACTGAAAATTTCCTGGGCTTCGCTTCAGGAGCCATTGAAATGCGCGCTTTAGTTGAAATTCAAATTCCCTGCGTCGGGATGAACTTTGTCTCGTCGGGCCAGCAGTTCGTATTCTGAACCTCACTACTATAGAGCCCAAGATGAAACAAGTGCGCAAGCGCTCGAACGTGGAGTGGGAAAGTAAAACGTTTATCATATCTTGTATACGAAGAGCCCAAGAACCACTTAGTTTTCCTTGACCCGGTAGGGTGTAGGGGGGAGGGGGGAGACCCCCAAATGACACATCTAGACTAAATGCCAAAAGTACACCAAATTTTGAACTTCTTATACCTGTTTTCAGGTCACGAATTTCACTTGGCAATCTGGGCCCAGTTGCCCCTGGAGCCTTTGGGTGTGGGGTAGGGGTGGACCCCTCCAAGACACATAAACACAATGAAAACAAATACTCCAAGCTTCACCTTGACACCAGTCATGGTTCACATGTTACGTAGTGAACCCATCCTAGTTCAAAACGTTCCTCAAAACGTACATCTCGACAGGTATGTCCATAAGAATACCAACTTCCGATTTGGTACCAGTCACGGATCACAAACTTGACCCAAGGGCAATCTGTGACCAGTTGCCTATAAACAGGAAAATTGGGTGTGGTTAAATATCTTAAATATCTTCCCGACCCAAAGATCTAGAGCGCAAGAAATTTCATCGTTGTATCTCCAGACCATTGCTAGGCCCAAGACTAGCCTAACCAGAACACATCAGCCCATAGTTCGGCATGTACATGGGGTTTTATTGTAAATCATAGGCCTATACATTATCAGTTCTGAACATGAATAAAAACTGGTGATACTTAGTTACACGTATTCCAAAGGACTCGGTGCTCACGTAATCCAACTGAAAACGACTGATCATGACTGAATGAAATGCCGGAGCTTACATAACTTCGGTACAGCGCTCGAGGCGAAGTGAAATCAATGCTGTTCTCCCGTGGATGGTGATAATTCCAAAAATTATAAATAATGATTATATTAATTAATAAATACATAAATGAATACTAAAGGTCTATTCTAAGAATGAAGGTGGAAACTAAAGAAAAGGGAAAAAACCGGTTACAGACTATGTCTCTGTAACACATTCGTCACTGTTCAGTTCAGTTCAATTCAGTTTATTCTTGAAACCGATACAACGGTCAAGCCGATTTGGTGGTTCTCGTCCACATCAACACTCATTATATATGTATATACAAAAAAAATATACTCTACACTAGTTTAGACATTGGCAAATTGAAAACTGCCCCTGAACCGAGTGCGTGTGGGGGGTGGGACCTCCAAAAGGCAGAAGTAAATCCCAATGCCCACACAGACACCAAGTTTCATCTTGATGCATGTCATGTTTCACGAGCTGTGAACTCAGCAAAAAAGGGTGAAAACCGAAAATCGGCTACAGCGGCCGCAAGAGTCCACTAAACACAAATCCAAAATCCCTTCGCAGGGTCAAACTAATTCAGTAAGCGGGATTTCACTGGTCTGTGTCATTATACGAAAACACGAAAAAAGAGAGACTGAATAAATAAAATAAACGATCATGTCTTGTCAAAATTGTTGGCAGTACTCACGGCGAAAAGGTCGAAAATAGTTAGTTTTCCTAATCACGTTTCTTCAGTCTCAGTCGGCTCCCGACCAGTGTTGCCACAGGTCTCAGAATTCTGCAATTTGTCACAAGTTTTTGACTTCTTCCCCGATTCACAGTAATGAAAAATTGTCACAAGAAATCGAACTCATGCCTAAAATGTTGCAAATCTGTCGATTCCAAAGCATTTTGGCCATATTTCAAGGCAACTCTTTCCGGATTCTTTTTTTTTTACGATTATTAGCTCCTCTTATAGCAAATTTGAACCTTAGAATCCAAGAGTTTTTCGTTGAAAGTGAAAAAAGAACCGAATTTCGTGTCACAGATTTCTGCGGCCAAATGTCACAGGTTCCGTCAGAGATAAGTGGCAACACTGCTCCCGAAAGCAGAGCTGGAAGAGGAGGTGGTAAGTAAGCATGTGGGTTGGATCTACTAGGAGACGGCCGAGTGGTCTTCATGAGTGGTCTTCATGAGGCTAATAGTAGTAAATTTTGTTGTATTATTTAGTGTAGTTGAGAAAATAGGAATATCCCATTTCAGGCTTTGGCAGACAGCCAATACTCTCCCAAGAATGGCGAATGGTATACAGCTTCATTTCAACGTTACCTCAGTCAAGGTAGAGCCCAGTCTGTCTACACTGGATGTGGAGTAGACAAGGGATGTTTTGGCTATCCAAATAATTGCTTAGAATCTGCAGAGTGCGATCTCCTCGTAACTTACAAAAACAGGACTAATGCTCAGTTCGAGTTTAAAGTTTACGGAGTTACTGGATCGTCGGAAGACAACTATGTTGCCGTTGGATTTTCGAGTGACACCAAGATGGGTGACGACAGCGTCACAGACTGCTCATTTGTTGGTGGTAAAGCAAGTATCGCAATGTCTTATAATGAAGGAGAAAACAACTATAGGCTTCCCGATGTAAGTAACACATTCCAAAATTTGCTAAGCCGACTGAAGGCTTAAAAACAAGAGCTGGAAGCTCATATGGCACTTGCAAGGCTGGGTTAGAAGATGAAAGTAGGAATTCGCCAATTCGTGTTTTTTTTTTTTGATCATTTGTAAGCAAAACCCTTGAGATAAGAATGATCATGGGTCCTTGGAAATCACGAGACTGTATCGTTTGGCAATGCATTTGGCTGTGCGCACTTTAAGGGCGCTAGAAAATCAACTGTAATCAAAACTCTTGAAGCAAAAAAGATGACCACCAGCAGCACGAAAATGTATATTTTACTCAAAAGTACTGTTTGTACTTTAAGGAATTCAGTTGTAAGCAAAACCCTTGAGGCAAATTTGATCATGGGCTCATAGGGATAACGAAAATGTATATATTGCTTAAAAGTACTTTTTGTACTTTGCGGTTAGCATTAGTAGGCTACTTTAAGGGATGGTCGGATCTGGGAACTAACTATTTCTTAGCCAATCATGTCAAGTCTCTAATTTTCAAGCCAAGTTTCATCGTCCTAGCATGTCTGGAAGTACCTTAACTTGCGATCACCGGAATTCCGGACCCCCCCCCCCTAACTCCCCCACAATACCCGAATCCGGTCCGGTTTTGTCACTGATCTACATAGGGCTTGTGCTTGTTCTTCCCACCAAGTTTCATTCCGATCGCTCCACTCCAAGCATGTCACATGGTTTCCGGACCCCCCTCCGACCCCCCCCCCAGCTTCATCGGATCCAGTCCGGACTTGAAATGGGACATCCGAGACATGTGGTCGTTCTACATATTAAGTTTCATTATGATCCGATCACCCGTTCGGAAGTTATACATACCTCAAGAGTCCGGATTCCTCCTCCCTCCACTCCCCCCACGATGGTCGGATCGGGAAGCTGACTGTTTCCAGGTTAATCTGGTCGTGTCCCTGATTTGCCTGCCAAGTTTCATCGTCCTAGCCCACCTGGAAGTATCTTAACTCCGTATGACCGGAATTCCGGAACCTCCCTCCAATTCCCCCTCCCCCAGTGCACGAATCCGGTCCGGTTCTGTCAATGATGTACCTAGGGGTTGTGCTTGTTCCTCCCACCAAGTTTCATCCCGATCGCTCCACTCTAAGCGTTTAACATGATTTCCGGTTCCCCCCTCCGACCCCTCCCACATTCATCGGATTCGGTCCGGACTTGAGTTGGGACATGTGAGACATGATGTCTTTCCAAATATCAAGTTTCATTAAGATCCGATTACCCGTTCGAAAGTTATGCATGTCACTAAATTCCGGATTCCGGCTCCCCTCCCTCCCCCCACGATGGTCGGATCGGGCAAGTGACGATTTCCAAGTTAGTTTGGTCGGACCCCTAATACGCCTGCCAAGTTTCATCGTCCTAGCGTATCTGGAAGTACCCTAACTCGCGATCACCGGACTGACCGACCGACCGAACGACCGACGGAAAAGTGATCGGTATATGGCACTTGGCCGGAAGGCAAGTGCCATAAAAAGTTAGTGGAAAAATTCTCTAAGTGCGGAAAAGTCAGTGCCCTTAGCAGGTGCTTAAGCCCGTATACAAACATAGACTTCTCGATAGACTGGGGCTATCTCTTTCTATTTGACTGAAATGAAGTGGGGGGTAGGTTTGTGTACCCTTTAGTGTTTCAGTATAGTAGCGTGTCCGACGAAAACGGATACTTGTCCTACACCATCATCGAAAATATAAGAAATAAATAATTTAACTTCGTGAGATATAGGATTTTCTACTTTGAGACTGAATTATCAGCGTTTTGGTAACTATTCTGAACTTATAGGCTGCTGGAAACGTTTTTACGACCTTTCTTTATTGCTTAATTACAATCTTGGACCAGAGTTGAATCGGAAATGAGAACTTGAAGGTTTCAAACTTTTACCTAAAAAAGCCTCGTATCCTATTGGTCAGTTTTTGCACCTACAAGTCAAAGCCTGGCTTCCTAATAGCAACAACAAATCAGCACAAGAACCTCCGTCTCCCTGTCTCTGTAATACGACAATGCGGAGCCGAATCTATTCGAGATAGCCTGCCCGATGCAAACGAGTGGAGGGTAGGTGGTACGCGGAACATCACAATTCGTTACCTCTACAAACAGCTATATCGCAGTAGAGCCCCGGAGAAGAAATTTCAAGAGTACTAGTCGATTGGTTGTCTACCATCATAGTCGCTGCATGCGATTAAAGACATAAGTTCTATCTAATTATTTGTTCTTGATAATAGGTAAGACAGGTCCTTTAAGTTTAATTACCCTAGTCGGTCGGTATTGAATTAAAATAAATAAATAATAAACACGTGTCCTGCTATTTCTAGCCAAGTGTTGGAGTCGAGCTGCTGGAAAGTGAACAAGCAGATGGGTACATGTACTGCCGCTTCCTGCTAGATAATGTGATAAGTCATAACGGCAACACTGTTGACATAGGTTCGAACAACTACCATATCATGTTAGCAGCTGGACCGGCCTTAACAGGTAAGTGTTCAGTTGGAATTCCGCAGTTCTTGAAAATCGGACCATGTGCAAACCCAGCCTTAATTTCGTGACAAGGTTGGGATAAAATGGGGTAAGAAATAATATATTACTTTAGTATAAAAGTATAAAAGATAGTTTTTTTTAGATGGGATTAATAATTTTTAAGTTATAAAATTTGGATTGATAGTGCAGCTGACGTTAATTTCTTTTGTGTTAAAATATTAGATTTTTTTCTTTTAAGATTTTAACGTCACTGGGTGGAGGTGGACTGGAGGGGTTCCGGCTAGAACCCCCCGGCTACCCCCGGACATAACTCCCCCGCCAACCCCCCCTCCATCCACAGTATTAATAAGATGCAATATATGTTCATGAAAAGTATATATGAAAATGAATATATTTACACGAAAGCCCAAAGGCCATGGCAATAATATAATGTTGACATTGCTTAAATACACATAATACTAAAGACATACATAACTATAAATAAATAATCGCGGTGGCGCAAACCAATCCATACCATATAGTTGCCATATAGATACGATCGACCAGCGAACCGCCGTCGCACGTTCACATTTCACTCGCCTGTCTAGGGATTTCTAATTTCCTACATCTTCGAATTCGGGGGGGCGTTTGGCCCGGGGGGCGGCGGTTTGGTACTCGGGGGGTTCGCCGGGGAGGTTTGTTACCGGGGGGGGGGCAAGGGGGGCTTTGTCCAGGGCGATTTTAGCCGGGAGGGGCTTAACCGGAACCCCTTCAGTCCACATACCTCCACTCAGTGACGTTAAAAATCTGAAAAGAAACAAATCTAACATTATAACACACACAAATTATCGTCACCAACACTATAAATCCAATTTTTACAATTTAAAATTATTAATCTCTACATTTAACTCGAGTGTCTAGGGAAAATCCTTAAGTGCTCGCGCTTCTAACTGCAGTTTTTAACAAGATTTTAGAATTTCCTATATATTTGAATTCGGGGTTGGGGGTTTGGCCGGGGGGCCGGTTTGGTACCCGAGGGGTTCGCCGGGGAGGTTTGGTACCGGGGGGGGGGCAAGGGGGTTTAGCCGGGGAGGGGCTTAGATGGAACCCCTCCATTCCACCTCCACTCGGTGACGTCACAAATTATCGTCACCAACACTGTAAATCCAACTTTTACGATTTAAAATTATTAATCCCTACTAAAAAAAACTGTCTAATGTCATTATATCTTACCCCATTTAATCACATCCTTGTCATGAATTTTCACTAATTGTTTCCAAAAATGGCTGTTTTTAAGGAAAAATAATACCTTGAAAAATGGCCATAAAAATGCCTGTGGGAGACAAACAGTTCACTTAGTTGATCTCCTATGTGTGTGGGGGGGGGGGGTCTTGTTGTATAATATTTTGATTTCTAAAATGTTAAGGAGCGCGTGTTGATTTTGCTCCCGGCTTCAGATAGCCTTCTTATCGACTTATCGACATTGATCGACCGATTGGATGAAATCGTTGAGGCGAATTTCAACAGAGAAAATTCTAACTACCCGACCTAAGCTACGAATCTAAGGCGGAAAAGATACTACGCGGGAAAAAAAGCTTGCAAAAAAAAAACGTTTCTTTTTGCAGGATCTATCCAAGAGCACAGGATCGTGACCGCGAGCCGCGCAAAAGTCAACCTCACCGACTTTAGTAGTGTTGTAATCAGCACCGGCACCAGCTTGGCTTCGATTCACGGCATTATGATGACACTCGCCTGGATGCTGTTTATCTCCATAGCAACATTCTTACCGAAGCACCATAGGCAGTCATGGAGTGAAAAGAAGTTATTTGGCAATGCTGTCTGGTTTACTGTAAGTACTCTAGGATGCGTTCCTGTTTCCCAATAATTTATGAAAGCTATCGTCGTATTTCTAATCTGCGGCATAATCAACACAAAAAACGTTCCAACCCTCCAACACTTTTCGACATTTTCAGAGAAATTTCTTTTTGTCCAAGTTTATAGGGTTATTTTTAAGGAATAAAAATTAAATAGGTTTTACTTCTTGGTAATTTTAGTTGGTAATTCTATAATACGTGGGGATTCGCAATATCGTTAGTAGTGTAGGTATCAGTCTACCACAAATCCCTGATTTTGGGAAAGCCTATGCCAAACGCTGGATACTGGGGTCCAATCAAATATTGATGATTTGAGTGAAGCTCAAAAATCAACCAATCAGAATTCACCTGTAGTGAGGTAGGTCAGGGTTAAGGTGCCAACAGCTATCCGGCGTTAGGGTGTCCAGGGTTAAGCATAGGCTATGCCAAACGCTAGGCATATCCACCGTTTGGCATATGGTATCCAAAAATCAGGGGTTTGTGGTTGACTGTAGTGTATCTGTCTTTTTTATTGTGTTCTAGAGCTTTGTTTCACATCGTAACTTATCAGAAGTTTTTTTCTCTCCTACATAAGTTCGTTTTTGTACTCCATCCTTACCATTTTGGCATTGCGATGGGTACAAAATAATAAACAAAACAAATTCACCGCTTTAAGGATAATGTAGGGAGGAAAGGAACTCTGTGTGTGTTGGGGGGGGGGGGTGCTGTTGTAAATTTTTTGATTTCTAAAATGTCAACGAGCGCGTGTTGATTTTGTTTCTGGTTTAAGATAGGCTGCTAAGATGGCTGCTAAAAATAATCTATTCCACAAAAGTAAATGATGTGGTTTCGGGGGTGGTGCTTCAGGCTAGGTCTTGAATGGGTAGCTGGAACCTTGTGAATAGCGTGGAAATCTTCTTTAGACCGGCGGGACTGACCTTATTTTTCACTCTCAAAACCATTGAACAGACGAGGGGTAGGGATGTCCTAGGGATGTCTCTCGATAAAATAAAATGTGTACTTCTCTCAGTTGAATACAAAAAGTCTCCATAGGTCCAACAGATGGTAAGTTGATGATTATCCCTAAACGAGGTTGATGATGCTGATGACGGATCAGCATCATCTAGGTAACGCTAGGTCACAAAGACGTTAAGGCACACACGTCATCAAACGGCAGTCACCCGAACTTATTGCCTAGATGGCTTATGTGTTTACACCATGGTTGGGAATGACAACGACACTGGATGGGGCGTTCGGAGCCACAACAGTAAACAATCAAGAGAGGAGAAGAAAGAATGCCTGAAGAATGCTGTATTTAAAAAAGCTCAATGAGGTCCACTTGTAGAATGGATTTTGACGACTACGTTTCTCATTTCAGCTTCATAGGATTACAACAGTCCTGGGAGTTCTTCTGGCATTAATCGGCTTCATCATCATTTTTGTCTATGTTGAAGGATGGGTGGATCCTGGAAAACCTTTGGCAAACGCACACGCTGTGATAGGGGTCATCATAACAGGTATAGTATACCGAGAAGAGGGGTTTTGGGGATCCCAGCGGATGTTAAGTGTACCCACGAAGTCGTAAATTTGACAGTCCGCCTGCCTGTCGGTCGCCCTTCTGCGGGTGGCACTGCTGAGGGTTCCCCCTTGGACAAGCAATAACAGATTATCATCAAAGTATGGAGTTGCAAGACCTGTTTCCGGAATTCGGGAAAGGCGAGAGCGCTTTAAGAGCAGCCTCAATACAGCTCAGCAGATGATTTACGCCGTGTAAATTATGTCAGTGTGTGTTGTTTCCTTTTCATTTTATGATTATGTTGTTGCCATGCCAGTGATGCTCTTCTTTCCTTTCTTTCTTGGTTCTTTTTTTTTTCTTCTATATTTAATTACTCCCGTCTTTTTGTCCATCTGTGCATTATGATGGGAAATAAATCTATTATTATTATTATTATTATTGTTATATCCGTCCGCCTTTCTGTCTGTCCGGCCGTTCCTCTGATGGTCCGTCTGTCTGTCACCCTTCTACATGCCCGTCCGCTTTTATGCTGTTCGTCCGTCCGTCTGCCTGTCCGTCGCCTTTCTGCCTGTCCGTCCGCCTTTCTGTCTGCCTGTGTCCTTCCGTCTGTGGTCGCGATAACTCTCGAACGGATGAGACATTTAGATGAGAGATATTTACTTATCGGTAGTCTGTCAGATCTCTTCGGTTGCGATATCACCCTGTTCGCAGAGCTGTGCAAAATTTGGGTCGGGGTCACTACGTCCAAATGTCATTTCTTCCACACGCCAGTTCGTCCACACGCCATTTCGTCCCGACGTCAATTTCCCAAAAGTCAGTTTACCCACAGGCCAGTTCGCCTCACACGTCAGTTCGTCCTCACGTCAGTTTATCCACACGCCAGTTCGTCCACACGTCATTTCGTCCCCACGTCAATTTCCCAAAAGTCAGTTTACCCACAGGCCAGTTCGCCTCACACGTCAGTTCGTCCTCACGTCAGTTCATCCACACGCCAGTTCGCCCACACGTCAGTTCGCTCACCGTCACTTCATCCACCCTAGAAATCCGTCAGACAGTTCGCCTCTTTAATGATCCAGTAGAGCTGATCAAACGAATGAGGACGTTTCTGCGTGTGGGCGAACTGTCAGAAAATGGGGCTTCGTGATGTTTGTGAAAACTGTCACATTTGGGAGTTAGCGACCAGACATATGGGTGAACTGTCGGATTTTAGAAGAGGGCGAACTGACATAAAGGCGCTATCGCTGGATGATCGTGTCGATTCCACTGCCAGTAGCTGCTTTTCATATTTATGATCTTCTTTAGCCTTGGCAGTCCTTCAGCCCATTGGTGCAATGCTGCGACCTGCCCCTGACCATTCGAGGCGGTGGATCTTCAATGTCTGTCACGCCTGTGCAGGGTACGGCGCTTACCTTTTAGCTGGTAAGTGATTTTGTCACAATGAAAGCTCACCTACGAGCGGTAGAGATAAGAGATAATTTAATTATATTTTTGATACTTGCTGGCGTTAAACGGGTGCGTGCTTCTGTGCCAACCGAGATTGACCAGATCTTACTTACTGGGTCTCGACTAAATCGTAACGGAATTTCATACAAGCGTGACGTCACACCCATATTATCTATTTTTCCTCAGGAAACAAAAAATGTTAGTTTCTTCCTATCGGTGAATGTATATTTGAATGTATATATATAGAGCCGAGCGCGTTTACATTTATGAAACCGTCTAGGGACAATCAAATGCTATGTTGGGGCCACAATCACGTGACGTCACTAAATACGTCACGGCTGTATGGAATTCCGTTACGATTAAGTCGACACCACTTACTGGGGGGGGGGGGGCTGTCTCCGACCGTTCTTTGCAATATTAACCAGATTCTGTTACCGGACGAAGCCTGAAATGTAGTCAAAATTCGGTCCTAAAAGCGATGGTTGAGCCCTATATCCGGGGACAGCAAAGTTCAGTTCAAAACCGGCATTTTTCTCAAGAGTCCCAATCCTGATTCAAACTCAAGCTTCGTTATATAAAGTCTCAAAAGAAGGTACAAAACTCTTTTGCAAATCTCTGGTTCGCACATTTGATTGGCTGCAATTTACTGTGAAGTGTAGACTATTGGAGAGGAGCTGGAATCAGGCTTTCAAACTATCTTTCTGCACTTTCAGAAAGCATCTTCATGAACTTGCACTCTCGGGCAGTGCATAGCACTGTCATCCATTAATACGATCGCGTCATGATCTTTTTATTTTGTTTTACCGTTGTCAGTATGTTTCTCGGTTGTACGGCTCGAATCCGGCATTCGAATCCGGCAAAAAGTCACAAAAGAAGGTACACAATTCTTTTGCAAACCTCTGGTTAGCGAGCGGTTGAGCCCTGAATCCGGGGACAGCACAATTCAGTTCAAAACCGGCATTTTCCTCAAGAGTCGCAACCCTGATTCAAACTCAAGCTCGAGAAAACTCATGTTTCTCGGTTGTACTTTGGTAGACGGCATTCGGGAATGGACATGTTGGGTTACCCCATAGGATTTCCCCACTTGGGGCAGTGCAAATAACTGTCTATTCATTCATACAAACAACTTTGCCTTTTCTATTTTGCAGTTCTCAATATGTTCCTCGGTTGTATCTTGGCAGACGGTATTCAGGAATGGGCAAGTTGGGTTATCCTAGGTTTTGCCGCTGCGTATCTTATCACCCAGATAGCTCACTTCGTACTGGGTCGTGTCGTTCGCAAGTCATCTGCCGACAAGGACACTGACCAATCAGGAGAGCGGGATCCGGCTAAGGTAATTGTTCTTTGCCATCTAGTGGCTATATGAGCTAGCACGTGTATCACGGTTGTTAAAGGACCCCTCTTGCTTATTCTGCTTTTTATAATATATCTAGCTCCCATACAGAATTATAAGCTTCTAAAATCCCCACCTTTCTCCATTGTTTCGTTTTCTGCCTACGAAATTTTAGC
The DNA here is from genome assembly GCA_023053555.1 of Branchinecta lindahli. Taxonomy (NCBI): domain Eukaryota; kingdom Metazoa; phylum Arthropoda; class Branchiopoda; order Anostraca; family Branchinectidae; genus Branchinecta; species Branchinecta lindahli. Next base: position 22,969,135 of record JAKZAO010000012.1, read on the forward strand.
GCTTTTTTGGCCTTGCCGAGTTTTGCCGGTCACACGACGAAACGTTTGCCGGGATCATCAACGTCTGCTGACAACTCTTTCACGAATAAGGATCTGAGAAGCTTTTGTTTATTACTTCTTTTATTTGCTTAGTTTTCACACTTTTGAACAACGGCGCGATCAGTTTTCAAATGTTATGCGCTCAGCCGCCGCGTCGGAGAGCAGGAAGGCTGGACACAGTCGACAAGCGCTAACGAGAAAATCGCTACTTTCAGGTGGAAAGTAATGGTATGTTCGAAAAACATTTTTTCTGATCCATTTCATGGGGAAAAGATCATTTCTAGTAAGAGTTGTGCTTTAAAAGAGCTGTGGGAGCTATGGACGACTGCGAGTGGACGAACTTTGCACATGAAATGCAAAAAACACTCAAAATTTTGATAATTATTTAACCTACTTATAATAACAATAAGGTATTTCAAAGCCCAGGGGCCACATACATAACAAAACAATAAGACGCATTACAAAAGAAAACAACAACAGTATTTTCCTACGGTTATGAAGCCTCACGAATAAGCTTAGTCGCTCTTAGCTTCATCGCTCCGTCTGTATAATCACACACCTTTGTTACAACCCTTTCCGAAGTGCTGCTATTCAGGATGTCCGGTAGAAGCAATATAAACAAACATCTATAGCTGAGGTTGCCTCCAATTGGCACTACACACCTTGACAATCGAGGAAACGAATATTTTCAGGGGTCGGCATCAGGACATCTGCCACTGACCGAGGCCCGACTTCTGCCACTGCCCGTGCGGGTCTTTCTCGGTGTGGCTGGAAATCGGGGGGGGGGGGGGGGGGGGGACGGATGCACTGATTGCTCCCATGGATATTTGATTCAGCGCACTTGTGCCAAAGGCAAGCAACAGTTTTTGTCTACGGCTGGCAAGAGATCTTAGACCAAATTGTTAAGGGAAGGCACAGCATGGGATTTAGGGTGAAAACTATCTCTACACTAACTGATCGCCCTCGAAAGTTAGACCATTTTTAATTCCTGTGTCTAACGTGTTGACGGGGTCAACACGGTGACACAAGAATACGTAGAAAAATCGATTCAGTGAAAATATTTATTTCCCCCCCCCCCCTTTCAACTTTCTCAGTGGTATTTCCGAAAGGCTGTTGCATTACGCCCAAATGGTTTGTTTTTAACTTTTTTTCTTTTTGTGTAGACTGCACGACTTCAACTTCTGCTGTACTGCTACGTTGCTGTTGCTATTGGTTTTACAATAGCTGTCATTGTCGGCATTGCGTGATCTGGACATTTTATTTGCTTTGCAAACTGGCAGGCAGCGCAAGTTCTGTAAGACTAAGTGCAATTAATTTTTTTGTTCTTTCCTATCAGAAATTTTTGTATAGAACTTCTATTTGCAGAAAAATAAATATATATTCTCACCCGCTTAGAAAGAGAACAACGAAGAATAACAAATCAGCAAGTGTTAACGTAAATATTTGTTGTTAAAGTATTTATTGTTTGTTAGTTTGTGTTTTATTTGTATTGCTAGTGAGTGTTTGTTTTTTCCAACTCCCACCCATGTTAGCCTAGTGCTATTAGGGTTAAAATAAAACTGATTGATTGATTGATTAAAATAGAACACATAGCAGGCTACTTCTAAATGCTCGACCGGAATCGACCGGAATCGACCGGACGGTCGACCGGAATCCCGGGACAACGGGTAAATTTAATGACAAACAAACTCGCTACACTGACGAGAATAGTTATTGATTCGGAAATAACTGCTAGACTAGGAAACCCATTTCCCCCCGGGAAGGCTGTTCCGACCCAAAGCCGTAGCCGGGGGTGGGGGGAAGGGCTTCAGGCGTTATGATTTCTCTTGGCTCAGTTCTTGATTATGTGATCAGCTTTTCCGCAAAGCAGCCAAAACTTTGATGGAAAAGACAATCCAGCCCAAAGTATTCGTTGCTCTTTTGTCATTGTTCCTACCTAGGATAGCTTATGACTTCAAATGACGATAATACCTAATAGTTTGCCTGCGGCCCCTATATATTGCCCTATTGCTACCTCCTTTGCTGGGGGGGGGGAGCATCTATTCGTCCACCCGTCGATTCGCCCACCCGTCATTTGGCCCAAGAAATCCGTCACATCCCCCACTTTTTGCGACAGTCCACCAACCCGTCACAAGACCCAAAATATCCGTCGATTCGCCCACCCGCTGATTCGCCCACCCGTTGGTTCACCCACCCGTTGATCCGCCCACCCGTCGTTTACCCGTCGATTCACCCTCTTCTCAAAATCAACCTCTGATCCCGCGCGGTTCTTCTCATTGAACGCGGTAGAAGAAAGCGACCGAGTCGCCGGGGGAGTAAATAAAAAGGCCAGAATGATCAGAAGCAGGATGTCGCTCATACTGAAAGAGGAAATAGAGAGAGTAGAGAAAGAGGAAATAGAGAGAGTAAAATATCAGAAAGAAGATCTGCCATTTTTATGGCACTTGACCTTCGGCCAAGCGCCATATACCATCACTTTTCCGTCCATCTGTCCGTCCCACGATTGCGAGTTAGGGTACCTCCAGATGTGCTAGGACGATGAATCGACGGGTGGATAAAAAATACCGGTTAAACAGAGAGGCTTCAGGGTCTCAGGGTACTACCGGCTGAAGTTCGACCCTCCCCTTCCCCCGACTCCTTGCCTCCGCCCGAATCCGACAAAGACAGAAATTCAGTAGCGGACCTACTTTTCTTGTGCATGTTCTCGCTTCGTATGGAGACCTCGTCTGACCTAATATCGGTTGTCATGTAATTTTGACTGAGAGCTAACTTTATTTAACTGTCCTCTACAAATTAAGGTTTACGATCTAGTATCGAAAATACCTACACTAGAACACGGTTACATGTATTCACATTTTACACATTTATAAGATTCCCTATTTAGAATTATAACTGACTCTCTGACTGACCCTACTAAACTTGAGCTTACTAACCCCATTGATCTTGAACAAACTGCAAACAAACCCTACGTACAAACTGAAGAATTGTCTTTAAAGTTCAATAGGCGGATCAAACAATCATGTATACCACATTACCACCCCCTAGAATACAAGGTTACATCAGAAATCAGCAGAATCCTCGAACTTAGTTTCGCTAAAACATCGTTACGCCGTTTTTTGCCGACTGCCATACTCCGATTTACTAGCTTCGACAAATATAAGCGGAATTTCTTTTTTCTTATCCATTCGTTGTTATTATATACTCCGGATTATTTGTACTGTTGACAAATATGCATATTAACGGTTTTAACTGAGAATTCCTTGTAAGCTCTGGAATCGGCGGCAAGTAGGTCGGTTATAGTATTGTACATTTTTGTCAGTGTTGTAACTTTACATCCAGAAAACAAAACTTTTCTTCAGTACTACAAACAACAGAAAGTTTCATCGGATAACACTGGAGCAATCTGCCAGCTACAGAGACGGTTTATTTTAGCAGGCATGGCACTCTCATCAATCAGTTCTACAAAACGATTGATTTTCGTACATGGCTGAGAGTTTTTGAATTTCCGCGCCTTGCAATATCATGCTCTGAAACCGTCTCCGCCGATACGCCGAAGAGTCAATGACAAGCGATAGCAAGAAAATGGCTTATTTTTGAAGCGCTATCTAGTGGAAGTCAGAGATGTGTCTGTGTTTTTAATAAAAATTACAGTATAGTTAGTGCCCATTGTGCTTTAACTAATCAGTTAAAAGATTATTAGAATCGGAAATTTAGGAACGCATTAGTGTGGGTAAAAAAGGGATTCTAAACGGTAGGCGAACTGACGGGTGGGCGAACTGACGGATGGGTGTAGTGACGGAGGGGGGTGAACTGACGGGTGGGCGTAGTGACGGGTGGGTGAACTGACGGGTGGGTAAAGTGACGGGTGGACGAACTGACGGATTTTGGTGGACCAACTGACGGGTGGGCGAACTGTCGGAAAAAGTAGGCGAACTGACGGAATTTTTGGGCGAAGTGACGGGTGGGCCAACTGACGGGATCCCTTCTAAATATGTACAGTCTAATAATCATCAGATGCTGTAAATTATGCAAAATTCACTTGCCCGCTCATCTGGTCAAAAACATCTTCTTGCTTGACATCCTGTCGGCTATAGATTTGACCTTGTCCTATTTCCGAATAAATCCCCCGCAACTAACGAAGCCCTTATTTCTAAAGCATGTAATTACTTCGTTAATAAATCAGAATGGATCGATCGTCGCTACCTGCAACTGATGGCCTGATGAATTTTCTAAAAGACCAAAATTTATCACGAAACTTCTCAGTACCTCTTAAAAGGTCATTGGAGGTTGGAACGGCGATATGGCAGCAAAGAAAGGTTTAATTGTTGCGGTTGTAGTGTTATTCTTCCGCGTTGGGATAGCGAAAGCGGGGGATGCAAATGAAAGCACTGTTGAAGGTAACTCTCTGGCTGTATTCCTTTCTTTAGAGATTTTTTAGTAGCAAGCTTAGATTTTCTGCTACGGTCTGAAGAAAACCCTTGGAAAGAAGGCCGACAACCCGGCTACTAAAAGTTTCAGCTGCTTAATCCGTTGTCCATATCCGCATAACTCGCAGGGTACGATCTAGTTAAGGTTGAACTGGTAGGGGCGTCCCTAGTCTTTTACGTGTAGGGGGGGGGGGGGAATTAGCCGACGGGACTGGAAAGTCTACCGACAAACGCGCCAACAAACCAGTGAACTTTCACCAGGCGAAAGTTCCACGCCTAACGAAAAGTCCTTTCTCAGAACCTATAGGGGGGGGGGGGGGGTCCCACCAAAATAGTGACTCCCTTGTGAAATGGAACCTATAGTCTCTTCGTCCCGTCAGACCAGCCCATGGTTTGTCTCGTTCGCTCTGTTTTACTATTACTGAATGGTGCTTTATTTTAAGTGGCCCGATCTTGCTTTATGTTTTATTTATTTTAAGTGGCTGCGATTATGATATGATGTATTTGATGATATATTTGGCTTGATATATGACTATGGGACTTTGGTTGCTCCGCTGACGATTTCCTTCAAGTAGTTGGTCGAATGCGCGTGAATCCACACCGAACACCTTTTCGATAGAGGTTTTCCTAACGCCAATGCGGCGCAGAGGCTAACGAGCCACCCCTTCGCCAAGAAATCTAGAGCCTTGAGTTACATGTTCACGCTTAGTCCTTTTCCATTGGCTGCTTATGAGAAGCGTTGATAGACAACCCTGCTTCCGCTCTTCGTCACGAAATGTTACGTGAATTTGCCTGGTTGTTCCGAAGCCAAGAGGGTATCGTATTTAGTCATTTCTCGAGTTCCAGCATTTTTTCTAAAACCTTTGAAAACCTGGCGAAGGAAAAACAAATTTGTGTGTTTTGAATCTCTCCTTCTATATAGACGAAATACAGGAAAGGACCCCCCGCCAGCTCGTGTCACCGCCGTCTCCTTTGTATGAAGGCTGTGGGAAAACCAAAGGGTGTTTTGGCTCCCCTCCTGGCTGCTTCGAAAATTTCTCCTGCCAGCTCGCTGTGAGCTACAAAAAGTTCAACGAGAACGTCTATGACTTCGAGCTTCTTGGTCGACCCCCCTCTACCCTTCCCATTCTGGAAAAGCAAGGGGTCTATATCGCGATAGGCTTCTCAGTCGACGGACGCATGCCTGGAAGCGTTAGTACGGAGTGCGTCGCGATTGGCCGAAACGTCACAGTGACGTCATCCTACAATGAAGGGTATAAGAATACGAGAGTTCTGAATGTGAGTATTTTTTTTTAGCTAAATTAGCTGCGTTCTTAACTCCCAGAGTGCACTCACTTAGTGGTCTCCGATTTTTTTCAGCAAAATTAAGTGCAGGCACAGTCCGATAAGATTTCAATTGCGAAAGTCGAATGCAAAGTTCATGTTCAATGCAAACTTCAACAACACCTTCAATTGGTAAAGATACAACACTGTCAGAAGTTACATAACGACAACAGAAGGATGCCCGGTTTCAACAGATAACACTTTGGGATGTTATCTGTTATGTTTCTTTCGTTCCCGTCAGTATTTTTACCAATTGAAGGTGTTGTTGGAGATCTAGGCACGAAATAGTGTAAACTTAATTGGTCATAACACGTTATTTCTAAGTGAAAAGGTGTTATTCTTGAAAGTGTTATGCGCTATAGCTGTTATGAAACTTCTGACAGTGTATGCTCGGGAGCGTAGTAAGCGTGGCAACTACGGATCTCTGTAACGTGATTGTCTAGATTACCCCGTGGAGTGACGTTTTACCGAAAATTTAAAAAAGCGTTCCAGCCTTGACGTAAAATAGCCAAATTCGTGACGTCATGCGTAGTAACTACGGTAAGTAGGGTGGAACACGCTCAAAGCGTTTTCGGATTCACTGGTGACTGCTCCCTAACCCTTTATCGAACACCATTGCCTGGCGTACCCCGCCAGGGAAGACTAACCAGAACCTGGTAGGAAGGCAGGTTCTAGTGGTAAGTGTCCGAGAGACTGGTGAGTAAACAAGACCAAAGGTTCCGATGGGATCCCAAAACTTCGATATTTGATCCAGACAATTAGGTTTTGTCTTCGTCAGATCCGGTCTTCGCCAGACTCCATGAACATTTATACTCTTAAAATTTAGAAACAGATTAAGGCCAAACAGCTAATCATTAAGAAAACCAAGTTCTGATATGGATTCAGCTTGTGTGTTTACCCCTATAAGTCGATTGAAACGATCCTGGCTTACTTCTGCGAATTTTCCGGTTTCTGGCGGAATTCCAGAACAACTTTTCCGACGAAAAACTTAAGCTCAAAAAACGAATTCAGCGTGTCTAGTTGCCCCTATTTCCAACATCTAATCAAGTTCAAATAAAAATTTAACATATCACAAATTTTCCGGTTTCAACCGGATTCCGGACGAACTATATGTCAGGCAAAAAAATTATTGTCATATACGGATTCAGCATCTCGTCTTACCCCTAAATCGGACATCTAATCAACTTCAAATAAAACTTTTACTTTGAACAAACTTTCCGGTTTTGGCCGGATTCCGGGCGAACTTCTTGTCTGGCGAAAAAACGGTTTTCATATTCGTGTTTAGCATGCCTTCTTACCCCTATATCGAACGTCTAATCAACTTCAAATAAGACTTCCACTTTTAACAAACTTTCCGGTTTTGGCCGGATTCCGGGCGAACTACTTGTCCGGCAAGAAAATGGTTTTCATATTCGTGTTCAGCATGCCTTCTTACCCCTAAATCAAACATCTAATCAACTTCAAACAAAACGTTTACTTTTAACAAACTTTCCGGTTTTGGCCGGATTCCGGACGAACTACTTGTCCGGCGAGAAAATGGTTTTCATATTCTTCTTCTTACCCCATAATCGACTATCACATTAGCTGTTTACAAAAATTTTGCTTGCCCCTTAATTTGAACCCCCTCCCCCACCCCTAAATGTAGGGCTACAGGGCCCATCTACGAACTCGACCTTACTCTTGACCCAAAGAATGCTCACACCAAGTTTCATCAAAATATCTCATTCCCTTCGAGAGTTATCGTGCTCACAGACGGACAGACGGACAGACGGACGGACGGACAGACGGACGGACGGACGGACGGACGGACAACTTTTGCGATGTCATAGGTATCCCTCCACTTACGTTTTGGGATCCCAAAAACAGATACTAGTAGAAGTGCAACGAACGCGCCTACTATTTTTCGAAGATGAAACAAAAAATCTGGTTGCCCAGACAACGTAAATCTAGTTATTTTTTTGCATTAAGAAATTAATAAATAAGAAAAGGCAACTTTCACAGCGCATGCGCCGAGTTTGACCTTTACGTCAAACATGATCACACTAAACTATACAGAAATAAAACCCAGGGGACTATCTTTGTCTGTCAATTTTGTTTTTCTTCTCAGTCGAGTCCTAACGTCACTCTTCAAAGCTTCACATTCGACAACGGCACAATCTACTGCAGATTCTCTCGGAATGCCACCTTCACGGTCAACCAACGAACTATAAACCTTCGAAAAAATAGCTATTATTTGTTGCTGGCACTGGGGCCAGCCGAACCAGGTAAATCTGATTTTTATTTTATTTTTTCACCTGAAAAGCTTTGTTGTTTTGACAGAATATTATGAAAGATCTTGAATCTGACACACATCTTTGTTCTCAGAAGTGACTAAACACATCCGCAATGGGTTTTTGGTTCAAATGGAATATCAGCCGGAAATAAACCGTAGGCCTACTTCAATTAGTTGAATTAAAGTAGTTGAAATTCTTGACCTCTTAAATTGATCGCATCTGAAAAAAGATTAAAGTATGTGTAAAGACTTTTGAACAAAAACTTGTCGTCTGTTTCAGAAAGCAGCCGTTGCGGTCACAAGGTCCATTCAGGAATCGCCTCGAAATTTCCTTGCAATAGCCAGACGCGTAAATTGACAACTTTATTTTTCGGACATCACAAACGAAAAGAGAAGAAGTACAAAATGATTCAGACAGTTCGTGTCACCAATTCTCGAACACACGCCATCTTAGACTTTTTAGTGAAGCAAACATAAACAGACATGCTCTGATCAGCTAATTATTGTGCAGTACAAGTTGTGCAAAAATCACAGTATTGGTCACGGTCACAGATATGTACGATTTCCGCCTGAGGGAGTACTCGAATAGCAGCAACACTAGCACCACTGACGATACATAACGTCCCTACTGAAATTCAATCAGTCGTGCACCAGCGCTAGCTCCGACTACTCCATATTCCGGACGTAGTAAAGAAATGATACGACTCCCTGTTTCGTCGATGTGTGCAGGCAGACTGCTTTTTAGCTGTACTAGAATTTTCTAAGCCCGCAAGTTCGTCTCGCTTTAAAAGTCGCGAGCGTAGTGGTTGGAGCTACGATACAGGCTCGTCGATTTACGGAAAGCTAGGTCTTGGTGCTACTCCCTAGTGTAATTTTGCTCTGGCATAGACAGTCATTTGAAATTCCCGCCAAAGAGTCCCACTGAAGTCACCAGACCAACCGGTAAGCTCTTTACGTGGTTTACTTGGAGTGTGTTAATCAACGACTTGCATTTGAAGATAAAGGCCAAGTGTGAACGAGCTGAAAGATACAAAATGATGTGTTGACTATGTAAAAAAATGTCCTTGTGTTTCCAGGTCAAATCCTCAAACACCGGTCAAAAGTCAGCACATCTTCACCCCTCGAGTTTGACCCCCAAGTTCCACCTTCGTATGAGTACAGCGAGCTGGATGAGAATGGTCTAAAAACAGTTCACGCCGTCTTCATGACAGTTGCGTGGATCGGCTTTGCTTCGGTCGGGATCTTTCTTCCCCGGTACCATCAAGGGTCTTGGCAGGGGAAGACGCTTGGAGGGAACAAGGTCTGGTTCACGGTGAGTATTATGTCATTTTCAATCAACCAATCGCACATTTATTTTTTTGCAAATAGCTCCAAATAAAGCTAGAATAGGAATACAAAAAATTTACAAAATACACAGCAACGGAAGAATTTAACTAATACACTTACAAGATTTGACCAGAAATGAATGACGGAAAGAAACTATGTAAAAATTGGGAAGAGAAATTAGCCGGATCCGGAGAAATTTGATTGCCACTCGGACCGACGCACGGACGACGGGAGGGGAGTGGGGAATAGACGGACCATCTGAGGACAACACATTATCTTTGCTCCAAAACTTTTTGAAAGAGTATTTCTGCGGTCAGTGAACTGAGGAACGTAAAGTTTAATGAGTGCCTCTTCATAAGAAATGTTATGACCACCCTGAATGATTTCATTCTGGAAATGATTTCGTTTAAAAAAAAAAACATGTGGGCACAGACATAGCACTCGTTACGACAGTTACGCCTTTTTTCCCCGTTACCATCAAGGGTCTTAGCGGGTGGAGCTAGGTCTGGTTTTTGCTGAGTGCTATTCTGCATTGGAACGGAACTAGCGGCCGTCAAATTTTTCTTTCAGTAGTAACTCTTGTAGATGGACTATAGTTTGCCTATCTTTCGATAGGGTACTGTTTTTCCCCGTAGAGTTCTTTCACTTTTTCGTACCATCGTCACTGAGCGCTGTCATGGAGCCCATGTTGAAAAATCGAGATGCTTAAGAACACCGAGTTCCTAATTTTTAAAGACTACACAATGTCCTGTGCCCACAAGTCACATACGTCAGGTGCCAAGGCCCTGTCTCAGCATTCCCCGGCTATTAGTTAGGCTGGGGCAGTGAGGAGAATGTCGATCTGCACAAGAAAATCCAGCGTATGATTGACTTGCTTATGCTTGCCTCCACCAGCAATCGTAAGGCGTCGTAACCTTGCTCATACCGACTCATTGGCTGAAAATAGCCAAAATGACCACCTACGACACGTTACCCGATGGCTTTCGGCAGTTTATAATTGGCAGTGAAGACGGTACTTTGCCGGCTTTTTTGGACCACGGCAGTTTTCCTATTGGGTAACGTTCGAATTCTCTCGGTGCCATCTATCAGTGATGCGAACTAAAGCTCTTGAGAAACTCGCCAGATGTCACTAGGCATCCAGTAAGTCAATTTCTTTTTCAGTGAAACCCTGTATGACAGATTTTGAACTCATGATATTCTGAGACTCAGCGAGTGAAGAAAACATCATATGGCCTTTGCCCAGAGCAGGTTCTTTAGTAGCGTAGACTTCGGCTTGGATTTCAACTGGCTAAGTAGACTTGTTAAACTTGTTCTGCCAACCTTGGCATCAGCCTACCTGTATGCTTTAGCACTGGAACTAGTTTGGACGTTTACGGTCGGTAGGAATCGTTTTAAGGCTACCCTTTTTTTTTCCACGATGTTTTCACCTAAACTGCTGAAAGTATGGTGTACAGAGAATCCTTTTTCTAGATTCATCGTTGCTTCATGACGCTAGCGTTTATTCTAGTCTTGATTGGATTCATCGTCATATTTGTCGCCGTCGGCGGTTGGGTTCATGATGACGATGAAACAGCGGTCGCCCATGCAGTTCTAGGAGTTATCATAACCGGTAAAGAACTTAGTTATGCCAGCATTGCCAGCTCAAAATCCACAAACAGGCATTTTAATAGCTTTTACCTTTCAGATCAACTTCAGAGAAGAAGAACTTCAGATCAAGGGGACATTTTGTTGAACGGGTAGAGGAAGATGGCATCTTGAGCCAGGGGCGTCACGTCTTGGCGGGGGGAAGATGGCATCTTCCTCTGTCTCAAACCCGTTGTCGTGTGGATGGCATCATGAAGTGACATTTTCACGTGGATGGCATCTTCTCTCGAGATCAACAGCCGTTGACGCGAAAATGTCCCCCAGATTCATACCTTCAATCCGTTCACACCTTCAATCCGACCTCGAGATGTAATTAGTTGCGTTTTTGCAGATACCATTATCATGGTAACTGGATCTGCAATTAGTCGCTTTTGCAGTTACCGTGGTATCTGATATACGGTACGACTATTGCCGAAATTGCTCTTTTCGAAGTCATTCCAAAGGAGAAACTGATATCCAATTACATCACCAAGTGCTAAACTTCTTTCTAACCAATTTGACAAAATTTGATGGAAGTGAGATAACTTTTCGGATACCCCGATCAGTTACAACGGTCGTACCGTGGTACCTGAATATCAGATACCACGATACCTGGCCGGATACCACGATAACTGCAAAAAAGCCTCTTGACCGTGGTATCAGATACCACGGTAACTGCGAAAACGACTTTGGACCGTAGTATCAGGTACCATGGTATCTGCAAAAACGCAACTATTGTGGGGACGGATGATCGGGTATCCCGGCCGGATTGTTCCGCACTTTCGAGAATTTCAAAATAATTTGTGTCTTGTTTTTCAGTACTGGCAGTTGTGCAGCTGTTGGGAGGGATCTTCCGACCGGACAAAAGCAGCTCGTACCGGATCTTATTCAGTTACACCCATAAAATATTGGGTTATTGTTCTTTCGTCCTTGCACGTAAGTTCTTTTCTACCTACTCTTTCAAGGAGGGTTTTCACAAGCTTGAAGCAAAAAACAAGTAAAACAACTATACGAAAAAAATTACAAAGCCTAAATCAAGTTCTGTTGGTTCTCAGGTTCAGGTTCAGGTTCTTTTTAATAATAAATTGAGAGAGAAGAAAAAGAAGAAAAACTCGTAATGCACGGGAAGGAAAGACTTCTTTAACTAAATACAGCATTTAGATTCACTACATGCCATTCATACTAATGGAAATATGCGTGTTCTCCCGTCAGCCCCCGGTCCCCAACACCACCCGTTGACACGTCTCGCGTTTCTTTGGGTCGTTTCCGAGCTTTTCCATGCGGTTTTAACGCCCCGGAAACCGCAATAGCTTTCTCCAAAAGTGGACAGCTGCGTTCTTTACCGCCAGAGTACTCACCAATGGTGTTGTTTTTAGATTCACCTGCGACTGCTCCTAAGTTTTATAACACATTTTCGGACTCGACAATGTCTGATTTTACCTCACAAGGGCGGATTCACCAGAATCTGTTCGGGAGGCAGGGTTGTGACCGGTACAACCTTTCGTTTTCCTGCATTTTGCTTAAGGCATCCTCGTCGTTGCAACTATTTTTTTCTTCAAATGAGATGGGGAAAATATCTTTTAATTTGTGCTAATTTTTTTTTATTCTTTGTGTGTTTTCCATATCCGTTGGCTCTTACAAAGAACATCTTATCTTATTATAAGTATTCATTCAGCCCATACTGATCGCGAATAATGTTAGATGGAACCAGGATGGTGCTAAATGAGGAGCCGATTCTAGGTGGCAGGTTCAAGTAGAAGATTCATAGCCCAGGTTACCATTCATAACGCGTCTTCTTCTTCTTCTGCTAGTCACAGTTGGCGAGACCCTCTGCGACTTTTTCTTTCTGGGGCCTAGTTTTGAAACTCGCAGTCGTGTTTTCGCCGCGGGTTCCTCAGTCCCTGTGCTAGCTGCGATTGGTTCCTGTGGAAACTAGGTTGAAAGTCCCTGCTTCTTTTAACCTAATTCCAGAACTTATAACTTTTATTTCTATATCTTCTTTAAGAATTCTTATTTTAAGATTAGTTGGGCTTATTTCCTTCTTTTCTGCATGTTTTTGTTTATATTTATACTCTTTTTCTTCTCTAAACAACAGTCGTTAGTATAGCATACTTCCACAGCGTGTGTGAGTGAAGCCGAGGAGCGGAAATATAATTTCCTTTTTTGTGTGTGTGTGGGGGGGGGGGGGCAAATTATAATTCAATGACTGATTAATTCTTTCTCAGTGATCAACATCTTCTTGGGCTCCCTAATTCGTGATGGCGTTCCACGGTGGTCCGGCTACATCCTATTGATTTTCGTCTTCTTCTTCGTATGGGTTCAGCTCGGACACATGTTCGTCAGTCGACCCCGTCAGGTGGCAGACAAATCCGGGCATGTCGAAAAGGCAAGTCCTTGTTCTATATTGACCAACATATTCTTCATCCTTTATTTTCATCCAAGCGCCAGGCAGCAGACTGAGTAACAATGCCCACTCCTTTACATGAACTATACATTCCGCATGATACGACAAATTAAAATTATTGTTTTGTCCGGGGAAACCTCTTATGCTTATTTCCACGATCTAAAAGTACATTTTCGGGGCCAAGACAAAGGAAGACGAGGGATGGAAAGGTGGCCCGGTTAATAAAACGGAAAAGTAAGGTCGGTTGTACATGTCAACAAGAATGAACTGAAAAATAACAATAGAAAGTTTACATTCTGATCTTGTATTTTGTAGGTGACGGCCTCCGAGCTGCTGTGGTACGCCTACATCTTCTTTGCCATTTTCTTCACCCTTTTCTTGTCGTCTCTCTATGGCCAAACAACCTTCGGTGTTGGAGTCTTATCCAAACTGCACCAGTTTCAGCCAGTCTGAATACACTGGCCAAGACTACTTGCACCATGAAGCGCCGCCGGTTAAAAAAAGTACGTCATATTCACTATCTTCTGACAGTGAGACACTTTTCTCAGTGATTTTTTTCAAAAAAAAAAAAAAATAACTGAGGGATTGATGGAGTGACAATACCAGGATATCCGGAAGGACTGGGTTGGAGTCAGTAAGGGAGGTGCCGTCGCAGTGAATTTCCGTGGGTTGGCAAACTGACGAGTTGCCGTAGTGAATATTTTGTTAGGCTTGTTTTGATGAATTAGGGTCGTTCCTTCTGTTGCGTAAAGACGAACGATTTCACCGTGGTCATGTTCCACCCTACGTACCATAGTAACTACGCATGACGTCACGGCTTCTTGCTTCACGGCTGAAACGCATTTTTCTTCTTTCGACAAAATATCACGCCACAGAGATCGTAGTTACCACGCTTACTACGCTCCCGAGCGTGGTAAGCAAATATTTACTATTTCGAGAAGGTTGGACCGGCCAGCGTAGTAACTTAGAACCTAATAGTTACTATTGTGAGATTTGTGGGAACTTTGGACGCTCTGTATGTTTAACAGGATTCAGTTGGAGTCAGTGTCGAAGGTGACACTATGAGCGTGTTCCACCCTACTTACCATAGTTACTACGCATGACGTCACGAATCCTGGCTTCTTGGCGTCAAGGCTGGAACACATTTTTATATTTTCCTCAAAATATCGTGCCGCGGGCTGATCTGGCCAGTCGCGTCAAAGAGATTCGTAGTTACCACGCATACCAAGCTCCCGAGCGTGGTAAGCAAATAGTTACTATTTCGAGAAGGTTGTATCGGCCAGCGTAGTAACTTTTCACGAGGTTGGAACGAAAATAGTAACTAATAGTTACCATTATTAGAAGGATGGAACACGCTCTATGAAAATTCTGTCTGTGAAGTTTTCTAAGGTTGGCGAACTGAAAAAAAAAGAAAAAAAGTTGCAAGGTGTGTACATAACGTTTTCGTTTTAATGGATACGACCCCGGCGAAGCCTTCCTACACTGTCAGGAGTTCAGTAACAGATAACACATATTTGCGCATTCTCAAACGTTACGAGAATATATACATATATATATACATATGCGCTCTATTTACCACGGAAGCACAAACATGTGTTGTCTGTGATCAAACTTCCAACAGTGCAGTACTGTCAATTAATGTTACCAAGGGCAAGTGTTATTCAAAGCTTTGGTGAACACCGCTCCGTAACGTTACGGGGTTTTCCCTGTTCAAGAATAAATAAAAAACTCTGTGCAGAGTTTATGGCTCCGTTTCCACTACGTTTAACAATATCACATCTTCAATGTAATATGTCGGAATTATAATCTCAACACATTGCCATGCAGAGCAAAATAACACTAGGGAGTAGCGTCAAGACCTGTGCTGTCCTTACTTTGCAAACGGGCCATACTCATAGCGCCACCCACTCCGCTTGCGACAGTTAGTTAGAGCGAGACAAACTTGCAGGTTTAGAAATTTCTAGTAAAGCTAAGATGCGGTCTGCACACATCGAGGAAACAGGGGGGGGGGGGGGGGGTATTTTTTTTTTTGCTGTGTTCAGAATATGAAGTTATTGGAGCCAGTGCTAGTTTACGACCTATTGAGTTTCAGTAGGGATGTTCACTATCGCTAGTGGTGCTAGTGTCGCTGCTATTCGAGTGTGTGTCTTGGCGCTACTTTCTAGTGTTATTTTGCTCTGTTCCCATGAAAACTACGGCAGGCTATGTGAACAAATCATCAATACTGTTCACTAGTCAGGATGAACAACTTATTGTGAGCGTTTGAAGATCGGCTACGTATTAATCGACATATTGTCCTCAAATGTTAGGGAACGGAAAGGCTTTCCGTTGCGGAGCTTTAAGATTCAATATGCATTTATTATATTCCGTACACCGTGCAAAGTTAAAATATGACACATAAAAATAAAACATTTGTCGAACAGAGCACACACTTTTTGTCCTGAACACTTTAAATTTAGAGCCAGTTAACCCGTGCTGCTGATTACTAACCTTAGCATAACCACAGGTAATCTCAAGATGACAGAAGCCGTATTCCCACCCGAGGCCCATGCATGCCCAGCCCGCGACTCTCAAAGGCTTCTGGATTTATTAATCTGCGGTCGTCTATTACCTCAGTTTAACTTTCTTCCAGTCCCACCCGATGACTCTTTCCGGTCTAACGAAAATCACGGTAAAGAAATACATGGTCAAGTATTAGCATGGTTGTAGTAATCCTTTATGATTCCACCGGCGGATAGATCGATTTTTCTGTACAGCTTTATAGAGTCTTACCCGAAAATGTGTGTGCAAATATCGAGCACACTAATTTTGGGGGGTGACTCAAGCTCTTGAAGAGATGTCACCTACTTCTGACGCCAAAAGTCAGTTCATCACCAGTTCATCACCATTGATATATAAAACTGTAACTGTAAAGACGGACAATAGTTTTCAAATGCACACGCTCCAGCACTAAGGTGATCCCAGGCACAGAAAAACGCTGTTCTCCTTGGAGGTGTGCAAAAACTAAGATCTGTCCGTTGTCTTTATGTCAGGGAATAGAGGAAGTATCACAGTGTGCTTCAGAGCATGGAATGCCCCCCTCCCCCCCAGAAGCGGGAAAAAATACAAAAATAAAATGCACTTCGAAACATAGTAACAGCAAGCTGCATACGAAGAAGGGTATTTCGGTAGGAAATAAGAAACGACCCGACATTATAAGCAGTTCCGGATGAAAGCTCCCTGTGATTCGACGTGTTATCAAGAGCGCTTGATTTTTCGACAACTGCACACACTTTCACGGCCACAACTGCAAAGATCCCTGCGATAAAATGGCAGTTAAAAGGTCACAACGAAGATACTCAAGGTCATAACAGATAGTGTGTCGACAAATTCAATCAATCAATTTTATCGTAACCCCTATAGCACTCAGGCTAACATGGACAGAGACTGGAAATATCACGTATGTATTGAAATTGCACATCTGTTAGTGAATGTTGTAAAAAATTTGAGTGTGGGTCCGAGGTGAGCGCTGTCGAAGACTAGTGTGCAAAAGTGAAACCTGACCAGGGCAGGGATGAAGGTGATTGCAACAACAGAGCACTTGGAGTGGCATGACCTCGTATTTACGAATCACATAACCGTGTGCGTTATCACTAAGACTAGGTGTTTCGTATTTCCTACCAGAAAACGGGTTTCCAAAATAATGCACCAGAACATACGAAATACACAACATCTCTGCACTGTACCATCATATGTGAGAGACATATCAACATACGTGAGAGATATATCAACATATGTGAGAAATATATCAACATATTATAACGGGTTACTACCTCCACAGGGGCACAACTTAATAGCACTGACTCTGACTCACTGGTCAGGAGATCACAACACTTGTACATAGGAAATCTAAAGGCCGGGAACCACCTAACCGTTTTCTGGCCCGCAGACAGGACAAATCACCCCCCCCCCCTTACCGGTGCTTTTACACGATAGCCCATGATATAAGCACCAGGAAACCAAAGCCGCCTTACGGAAAAAAAAGGCCTCTAGTGAGTGCTCCGGCGGTATAAAAGAACGCAGTTAATGCTACCTTCGGCATTTTTTCAGTCATGGAAAATATTCAAAGTCGTTCAGGTGGTTAATGTGTTATAAGGGCTGTCCACACGAAGCGGGACTCGGCTACGGTTTAGCTTAAACAGCCTACCTTATCTCTTATTTCATTCTACTTTTCAGAAGCGGAAAAGGTAATGAGATGTCGCCTTCTCAGGTTCCATATGATTAGGGGAAAAGGAGGAGCTAGCGATGCTTTGTTAACTTGAGGCCTAGCGGTATACAGGCTCGTCCGGCGTTGGGCCACAAGGTATAAACCAATGTTGGTAGTTGACAACGCCTCGAAGGCAAAGGGGGTCCGAACACTCAATCTCCCGACAAGAAAACGACAAGTATGGGCACGGCCTATCTACTATACTCAAGCCAACCGCATATCTATGGGCTGGTGAGGGGCTTGAAACTGTCCTGCGAGTTGTCATGCTGGAGGGCTTTCTTTTTTTCTCCTTCGACAAACTTTGTGCGCGTCATCATTCGAGCGCGAAGCTTGAGAACGCAGAAAGCCATGAACAGCGGCACGGGCGTCATGATCGCTGATGCCACTGGCACAACTGGAAGAAAAGAAAATAACATAAAAACGCGTCAGTCGGTATACAAATAGTTTAAATGAGTACCATACCATGTATAGCTCTTTTACCTCGAAGTGTCACACAAATATGTTTGACTTTAGAGTATGTACACGTTGTTTTCGTTGTTCTCTGTTTCTTTTCTGTACTTACTCCAATTTCGATATCTTTGTCTTTTGAGCGGATAATAAAGATATTCATTCAACTGTAGGCACGACTGCCAATCCTCACTGTATTATAAAGTTGGTCGCGTGGCAGGCGAAAGTTCAAACTCCTGGGTGTGAATATCTGACATCATAGGTGCCCACGTTAGCCCCGGGGTTAGTCAGGCAATCGAAAAGACTGATACGAAAGGAGACAGTGAAGGGCTGGTTCAGCTGCAACCACTCCGCAGGTTCACACATCCTAGCGAAACTGCAATTGACCATATTCCCGTTCAGCGCTTCCAAGCGGACTAGGTTCTGTTAATCCCCCTATGCCTCACCATCAGCACTTGGATCAGACATGGTAAAATAGATCCACAGGTTTGTGAGTGAAAAACCTGTCATCTTTGTCCCAGGTAATGGAGGTTTTGCATATGTTTCAGCAGCAGAAAGTGAAAGAGACCCATTACCCTATGGATCCGACTTTTTACTATGTCTACACAAGGGTTGGTTATGAGGCAATGGGGGACTAATAGAAACTAGTCCACTTGGAGCGCTGAACTGTAATAAGGCCAATTCACATTTTCAACCCAAGCCGGCGCCTGCTAGCCGAGATTGTATCATCACATTTGTTACCTATCCAAAAAAGCCGCACAGAATTGTGCTGCAGATTGTGAGCTTTACTCTAACTAACAGGCTTTCAAAAGGCGTCGTCTAAAACACAACTGTTTATGGGTGAGTGCATGGTCCAACCATCTTTAAATGAAAAGCTCTCAGGCTATGAAATACATTCAAATCTGAATTCCGTTTAACACGGCAGTTAAGGGGGAAAGACGGAGTGACATGTCGCGGTGCAGGGAAATTAATGATGATACTAAAGCCAAAGAGACAAATAAGTGAAAGAGGGAGGAAGTTAACTAGGAGTAGTATTGCAGAGCAATGGAACGTCTCCATAACGGAATATTTTAACTCAGCTGCCCGAGCTTGAAGATCATGCTCGCTTAAAAGCTCTAAGCGGTCTTTCTGTATGTGCATATTTGATCTACTGTGCCGTTTGCTGAATGTTCGATTTTTCGTATTTTGTATATACGTTAATATGAAGTTTTCTTGTTAGTTTTTTTTTTCTCGTTGTTTATTTACTCCGCCCATTTTTATTTTGTTGTTGGCGGGCTATAACTGAAATTCATTCATTTAAAACAGGGTACAGGCATTTCACTAAAATCAGATTTGTTTCATTCCATTCCACTCTCCGATTGAGTTTCCTGATCATTCAGATCTTTTCCCCAGCTCCTCATTCCCACGCGATGTGATTACGGGGAGTTGATGGCTCCGCACACTACTAGTTCTAGCATAGCCATTGCTGATTGTTTTCCTCTTATTCTTGTGTCTAAATGCCAATAGGTTTGTATTCCGCCAACAATAGTAATTGCCAATCACCTTAGTTTACCGAGAGGTATCCAAAAGACAGCGGGAAACTTTTGTTTCTACGCGGTTGTCTTAGAAACATGCCACTCAAGATGCTCGGAAACAATTAAAGAAAACGAACACAAGACCCCTGGAGAATAATCGCAGCTAATATACTTCTGTTACTAGATATAATTCTTGGTCGATGGCACAAACGGATAAGCCAGCTGACACTTGTTCCAGCGACATTTCGCTAATAATGCAGGTTCGTTCTTCCATATATAGCCTGACGAGGAGCCGTCCCAAGAAGGCCAGACAAGGGCAGACATGAGTGCTTTTATTTAAGGCATTTTCCCGTGACACAACTGTGGGTCACATACTTCTGAGTGTTTTTCGCGGAAATACGATTGTGTACCACACAGTCGAGCCGCAAGTTGAAACTCGCGGAAACGCCGTTTTGTCTATTTTTTGGGCGGTGAATTCAAATGTGTGAATATATAAATGAAAATCATGTAGAAATCTCAATAAATAGAAATCCAGGCTTTCGTCCTTACCATTCAGTGCAAAAAGGATTTTCAGTTTTATTTCCATATGATTGAAAAAGTTTTTAATTTTATTGTTTTGACGTTACTTTGCTGCCAAATTTTAATTTCCCGCCAAATCGAGCCACAAAATCGACAATCACCTCGGCAGTTGTTTGTCGTTTTTGACCCACAAAGCGAGCCACGAAAATATTGTTGGTCGCGGAAACACACTTGTGGGACGCACCAAAGGCCGCGGAAACACTCTTTTTGACCCACATTCGACCCACAAACCTATCGAGTTGACTGATACCGCAGTTTTCCGGCAAGAAGTTCACAAAATCAGATATTTAAAGAAGGATCTTTGAGTGTTTTTCTACAAGTGTCCTTATTTGAGTTGACATATCCAAAGCTATTTTTATACATTTAAAGATATTACGGATTAAATCATCATTCATCTCTGGAATAAATCTCAGCTGGTTTTTTTTAACTCTCTTCCCCACGTTTCATATATCCCATCTTTTTAGGCAAATGTTAACTCGCACTGACAAAAAACACATTCGTTATGTCTTTTTTCATATGACCGGAATTCTGAAGGCAAAACTGAATGAAAAAAAACAATTGTCTAGCAGGAAATATAAATAACTGTCTAGGGAAAACTTAATTTTATGTTTGGCCGATCAGTCCTTGCCAGTGAAAAACATAGAGATATTCTGCCCGATCTAGCACCGGCAACAGGACGGACGCGGCACCAAAACCTCCTGGTGCCAGTGAAGTGTCGCACTAACCGGTATTCGAATTCCTTTGTACCACATTTTACTGAGAAAATGAACAAGAAACGAGTGAATTCCAAGTGATTTATTTTCATTCATATAACAATTGTAGATATTTAAGTATTTTAACACGTTAAATGTGATGGTTGACCTAATGGCGCTACGAGTTAGATCAATAAAAATATCAATCTATCTATCTAAAGTATTTAATGGAGAATGTCGGGAGTGTCCGACCTAGGTAGTGGGCCTGAACAGGTAAATCTAAACCTTCCTCTTAGACTTTTTGGTACAAAGCATATATTGGTTGACACGTGAGTGAGAAAACATTATTAGCATCCTAGATTCTTCACCCCATGGAAAAAGGTCGCAACTCATGATAGAGCTCGAAAAGGCATGCCACCAAGAACAAATGATCAGTAAGAACTTCTGTCTTTAGTCGCATGCAGCGACTATGAAAACCCCGACAAATCTGAGCGGACCTGGAGGCATTTACTCTAGCTTTGAGCTGATGCTGATACCCGTTTTCTCCTCTTCCGTCTTCACCGTTGCCTATCGGACGAGAAATATCGAAAGAGGCGAGCAGGAGGCGTACTCCGCGCGCTGATCCGTTCTGGAGCGCGTCCATGGAACCCATCAGCGTTGACTTCCAGATTTCCTCTTTAGCAACTTACCGGCGATCTAGCTATTTGTAGAGGTAACGAAACGTGATGTGGCGCGAAGCCGCTCGTTTGCATCGGGAGTCGGTCGTATTTTACTCGACTCGACTTTGTATGACCGAAATGGCGAGATAGTAGTTCTGTCTCGTTATTTGTTCTTGATGCCACGAAAAGTTAGGCATACGTATTTCTTTCACCTCAAGCTGACTGCGGATCATATTCAGCCTGAAGAGGACTCTCGACAAGACAGGCCGAACTATGGCTGACTTGGGCGTTTACCGCAGTCCAACACGAAACGTCCATGGGAAAAACAAGGGCCCACGATTCCTAGGTCACACCTCATCTTATAGTCAGTTCGGATCGGAACACGGACGGTTCTGAGAGGAAAAAAGGGACTAGGGTCTCTAGGCCAGCTCATTATATAATCAGTTCGGGTCAATATCCTGAAAGAAAGGGCATGCCACGCACAGTTCTACGAGGAAAAACAAGGACCCAGGATTCCAAGGTCGCAACTCATGACATCATCAATTCCTACTGGGACCCTGGTTGAAAGGCCATGCCACCCCCCGTTCCATGAGAAAACAAGGACTTTAAGGTTCCTAGGTCGCTCTCACCATATAATCGCTTCCGATCGCGCCCCGATCGAAAGGCCATTCCATGCAAAGTCCTGGGAGAAAACAAGGTTCCCAGGTATCCTAGGTCACTAAGGGGAAAGGAACCACGGGACAGAACGGCTGACCCTACGATTCAGGAACAAAGCCAGATGAGCGGTGTGATCGTAAAGAGATGAATAACTGGAAGGGGATGACACCGACTGTAGTCTATGAGAGACCATTCAGAAAAGGATCGATTTTACAGCTTTTTCGGGAATTTATTACATCCTGCTCTCAACTTACAGATGACGATTATGAAATTTTATTACGCACTGGATAGGAAAAGGAAAATAGCGCAGTGAAAGAAAGAAAATGAAAAATCATACTGAGCTTTCAATAACGAGGTGAACGAGCAAGATAAACAAAACGAAAGTAGACGCTAAGTGCATAACAAAAGAGAGATATGAAATGAAATTTTATTTGATTGCGACGAGCTACCAGTGACACTATTATTTAATAATTTTTTATTATTTTTGTTTATTTCATAAATTTCGGAGCAGTGCCCGACGAGTTAGTAGAGAACTAAGCGGTCTTTAAGGTTAAAATATCCTTTCGCTTGTCCTCATGTCTTCCTGAGACAGTCAGTATCTAACCTTTGTTTACAGAGTACTCTGGCGTTTGAGTCACCTTATTTAACTTTCTGGACATGCTTCCCGGACATGCTAGCGTGGAGATTACGACAAGATCGAACCCAATAGACGCAGTACGATTAAGGAGGCTGCAGCTACTTTCCAACTTTAAACTAGCGAAATCACGACTTAAGCTACCAGACTACACAAGCCTGCAGTAAATCGATATTCGCGTAAACTATGTCGGGCTTCGGGTCTGACGTAATCAAGGAATGCAAAATATTCCGTCGGGAATATTCGATAGCCGGCTTTAATTAACGACAAGAGAGGAAAATTGGTGGGCGGAATTACAAGTTCAAAGGAATTAAAAGCTCTGCCATATAATGAGATAACTGCAGACTCGGTTTTGAATCTTAGAGTTTAACCCGACTACATCTAACTAGAATGAAGAACTTCCACCTACCAGAAAGGAAACGAGAATTCGCTAAATAACGGCTATTCTTTTACTTTTTTATATTTGGGTAATGTGGTGCTAAAACCGGACTTGATCATTCCATCTCATCAGTTCTTGCTTTCAGATACAGTAGAGGTACGTTACTCTGAACGTTGCCATACGTTGGAAGGCAATTAAGTATATGATGAAATTCAAACCTAGCAAACGTTAATCCATCCAAACCAGCGCAAAAAACAATTTAAATAAGATAGATTCTAATGAAAGAGCTGTATTTTTTTCATCTTTTGCTCGTTTTGCTCAGTTATTTATGCAGTCTCTAACGGCCAGATTACGGCGCCCGAAGTATTGCAACAGTTTTGCACTACTTTCCGTCCGAAGTACCCCAACCGAAGAAACAGAATATTCAAAACGAAATGAAAAGGAATCTGATTTCATTCTTTACGATAAGGAAAGCTGAAATACTTGGTTCTTATTTTTTTTTTCAGTTTCACTTTTTTAGGAGCGAACAGAGCAAAATAACACTAGGGAGTAGCGACAAGACCTATGCTTTCCATGCATCAGAAACGGGCCATACTCGTAGCACCACCACCTCCGCTTGGGACATTCAAACGGAGACAAACTTGCAGGATTGGAAAGTTTCTATAATAGGACAGCTAAGATCCGGTCTGCACACAAACTGAGGAAACAAGGGAGTTTGTATCTTTCTTTCGCTTTGTGGACGTTCTCTATCGCTCGTGGTGCTAGTGTCGCTGCTATTCGAGTGTGTGTCCCTTTTTCTACTCCCTACCGTTATTTTGCTCTGGGAGCGAAAACAAATACAAGGTGGCCTGAAACTCTAGCGGAGTGCTCAAAGAAGCATACCTGGGTATTGAAGCATACCCCTGGATTGACCCACGAAAATTAAAATAATTGCTTAGAAATCAAGGAAAATTTAAAGAAAATTGAACAAAAATGTTTAAATCAAAATTTATGTTGTTTTTGTGGAGATCATTTGTAGTAATTTGTTTACGGTTGGAATTTTTATGTGTGGTTGTGATGATCTGCGGGTTTGCGGATACGAAAAAAAAGGTATACAGATTATTAATGAAAATAAGAGGTAGGCTACAGTAGAGCTGTATGCTTATGTTAACGTCTGCTAACAGTGAAAGATCGCCGAAGAAAAAACTAAAACCCAAACCAGGCTTTTTTGCTATAAAATGCTTGCAATAACGCTTTTTCTATTCACGCTTTTATCACTTTTTGAATTTTGCTGATGCACATAGCTGATATGACTCAACTGCCACCTGGTTTTCCTTTCACAATTTGAATAGTTTGCCAGGAGGAAAGCACCTTCAATCGAGAAGATGGCGGTTCGAACCTGCCGATTCCTAACATAGAAGAAGAAGTTTTTTTAAAAAATTCAAATTCAAAGAAATTTAATTAAATTTCTACTTCAAGTTTGTACCAGGATAACCCTGAAATAGTTGGCTGTTAGCTGATATCAAGTTTGTTATTTTTCCTTTCCATTTGACTTTTTATATGCAAGTAACAAAGCCATGGTAGTGGAACACTTGAAAAAGTGTTCAAATGAGCATACCTCTACTGTAGTAAGAATATTATAGTACAAATGATTAAAGACATTTTTTGGATTGGTAATGGAAATTTAAAGAATAATTTAAACAAATGGTGATAAAAGCTTTGAAGTTTTTGAAGCTTTGAAGTTTAAAGTTTGTCTGCTCATTTGTTTTGGAAAGAGTCGGTGACGTTGAAGAGTTTTAGGAAATATTAGCGTCATGGCGCGGAGGAGGAATCGTAGCCCAAAAAGTTAAAGCCTAAAATTTTTTTTTTAGAAAAGATACTAAGCGGGCTTAAAAAATGAAAGAAAAAGAATCATACCTCCACTGTAGGCCTACCCTATTGCACTGTCAGAGGTTTCATAACAGATAACACAAGGATGCACAGTCTCAACAGACAACAATTGGGATGTAATCTATTATGATTTTGAAAACGTTACGCGTTAAATGTTATTGCATAACAAGTATTGCCAAGAAGAGCCGAAAAAGCATCTGCTGACTTTCCCGATATCATGACGACAAACAAAAAACTCAGCAGATGCTTTTTCTGTTGGCTCTTCCTGGCGATGCTTGGTATGCAAAAACATTTAACGCATACGTTTTCAAAATCACAACAGACTACATCCTAAGCTAGGTACGAATGTTATCTGCTATCCACTACGAATGTTATCCGCTACGAATGTTATCCGCTACGAATGTAATCCGCTACGAGTGTTATCCGCTACGAATGTTATCTGCTATCCGCTACGAATGTTATCCGCTACGAATATAATCCGCTAATAATGTAACCCGCTTGGAATGTTATCCGCTACGAATGTTATCCGCTACGAATTTAATCCGCTAATAATGTAACCCGCTTGGAATGTTATCCGCTACGAATGTTATCCGCTAAGAATGTTATCTGCTATTCGCTACGAATGTTATCCGCTACGAATGTAATCCGCTACGAATGTAATCCGCTACGAATGTTATCCGCTACGAATGTTATCCGCTACGAATGTAATCCGCTACGAGTGTTATCCGCTACGAATGTTATCTGCTATCCGCTACGAATGTTATCCGCTACGAATATAATCCGCTAATAATGTAACCCGCTTGGAATGTTATCCGCTACGAATGTTATCCGCTACGAATTTAATCCGCTAATAATGTAACCCGCTTGGAATGTTATCCGCTACGAATGTTATCCGCTAAGAATGTTATCTGCTATTCGCTACGAATGTTATCCGCTACGAATGTAATCCGCTACGAATGTAATCCGCTACGAATGTTTTCCGCTACGAATGTTATCTGCTACGAAACTTCCGACAGTGTGATCATTTGCTGTGTCTTACCTGTATTCAGATCTGCGTCAGGTTGGGGGAGGGTAAACCTCAGCAGAAAGATGGCAATGCCAGTATTCTGCAAACCGGTTTCAATCGAGATCGCAATTATATCTTCCAATGGACGGCGTAACAAGGCAGAAGCCACGGCTCCAAAGCAGTAGCCAAGGAACGGCAGGGAAAATCCGGCAGTGAATACCTATAAGGATAAAATTTAAATTTGAGGCGTTTTTCCTCCAAAATGCGTTTTTTCTTACAATCCAGAGCCTCGTTTTTGTTGAAATAGCGCTGCCGCATCGCTGCTGCAGCACTTCCTTGCTTTTTCACAAAGTGCGTTTTTGTGTTCACTGTTTCTTCGGCAGCAGCAGCATCTTGCAGGGAAGCACGGACTTGGTCGGTGAGCAAGTCCGTGATTTTCGAGAAGCACTGCCGTCTTCCTCGGAAGCACTGCAGTGCAAAAACGGATATAGGAAGAATTAGTCAGGAAGCGGCCGAGAAGTGGACCTGCAGCATGCAACAAAAACGAGGCTCAGATGGTGAAAAATTGTTTTCTCTGACAATCCGGATTCGTCCTTGGATCGTCGACTCGGGAATCTTGCAACGGAGCAAGATCGTCGTTTTGTAATCTGAGATAGTCGATTCGTTTTTTGGGATCCCAAAACGTAAGTGGCGGGATACCTATGACATCGCAAAAGTTGTCCGTCTGTCCGTCCGTCCGTCTGTAAGCACGATAACTCTCGAAGGGAGTGAGATATTTTGATGAAACTTGGTGTGAGGATTCTTTGGGTCAAGAGTAAGGTCGAGTTCGTAGATGGGCCCTGTAGCCCTACATTTAGGGGTGGGGGAGGGGGTTCGAATTAAGGGGCAAGCAAAATATTTTGAAACAGCTAATATGATAGTCGATTATAGGGTAAGAAGACATTCTGAACACGATGGTGAAAACCATTTTCTCGTCGGACGAGTAGTTCGACCGGAATCCGGCAAAAACCGGAAAAATTATTGGAAGCCCGTAGGGAAAAAAGGTACCCGGATTCCCGTAAAGGTGTCCGGAATTTTGGAACAACATTCCGGGCACGGAAAACGTCCCGGAATTCCGCGGTTTGACAGGAATTCCGCGTTAAACTGCGGAATTCCAGGAAACAAGACTCCCCAGGCGGGATTTCCGTTACGTTTTCCGTGCCCGGAATGTTGTTCCAAAATTCCGGACACCTTTACGGGAATCCGGGTACCTTTTTTCCCTACGGGAGTGAAAGTTTCATCTGAAGCTGATTAGATGTTCGATTTAGGGGCAAGAAGACATGCTGAACACGATGGTGAAAACCATTTTCTCGCCGGACAAGTATTTCACCCGGAATTTTCACCCGCAAAACCGGAAAATTTATTAAGCAAAAGTTTTATTTGAAGTTGGTTAGATGACAGATTTGAGGGTAAGAAGAGACGCTGAATCTGTATATGAAATCATTTTTTACCCGGACATATAGTTCGTCCGGAATCCGGTTGAAACCGGATTTTTTTTATAAGTTAAAGTTTTATTTGAAGTTGATCAGATGTTCTTTATAGGGATAGATACGCTGAATTCGTTTCTGAATTTTCTTTTTTTTTTTGCTGGACAATGAGCTGGTTCGCTCAGAATTCGGCCGAAACCGGAAAGTTGTGCTTTAAAGCTCATCTGAACAGCCAGCGTATTTTTGTATCTCGTTCATGGATACAGGCCTACTGAATTAGTCTGTTCAGGGTGTTTTCACAATAGGCATAGTGACACTGCGAATGTGGATGACGTCCCGACACTACGGAAATCCTAGGTAGACGGCGCAAGTTCAATTTCGTTCTGTGAAATAGCGAACGACAGAAAACTAAGGCCACTGTTATATCCCTGACTGCACTTTCGGAAATTAGCAGGTTTGTTTATTGACAGCAGGCAATTTCACATTGCTGCTGAATTTTTTAAATTACATAGCGCTACCAAGAGTCTGAAAGATCTTTCACACAAATAATAAACGCGCCTCTTACCTGCCAGCCCATGATTTCGAACATGTACAGATTCGTGTACACGCCGAAAACGACAATAAAAATGATGAAAAGCGTCGCCATTGGCTTAAGCATCTTCACCAGTACGTCAGCGACGCGCGGCAGGAAGCGGCGTATGGCAATGCCAATTGCCAGCGGCACAATGAGGCCAATTGCCATTGTGACGATTCGCATATACGGAATCTGGATGGCCGATTGGCTGAAGACTAGGCGGCCGAGGGTGAACGACCAAAATGGGATCATTGCTAAAAGAAAGAAATATAAAAAAAATATCAGACTGTAACAGCAACGTTATATCTGTACTTTTGTCGTAGCATGTCTAACTGGAAGAAGTTTCAGTCGGATGTGTTTCTGGCAGTTTTGGGTATAAATATTTGTAAAATAGTCGAAAAAATTCGACGAAATCTGTAAGGTTACTTCAACGGAGAGTTTCGGCCAAATATCTTTGCTGAAAAATAGAACTGTAGTGTGGTATCATTGCTAAAAGAAAGAAAATATAATAACAAAAAGATCAGACTTTAATAACAACGTTGTACCTGTACTTCTACGGGACTTTGTCGAACTGAAAAGTTTTTTTCAGCCGATTTTTTGGGGGTATTTTTGGGCGCAAACTTCCAGAAAACTAGTCAAAAATGTGCCGAAATCTGTAAGGTCGGCCTACTTCAATAGGCAGCCTCGGCCGAAAACTTGTCTGGTCCATTTTTTAGGGAACAGCATAAATTCACCTTAACTTTATTCAGTGGTATACTAAAAGACTTGTTTTTTGCACGCCGCAAGTGCCCGCAAGACCAGAAAATCCCCAAATATACCTTACCAGGGATTATTTCTTATCAGTCCCAGATTGCACTATCACCGTGATCCTTATTTCTAATCATTAACTCAGTCATTATAAGCTATGTTTGGGTTTTGAAAGATCGTACGAAGTTTTTTATCAATGAAGCATACTTTTCCAAGAACGGAGAAATACCAAAACAAACACACGCTGACTGCAACATCGGAAATGCTCTGCAAGCATAACCGATATCATTCAAATCTGTCGATGATTCATGCAAAGTAAAAATTGCATTTGATAAATATGGTTATTACGGTTAGAGTTAAAAAGTGTTTAAAATGAAGTTTAATCAGATTAGAGTAAATATTAATTTATATACTGATTATTTAATAATTACAGACTGCACCTTTCTGGCGAATGTTAAATAACAATGACAAAAAATAATTCGTGTCATTCCCTTCTGTAAACACCTGCTCCGCCCAGTAGCGTCACTAGCCTTTTACCTTTGTGGGGGGGGGATGTCCAATTTGTGCCGACGGACTCAGAAGTTTGCCGACAAAAAACGCCGTTGCTGCGAACGCGGCAACGGCGTACATTTCCGGCCAGCACAGAATAGAACCGGGGTAAAACTAACTGGTTACTATAACTGAAAAAATAATTCTTACTAAAGTTGAGTTCAGTCCTTTAATGTACATTCGTATATATAAGTTCACATATTCGGGTTTTCATTGCAGCTTTCGCTAAGAACTCAAGCTTCCAACGACTGTACCCAGAACAAGTTAAATTAATCGCCGCAGGCGAAATTTGTGGAATCTGCCTTTTTGTCTGGAAAAACTCAGCTTACAAGTTCTCTTTTTCGTGTTTCAAACCCCCAAGAATTTCAATTCTAAAACGCCAACTAAATGAAACACCGTTCTTCCAAATAAAGAATACTACGAAATGCGCCGCAGGCGAAATTTTTTATAACACTAACTGTAATGCATCAGTTGAGATTATTTCTTTAATGTAAATTCGTATATTTAAATTTACATATTCGGCTTTTCTTTTCACCTTTCGCTAAAAAGCGAAATTTCCAACGACTGTACCCAGTACAATTTAAAGCAAGCGCCGAAGGGGAAACTTTTAAATCTGTTTTTTTTTTTTTTTCTTCTGGAAAGTTCTAGGCTATTCTATACCTATACCTGACAGGTTCTAACTTTTAATGTGTCACAAACCCCCAAGAATTTCAATCCTAAAACGCCAACTAAATGAAATACCTGACTAAATGAAATATTTGTAGACTTTGAATTTTTCGTATAAAAAGAGCCTGATGTGCCGACAAGAATACCTATGCCCGACAAAAGCATTCAGAGTTTAATTTCTTCTTTGTTTTGCCCGGCAACACTGTAAAGGACTCTATTTCTTACGTGTAAATAGAAGTCGATGTGCCGACGAAACTTAAACCTTCGGGATGTGCCCGATAAACGGGTGCCCACGATACTTGAACTTCCAGGGTTCGCCCGACAAGTTTTTGCTGAAATTGATTTATCACATACAAATAGGCCCCGATGTGCCGACGAGAATACCGAGGCCT
Source organism: Branchinecta lindahli (assembly GCA_023053555.1). Taxonomy (NCBI): domain Eukaryota; kingdom Metazoa; phylum Arthropoda; class Branchiopoda; order Anostraca; family Branchinectidae; genus Branchinecta; species Branchinecta lindahli. Next base: position 22,999,625 of record JAKZAO010000012.1, read on the forward strand.
GACGAAAGCATACAGAAGCCGATTTCTTCTGTGTTTTGCACGATAACTGTGTGCAGAATTTGATTTCTTGCATATAAAAAGAACCCGGTGTGCCGACGAGTCGACCGACGTCCATAAAAACATACAAAATTTTACTTCTTCTGGGTTTGCCGCCCGACAAAAGCATAAGCAATTTTGTTTCTTCTGTATTTCTTCTGTATAAAAAGAACCCGATGTGACGACGAGAATACCGAGGCTGGACGAAAGCATACAGAAGTCGATTTCTTCTGTGTTTTGCACGATAACTGTGTGCAGAATTTGATTTCTTGCATATAAAAAGAACCCGGTGTGCCGACGAGTCGACCGACGTCCGACAAAAACGTACAAAATTTTACTTCTTCTGGATTTCCCGGCGCTTCACGCCGACAAACAAGTGAACTTTCGCCGGGCTTCTCCCGACGAAAGTACTTTCTCAAGACCTTTGGGGGTGAGTCCCCCCCCCATAGTGACGCCCCTGGCTCCGCCTCCCTCCCTGGGCCCGCAATTGAAAAATGGCCGCGACTTATAATATTACTACCAACTGAATATATCATACAGAGATTTAATGACAACACCAGTCATGAACGGACGCGAATTATTTACAATAGGTTATTAGTGCATAATTTCCTCTTCCTCTTTTTTCATTCTTTTTGTTAAATCTCTTAAACTTCTGGAGGGTGTTGTAATTTAATAGTATTTTTTTTCTAACAAACCCAATATAATCTATGTATACCGGTAATGCTGTTGTAGGTCTTTGTTTCTTCCCTCTTATTGTACTGATTTCTTCTCCGTTCCTTTCCTTTTTTCTACGCCTTGTGAAATCTGATGAACTACAAATAAATTATAATTATTATTAAACAGTTCCAGAAGTAAATAAATATGTAGAATGTAAAACAGGGTTTGTATTCCAGTGAATCAAATGCGGAGATTCAAAACTTCATGGCCGACCGCGGTTCTAGAAGTCGAGAAAGGGGAACATGTAGATAATCAATCTGAATTTAATGCCGTTTGTATTTCAGTTCTGTTCCAAGCCTCTGGACACTGCGATTATTTCCGATTTCTTCGTGATATTACGTGATGATTACTTTGACGTGATACATTACGCAGTGAATTACTTATTAATAGTATGTTATGGGCCCACATACAAGTGTCCTGTTTTCCTACCAAAAGAATCGATTTAGCCAGTCTAATTCTTATATTATTAAACGTAAACAAAATTATCAACTCGCGTCGCCCCAGCATATTAAACTCGAAAGAAATGTGTATTTCCTTCGACTCCTTTCACTTCATACCCTGAAGGCAAATGATAAGATGTTGAGTTCGCTACAACAAGTGACATATTAATCATAACTAGGCTGAAATGTCACATGGCAAGACAAAGTGGTACTCCCGAGGCTTGGACACGTAATCTCAATTAGCGAAATTAAGAGGAGAAATCCGGGACTGAAAGCATTCATTCAATCGACTATCTCACCAACAGGGCATGAAAGAATCTTTTATGTTGCCAATTCTATGAAGCTTGATAACAAAAAAAAAGAAATCGCCTGTTTGTTTATCAGTGCTACAGGACGAGACGAAGAATGGAAACAATTCAAGTAAAACGATTTTGGATAATATTCAGCCTTTTCTAAAGAGTGTGTGACTAAATGAGCGATTGTTCTTCGAGAGATTGTTCTGAGCGACCAGATATGACTTTCATGAACGATAAATGACTGTTATACTTTTTGTTACAGATTTTATTAATCTCTATTACGTCGGGATTTGCGTGAGATAGTTCTGTCGAATCTTCAGCATTTTTCTTCTTGGGGGGGGGGGAGGCGTCCTTACAAAACTAATGACCGCTCTAATTTCTCTATTGAACAAGACCAAAGGTTCCGATGGGATCCCAAAAATCTTCGCCAGGCCAAACAGCTAATCATTAAGAAATCCAAGCTCAGATATGGATTCAGCATGTGCGTTTACCTCTATAAGCCGATCGAAATGATCCTGGCATACTTCTGTGAATTTTGCGGTTTTGGTGAACTTCAAGAACTACTTGTCCGGCGAAAAACTAAAGCTCAAACACGGATTCAGCGTATCTCCTTACCCCTAAATCCAACATCTAATCAACTTCAAATAAAAATTTAACTTCTAACAAATTTTCCGGTTTCAGCCGGATTCCGGACGAACTATATGTCCGGCTAAACAGTGATTGTCATATACGGATTCTGCATCTCTTCTTACCCCCAAATCTATCATCTAATCAACTTAAAATAAAACTGTTACTTTTAACAAATTTCCGGTTTTGGCCGGATTCCGGGCGAACTACTTGTCCGGCGATAAAATGGTTTTCGTATTCTTGTTCAGCATGTCTTCTTACCCCTACATCAAACGTCTAATCAACTTCAGATAAAACTTTAACTTCTAACAAACTTTCCGGTTTTGGCCGGATTCCGGGCGAACTACTTGTCCGGCGAGAAAATGGTTTTCATATTCGTGTTCAGCGTGGCTTCTTACCCCTAAATCAAACATCTAGTCAACTTCAAATAAAACTTTTACTTTTAACAAACTTTCCGGTTTCGGCCGGATTCCGGGCGAACTACTTGTCCGGCGCGAAAATGGTTTTCATATTCTTGTTCAGCATGCCTTCTTACCCCATAATCGACTATCACATTAGCTGTTTAAAAATATTTTGCTTGTCCCTTAATTTGAACCCCCTCCCCCACCCCTAAATGTAGGGGTACAGGGCCCATCTACGAACTCGACCTTACTCTTGACCCAAAGAATGCTCACACCAAGTTTCATCAAAATATCTCATTCCCTTCGAGAGTTATCGTGCTCACAGACGGACGGACGGACGGACGGACGGACGGACGGACGGACGGACGGACGGACGGACGGACGGACGGACGGACGGACGGACGGACAGACAGACAACTTTTGCGATGTCATAGGTATCCGTCACTAACGTTTTGGGATCCCAAAAACCCGGCCATATAGCCTACAGTGTGTAAGCAGCTACAGAAAACTACAAACTAAGAAACAGTACTTCTTAGCTCAAGTGCTTTCTGCACTAAATTATAAAACTAATTAATTCTAAATTACCAAAAGAAACAATCACTGTTGGTGAAGTAGTTTGGAGGATACACAGAAGGCACATACATATTTATTTGTGTAAATAAGGCTAATGTTAGCCTACTATCTCATGGCTCCAGCTTTTAGCAAACAGGCCCCTGTCTCAGAACAGGGGTCCTGTCTCAAGGAAGAAGACGAAGAGAACAGCCAGAACATGGATCCCGCTATCCTCGGTTTTTGGCTAAAAATTAACTACACTAGACTACTTACCAAATGCAGCGAAGGTGCTGATACAGGTCATCGTAACTGAGAGGTTGAGGTTGCCATCTAGGATGTAAGTCCAGAGGTTGGATCCTCCACCGCCAGGGCTACAGCCGGTTACGAATAAGCCAAGCTGAAGCTCGGGATTGTTCGGGAAAAGCAGCCATCCCAGGCCGAACGCACACTGTGGGGAGAAAGCGAATGATAACATTTTTTCTCTCGAAATTATTTAGGTTTTGGAATATTTTTAGTTACTTTAGTTGCGTTTTCGCAGACACCATGGTATCTGTTACCACGGTAACTGGATCTGCAATTAGTCGTTTTTGCAGTTACCGTGGTATCTGATATACGATATACTGTCCACTGCAAAAACGACTATTGCCGAAATTGCACTTTTCGAAGTCATCTCAAAAGAAAAACTGATATCCAGTTACATCAATAAGTGCTGGGCTTTCTCATTAATTCGAAAAATTTGACGAAAGTGAGAAGACTTTTCAGATACCACGACCAGATTCCACAGTCGGACCGTGATATCTGATTATCAGTTAACACGGTAACTGGCCAGATACCACGACAACTGCAAAAACGCCTTTTGACCGTGGTATCAGGTACCACGATAACTGCAAAAAGGACTTTCGACCGTATATCAGATACCATGGTATCTGCAAAAACGCAACTTTTGACAGTGCAAACGGATACGTCAGCTAAATTTTCAGAGCTACGTTTCGGCCCTTCTTGGCATTATGGCAAGGGTCCTCTTCAGACTCAAGCTGGAAAATGAACTTGTGGAAAAACAACTAAAGCAATTCTCACAAAGAAATTCACCGAGTCAGATATTTAAGGCTATGCTAGAATCTTTAGATGTGTTCCCACAAGTTAATTTTCTAGCTGGAGCGGTTTGACCCTGAAGAGGATCTTTGCCAAGAAGGGCCGAAATGTAGCTCTAATAAAATTCAACTGACATATCCGTTTTACACTGTCAAGTATGATTAGCAGTCTGGCTTGGGCTGAAGAAATATTTATTTATAATTAATGTCGGTATTTGAGTTTTTTATCTATTTATATTTTGTTTAATCCTGCCTAAAGTGTGCCGATACGAGCAGAGAATGTAAAAGTACAAATAAGTCATACTCATATTCAGGGTAGATTATAAGCATTTGAATAAAAAAATTGTGTGTGTTTTTACTCGTTTTTCATTTGACAATGTATTTTTTTGGAATGCTTTTCCTTGATTTTGACTGTTAATAATTAATTAAGGAAAAAGTTAAACTAGAGCAGAATGGTAAAGAGATTAGTATTTCAAAGTAAAAAGGGAAAGATTAGGTGCCACACTTGCATCACTGAGAGGAAAAAAATAAACATCTGAAGATAATTTGGTTTCTTTTTGTTGCTAGTTCCTTAATTACTCTACTTTTTCTTCTCGGTTGTCGTGGGTTAAAAATAAATTATTATTATTATTATTATAATGAGATGCCGAATGAAGAATGGATGTGTAGCGTCGCGAGTTTCATGCTAACTAAAATTATATATAATATATAATCAGTATATATATATAATAAATAATCATAATTATATATAATCAGTTGAGCTTCCATATTAGCCGTAGCACGTACGGAGTCCTTCATGTTTTCTTTTCTATCAAGTATTTACCCTGCCCGGAACTCTTGAGAGCAAATATTGTTATCTATAGCATCTTACGTCACGCTTTATGTCACCTGCATGCTTTTAATTCCGTATCGACCGACTCTCACTTACAAGAAGACATTCCATCCGATTTCCGACAAACACACCTTTCCCCCACCGACAAAACTTTGTCATTAAAGATCCAGTTGCGCTGGGATCCTAAGAAATCCGCGTAGGTTCCAACAAGTTGTTGTCCTCACGGGGATACGGTGGGGAATGTCTTCGCAAAGATACCCAGAGAACAGCTTCGGCTATGCAACAGGACGTTACCAGCGCACAATACTACAAATAAGAGTACTAGAAGTTCAACTTGCAAAATACCAAAAATGCCAAATCTCTTTAACTAAGTGGGTTGAATGGCCTGACAACATTCCTTATCCCTACACTTTGTGCGTAGGTCTTGAAGATTGTAATGACCATAAACTGCATATATGTATGGAGAAATGAATGAGGATGTATGCCGCGTTTTGTATGATTGTGAGAGTTAAAGGGACTAAAGGGGGGGGGGATTTCTGGGGTAGGGGAATGGATAAGAAATGGATTATAAAAATGACGGAGAGCAATTCTCTATAAAATGTAAGTAAGGTGATGTAATAAGTACGTAATAGTGTGTCAGTATCGCTTTTGTTGCATGATGGCCTCATGGTTTTAAGATGCAAATAAATCTTTTATTCATTAGTCATAGTAATAATTATATTGACATGTCCAGTGTTTTTAACCCGAACAAAGGGATAGCCTACTGCGGATAAAAACAAAATATTTGTTATTGCCTATTCCTAGACGGTGCGAAAATTCACATCCGTCTCCATCAATATTTGCCTGTTGTTTTCCCTTCTTCGTATCCTTGTCTTGTCCCGCCAAAATAAAAAATAAATCAGCCTATCCCTAAACCCTTTCGTTAACTACCTAACCTGGAAGGATTCTGAAAAAAAAAATGGCTGGGATAGGCACACCTGGACTGGAAATGTGTCAGGTTTATAAGTCTCGGAATAACATGTGTATATATGGGCTGGGGGGGGGGGGATGGTTTGCAGACTAACCATCAGAGTATCTTGCTCGTAATTTAGTAGTCGGTAAAATGTGACGCGGGGCACAGGGGATATCAAACAACATGCGAGCAATGGACCGAGTATGAGCTGGTGCACAGATTACTCTAGAAATCCGTGCCTGAGCCTAAAGAGGACACTTGTTAATACGGGCAGAAATATCGCTAAATAAAAAATCAGCTGACTTATCCCTTCGGTGCAGTCGAATAATATTCATATATGCTGGTCGAACCTCCCAGACCCGATCTCGCAGTACAATTTCACATCTGACATGGTAAACTTGATGAGCTAAAAATAGCATGCGTTTTCATAGCAACATGATTACAAACAATCACACCAACTTTGGTTTGTTCTAACCATTCTGGCCATCTGTACTTGTTATACGCACGTGTACTGACAAAAACTTAACAAAAAACCCGGTCAGACTTATATAACAAGTTGGCAAAGACCCTAACCTAGCTGTGCTAAAAATAACATATAAACATCATGTTTAGGTTTGACGAAGGTTCTGGCAGTCTACACATCATCATCACTTTATTTATACCAAAGGTTAAGTACTTCCAAAACAACCTAAGGTACTTACTAAGATGCACGTGTACTGACAAAAGAATTATCAAAAAACCCGGTCGGTCTTACATAACATGTTTGGCAAACATCCTACCCAGCTCTTTAATTTCGCAGTACTAAAATTTTGAGTTCTGATAATTTCAACATAAATCATTACCTACCTCACGTGTGCGAATAGCAAAGTATGCCAAAATAGTACAGATTCCGACAGTCGACAATCAAAATCATACCTTCGCATGTACAAAGAAAAAATGATTTACTGAGTGCCCCATGAATGAATTCATTACGTGAATGAGCCTTACGGCATTTCCCAACTAACAAACGAAAAATCATCTAAAATAAACTATAAATCTGATCATTTTGTACTAAGAATCCAAATAATAAAGAAAAACAATACCTAACAACAGGTCATATGTAAGAAACCTGTCAAATATTTCAATCAGGGCCTGTCCGCAAGGGCGCTGGAAAGAAGCCAAGCAAGACTTCGGTTCGGCCATAGCATCTAACCCTCTCCACTCCCAAATCCTTCCTCCCCACCAAAACGTCAGAAATTGACCAGAACGAGTGGCAAGTTCTAGGGTACTTTTGTTCAGAGCTGGTAAAATATTCTTAACGCAACATGGTTGTTCATTTTGCTTATTCTCTCTCAAGTTTTTCGTGTAGCCTATCTGTACCACGATGATCAAACAGATTTCGGCTTAAATTTTGTATTTCACTTTGACACTGATCGCAGATTTGGTTCTTTAACCACGATAATCCATTTATACAATAAACTTCATATCTGTCTATCTTCCGACGATACTCCAATCTTCGAGCAAAAGAAACCCACGCAAAAAGGTACCAGGTTCAATTCCGAGACATGCCAGGAGTTTACGACCAAAATTTACTGGTGACATCTAGTATTTAGCTTTTTGTAAAAGCCTGTCACTTGCATTGTCTCGGCACTTTTGAATTGTTTAGAAAAATGGTTCGGGCAAGTTTTTACCGACAACTACAAAATAACAGGACACAACTTTAGAATTTTGTCTTCATAAATTTTAAACGAGACAAAATTGAGAATATCAAGTTCGCATGACGGAGAAATTTCGAAAATCAGCGTCAAAATACCTCAAAATCATTCACTTTAGCGCCTGAATAAGCCATCTTGGATTTATTGTGAACTGTTGTGTTCTATCCCGGCAATTTTTGTGAAGGATGCCTCTCATAAAGCGGGAATATCAGATCGTTAAAATTGATGTCATTTCATATCCGCAGTGCTAAAAGCGGAACTCAAATTCATTATCGTCAATCTAGGAGTGTATTTTCCAATTCAATTGGCAGTTCAAACCCCGAGGAGTTACTCACTCCCAAAATGGCTATAGGCTACAGCAAGTGGCCAGTGCTCATCATTCCCAGTCGTAAATCAGAGACCTTGCCGCACTCATTTTCCGAAAGTCCAGAGCTGAAAATCAAAACATTCCAAAAATATTAAGACTCTAGCCCGTTTTAACGCAAGCTTAATTTTACAGGAAATTGCATTACTCCCAATTTTCGACCACTTGGACGTGGGATAGTTTCAAACATACTGAAACCTACTTGAAAGGTCCTAGATCGACGATGCAACCACGTACACTCACACAGGTTCGGGTTTTCTAAAGCTTCTGGCAGTATAAATCGTGTAATCACGTGTTCGAAAAGATGAGCATTTGCAGATCAACCGATTCGTCTTGCACAACAGTTTTGGCAAGAACTTCCCTATTACTTTATATTTCGCGATGTGATATTCCATGATGTGCAGATATGGCTCTTTACATGCAGTAATCTTTTTACGATCCATCATTAAGCTTGGACACCAGCCGGTTTGGCTTGTATCCGAGCGGTTTGCAAAATTTCATATCATTTCCACTGATTAAAATTAAATGATTTTCCACACCCACCTCAGTGTAAAATTATGTTTCAGTTTTTCCCGAACTTTTTCACAACAGTAATATTGAAAACCATGTTTAGTGTTCATTACACAATAAAAATCTCCTGTAATGTCAACAGATGCATCTCCTATTTAATGCGCAACATCAATGGGTAAACGTTACGATACTTCTGACAATGTAATGAAACAGGAAGCTGTCGAAATCCGCTATTCACACCTTACGCCATGTCACCCTCTTCCCCTGTTATCTTTTGTAGGGTATATGCATGGCTGTCTCGTCTCACGTCTTTCTTAGTTTTCATTTACTTCACTTGATTTCCACTGTGGACATGTGGGTCAAAGATAAATTATTTTTATCTTTAGAGGTTTTATTATATTATAGATGTTTTAATGAGGACTTTGGTGAGGTGTTCATGTTTGCACGGCTTTATGCCCAAGCCCCTGTGGACGCACTTGTGCTTAAGTTTACAGCCGTTTTTAAGATCGGTTTTAAAGTCGTCTGAGCCGTTCCTCTCTTATAGGCTGTTCACAGCGAATTAAAGCTAGAGATGCATTCTTTCTTCCCCAGATTTTATGAACGGGCGAGAGAGGAATGTTTAAAAACTGTTACAAAAAACGTCCGAACATTCTTTTAATTTTTTAATTTATAGGCATAATAAGTTCGTGGTTGCACACAGCCTTCCCGTGTTAACATATCGCATTATCATTGCAGCTATTCAGGGAGCGCATGCTATCAGTGGACATATGTGTTGGTCAACATGTTAACATGTGTGCATAAAACGCAGTCGCACTGTGCGAACGACGCGCGAGTCACGTCAGACATGATAGCGGGAGATAACAGTCTCATATTTTGTCTCCGACTCGTCACGCTGGTAGGACGTAGGCATTACACCAATTTATTAATCTCACCCTTCACACGGGCCTACACTAGTTCATCGACGATCTTCTCCACCTTTATAAGTTTTGTCATCTCCGCTAGAAGACGCGCAGTTCCGAAAAAAAGTAGAGGGTGCTTCGAGCGTTCCATTTTGAACAGATCAGAATCTCATTCGATCCGACCAAGAACAAATAACGAGACAGAACTGCTGTCTCGTATCTCGGTCATAGAAAGATGCTGAGTCGAGTAAAAGACGGCCGACTCCCGACGCAAACGAGCGGAGGTTACTAGCTTCACGCCACATAACGTTTCGTTACCTCTACAAATTGCTAAATCCCTGTGAAGCGCCCGATGAGGAAAAGTAGCATTCAAACCTGATTGGCTCTAAGGACGTGCTCGAGAGCGGGTCAGCGCGCGGAGTACGCCTCCTGCAAGCAACCTTTCACTATTTTTTCTGCAATAAGCAACGGCGAAGACAGAAGAGGAGTAAACGGGTATCAACATCAGCTCAAAGCTAGAGTAAATACCTCTAGGTCCGCTCAGATTTGTCGGGGTATTTATAGTCGCTGCATGTGACTGAACACAGTAGTTCTATCTGATGATTTGTTCTTGATCCGACTGAGACCAAAATCAAACCAGTTGGACTTCCATTCTATCTGATCAAGAAAAGTTCCCACGCCAACCACCAAAATTCGCCATAGCACCTCGATCCTTCGATAGTCAAAGACAACAAATCTGCTTTCTGTTTGACGTTACACGCAAGTTCTTTTATCCACCAAAATTCCATATATACTGACAAAACAGTGCAAGCACTCACACCCCCCTTTGCTCATAGCCTGCCTCTGTATTCTGCAGTTCCACGACTTTGGGATACTCAAATTCCTTCCAAGAGTATAACAAATCACCACTGAAGAAACATAAAAGGCACATTTATGAATTATGGATTGACCTGTAGTTACTTCGCCTTGCGAATACTTCGAATGCTCTCTTGAACTTTTATTACCTTTCTTGCTACAAAATAGTTGCCATTTAGTATGGCGATATCAAGAACAAATATTATTATCTTCCTATCTCTGTAATACGGCCATGCGGAGTCGAATATACTGTGATACCCTACCCAATGCAAACGAGCGGAAGAGGAGCTATGCAGAACATCATAATTTGTTACCCCTGCAAACAGCTAGTCGTCCTTTATAGCTGATTGGTTGTCTACCATTGTGACGTCGCGTCTAACTCGCTGCAGACAGGGTTCTCAACCCCTGCAAGCATCCTACAGTTTTTCATCTCGTATGGGCAGCGGCGAAGAGGGATCCGAAGTAGACGGGACCTCACAGTAACATCTCAGTTTCTCAGTAAGTATCTCAGTTTCATCGGGGTATCCATAGTCACTGCATGGGAGCAAAGACGGGGGGGGGGGGGGGGGTCTATTGGATTATTTGTTCTTGGTGATATTTAACGCCTTGGCTGACGACCACAGCAGAGGGTGGGTTTGTATGAAGTAAAAGCTGAAGATTGGATTGAGATTAAAGGGCGATTCTGGCCGTCTGGAAAGCTCCGCTGGTTTATACGCCGTGTGTTCTTGTGAGTCCGCTAAAACTCGCTTCGCTTCAGAGGTAGTTTCGCTAGCTCTGGAAAGTGACGTGGAAAGTTCTCTATACGACCAGGGACCCAAAAATTTCCTTTACAGGGGGCTTGTCATTTCCTATGCTTCTATGTTGCTATGTTGACCGAACCAGTCCTACTTTCCAAAAATCCCACTTGGGTCGAATCTGCATTCTTGTTTGCCTCATTGGACGTGCGCGCCAAAGAGACTCCTCCCTCAAGGCGCCAGCAGCCAATCCCAAATTTTGTCTATCTGGTCTTGAACGTGATTGGACCGTGGGTATTTCTCGAACTATCTTCCGTGCGGTCAACATAGCATCAGAAGTCTCTTATTGACAAGCCCCCTGTAAAGGAAATTTATGGGTCCCTGGTACGACTAAGTCCGAAACACGCCAGTGAACTTCGGGAAGAACGAGAAACCTAACCCAAACGAACCCTCAAACTGATTCAAATCATATGTAAATCAATAACGTTTGTTGCGGTCAGGTTGAGGTGACGTCTCTGGTTCTTCGCTAGGCACACGGCAATCCTTCATCGGCACGAAGAGTTAGTCATCAAGAGTATCCCTGACATCCGTGGAAAGTGACGAGCCAGCGAGAAGTTGTAACGGCACAATCGGGAACATAATGACTTTCCGTTAGTTCTGGCGCTTGGCGAATTCTCGTTTCCAAGCGAGAAGAACCCCACCCTTAAAGTTTAACTGAAAAGCCAATTTATGTTTGTATCAATTAACTGAACACACTGCATTATTTGGACTATGTAAAGGGATTTTTGTATTTTTCACTATTTGCTCTAGAATTACGTTAGAATATCTACGGCCGTCCTCAAAACGCAAAATTCTACTATTACGCGGAAAATTTGAATGTCAATCGAAACGCGGCTTTTCAGTGGCCAGTGATCATCTTGCGGAAGGTAGCTCACTGTGTGAACACTTATTTTTCGTGAATCGATTATGTCAAGCATGCAACACAGGTACAAGCGCGTACAGGTACCACAAACCCGACAGGAAAATTCCACTATTTGAAAATCGATGTTCGTGAATAGCGGAGCAACGAAGTAACGCATTTTCATCGGGTCTTCAAGCCTCTTCAAGTGAATAAGTGATGAGTAACTAGGTTGTCCTCTCTCAGCCCTTTTCGGTTAAACTTTAAGAAGTCCAGGTTTAAATATGGAGTTCAGACAGACGAGCGGATGGACAAAGTGTTCCTTACGTCCGTCTGAGGATCACGAAAACACCAGAAAAATTCCCCTATGGTAATTTTCAAGGAAAACAGGATTAGGCACAGAAGGACTGATACCCTTGCTAACCCATAGCTGTTATTCAACCTTTCGATACGACGGGAACTGCAATACATTCACGCCGGATGTGTGCCAAACTGATCTGTTATGTAAAGGCGAGTGGGTGCCAGGAAATCCAAGATGAAAATGCGTCAAATTGACGTCAACAGACATACAACTCGAATGCTTCCGGAACCAGTTTAAATCCTTTTTTCCCAATAAACAATAATACAGACCTTAGGCTACCATATTGAGCAAAAGAAAAGCGTCAAACTAAACCTACAGATTTCGCACCTGACTCTTGAAAATCGTGTCCAAACCTGGGCTTTTAAACCTTAGCCCAATCTTCACCTTTTGCTTCACACGAAGCCGCCCTCTGCCGTCTTCAAGGCAACAGAAAATTTCAGGCATGAAACACTCTTAACCTACACTCCAAAACTTTTCGAGCAAGGAACAAAGTAAAAATAAAATAAGACGTTCAAAATAGTCGCAAGGATGGGGATTTTTCAAGCTGATATTCAAAACTCTCGAATGTGTCAATGCTAATTGATGACGAACTCACTGTTTATTAATTGCTCATGGACGGAATTTACAAACTCCATCGCCGCGGCATTGCTAACACAGGGTATGACGATAGGGGTTAGAGATTCTATCCTAGTGGTAAAATTCTAGTGGAATGAAAAGTTTGAGGCATCACGAAATAAGTAGGGTTGGTTATGAAAAGTTTGAGGCATCACGAAATAAGTAGGGTTGGTTTTAAACAGAGTCGAGACCCCAAGAAATTACCAAAAAATCACTAGTTCTTTCCACGCTTTAGCCTGCAATAAATATGCTTACAAATGTTTATTGTGTCATAAGTTATTGTAGGCCTCAACGACAGGGGCGTCACGTAGGCCTATGGGGGGAGGGGGATGCCCCTCAATGTTGTCGGCCAGTCGATAAGACTGGTCGATTTTTCGTCAAAACTGTCGTTTTTTCTTGAAAACATCGTTTTTTTCTGCAAAACAGTTGGTAGAAGTGACCAGCCAGTCGGTAAATATCCACCCCCATACATTTTGGCCAGCAACGCCTCTGCTCGACGATCATGTCGCAGTCTCTTCGATTATAAAGCTGCACGCAATGATGTATTTTCGATACACAGAAAATTTCTTAAAACCTTCCACCAACAGAATTCAGTGCAATGTAGCCCGTGATTTTGAAACAAATAATGGTAACAGCAAGGGCATTCGGTTTTGTTCTCTTTTCTGTTCAGAAGTAGTCACAGTCGATGATCATTTTGCGGGGATAAGTGGAAACGCCTACTTCCCGCGTCAAGTACATTTACAATTGCAAGTACAAGCATGGAAGCATTATAATGGGGAATGAGCACCCTTCACTGGCTCCAGGCAACGTAAGCCATTTTGGAACTAGATACTGAAGCCCTTCACTCACAGTGTGTAAACGGATACATAGACGGGAGATCTTTTTTTTGGCTATTATCAAAATGTTACAAGAAAAACGTACTGAGGAAACTAACCTCTCACAAAAGATTATTTGGATAGAAAATCTTTTCTTTTTGTCTTTCACAATACATTCTAGCAAAGTTGAACTATCAACTAATATGGTCTAGGAATCCTAGCCACCATAAGCAATATCATATCGGCTCTAGAAACTAGACAAACATAACACAACAAACGTTTTAACGAAACCAGACGATCAGGCCTCTCAAAACCTTTGACGAAAGGGGGGGGGGAGGGGGTAAACAGCTCGACCACCAGAAAAGGAGGAACATTTTTTCGGCTCTACCTGACAAAAAGAGCTTGGGCGGAATATGCAGATTACTGTTTCTTTCTCAAATATTAATATCTTTCTCGCCAATCAAAGATCTTATAACAAACACAACTTTAAATCAAGGTCGTCATATAGAACTGCTCCAATATTCGTTGATATTCGTTTTTCAAAACACGATTCATCTATTAGTTTCCTGAATAACCGGTAAGGGCACTATCTCTAGAATAAAATAATACTTTATTTGTTCAAACTTCCACGGGAACAAAACCGAAACTGGTATACTGTCATGTACAATATACTGAAATTTGCAGTTAAATTTAAAAGCAGGCCTATGCACAAATGGTCAAAGGCTATTTTAAATTTAAAAAATCTTCGGTATAAAACTATTTTGGTAAAACCAGGATGCACGTTAACTATTAACTACTACGATAATTAAAAACGCGGTAATGAGACAACAATGAGTATAGAAGTGGGCGTGGTCAGGACACTCGCTTTTCACTACTTACTTCCACTTCAACTACTACACGATAAGTCCATGGCTTAAAGGGGCATGATTCAATATCAAGGCCAAGGTTATAGCTAAGTTTAGTGCAACTTGATGTTTGGATCAAAGGTGCTCAGACTTCAGTTGCAACAATTTCAGGAGATGGTAGATTAATCCTTTTTCTGAGAAATTGTGGCAGGATCGGCATGAGTTAGCACACACCAAATCCGAGGGGATTTTGGAAAGGGTTGAAGAGATGGCCCACTTTTAATTCGTTGTGTATTCCTTGCTTTTTTGTTAAAGCTGTCCTGTTTGAGCGAGCAAAAATTATTAATAATACCGACCATAGTAATATTATAAGCAGTGAACTGAAAGATAAAAGTGAATCCCTTTGGTTTATAAGGCCACTGCACTCAGCAACAGAGGGGCTTGTGAAGACACTTGGAACATACCAAATTTCGTAACAGTCCTACATTTTTCCTTGGGTTCCCCATTTCTTTTAATGATTCTCGGTTAGTTTCCGACTTAAAAGTAAAAGATCCGGTTTTAATTCTAAGGAAAAAGTAAAATTTTAGAAAAAAGCTTCGGAAGCCCTCCAAACCCACAAACTATACCCATTCTTTCATAAGTGAATAATGTAAGACGTTAATAATAATAATTTAGCGTTTTTCACCTTGTGTTACAGTACCTATCTTACAGAGTCACTGAATGAATCAGTTGATTTAGGTATAGTTTTCTTTATAGGTTAAATTATGTTACTCCTCACTTTTGAGGGAAATAACTGAATAAATAAATAAAGAAAAATCCGAAAGAAAAATTTCATGTGATGAAAATCAATCATATGAATAGCGGAGCAGCGAAGTAACGCATTTTCGTCGAGTCTTCAAGGTGAATAAGTGATGGGTAACTGTACTGTCGTATATCAGCCCTATTCTGTTAAACTTTAAATTCTCTTGGTAGCCGAGACTGATCTCTAGTGGAGGTAAAAAGGAACACTTACCAAAGGCATAAAGACGAACTGACAGACGAAGCCAATGGCTGGACCAATTGGTCGGCGAATCGTCTCCTTAACAACCCCCAGGTCTAGGGAACAACCCATGTTGACGAACGCGATGGAAACGAGGAGAGCTATGATTCCCGTGAAGGCCTTGTCAATGGGGCGAACTGCACGACGAACGCCTACGCGGAGGGGGTCGGAAGCGACGCTGCGATCGGCGTACTTTCGACGGACCTGCACTTGGGTGTAGCCAATGAAGCGGCCTACATAAAGAGTATAAAGGATCAATTATGTGAAAGCGCGGTCTGTCGTGAATCATTGTTTTCTAGGCTTATCTACGAAACATAAATACATTTTCCGGAAGGAGTCCGGCTTCTACCGGAAAACCTCAGGAGACTTTCCGCAATCCGATTCGATAACGCCAAACCCCAAAATTGCGTTTCATTGGATATAGTTTCGGTAGTTTCACTCTTTATTTTCTTAGTTCATCCAAAAGTTTGCTTTGTACCTTTTTATTTGTCCATTCTAGATACTGTAGTTTCATAGCTAAACAAAGTACGTCAAATTACAGTGAACCAAACCGGAACAAAATGCAGATCAAATCCCAGATTTTTAAGCTAGTTATTAACAGACAAGGTTGGAGGACTGAAAGTGTGAAAAAATACGGCTAATACAGCGAACTACATCAGTGGATTATTGAGAACAGGCTACAGTCTCTCTTTTATTTTCCAGCGTATCCGCCACAGCTCAGGTAAAGCACAGATGAAACCAGTTTGACGACTCAACTGATATATTCTTTCCTTCCTTCACACAAATCACCACTTAACTTCCCCAGTAAACTACACAGATATGATCAACGACTTCCGAGTCACTCATGCCGCAAATTCTGCTTACATTTAACTGTATAAGAATTAAGCTTACACACATTACTATTTCCCCAACTGAAATTCTGTTCACGAACTGGAAGACGAGAAAAATCCCAAATTGTTACCGCCGAAAATACATTTGTTAGCCTACCACTTTTTCACAAGAAGGGCATAATCTAAAACTGTCAAGGTATTCAAGTCCTCGGCTCTTAAGAAATGCTTCTGATTTTCCGCTTCAAATGCTAGATTCCCCCCCCCCCCCCCCCCGAGTTTTTGCGTGCAATCGCAGGTGCGTTTTTGCACTGGTTTCTTTCGCTAGGAAACGGTGGCCTATAGCGGCAAGAATCAAGTTCAAGTTCGTTTTATTTTTTGCACTAAATAAATAACATAGTTGGCTAGGCCTATAGAGAGGAACACTCGAAGATACTTGGCCTAGCCAGGGACATACACTAGCCTATATTAAATAAACCGAATGTGAAAGCAACAGTGATTGCAATATAAGCTAGGTACGGGATTGTACAAAACAGAGAGTCTACTGATTGAAAATGTGCCGAGATTAGATAAAATTAATGAATAACAGTGATTTCTGGATTCTTTAGTAATTATCCACACGTTAATCAATAAATTCCGCGAAGATAAATAGACTGATTTATAGTCTGATAGGGAAAGACTACAGATAAAGACATGTAGACAAGGTGGTCTGAGTTTCGGGATGCAAAAGCAGTAAAAAAAAACATACGTAGGCGAAAAGTATTTTAGAACAAAGTTCAATCAAGGGGCATGCTCTTGACAACTTTGGTATGGTACGCTCAACCCTGCGGGTGGCGTAGGCCTACCCTTTTGGCCTCGCTTCGGGTACCTGCACCGATTACAATTTCTTCAACTTGAAATAGCGATATAGCGGGCCTGTGCAGCGGGTATCCGCGGTTTCTACCCCTCATAGTATGTCAATAATTCATACATTGGCCCAGCCCTATACTCGTCAGTATTGGGGTCATCATGTGAGATCCTCAAAAACAGAACAGAAAAACAAGAACATCTCCTGCCTGAAGCCCATCAACCAACCCAGGGCCGTATCCAGCGGGGGGGGGGGTCGACCCCCCCCCCGAAACTGACAAAAGTTACAGTTTTTTGTAGGCATTAACCTCTAATCTATGTCTTTTTGGTCCGACCCGTGGGGACCCCTCCCCCTCCCCCGAAATAAATTCCTGGATACGGGCCTGCCACAACCTGTACCCATTTTTTTCAGAAGTGAGGAATTAAGACAAGAACTTTAAATTAGCCTAGGCCTAGTTCTTCAATCTTGTGTATTTTTCTCTTCTTTTATAGTATTTATGATTTCTTGTTGAATGTATAACGTGATTTCAGTATAGTTTTTTGTCTCTATTATTTCACTCC
Source organism: Branchinecta lindahli (assembly GCA_023053555.1). Lineage (NCBI taxonomy): Eukaryota > Metazoa > Arthropoda > Branchiopoda > Anostraca > Branchinectidae > Branchinecta > Branchinecta lindahli. The sequence continues at coordinate 23,017,432 of JAKZAO010000012.1, forward strand.
TCAGTTCTGAGGGATAGCCTGCAAATAAAATAAATAAAAGCGCTGAAAAAGTCTTACCCGTGAGATTGAAGTATCCACTTTTCTCATCACTTAAGACAACCGGTGGGTTCGAACTCACTTCCGCGATCCTCGGATCCAAACTTATTGCGTCGTACTCAAATTTATGCGGGGGGGCTCCCTCGCCATCCACCGCCTCAATCTCGAAGTAGATGGTGCTAGTTTCCTCTTCCACCAACTTGGACTCGGGGGTGAAATTATAGCTGACTTGGAAGGGTCTAACTTTGGCCCCCAGACTCAGACCGCCTGCGGCCGCAATAAAGACGGGTAGCAGGGCCAGAATGTAGAGGAGGATGATATGGAGGGGCCACAGGGGGCACATTTTTGAGACTGGAGATCTGAAACAACATAACAAGTTAAAGTTTAACCGAGTAGGTCTGAGATCCGACAATCTAGTTACACATCACTTATTCACGTAAATAGGCTAGAAAAGACGATAAAAATGCGTTACTTCTTTTGTCTGATATCCACAGATAAGGTGGTACCTCCATGCGCCTGTCCCTCTATACTTGAAATATTTACTGATTACAAAGGTAAGCTCGAGGGGTCGACGACTATCCCGGAATGGTGTACACGTCCCGAAGGAATAATTTGGAATGGTCAGGAATAATCCGGAATGGTCAGGATTATTCCGTTATTCCGGAATGGTGTATATAAAAAATGATGGTCGTCGACCACTCGTTCGCCGCAGGACAGACCGAATGGGGTGAAATAAATGCGGACTAAACAAAAGTTGGTGAATTACCAAACTCGATAAAGAATGGGAGGATATGGAATGGTTAGGAATAATCCGGAATGGCCAGGAATAATCCGGAATGGTCTGGATTATTCCGTTATTCCGGAATGGTGTACATAAAAAGTGAGAGTCATCGACCCCTCGGGTAAGCTACTGCCGAAAAATACAATAAATATGGCAGATTCCTTACAAGTTGCAAGACGTATCTCAGCAGCACTTTCCTACTTTCTACAGGCGTATCTTTTCGGAGCTTGCCATCTTTAACTCTGGAAATGCAGGCCTCTGTTGAAATTCAAATTCTCCGGGTCTGGATGAACTTTGGGCTGTCGTGCAAGCAGCGCACACTCAGAACTTTATTACTCGACCCTCTGTTGATTTTTTTTTTTTTTACAAAATCCCTAAGACGTGTCAAAATATTTAATTATAGGCTGGTATTCAAGTATTTAATTCTAGGCTGATATTCAAATATCAGATTTACAAATAAACAGCCTTTTTTGTTAAACTTTAAGGCAAATGAAAATAAGGTTCACTGAAATGAAATTAAGGTTCAGTGAAACAGAACTGGTACACAGTATCGAATGATTATTTTCCAAATCTTCTATCATGGTTAGAATGCTAGATTTAGAAAATACTGAGATAATGCAGAGATACTGTTTCTGCGGGGCGATTACTGTGATGGTTTGCGAACTATGTTCACAAGCCCCCTCGGTAGCTTAGTGGTACAGCATTTGCCAAGAACACCAAAGGTCCCTTCTTCAAATCCCGGCTGAGCAGCATTTGTGTCTTCCAGTTGATTACTTATAAAAAAAAAAGCTAGATATGCGATTACTTTCAATGCGTAATTTTAGGTCAGTATCTATGTCAGCAACATAAAACAATAACTTAACAAAGACCCGGAAAACCAAAGAACAAAAAATCATGTCTAATCTATCACAGCTTATGGCATGTCTCGGTATGATGTGTAGGTGCAGTTTAGGTAAGTAAATAAGTAATTCATTTCTGACCCGCCATTTGAAAAGCGGAGTATGTATAATAAAATAAAATAAATAAATAAAACATAACAAAAACAGATACAATATACAATATTTTATTCATCGTCCAGAAAAAAAACGTACGTTTAACGTCATGTTTACGTTTTTAGTCATGCGCTGGCTGGGCCCAGTTGTTCATTATTTTTTGATCCAAACTGAGGTTACTGAACTGAATTTTTGTTTCGGCCTTCTGTAGCAAGGTTCCTCTTCAGTCCGTTGTCAAATTCGAACTTGCTATCAGATAACCGAAGACCCAACATTAGACTCTCTCTTAGCTACCCAAACTATCACCAACTTCTTGACAACTTGATCAAAATCTGTCGTAGACTATCTAAACTACTGCAAAGATAGGCTTACATAAAGAAACTTAAATAAACGCCTTCAAAACCCTTCGAACTTACTTCAAACACGAGCTCCCCTCCCTTTTCAGAGTTGGCCTATACGGTGCACTTTAATTTCAAAATAAAATAACATAAACCTATAAACTATTTCCTCAACAAGATCCTTTACTCTGACTGTTTCCTTTCAGTAATCACAACTCGATCACAATCTGTAGTAGCCTATTCTAACTAAAATACTGCAAACGGAGGCTTACGTAACGAACCTAAAAACGCCTTCAAAACCCTTCGAACAGGCCTATTTTAAATACGAATTCCCTTCCCTTTTTCAGATTTAGCCTATACGGTGCACTTGTTTTCAAAATAAAAGCGTAAACCTACAAACTATCTCCTCAACAAGATCCTTCACTTTGACCGTTTCCTTTCAGTAATCAGCTGAGACTGAAGAGTAAAAAAAAAGCCCGAAGACTTGCCGGGACCTTCGGTGACGCAATGGAAAATGAAAGTGTGCGCAAGCGCAGTAGCGTCAACTCGAGCGCATTTTTTGGAAGCAATGAACCTTAAAGAATGATTAATGTCTTGCGAAAACCTTAGACCGTGAAATTCACGAATCGGCTATCCTAAACAAATGCCCCCCCCCCCAAAAAAAAAGTTCACATGTTTTGCTCTTTCACATCGTTTCAGTTAGGGTATATTAGGGTTAAGGTTATTATTTATGATCAGCAATCTGATAAAAAAAATGTATCATCCTTGGGTCTCAAGATATCTCTCTTTTTTTCTTTACGGACCTTCCAGTAGGCTACTGCCTATTAGCAGGGACCCATACATTTCCTGTAACGCCTCGCCATTCAGGGGGTTTGTCATTTCCTATGCTTCTATGTTGCTATGTTGCCCGACCTACTCCTACTTTCCAAAAATTCCGCTTGGGTCGAACCGGCATTCTTGTTTGCCTCACTGGACGTGAGCGCTAAAGAGACTCCTCCCTCAAGGCGCCAGCAGCCAATCCCAAACGTTGTCTATCTGGATAGTCGCGTATTCTATCCCCGTGGGTATTTCTCGAACTACCGGTTGGTCGGTCAAGATCTCATCAGGAATCTCTTATTGATGAGCCCCCTGAATGGCGAGGCGTTACAGGAAATTTATGGGTCCCTGCTATTAGCAAGAGAAAAAAAAGCTAACAAATAAGTTGTTGGTCCCATGCACCGACGCCGAGAGAACTGAGCACTGAGCAGAGCTAGAGCTACTTTCCACCAGAAAGTGGAAGTCGTCTACTTCCCTCTTAGCCGTTGCGCATTGAGAGGGAAAAGACCGTAGTAGGCGTGTAATGACCCGCCTCTGCGGTGACGTCACAATGTTAAAGAACCAATAGTCGCTTACTCTCGACTTTTCTCTTCCAGGGCTCTACTGCGATGAGCTGTTTGTAATGGTCCGCGTAGCTCCTAACCTACGCTCGTTTGCATCGGGCTGGGCATCGGGATTCTATTCGACTACGCATGGTCGTATTACGGAGATCAGGAGACGGAGTTTCTTTAGCTTATTCGTTCTTGCTGTTAGTACAGCATTACATAGGACTTTCATACCATATGAGCCCAATATAGTCGAATAGATTGATCAAGCACCTTAAACACTCGTAAAGTTCCTTTTTTCTTTTTTTTTTACCAAGTTTCGGGTGAACTACCCAGCAAAGAATACCTTCCTCAAACAAATATACTTTACTCACGTGCAAAATAAAATCTGTCTGGCCGTTCAGCTATTTTCGTTCGTTTGCAAATTTACTGTTGTCACCGGATTCCGGCCAGACGTTCCATCCAAGCAAATGAAATGCACCATAGCCCTCACTCGTTATTCTTTTTACTGATTGATTGATTTTATCTTTAAAGTTTAACCGAAAAGGACTGGGATAGGACAATCTAGTTACCCATCACTTATTCACTTAAATTGGCTTGAAGACCCGCTGAAAATGCGTTACTTGGTTGTTCCGCTATTCAGGAATAATCGATTTTCAAATAGTGGAATTTCCGTGTGATTTGTGGTACCTCTAATTTGTTGTATGCCTTACAAGAAAGATTTATGACTTTTTTTTGTTCAGGCACCAAGCAATCTTCACCAATATCGCCACTGCCCACTGAAAAGCCTTGTTTGTGTTTAGATACAAATTTCCCGCGTCACAGTAGAATTTTCGCTGTGGGGACGGCCGCAGATATTCTGAACGTCATAACTAGAGCAGATAGTGGAAAACAAAAAAATCCCTTTGCAGAATCCAAATAATTCAGTATATTCAACTAAATGACACAAAAATAAGTTGGCCTTTCAGTTAAACTTTAACACGTCAAAATAAGCACAAGCACGAAGACAAAGCAAATATTACAAAGACAAACACACGAAAGAACAATAATTCACAGAATACATGAAGATAACATCTAAACGAAAGCTTACAACTTCACAAGACCAAAAGGATTTTCCAGTCGTGATCAATAGTTTGGCTACTGCCTAGGCTGTATATTTCCATTTGTCTCTCCACTGTTGATCTCCATTTTGCTCAGTTTAGGTAAAGAATTCCGACCCAACTAAACGCCCAAATCACTGTATCACTATTTATCTGATTCGAAAAATAACAGCTTCAGGTTCGTCTTACCGCCAGATAGATAGAAATATGCCTCTCAAGCTTTTCGGCAAATTATTATTTATCAAATATATTCAGTCATATTAAATTTTAAAATAACTTACGACACCATTATCTGTTTCTTCTAATTAGCCAAGCGAAAACTGAGAAGATTCACTTTATACCTCAGGTCTCCAGTCATATGCATGGTTGCCACGCCACACTAAACAAAATCACAGGTTTTCAAAAAATCACCTAGACAAGAAATCGCGGCGAAGCCATGCGAAAACTTCGGTGATTTGGGAAATTTTGTATTTTCTCTAGCACTTTTGATGTGGAAATCGCGAAAATTTAGTAATTTGGTGATACAAAACAGAAAAAAAAAATCAAACTTGGCGATCAATCACCACCCGTGGCAACCCTGGCCCTATGGTCTAAACGACTACGTGACATTTTAACGACTGGAAACAGAATATTCGCGAAAATGCTCTTTGAACAGATAGGATACTCCGCGACGTGATCAGCCGTAAAACACGCAATCCAGCAATGATGATAGCCACTCGGAATCTACGGCCCCCATCAATACATCACCTTAGCTATGTCTCAAGAACCCGTTTATGTAGGTAGCGTTCCAGCGACGTAATATTAGTTACGATCGTTACTATTCTTGTTATTATTGCCGTTCCGGAGCCCGCCGTAATAAGTAAGTTGGCTCCTCCCACTTATTATTTTCGTTCCAGGACCGTTACGATCGTTACGATTTACTTATGATGGTGGTGAGCATCATAAGTGATAATAACTATCGGTTCTGCAGGAACTCCCGTAAGCGTGATGACGTATGTACGCGTTGTTATTATTTGCGTTCCAGAGAGTGTGATAACTACAACAATACGACGATCGCCCCTCCTCTTATCATCGTAACTTGTAATAACTTCACTGGAACACTACCGTAATTCAGCTCTATCGTTAGACTCATAACAGACGAGCTTCTAGTCGGCTCTACTCAACTTTTTCCAGGACTTTATCCTCTGCAAATTTCACCCTTGGCAATGGATAAAATTACTGTTAGGACGTTCCAGAAACCTCTGGAAGAAGCAGTTCTGTCACTTAAAAAACACCTTCTGGGTCGGAAAATAATACGATTTAGACTCTCTCTTCTCCAGTTTTCGTATTTTCCGTGCTTCTATGGAGTAAATGGAATGATGAACTTGTGGTTCGTTAGTTTAACTTTCGTTCATTTACTCTTGTGTGTATATTTGAGCGATTAATGAACATCAATACGGCTTCTACTGAACTAGGCCTATGGCTAAATAAATAAATAAACTTACTGCTGTTCCACATTCCGGATTAGTCTATTCCCCGCATTTCGCCACATCATGCCCCTACCCCCGTATTCGTGAGTATTTGTAGGCTATAGTTATTTTGAGTATTTTCTTTTCTTTCTTTTTCTTGTTCACTTCACTTACTTTGTAGGGAAGAAATAAATTAGCATTATCGGTAGGTCTACATGTATAATAATCATTATGACGGAGCGTATGCCCGAGAAATCCTAAATTCATCGAGCTCTTTGACATCGACATTTTCCAGATTCAATTTGCAAACAGTTAATCCTGGCGAACATTTTGGACATGTTCTTTCGTTTAATCTTCTTTACGTATACATATCACTTCTTTTGTCATACGACGTATTCTCGCCGTTCCCCGAGGACTCCACTTGAGGAGTCCCCGCGTTTTTGTTTGTCCCGGGGACACGCTCTCCGTATTCTCGCGAGTCACGGATGGGGAATGCTCCGATTATCATCACCATCATCAAAAATGACTCCCTTTCAGATTCGGAGGGGAATAAATTTTTGCTTGTGTTGGTGCAATGTAAATTAACTAAAAACATTCAGGATAAACAAAACCAAAAATACAATGGATCCAAATAAATTTCGTCAACTGCATATTTTTTTTGAACAAAATCCATTTTAGAACCATTCCCTGTCTTCTCGCTGTTTTCCGTACGCGGAACCCGCGTGGAACGACTCCCTCTATTCTCGCCGTTCCCTACGATTCCCCGAGGAGTCCTCTGGGAACGGCGAAAATACGCCTAAAACCTTAGGATATTAAAGTCTTACCGTCTCATGATGTCGTTTTTCTAACAAGCGTCCTGGCGAGAAATATGATTCGCAAAACGCCTGGAGCAAGACTGGTGGCATCTCTAACTCCGCAGAGATATTTTAACTGACAGGTGTTGAGATTGTACTAAATTTGAAGATTTGCGACTCGAAAAAAAACAGCGTGTTTATTTTGATCATGTTTTTTCGTAGACAGGATTAAGGTTGACTGACAGTTTATCAGATCCTGAGCGAAAAAAAAACGTTCGTGTTGACCATGTTGTCATACGCTCTAACGTATCAACAACGAAAAACAGGAGCTGAAAGCAGGGGCGTCATTTAGGAGGGGGGCAGGGTGTCAACTGACCCCCTTAAATTTCCAAGGGTTAAGAGCTACCCATGAAAAAACAAGAGCTGTAAGCTCATATGGCACTTGCAAGGGTTGAGATGTATTATTTGATCAAAAGTAATTTTCGACTGTGCGGTTCAGATGCGCACTTTAAGGGAGCTAGAGAAAAAGTATTTTATCGTTGAACTTGGCTGTAATGATGCGCACCTTAAAGGCACTAGAAATTCATCTGTAAGGAAGACCCTTGAGGCAAAAACGATAGCAGGCTCTTAGGGATCATTGATATACGCCTATACGTATGATCAAAAGTATTTTTTTTCCACTAATGCGGGTAAAATGCAGACTTTAAGGGTGCAAGAAATTATTTTTTGCAAAACCCTTGTGGGACAACTGATCATGGGTTGAGATGTATCGTTTGATAAAAAGTACTTTTCGACCTTGCGGTTAAGATGCACACTTTAAGGGAGCTAGAACTTCATTTGTAAGCAAAACCCTTGAGGCAAAAATGATCATGAGCTCATTTGGATGATGGAAATGCATATTTTGCTTAAAAGTATTTTTCTTAATTTGCGGTCATGATTGGTAGGCTACTTTAGGGAATGGTCGGATTTGAAAAGTGGCGATTTCTAAGCCAATCTTGTCGAGTTTCTAATATTCCAGCCAAATTTCATCGTCCTAGCACATCTGGAAGTACCTTAACTAGCGATCACCGGAATTCCGGACCCGCACCTCAAACTCCCCCCACAGTCGCCGGAGCCAATCCGGTTCAGTTTTGGACTTGTTTGTTATTCCCACAAAGTTCCATCCCGATCTCTCCAGTCCAATCCGGTCACGTATTTCCCCCCCCCCCCCAATTGTTGTCGGATCCGGTCCGGACATGAAAAAGATCACCACATGCACGCCCTCTGTTCAGTTATTAAATTTCACTCGAATCCGATCACCCGTTCCAAAGTTATGCATGGCTAAATATTCCGGATTCCCCCTCCCTCCGATATCCCCACGACTATCGGATCGAGTGAATTTTTATTTACAAGTCAGTTTGATCGGGTCCCTGATACGCCTCCCAAGTTTCGTCGTGAAAATCCCAAAAACCGTCATCACCAGAATTCCGGGAAACTCCCCTCCACCTCCCCCCCCCCCCCCAAGTGTCCGGGTCCAGTCCAAACGTGTAAACGATTTATCTGGAGCAGATTCTTGTTCTTCCCAGCAAGTTTTACTCCGATCCCTCCATTATAACCGTTTCTCGAGATTTCCGGTCTTCCCCCACCCCAACTCACCCATAGCTGTCGAATCCGGTTCGAACTTCAAATGGAACATCAGAGATATGTCATTCATTCAGGTATTAAGTTTCGTCCCAATCCGATCACCCGTTCGAAAGTTACACAACACTCAATTTTCCATATTCCCCCGCACTGCACCACATATACAAACCCCTTTGACCCTCGAATGCACTAGCTCTTTCCAATGTTAACAGAGTGATCCGATGCAAAGAGTGACGTCACGCCGCGCGCAGACCTACTAGTGTGTAGAAAGGGGTAGGGGTTTTACAAAAACTACTAAATTCTCAGGATTCCCCCGCCCTCTACTCCCTCCACGGTGGTCGGATCGCGGAAGTGACAATTTGCAAGTTAGTTTGGTCGGGTCCCTGATATGCCTGCCAAGTTTTATCGTCCTAGCACATCTGCAAGTACCCTAACTCGCGATCACCGGACCGACCGACCGACCGACCGACAGACCGACCGACGGAAAAGTGATCGGTATATGGCACTTGAGCGAAGCTGCAAGTGCCATAAAAACACTGTAAACCTAGTTGACCAGGCGCAAAACCGAATACGTATAAATTATTAATACAAAATATTATTTAAATCAGTCTTGTGAAATAGTGTTTACTTTTCATTCATATGTTGTTAATCACTTAAATATTTTCGCTGTGGCATATGTAAGATTTACGCTAAACAATGCGAAGGGGGCCCGGGACGATTGGAGGGTGCCGACCCTCCTCCCCCCCCCCTAGTATCCTTACACAAAATTACTCAAACTGATACGTGTTGAGTTTACGCTAAATTATAAACCAAACCAGCTTCTTTATCTCGATCCTGTTCTTTTGTGGGTGTCGTCTAAGACTGATTGACACTTCACAAGATCTTTTGCAAAACTAAAAAAAAAGTACGTTTGTTTTGACCACGTTATCACATTCCCAAATATCTCACATTTGGAAACGTAAACAACAACAAAGGAGACGTCTGCTGTGAGCCCGCCTAGATAGTACGCTATCGGTTAAGAACATCTTTTATACCCCGATTCCTGCAGTACCTGCAGATACCTATCGCTTTGGAAAACTCAACCCAACCCTTCCGAAATTTCACGAGCATGGTGACAGTTAATCTCAGTATGCTTTCAAAAGTTTCTTAATGCTTGTTTCCCATTACCTTGTCTTCAAATTCTATTTCCATTTCACCATCATTCTTCTTTTTTCCCCTATCTCATTCCCCCACTTTAAACGGAAACATTGTTTGTCCTTTATCCTTGAGATGTATGAGAAGTTACTTTCACTTACTTTTCCAGGCGCGTTGCAAGCAGGGGCGTTACATATCAGGTGAGGGGGGATGAAGTCTATTTTTCCTTGGAAACAGTCGATTTTTCGTAAAAATATTAGATTTTTCGTAAAAACAGCAGTTTTTCTTAAAGTTTATGCGAGCGCTGATATTTGTGAGTCTACTTACACATCACTTATCCACTTAAATAAGCCTGTAGATCCGAAGAAAATGCGTTACTTCGTTGCTACGCTAGCTCGCTTCTATGCTTGAAATGTTTAGCAACAATAACGGTAAACGATTGTGAAAAACAAATTTTTTGTCAAATTTTGTTCTAAGCAAAATGACGAGTCTTTCCACAAAATAAAGAATACGACAAAAGGATCTGAAGGCGAAAATTCGCAAACACCATGACTAGAACGTCTTTTCGGGATCTCAAATGAAAGTAAGGCTACCACTAAAATCCTAATCTATCCATTCGTCTGTGACCAGTGATGTGACCAAACACAGTAGCTCTTGCAGAAAATGAAATAAAATTGCAAGTTTCTTTACTGTTATGCTTTTTTATCAAAACACAACTGTCTAGTAGACTTTGCCCTGTTTTGATAATCATGCTCAAATGCTGAGGCATGCTGGCAGGGATGAGCATGGTACTCATATTTATGTGTAGACTACCCCTTATTCCCCAGAGGGATACCAGAAGTGCTTTGCTATTGTTGTACACTGGTACCCCTCTGGGGAAGAAGGGATAGACATACAAATGAATACTATGCTCATCCCTGACAGCATGTCCCAGCCCAGCATCTGAACACTGGTAGGTTATACAAAATTGCAAAAGCCTTAAGTAAAAGGTTTCTCATATCTTGTAAGGCTACCACACTAAATTTCACTAATTGGATTAATGCAGATACCATGGTATCTGATACCATAGTAACATACTGATACCATAGTTTGCATCATAATATCATCCCGCCAAACAATCAACGTAGTTGAGCCGTTTCGGCCTGAGCCGTAGCTCTGCCGTTTCGGCCTGCACCCCAATGGCCCAAAGCAATGCGGGACAACTACTGTACGTATGTCCGACCTTTGCTAGAATACGCTTGTGCTGCCTGGCACCCAGGACTGACAACAGAATTGACCGACAGGCTTGAAACTATCCAGAAGAGAGCATGCAAAATCATTCTTGGAGCCCACTATATCTCTTATGAGGATAGTTTGGCCAAGCTTGAGCTGCCAACTCTTGCCGACAGGAGACACGACCTTACAATGAGTCTCGGGATGGCGTGTCTGGCCTCAGATCAACACAGGGGTATACTCCCTGAATACCAAAGTACAGACCCTGGAAGACGTGACACGAGACAGAACAGAAAGACTGCGGATATGCATAAGCTAAAAGAACCGCCTCTGAAGTCAACTGACCGATACCTGTCCTCGTTCGTCCCATATTTCATCCGCCATTTTAACTCAAAATAGAAATTTCAGTGTTTTTGCACGTTGATATAAAAGCGATAGGTGTTTTTATATTTTAGTTTGTATTGATTATCAGTTGGTAAATAATAGTTGCGTTTTTGATCCGAATTCTCGGTTCTGAATTCTCGATTCTCGTACAAAAATACCGTTTTTGCTCCTCTTGCTTCTCCATTCTCGCTTTTGACAAAAACACTAATTTGACAGCTCGTCTGCCACTCGGTAGGCCTATAACTGTTTGTGCATATTAAACACCGCACCCTGTTGACCAATCAGGGAGGAGAACGGGGAGAGGAGAATCGAGAATTCACTAGCGGAGCAACTTCTCGATTCTGCAGAATTCGGAGGCTTTCCCCGTTCTCGATTCTGACAAAAACGCAAGAAAAGGAGAATTCGCTTCATCTGAATAGTCCAAAAACGCGAAATAGGAGAATTCGGAGGAGAATCGCGAGGAGAATTCGGATCAGAAACGCAACTAATGAATTGTATGTATAAATAGATTAACTTGTGCAAGCATTGCATGTACGAATTTTTTTTCTCCACAGTGCTTGTCTGTTGTTTAAAAATTTTTGTGTAAATTAAAAAACTTGAACTTGAACTTGAACTCTTAAATGTTGACGATCCAACGCTAGCTCATTTTGTAAGCTATTAAGGAAATAAAGTGAATTATTATTATATTAGTTGCAAAACAATCAACAGACCTACCCCACTTCGAGACATTCCCACATCCGCTCACAGAGCCTTATGACTGCAAAACTCCACCCTAAGTTTTTCCCATTCTGTGGAAAAAGTCGAAAGCAGAGTGTATCACCGGATACAAGCAAAAGCAGAGTATATCACTGGATACGAGCAGGGGCAACAGGGCTGAATCACCCAGCACACTCTTACAAGATCCCTGCACCTGATGGCCAACCCCCCGCCTCCCCTCTCTGCTGATTCTGCAGATCCCTGAATGAGACCCTGGACCACATCCTATTCCTGTACACCCACCTCCAAATCCTCATGAACAAACATAGAACCCAGGTGGTATGATTGTCCAAAAAACACCATCTCAACCTCTTGACTGGATCCCTCGTATGTGCAGCCTACTCTTCCCCCCCCCTGCTGAAGCCTCCATCATGAAAACCATCATTGACTTTCTGAGGACAATAGACCTGCTTGAGTCAGTCTAAGGAACCAAGGCTACGGTGCCCAGCCGTGAAGAGGCGAAATGGACAAATTTGATCTGAAGCCATACCAGAACTACAATAGAGAGATAAATAAATATTTGAGCTTGAGTTGAGAGTTCTTGTCACAATTCATTTACTAAATAGATTACAGACAGAGAGTGAAGAAGGACTGAAAAAGTTATCCAGAAACAACCTTTGTAAAGAGGTTAAAACTGGGTCAAAACAGGTTCAACAGGCACATAATGATGAGAAAAGACTATGACTAGACTAAAGACTAGTACAGTAGTAGGGTAGCCACTAAAAAAAAAAATAATCAAACCTGAGCTTTTGAAGATCAGAATGTGATTCTTTAATCTTTTAGCTTTGATTTGAGGCCAAAATCACCTCTCTATCTTACCTCTAAGCATCTTAAATCTTCTTTAGAAAACAGTTTTTTATATAAGGAAATGCCCATGTTCATCCATTGACTTGAGGGTTTTATCCATCTAGTGGTCAGCTTGGAACTTGTGCTACAATGAAATTCTATGAAACTGAGTGATTTTGAGCTGGTTTTGAGTGCTTGGGGAGCCCCAGCAAGTGAGTTAGATGAGAAAATATGAATATGATCATCAAGGTTATAGTCCAATAGACCTATTGCTGCTATTGGCTACTGACTTTTCCTACTTAGTATCAACAAATTTTTGTAGGCTAGTTCGCCTACTTTTTTTTACATCTAAATTTACATTGAATATTAAAAAAAAATATTAAATAGCTAGATCATCTTACTGATGGTCTTAAAAAACAGACAATTTTTTCCTGAATGCAATGATATTTTTTAAATATTTTTTGGAGATGTTTTAGATAGGTAAAACTGATAAGGAAAATTCACAGCAATTCATGCATTCATTACAAAAAAATTGCCAATTTTTGACACTAGGTGTTTTTGTGGCTACCCTAACAGTAGAGCTCAGTAGAGTTATGCTTATGTGAACAGAAAATGGCAAAGTCCACTGTCAACAAACATTCATGAAACACGAATGAAAGGCCGCGGAATCGCTCTTTCCGAGCCACAATCGACCCACAAACTGTTTCTGGGAGCATGGAAAGACGCCTATAGGATCTGACTTACTTTTTTTCCGAAGCACGTTAGTTGAAGTTAAATATTTTGCCGAAGCCCGAAGGTTACCAGACCAGAGACCAATCTGACACAGATCTGACAGCGCTTCTGTTCTGACTTCTTGAGATTTTTCGAGAAGCCTATCGTAAAATTTTGTTATAACTCACTTCTTGACTTCTCAAAAACTGAAGAATGCGTTTTCTGCTCTTCTGTGTGCATTAATTTTTACTTTATTTTCATTTCTTCACCTATCATCATTTTAAACTATCGAACACGAAAAGCTCTGCAATTTTTTCACTTTGTTTGGCAAACAATTCAAACGAGCAGTTGCGCATGCTTTTTACCCATAGTAAGTTTTGCGAAACGGACCCCCTCGATTAGGGTAACGGGTTTTTCACAGAGAGCGTGTCCGAAAGCTCAAAATGCAGCATTTTTCGCAGTGTTTTTAGTTCGGACTAGAATTTTTTCTGTCATTAATATTAATGCCGGATTACAGGAGTTTTTACACTACCTCGACTTTTGCCGTGAACTCGGATCCCCTCCAGCTCCCCCACAGTGACCGGATCCAGTCCGGTTATGCTGTTCACTTGTTCTTCCCACCAACTTTCATCCCGAACCCTCCACTCTAAGAGGTTTCCCAAGATTTCCGGTTCCCCCATCCGATTCCCCCCAATATCACCGGATCCGGTTTGGATTTAAAATGGGGGGTCTGAGACATGTCTGAGACGCTAGGTCTTTCTATATATCAAGTCTCATCAAGATCGATCACCTGTTCGCAAGTTAAAAATACCTCACTTTTGGGATTCCCCCTCTCTCCACCCCCACCCCCCAGATGGTCGGATCCGGGAAACGACTATTCTCAAGTCAACCTATTCGGTCCCATACACTCATGCCAAGTTGCATCGTCTTATCGCATCAGGAAGTACCGAACTCGTGCCCGAGTGAAAAAAAAGACAGAGACTTATTGATGAACTATACCAAAAAGCACATGCTCGCATTGTTTCTGAGGTCCTTCAGATTTCCCGAGTGCTGGTCTATGCGTCCTTCGAGAAGCTTTGAATATGTGCTATCGTGCACGGTGAAACTGTAGGGAATCCTAGCTAATGTGCATATGTCCTAGGTACGAGCGGTATTGTTACCCATGTGTCAGTCACTGAGTTGCTAGGACATCAGAAGACAACTGGTGCATGTTCAAATGGTTTCTTACAAGAACTGAGTATGCACCTGCCGTGACATCGAAACTTGGAAAATCACGAGCCAACCATTCTTTACATGCCTATTTTTCTAGGTACGATCCGAAATGTGTCGCATGTGCCAACTCACTGAGCACTCGAAAACTACAGAAAATCGATAGCGTGCAGAAAACCGCTAGCTTATAGCCTATGTCTTTGTGTTCGATCTGTACAATTATTTCCTACGAAAAACTCCAAACTTTTGGTCCGGATAGGAACTCGCTATATAATAATAATAATAATATAATGCAAAAATAAGGCACATGGCCTCTACAAAATAAACAACAAATTATAAACTAAATTTCTCTTCTAAACAAATTTCTCTTCTAAACAGTTTCACCGTGCTATAGTTGACTAAGTTACGCTCTCCTTTTTGCTTTGGCCTCACGGTTATTGTCAGTTAATCCCAAATCCAATTAAATTGATGTAAACAGAATTTTTGAATTTCAAATGCCTGTCACAAATAAAATCTTTATCAAGGAAGAAGAGATAAGCACTTAAAGCAGAACGGACGACTTGGAAAAAGGTGAAAACCTCCAAAAAAATAAAAGCTACAACTGAAAAGGGAAAAGCAAAACCCCCAAAAAACTTATATTTCAGAAGTGACGCCGCCTATCAGAAGATTCTGCCAAAGCAGGCTTGCAGTAACACCTTGATTTTGGTCTAGAAAAAAAAAATAACAGGTGAAAAAAATTTCATCTGTTCAAATTGATGTAAACAGAATTTTTGAATGTCAAATGCCTGTCACAAATATAATCTTGATCAAGGAAGAAGAGATAAGCACTTACAGTAGAAAAGACGACTTGGAAAAAGGTGAAAACCTCCAAAAAAGGTAAAAGCTACAACCGAAAAGGGAAAAGCAAAACCCCCAAAAAACTTCTATTTCAGAAGTGACGCCGCCCATCAGAAGATTCTGCCAAAGCAGGCTTGCAGTAACACCTTGATTTTGGTCTAGAAAAAAAATAACGGCAAGACTAGGATTGTAATTATAAGACTCGTGCATTTTCTCCCGACGGCAAAACTAGAGGAAATCTTCAAACGGGAGTAACCGATGGAATAACTTAACGGTCATCTGTCACATCTGTCATCTGTCACCGGTCATCTGTTTTAAATTTCTCGGAAAAGTCAGACATAATGCGGACTATCCAAACATGTAATAACTCAAGGACCAATCGTACGACTGCAAGTCAAATAATTTTGATCCGCAACCACATAACTTCGCACATTCAGCCCTTTCACAACCGCATAACCTCGTACATTCAGGTCTTTCAACAAGTTGGATTGGCCGAGTGGTCTAAGTGGTTAGGTATTCGACACAGAGGTCCCCGGTTCGATCCCACTTCGATCCGTCAACCTTTTGCTTCAGAACAAAAGCAGCTAGGTATGGGCGAGGGTTCGATCCTCCTCGGAGCCCCGAACCTTTTTCTTTCCATGCCAGACCACAAAAGCCGCTTCAGTAATGATTGACAGGTGACCTATTCAGAACGGTACAAAACTCAGACGATAGCAACTTTAGACGCAAATATAATCAATACAAAACAACGACCAATCACGTATACATGGTTTGTATCGTGACAGTAGGATCATTGGCAATAAATTGGCTCTATCTTTATTTTCACTCGGGTGGGATCACTAGAAATTCGGATCCCCCCCCACTGTGAACGGATCCGGTCTGGTTATGTCAATCATGTATCTAGGGCTTGTGCTTGTTCTTTCCACCAACTTTCATTCCTCTCTCTCTACTCAGAGCATTTCCCATGATTTCCGGTTCCCCCCTCCAGTTCGCCCAGTGTCACTGGATCCGGTCCGGATTTAAACTGGGATGTCTAAGACACAAGGTAGTTCTGTATGTCAAGTTTCATTAAAATCCGATCACCCGTTCTTAAGTTAAAAATACCTCATTTTTCCGGATTCCCTTCCCTCCAGCCCCCCGGATGGTCGGATCGGGGAAACTACTATTATCAAGTCAATCTGTTCGGGTCCCTTATTTTCATCGTCATAGCACATCAGGAAGCACCGAACTCGTGGGATCACTAGAAATCCGGATTCCCCCCAACTCCCCCAAAGTGAGCGGATCCTGTCCGGTTATGTCAATCCCGTATCTAGGACTTGTGCTTGTTCTTTCCACCAGCTTTCATCCAGATCTCTCCACTCTAAGCGATTTTCAAGATTTCCGGTTTCCCCCTCCAACTACCCCCCATGTCACCGGATCAGGTCTGGATTTTAAGTGGGAGGTCTGAGACATGTGGTCCTTCCATATATCAAGTTTCATTAAGATGAAACTTAATCACCTGTTAATCACCTGTTCGAAAGTTAAAAATAAATCATTTTTCCTATTTTTTTCCGGATTCCGCTTCCCTCCACTCCCCCTCAGGTGGTGGGGTTCGGGGAAGCGACTATTTCTAATTCAATCTGGTCTGGTCCCTGATATGCCTGCCAAGTTTCATCATCCTAGCTTATCTGGAAGTGCCCGAAGTAGCAAAACCGGGAGCAACAGACCGACTGACGGACAGAAATTACAATCGCTATATGGCACTTTGCCGAAGGGCAAGTGCCATAAAAACCTATTTTTGCATATTCTGTTTGTGTGTAACTAAATAAAAAAATAAAAAAAATCCTGTGCATAGGTGAATTCTGATTTTTTGAATTCTTAGCTTCCCTCAGATCATCAATATTTTATTTGGTTAAAGTATCCAACATTTGGCATAGTGTATCCAGCATTAGGCATAGGGTAGGCCAAACCCTGAATAAACCCAGCGTTTGGCATAGGGTATTAGGGTATACAAAAATCAGGGGTTTGTGGTAGACTGCATTCTACCAGTTTTTATCATTCTACCAGTTTTTATTGAGTGCTTACCAACTCAAAACTGTCTAGCATTCCTGTCAGTTGTAGGTACAGTAGAGGAATGCTTATGTGAACATCTGGTAAATGTGAACCATCGGTGAAGAAAAAACTAAAATCCAAACCAGGCATTTTTTTCAATAAATATTGATAATAACCATTCACACCATTTGCAGTTTTTGTATATTTTGTTATTCACTGCTGAAAGGGATTAAACTGTCAGTTGTTTTCCTTTGTTATATTTGAAAATTATGCCACATCGAATGCATCTTCTACTGAGAAGATGGCGGTCCGAACTTCCAGATGCATTCAAAAGAGGAAGAAGATTTAAAAAAAAATCAAAATCAAAGAAAATCAGTTGAATTTCTACTTCAAGTTTGTGCTAGGATAACCCTGAAATACTTGGCTGTTAGCTGATATTTAGTTTGTAATTTTTCTTTTCCATTTTACTTTTCTATATGCAGTTGACAAAACAAAGGCAGTGTAACAGTTAAAAAATTGTTCACATAAGCATACCTCTACTGTACCTAGACAACTCTTTTAAGGGAGCTTTTCTCATTAGCCTACATCATGCATATCGACACTCAGAGAATGGAATGCTTCCAGTTGTTGCCTTGTCCAGGCTGAATATTCTTGGACAAATAAGTGTGTATTTGTCTCTTCGTTTATCAGAGTTTTATCTACCTGTTTATTCATCCACTCTCGGATTTCTGTTTTCCACCTATTCTCCGAAATGGGAATAAAAGGTTTAGGTCCAGACGCAACTCTTTTGGTAGCTTCGTTTGCTAGCGCATCAGCTTTCTTGTTTCGTCAGATACCACATCAAATTTATTTGATTTCCGTTGTTTACAACAGCATTAATCTTAGAGAGAGTGTTTAGTCTACTCTCCAGAATGTAGCAATTTGTTTTCTAATGTTTGAAAATATTAGAACCTGAAACCTTTTTACGGGAACAGTAGTTGTTTCTGAGGCTTTCTCTTTTAGGTGACATTGCTACACTTTTGAAAGAAATCGAGAAGCTATGTCTACTAAAAACAAGTATACCGTATTGCTTCCTACTTACAACGAAAAAGAGAACCTTCCAATAATTGTCTGGCTGCTTGTGAAAACATTTGAAGAAAAGTGAGTATCTTAAAGCCAGATTAGTCTGTTGTTTGTTTTTTTTTTCAAATTGCTTTTTATGCTTTTGCATAAAGGCCAGGGTAATTGACGCATAACTGGGCTTCTGCCTCAATCAAAACAAGGCTCCTTCCTCAGGACAGGGCTCCTGCCTTAAGGAAGAGGAAGAATACCGTAAGAACGGGGACCCTGCCCTTCCGATTTTTTCGTGGCGGCTTGCGGTTGCTTACTGACCTCTCTTTTAACGATTATGCAAAAATAGGCTATATATTTTCAGTAGTGAGGATGTCTTAAGATATATTGACTATTATTGGACAAGTGATAGGTTTTAGTAATGCTCTCAAGAATTTAATATGGAATAACAGTTAAAGTTTAACCGAAAAGGGCTGGGCTAGGACAGTCTATGTACCCATCACTTATTCACTTAAATTGGCTTGAAGACCCGCTGAAAATGCGTTACTTCGTTGGTCCGCTATTCACGAATAATCGATTTTCAAATAGTGGAATTTCCGTGTGATTTTTGGTACCTCTATGCGCTTGTATTTTTGCTGTATGCCTTACGAGAAAAATTTGTGATTTTTTTTGTTTGTTCAGGCATTAAGCAATCTTCACCAATCTCACCACTGCCCACAGAACAGCCGTGTTTGTGTTGAGATTAAAATTTCTCGAGTCATAGTAGAATTTTCGTTGTGTGGACCGCCATAGAAATTCTGAATGTCATAACAGGAGCAGACAGTGGAAAATAGAAAAATCCCTTTGCAGAATCCAAATAATTTAGTGTATTCAGTTAATTGACATAAAAATAAGTTGGCTTTTCAGTTAAACTTTAAAGCACACAAGATATCATTTTGTATCTTCAGCTGATTCAAATCCTAACCTTTAAGTTATCTTTTATGTGCGTTGCTGGTTGACACAGTAGACCACATAGAGAGCTTACGGTTGGTCTGAATTCTGATCGCTTTTCTGTGGTTCTTTGGCGAAGTTTAAAAAAAAACTTATGACAAAGCTATTGATATTTGACACTAGTTATCTAGCATAATAAGCAAAAACCAGAAGATGCCACATTTCTGTTTACCTAGCTACAAAAATTTGTTCGGGAATTGAGTGACAGCGCCTGTTCTAAAACTAGTGACAATCAATGATCTGTATTGTTTTGCACTTATCGCACAACACTCTTGTTTTTTCAGCAAATTGGATTTCGAGATAATTGTCATTGATGATGGTAGCCCTGATGGGACGCTGGACGCCGCAAAACAACTGCAGAAAATCTATGGACCTGATAAAATTGTAAGTAGTCTAGGTCAACCAAGATTGCATTCCATGTTTCCACCAGTAGAATTGTATTTTTGGGTCACCTATCGTCGACTACGAAAACTTGACAAGGGTAGGACAACCCAGATAACTTTTGGGGCAGAAAATTGAACATAATACTAGACGCGTTTTCACTGTGTGCCACACATTCGACCCACAAGTTTTAAGTTCGCGGAAAGGTCGTTTGTGCTGTTTATTCAAATGCCTGAAAATTCAAATCCTTGATGAATTACGTCCTTACCATTCCGTACTAGAAGGGTCCTAAGTTTTATGTCTATCTGCTTGATAAAGTAGCTAACTTTATTGTTGGGACTTTGATTTGCCGCTAAGTTTGAATAAGCCACAAAATCGAATATCACCTCGACAGTTATTTCTGAAATTCGAGCGACAAAGTGTGATCACGGAGACACTCTTTCTTTTTGAGCCATAAACTTTTTGTTGAATCGCGGAAAAATAAATAGATTTGTTTCACTCCAATGAGAAACTAAGGAAAATTTGAACAGCAGCCCTTTCTGACCAGTTAGCTGCTCAGGTACATACTCCTCTGCCTAGTTATTCAGAATCTGAACATCTGTTGGTGGCAATCACCAAAAGCCTCATATTCCCCCCCCCCCCATTACTCTGACACGTCTTTCGCTTCCTTCTCATTGCAAAGTGAATTAGGTAACTTCGCCGCGGAACTAGATGGAAATTCTTTAGGCTGAGTTATGTGTATTACTAGAGCTTTATTATGCTGGGCTCACAATCTGGCTTATTGACGTCAGAGTTGCTATTATTATGCTGGGCTCACAATCTGGCTTATTTACGTCAGAGTGGTATTGCAACTGTAATGTAACTATAAAAACATGAAGATTAGCCTTCACTTTCAGAAGTTTGATAACAGATAACACGTGTTCGCGCATCCTTGTGTTATGACCCTCGTTAATGTTAGGTTTCGAGACAAAACATCGTTTTTGACTCTTCTGTGTTATGTTTTGCGAATAGATAACATATAAAAGGGAGTCCATTGCAGTGGATCCTCGCTCTCAGTTAAATATGTGTACCATGTATTTTCCTTTACAGGTCCTAAGACCCAGAGAAAAAAAGCTGGGACTCGGCACTGCTTATATTCATGGTATAAAGCATGCAACTGGTAACTTCATCATTATCATGGATGCTGATCTCTCTCATCATGTAAGTATTCGTTCAGGAATTCATATCCACTCCCTCCAGGGGCGTCACATATAGGGGGGGCGCCCCCCAATGTTGCCGGCCAGTCGGTAAAAATTACCGATTCGGTGCGAAGTGCCTCCATTTTCGTATAAATAGTAGATTTTTTTTTCTTGGAAACAGTCCGATTTTTCGTCAAAACATCTTTTTCCTTCAAAAACAAGAGCTGTAAGCTCATATGGCACTTGCAAGGGTTGAGATGTATTATTTGATCAAAAGTAATTTTCGACTGTGCGGTTCAGATGCGCACTTTAAGGGAGCTAGAGAAAAAGTATTTTATCGTTGAACTTGGCTGTAATGATGCGCACTTTAAAGGCACTAGAAATTCATCTGTAAGGAAGACCCTTGAGGCAAAAACGATAGCAGGCTCTTAGGGATCATTGATATATACGTATGATCAAAAGTATTTTTTTTCCACTAATGCGGGTAAAATGCGCACTTTAAGGGCGTAAGAAATTTTTTTTTTGCAAAACCCTTGTGGGACAACTGATCATGGGTTGAGATGTATCGTTTGATAAAAAGTACTTTTCGACCTTGCGGTTAAGATGCACACTTTAAGGGAGCTAGAACTTCATTTGTAAGCAAAACCCTTGAGGCAAAAATGATCATGAGCTCATTTGGATGATGGAAATGCATATTTTGGTTAAAAGTATTTTTCTTAATTTGCGGTCATGATTGGTACTTTAAGGAATGGTCGGATTTGAAAAGTGGCGATTTCTAAGCCAATTTTGTCGAATTTCTAATATTCCAGCCAAATTTCATCGTCCTAGCACATCTGGAAGTACCTTAACTCGCGATCACCGGAATTCCGGACCCGCCCCTCAAACTCCCCCCACAGTCGCCGGAGCCAATCCGGTTCAGTTTTGGACTTGTTTGTTATTCCCACAAAGTTCCATCCCTATCTCTCCAGTCCAATCTGGTTACGTATTCCCCCCCCCCCCCCAATTGTTGTCGGATCCGGCCCGGACATGAAAAAGATCACCGCCCTCTCTTCAGTTATTAAATTTCACTGGAATCCGATCACCCGTTCCAAAGTTACGCATGGCTAAATATTCCGGATTCCCCCTCCCTCCGATCCCCCCACGACTATCGGATCGAGTGAATTTTTATTTACAAGTCAGTTTGATCGGGTCCCTGATACGCCTCCCAAGTTTCGTCGTGAAAAACCCAAAAACCGTCATCACCAGAATTCCGGGAAACTCCCCTCCACCTCCCCCCCCCCCAAGTGTCCGGGTCCAGTCCAAACGAGTAAACGATTTATCTGGAGCAGATTCTTGTTCTTCCCAGCAAGTTTTACTCCGATCCCTCCATTATAACCGTTTCTCGAGATTTCCGGTCGTCCCCCACCCCAACTCCCCCATAGCTGTCGAATCCGGTTCGGACTTCAAATGGAACATCAGAGATATTTCATTCATTCAGGTATTAAGTTTCGTCCCAATCCGATCACCCGTTCGAAAGTTACACAACACTCAATTTTCCATATTCCCCCGCACTGCACCACATATACAAACCCCTTTGACCCTCGAATGCACTAGCTCTTTCCAATGTTAACAGAGTGATCCGAGGCAAAGAGTGACGTCACGCCGCGCGCAGACCTACTAGTGTGTAGAAAGGGGTAGGGGTTTTACAAAAGCTACTAAATTCTCAGGATTCCCCCGCCCTCTACTCCCTCCACGGTGGTCGGATCGGGGAAGTGACTATTTGCAAGTTAGTTTGGTCGGGTCCCTGATATGCCTGCCAAGTTTCATCGTCCTAGCACATCTGGAAGTACCCTAACTCGCGATCACCGGACCGACCGACCGACCGACCGACAGACCGACAGACCGACAGACAGACCGACCGACGGAAAAGTGATCGGTATATCGGTATAAAGTCGTTTTCTGCAAAAACAGTCGGTAAAATGACCAGCCAGTCGGTAAATACCTTGCCTCCCCCCAAACATTTTGGCTAGTAACGCCTCTGCCTCCCTCCACCTTAACCCGCGTGAGCTTAAATAACCCGTCTTACATTCTGATTGCAATTCACTCTACTTTCATAATCTTTCCATTCGTTCTTAGTCCCGAGATTCTGGGCTTCATGGTTTATTCCGTCCTTCCTTTTGACGTTACAGCATTTTTTATGCTTGCCGTGTTTTTTCTCTTTAAGCGGTGGCGGACCAGTTACGCAAATTCCGCCGCGTTTTTCTAGTTTCGTCCTCCCAGTCCCATCAAGAGGTACTCTAGTCTCAGAAAACTTTAGCAGAAACCTATTCAATTCAATTCAATTCACTTTATTCGAAAATTATGCGACGGGCAGAGCCGACTGTTAGTTTTTGTTGTCATAAAATAAACATGTATGTCAGTCGATGAGCCAAAATTAACATACACAAATATACAATATATACAATTGATAACTAATATACAGACTAAAAAATCGACCCGGCATTAAACAACTTAACAAACGAGGGCACAAAACTAAGCTCATAACGAGCATGTGAAGCAGTCACAGGTTGAAGTTTCGGTAGCCTCGCACCACTTAGCTGGTTTTATAAGTAGTGAACTGAAAGACAAAAATGCTCCTCAGCCGGGATTTGAACACAGGACCCTCTGCTTACAGGGCAGCCGCTCTAACCGTTTGAGCTACCGAGGGGCTTGTGAACAGAGTTCGCAACACGGTGCACGGTACGAGTCCCTTGTGCAAAGTGCCATTTATGTTCAACCTAGCTGGTGAAAGGTGTTCTCTAATCTTGTCAGTGATTCACCCATGTTTCAGTTCACCGAATCGTTCGTCCAGCCGTAGAAACGGAATTATACTCGCTGGGTTATCCATTGTCGCATTTATCAGTCGTCGTCAAATTTTAGACCCTTGGTTAGCCTATATTTCGTTGTTTTGGCTTTTATGAGAGCGATTGTTTGCCCCTGAAGCAAATATGAATTCTGTCCCTCAAGCTTTTTATAAATAACAATTGATATTTTTTTTTTAGACCGGAGTGAACGTTTGTTGAAGGACGTTTTCTTTACTTGACGTAAGCTGTCAGGCTCGTGACCATTGTTTCAGAGAAGCTTATTGGTCCGAAGACCGGTTATGCAGATTTTGCCAAATTTGTCATCCATCAACTGTCTCGGAACATCCTAGCAGATACGCTATATGGTGCAAGGTGTCCTTTAAATAAAAATAGGGCTATCTTAAGGGCACTCAAGGCTTGACACCTCCATATGGCCCACCCAATCACTGGCCTGGCCTAAGAGGTACTGGGGATAACACTGAAAAACACTACGCCCTAATTTTCAAGTAATGTCATCGGACTAGAACTGTACAGAGAACACCTACAAAGATAATTAATTGAATAAAACATCAAAATGAGGGTCTTACGGAGCTTGAATGTGTAGGTTTCTTAATTGTATCTTGCTTGGTTACAAGACTGTGGACGATAAACGTTTTGGTTGTATCATGCATTTGCATAGAAACTGCAGAATTTTAAAGGGATTTCCCCCGTGCTTTTTTCGACAGATAGAACAAATCGACTCCCAGCTGACGCATCGCTACCGGAAAGCTAACTTAAAACAAGAATTTTTTTTTAGACCCGCTTTAATTGTTACGAACTTCAGATGTTGCAGTTAACACCCAAGAAACTATCAAGCAGTCAACCAATCAGATTGAGGGTTACCCCAGTAGCACTTGGCTAACTGGGCAGAAATTTGAAAACACATTTACGAACTGGATGAATAATACACAAACAACAAACACGTGAAACGGAAATACAAAATTAATTACTTTTTTTTAAATTACATTCACTATGAAATATGGGACGAACTACTTTAAGTATGCCGCTCTGACGACTTGATTTCCAGAGAAAAAGTTTGGGCCTCCTGTCATTCTTGCTTCGCATGTTAGGGCTTTGAGCGTAATGAAACAGGGATCATGTCTTAAGGAAGAAGAAGAAGAAAACCAAAAGAACAGGGATCCTGCCCTTCGTCGTTTTTCGTGGCGGGGAAGATGATACTGGAACGAACTGCATAGAAACATTACTGAACTTATAGTCTTGCCCTGATGGTTAATTTATTATTTTCTTCTTTTCCATTAGTTGTTTTATTTTGTTTTTGTTTTCACACCACCGTTTATGCTTTTTTGCATTGTGTGGCTCAGAAATAATTGTATCTTTCAGCCGAAGTTCATCCCTCAGTTCATCGCCAAACAGAAAGAAAAGGACTACGATGTCGTATCCGGTACACGATACGTCGGGACGGGGGGAGTCTGTGGATGGGACTGGAAAAGAAAGTTGGTCTCTAGGGGGGCCAACTACGTCACACAAGTATTATTAAGACCGGGCGCCTCAGACCTCACCGGAAGCTTTAGGTAAGTAGGTTATATTAGTTGCGTGTTTGCAGATACCATGGTGTCTGATACCGCGGTAACTGGATCTGCATTTGGTCCGTTTTTTTTTCAGTTAGCCTACCATGGTATCTGATATTACAGTCGCTGTTCAAAAAACGATAATTGCCGAATGCGCGCATTTAGAAGTCACCACGAATGAAATACTTACTTCTACCAGGGACCGATAAGTTTCCTGTAATGCCTCGCCATTCAGGGGGCTTGTCATTTCCTATGCTTCTGTGTTGCTATGTTGCCCGACCCTCTCCTACTTTCCAAAAATTCCGCTTGGGTCGAATCGGCATTCTTGTTTGCTTCATTGGACGTGAAGCTCCAAAGAGACTCCTCCCTGAAGGCGCCAGCAGCCTAGCTGAAATTTATTGATATTTCGGCCGTTCTTGGCAAGGGTTCTCTTCAGGCTCAAAGCCGCTCAAGATGGAAAAAACACAAGTGGTTTTTCACAAGTTTCATTTTTCCATCTTGAGCCGCTTTGAGCCTGAAGTTTTGCACTGACAAATATGATTATTTCAGATACCACGGTCAGCTACTACGGTTGGGACCGTGGTATTCGAATATCAGATACCCTCTAAAATAGTTTCTAAAGTTTGATTTTCCCCATAGGCTGTACAAGAAGTCAGTTCTAGAGAAGCTCGTCCAGGAGACTAAATCCAAAGGCTACGTTTTCCAGATGGAGATGATCGTAAGAGCAAGACAGTTTGGATTCACCATTGGAGAAGTAAGTGACCTTTTCTGACCATTGCCTACAAAAACGAGCTCGGACTTCAGATCCAGAAATCGCCACATTTGCAGACACTTTAAAGTGGGCTAGATGATCCAGATAATCCTAGATGATCCAGATCCAGAAATCGCCACATTTACAGACACGGTTCAAGTGGGCTAGATGTATGAAACTTGCCAGGCGTACTAGGCCCGATGGAAAAATTGTGGCCTGTGTAGTTGTCTGATAGTTGTGCGAAAAAGTTGCAGGTATTGATATGTAATAGTACGGAATAGATAGATAGATTTACTGATTGCTGAGCAACCCGAGGGCCATGGCAACAAATAATCACACGAAAATATCACACAGCAGAAAAAACGCAAAAAAAAACAAAACAAGAGCTGCAAGCTCATATGGCACTTGCAAGCTTTTTAGCTTGTATTCAAGTTATCGCAGTAGGATGTGAATGGATAGTAGCTTTGTCAGTGTG
This sequence comes from Branchinecta lindahli, assembly GCA_023053555.1. Taxonomy (NCBI): domain Eukaryota; kingdom Metazoa; phylum Arthropoda; class Branchiopoda; order Anostraca; family Branchinectidae; genus Branchinecta; species Branchinecta lindahli. The sequence goes on from JAKZAO010000012.1 coordinate 23,044,177, forward strand.
ATGGGTTGTTTGGTACTACAGTTGCGTGCAAAAGAAATGGTCAGTTAGTTATATTTGCTGTTGTATAACATATTTGAACAATTTGTTTTAAATATTTTGATATCTTATGGAAAAATCAGCGAAATTTTCAAGCACTTCCTTTTCGACGGTGACGCTCGGGAGGTTTCGATCGCTCCATTCTAACCGTGTCACGTGATTTTCGGTTCCTCCCTCCGACCCCCCCCCCCCACATTCATCGGATCCGGTCTCGACTCGAAATGGTACATCTGAGACATGAGGTCTTTCCAAATACCAAGTTTTATAAAGATTCAATCACCCGTTCGAAAATTATGAATGTCAAAAAAATTCCGGCTCCCGGCTCCCCTCCCTCCCCCCACTATGGTCGGATCGGGCAAGTGACTATTTCCAAGTTAATTTGGCCGAGTCAATTATACACCTGCCAAGTTTCATCGTCCTAGAACGTCTGGAATTAACTTAACTCCGTAACACCGGAATTCCGGAACCCCACTCCAACTCCCCCCGTAGTGCACGAACCCGGTCCGGTTCTGTCAATGATGAACCTAGGGGTTGTTTTTGTTCCTCCCAACAAGTTTCATCCCGATCGCTCCACTGTACGCGTGTCACATGATTTCCAGTTCCCCCCTCCGACCCCCCCCCCCACATTCATCGGATTTGGTCTGGACTCGAAAAGAACATCTGAGACATGAGGTCTTTCCAAATATCAAGTTTCATTAAGATCCGATCACTCGTTCGAAAATTATGCATGTCACTAAATTCTGGATTCCGGCTCCCCTCCCTGCCCCCACGATGGTCAGACCGGGCAAATCACTGTTTCCAAGTTCTAGAAAATCATCTGTAATCAAAACTCTTGAAGCAAAAAAGATGATCATCAGGAGCACGAAAATGTATATTTTGCTCAAAAGTATTGTTTGTACTTTAAGGAATTTTATTGTAAACAAAACCCTTGAGGCAAAAATGATCATGGGCTCATAGGGATCACGAAAATGTATATTTTGCTTAAAAGTATTTTTTTGCACTTTGCGGTTAGCATTAGTACTTTAAGGGATGGTCGGATCGGGGAACTAACTATTTCTAAGCCAATCATGTCAAGTCTTTAATTTTCAAGCCAAGTTTCATCGTCCTGGCATGTCTAGAAGTACCTTAACTTGCGATCGCCGGAATTCCGGACCCCCCCCCCTTCCTCTAACTCCCCCACAATGCCCGAATCCGGTCCGGTTCTGTCACTGATATACATAGGGCTTGTGCTTGTTCTTCCCACCAAGTTTCATTCCGATCGCTTCACTCCAAGCTTGTCACAAGGTTTCCGGGCCCCCCTCCGATCCCCCCCCCCCAGCTTTATCGGATCCGGTCCGGACTTGAAATGGGACATCCGAGACATGTTGTCTTTCTACATATCAAGTTTCATTATGATCCGATCACCCGTTCGGAAGTTGTACATACCTCAAGATTCCAGATTCCCCCTCCCTTCACTCCCCCCACGATGGTTGGATCGGGAAGCTGACTATTTCTAGGTTAATCTGGTCGCGTCCCTGATTTACCTGCCGATTTTCATTGTCTTAGCCCACCTGGAAGTAACTTAACTCCGTATCACCGGAATTCCGGAACCCCACTCCAACTCCCCCCACAGTGGACGAATCCGGTCCGGTTCTGTCAATGATGTACCTAAGGGTTGTGCTTGTTCCTCCCACCAAGTTTCATCCCGATCCCTCCACTCCAAGCGTTTCCCAAGATTTCCGCCCCCCCCCCTCCAGCTCCCCCCAGAGTCACCGGATCCGGTTCAGATTTTAATCGGGCCGTCTGGGGCACGAGCTGTTTCCAAATATCAAGTTTCATTAAGATCCGATCACCCGTTCGAAAGTTATAAATTCCAAAATATTCCGGATTCCCCCTCACTCCACTCCCCCCACGATGGTCGGATCGGGAAAGTGACTATTTCCACCTTAATCATTTGGGGTCCCTGATATGCCTGCCAAGTTTCATCGTCCTAGCTTGTGTGGAAGTACCCGAACTAGCAAAACCCGGACCGACAGACCGACGGACGGACAGAAATTGCGATCGCTATATGGCACTTGGCCGAAGGGCAAGTGCCATAAAAAAAAAACATCTTTCTGTTCCCTAATAGCACATTCTTTGTTATTTCTTTGGTATTTCCTATTCCAAAAATTTACTCCTATGTTCCATCGCTGTCCCTAGGAATCGCCCCAGTCTCTTAATCGTGGCAAAACTCCTAACAACTCTGATTAACCATTCTTCATCAAACTCACCCACACCGTACTGTTCTTTTCTCCATTCACACACGCAAACCATGTACACCAAACTCTCATTCTCACACCCGCACATCGGACAGAAGTAATTGGACCGGATTTCTGCCTGAAATTACCAATATATCATCTTCTAGCCCCAATTGGCAGGGTATCCGCCAACATTTCAATAATATCTTTAATTCCTCCCGGTTAAGTTAAGACCCGCTTTGAACATTATACTCTCACCCCATGTCTCCCTTGCCGCAGCATAAAGCCTCCAAGATTCTGACTGTTTCGAAAGGGAGGAATGGGTGGAGATTATTTTGAAAGATAGAAATTTTGGGGGGATAAAGAATTTGGGAAGGCTGGTTAGTCTGGGCATGGCACATATAGAACATTTTTTGTAAGGTGAGTTAGGAAGAATGGGGTGTGTTTTTTCTTTTTTGTATTGGTATTAACCATGGCCCTTTAGGGCTTTCAGTGTTAATAAATATCTATCTGTCTATCTATCTATACTATCCTTTAATGTGCCCCAAACTGGGCCAACTTTAAGAAGTCGTATCCAGTAGCATCCTGTCTTGCTAGAGTAGCATCCAGTCTAGACATAAAAGCATGTAGTAGCATCAGTTGGTACTGCATGTTCTTTTTTGTGCAACTTCATACTATTGCTTTGAGATAATTTTTCATCGGGGGCTGACGAGGTTCATTGGTCGGTCCCTCCGTCTCTCCGGTGCCTGCGAGGTAGTGGACAAAGGCGATCTTAAGACCCAATATGTTTCCTTGGTGATAAGAGAGCGGAAATAATTTTTTCTCTCAGTATGTTACTTTTTTTACAGTTTAAAACAGAAATAAATAAACAAATAATGCTGACAGAGGCCTTCACGTCTCTTACTTCACAAACATTTAAATACAAATATTGATACCCGACACGTAAAGAGAACAAACTTGACAAGCGTGATAATCAGTATAATTATAATAGTTCAGATAGGATAGACTTATGAAGTATAGAATCTCGGGAACGACGACGGATGGAAATACTACTGCAGTAGAACGAATTACTAGTATAAGTAGCCTACGATCAAGAACAAATAACCTGACAGAATCCCGTCTCCCCATCTCTGTAATATGACTATGCGGAGTCGAACATTTCCCCATACCGTCCGCTAAGAACGAGCGGAGGTTAGTAGCTTCGAGCCACATCACGTTTCGTTACCTCGACAAATAGCTAAATTGCTGTGAACCCGCCGGTGAGGAAAAGCAGGAGTCAAAGCTGATTGGTTCTATGGACGCGCGGAGTACGCCACCTGCCAGCCTCCTTCACTACTTTTTCTGTGATAAGCAACGGCGAAGACGGAAGATGAGTAAACGGACATTAACATCAGCTTAAAGCTAGAGTTAATACCTCTAGGTCCGCTCAGTTTTGTCGGGGTATTCATAGTCGCTGAATGGGACTAAAGCAGAAGTTCTATCAGATTATTTGTTCTTGCTACGATGTATCCTTTTAGTAAGGTAAAACTGTGTACTTATTCAAGGTGCCGATATCATTCGTTGATCGCGTCTACGGCGAATCCAAGTTGGGCGGGAATGAAATAGTCCAGTTCGTCAAAGGTCTACTCTACCTCTTTGCAACGACATGAGTGGAATAAAAGTATAATTGTGGAGTAGGTTATACAGTTTACCTGACGTTTCTCATTCCGGGTGATTCTTTTTTTGTGATGTGCCTTGGTTTTGGTTATTTTTCTTATTGAATGATATTAAGTTTTATAGTTAGTTTAGTTTTTACTAATAACACCGCAAGCTTGCAGCAGAGCTGAAGACCCACGCTGTTTCATTATTTTATTTATGAGTAACCAAGTGAGCAACTACACTGTAAAAAAAAATCATGCAGTATTTGCTACTGGGATTAATCTTATCTGTATTGAGATAAGATCATCTCTAATTCCGATTAATCTTGTCTCAGTAGAGATAAGCTTAATCCCAGTAGCAAATACTGCATCCTTATTCGGAGAAGCTTTTTATAGTGTAGGCAACTGGCTCTCTCGAAGAGGAGACTTTCCAAAGAAGTCCCGAGACATCGCCGATTTAACATTCGTCGGATCAATCCGTTTAGCAAGTCCAAACACGATTCGCAGTCATCATGGACTGAAGGAGTACCCAGTCGATGGTCACGTTTTGCATGTACGCAAACTGCTAATGTCCTAAAAATGCAGATGTAGGACTATGACCAACAGTGGGTTTCCCGGTCATCGTGCTGACGCACAAACGCACATGGCCCCTTGATATCGGCGACCCATACCAACTTTGCGACCATTCCTTGGCCTCCGATAAGAGTGGACGGATGGGATAATGATGAGGTTGGACAATTTTTAAGGGATATAGGAAGGATTTGGGGGACGAATGTGATGGATTTAGAGGAGTGAGTTATGGATAGACACAAGAGAAGGGAGGCTTCCCTCCTTTTATGCCCAATCTTATATGGCAGCGCGGCTGAAGTAAGAGCAGGATAGAATACTGTCCAGGGAGTACTTAACAGCCGAGTAGCAGATAGTATGGTTTTCAATCAAGAACAGGAAAGCTTGAAATACTGGGAGATCATACAAGGATAAAGCTCAGAATTACCAGCCTTGCTGTCGAAAAAAACAAGACCAAAGGTTCCGATGGGATCCCAAAAATCTTCGCCAGGCCAAACAGCTAATCATTAAGAAATCCAAGCTCAGATATGGATTCAGCATGTGCGTTTACCTCTATAAGCCGATCGAAATGATCCTGGCTTACTTCTGTGAATTTTGCGGTTTTGGTGAACTTCAAGAACTACTTGTCCGGCGAAAAACTAAAGCTCAAAAACGGATTCAGCGTATCTCCTTACCCCTATATCCAACATCTAATCAACTTCAAATAAAAATTTAACTTCTAACTAATTTTCCGGTTTCAGCCGGATTCCGGACGAACTATATGTCCGGCTAAAGAGTGATTGTCATATACGGATTCTGCATCTCTTCTTACCCCCAAATCTATCATCTAATCAACTTAAAATAAAACTTTTACTTTTAACAAATTTCCGGTTTTGGCCGGATTCCGGGCGAACTACTTGTCCGGCGATAAAATGGTTTTCGTATTCTTGTTCAGCATGTCTTCTTACCCCTACTTCAAACGTCTAATCAACTTCAGATAAAACTTTAACTTCTAACAAACTTTCCGGCTTTGGCCGGATTCCGGGCGAACTACTTGTCCGGCGAGAAAATGGTTTTCATATTCGTGTTCAGCGTGGCTTCTTACCCCTAAATCAAACATCTAGTCAACTTCAAATAAAACTTCTACTTTTAACAAACTTTCCGGTTTCGGCCGGATTCCGGGCGAACTACTTGTCCGGCGCGAAAATGGTTTTCATATTCTTGTTCAGCATGTCTTCTTACCCCATAATCAACTATCACATTAGCTGTTTCAAAATATTTTGCTTGTCCCTTAATTTGAACCCCCTCCCCCACCCCTAAATGTGGGGGTACAGGGCCCATCTACGAACTCGACCTTACTCTTGACCCAAAGAATGCTCACACCAAGTTTCATCAAAATATCTCATTCCCTTCGAGAGTTATCGTGCTCACAGACGGACGGACGGACGGACGGACAGACAGACAACTTTTGCGATGTCATAGGTATCCGTCACTAACGTTTTGGGATCCCAAAAAGGAGGAACCATCTGAGTCCTTGGATTTATCCAAGAGCTCGGCTTCCCTCCTTTTATGCTCAATCTTATATGACAGCGAGGCTGAAGTAAGAGCAGGATAGAATACTAACTGGCAAACCTAGACTGTCTGAAGTTTCATAACAGATGACACGAGGATGCGTGGTTTCAACAGATAACACTTAAATGTTAGCTGTTATGTTTTTCTAACATTTCACATCAAACATTATGAATACAAGAACAGCCGGAACACCGCCGAAGAAAACATCTGCTGACATTTTTGTTTGTCATCATGATATCGGAAAAGTCAGCAGATGCTTGTTTCGGCGGTCTTTCGACTCTTCCTGGCATTGGTTATGTACAACGTGTGCGAAATCATAACAGATATCATCCCAAGCGTTGTCTGTTGAAACTGCGCATCCTTATGTTATCAGTTATGAAACATCTGACTGTGTAGGCATGTTCGGTATTGTTAAACCAATCAGTCTGCTGGTAATGTTACATCAGGCCATGGATAAACACACATCCTTTCCGTTACCGGAAGTTTATTTCTGAAGAGAACGGCCGAAAATTGGCCGGATTTTAAATTTAACCCGTTGTCCGATACCAAACAAGACTCGCAGTCATATTGCGGTCTGAAAGAGTACCTAGTCCATGGTAACATTTTGCGTGTACGCAAATTGCAAGTATCCTAAAAAAAGGCAGACGTAGAACTTGGTGGTCAGACGACCACCACTGTGTTTCCAGGTTTGCCATGGTTGGTGATATATCACCAAATTTGGTGGTTTAATTCTGTTTAGGCTATATCACTAAACTACTAAAATTGTGATTTTCACATAGAAATGCGACAAAAATCACAAATTTTCGGGGAACATGGGAAATGTTCAAAATAATCTCTTCTTTTCGCAATTTTTTTTTTTTTTAAGAATGAATGATTTATTGTTGTCTAGCTCTGGTTGTACAACTCTGGGTGTTTCCCGGCCTGCTTGCTGACGCACAAACCCAGATGGACCCTTAGCGACCCATATCAACTTCGCGACCATTCCTTGACCTCCCCCAGGGGCAAATTCTGAATTTTTGCAAATGTTCTACGCTCGGCTGCTGAAATCGGATTACCAGATGGTTCGGTATCTCTTTATCAGGGCTATTAGGGAAACAATGTTTCACCTGAGCTTCTCTGAACGTCGCAACACTTCGAGAATGACCTGAGAGTCAAGATTAAGAGTGGAATCCATGAAGGAAAACTTTCAGAATTAAGCTGACAGCTAACCATGCAGCTCGTATCGCTGTTCGCACTTGTTGTTGTTGTTCAGTGCTGTGCGAGCCTTCCATTACCTGGAAGCGTGCGGAAACGGAAAGAGGTGAAACAAGTGGAAGCGGTGGAAACTCAGAAAGCTCAGTATTGCGGAAAGTATTTGGCGGACGCAGTAGAGCTGGCCTGTCGTGGAATAAATCCGATCCGCAAACTTGGCGGTCGAAAGATTTCGGATGAAGCCAAATTAGGTAAGTACGGTAGTGATGTACTTGTCTTAAAGTTTAACTGAAAAGCCAACTTATTCTGTATCATTTAATTGAACACACTGCATTATTTGGATTGTGTCGAGGGATTTTTTTTATTTTTCACTATTTGCTTCGATATGACGTTCAGAATATCTAGGGCCGTCCTCACAACACAAAATTCTGCTATGACACGGAGAATTTCAATCTCAACTCAAACATGGGTTTTCAGTGGCCAGCGGTGAACTAATTGATCACTGCTCACTGCACGAACACTTATTTCCGTAAACCTTTGCGTCAGTCATTGAACTCAGGAACAAGCGAATGGAGGTACCACAGATCCGACAGGGAAATTCCACTATATAAAAATCAGTTATTCATGAATAGTGGAGCAAGGGAGTAAACAATTTTCGTCGGGTTTTCACGCCTTAAGTGAATGAGAGATGGGTAACTAGATTGCCCTTTCTCAGCCCTTTTCAGTTAAACTTTAAGAAATCACACGACCGTAGTTAGGGTCTGGTTATCACTTTTCCTAATCTATTTTTCCATAACAACTGTTTTCTCAGTTTCTAGGATGCATCAGTCTCTGTGCTTTCCAGAACCATAGTAAATGCCATTGTGAGTTTGGGAACATTGCCTCGGGTGCTGGTGAGAATCAAACGACCCAAACCCGGCAATTACGGTGGACGAAAAAATACCGTATGAAAGTCAAGGTTTCGCGAACGAAAACGGCTTGAGCGATTTAAAAACCTGGTTAGATGTGATTGGTGTAAATGCGGCTAGTACAGTAGAGGTATGCGTCGTGGAACACCTTGCTAAATTTTATGTTACCTTTGACTTTGGTTCGTTTTGGGTGACGTTTCTTGTTCTTCCCGAGGTTCACTGACAAGGCCGTATCCAGGGGGGGGTAGGGGGTTCAACCCCCCCCCCCGAAACCCACAAAAGTAATAGTTTTTTGCAGGTTTTAACCTCTGATCTATGTATTTTTTTTACTTTTTGGTCCGACCCGTGGACAAACCCCCCCCCCCCCCCCGAAATAAATTCCGCGAGCAAACCCCCCCCCCCCCCGAAATAAATTCCTGGTTACGGCCCTGTTCACTGACGTGTTTTGAACTAAAAACTTGGTTTGAGCGGTGTAAATGCCGCTATAGTAAAGCATATGCTGAATTTTCCGATATCACGACGACAAACAAGAAAGTCAGCAGATGCTTTTTTGGCAGTTTTTCGGCTCTTCTTGACAATTCTTCCTGACAATGAATAACATTGCATGCATAATGTTTGTCGCGACAACAGTTTACATCCCAAGCGTTGCCTGTTGAAACCGCGCATCCTTGTGTTGTCTGATATGAAACTTCTGACAGTGTAGTGCGAGGTGTCCTTTAAGTTTAAGCATACCTCTACTGTAGATTTTTTATAGGGATTTGGATCGGAGGCATTCTAGCACTTAAGTACCCTCGTCCAAGTCGCCAGTAGAAACAGGAGTTGCGTTTTTGCTCATACCATGGTATCAGATATACGGTCTAAAGTCGTTTTTGCAGTTATCGTAGTATCTGATACCACGGTTAAAATACGTTTTTGGGATCCCAAAACGTAAGTGGAGGGATACCTATGACATCGCAAAAGTTGTCCGTCCGTCCGTCTGTCCGTCTGTCCGTCCGTCCGTCTGTCCGTCTGTAAGCACGATAACTCTCGAAGGGAATGAGATATTTTGATGAAACTTGGTGTGAGCATTCTTTGGGTCAAGAGTAAGGTCGAGTTCGTAGATGGGCCCTGTAACTTTACATTTGGGGGTGGGGGAGGGGTTTAAATTAAGGGGCAAGCAAAATTTTTTTAAACAGCTAATGTGATAGTCGATTATGGGGTAAGAAGACACGCTGAACACGAATATGAAAACCATTTTCTCGCCGGACAAGTAGTTCGTCCGGAATCCGGCCAAAACCGGAAAGTTTGTTAAAGGTAGAAGTCTTATTTGAAGTTGATTAGATGTTCGATATAGGGGTAAGAAGGCATGCTGAACAAGAATATGAAAACTGTTTTCTCGCCGGACAAGTAGTTCGTCCGGAATCCGGCCAAAACCGGAAAGTTTGTTAGAAGTTAAAGTTTTATCTGAAGTTGATTAGATGTTCGATATAGGAGTAAGAAGGCATGCTGAACAAGAATACGAAAACCGTTTTATCGCCGGACAAGTAGTTCGCCCGGAATCCGGCGAAAACCGGAAAATTTGTTAAAACTTAAATTTTTATTTCAAGTTGATTAGATGTTGGATATAGGGGTAAGGAGATAGGGTGAATCCGTTTTTGAGCTTTAGTTTTTCGCCGGACAAGTAGTTCTTGAATTTCGCCAGAACCGCAAAATTCACAGAAGTAAGCTAGGATCGTTTCGATCGGCTAACGCACATTCTGAATCCATATCTGAAATTGGATTTTTTTAATGATTAGCTGTTTGGCCTGGCGAAGACAAAAGAGTCATTCCACGTGAAGTGGTCCAAAAACGTGTCAGGGTTCGTATATCATCGAATAACAACCTCTGAAAGTTTCAGCTCTCTAAGTCAACCGGTTCCGAAGTTATGGTAGATTTAGTGCGAACAGGTCGGACACTCAGTTTCTTCCTCAGCAACCTTTGCATTTGATTGTCCCAAAGAACAATTTTTCATTTAAAAACGGTTAGAGGTATCAACTCAAATTTTTTTTTAGATTGAAGGGGATGATTAGAGTGTGTCCGTGTAAAATAATCGACTTCTCAACTTGGATATTTTTGGACCAGCAGACTCTTGAAACAGGCATGCTGAAAAAGTGGGTCACACGAGATATTTTTTTTGAACCCCGGCAGGAGGTTCAATCTTCATGAAATTTTCACGGTCGACTCAATTGATAATGTTCTATTTTCTGTAAAAAAATTAAGTGGTAACGGACACTGAAAATGGGGTAACTAAACCTTCAAACTTGACTGATTTTTCGACCAAAAAATACGAAATATGCTATTATTTTTCTCACTATATAAACGAGAACTTACTTATATTCAGTGGGATACAGCAGTTGTCGTGCCTTTGGGGCCAATTATATAACACAGACGGGAAAGACGGCGCTAGAACTAAAATAATCGACTTCTCAACTTGGATATTTTTGGACCAGCAGACTCTTGAAACAGGCATGCTGAAAAAGTGGGTCACACGAGATATTTTTTTTGAACCCCGGCAGGAGGTTCAATCTTCATGAAATTTTCACGGTCGATTCAACTGATAATGTTCTATTTTCTGTAAAAAAATTAAGTGGTAACGGACACTGAAAATGGGGTAACTAAACCTTCAAACTTGACTGATTTTTCGACCAAAAAATACGAAATATGCTATTATTTTTCTCACTATATAAACGAGAAATTACGTCTTAAAAGAAACTGAAAATGGGGTAGCCGATATTATCCTTTTTATTTCTCCAGGAATAAGGTTAGACAGAGTATTTCGTAGCATGTTGCGGTTTTAGCTTAATAATGTAGGCTCAAAAGAGCAAGGTCTTTATTCCCTTTCGTCTGTTTGCTATCATTCTGTCAAGTTATTCGATACTAAAATATGTAAGATACAGAATTAGTAAGGCTATGTATTGAAACTATTTACACACTATTACGAAAACAGGCTAGTGAAGCATTTCGTTACACTGAAATTTCCGGAAAGCAAGTTGTATTTCGCTGTCGGGTAGTGACACTATGGTAAAGTTTCCAGAGCTCTCTGCGACCTTCACAACAAGCAGTACATGGTGCAGTGGGATACAGCAGTTGTCGTGCCTTTGGGGCCAATTATATAACACAGACGGGAAAGACGGCGCTAGAACTTGCAAGACAGATTCACATTCCTCCCTGTCGATAGAAGTAACGAGTGCAACACGAGGTACAAGGTCTACGCTTGCGATGACGAAGTCTCCGATTTGGAACGGCAGGACAAGGTTTTTCGTGCCCGGTTTTGCTAGTGTTCCACTTGTATCACCTGTCACCCGTTTCATCAGAACATGGCCGGGCGACCCACGGGTGGGGACAAAAGCGTGGTTGGCTCGTATCCCAGGGATAGGCTTTAAAGCAGCCATTCTATCAGCCTCCTGAATAGTGTGATCCAAGATCTCGGTTGCGTCTATGTAAATTGATGTCACATTTTTTAAATTCTTGGCAATGTAATTGTGCAGATCCTTGGCGTTTGCAATTTGCAACGACACCCTTGAGTTTTCCGAAACCGCCTGAATGCTAGCAATTCGAGCCTTTCTTTTAACGGTACCTCCCACGGCATCACACGCACTTTTTCCATGTGCCGTAGCAAAGAAATGCCACTCCAAACAACATGGTATTTCAAAGAGTAAAAGCCAAGGCTTCCCAAGATCTTAAAGTTCTTATACTGACCGGCACATCCGTCGGTCCAGAAGCAAATTCGTTTGATAGAAGTGTATAAGCTAGTTACCCACGAAAGTATTTTGTCCAAGAAGCAGTCAACAACATCAGCACTGTGCTTGTGCTCATTTGTGACAATGACGAAAGAACGTACGACTACTTCTCCTGACGTTCGAACATAAACGACGATTGGATGAATAGTAGATTGCATGCTGTTGAAATAGTTTGCATATGTAGAGTCATTTGCGATATGGGTGTAGTTTTAACTTTGTAGTTTTGTTTGCGTAGTTTAACTTTGATATTTTAGAAAACGAGTTCTATTTAGTATTGCTGTCATTAAAAAACAAAAAAAAAACAGTTTATTGATATGTTCGAACTAGTCTTATAGAAAACAAGAGCTGTCAGCTCATATGGCACTTGCATGGGTTGAGATGTAGTGTTTGATCAAACGTACTTTTAAGGTTACCTTTGCGGTTCAGATGCGCACTTTAAGGGAGCTAGAGAAAAAGTATTTTGTTTTAGAACTTGGCTGTAATGATACGCACTTTATAGGCGCTAGAAATTCATCTGTAAGAAAAACTATTGAGACAAAACGATCACAGGCCCTTGGGGATCATTGATATATACCGTTTGGTAAAAAGTATTTTTTTTTTCACTTTTCGGTTAAATTGTGCACTTTAAGGGTGATAAAATAAATTTTTAAGCAAAACCCTTGTGGCACAAATGATCACGGGTTGAGATGTATCATTTGTTGAAAAAAAGTAGTTTTCGACCTTGCGGTTCAAATGCGCACTTTCAGGGAGCTAGAACTTCATTTGTAAGCAAAACCCTTGAGGCAAAAATGATAATGGGCTCATGGGGATCATGAAAATGTATAATTTGCTTAAAAGTATTTTTCTAAATTTGCGGTCAAGATTGGTACTTTAAGGAATGTCGGATTTGGAAAGTGGCGATTTCTGAGCCAATCTTGTCGAATCTCTAATATTCCAGCCCAGTTCGATCGTCCTAGCACATCTGGAAGTACCTTAAATCGCGATCACCGGAATTCCGCCCCCCCTCAAACTCCCCCACAGTCGCCGGAGCCAATCCGGTTCTGTAAGTGATTTATCCAGAGCATCTCTTTATTATTCCCACAAAGTTCGATCCCAATCTCCCCAGTCTGAGCCGGTCACGTATTCCCCCCCCCATTGTTGTCGAATCCGGTCCGGACATGACAAAGATCACCAGAGACATGTCCTCTGCTCAATTATCAAACTTCACTCAAATCCGATCAACCGTTCCAAAGTTACGCATGACTCAGTATTCTGGATTCCCCCTCCCGCTACTCCCCCCACAACTATCGGATCATGTAAATTTTTATTTATAAGTCAGTTTGATCGGGTCCCTGATTCGCCTCCCAAGTTTCGTCGTGAAAATCCCCAAAACCGCCATTACCGGAATTCCGGGAAACTCCCATCCAGCCCCCCCCCCCTAGTGTCCGGATCCAGTCCAAATGTATAAACGATTTATCTGGAGCAGATGCTTGTTCTTCCCAGCAAGTTTCACTCCGATCCCTCCATTCTAACCGTTTCTCGAGATTTCCGGTCTCCCCCCCCAACTCCCCCATAGCTGTCGAATCCGGTCCGGACTTCAGATGGGACATCAGAGGTATGCCATTTATTCAGTTATGAAGTTTCATTCCAATCCGATCATCCGTTCGAAAGTTACACACTACTCCATTTTTCCGGATTCCCCAGCCCTCCACTCCCCCCCAGGTGGTCGGATTGGGAAACTGATTATTTCCAGGTTAGTCCGGTCGGGTCCCTGATGCTCCTGCCAAGTTTCATCGTCCTAGCACATCTGGAAGTACCCCAACTCGAAAAAGTGTGACAAAAACTACTTAATTCTCAGAATTCCCCGGCCCACCACTCCCCCCCAGATGATCGGATCGGGAAACTGATTATTTCCAGGTTAGTTTGGTCGGGTCCCTGATTTTCCTGCCAAGTTTCATCGTCCTAACACATCTGGAAGTACCCTAACTCGAACATGTGGGACAAAAAAATTCGGACAGACCGACCGACCGACCGACAGACCGACCGACGGACGGAATTGCGATCGGTATATGGCACTTGAGCCAGAGGCTGCAAGTGCCATAAAAAGGATAATGGCATTTTTCGACTTTTTCGGTCGAAAAAAACGGACAAGATTTAAGTTTCAGTTTCCCGATTTTCTGTCCTGTCTGGTGTAATTTTGTTAAGGTTAATAGATAATCATCCGGTGGGTACACTGCAAAAATTGCATCAAGATCAACCACTTGATATAATAGCATATTTCGTCTTTTTTGGTCGAAAAATCAGTCAAGTTTGAAGATTCAGTTACCCCATTTTCAGTGTCCGTTACCATTTAATTTTTTTATGGTAAATAGAACATTATCAGTTGAGTCGACCGTGAAAATTTCATGAGGACTGAACCTCCTGCCGGGGTTCAAAAAAAATATCTCGTGTGACCCACTTTTTCAGCATGCCTTTTTCAAGAGTCTGCTGGTCCAAAAATATCCAAGTTGAGAAGTCGATTATTTTACACGGACACACTCCAATCATCCCCTTCAATCTAAAAAAAAATTTGAGTTGATACCTCTAATCATTTTCAAATGAAAAATTGTTCTTTGGGACAATCAAATGCAAAGGTTGCTGAGGAAGAAACTGAGTGTCCGACCTGTTCGCACTAAATCTACCATAACTTCGGAACCGGTTGACTTAGAGAGCTGAAACTTTCAGAGGTTGTTATTCGATGATATACGAACCGTTTGAGGTCAAAAAGAAAAAAATCGCTGACATAGCCCTGACACGTTTTTGGACCACTTCACGTGGAATGACTCAAAACCTAATTGTCTGGATCAAATATTGAATTTTTGGGATCCCATCGGAACCTTTGGTCTTGTTGCAGTTGTCGTGGTATCTGGCCAGTTACCGTGGTAACAGATATTCAGATATCACGGTCCGATCGTGGTATCTGGTCGTGGTATCTGGAAAACGCATCTCACTTCTATCAAATTTTGTCAAATTGGTGAGAAAGAAGTTCAGCACTTAGTGATGTAACTGAATATCAGTTTTTATTTGGGATGACTTCGAAAAGTACAATTTCGGCAATAGTCGTTTTTGCAGTGGACCGTATATCAGATACCACGGTAACTGCAAAAACGACTAATTGCAGATCCAGATACCGTGGTAACAGATACCATGGTATCCGCAAAAACGCAACTAGGGACTTGGTACGACTGTGAAGCTTAAAATATGTCTTAACAAGAAACCCAGACAGAAGAGAACATTTAGCTGGTGTGTGGATAAAAAGGAAAACAAAGCTCTCTTTGAATAGTTTGTTTTTAGACTTTAGTACCATTTCTGCTAACATTCAGCCAAATTTTCAAGAAGAAAAGGCTTAACCGCTAAGCTATCTTATGTTGGTTTACCCACGGTCCATGGAACGGACGGATCCATTGTCGTAGAGTGCTGATTATTTTTTTTTGTTAGTCCAGAACCATGTTGGCTGGGATTATGGTTTTGCAGAAAGAAGATGTAAAGTAGTATCTGCAACAATCACAGTCTTATCGACTTGGCAATGGTTTCTCGTCTATTTTCTCGCACAATAAATCATTCCTTTGATGATTTCGTATTTTCAAAATTGTCTCAATCTGAAAGTGGTAACGTACTAATCTTCCTAGGTACTTCAAAGGGTCCAGAGAAGTCCATAGTCGAACTTTGTTGCCACAACGCTTGTGCGTTGCGGACATTGCGAGAATTCTGCCCGTTGGATCCACCTCCATTTGAAGAAGAAGTTAGTCCAACTCCAGAGTAAGCATAGTAACCTATACTTTATATGCACAACTCTTATATTCCTTCAGCCCAAGTTGACGGCGAATCATATTTGAGGGTGCAAAACCGATTCGTCAGCTGAATTTTATTAGAGCTATATTTTGGCCCTTCTTGGCGAGGGTCCCCTTCAGGCTCAACCTGCTCAAACTGGAAAATTAACCTGTAAAAAAAAACAAGCCCATCAACAAGTTTAACACGTTGAAATTTCTCATGTCTGGAATTGAACCGTTACCGTTGAATTGTTTTGTACCTATGACTAAAATGATGAAAACGAGATTTTTTTTTTTTCTTGATCAGCTAATTATCCCTCTAAGATGATGTGCGAGGGATAAATAAAATTCCGGATGTTTCGGTTGCGCTTCCGGCAAACCGTCCTCGTTTTGTTTTCAATGAATGGTCAGCTTGGCTTCAAACCTTATATATGTCTTAAATATGTCCCTACGACTTTGCAGCGCTTTTTCGGCCGAGCCGAGTTTTGCCAGCCACCAACTTCGCCGAAAGCTCAAGGTCCGCCGACCACTCTTTTACACATGAGGATATGAGAAGCTTCAACGTTGTTGAACTGAAGGGCTTAGAACCCGAGGGCTGAACATTTGGTGGAAAACATGATGGTGGCAAGCAATGCTTGCGACGCTACTATATAAACAAATATATCACATTACATAATGTTTACAGTTCATGTTTGCTTTACAGCTTCTTGACCTCTAGCTTCCTCCTTAACCCTGTAGACAAATACTAACCTAAGGCGTATTCTCGCCGTTCCCTGAGGACTCCGCGGGGAATCGAAGGGAACGGCGAGAATAGAGGGAGTCACTCCAAGCGGACTCCGCGTATGGAAAACAGCGACCGGGAATGCTTTTAAAATGGATTTTGTTCGAAAAAAAAAATGCAGTTGACAAAATTTATCTGGTTTTGCTTATCCTG
Source organism: Branchinecta lindahli (assembly GCA_023053555.1). NCBI lineage: Eukaryota > Metazoa > Arthropoda > Branchiopoda > Anostraca > Branchinectidae > Branchinecta > Branchinecta lindahli. The sequence continues at coordinate 23,060,763 of JAKZAO010000012.1, forward strand.
GTTGTTTTTAATTAATTTTACATTGCACCAACACCATCAAAAATTAATTCTCCTCCGAATCTGAAAGGGAGTCCTTTTTGATGATGGTGATGATAATTGTAGCATTCCCCGTCCGTTGGGACTCGCGAGAATACGGGTAGTGAGTCGCCGGGACAAACAAAAACGCGGGGACTCCTCAAATGGAGTCCCCGGGGAACGGCGAGAATACGCCTCTATAGTTGACGAAGTCAACTAGGTGCTCATTCTTTTTTTCGTGAATAATTAAAATGGAAAATACATTTGTGCTTGGATGTCAGTAACACTGATTTTCACATGGGGACCCCTCCCATATGATGGATGAATATTCTATTTTTTCATTGCATCAAGCTTAGCTTGTAGTCAAGCTAAGTATTATTCCACAAAAAAGGATAGAAAACAAAAAGAAATATTATTGAACGAGTGTTATTCTGAGTAAAATTAATGTTTCATTCGATCAAGCGTACCCCGGCCACATTGATGATCTGGCTGCAAGTACCATATACAAGTGCATCACTAGACCACTTTTCTGTCGGTCGGTCAATCCGGTGATCGCGAGTGGGTAATTCCAGAAGTGCTAGAACGGTGAAACTTGGCAGGCACATACGCGACCAAATCGACTTAGACGTAGTCAATTCGCCGATTTGTCATCGTGGGGGAGTGGAGGGAGGAGACATCGTGGGGGGTGGAGGGAGGAGGAATCCGGAATACTGAGGCATGCGTAACTTTCGAACGGGTGATCGGATCTAAATGACTTGACTAATAAAATCGTGAAAAGTATGGATGGGAAGTTTTCTAAGACTATCGCTGCAGCTAATTGGAAACCAGTGCGTTTTTACGTCCTAGATGGCAGGTGGAGGTTTGTTTCTGTAGCTAGAGCCTGAAGAACCCTTGCCAAGAAGGGCCAAAAGTTTTGGCCCTCAGCTGACCTGTCCGTTTAGTGCAACCAAACATGACGTGCTATCGGCTTGGACGGAAGGTAGTTTTGGGCGATATTCGATATCAATAACGATATATCGGACCAAATATCGATATCGAATATAGAAACGTAAAGATCGGTATCGAAAACGATATTTGTTCATTTGTAATTATTGTAAGTAATCCAACATATTTATATATCCGAAATTGGAGCAACATGTTCTCCATTATTCCGTTTTTATGTATTCGAAGTTTGAGTTCGTGCAAGGTGCTTTCTTACGACAATTTCGCACTTAAGTGTTGGCGAAACAAAACGTATACTAAATCGATCGATATTGCTTATCGAATATCGAAAGTGAAAATATCGATATATCGAAAAATCTAAATATCGCCCAACACTAACTGAAGGACTAATGGCGGGTTATAAATGAATGAATGAATGAATGAATGATTTATTACGCACTGCTCAAGGGCATAAGTGCAGTAGAAAAAGACAAAGAAAAATAAATAATCACAAAACACTCAACAATATTTTCCAGAAAGGTGATTCACTAATTTAATTACTAAATTCACTAAATTATTCACTAAAATAAATTACTTACTTACTTACTTACTTGCTTCTCCCTTAGTGGGTCAGATCCGCCAACTAGAAAAGCTTCATCAGACGTCCTCCCACAATACAGATCCACCCGCCTGACCCCCACTGCCAGCACGTTGCGAAATATCTTATTTTTCTAGGGTTGAAGAGATTACCAGCGAGCCTGCCACCAACTGCAATACCGCTTCCACGGTAGCGATTTCCGAACCTTCCGAACTTGTAAGTTTCATCTAGCCTACGCAAGGTTCTATGTCACTGCGTATTAGATGGCGATTCTGCCGATCTGACGGATTCGCTTTCCAAAAAGCAAAGCGAGAGTCTTGCGCTCGGCGGAGCGCAAGAACGAACGGAAAGTCTTTGCGCTGTTACCACTACTCGCTGACTTGCCGAGGTCACTTTCCACGTTTCTGGCGAAATCTAAGGGAGCGCAAGAACAGCTCTGGAAAGCGAAGCTAGTTTTAGCCGAAAGTGGCAAGAACAGCCGGCAGGCGCATAAACTATAGCGGAGCTTTCTAGATCGCCCTTAGACCCATGTCGTAGACCAGCTCAGGTCAGGTCTTACCAGCGGCGAATGCGGCGATACCGATAAAGGGCGATTCTGGTGGTCTGGAAAGATCCGCTGTCTAATCCGCTACGTGTTCTTGCGACTGCGGCTAAAACTGGCCTCGGTTTCCGATGCTGTCCTTGCGCTCCGGTAGTTTTGAAACAGACGTGGAAAGTAAATAGAAAGTATGTTGAAACTAGATTGTACAAGCCAGCGAGAATTTGTGAAGGCACAACGACTTTCCGTTTCTTTTTGGTCGGCTGATTCTCGCTTTGCCTTTTGGAAAGCGAATGCGTGAAAACGCCAGAGTCTTCCTAAGATTTAGGTGTCGACCTATACCTCAGCCTACGAGGCCCGTGACCTCACACGAGAAGTCTATATTTTCCATTTACTAATGGAATTGATTGTCCTTAGAACGGTTTATACATGTAAACTCGTACGGCGCCTCGCTGGCCGCTCAGCTCTCTATATATAGAATCAAATGTATATTCTGCATTATTAATTTAATTGATAGATATTCCTTCAGGCCAAGCTGACTGAAAATCATATTTGACAAAGCAAAACGGATAATTCAGCTACATTTTATTGGAGCTATATATTTCGGCCCTTCTTGGCAAGGGTCCTTTTCAGGCTCAGGCCGCTCAAGCTGGAAATGAAACTTGTAGAAAAATATTTAAAGATTCTTCCTTGGATATCTTGATTTTGTGAATTTCTTGCCGGAAAACTGCGTGAAGTTAAAGCCGTGTCCAGAATGAAATCACAGCACCAGCTTTAACTTCATGTAGTTTTCCAGCAAGAAATTCACAAAATCGGATGTTTAAGGAAGAATCTTTAAGTATTTTTCTACGAGTTTTTTTCCAGATTGAGCGGCCTGAGCCTGAGTCTGAGTCCTTTACGGTATTGTCGGGCAAGACAAAGAAGAGATCGAACTCTAAATGCTTTTGTCGTCGGGCATCGGTATTCTTATCGGCACATCTTTATACGTAAGATTCAAAGTTTGCAAATATTTTTCGGGCGCACCCGGAAAGTTTAAAGTCCGGTCTTCACCTCCCGGGACTTCCGGAATCTGGGCTTCCAGATTATTCTTTGACGTCTTCTGTAAATTGCATCTGGAATATGAACCGGTCCGAAAGTATATCAAAATAATCCGGAAAAAGGGGCTTTTGAACTTCAAGATTTCCGGAATGTTTAAGTATCGCAGAAGAAATTAAACAAATCAAATCCGTAAACGTTTGTCCAATCCCGATAGTGTATGTCTCGTCGGCAAATCGAGATTTTCTACACACAATTGAATCAACTTCGTGCCTGCTTTCTTGCGGATGGCCATTACTTTTTTGGCGGAAAGATCTGTTATCTGACATTTAGCCTTACTTTTATTTGGGATCGCAAAAAGGCGCTCAGCTCATCAGCGTTTTCACAAAATTTCGCCTGCTGCGCATTTCGTAGTATTTTCAATTTGGAAGAATGGAGTTTCATTTAGTCGGCGTTTTAGGATGGAAATTCTTGGAGGTTTGAAAAAAATTTTGAATGCGGCGGTTAATTTAGCTTGTTTTGGGTACAGTCATTGGAAGCTTCGGTTTTTAGCGAAAGCTGCAATGAAAACCCGAATCTGTGAATTTAAATATACGAATTTACATTAAAAGACCAATCTCAATTGAAGTATTGCAGTTAGCTTTAAACCGGTTCTATTCTGTGCTGTCGGGAAAAGTTTTGTCGGCACATTTTTCAGGCACAGTCGGCACAGAATGCCCCCCCCCCAAAGGTAAAAGGCTAGTACCGCCCCTGCCGATGAGCAAACATGGTGTGGCGCCGCATAGGCGTAAACAACACTCCGGATGGTTTTCGATATTTTGTCTTTCGATCGATGTTTGACTAACCGCCCGCGTGAAGTGACCGAGTTCTAACTATGCTTGACAGCTGCCTCTCTGCCCTTTTGTTATTTGAAAAGCCAGAAAAGGTAAATGATACAAAATTTGGCTGTTTCTGCTGTCAATGACGTAGTTGCTACATTTAAAAAAAAAAAATCTGTTGCAATTATATGTTTAATCATGCTTTCTTTTTTATTCAGGCTGAGGAAGAGGTGGAGGAAGCATATGTTTACACTGTCAATCTCGACATCGGCGTTCATCTTGGAGACTACGACGCATACTGAGTTGCTTTTAAGCTAGTGAATTCGAATCACAAGAAGATCTCGCATAAAATGTTAATTTCGTTCAGTTGTCTTATTTATTCTATCTCATCGTTAGGCACACATTAATAGGTATATTATTATAAATTTGAATTGAGACAGATTGGAAGTAACCTTAAGTTAGTTACAAATTCGTAACCTGTGTTTGTTTGTCCTAAGAAACGTGTGTTGAAATTGTACTTTACCATATTATATCAAATAAACTTCCATACCTTCGTCGAAAGTATTCAGCGCTGTCTCTCCCCCCCCCCCCCAAGCAGGTAGTTTAGTAGCAGCCTACATTGCAAATGTTTACTAATTAATAAATTATGATACGCAGTCAGCTTGGGCTGAAGGAATATCTGTTGCAAATTTCTATTGTTCTGATTTCTATCTGACTCTGTGTCGGAGATGGAACCCACCTGAATAATGTTAAAACCAAACCAAAGAAGTCGGTTAAAAGCTCAGCTACGACATTAATTTTTATTTTGATAAATCTTTTTACCAAAATGGACTACGAAGCATTGACCTACGAAGTCTGATGAAAATTTGAACCTAGTTCAAAACGCGTGCCATCTTTTCTTCTATGAGGCAGGGGTTGAGTCAATCTCTCGAAAAAATAAGTGTAACTCTGGTTCTTTTGTAGAGATTGTACTTGGATCGCAAGAAACTCTGTTCCAAGCCAAATTCAGTGAATATCTCTCCACAAGTGTGAAACAAATTATAAGTTACGTTCCGTATCCAGGAATTTATTTCGGGGGGGGGGGTTGCCCCCGGGTCGGACCAAAAAGCACAAAAAGACATGATCAGAGGTTAAAGCCTATAAAAAACGATTAATTCTGTGTTTTCGGGGGGGGGGTGGGTGGTTGACCCCCCTGGATACGGCCCTGTCGTTGACTAAGCGAACAAGAGCTCTGAGCTCATGGCACTTGCAAGGGTAGATAGGATGTATACAAGCTAACGTTCGCACTATCAAAGGTCTAAAAGTCTCTTCTGAGATACCTCGCCCCCCCCTCCCCCCCTACAATAAAGAAAAAGAAAGGAAGAAAAATACTAAAATAACTATGCAGACAAAAACACTAGCACATAAAAAGGGGGGTAAGGGGGTGGTGTGGTGAAAACCGAGAATAGGCTGAATCCGACAGCTTCTTGTGTAGCATTAGTAGTTTTCCCGAAATATCGAGAACACCGATAATTACTCTATTCCAATGCCAAGGGTGGAGGTAAGAAGGAATAGAGTGGTCGCAAAAAGTTGAATACAGCCGACCGAGAGCTCGTCTGTTGTACCGCCCACGGTTAACGACAATTTTCGAGGAGCCAAATTGTATTATGTCTTTACATCAAGGACGGTTTGTTGTCGCAGAGACTAATTTTTTGAAGAAAAAAAAAATCAGCTCTAATCTAGCCAATAGGAATAATTCTGAAGTAATCCGTCGGCACAATTTCTCCCCTTGGTGTCGGGCACCAAGCCCCAGTAAAAGCATACAGACAAATCCTGATTTTGGAGTTGCGCTATATAAGAAACTAAAATATCTACGGGAAGTAAGGTAAAAAAAAAAAAAAAAATTACTACGGGAAAAGGTTCAATTTTGCGAGAAAAAAGGAAAATCTAAAAAAAAAGTCGCCTGGGGCGATTACGTAGACATTAATCTTCGCTGCATCCAGCGGAAGCAGGCATGATGGACCTTCTGTTGTTATTTGTTTCTTTATTTATTATTACACTTGGCGTTAAGCTTCTAGCTTGTCGCCATTTTAGTTTCGCATTGGCCGCCCCATGAAGCTACTTCTTGTACCTATACAAAAGGTCAAGGGTGGCTATTCACTGTTGCGACCAATTTAGCTTTTACTTTAAGAAGAGCATTTGACGTCAAGCCAAATTCATCGTCCCTCATTATGACGATATTCCGTCGGCACACTCAGAAATTTGTCGGCACATTTTGGGTCGCCCCCTCCCCCCTCACCTAGCCCTAGGATGGTAGTTATAACCCTGCTGGGGATTATGTTTAATCAAAAAGCGAAACCCTTGAGGTAAAAATGGTCATGGGCCCTCGTGAAAATGTATCGTTTCGCCAAAAATATGTTTGCACTGCGGTCAAGATACCCACTAAAGGAGGCTAGGAGTTCATTTGCCAGCAAAGCCCTTGAGGCACAAGTAATCAGAGCCCTTGGGAACACGAAATGGGCCATTTTGGACTATTTGGCAAAAAACGTTTGCAACACTCTAATGGCGCTAAGAATTCATTTTTAAAAAAAATCCTAGAGAAAAAATTATCTTGGTCCTTGGAGATAATAATCCAAGAACAAATAATCTGATAGAAATTCTGTCTTTAGTCCCATGCAGCGACTGTGAATACCCCGAAAAAACCAGTGTTGCCACTTTTCTCTGACGGAACCTGTGACATTTGGCCTCAAAAAATCTGTGACATTCTGTGGCTTACAAAATTCGGTCCCTTTTTTTCAGTTTTCAGTAAAAAATCGCGGATTCTGTGGTTCCAATTTACCTTTATAACAGGAGCTAATATTCGTAAAATAAAAACATCCTTCTTCCCGGAAAAGAGTTGCCATGAAATTGACCAAAATACTTTGAAAACGAATTCGCGAGATTTTTGCCATAATTGCGATTTCCTGTGACAAATTTTTCACAGCTGTGAATCTGGGGAGAAGTCGAAAACCTGTGACAAATCGCAGAATTCTATGACCAGTGGCAACACTGGACAAAACTGAGTGGACCTAGAGGTATTTACTCTGCTTTGAGCTGATGTTGATACACGTTTACTCATCTTCCGTCTTCGCCGTTGCTTATCGCAGAAAAATAACTGCAAGAGCCTGGCAGAAGGAGTACTCCGCGTGCTGATCCAGTCGTGGACTACCAGTCGTGACGTAGAACTCATCTGACTTGCCCGTTTAACGCAGTAAAATTACTAAGGAAAAAATATTGACTGTTTTCACTCAAAATTGCACACTTTCTGTGCCAGTCGTCAGCTTGGGACTAATTAAGAGCCACTATCAACTATAGTAGACGGCCCATTAAAGTTTAACTGAAAAGCCAACTTATTTGTGTGTCATTTAATTGGATACACTGAATTATTTGGATTCTGCAAAGGGATTTTTTTTTATTTTCCACTATCTGCTCTACTTATGAGGCTCAGAATAGTTGCGTTTTTGATCCGAATTCTCCTTTCTGAATTCTCGATTCTAAATTCTCGATTCTCGTACAAAATTACCGTTTTTGCTCCTCTAGCTTCTCCATTCTCGCTTTCGACAAAAACACTATTTTGACAGCTCGTCTGCAGGTCTGCTACCCGGCATACCTGTTTGTGCATATTAAACACCGCACCCTGTTGACCAATCAGGGAGGAGAACGGGGAGAGGAGAATCGAGAATTCACTAGCGGAGCAACTTCTCGATTCTGCAGAATTCGGAGGCTTTCCCCGTTCTCGATTCTGACAAAAACGCAAGAAAAGGAGAATTCGTTTCATCTGAATAGTCCAAAAACACGAAATAGGAGAATTCGGAGGAGAATCGCGAGGAGAATTCGGATCAAAAACGCAACTAATATCTCCGGCCGTCCTCACAGCGTAAATTCTACTATGACGCGGGAAATTTTAATCTCAAAACAAATGCGGCTTTTCAGTGGGCAATGGTGAGATTGGTGATGATTGCTTAGTGCCTGAACAAAAAAAAATGATAAATCTTTCTCGTAAGGTATACAACAAAAATACAAGCGCATAGAGGCACCCCAAATCACACGAAAATTCCACTATTTGAAAATCGATTATTCGTGAATAGCGGAACAACGAACTACTAATTTTCTGCGGGTCTTCAAGCCTGATGGGTAACTAGATTGCCCTATCCTAGCCCTTTTCGGTTAAACTTTAAGAACATTCCGAATCTCTTCTTTCATTCTTATTATCTGTCTTGCTCGAATTTTGTTGCTATACTCTCAATGATGAAGTCCTAAACACGCCAATGATCCTCAGGAAGAACGAGGAAACGTCGCCGTAACGACTCAGACTAAACAACTCACATCCTCGGTCAACCAATCACGGCGATCGTTGAAGACAGCTGTGGTGCCGCTTCCGGCTCATGCGTTAGGTACAGGGTGATTTTGCATCGGTAAGGAGAGTTAGTCATCAAGAGTATTTAGGAGAAGAATGTTTAACGCCTGAAGTCTGATCTTCCATGGCCCTTTGAGCTTTTACAGGAATAAATACTATCTTGATACTATCATACTATCTTTTCATGACTATAGGGGTTGGTTTGCGTGGAGCAAAAGCTGAATATTTGATTAGGATTAAGAAGTACAGGGTTAGATACGAAATTTAACCAGAAGAGGGTATTTTCAGGCCTTTCCCCAGTATGACGTCATTGTAGCAAATTTCCCGAGGGATTCCGAGACCGTGATGTGAGGCTGTACGGTACGATATTTGTCAACCCCCAGTCATATATTTTAACCATTGTTCGTGAGATGACCTTTAAATATTCCCATAGGACATCAGTGTCGTACTCACAAGTGTCATTAGCCTGGCAGGTTACTGGTGCTTACTGGCTAGTTTTTAGTATAGTCGTTTTTAGTATAGTCGTGTAGTCTTGGAGGTCGTCCAGTCAGTCAGCTACCTACCATCTGCTTAGCGTTCAGTTCATTAGAAGAAGCCTAGTGAAGAAGGGATAGCGAATACATGGAGTAAGTGATACTGATTTTCTAGTTATCTATACTAAACAAATACAAGCTTATTGGTACAGAAGATATTCAGATTACCGGGATGTAGATTCGTCCTTTACTTGCCAATTTGCTATACAAGTCTTAAAGCTGTCAGTGAATTTTCACTCGCTTATGTAATCGTCAAGCTTGACGAGCTGATTTTTTTTCGCTTATGATAATCATCAAACTCGAGCCGATCAGTTGTAGCGTCAGGGTTGCCTCATGTCGCACGACAGTGTGAATTGTCACTCTATTTTGTTTTTGTCACTCTTGTCGTAGCACATATAGATCGCTCCATTTTCGAAAACGTGCAAATGTGTCGTTTTTGTAGCAGGGATTGTGACCACAAGTGATTAGGCCTATTTCACCTTTTTTCATGAAAAACAAAATCAGGGTCTGTCATTTTTGCAAAATGATCAGTTCACGTTCTTTCGTTAAAAAAAAATTTCACTCCCAATTCACTCTTCGTTTTGGGCAAAAAAAGGGTAAAGGTAGCAGCACTAGCCTTGACAGGCCAAGCTGGCGGTGCTGATCTCCGACTCTCGGCCTTCAGCCAGGAAGTGCAATGGGGGGTTGGGGGGCCAGCCATCCTGTGCTTTCGCACACCCTTCCTGTCACCTTCCCCGGATTTCTCCAGGTACCCATTTGAAGCTGGGTGGACTTTGGCTTGTCTTACAGGGTTACGCCACTAACCGCCGCTCGAAACTAAGCAGTAGGCACAACCAAGATTCGAACAAGGGACCCTTCCCTTGCGAGTTCGGCGCGCTAACACTCGGCCACGGACGGACTTTTTGGCCAAAAGTAAATTTCTAAATGTTTTGGATGCGGCAACCCTGTGTAGCGTTCTGTCCGCGACACGATCTTGTCCGTTCGTTTCAAGTTTAATTACTTATTATCATCGGAGTTGTTTCTCTTCTTTTATTTTGTTTGTAAATTATTACTTTACTATTTCAGTTTTAAAGAGGCAACCTTAAAATCTTCGTTCTTAATACGCAGTCGATAGTCTGGAATACGAGAAGGTACCACCAAGCCCACTTAAAATTCAATCAATCATATTTATTTAGACCCTCATAGACCCACCATTGTTATAAGGATGGACGAGTGGTCGGCGAAGATAGTGACGTTAAGGCTCCGGGGGTGTGGGCTGAAGACATTCTGACACCGTAGGTGCCCACTTAGCCCCAGGACAGTCAAGCACAAATCCTCAATTTTTGGGCATGGTGCCCCAACGTCAGGGCATGTCCCAAGGTATGGACATGGTGCCCATACGTCGGGGCACCATGCCCTGGAGCATGGGCATGGTACTAGCATGGCACCCCCATGATATTTGGTTGAACTGAGATTGATTAGATACCTAAATAGGGCTGTCTTCCTGTCCTAGACCACAAGATACCAGATCTTATGTTCTATCCAACCTCTTTTTCCAATTTTAAAAATATTAGAGAACTTCCAAGAAATTTAGCCATGAATGAATTCCCCTTGTTTCCCTGGAGATGGATAGGTAAACCAATAGGAAAAAGTGGCCGTCATTAAAGGCTAAATTTCTTGGAAATTCTTTAACCTTTTTAAAATTGAAAAAAGAGGTTAGATAGGAGGGGTCATGGGGCCTAGATCCCCTGGGGGAGGATACTATACTAGGCCAATAAGGGCAAATAGGAAATAATAACATTTAAGTGCATTTACGGCAATCATCTAATTCGGCTTCTTGTTGGAGACCAAACCTACCTCTCCCCCACACACAAATGCGAGAATCACAAATCCTTTTAATAAATAAAACAAAAACAAAATAAAGAGTAAGTCTCCTTGAACTGTAGGGATGGCTACAGAAAATAGCGAAATTTCTGGATCTTTCAAAACAAAAAGAAAATAACTGAAAAATTACTTCTTACCGTTGCAACCTCAAAGTACATGTTCAGGTCAACTCCGATCTCCTATATGTGTACAATAAGTTTTGTTATACCCCCCCCCCCCCATCAGAGATCGAGCTTGTCCGATGCAACTGGTTGGCAACGCCAGACGGAACTACGTGATTATTGGTTTCCAAAGAATGTGGATTCATATTCGCCTCGGTGAATTCGGCGTCGCTAGCCGAAAGTCGAAACAAGTCTATTTTTTTCGCGTCACATCGCGGAAAAGATTCACGTTCTGTGGGCACGAAGCCTAACTCGCTGATAGAACAGGCGTCCGAAGGACATGCCCAAGAACTAACCTATGGCGAAAATAACAACTTAACTTGCCCTCTACTTTCAGGTCTCTCGTTTTCCTCTGCCTACTGGGGTTCGCCCTCTCGACCCCCGTCCGTGATGATTACAACTGTCCCACTGTCGCACACATAGCAATCAGGGGCACAACAAAGTTTCCCAATGTCCATGGATATCTTACCCTGACTCAACAATCACCCGATGGACCCGTTTGTGTTCAAGGAGATATTGAGGGTCTGACACCGGGACTTCACGGGTTCCACTTTCACCAAACAGGGAATACCAGCTCCGACTGCTCCGCAGCAGGACCCCATTTTAACCCTTTCAACGTAAGATATTATTTTGTTGTAAAATTGTCTTCAGCCCCCCCTCCACATCCACTACTCCATTTGCAAGGAGACCCCTTACAGTAGTGGTTCCCCACCGGTGGTACGCGTACCCGAAGGGGTACGCGAAGAAAACAACATCAATTTCATCTGAAGCTTCAGAATCTTACCTCATTTTTGATTGCCGAAAGCCTAATATTACCAGCAGAGGCATCACTAGCCAAATGTTTCGAGGGGCATAGGTATTTACTGACTTGACGGTAGTTTTTACCGACCTTAAAAAAAAGTTGTTTTTACGAAAAATCGCGGCGCTTCGCGCCGACTCGTTTCTTTTTAACCGACTGGCCGGCCACTTGGGGGGAAGGGGTCTTGCCAATCCGTGAATGACGCCTCTGACTACAAGCTCTAGTGAAAGTCAACGAAGTTACGTTGTTTCCAAAATAGTTAGCCTAGTGCCGTAAAATCTGTTCCTTTGTCTAACAATATTGCTTCAAGAATACTCGAAGACACAACAAGTGATATTGTCATTCAGGTTGCGAATTAAGCTAACGAAAACGTTTGCGATGCAGCTTGTTGAAAGCACGGTCACGATCAAAACCAAACACAGAAACAGGCTGACTGTAAACAATTTTGCCGTTAATGACTTCGAGCCGAGATATGTCAAAGTTTTACAAGCAGCCTCAAGTGTCTCATTGATTTTGTATATATTTCTACCCATCTATGCCGTATCATTTGTGATAGTAAATATCGTCTTTTTCACGTTCTGAAAAAGGGGTACGCAACCTTTTCGAACCTTGTTCAGGGATACGCGGTACGGAAAAGTGCCTTACAGCATCCCTTTGGCAAGAACGTGTAAAGCTATGAGTACAAACAGTCCGATAAGATTTCGCATGCGAATTTACGTCACTATGGGGAAGCGGATGCGTCAAAGTTTCGGAGCGAATGAGGAAATTAGCATCGTAACTTACAGCACATAACCTGACAGAGTCTCAAGTGGGTCCTCCACTCAGGGGCGTCACATATGGAGGGGGAGGCCGGGGGGAAACTCCCCCAGTCCTGTCGGCCAGTCGTTAAAAATAACCAAATCGGCGCGAAGCGCCGCGGTTTTTCGTATAAACAGTTAATTTTTCTGTTTACACGAAAGGTAGGATTCTGAGAAAAAGTCGGTTTTTCTGAAAATCAGTCGATTTTTCGTCAAAACTGTCTCAAAAACAGTCGGTAAAAATGACCAGCCAGTCGCTAAATACCTTGACCCCCCCCCCGCTACCTTGACCCCCCGCTAGTAACGCCTCTGCCTTCACTGAGAATCGTCAGCTGTCGGAGGCGATCGTTACGTGTCGGAAGCGGCCATTTTGGCGGTTTTCAGCCAATGAGAGCACACCGGGTCCGGACGGACGAGCATCATTACGATGAATTGTTGCATTTTAGTTCAGCGCTTACAGTTCAGTTCAGGCAAGTTCAGCGCTCCAAGTGCCTCCAAGTGGACTAGTTTCTATTAGTCCTCCATTGCTTCAAAACCAACCCTTGTGCAGACTTGGATCCATAGGGTAATGGGTCACTTTCACTTTCTGCTGCTGAGACAGATGCAAAACCTCCATTACCTGGTGGCTGGAACACAGATGAAAGGTTTTCCACTCACTAACCTCTGGATCTATTTTACCATAGTGGCGTTTTTGATCGCCGATTATTTCGACGATAGCGCCGTTTGATTTTTTGGTGTTTTCGCCGTTCGCCGGAAGCCGATTGCCGTAGCTGTTTATCTTATTTTCTGTTTTCGTTCTGATCGTGTATATAACGTGCATCGCCTAAATTCGTGTCAAGCCGTTGACGTATGGATTTCGTTTGAGGATTAGGCGGTATTTTCAAAAATGAAAAACTCGTTTTTGCACACTTCGCCAGAAACATCGGCGATCACCAACGGCTATCGGCTATCGAAAACAGTATTATACACGAATCGGCAAACTCGCTCCGTCTACTCGGCAAATTTGATCGGCGATCAAAACGCCACTCATGTCTGATCCAAGTGCTGATGGTGAGGCATAGGGGGATTAACAGAAACTAGTCCGCTTGGAAGCGCTGAACGGGAATATGGCCAATTACGACTGCCAGTAGAAAACCCACTTTACTCGTAAAGCATTGCTCTAATTGGTATGCATAAGGATTTTCCTTTTCTTGGCTGCCTAGAGCAACTCAAGCAGTCAGCGGTTTGATTAGAGCTGCATAAGAGAAAATATAATCGACTTCTGTATTTCTTAATCACGCCCGTCACGTTCTGCTCGCAGTATAAACTGAGCCTGTAGCTTCAATTTGCTCCAGTTATACCAATTTGAACAATGCTGATCACCGCTATGCTGGATTGAAGAGAGATATCCGACAACGCAGCGACGGTAGATACCGCGAAAGTTTTTTATCGGACAGCAAATACCGTGCCGGAAAACCAAGTCGGACAGAGACCTACCGCAAGGTTATTATGGTGCAGATACACTATCAGGAATTCGCGGCTGTTTTTCTCCACTTTCGTCATAAACTTGATGATGTTGCTCAAAATCTTGTCAGAAATTCGCCTTCTAAATTGTCATCAGTGAAGCCAACCCTTCCGGGTTTCCATTACAGCCGCCGCGGATCCCTTTTCTAATGGTTTTCTTCTTCTTTCTTAAGATAGAAGCCATGTTCTGAGGCAAGAGCCGTGTTCTGATTAAATTAGGGGCCCTGTTTTGATTGGCCGTAAAAGGGCAGTAGCCCTGTTTCACCAAGGTTAGCCTCAATAAATATTCCTTCAGCCCAAGCTGACTGCGAGTCATATTTGACAGTGCGAAACGGATACGTCGTAACGTCAGCTTAACTTGATTAGAGCTATTTTTCGGACCTTCTTGGCAAGGATTCTTTCAGGCAGGGGCGTAATTTGCTATAGGGCAGGGGGGGCAACTGCCCCCCAGACCCCAGTTTCCCCCCCCCCCAGCTTGATGTTTGCCCGTTCGGTCCTTGAGGCGTTTGACCTAATTTTATCGCTTCCTGTGTCGTTTTAGCCTTGGTCGATTAGTAAAATATCTCTTTGTTTCTTTGTTTTTATTACGTTTTTCTTCTTGAACTAAAACTGCTCATTTTCACTTGACTTGGGAAAATCTGCTCCAACTTTGCCCCCCCCCCAGGATTTTGACGAAATTACGCCCCTGCTTTCAGGCTCAAGCCGCTAAGGCTGGGAAAAATGAGCTTGTGGATAAACAAGAGCTGGAAGCTCACATGGCACTTGCAAGGCTGGGTCAGAGGATGAAAGTACGAATTCGTAAATCGTGGGTTATTTGTGATCATTCTTAAGCAAAATCCTTGAGATAAGAATGACCATGGGTCCTTGGAAATCACAAGAATGTATCGTTGGCAATGCATTTGGCTGTGCGCACTTTAAGGGCGCTAGTAATTCATCTGTAACCAAAACTCTTGAAGCAAAAATGATGATGAGCTCATCGGGAGCACGAAAATGTATACTGCACTCAAAAGTATTGTTTGTATTTTAAGGAATTCAGTTTTGCCTTGAGGCAAAACTTATCGTGGGCTCATAGGGATCAAGAAAATGTATATTTTGCTTAAAAGTATTTTTTTTACACTTTGGGGTGAGGATTAGTACTTTAAGGGATGGTCGGATCTGGGATCTGACAATTTCTAAGCCAATCTTGTCAAGTGTCTAATTTCCAAGCCAAGTTTCATCGTCCTAGCACGTATGGAAGTACCTTGATTCGCGATCACCCGAATTCTGGACCCCCCTCCAACTGCCCCCCACAGTGCCCAAACCCGATCCGGTTCTGTCAGCGATGTATCTAGGGCTTGTGCTTGTTCTTCCAACCAAGTTTCATCCCAATCGCTCCACTCTAAGCGTGTCACAAGATTTCCGGCTCTCCGCTCCACCTCCCCCCCCCCAACATTCAGTGGATTACATCTGGACTTTAAATAGGACATCTGAGACATGAGGTCAAAAGTTATACATGCCTCAAGATTCAGGACTCTCTTTCCCTCCACTCCCCCCACGATGGTCGGATCAGGGAACTGACTGTGTATAAGCCAACCAGTCTCTAATGTTCAAGCCAAGTTTCATCGTCCTAGCACGTCTGGAAGTACCTTAACTTGCGATCACCGGAATTCCGGACTCCCCCCTTCTAACTTCCCCACAATGCCCGAATCTGGTCCGGTTCTGTCACCGATGTACATAGGGCTTGTGCTTGTTCTTCCCACCAAGCCTCATTCCGATCGCTCCACTCCAAGCGTGTCACAAGGTTTCCGGTTCCCCCCTCCAGCCCCCCACCTTCGTCGGATCCGGTCCGGACTTGAAACGGGACACCCCAGACATGTGGTCTTTCTACATATCAAGTTTCATTACGATCCGATCACCCGTTCGGAAGTTATACATACATCAAGATTCCGGATTCCCCCTCCCTCCACTCCCCCACGATGGTTGCACGAATCCTGTTCGGTTCTGTCAATGATGTACCTAGGGCTTATGCTTGCTCCTCCCACCAATTTTCATTCCGATCGCTCCACTCTAAGCGTGTCACAGGATTTTCGGTTCCCCCCTCTGACCCCCCCCCCCCCATATTCATCGGATTCGATCCGCACCTGGAATGGGACATCTGAGGCATGACGTCTTTCCAAATATCAAGTTTCATTAAGATCCGATCACCCGTTCGAAAGTTATGCATGCCACTAAATTCCGGATTCCGGCTCCCCTCCCTCCCCCCACGATGGTCGGATCGGGCAAGTGACTACTTCCAAGTTAGTTTGGTCGGGTCCCTAATACGCCTGCCAAGTTTCATCGTCCTAGCACATCTGGAAGTACCCTAACTCGCAAACACCGGACTGACCGACCCAAAGATCGTCACAGTAGGAAAGATCGTGATGATCTTTGGACCTACTGTGACCTACTGTGATGATCTTTGGACCGACGGAAAAGTGATCGGGATATGGCACTTGGCCGGAAGCAGAGCAAACTAACTCTAGAGAGTACCGCGCAAACTTTGGAAAAGTGACACAGAGTCAATCGCAGCGACACTAGCTCCGCTAGCGGAACTGAACGTCCCTACTAAAACCCAATCATTCATGCACCAGTGCTGGCTTCAATAACTTAAAATACTGAACACAGCAAAAAAAAAGATACAACCTCCCGTGTTTCTTCGATGTGTGCAGTCCGCATCTTAGCTTTACTGGAAATTTCTAAGCCCGCAAGTTTGTCTGACTTTAAATGCCTGAAGTGTGGTGAGCGACGCTACAAGTATGGCCCGATTGCGAAGCATAGAAAGCATAGGTCTTGGCGTTACTCCTTAGTGTTATTTTGCTCTGGCCGGAAGCAGAGCAAATCAACACTAGGGGAGTAGCGCCAAGACTTGAAAGAAGTGACACACACTCGAATAGCAGCGAACTAGTACCACTAGCGGTAGTGAACGTCTCTACTCAGACTCAATCAGTCGTGCACCAGCGCTGGCTCCAATAACTTCATATTCTGAACACAGCAAAAAAAAGGTACAAACTCCCAGGTTTCCAAGATGTGTTCAGACTGCATCTTGGCTTTACTAGAAATTTCTAAATCCGCAAGTTTGTCTCGCTTTAAATCCCGCAAGCGTAATGGCGGCGCTACGACTATGGCCCGTTTGCAAAGCATGGAAAGGATAGGTCTTGGCGCTACTCCCTAGTGTTATTTTACTCTGGGCCGGAAGGCAAGTGCCATAAAAAACTAAAGATTCTAGCTTAAGTATCTGATTTTGTGAATTTCTTCGTGAAAGTTGTTTTGAGTTAAAGCTGGGGCTGGGATTCCATTTTTGACGCGGCTGCTGTTTTTGCTGCTCGATTGGGTCGTTGAGAGGGTGGAGATTTTTCCCCATTTTGGACCCTCGTTGGACCTTCTCGCCCTCACACCGTTTTGCACTGTCAAAAAACGTTAGCCTCGTTGACGAACAAGGCGTAAAACTTGCTCTATACGTCTATCGAACACGTCTCCGACTTATATTTTTCAGTCACGGGACGGGAAGCGTCAGACAGCGTCAGATGCTTTGCCCCCAGCCATACCGAAATAACACTAGGGAGTAGGGCCAAGACTTGAAAAAGGTGACACACTGAAAATTCAAGAATGTTTCCAAATCACTCCTTCAATAACAAGACCAAAGGTTTCGATGGGATCCCAAAAGTTTAATATTTGATCCAGACAATCGGGTCTTGTCTTCGCCAGATCCAGTATTCGCCGGGCTAATCATCTGAGAAAACCGAGTTCAGATATACCTCTGTAAGCCATATCTATTTTGACGGAACTGATCGAAACTTCCTGCTTTACTTCTGTCAAATTTCCGGTTTTGGTCGGATTCCGGGCGAAGAAGATGTTCGGGTAGAAAATGTGTTCTTCTTATCCCTAAATCAAACATCTAATCAACTTCCAATAAAACTGTTACTTTTAACAAACTTTCCGGTTTTGGCCGGATTCCGGACGAACTACTTATCCGTCGAGAAAATGGTTTTCACCGTCGTGTTTAGCGTGTCATCTTAACCTTGAATCGAACATCTATAATCGGCCGGATTCCGGGCGAACTACTCGTTCGGTGAGAAAATGGTTTTCACCATCGTGTTCATCATGTCTTCTTACCCCATAATCGACTATCACATTAGCTGTTTAAAAATATTTAGTTTGCCCCTTAATTTAAACCCCCTCCCCCACCCCTAAATATAGGGCTACAGAGCCCATCTTCGAACTTGACCTGTACTTTGACCTAAAGAGTCATAATGCCAAGTTTGATCAAAATATCTCTACCCCTTCGAGAGTTATCGTGCTGACAGACGGGCAACTTTACGAAGTCATAGGTATCCTTCAACTTACGTTTTGGGATCCCAAAAACCACCCGTCCACAAATGTCAGAGTGGTGCACAGATAGTCAGTAGTCAAGGTCGTGACTTCATTTCACCAACTACCCACGCTAAACTCTAAATCGTTTGAAACTTTCTTGAACCCACGGAAGGCTCAGCAGGTAAATTCTGGTCGTCCAATACCCAGAGACGTTCAATGGTGGCAATAAGGGGAAAGTGTCGTTTTCTGATTTTTTGCAGCCTCGTTGGATAATTAGTAACTGTGACCTCTTTTCATAAGCCGGATAAGATAATCCAGGGAAGGACCTATTCAGACATTCCAACACCCCTTTATCAGCTGAATAACCCAATAACAGCCTATCTTCAACAATTTTTCCCTATTCCAGAGACAACACGGCGCCCCTACAGACCAAAATCGTCACGTCGGCGATCTCGGCAACGTGGAAGCACTGCCAACGAATTACGAGAAAGTGGGCGTGGCCTCCGTCTATATAACTGATGACATCATTTCTCTTTGTGGAGAGAGGAGCGTGATTGGTCGAGCGCTCGTCATCCACGCAGGCGCAGACGACCTCGGAAGGGGAGGGAACGAAGAGAGTTTGAAAACCGGAAATGCAGGAGCGCGCGCCGGATGCGGCGTCGTGAGGGCCGGAGAAGCACCGGCACTTAGCTCTAGCGTGGTCTTCTACTAAGAAACCTTAAATACATTGACATATTTTTGTACAAAGTCGAATTTTATACACACGGCGGCTAGTACGACATTGGGCAGTGTTGGTCACCTGTTGCGAATCCTTGAACACAATTGCTCACATTACTTGACAATTAGTTTCGGCTTCTCTAGATCACATCACAAAACTCAAGCAGTCCCGTTGTTTGGACCACCACTTAGGTCCGAGTAACTTCTGCGGCGCTTGGTTACACCTCGGGGAATCCGGATTGTGAATCGTCAATCTGGATTGTCGCGGAAAAACGCCTTGCGGTGCAGATAGCTAGTAGATAGATAGGTTTTTCCCACCCGGATTGTCGGCACTTTCATCATCAAGATGAACAATGTAGACTTTTCCGAGGACTTTTCCATACGGTATTGATGACGGTGCCGAAACTCTTGACAGGAATTCAAGTCCGCGACCGCTCGGCCGTAATCGTCTGTCCAAAGCTTTCTGTCTCTTCCAATTGGGATCCTTCCGGATACCTTGCTGTATGCCCTCTTGTAGAGCTTGGTAGCTGTACAACCCCCCTCACATTAAAACAGGGCTGCTATGTAGGCTAGCTGTAGTCCATGTTTATAACTCCTTGAGATAAAGGAATTCATCACACAGGAAATGCGGATCAGGCGTTCGTGAACACAAACGACATCAATACGATTCGGAACTGGACAGGAGGACGTTACATCAAGAACAAATAAGCCAATAGAACCTCCATCTTTGTTCCCATGCACCGACTATGATACCTCGATAAAACTGAGACAGCTAGAGCTACTTGCTGGGCTTAAAGTTGACGCCCGTCTACTTCCCCTCTTCGCCGCTCCACATATAAGAGGAAAAGACTGAAGCAGGCGTGTATGACCCGCTCTGCAGCGCATCACATGTGACGTCACAACGGTAGACAACCAATAAGATTTTACTCTCGACATTTCTTCTTCGGGGCTCTAATGCGATATATATATATTTGTGGAGGTAACGAATTGCGATGTTCCGCGTAGCTCTTACCCTCAGCTCGTTTGCATCGGGCAGGGCGTCGGGAATCTATTCGGCTCCGCATGGTCGTATTACAGATATAGGGAGACGGAGGTTCTTGTGCTTATTTGTCCTTGATTACATCTATGGTCAGTCCTCTTCTTCTTCTTCCTCCTTAATAATCCCCAATCTCTTCGCCACTGACTTCACAGAGCTAATCACTTCCTCTTGCACCAAATTAAAGCTCATGGCCAATAGAGCAATGCCAAATAACAAATAGAGGGAGCAGAGGGCAATACTGATCTCCACATCCTTTTTCACTTTCTGTGCGGGCACAAAATCACCAAACCCAATCGTGGTTAGGGTGATGAAACAAAAGTAGGCGGAGTCCAAGAAGCTCCACTGCTCCCATCCGGCGAATAGGGACGCGCCGCCGAAGATGTAGCCAACGACCAGGACGATACTGAGCCAAATCGGCACCGGTTTGTTCGCATGTGATTCACTTTCATCATCCGAGTAGTCATCATAATAATCATCCTCGTAATAGTCATCTTCTGGCAGTCGGCCAAGTCGCTCGCTGCGGTCACTGCCGTGTCTATTCGCCCGATGGATTCCGGGCTTGGGCGTTTTATATGGGGGCATTTCTGCAATGGTTTTTGACTGGCTAACCGGCTCAGTGCGGATGGGCTCGTCAAGGTCTTCCTTCGAGCTGACTCCGTTCTTTTCAAGGGCGTACTTGTTGAAATAACCGGTGAGGCGTGTCTCATCCACGGTTGCTATTGCTCGTGGGCCTGAGAAAAAAAAAGTTTAAATTAACTATACCGAACTGGAAGGTCAATGGAAAAGGCTAGTCGAAACCTTATCCACTTTTTTTTTTAATTTTGTGTCAGTTTCATTGCAAAGTATCTCATCATCATCGCTGGACGCCCAGCAGAGATAACGCAAAAGGCTTACAAGATGAACGCTCCAGTTTGGATCGTGAAAACTGTCCGGCAGTTCAGTGGACACCGCTTCTGAAATCCCGAGTAGCTCTCCTAAGCCAGCCTAACACGTCTTGTCAAGGATAAGATAAGATAAGCTTTATTTACACTAAGAGCCGAAGGCCATGAAAAACAATCACAAACAAACACACAAATAATAACTTCTATAAACACCTATCCCTCCCTATGGAGGGATCCTTACTTATAAAACAACTATTCCCCATGACCCTGCGCATCCATTCTTCATCTACCCGTATTTCATTTACTCCAAAAATTTATAACCAAAGTTCACTCAAATTTTCGCATTCACACAACAAATGTTTCAAATTCTCATCCATACTACCACAAATCGGAAATAAGTAAGGACCGGACCGACACTTTGCCCTCCCAATGTCTACCCTACAACTAATCAAATTTCTTATTTCCGCCCTTTTCAATCCCGTTTTAAAATAAACTTCTCTCCCAAATCTCTTTGATCTTTGCACACACCTTAATTGACCAGAAGGGTATTCAAAATTATTGGTACAGGTGTTCGAGAGCGGAATTAGTTTTACAGCGAAGAACAAACGGTACGTTCTAGGAAGCTTGAAGCATAGGAAGCTAGGCAGCCAGGAAGCTAGGAAGCTTGAAATGATCTTGTCACGATAAAATGGTCCCGTTTTAAAACATATCACTAGCTCCGAAAGCGATTTTCTTGTTGGAGCTTGTCGACTATATCCAGACTTCCCCGCTCTCCAAAGCGAAGGCTCGACGCAAAATATTTGAAAAGCATATGCGCCGTGGTTGGATAGTCAAGGTACATCCTAATACGAAACAAAACGAAAATCGGAAGACCAGTTTTACGCGAGTCCCAGCCCGACGAGGAGCTGCCTAGGCACGACCTGCGCCAACTCGCCCCCCCGCCACACAGACATAAATTCAGAGAACTTACTTGGATGTGACCCATGGCCACTGCTGTTGCTCGCGTGGGCTCCTTTCAAGGTCCCATGGTTTGAATGAGGTCGGTGATGATGTGAATGATCCCCTGAGCTTCGTGAATTCTGCGACAGTCTCTTGGAATGTTGGGATGGGCGACCTCTATGGCTTCCACGACCTGAGGACATCTCAATCTCCATGTTGGGGTCATCTAAATATCTAAAAAATAAAAATAATTACAGCTATCCCATGTGTCAAGGCAAAATTCTGAAAACCGCTGAAAAAAAATCAGAAAAAATAAGGCACGAGTTTTACATTTTTGCCTGTTTTTTAATTAAAATTTTCTGTCTGTATTTTCCCACCCTGCTCAGGCTCCAGCCAATTGAAAAGAAAACTGGAGGAACGCGGTGCGTTTTTTCTTTAAATTATTTTTTCGCATTTCCGTGATTCTAGCAGAAATAACTCACGACAGTTTTTTGCCACGGTTTCCGATTCTGGTTTCTTCATACTGAGACAAGTCTTCATGTTTTCCATAATAAACATGAAATCTGGAGCAAGGGCCTACGATCAGGGTTGCCAGAACAAAAAATTTAGAGAGTGACTTTTGGCCCAAAACAGAGAGTGAACTGGGAGTGAAAATTAATTTTCATGAAAAAACGTGAAATTGTCACTACTGGTTGAATCTCTGCTGCAAAAGGGACAAATCTTAATTTAATTTTCACGAAAAAACGTAAAATAGTCACTTCTGACAGGAATCCCTGCTGCAAAAAATGACACATCTGGGTGTTTTCTAAAATAGAGTGAATTTTATGTCATGCGTAGGACAAGAGTGACAAAAACAGAATAGAGTGATAATGCACACTACACTATAAAAAAAAAACATCTTGCAGTATTTGCTACTGGGATTAGTCTTATCTCTACTGGGATAACATTATTTCTAAGTCGGATTAATCTCATCCCAGTAGAGATAAGCCTAATCCGAGTAGCAAATACTGCATCCTTATTCTGGGGAACTTTTTACAGTGTTATCATGCAACATGTGGCAACCCTGCCAACGATTACTGCTATGATTTCTCCCCGATCTTCCCTCCGGACTTTGGTTGACGAAGGATCCGAGAAAAGCCCTGGTATCCATGGTGTCATGCTCTGAACACGCCATCTCGAATACCGTGCAGCAGGAATGGGCGAATCCTATCAATGAAAGGATTTGAACTAATCAGGGCTAGGTAAGATTCCGAATCCACTGAGGATTGGGATGAGGATTGAATCCGGAATCAAATCCGGATTCAAATCCGACCTTAACAAGAATCAAATCATGTACATAGCTTATTGTTTAAAAATCAGCGGTGACAAAAAGCAATAACGTGATAACTTACTGAGGATGGTTGGTGGCGGAGATGAAAAAAATGGATTGCCCAAGCCGACTACGTAAAAACTGGGAAACGGAAGCTAGAAGGGTTTAGACTAGAAATTTGAGAGGATTCGTAAGGTTGAAGGTTTGGAATCCGAGTCCAAATCCAGCCTGGCAAGCAGAAGATTCGAAAACGAATTCGTCAGCTGTATTGCTTATGTAGCGATATTTCGGCCCTTCTTGGCAAGGGTCCTCTTCAGGCTGAGTCAGCCTGAAGAGTCAGCCTGAGTCAGCCCCTATATTATATGAATATATGACTTTAAGTCAGCTTGGGCTCAAGGAATTCGGATTCGAATCCGAATCAGGCCAAAAGGACCCGGATTCGGATTGGCCCATCTTTGCCGTGCGATCATGCATATTGTGCACATTGAATTACATATACTGCATATCGTGCAGTCATGCATATTGCATATACTGCATACTGTGCAGTCATGCATATTGTGCATATTGCATATCGTGCATATTGCAGACACTGCGTATAGTGCGGTTATGCATATTGCATATACTGCATATTGTGTAGTCACAACGTACCTTCCATCCTGATCTGATATGGAAGCCGAGTTCGATGACCTCGAGAAAGCCGAATCGGATACAGCGCTGTCGGCTGACCTTTGTGAGTGACGCTGACCCCTGCGAATGGACCCACGATATCTGCAAAAATCAAAGAGATCGTCGTTAGGAAGTTTAACCTCTCCTAGGAACAGAGCAAAATAACACTAGGAAGTAGCGCCAAGACTTGCAAACAAGAGCTGTAAGCTCATATGGCACTTGCATGGGTTGAGATGTAGTGTTTGATCAAACGTACTTTTAAGGTTACCTTTGCGGTTCAGATGCGCACTTTAAGGGAGCTAGAGAAAAAGTATTTTGTTTTAGAACTTGTCTGTAATGATACGCACTTTATAGGCGCTAGAAATTCATCTGTAAGAAAAACTATTGAGACAAAACGATCACAGGGCCCTAGGGATCATTGATATATACCGTTTGGTAAAAAGTATTTTTTTTTTCACTTTTCGGTTAAAATGTGCACTTTAAGGGTGATAAAATAAATTTTTAAGCAAAACCCTTGCGGCACAAATGATCATGGGTTGTGATGTATCGTTTGATGAAAAAAAGTAGTTTTCGACCTTGCGGTTCAGATGCGCACTTTCAGGGAGCTAAAACTTCATTTGTAAGCAAAACCCTTGAGGCAAAAATGATAATGTGCTCATGGGGATCATGAAAATGTATAATTTGCTTAAAAGTATTTTTCTAAATTTGTGGTCAAGATTGGTACTTTAAGGAATGTCGGATTTGGAAAGTGGCGATTTCTGAGCCAATCCTGTCGAATCTCTAATATTCCAGCCCAGTTCGATCGTCCTAGCACATCTGGAAGTACCTTAAATCGCGATCACCGGAATTCAGGACCCCCCCCTCAAACTCCCCCACAGTCGCCGGAGCCAATCCGGTTCTGTAAGTGATTTATCCAGAGCATCTCTTTATTATTCCCACAAAGTTCGATCCCGATCTCCCCAGTCTGAGCCGGTCACGTATTTTCTGCCCCCCCCCCCCCATTGTTGTCGAATCATGACAAAGGTCACCAGAGACATGTCCTCTGATCACTTATCAAATTTCACTCAAATCCGATCAACCGTCCCAAAGTTACGTATGACTCAGTATTCCGGATTCCCCCTCCCGCTACTCCCCCCACGACTATCGGATCATGTAAATTTTTATTTATAAGTCAGTATGATCGGGTCCCTGATTCGCCTCCCAAGTTTCGTCGTGAAGATCCCCAAAACCGCCATTACCGGAATTCCGGGAAACTCCCCTCCACCCCCCCCCCTAGTGTCCGGATCCAGTCCAAATGTATACACGATTTATCTGGAGCAGATGCTTGTTCTTCCCAGCAAGTTTCACTCCGATCCCTCCATTCTAACCGTTTCTCGAGGTTTCCGGTCTCCCCCCCCCCAACTCCCCCATAGCTGTCGAATCCGGTCCGGACTTCAAATGGGATATCAGAGGTATGCCATTTATTCAGTTATTAAGTTTCATTCCAATCCGATCATCCGTTCGAAAGTTACACACTACTCCAGTTTTCCGGATTCCCCAGCCCTCCACTCCCCCCCAGGTGGTCGGATTGGGAAACTGATTATTTCCAGGCTAGTCCGGTCGGGTCCCTGATGCTCCTGCCAAGTTTCATCGTCCTAGCACATCTGGAAGTACCCCAACTCGAAAAAGTGTGACAAAAACTACTTAATTCTCAGAATTCCCCGGCCCACCACTCCCCCCCAGATGGTCGGATCGGGAAACTGATTATTTCCAGGTTAGTTTGGTCGGGTCCCTGATTTTCCTGCCAAGTTTCATCGTCCTAACACATCTGCAAGTACCCTAACTCGAACATGTGGGACAAAAAAATTCGGACAGACAGACCGACCGACCGACCGACCGACAGACGGAATTGCGATCGGTATATGGCACTTGAGCCAGAGGCTGCAAGTGCCATAAAAACGATTCTAGGACAATTGGTCACAGGACAATTGGTCACAGGACAATTCGTCACAGGACAATTCGTCACAGACATTTCGTCACACGGACAATTTGTCACAGGGACATTTCGTCACAAGACAATTGGTCACACGGACTATTCGTCACAGGACAATTCGTCACTAGGACAGTTCGTCACTAGGACAATTCGTCATATTTTAGGAAATAGCTACTGGTAAAGATAGTTTGGATCAAACCAAAACTGCCACCCCTTCACAAGAGGGTGTTTGAATTCGTCGATCCTTGCATTAATCTCCGATATGGTATCCTAAGTCTTATTGGTATTTATTCTCGAGGGGAGTCGAGGTGTAATTGACTCCCTTCGAGACTGCTCTACCTCACTTCCAACAACTTTGTATGGTCCACGGCATTATAGAATCTACAACCATTCCTTCGTCTTCGTTTGCTTGTAAAGAAAACTCAGCAGACTTACGTTAACCATCTGAAGACAGCTGCTCATTCTCATTCCCAATTTCGACCCGAAACGAATCAAGGTCGATTTTGAAATAGCCTTCATGAAAACAATAGGGGTCCTTTTCCCGATTGCAATAGTAAGTCGTTGCCAGAGCGTTTTCGGAAAAATTCAAGCAAACAGTGACGTTCTTGAGAAGTCTTCGTCTTGCACTGAGTTCACTCTCACCATGAGACTACTTACAGCGTCGGATTTTCCCCCAATGGTAGCAGAGCTCGGTTATTATATGACACTTCCATAAAAAGAACATCACAGGCTACCAGGGCAAGCAGAAATGCTGTCTTTCATATCCCTGTCTAGAACTTCTTTGAGCGCGTCGCAGAAGACCTTGCTAGGACCAACAAAAATGTTTGGTTTTCGTGGCATAGTGTTAAGATGGCATTTAACAAACATGCTGGAGCAGCTCATCCAAACAGTTGGAAATTGATATCGTTACTGCTATAGGAGCAGGGCCGAACAAAAATTAATATATAGCGATTTGTTGCTGGGTTCTAGAGGGAGATATCAGTCTGGCCAAAATGATGTACTTAAATATCTGCGGGTAATTTCTCATAGCTTCATGTTTTAATGTAATATGTAGCCACCTG
Organism: Branchinecta lindahli; assembly: GCA_023053555.1. NCBI lineage: Eukaryota > Metazoa > Arthropoda > Branchiopoda > Anostraca > Branchinectidae > Branchinecta > Branchinecta lindahli. The sequence goes on from JAKZAO010000012.1 coordinate 23,087,632, forward strand.
ATTTTAATGTAACTAAGTATTTAATAATATACAACTTAAAATATATCGAAAATCGAACTTCAAATTAGGCTCTTTGTGGCGAAATGTCCGTATGACAAATTGTCCTAATGACGAATTGTCCTTGTGACGAACTGTCCTTGTGACGAACTGTCCTTGCAACGAAATGTCCTTGTGACAAATTGTCCTGTGACGAATTGTCTGTGACGAACTGTCCTATGACGAATTGTCCTGTGACGAATTGACCGGACACCATAAAAACGACACACACTCGACTCGCAGCGACACTAGCACGACTTAGCGATAGTGAACGTCCCTACTGAAACTCAATCAGTTGTGCACCAGCGCTGGCTCCAATAAATTCGTATCGTGAACACAGCAGAAACAAGATCAAAGATTTCGATGGGATCCCAAAAACTTAATATTTGATCCAGACAATTGGGTCTTGTAGATATCCAGTCTTCGCCAGACTACATGAACATTTTTAATATTAAAACTTAGAAACAGATTAAGGTCAATGGCGTCGACGAAATTGATCAAAACTTCCTGCCTTAGGCTATACTACTGTCAAATTTCTGGTTTCAGCCGGATTCCGGTCGAAGGATATGTCCGGGTAGAAAATGATTGTCATATACGGACTCAGCAGGTCTGCCTACCCCTAAATCGACTATCTCATTAGCTTTTAAAATCAGATCCAGTCTTCGCCAGGCTAATCATCTGAGAAAATCAAGTTCAGATATACCTTTATAAGCCATATCTATTTTGACGATACTGATCGAAACTTCCTGCTTTACTTCCGCTTTACTTCCTGCTTTACTTCCGCCGAATATCGAGCGAACTACTTGTCCAGCCAAGAAAAGATAGTTCAGAAACGAATTCAGCGCATCTCCTTATCCCTATAAAGAACATCTAATCAACTTCAAGTAAAACTTTAACTTATAAAAAAAATCCGGTTTCAACCGGATTCCGGACGAGCTATATGTCCGGGTAAAAAATGATTGTCATATACAGATTCACCGTCTCTTCTTACCCTCAGATCTGTCATCTAATCAACTTCAAATACAAATTTTACTTTTAACAAATTTTCCGGTTTCGGCCGGATTCCGGGCAAACTACTTGTCCGGCGAGAAAATGGTTTTCACCATCGTGTTCAGCATGTCTTCTTACCCCTAAATCGAACATCTAATCAACTTCAAGTAAAACTTTTGCTTTTAACAAATTTTCCGATTTCGGCCGGATTCCGGGCTAACTACTTGTCCGGCGAGAAAATGGGTTTCGCCATCGTGTTCAGCATGTCTTCTTACCGCTAAATCGAACATCTAATCAACTTCAAATAGAAATTTTGCTTTTAACAAATTTTCCGGTTTTCGCCGGATTCCAGGCGAACTACTAGTCCGGCGAGAAAATAACTTTCATATTCGGATTCAGCGTGTCTCCTTACCCCTAAATCAACTATCTAAAAAGCTTTCAAAAAATATTTTTTTTGCCCCTTAATTTGAAACCCTTCCCCCACCCTCAAATATAGGGCTACAGAGCCCATCTTCGAACTTGACCTGTACTTTGACCCAACCAATCCTCCCACCAAGTTTCATCAAAATATCTCAATCCCTTCGAGAGTTATCGTGCTTACAGACAGACGGACAGACGGACAGACGGACAACTTTTGCGATGTCATAGGTATCCGTCACTAACGTTTTGGGATCCCAAAAAAAGATAAAACCTTCACTTTTTCCTCCATGGTTGCAGACCTCATCTTGGATTTACTAGAAATTTCTAAGTTTGCAAGTTTGTCTCGGTTTAAATGCCGCAAGCGAAAGATACAACCTCCCCTGTTTCCACTGTGTGTGGAGACCGCATCTTGTCTTTACCAGAAATTTCTAAACCCGGAAGTTTGTCTCGCTTTAACCGCCGCAAGCGTAACGGGCGGTGCTATGAGTATGACCCGTTCGCAAAGAACAGAAAGCATAGGTCTTGGCGCTACTCCCTAGTGTTACTTTGCTCTGCTAGAGAGTAGCGCCAAGACCTATGCTTTCAACGGTTCACAATCGGGCCATACTTGTACCGTCGCCCACTACGCTTGCGGTATTTAAAGCGAGACAAACTTGCGGGTTTAAAATTTTCTAGTAAAGGTAAGATGCGGACTGTACACACCGAAGAAACAGGGGACGTTTGCTGTGTTCAGAATTTTAAGTTATTGAAGCCAGCGCAGGGTGCTCGACTGATTGAGTTTCAGTAAGGACGTTCGCTATCGCTAGTGGTGCTAGTGTTGCTGCTATCTGAGTGTGTGTCTGCTCTGCCTATGATGCTCGGCCTAGCAACCACCGGTCAAAGACCCGCCTACGTCTGGAGATGTCCAACAGGCTGACCAGTAACTGCGCAACCGCTTCGGCTGGTTGATCAACCGCATAGTTTCTGTTTTTTATGTTAATGGCCACTTACCTACCACTACCTCTGACGGTCCTACCCCTCCTTAGCCTCGGCCTTTTGGGTTTCCGGGTACAGGCGTAACAGCAAACTTTCCAGTAGATAAACCGGAAAGAATGGGCCATGGCGTCACCAATATTGGCTAGGCAGAGAAGCATCAGCGGAATACCAAGAATGGCATAGAAGATGGTGACGATTTTTCCCCACTGAGTCTTTGGAGCAATGTGGCCGTAACCTGGAAGATTGTGCAGGATTAGAGCTAGGCGCAAAGTTGGGGAAAGAGGAGAGGCATCGAAGTTCCTCGTCGAATCAAGGAAGTGCCAGAGCTGATAAGGACAAGCCGAGGAGGCGATTAGGGCTTTTGAGCACAGGAAGAAGAATAAGGGAATAACATGGTACGAGGTTGGTGGAGGCGTAGCGAGTTATCCTTAGCTCCCTTACGGAAGTATATGCTTCTCAAATCCTCGCCTTCCGCCATTGTTTCATTTTGTTCCTACGCCTTTTTTCGGCAGTGCCGAGTTTTGCCAGTTTTGCAACGCGAACTTGGCCGAAAGCTCCAAGGTTCGTCAATACTCTTTCGCACACAAGGACATAAGAAGATTCACAGTGTTGTTTTTTATTTTATTTTGGAAGACATGGTAGACCATCAGGTCCATCTCCTATTTAAGACTTCTTCTGTTTTGTTTGGTTTTCCCTCTTTTTAACCGCGGCGCGTTCAGTTCAAATAATTTGCGTCCAGCCGCCACGTCGGAGAACGGGAGGGCTGGTAGAGTTGCAAGACAATCGCCAATTCCACATGGCAAGTAATGGTATTTTCGAAAACGATATTTCCGAACCATTTAATCGTGAAAAAGATCATTTCTTGTAAGAGTTGTGCTTTAAAGGAACAGAAAACTTGACTCAAACTTGACTCGAGGAGCTAGTTAACATATCAAGAATGTACCCTGAGTCGATATTGAGAGTAAGAAAAATTCTCGTTACGACCATTGCAGTTTCCGGGCATTTTCCGAGAATTCGACTTTGAGCAAAAGGTTCGCAAAAGCAAAAGGTTTGTGTGCCGTGACTAGGAATCGAACCCCGGCCGCCTTGTCGGGGAGGTCGTTACTCCGTAGTCTACATGTAAAAAGGAGAACTTTTACAGTACATGAGTGCATAATTACAGTGCATAAGGGGCAAGGGCCTGCCATCTAGCTTTGGGAACACTAAGGAGGGGGTTCGAGACGGTTCGAGATGACAAAGAAGGGGGGTTCTGTCGACAATAAGACCCTGTATATTTATCCAAGCCCCCCGGGCGGTTCGATGGCCGAAAGTTGCGTAGTCAAGTTTACTGTTCCTTTAAGTATTGTTGAAGATACAGATGACTTGGTCAGGACATGGACGAAATGGTGAGGTCATGATCAGTACAAGTTGAGGACTTGGTAGACCCTGTCCAGGACACGGTAATGCATGATAAGGATATAACGATGGCTTGAGGACGGTTTCAGCTAAGAGAAATGGAGGAAGGGGTTGGTGGGGACAGTCACAAAAAGGTAGGTGCGTACTGTGAGGAAGGTCAGGACATGGTTACTATATACACAGTGAGGATACCGTGGGGACAGGGACGAGGCAAGAAGGCTGGGGACTCGATGGCTAGGATGCAATTAGGACAAGCTGATCACACGGTAAGTTGGTGAGGGCATGCGAAGGTCTAGGCACGGTGAGGACACGACTAAGTCTGTGTGAGGATTACATGAAACGGAGAGGAACTGATGAAGACATAACCGAAGGCTTGTATGTTTGTCCTGTTGGTAAGAAAATGCCGTGTGCCTCCAGAGGATTTCTACGTCTTCGCTACTTGTCTGAATTCTAGTTGTAAGTTCGTATTTTCTTAGCAACTGTCTGAAGAGAGCCATTTATTTTTTATGTGAGTCATGAAGACTTTTCACTTGAATACAATGATTGCTGCAGCACTTTACGTTGCCCAGACAACATAGATTTGGTTACTTCTATTTTTATATATTTTTTAGGGCGGGAGCTTGAACTTGGAAACCAGTAAACTTTCAAGAACTTTCATATTTTTGAGTGTTTTGTGATTATTTTTATATTTCTTTGTCCTTTTTACTGCACTTATGCCCTTTGGCAGTGCGTCATAAATTCTTCATTCACTCATTCATAGGGCACTAGTAACGTAATAACTGTAGAACAATAACAAATAAATTGAACTGAACTTAAGTTGGCAAAAAAGGGTCTGCATAAACACCCGAATAAAATATTGACAAAACAATAGATCGTTTGAAGATACCTGCATGTCAGACAATAGTCTCCTCTAGTAGTGCGTTCCACTTGGGTCCCCAAACCGGGCTGAAATATCGACGAAACCAAACCTAAGCTGACTTATCTGTCCAGAACAACAAACGAAGAAATCTAGAACTCACCGATGGTGGTGATTAGGATAATTGAATAGAAGAGAGCCCCAGCAAAAGTCCACTGAATTTCCTCAACGTCTTCACTTCCATCCCATCCTTTCTTCTTCATTGCTTCGATGAGCGTTAGTTCAAATGTCTGGAATGAAAAGACAAAATTATGCCTGTTAATTTACAACAGATATCCAAGTGACTGAAGAGACGTAGCCGGGAAAATTAGCTATACAGGAATCCAATGTCAACTTCCAGAGCGTAAGCACCGGTGACGTCAACAGGCTACACAGCCTTATCTAGCAAGTGTGATTAAGGTAACTTAATGCAATCTAAAGGACACCACGCACTATTTTCTGTTTATGTTCCAATATTCAAAACTATCTGAATACTGTACAACTCAGCTCTGCTTTAAGACTTTATCTTTATTTCAGCTGCTTTTAGACTTTTCCCAGACCCATTGACTTCTAGCAAAAACCTGGCAAAATTCAGAAAACCATTTTTACGCATCAATAGTATGATACCCGAACACGTGCCAAGTGCGAAGATTAGTGAGGTGCCGTTTGCAGATTTAGAATGTAACATCTGAAATTTGGGTCTCCGGGTTCAAGAATTAATGAATGCAGTTACGGAAGTAGGTTGCATTGGCATGATCGGTACGACGGGTCTTTTAAGGATAGTGGTTATGTTACTTTAGTACGTAATAATTAGTGCGACGTTCATAAACTAAATCATTCTCTGAACTGCGTGCTTTGTACTATCATTATTCGACACCTATTCAAAAAGAAGTCAACAATGAACTGAAGGAAAGATAATGTCTGTAACGGACTTGTGGAAACATACCTTAAGCCTCTGCGTAACGGAGACGGTCCAGTTGTCTTGGTACAGCACAGCCATGTCTCCAGTGATGTCCCACAGGTCTTCTGTCACCTCATTTCTAACGGTTAACATTTTCTTCTTGACTTCTACTTCATTCTCGGCTTCAAGTGCCTAGAATATTTTTCAAAGACTAAAATAGCAGTTCGCGCGAAAGAGCCACTGTAGGCCTATAACATCCCGTGCATTACGAATTTGTCTTCTCAGCCGGGCTCTGGACATTCGTTATTTAATTTATTATTAAAAAGAACCTGAACCTAACGACTTATAAAGTATAAATCATTATTATATTAAGTTAGTCGATGGATACATTTTTTATAAATCGACAAATTAAGTGAATGAAATCAAAACCAGTTTAAGGCGAGAAGCCTTACTATTAAGCTATGTCATCAATCAATAAACGTACTCGGAACATTCGGGGCTAGGAGGGATCGGTTAGGTAATGCCAAAGCAGTGTTACGCCATAGTAGACCCCCGCCCCCTTATTTGATTGACTAGCAGCTACTATGTCCTTAAGATTCCTTTTTGGATCCGCGATCGTACTGGGGCCACTATCAGGTCAGTTGGGTTTGGGTACAGGGATCTCTTCCCTGGTATACTGACTTCGACTAATTAAAAATGGTGGGAGAGTTCTGTCCTTAAAATTCTTTTTGGATCCGAGACCGTACTAGGGCCACTACCAGGTCAGTTCGGTTTGGGTACAGGGATCTCTTCCCTGGTATACTGACTTCGACTAATTAAAAATGGTGGGAGACTACGTGACCGGAAATCTAAATAGGAGGTAGTTGTTATTGATTGTGTTGTATGTAAAAATCTGTGTATGCCCAACTTGTAGCTGAATAGTATATAATATTTTATATTTTATTCTTATTTTTATCTCCCTGAAATCCGTCGTTCCTCCGTTCTTTCTCTTCAGTCCTGAATCCTGGCGTCGAGCAATCCTCTGCTGAAGATCCTGTGTGGACCGCAAATGCGCCTTTCCTGCCTCTATGGCAAGCATGAGGTAAAGAAATTTGCTGTGGGTTCGACCCATCTTAATTGAGTTTTGTGTGGGCTTGACCCACCCTGATTGAGTTTTGTGTAGGCTAGTTTGTCTGTTGGAGGCTCATGCCTTCAGTATATTTTTTTTTCTTTTTTTCAAGCAGCCCCAGTTGGCTATATTTTGAAATAATACAAACATACATAATATTTTATTCTATTCATACTACAGACGGAGGAACAACCAATAAAGAAGATGAGGAAATTTTTACGACGCATGCTTATAAATACTTAGAGGTACTTCTGTACGAAGAAGACTATTCCAAGTAGGCCTATGTGTTTTTAATGCAAAGGGCCACAGCAGAGTACCGAAGGCCTGTGTACACTCATTCCCGACACCTCCTGGCACCGGCCCCCGGTGTACATAGATTTGGGGGGTTTCCCGTCGGGCGCGCCACTGTGATAGGAGCTGGAGAGGGGTGGTAAAATCTGATGCCACGCGTAAGTACTGAATGTATAGAGGGATCTGGAGGAAATTCGGGACAAGATCTTGATGTGCCATTTGTAGATCAATACCGTATCCGGTGGGGTGGGGGGTCGAGGGGCCAGAGTGGGTCACGGTAGCTTCTGGCACGCACAAGTGGCGAAGGGGGAATAAATCAACACGAGATACAGACACACCCAAGTCGTCAACCTGATGAATGAATAAATGAAACGAATTCTCACCTCGAAAGTAAATGCTCCGATGATACAGTACCCGCAAACCAAGGAGACTAGTCCAATGTGAGATACCAAAAACGTCAAAATATTCCTTAGGTAGTAAATGCATTGCTGCCCCGTTGTCCCCTCTGGGTCCCCGCCTGACATCTTTCACTAAAAATCACAGTACGCGAAACAATTCAAAAACTGTCACAACAAACTTGACAAATCCACATCCATCCCTTTCGTCACGAAAAAATTACGATTTTTTATTCACATCACACTTTGCTTTTTCAATCCTCGCGATATGCAAATAACTGTCCAAACACTGCGATATCGTAATGAGCTGCGAGTCTCTAGTGTTTGTGGTTCAGCGTGAGTTTCCGTCTCTCCAAATGTTTAGAGAAGTGAGTTTCTGCGGTTCTTGGCGGCCGTAATGGAGGATATTTTTAGGAATTAAAAAGTGTCATTCCGCCGAGGTTCGAACAGTCGGATACGACGGCCGGTGTCTTTTCCGAGGGGTCGACGACTCTCATTTTTTATGTACACCATTCCGGAATAATCCTGACCATTCCAGATTATTCCCGGCCATTCCGGATCATTCCTAACCATTCCATATCCTCCCACTCTTTATCGAGTTTGGTAATTTACCAAATTTTATTTAGTCCGCATTTATTTCACACCATTCGGTCTGTCCTGCGGCGAACGAGGGGTCGACGACTCTCATTTCGGATGTACACCATTCCGGAATAATCCTGACCATTCCATATCCTCCCATTCTTTATCGAGTTTGGTAATTCACCAACTATTGTTTAGTCCGCATTTATTTCACCCCATTCGGTCTGTCCTGCGGCGAACGAGGGGTCGACGAATCTCATTTTTTTTATGTACACCATTCCGGAATAACGGAATAATCCTGACCATTCCGGATTATTCCTTCGGGACGTGTACACCATTCTGGGAGAGTCGTCGACCCCTCGTGTCTTTTCATTTCTTTATTTTAACATTTAGAGATTAAAGATCTAAAGACAACAAAAAGACTTCGTCATCTGATGCCAATGGATCAGTTAGCTGAACACAATCGGTGAGAACAAATCGGCGATATTTCGGCCCTTCTTGACGAGGACCATCTTCAGGCCCTAGCTAAATCTAAACTCGCGACAAAACTAATGAAGCTTAAAGGAACCATGACTACAAATGTCCAATTCTGAAGCTAAAGTAGTAAACAGACCAGTCAGCCGGAATTCTTATCAATCGACGCTTCGGCCCTTCTCGTCAAGGGTCTTTCAGGCCTTCGCTAAACTTCTTTCTCACCAATTTGAGAAAATTTGATAAAAGTGAGATTACTCTTCAGATACCACGATAACTGGCCAGATACCACGATGACTGTAAAAACATCTTTTGACCGTGGTACCAGATACTACGGTAACTGCGAAAAAGTGCAGCCGAAATATCCGAAATTGATTTATCCCTCGCACATCATCTTAGAGGGATAATTTAGCTGATCAAAAAGAAACCCCGAAAATCTCGTTTTCATCATTTTGTTTGCGACTTTAGACAGTGGTTTCAGATACCATGGTCAACTATAGTATTAATCTAATTCCGTGGGATGTGAAGAGCTGAGATGACTTTGTCTTGGGCGGAATCACTGCTCCTATGGCCACTTCTATCTGACCATTATAGTGGTTTGCGGACAATGATCATAAGCGCCACTGTAGCTCAGGGGTAGAGCAGTGGCCTTGGACGTCAAAGGCCGTGTGTTCAAATCCCGCCAGAGGAGCAAATTTGTCTTCCACTTCACTATTTGAAAATGCTCATTGCGCATCGAAGAACTTTAAATCCGCTAGATGGCAATTCGATTATTAATCTGAGATTCTATTCAATCAACATCGACAATTCACAACAACTCCAAGATACATAAGCTCAGTAAAATAATTGCAATAAAGACTGTGACTAGATAATACTTATCTAAATCTAAAAATAGTAAATATGGTTTATCTCAACTATTTTAGATTTCTGAAGGAACACAATTCTAGAAAGTTCAAATTACGGAAACCAGACTCTTGAGAAATCCCTGCTAAGATTTAAGAATTTATTTATTCGTACCTTCGAAACCCAGGAATTAAAATTGTCTTTTCGAAGAAAACATTAGTTGAGGTTCTTTTCTGAATTCTCTGTTCTCGCTTCTCATTTCTCAATTGCCGTAGAAATTACCGTTTTTGCTCTCCCCGTTCCTCAATTCTCGCTTTTGACAAAAAAACAATTCAGCCACCCGTTGGTGCCTATAATAACGTATTGAACATCCACCCTTTGTTGACCAATGAGGAAGGACCATGGAGAACGAGAATCGAGAAGCAACTTCTCGATTCTGCAGAACCGCGAAGCCTACCCGTTCTTGTTGTTGATAGAAACGCAAGTATAGGGGAATAGACTCCCTCTCAATCGCCAAAAAACGCGAAACAGGAGAATTGTGACGAGAATCGCAAGGAAAATTGAGATAAAAAACGCAACTATTGATTATGGATGGGTCTTCGCATGTTAGATTCATCAGGCAGCTTCTGATCGATGCCTTAGTTTGGTAGCCCATCATTTGAATACAGATAGCGTTCCCCTCGGTTCATGCCGACTGCATTATTTTTACGCTGTGATGCCGCTATTACTTTACGTCGTAAAATAAGCTGCGTCTTTGCAAGTCTTTGAAAAAGCAACGCGTACATTCGAAATGACAGACCTGCGATCATTTCCCAATCTAACCCGACACTTATGCAGAAACACCCTTATAGGGAATTCTGAATTTCTTCTCCGAAACCCAATTTTTTCACAACTCGCTCATTTCCGGAAACTCGTCTTCAACCAATGCGTCATCCGCGATTTCATTCACAATCCGATTATCCCAAAAAGCGGCGCGTTTGGCAATGCTGTCCTTCACACATTTTTTACTCAAAGGTGGTTCCAGGCTGACAAAGGGCTCAGTTGGGGTTGGCCCTGGGTTGATTTTAACTGGAGAGGGTAGTTTGATGTTCCGATCCTGTTCTCGCTGCTTGTTGAGGTCGAGGCATCGTCGGAATTCTCGTGGCACGCTCCGAGCAGTCAGGCTGTAGACCTTTAAAACGAGAAAAGAAGATGTCAAGCAATATATCTTAATTTAATTAAATGAGGATTTGATAATAAAAATCAGGTGTGATAATAAAAGATTTAAATGCTACTTTCAGGACACAAAAACACTGTTTTGTTTAGTGTAATGATTTACTCGTCACATTCAATTTGAGGAAGGTAGCCGTCTATCCCCCCTTCGTGATGAGCCGTCTATTTCCCCCTCCCGCCCCGTCGTCCATGCGTCGTTTCGATGTATTCTTCGACCGTAATGTGGTTTTCAGTTACTGGGGTAGTTTTATCCCAAGGAGTTTTGGTTTTTACAATCCATTATAAATTGCTAAGTAGTGTACCCTATTTTTACTTCTTTTCATTAGCTGTTTTTAAACATTTTATTAGTTTGAAGATCAAGGACGAGCTACTTTGACGAGTATGTTACTGTTGTTTGACGAGTACGTCTTATCTGGAGTTTCCATGACTTGGATATTGACAAAAGACTATTTATCAGATTATTCTGTCTTCTACTGATGTTGGAGGTCACTATATAGTGGGTTCTTTTTTCTGAACACGCATTAAATAAAGTGACCGCTTAACACTTACCCTGTTTAACCCTAGGTGGTCTTCAGATACACTTCTGTTGACGAACTTGGGCACACTGATGGTTTCTTCAGCGCGGTCAAGTTCATTGTTGAGGCTGGCAGTTGAAGCCTTACTTCCAGCTGCTTGACTCTGAAAATGAGTTTTAAATATCAGCTGAATGGCACTCAGGATGCTTAATAACATGGTGGCCTCACGTGCCGTGAAAACTTCCATTATAAGTTTTGTTGCGAGTTTATTCTTTTAGTGTATGCACCTCTAGGATTTTACCACCAGATTTACATTGTAACCACCCATGGGGCTCCATGATGTTCCGGTTTACTGAATTTTAACTATTTTGGTTGTTGTTGTGTTGTTTCTCTCTTTTTTTCATATTTTACCATACTCCGTCTTTAGCCTACCTAGACGGTTTACAAATAAAAATTTTAATTTAATTCGGGGAATCCTAGATTTCAACGTTTGGGGATTTGCAATTGCTGGGATTTTGGGGTGAAAGTTCAGTTGAAGGTCGGGATCAAGAATAAGTTGGAGTGAAAAGTTAAATGACAAAGATTGAAGATGACAATTAGTTAAGCACACATCTAGCCCTGGCAGGATGCATTTGTACTCACTTGAATCTACAAAATAAAATATCATAATACAGAAACCGCACTTTTCCGAGAGATCGGAAAAATGTTGCGCCGGTGTAATAAGGCGGCGATAATTCAAAAAAGCATCGTCGCGTGGTCAGTCGACGCGTTATTTGTGTCAACTGAGCTCGGCCGCGCTTTAGGCGGACCACTATGTCACGCGAAATCCACGCAGTCGAAAATTGTAACTACTATGCTGTAAAATCTTGCAGTATTTCCTACTGGAATTAATCTTATCTCTATTGAGATAATCTTTTCTCTAATTCGGATTAATTTTATCTCAATAGAGATACGATTAATCACAGTAGCAAAACTGCAGTTACCTTAAATCCTTGAAACTTTTTACAGTGTATAACGGGGCACAAACTTCTCGGCTTTCTCTTCGTTGTTATATTATTTTCTAGATTCAAGTTAATACATATGTCACCTGTCTGGTGTAGATACGTGATTTAAGCACCTTGCTGTATTGTTGCTAGGCTATAGGTTTGTTAAAAATCTTTACTTTAATCCATCGATTCCTAGCTGCACCCCTCGAAAGTAAAGAGTCCACAGTGGTTACTGGGAAATGGAGATGTCCCTTCAGCACCACGTAAGGGTTTGCTCATTTATCCACTAGGTGACGTGCAGCTATGACAGAAAGCAGATGTAAAAAATGAATAGTTATTTAACAGAATTGTTATTTAACTGGACAGATAGTAAAGTAAATTCAAGTATGTCCTGGACCTGACTAAAAAAAATGGGCGCCGATGAATTAAGCCTTTTTTTCTATCTGACCGATAAAAGTGGTCTTCAGCGAGACACCAGGCGGCGGACAATACTGATCCTATACAGAAGAAGAAGAATACAGCTCAGTCAATGATAGCTATAGCGCAATGCTCTTGTGCATAAGTATGTTCCGATGAACTCGCTATGGACCCATGGACCCCATACGATCGAACTATGATTCGCCCATATGATCCCGAAGATAAGGAAAAAAATTAGGCCTATTGTACATGCCTGTAGACCTGAATTTCCTGGAGTCCTGAACAGACTTGCAAGCTGCTTCACCGACGGCAGAGTGGGCACAGTTTCTTCGCCTTTCTCGTTTACTTCACTCAGCTTCTCCCTCGCCTTGTTTCGGTCCTTTACACTTTTCACTGTTTTCTCTTGCACCGCTTTTTCACTGCCACTACTATTCTTTTTCTCATTTTTGGTCGCTATTACTTCTCTCTCTTTCGGTGGCAAGAGACGGTCCACACTTTGCTTGACGTTCGCTGCGTCATCTGCGGTATAGCTCCGAACCCTCATTACAGGGGGTAGTGATGATGTCTGAAAGTTTAGAGACCTTCTGGTTACTCTCCATGTTGGTTTGAAAGTCATCTCGAAGTCCTAGCTCTGTAGTTAGAAATAAAACAGGAATACGCTGCCCCACAGCAATAAATGAGTAGGTAACCAAAACAGTAACAATCCTGCCAGTGGACCAAATTAATCACTAAAACAGTTGTATCCACTGACACCTTTGCTGATTAACACTCGATCTATATCACCACGTAGTACTAGCTCTGTAGTTAGAAATATATCAGGAACAGACTGATCCAGAGGAACGAATTAGCGAACTACTGATAAAGTAGTAAAATTGTAGAAAATTAAATCACAGGCAAGAAACCGTCAGAGCAAAGAGTCTATTGATACTGAAATGGATTAACACTCGATCAACTTTCTTTGTTATTTTTTGTATGTGAGTGAGCTAACGTATCTTGAGAGACTAGCTGAATTGAGATTTCAAAGATAAACGGGCGTGAGTATGAATATTCAAATGATTCGTCACGTCCTGAATTTTTAGGAAAACAGAATTTTGGGCCGGATTTTTGCGAATCAATGGCTTAGATGAGAAATAAGTACAAGATACAACTTGAACTTCCACTGTTCACTGCGCCAGATCATTCAGGAATTTTATTCTATTTCTGTATTTTCTTTTTTTCTTTCTTTGCTGTCCTGTGCTATAATACCTAATACCTCTAATATTAGGTAGAACGTATTAAATTCATTCTTTCATGGTTTGCTAATGACGATAATATGTCTGTAGCTTAAAGGACACCTAGCTAAGATGTTCTGAGATAGTTAACTACTTTCAAACTTAGCTATGCTCACACCGCATTACACAAGGCTTCGACTGTTTTCAGCATTTTTCCATGCCCCTTGACAGCCCTTGCCTTGGATGAGAAACATAGCAAATTTGCATAGCCGGTCTGCTGACAAATAAGCTTGTCAGAAACAATGATCAGAAGCCTGATACGACATGTAAAGAGAGAAAACGTTGCAAGCGTGATACTGCCAATAGAGGAGATAGGATACACTTACGAAGTGCAGAATCTCGGGAACGAAAATGGATAGAAATACTACTGAAGAAGAATGAATTACTACCATATGTACGACGTGTCCTTTAAAGCACACATCGCACTATTTACTGTTTATGTTCCAATTTTTAACACTATTTGAATACTGTAAGACTAGGCTGTGCTGTCAACAAATTATCCACAGCTTCTGCTGTCGTAAGCATTTTCCCAAGCCCACTGATTTCCAGCAAAAAGTCGGCAAAATTCAAATAACCGGTTTTATGCATCCATAGCATGATATGCGAACAATCGTCGGGAGCATACTACACTGTCAGAAGTTTCATAACAGATCGCGCATAACACTTTCAAGAATAACACCTTTTCACTTAGAAATAAAGTGTTATAACCAATTAAGTTTACACTATTTCGTGCCTAGATCTCCAACAACACCTTCAATTGGTAAAAATACTACACTTTCAGAAGTTACATAACGACAACAGAAGGATGCGCGGTTTCAGCAGATAACACTTTGGGTTGTTATCTGTTATGTTTCTTTCGTTCCCGTTAGTGTTTTTACCAATTGAAGGTGTTGTTGGAGATCTAGGCACGAAATAGTGTAAACTTAATTGGTCATAACACTTTAATTCTAAGTGAAAAGGTGTTATTCTTGAAAGTGCTATGCGCTATCTATTGTGAAACTTCTGACAGTGTACGCATGGAAAATAGTGAATCGTGGCAAGTGCAAAGATTAGTGCGGGCTTAGAATATAACATATGGAATTTGGGTCTCCGGGCTTAAGAATTAATGAATGCAATTGCGGATGTAGGTTGTATTTGGATTATAGACACGACGGGTCCTTTAAAAATGGCACTTACCACCTGCGGAAAGGATTTTTTCTCCTCGGCTATGACGTAGTCGCGTCGGTAGGCTCCCAGCCAATCAGGTTCTGGCTTTTCGGAAAAAGGCTCTTCAGTAGGCAGCGGCAGATTATAAACACTAGAAAACGTGAACTGTTATAATGTATGCAAAAAGCATAAGTATTCCTTCATTCCAAGGTGACTGCAGATCCTATTTGACTGCGCTAAGGATAAGATTTATTCTAATACATAGATGGCACTTTATACAAGGGACTTTTACCGTGACTAATGAACCAAGAGCAACTTTTTCAAGGGCGTATTCCCCATCAAAATTAAATTTGGATGTGTTTGGTTTTCACCATGAGACCCCGCCAAGTGGGTCCTGGTTTGTCTACGTGGCTCCGACATTGGAGTCCTAGACTTCTACACTAAATTCAAAAAAGTTGCTCTTGGTTCATTAGTTACGGTAAAAGTCCCTTGTATAAAGTGCCATCTATGTATTATAATTTCCGTGATTTGGGGATGTGAACTGATTAGATGAATTTGCCTTCGGCCGAGATCACTGTTCCTATGGCCGGCTTCTACCGGACTATTGTAGTGGTCTGCGAACTCTGTTCCCAAGCCCCTTGGTAGCTCAAACGGCTAGAGCGCCTGCCTTGTAAGCAGAGGGTCCTGGGTGGCTGGGTTCAAATCCCGGCTGAGGATCATTTTTGTCTTTCAGTTCACTACTTCTAAAAGATTTATTCTAGCGATACTGATCGCAGGTTCGTTTTTCTAGACTGAACCTGAAGAGGACACTTTCCAAAAAGGGCAGGATATTAGTTGCGTTTTTTGCCTTCATCCAGTTAACCGACCTACAAGATTTCCCACTATAAGTCGTTTTCTTCCTTCGGTTAACCGACCTAAGTTCTTATAAGCCATTTTTTTTGCTCCGTTCGCCGGTCAGTTAACCGACCTGTGGACTGAGGCGGGAGGTCCATCCAACCGACCTACGCTCTTGGCACGGCGCGAAATTCAAAATTCTCATTGGAGAGATAGGCGCCGGCGACGGGATGACGCCATGTTTTCTTATAAGCCGTTTTTTAGAGCTCAGTCGAACCGACCGGCGAGACGAAAAAACGGTCAATAGTGGCAAATAGGTCGGTTAACCGACCTACGGAGAAAAGGCAAAAAACGCAACTATTGCTAGAATTATCCTCAGCTGACTTTTCCGTTTAGCGCATTCTAATATATGCCAAAGTATGCAATATCTTGTTCGTGAAGTTCAGCTTATCTTGTGTAGGCTAGTTACTTGATGACATTTTTTTGAACACTTATGTATTTTAAGCAGAGGTGACAGCCTAAATTTGTCTTCTTTCTTGATGCTCAGTACCCTGCTTTGCCCCCAGTTCGCCTAGTCTTTTTAGTCACTGCCCAGTCGATCCCGAATAAATTGTATTCTCTACCCGCTGAGTTGGTTAGAGATGTTAATTGACACAGACACAGGATCACGGATGGGTCAACTACATCGGCAGGTTTATTTATTTATTCATTTATTCCCCTCAAAACTGAGGAGTAGGCTACACTGTATAAATTATAAAACAAAACCATTCCTGAATCAACTATAATCCTTTCAGTAAAACGCTGTGGAATACTATAAAAGATACACATCATTTCAACAACTAACTTACAATTACTTACGTATCACGTTAATCACTTGTTAAAGAATGGGTACAGGTTGTGGGTTAGGAGGGCTTCCGATGCTTTTTTATAAAAGTTTGTCAGCTTTTTCTTCAAAATTAGAACTAGGTCTTTTGCTTCAGAAACAGAAACTAACTGCGAATAGCTAAAAGAAATCGGGAACCCAAGGAGAAATTTGGAAAATTTGAAATATGATTCAAATTCGAAAATTTTCTATTTTCGACGCTTGTTTTTCACTTAGATAAGACGGACTACTCGCTGCGATTGGTATGTTCCAACCTCCAATCGAAAGCTACTGCAGAAAACGTTCCAATCCATTACAAATAGTTACCAAATCGCTGGTAAGCTTTTACCTACTTTGCTACAGAGCACCCATTTATATTGCTGACAGTTCCTCAGAATGCGTAGGTACTTACTTACCTTTTCAGATCCTTCATATCGAAAAGGTGGTTGTTTGATTTCAGTCTTCTTTCCAAACTTTCGGCCGAATAAGGATTGTTGGGCATTGGCACGGCTTGACTCCATTTTCTGTGTTCACGCTCAGCGATCGAACCTTTAAGGAAAAAGAAAAAAAAATATTTGCCAAGTTTCCATCGAGGTCTCTTGAAGCAAATATAGAGGGAAAAATTAAAAGATGTTATCAGGCTTATTCTAGATATTTATAGCACGATGACCTCACCCGATGCCTGGAAGTTCTTTCTATTCTCCCTACTCTTCAATTTCTTCTCTCCTCTACTGTAGCCTGGGGCAAAAAGATGACCCGAAAATACTGTCGGGGCAAAATGAGGGACAACAAATATGTACTATGATATAACATCACGGTCATGAATGCTCAAGGACGAGAGCGAGAGGGGTTAAGGCTATATGTAAATGAGTGGGAGCTTACCAGTCATACACAAATCTTCAATTTTTGGGCATGGTGCTCCAACGCCTGGGCATGCCCCAGCGTCTGGGCATGGTGCTTATACGGTAGGGCACCATGCTCTGCAGCAAGGGCATGATACCCTCTTAAAAATCTGTTTTAAAAGCAAATTTCCCATTCAGATTCTCGATTCAACAATTGAAAATAGATTTTTATGGGGGTACCATGCCCTTGCTGCAGGGCATGACCTATGAGCACAATGCCCGTACGTTGGGGCACGATGGCCAAAATTTGAGGATTTGCGTTTGACTGGAGCTTACCAGGTAAGGCGGGCGGAAGCTCATCCAATCCTATTAACTTCACTGGTTTTTCTGATTGTTCGTTAATTTCTTGACTGGCATCACTCCTCCGTCTTAACCGGGGTATGGGTAGCACCTCCACAACCTTCCTTGGTACATTGCGTCTCTTCAATGGCACGGGAGGAATTAGACCATTTTCGTCACTTCTGGGCGGGAAGATACCGCCTTTGGGCGGAGATGACTGTTTCGCTCTCGGAGGGAGGGGCGGGGGTGCACCATCATCTTGATTTTGCGCATGGTGGACCTCAGCTTTGGGGGTGACGATTACCTGGACGGTAGCAGAGGTCAGTCCGAGTCGATTGATGGCATGGAGGGTGAAAGAACCGGCATCGCTGGAGCAGATGCGACGAACGCGGAGGACCCACGAATTTGAAGATAGTCTTTCTAAGAAAAAACAGATGTTTTTTAATCCGATAAAATTCTCCTTAAGGGAGGGACACTTTCAACGTACAGGCAGCTATGGCTTAATTTCTATCAGGCTTCGTTGATGCTCTGTAAACTACCGAGGGAACAAACGGACAGATATTTTAAGGAAACCTCCTGGTGTGTTACAAAATTTACCTGCGAAAGTCTCATCCGAGCTGCTTGGAACAGCTCCTTAAAGGAACAGTAAACTTGACTACGCAACTTTCGGCCATCGAGTCGCCCGGGGGGCTTAGATACAGGGTCTTATTGTCGACAGGCCCCCCCCTTCTTTGTTATCTCGAACCGTCTCGAACCCCCTCCTTAGTGTTCCCAAAGCTAGCTGGCAGGCCCTTGCCCCTTATGCACTGTAAGTATGCACTTATGTACTGTAAAAGTTTGCCTCTTTACATGTAGACTAAAGACAAACGACCTCCCCGACAAGACGGTCGGGGTTCGATTCCTAGTCGCGGCACACAAACCTTTTGCTTTTGCAAACCTTTTGCTCAAAAGTCGAATTCTCGGAAACTGCCCGGAAACTGCAATGGTCGTAATGAGAACTTTTCTTACTCTCAATATCGACTCAGGGTACATTCTTGATATGTTAGCTAGCTCCCCGAGTCAAGTTTGAGTCAAGTTTTCTGTTCCTTTAACCACGTAACAAAGTGAATCCCTTGAAGACAAGGCCACGCATTCCCCTCTTATAAAAAGGTCCCGAATATTCTCAAAACTAAGTCTCTTTCGGAAAGGCGCTATCTCCTGTTCCTTGACCATCGGAACGTACAACTAGAGCTAGCCCCCAACTGGGACAAACAGCAGTAGCACATCTCGGGTCGAAATGCGACGAGCAACCTTCCGAGCCACCACACTGTTAATTCGTCACAACGAATCTGAAAACGTGTGACCCCTACTTTATCAAGAACCAAAACGATAGAGTCTGAGAAGTGTTCCATATTTTTTTATTTTTTACTTTGCAAATCGGTCGAATATTTTTGGCTTATTTAATAAATCGAAACAAACATGACATATTGCACATGTTTTGTACTTTATTCACAGTTTCACTGTTTTTCTGTTTTAATATTTGGACTTGTAGCCTACTAAAAAGAAACAAAGGAAATTGTCTACCGTACTTATCCGGCGATTCCACACCTGACAACAACAATGTTTTCCGGAGAAGCGACTGAAACCGAACGTTTGCAGGAAAACAACACTGATTACAGGGACCATGACGTTTTGTTCATGGTTTATCTTCCTTATAAGTTTCCTGAATCTCCGCTAAATGAGCATGCAGCTAGGACAAAAGCAGACAGTGCTCTGCGAAATTTGCCTTGGACAGATAGAAAGCCCCGGAAACCACAATTACAAATTCACATAATGCTGATAGTATCAATGAGAGAGCGAACCTGTGTACCTAATTTTATACGTTTCTTATCGACTGATGTTTCCGATACCGACAGAAGCGGTTCTGGGTGCCCGTTGACTTCGCCCGTTATTCTTGCATCTTGACCTTCGATGACCTGGCTCGTGGGCTGATCCAGTAGGATAGATGGACGGGAACATGTCGCGCGTCGGCCTAGAACGAGACAATTTGAAAATAACTGACAGCAATCTAAAATGGATTTCTAAGTATCACGCCCAAAATGTTGTTCATATTTCGTTACCGCAAGGGTACAGCAATTTAATGGTGATTTGATGGGGCATGTAACCCAAAAACCCTGCTCCCTCCCAGTCTGCCACATACCCCTGTTTTTTTGGATAAGCTATGCCGAACATAGGGTGTACCCACATTTGGAATAGCCTATGATGAGCTCCGGTTGCTCTATGCCCAATGCTGGAAACCCTAACCCACTCAAAAACAGAATTCTGATTTCTTGTTTTCTGAGCTTCATTTACATCGTCAACATCTTCTATTATTTCATGAACTCCCTTAGTCAACACATTAGTTGCGTTTTTGCAGATACCACCGTATCTATTGCCACGGTACTGGATCTGTAATTAGTCGTTTTTGCAGTTACCGTGGTATCTGATACAAGGCTGCTCTGCAAAAACGACAATTGCCGAAATTGCGCTTTTCGAAGTCACCCCAAAAGAAAAACAGATATCCAGTCACATCACTAACTGCCAAACTTCTTTCACAACAATTTGAAGAAAAAAAATTGATGAAAGTGAGACGACTTCTTCAGATACCACGATCAGTTACCACGGTCGGACCGCGGTATCTGAATATCAGATACCAACTGCAAAAACGCCGTTTGACCGTGGTTTCAGATACCATGGTATCTGCAAAAACGCAACTACTGTCATTACAGATGGTGTGGAGGCATTAAAGTCATCGGTGAAAAAGACTGGACTCGGAAGCCCTGTATAACTGTATCAGATTCCCGGCCAATATTTCCTTTCGCTAGCAAGTGCGATTTAATATAACTATACTAGGTACAGAGTGCCCAGCATTTGACAAAGGGTAACCGGCGTCCAGTGATCAGCTTGGCTATATCTTATGTCTTACCTATAACTCGGACAGAAAAATCGCTCCACAGTTGTGTATCCTCTGTGTATGCAACAACGGAGTACTTCCCCGAATCATGGAATGAAACTTCGTATACTTCAGCTACATACGTCCCACAATCTTCATAGACTTTGCAACGCTCATTATGTACAATCCTCTCACCTTGAAAGAACCAGGCGACACCAGCTGAAAGAGTTACGGAATTGTTGTAACCAGATGTCCTTGTTTTTTGTATAAGTCATAGGCTAGGTGGATAATTGTGAGTTGTGAAGTTTAGCTATTTATTTATTAGATATATTTAGTATTAGTGAACTGCAGCACAAGTCCTTAGGACTTTCTTTTTGCTGCAAATAATTTTAGTTGTGTTATGTTTTATTTGTTGTTTATAATGTTTTGGTTTAAAAAACCTACCTACCTAGATGTAGGTTTGCATTTCTGGGCCAGGTGTTGTTCCCAGTTCCCACTACGTAACCACATGGGACTTGAGCTAACTATCCCTGAAAGCACTAGGTCTTATTAGAAATGGCTTTTTCACAATAAAATTGTTCGGAAATTTTATTTTTCAGAGGTACTCATACTCACCTAGTGAAGTTAGGGATTCTCTTGTTCGCGCTTGTCGACCCTGGCCGTGCTTCTCGCAAAATACTAGGTTTTCCTCGCAAAAATTTCAAACAACTGAGCGCCGTGGTTATATGCTGAGAAATAACAACGAAATCTAAGAGAAAGAACTTTTCTTCGACCAAAACAAGTTTTCGCTGGCAAAACGAGAGAAAATCTCGGCTATCACCAAAAAGCAAAAATTTAAATGAAGTGCTTCACAGAATCACAAGGATTTTGTAAAGAGGGAGATTTCAGAGGTAGGTAGATCATGTACGTCGTCACTGGGGGTTTGAAAACAGGGTAAAGCAAAAGGGGCCCTTTAACACGGAATCTTCTTCTCAGCTCGTTTAGTGTGGAATCGACTAAAAACACGAATGTTACGGAATGGAACGGTGCAGGAGTAAAGCGTACTAAAAACGGGAACAACGTACTAAAATCGGGAACGTTGCATCAGGAGGGAGAAAGCTACACCATCCATCTTTCTTTTACTAGCTTATTTGGGCACGAGTTACAAATCATTCCAGTGCAAAACCCCTGTTCTAGGAGTCGTGTTCCTTTTTTAATCGAGTTGAGGAGGAGCAGGGCTCTTTTAGGAGGAATAAGTACTAAAAACGGGAACGACACAACCACAAACTTGCTAGAACAGGGAATAAAATTATAAGATAATAGGGTTTCCGATTTCGGCTTGTTCCTCCTGCAGCATGGGACACAGTATTAAAGGACAAGCGCTGTACCCCTCGCTGTGCGGGGGTTAACTCGACTAAAAGAAGGAACACGACTACTAGAACAGGGGTCGTGTATGATCTGGGACTCGTGCCCAGACAAGCTACTAAAAGAAGAAAGGACGGTGCATTTTCCCCCCATTTAGTAGTTACTCCTGGTGCACCGTTCCCGGTTTGAATACGTTGTTCCCGTTTGTAGTACTCGTTCCTCCTGCACCGTGTCGTTCCATTCCATTCCCGTTTTTAGTCAATCCCACTTAGTGTTGCCTTTTTCCCCTTCCGGATACTGAGCTTAAACTGAGTAAAGTGTCCCGGGTTTCCGCAGCTGCCCTTGGGTTAGCAATGAGGTTAGCTGAAGCCTTGAGAAATGATGTAAGTTGGTTACAACGTAGGAAACCCATGAAACCATAAAACCCGAAGAGATACATAAATAAATATGTGAATGAGGGTTTGTTAAAGTTTAACCGAAAAGGACTGGGATATGACAATTTAGTTACCCATCACTTATTTACTTAAACTGACTTGAAGACCCGCTGAAAATGCGTTACTTGGTTGTTCCGCTATTCAGGAATAATCGATTTTCAAATAGTGGAATTTCCGTGTGATTTGTGTTACGTACCTCTTACCTCTTGTTTGTGTTTAGATAAAAATTTCCCGCGTCATAGTAGAATTTTCGCTGTGGGGACGGCCGCAGATATTCTGAACGTCATAACTAGAGCAGATAGTGGAAAACAGAGAAATCCCTTTGCAGAATCCAAATAATTCAGTATATTCAACTAAACGACACACAAAAAAGTTAGCTTTTCAGTTAAACTTTAAGCAAAGTGCTGCAAGATGTCCCCCAAAAACAGAAAACCATATTGCTAACAGAAAGCTCCCCGTAAGGCACCTTCGTTCGAACAGGTTTCATCTTGCGTTCTTCCTTTCTTTTCCTTCCTTCCAATCTGTTTATAAGAAATCATTTTATTAACTAAGTGCCATTTTTTTTTGACACTGGCATGTCTGGCTCTACATTAGTGCTATTTCCGTTGCAACAAAAGTCTACCTCACCTTACCTTACCTAGAATATCTTATCATATGGATCATTGTTAAAACGGAAAAATTAACGTAACCGTCTACTCACTCTTTGCAGCACTGACGGGTCGGCACCGGACTCTCAAGCACCTTCCAACTCCCACCGTAGCGTTCTCAGGTTTCACCGAAAACTTCACCTTTCCTTTGTCCAATTCCGGTCGGCTGTCCGGTTCTCGGAAATTTGGAACCTTTAACCCATTTTCGTCTCGTTCTTCTGAGAAGGGTTGGGTTGAGATCAATGAGGTTGGTGGTGAGAAGAGGCGAAATGGGAGGGAGGCGTATTGCTCTGAGGTTTCACACTCCTGCTGCTCCAACGAGGCGTGACCTGGAACGACGAGGTGTTGAAAAAAGCTTCGATTAAGGAAAAAAAATGAAAAAAGTTTGAAAAGGAGCTTATACAAACATTGACTCTATTTTCCTATTCATTTTTATACGTTTGTGTCTACTAAGGAAAGACAATAAAAATTTTACAACGAACAAAATGAGAATCCATTCCTGTTTGGGTGCCTACAGCCATTCTGAGAATCTAGTTTTCCGTAGGCCTATTGTAAATCATATTTTATATTCACATACATCAATATCGTTTATTTTTCTGCGCACCTACAAGGGTAGCATAATTTCCACTAGTTATGATATCCTTGCTTCGTATAATACGTTTTTCCAAGCCCAAAGGCCGTAAATAAAGCATACACAAAAACACACTAAAAAAATAACAGGCAACTTCCATGCGGCTCACTACGTAACTTGATGGCCCTTAGCTTCACCGCTCTATCCACATAATCACATACATTAGTTATAACCCTACCGTTGTGCTTTTCACGATATCGCGAAGAGGCAAATTGTTCTTTTTTGGTTTCCAAAACTAATACCTTAACTGAAAGCTCTTGGGATGGATTGAGAAAATGGTCCATGCTTTCCTCTTCATCAGATTTCGAAGTGGGCAATTATAACTGACGCCTGAACCAGTCCTAAGCCCTTCAAGGACTCTAAATCTACCTAACAAAGGGAGGGAACAGAGCAAAATAACACTAGGGAGTAGCGCCAAGACTTGAAAAAAGTGACACACACTCGAATAGCAGCGACGCTAGCACCACTAGTGATAGTGAACGTCCCTACTGAAACCCGATCAGTCGTGCACCAGCGCTGGCTCCAACAACTTAAAATTCTGAACACAGCAAAGAAAAAATACAACCTCCCTGTTTCTTCTATGTGTGCTGACCGCATTTATCTCTACTAGATGTTTCCAAACCTGCAAGTTTGTCTCGCTTTAAATACCACAAGCGTAGTGGGCGGCGCTACAAGTATGGCCCGATTGTGAAGCATGGAAACTATAGGTCTTGGCGCTACTCCCCAGTGTTATTTTGCTCTGGGAGGGAAATAGCTCTGGCTGGGATCCATGTCTTACTGACAAGCGTCATCCTTCGGGAGAGTGGAAAATGGAAAAGGGAAAATGGAAAAATGTAAGGAAAGATACACAATATGATGGGTCCTTGCTGAGCCCTAGTGTACTCACCTTGCCCTGTATCATCCACTTCGTCATCTGAATCACTCGGCGAAAACTCCAAGGATCCATATGAATTCCTTTCTGACAATTCCGATAGCATATCCACATCCCTGTCTCCAATTGTCGGTGACAAAGCCTCATTTGGCAGAGGGACGAACATGCCCAGCGGCTCGTCGTTGATGGTCGTGAGAATGTCATCGTAGTCCGCGAAGTTGAGGGCAGATGGTGCGGAGTCTTTGCGCTGGCGGAAGAGCCAGTTTTCAGTCCAGTTGTCGACGGCACAGCGCCGTTCCAAAAGGGAGCACTCTGAGACAGAATCCAACGGAATCTCTTCTTGAGAATATCCTTTGAAAGGAACGAAAGATTAAAATACATAGAAAACGATGATCTTAAGTTACCTTTAATCGCACTATCCAGCGACAAAGGTGCCAATGCTCCTGTGGGGTCACTGAACTAAATTTGGATCTAAAAACAGAAGAACTGCGAAAGACACCACCCTCAGCCGTAAGGAAGACGTCAATGGGAACGGCATGATCAGAGGGATCTTGCACAAATCCACGCGAGTTTGCGGTTGGAGGGTGTCCTCTCAGCGACCCACCAAAGAGAAGACTGGCACCTATCGCGAACGTCCTGGGTGCCTCTTTCCGCATAGGAGGATCTAACGTCCAAGGTAATGTAAGATGCATAACGGTTGTTATGGAGACATCCTGTCTTTACCTTCCGGCTCCCTAATTTACTATTTATTTATTTCAGATCTATCTGTTCCCCTGTCGCGTCCTTTTCCTTAGTACTGTTTAATAGTTAATTAGTAACCCCTTTCATTCCGGCACGGCGCCATAAAAGATCACCTTCGCTACCGAAACGATCGCTTGAGCGATCATTTCATTGATTTCGGGCAGTCGTGATTTGGATCTCACCTCGTCGTGTCAGTAGACTATAGTAAGTTATAATTTACCGTTCATATTTTGTTTTAGGCCTAAGATGTGTATTAAAATGACAATGTTCTAAACTCCGTCCTTTGGCTGGGCTAGTCTCGAGGCTTAGCAATGGTCTGGCGACCTATCTGTCCGGTTTAGCCCTTAGAGGGATTCGGGCCTGAACCGAGATTGAGGTAGCGGATATGAATTTACCGCGTCTGGAATTTTATCTTTGGTTGCGTTTGCGGAATTGGTGTAGGCCTACCATTCCGAATGCCATCCTGATCCGGCTTCAATACCATTATGGCCTACACCTCCGAGATTACGTTATTTATATATATTTTTTCGCCCATCTATTACATATAGTTGGTTCTCTGTGTAATATAAACGTTAAGCCATAACACGGTCTACATCATCAACGTCCTCAACCCTCTTTCACCATATTTACGTCTGTTTGTCCACACTTATCTGCTCCCAACCCCGACAAGTTCCCTACTTGACTCGCTGTTCTCGTTTTACGTTTTACCTCTCAAGAAAAGAAAACTGCTGGAAGCGGAAACTGGAACACGGACGAAGAAGACGAATCGAACACAAGCGGTAACTGCCCTACCTTACTTACCTTCAACTATGTCAACTCCATGCTCTGGGAATCTCGTCAGCCTGATTTCCTCCGTCTCCTGAATATCTCCCAAACTCGCCAAGAACTTCTCCAGAGTTCCACTATACACTTCTTCCCTTTCACCTTTTTCATCAGTCAGAGTCAAGATTTCTTCTACTTCTTCGACAAGGGTGGAGTTTAAATCTTCGTTACAGGTGCCAACTAGGAGGCTTTGCCATAGGAAATCATCGGCGGATTCGGTATAGTTGGTTTGTGGGTTAGTCGAGTTGGAAAGGACGCTCGTTCCACAGTCTGAGTCTGAATCGGAAAAGGGCAGATCAGACTGCACTCCTGAGTCCACTTTACCTAAAATAAAATAAGGTAGGATATATCAGTAAAATAAATGCAAAAAAAGCAAAAGCAAGCTTTCGCATTCCCTATGCGTAGCGTAGGTGCCTGTCTCCTTCGGCCGGGAGTTTCTCTCCGGGAGTTTCTAACCGTAATTTCTCTCAGTATTTCTAAGCTTTACATTAGGACCTGGTCTTGAATACGGGAAGAGTGTTTCCTTTTAAATCTAGACTGAGTTACAATGTTTGGAAAAAGTTTCCCTTTTATTCTGACTTAAAAGGTAAACCTAACAAAGACTGCGTAAATATAAAGATATGACGACCCTTCGTAACATGCGTTGTTGGGGGCAACCTATTCGACGCTTCTCGTGCTTTGTCCTATATTTATTTATTTATTATATTCATTTCTTATTTATAATTTATTTCCATCAAAAATGAGGAGTAAAAAAAAATAGTATATAAAACAAAACTATGCCTAAATCAACTAATCCATTTAGTGACACAATAAATACTATCAAAATACACATGGTTTGGAAAAATAAATTTTAATTTCTCTTGGTAACAGTGTTACAAGTGGGTGGTCTGCGGCTAGCCTTATAGGACCGGATTCAAACTAGGGGCCTAAACCCGTCTTAGTCCGAAGTCCAACACCTTGCTACTGACAAACCTAGGCGTTTCCGCGATCCCGCAAAAGGCGAATTCTCGCCGTTCCCCGAGGACTCCCCGGAGAATCAACGGGAACGGCGGAGAACAGAGGGAGTCACTTCTCGCGGACTTCGCGGACGGGAAACAACGAGAACACCGAGAATGCTCCCAAAATGGATTCTGTTCGAAAAACAAACGTCTGGAAAAAAGAAATAAACGAAAAAATAAATAAATAATCTAGATCACTTTATTTTTGGTTTTGTTCAATCTGATTGTTTTTTGTTAATTTTACAATGTTAATGCTTACAAAACAGAATCGTAACTGCAATAAAAAAGATGTCTTTTTCTCAAAATCAGTTTCAAATAATAATCAAACTCAATGTCGATCTCAGAACTTCTTATTAACCATCTCTAATATCTGTTTTTTCTAAAAACAAGAACAGCAGCAACTCCCAAAAATGATTCCCCTCCGAATCCGAAAGCGAGTCCTTTCTGATTATGGTGATTAATCGGAGCATTCCCTTCCGTAGGTATACGCGGGAATACGGGGAGTGAGTCCCCGGGACAAACGAAAACGCGGGGGCACCTCAGTCCTCGGGGAACGGCGAGATTACACCTAAAGAGTATGAGGCACGTAAATAGGTGATTTTCGATCTTGTGACTCACACTAAACGAATTGTGGAAATTAAAACTCGGTCTTTTTTTTCCCCGGATTTTCCATTGAGTCCCCGCGGAACCTCGAAAGTAGACCAACAGAGCTGAAGCTGAGCTTACTTGGTTTTCCAGCAACAGCAGATGGCGCATCAGTCTGAATCCCAAACTCTTTCTTCGACTTCTGATTAACCTCTATGACTGTGTTCAACACAGCAGTAGCGAGCAAAGCTTCGTAGCTCTCTTGTACTCCACCGAGAATAGTGTTGTCATTATTGCAGTTCAGTTCGGAAACCTGCCGAATATCAACATCAGTTTGATTGCCCTTAGAATGGAAAAGAGTGGGGTCATCTTTACAAAACTTGTACTACAGAACAAATGCAACAAGTTGATATTAGGTGATCATCATGAGAGAATACAAAATAAAGTTGTTTGCATAATTTGTAGGTCACTGGCAGTTCCACCAGTCGCTGCTTTTGTTGTGCCAACCCTTTTTTTCGGATTTCGACAGTTCTCCAGCTTTTTTCTATGTTTTTCCTTTCTTAACTTTTTCTTTTGACGCTTCACCTGTACGAAATACGTCCACAGATTATGGACGAATGGCGCTGGTAAAAATGTAAAGATATCAGCACTAGCCTTGACAGGCAAAGCTGGCGGTGCTGATCTCCGACTCTCGGCCCTCAGCCAGGAAGTGTAATGGGGGGTTGGGGGCCAGCCATCCTGTGCTTTCGCACACCCTTCCTGTCACCTTCTCCGGGTTTCTCCAGGTACCCATTTGAAGCTGGGTGGACTTTCGCTTGTCTTACAGGGTTACGCCACTAACCCTCGCTCGAAACCAAACAGTAGGCACAACCGAGACTCAACAAGGGACCCCCATTTGTTCCGAAGAAGAAAAAAGAAACGATTCAAGACGATCTCGACAACGAGGAAAAGAGAACTATAGTCGAGCCTCACAAATCTTTTTCCTATAAGCCCGCGAAAAAAAGATACGAAGGGGCACTGTTCTAACACAACTCTTCTGCCTTTAGAGTCGAGTGTCTGGACTGGAGCCCTCTCCTAGCGCAATTCTTTTTCTTCTTCCTTTAGAGTTGAGGGACAGGCAGTAGAATAACAATACGCCACTAGTGTAGCTATACCGGCTAGTAGTCTGTGCCAGTGCCAGAAGTTTCATAACAGATAAGAAAAGGATGCGCGGTTTCAACAGACAATGCGTAACATATAACACTTGGAATGTTATCTGTTGTGTTTGAAAACGTTATGCATGAACTGTTATGGATAACAAGCTATGCTAGGAAGAGCAAAAAAACGGCCAAAAAAGCATCTACTGACTTTATTGTTTATCGTCATGATGTCGGAAAAACTCAGCAGATGCTTTTTGGCGGTTTTTCGGCTCTTCCTGATGGTAACGCTTATTATGCATAACATTTTGAAAAACAACAGATAACACCCGAAGTGTTATCTGTTACGCATTATCTGTTGAAACCGCGCATCCTTGTGTTACCTGTAATGAAACTTCTGACAGTGTGTCAGAGCCAAGTGTGCCCTGGCCGGCTGGTAGGAAATAAAAAGAAATGGAGCGATTTTGGATGAATACCTTCATATGTGTTAGTTTCCTCGATGCCTCCGCCGCCTCCAGTATTACGGTCTTGGCAAGGGCATGCGCACTCGTTGGCAAATCTTCAAGTCCTAGAGATTCGCCTCGAATGGCTTTGTAGACGCTTAAGGAAAGTCGTGAAAGGCAGCGCGTTACGATAGGGTGGAAAGTGCTAACATATTCCACATCTAGAAAG
The DNA here is from genome assembly GCA_023053555.1 of Branchinecta lindahli. Lineage (NCBI taxonomy): Eukaryota > Metazoa > Arthropoda > Branchiopoda > Anostraca > Branchinectidae > Branchinecta > Branchinecta lindahli. The sequence goes on from JAKZAO010000012.1 coordinate 23,117,147, forward strand.
AAGAATGTTTTATAACGGAATGGTTTTTCCTAACAATAGATGCGTTTTCGCAGATACCATGGTATCTGATACACGGTCAAAATGTGTTTTTGTAGTTATCGTGTTATTTGGCCAGTTATAGTAGTTGCGTTTTTGGAGATTCCATGGTATCTGATATACAGTCTAAAGTCGTTTTTGCAGTTATCGTGGTATCTGATACCACGGTCAAAAGGCGTTTTTGCAGTTGTCTTGGTATCTGGCCAGTTACCGTGGTAACGGATATTCAGATATCACGGTCCGACCGTGGTATCTCGTAGTGGTATCTGAAAAGTCATCTCACTTTCATCAAATTTTGTCAAACTGGCAAGAAAAAAGTTCAGCACTTACTGATGTAACTGGATATCAGTTTTTCTCTGGGGATGACTTCGAAAAGTCCAATTTCGGCAATAGTCGTTTTTGCAGTGGACCGTATATCAGATACATGGTAACTGCAACAAGACCAAAGGTTTCGATGGGATCCCAAAAATTTAATATTTGATCCAGACGATTAGGTCTTGTCTTCGCCAGATCCAGTGTTCGCCAGGCTAATCATCTGAGAAAACCAAGTTCAGATATACCTCTATAAGCCATATCTACTTTGACCATAGGGTACTGATCGAAACTTCCTGCTTTACTTCTGCCAAATTTTCGGTTTCGGCCGAATTCCGAGCGAACTATTTGTCCAGCAAAAAAAAAGAAAGTTCAGAAACGAATTCAGCGTATCTCCTTATCCCTTTAAAGAATATCTAATCAACTTCAGATAAAACTTTAACTTATTCAGGAAGAACTATATGTCTGGATAAAAAATGATTGTCATATACAGATTCAGCGTCTCTTCTTACCCTTAAATCTGTCATCTAATCAACTTAAAATAAAACTTTTGCTTTTAACAAATTTTCCGGTTTTGGCCGGATTCCGGGCGAACTACTTGTCCCGTAAGAAAGAGTTTTTACCATCGTGTTAGCATGTCTTCTTACCCCTAAACCGAACATCTAATCAACTTCAAATAAAACTTTTATTTTTAACAAACTTTCCGGTTTTGGCCGGATTCCGGGCGAACTACTTGTCCAGCGAGAAAATGGTTTTCATATTCGTGTTCAGCATGTCTTCTTATCCCATAATCGACTATCTTATTAGCTGTTTAAAAATATTTTGTTTGTCCCTCGATTTGAACCCCCTCAACCACCCCTAAACGTAAGGCTACAAAGCCCATCTACTAACTCGAACTTACTCTTGACCCAAAGAATCCTCACACCAAGTTTCATCAAAATATCTCACTCCCTTCGAGAGTTATCGTGCTTACAGACGGACGGACGGACAGACAGACGAACGGACGGACGGACGGACAGACGGACAACTTTTGCGATGTCATAGGTATCCCTCACTTACGTTTTGGAATCCCAAAAACTTCAGGGAGAAATATATTTTTTTTTTTTTATCAAGTCCCTGGAAAAAAATATGGCATACTCTAAGTACAACTTTTTCCCCGGATGACTTTGTGAATTAAATGCCCCTTCAGCTCGGAAGAACTTAAATGTTAAACAATACTTACACTGGGGGTCATCGTACTGATTCCTAACAGAGGCAGAATCGACAGACCTCCCGAGAAGGACAGACACGAAGATCTCGATGTGCTCGCGGACCTCTTTGATAGTCTCTCCTAGAAAATCGTATAAATGTATGCATGTATGGGAGGGACATCACGGGGGGCAACTGACCTATTACCAAGGCCGTATCCAGGGGGGGTGTTAGGGGGTTCGAACCCCCCCCCCCCCGAAACCAACAAAAGTAATCGTTTTTTGTTGGCTTTAACCTCTGATCTATGTATTTTTTGTACTTTTTGGTCCGACCCGTGGGCAACCCCCCCCCCGAAATAAATTCCGCGGGCAACCCCCACCCCCCGAAATAAATTCCTGGATACGGGCCTGCCTAGTACTCACTCTCGGTGACACTTGTCTATTAGTGGAATTACAATTATACTTCAAACATGTTCTCGTATAATTGCTCAATTCCACCACACACGTCAAGTGTCACCTCCGTTCATAATACTGAATACGATAAAAGCCAACTGGACCAAATGAGAAATAGATTTAGAAATATACTAATGTCGCTATAAACTGTGAGACATGTCTCTCGAGTCTCGGCAGAGTGGGGCGACCCCGTGATGAGAAACCTCCCTAAACTTTTAATCTTACTGAAACTCCGACTGCTCTTTAAAGTTTAACTGAAAAGCCAACTCATTTGTGTGTCATTTAACTGGATACACTTAATTATTTGGATTCTGCAAGGGGATTTTTTGATTTTCTGCTATCTGCTCTAGTTATGAGGCTCAGAATATCTCCAGCCGTCCCCACAGCGTAAATTCTACTATGAGGCGGGAAATTTTAATCTCGACACAAATGCGGCTTTTCAGTGGGCAGTGGTGAGATTGGTGAAGATTGCTTAGTGCCTGAACAAAAAAAAAATTAGAAATCTTTCTCGTAAGGCATACAGCAAAAATACAAGCGCATAGAGGCACCACAAATCACACGGAAATTCCACTATTTGAAAATCAACTATTCGTGAATAGCGGAACAACGAAGTAACTCATTTTCAGCGGGTCTTCAAGCCAATTTAAGTGAATGAGTGATGGGTAACTAGATTGTCCTATCCTAGCCCTTTTCGGTTAAACTTTGTATTGTTGACCCTTTTTTCTCGCACATTCGCCCCGTTGTCAAAAGCTAAATGCAATTGTTTCCTTTTTTCTTCTTTCTCACTGAACTATTTCCTTTACAGTGCGTGTTAAACCCATCATCATCGTAGCCGGCATTTTTTTCGGTCCACCGCAGTGGATCACTTAACCCAATTTCTTACATATGTATTAAAGCATGCATTACACGGAATATCTTTAACAGTGTATTAAAGGCATTCATTTCAAGATGAGAAAACTTTTCTTTTCTGTGCATTAACTTACGGATCTATTGTACAACCTCTGAGTGCTTGATGTTGATAATAAGGCAAGGGCGGCAAACAGAGACTAATCCGCTTGAAGAACTAAACTGGTATAGGGTAAATTTGTAAACAAAACGCGAAAGTGGCTGAGCTACCCGACGAAAAGTTTTAGTCGTACGGAGTTGTACGAAAAAGTAGCATGCAGTAGTAACTGTTGCCACTGCGTGCTACTAATAGCAAACTGGATGCTACTACAGCAAGATTTGGTGCTATCGGATACTACTGCTTAAGATTGACCCAGTCGGAGGCATGTTAAATCAAAGTATTCCATACTACTACATATCAACACAAGCAACTTTTTCATACAACTACACAGTCAAAGAATTTTTCATCGGGTAACGAGCTTGTATCCCTGCCGGCCCCCAGTGATCGTATATGTAGCCTACTGTTATGAGATGTTTTTCAAATAAAAGAACCTGAATCTGAAAAAAAAGTTAACCAAAAAGTCGCATTGTTAGATACACCTGCCGTCTGTAAAGTACAAACCGAACTTTATCGCAACTAATTTTTGGACCGGAGCATCATTTGTGCAAGTAATGCGCTTTTTTTAAGCTGATAAAAAAACGCTCACCGTCGTTTCCTGGCTCGTTCTCCCGACGTTTTTTTGTTTCTCTTGGCTGCCAGTTGTTATCTTTTTCGACACTTGCCGCCGTCAAGTAAGGTGTCGGGCGACGAAGCCTGGAAAAAGAACAATACTAAAACAGAGACGAAAAAGTCGGTCTCTCCCCGGACCCCGCATCCCGCACAACTGTGTTCAACTTTTGGTAGGCGTTACCCTTGGTTCACACTGCTTGGTTCACAGTACGTCTTGGCTGGATGGTTAGAACGCCGAACTTGTAAGCGAAGGGTCGCTGGTTCGAGTCTCGTTGGTGCCCATCGTTCGGTTTGGGGCAAGGGCGCCATTTCACGAAAACCTTGTGGGGCAGCGGCATAATTCCGGGTCATTAGCTTGGCTTGAAAGGGTCAAAGTTTAGTGAGATACCTTATTAAAATCATTTTTCACAACTGTCTGTCATAATTTTCTCAAAACACTTTATTTCTAGCAGATTTTATGACTTTCCACGGGTAGCTGCTACCCCCTGGGGGATGCAAATGACACTTCTGATCTGGGGCGAGGGTTTGGGATGTAACACTGAAGGCCTAAGACAAGCCAAAGTCTCCACACCTGTCCCAAAGTGCAGCCAAAGTGTATTCTGGCGGTCTGGAAAGCTCCACGAGCTTTCGCACCGGCTGTTCTTGCGACTTCGGCTAAAATTCGCTTCGCTTTCCAGAGCTGTTCTCGCACTCCTCTAGTTTCCGCCAGCACTTGGAAAACGAATCCAGTTCGCGAGTCGAAAGTGGTTTCGGCGAGTCAGCGAGAAGTTGTAAAGGTGAAACTGAGGCGCAACGACTTTTTGCTTGTTTTTGCGCCCGGCGGATTCTCGCTTTGCTTTTCGGAAAGCGAATCCAAGAAATCGCCCCCAAATCTGGGAAAGGTGACAGGACGGGTGTGCGAAAGCACACAACAGCAGCCGTGTCCAAAATAAAATCACAGCAACCTTTTTAACTCCAAGCTAAGCGAATACTCTCTATTAGAAACATAGAGCAGCACAGAACAGCATCATCAGCAAAAAGAAATTCACACCCGAAGCCTTTCCACAACAAAACCAAAGTCGACCCAGATGCAGAAAAATCTCTACCCGATCAACAACCCAATCGAGCAGCAAAAACAGCAGCCGTGTCCAAAATGAAATCATAACAACCTTTCGAACTCCAAACAACTTTCACAAAGAAATTCACGAAGTAAGCTAGAATCTTTAGTTTGTTTTTCCACAAGTTCGTTTTTCCAGTTTGAGCGGTTTTGAGCCTGAAGAGGACCCTTGCCAAGAAGGGCCGAAATATAGCTCGAATAAAATTTAGCTGACGTATCCGTTTTTGCACTGTCAAATATGATTCGCAGTCAGCTTGGGCTGAAGGAATATTTATTTAGTACCGTAACTAGAAAAGTTAGCCATGGCCGAAAAATTAGCCCGACTTATCGTCTTCCTACTTTCTAGAGGAGTAGTTTTACCAAACTTAGCATCTTTAGCCCTGGAAATGCACTCCCTTGTTGAAATTCAAATTCTTCGCGTCTGGGCAAATTTTGGGTTGTCGTGCAATCAGCGCACACTCTGAACGTTAAGCATTGTTCAAATAGATGTAATAAGCTTAAGAGCGCTATACGCGATATTTACGTCTTAATACACACGCACGTTCAAATAGGCAACCCGAGAGGTCCTCATGAATGCGACGTTCGGTGTTGCAACGTCGATACAATTTTTCGAGCTCTAAAAAGATCAGAAAAGGTTCTTAGTACTACTTGAAGTACAGGAGTCTTATTTGACGCCCATTATATTGTAAAAAAGCTATTCAATTATCGGATGGACAGCATTGGACCTCGAACTAGCAATAAGCAGTCGTAAAAAAAACGTGTTCTTTCGAAGAAAAGTTGTTTCTTTAGCTTTCAACAAATAGAACTTTCGTGCTTCCTTTGGCAACCGTGAAGACGCTGCTCCTCTCCTCGGCATGCTGGCGGAACCAACCAAGCGATCTGATTGGCCCTGCATAACGGAGAATAGGACCGAGCTCTATTCTCCTTATCCGCCTTATTACAGCGCGCTCCGAAGAAAAGAGGAATCTGTAATACAGCTTATACGCCGTATTACACCTTACTACACATATTTGAACAACGTCTTATTACAAGAGCCCCAGGTGAAAAAATACAAAATCCCTTAGATGAGTCAAAATGTTTTAGTGAACTCAAACATCAGATGTGAAAATAAGCTGCCTTTTCAGTTACACTTTAAAGTACAAAAAATAGAATAGTAAAGAACTGCTGATATCTGGTTTGATTGTACAGCAAAACAAAGTACTGTTGGTCGGCAGTGGCACGGAGGCGAAGAACATTAAAGCCGCAGCACACAAACCTCGAATTCTCTACCATCATTACCGAACCAACCACCGTTGAAACATCCATCAAGACAGGAAGATTGTCATGCACGGCGTTTGCGGTCAAAGGAGCTACATAAAGGAAACACGCAAGAAATGCATGCGGAGGAGGAAGTAGTAAGTAGGTTTCCTTGGGTGATGATGAAGTTTGTTGCTATGGGCTGAGAACTGTTGTCATGCAACTCACAATTCCAATAATTAAGCAAGATCCCATGACCAAGAACAAATAACGAGACAGAACTGCTGTCTCCCTATCTCGGTCATACAAACATGCTGAGTCGAGTAAAATACGACCGACTACCGATGAATACGAGCCACATACGAGCGGAGATTACTAACTTCGCGCCACATCACGTTTCGTTACCTCTACACACAGCTAGATCGCCGCTGAGTCGCTAAAGATGAAATCTAGAAGTCAAGGCTGATTGGTTCTATGGACGAGCTCCAGAGCGGGTCAGCGCGCGGAGTACGCCTCCTGCGCTAGCCTCTTTCGATATTTCTTGTGCGATAGGCAACGGTGAAGACGGAAGAGGAGTAAACGGGTATCAACATCCGCTCAAAGCTAGAGTAAATACCTCCAGGTCCACTCAGATCTGTCGGGGTTGTCATCTACACAAGTTTTTGCTCCTCTTCTGTGTTTTTCCTCGCTGGTTTGTACCCAATTCTTAGGAAAAAAGACACCAGTCGAATGCGTTCTTGTTTTTTCAAATATCTCCGTTTCCTTTTGTACCTTCCTCGTCGCACGCGCAATCACCAAATCATGAAGAAATTTTGTGTCCCCGACACAACTATGAAGCTAAAAGAAATAAGCGAACATATTCTGCCACCATCCAACCGCCTTCCTGCCCATTGCCCAATGCGCCTGCTCTTTCTCGTGTTTAGCTGTGTATTTCTTGTTTTGCGTTTATTTATCTTTTGTTGTTGTTGTGGATTTTGCTGTACCATCTATATTTTTGTTAAGCGTTCATTTCCCTTTTTTACTCTGTATGTACTGTGCAAATGCCTTTAAAGTTTAACTAAAAAGCCAACTTATTTTTGTGTCATTTAGTTGAATACACTGAATTATTTGGATTCTGCAAAGGGATTTTTTTGTTTTCCACTATCTGCTCTAGTTATGACGTTCAGAATATCTTCGGCCGTCCCCACAGCGAAAATTCTACTATGACGCGGGAAATTCTTATCTAAACACAAACAAAGCTTTTCAGTGGGCAGTGGCGATATTGGTTAAGATTGCTTAGTGCCTGAACAAAAAAAAAGTCATAAATCTTTCTTGTAAGGCATACAACAAATTCGAGGTACCCCAAATCACACGGAAATTCCAATATTTGAAAATTGATTATTCCTGAATAGCGGAACAACCAAGTAACGCATTTTCAGCGGGTCTTCAAGCCAATTTAAGTGAATAAGTGATGGGTAACTAGATTGTCCTATCCAAGTCCTTTTAGGTTAAACTTTAATAGGCTGCACGTAATAAATTCATTCATTCATTCATAGTCGCTACATGCGACTAAAGACAGAAGTTCTATCTGATTATTTGTTCTTGCCATCACTGATTGACACCAAAAGTAATCGCAAAATCAGTGGATCAGAAACAGCGTCGATTATTGTGCAATGAGACGATCATGTTTTTCTCGGCCGGATTTTCTGCTTTTTCAACATAAACTTGACAAAAAAAAAAAACTTTCTGCACGAAACTGATAGCTGGCCCAAAAATCCTGGCAAGAAATCAGCATACAGCCGTCAGATCCTATCGCCTGCATTTGGCCGGAATTTCTCCACAAATATCTTACAAGAACAACGGCTTACCGTCAAAGCCTAATTTTTCGCTGAAGAAGAGGAATTTTCAGAGCAAAATAACACTAGGGAGTAGCGCCATGACTTGGAAAAAGTGACACACACTCGAACAGCATCAATACAAGCACCACTGGCGATAGTGAACGTCCCTACAGAAACTCAATCAGGCGTGCACCAGCGCTGGCTCCAATAACTTCATATTCTGAAAACAGCAAAAAAAAAAGATAGAACCTCCACTGTTTCGTTGATGTGTGCAGAACTCATCTTAGCTTTACTAGAAATCTCTAGACCCGCAAGTTTGTCTCGCTTAAAATGTCGCACGCGTAGTGGGCAGCGCTATGAGTATGGCCCGTTTGCGAAGCACGGAAAGCATAGGTCTTGGCGCTACTCCAATAGTGTTGTTTTGCTCTGAGAACTTTTGACTGACGAATTCCATCACTGTCAAAGAGAAGTCTCTCTAGAGAAGTCTAAGAGCAACTATACAAAACCGTGTGCTGCCTGCTAAAACCACCTGGACTCGACAATGAGATATGAGAAAGCAAACATGCAAAAGAAAAGGAAAATGCAGCATTGACGGAATTCCAACGGTCGCGCATAGAAGAAAGAGGGGCCTGACAATATAGCACACATCTTAGGAAAGGTCCAGAAGCTTCACCCTCTGGATTTTGATGGGAAGTTGGATATGTTATCTTCTTTGATATCTTTGCGTCAACAAAACGAAGTTACGATCCGCGATATTATTTTATGAAATATGCCTTTGAAAAAAGGAAATTACTAGACACCTTTTACTATTATCACATCCGGTTGGCTACTGTAATTAAAAATATATGTATACATATGCCCTATCACTGCCCAAGGGCAGTACGTAATAAATAAATCGTTTCATCTACATACACCAAGCCACGAGTAACCAGACCCTCGTGTCCGGTTACCTATTATTGACTGTTCATGAAACGTGGTACAATCTCAACAAACAATCCCACAGTTCCCATTATGAACGCAAGTATCTTGCCATCATTTATCACATGGTGATAAAAGGAGCTAAGACTATTTTCCAACCCTTCTGGCAGGTCACACACACATCAAACGATTTGAGCGACATCACCGTTGCTTCAACTTAAATCGTGTGTGAATTCTGGAAATTCTTATATTAACTGGATCGCAGCAGTGTACTGACGGAATGGGTGAACTACCCAACCGTGAAATGGGACCACGGTTTTCCTATTGCGACTTTTTTGCAGCTCATAGTGTTAAAGAAGAAGTTAAACCAGTGAATGAGCCGCACCTTAAAGCAGAACTGAAAGGACCCGTCGTGTCTATAATGTCAATGCAACCTACTTCCGTAAGTGCACTAATTAATTCTTAAGCCCGGAGACCCAAATTTCATATGTTACATTCTTAGCCCGCTAAGGACACCTTACTAATCTTTGCAATTGCCACGATTCACTATTCTCCATGCACATTATGCTCCCGACGAGTGTTCGCGAATTATGCTACTGATGCGTAAAACCGGTTATCTGATTTTAGCCGAGTTTTTACTAGAAGTCAATGGGACTGGGAAAAGGCTTAAAACAACCAAAGTTGTGCATAATTGTTAACAGCAGAGCCTAGTTTTACAGTATTCGAACCGTGGAACATAAACAGTAAATAGTGCGAGGTGTGCTTGAAGGTAATTATTATTCTGTTAGTTTATTTCTCAATAAGCCACCAGCCCGCCTAGCCTCCAACGTCCTCAGACATTATGATAATTAACCAAGCCCAGTTAAGGTTGCTTTCCAGGACTTAACAAGAGCTGTAAGCTCATATGGCACTTGCATGGGTTGAGATGTATTATTTGATCAAAAGTAATTTTCGACTGTGCGGTTCAGATGCGCACTTTAAGGGAGCTAGAGAAAAAGTATTTTATCGTTGAACTTGGCTGTGATGATGCAAAAGGCACTAGAAATTAATCTGTAAGCAAGACCCTTGAGGCAAAAACGATAGCAGGCTCTTAGGGATCATTAATATATACGTATGATCAAAAGTATTTTTTTTCCACTAATGCGGTAAATGCGCACTTTAAGGGTGCTAGAATTTTTTTTTTTGCAAAACCCTTGTGGCACAAATGATCATGGGTTGAGATGTATCGTTTGATAAAAAGTACTTTTCGACCTTGCGGTTAAGATGACACTTTAAGGGAGCTAGAACTTTATTTGAAAGCAAAACCCTTGAGGCAAAAATGATAATGGGCTCATGGGGATCATGGAAATGCATATTTTGCTTAAAAGTATTTTTCTTAATTTGCGGTCATGATTAGTACTTTAGGGAATGGTCGGATTTGAAAAGTGGCGATTTCTAAGCCAACCTTGTCCAATTTCTAATATTCCAGCCAAATTTCATCGTCCTAGCACATCTGGAAGTACCTTAACTCGCGATCACCGGAATTCCGGACCCGCCCCTCAAACTCCCCCCACAGTCGCCGGAGCCAATCCGGTTCGGTTTTGGACTTGTTTGTTATTCCCACAAAGTTCCATCCCGATCTCTCCAGTCTAATCCGGTCACGTATTCCCCCCCCCCCCCAATTGTTGTCAGATCCGGTCCGGACATGAAAAAGATCACCACAGGCACGCCCTCTGTTCAGTTATTAAATTTCACTCCAATCCGATCACCCGTTCCAAAGTTACGCATGGCTAAATATTCCGGATTCCCACTCCCTCCGATCCCCCCGCGACTATCGGATCGAGTGAATTTTTATTTACAAGTCAGTTTGATCGGGTCCCTGATACGCCTCCCAAGTTTCGTCGTGAAAATCCCAAAAACCCTCATCACCAGAATTCCGAGAAACTCCCCTCCATCCCCCCCCCCAAGTGTCCGGGTCCAGTCCAAACGTGTAAACGATTTATCTGGAGCAGATTCTTGTTCTTCCCAGCAAGTTTTACTCCGATCCCTCCATTATAACCGTTTCTCAAAATTTCCGGTCTCCCCCACCCCAACTCCCCCATAGCTGTCGAATCCGGTTCGGACTTCAAATGGAACATCAGAGATATGTCATTCATTCAGGTACTAAGTTTCGTCCCAATCCGATCAACCGTTCGAAAGTTACACAACACTCAATTTTCCATATTCCCCCGCACTGCACCACATATACAAACCCCTTTGACCCTCGAATGCACTAGCTCTTTCCAATGTTAACAGAGTGATCCGATGCAAAGAGTGACGTCACGCCGCGCGCAGACCTACTAGTGTGAAGAAAGGGGTAGGGATTTTACAAAAACTACTAAATTCTCATGATTCCCCCGCCCTCTTCTCCCTCCACGGTGGTCGGATCGGGGAAGTGACTATTTGCAAGTTAGTTTGGTCGGGCCCCTAATATGCCTGCCAAGTTTCATCGTCCTAGCACATCTGGAAGTACCCTAACTCGCGATCACCGGACTGACCGACCGACCGACCGACCGACCGACCGACCGACCGACCGACCGACCGACCGACCGACGGAAAAGTGATCGGTATATGGCACTTGGCCGGAAGGCAAGTGCCATAAAAACTGTTAACAAATTGTTAACAATTGCTAACTTTTTGCGTTCCGGGATTCTGATCGTGAAATTTAAGCCCCGCCCATCTACGATTTCCGTTCTTGAACTTGACGATTGTTAAATATTTGGTAACGACGGTTGGTGAGCATCGCTGGGAAAAGTTAACAACTGAAGAACTGAGAAAAGTAAAAAACTGTTAAAGCTGCAGTTAGCTTCGCCCCGATACTAAGTCGACGATTGTTAACAATTGTTAAGTTCTTGGAACGCAACCAAAATCGAAAAAGCTTTAAACTAGTTGTTTTTATGGCTCAGAAAGCTAAATAAATGGAAATTTGTATCGGTTGCACGAAGTCACAGGCAAAGTTAGTCTACAAAATTCATCAAGATCCCTGTACACTGCAGTGGTATTTCTGGATCACAAACTGAGGGTGTTTGGTAATTCTGAACTGATTGGTGAGCTGAAATCTGCATTCGACAATATGCCAAGGTTTTTCCTCAAGCTGGAACCGAAATCAAAACTTGCAATCACTTGCAGAAGTGGGAGATACCTAAGGACACCGTAAATTTCATATTGAATCAGGAAGCACTTTTAGCTCTGGCCTTGGCTGACAGTTCGTCCGGAATCCGGAGATTATGAATGGACCTTAGTAGCCTGCTTGAGCAGGGCTGAGCCTCGGTTCCCGATCCTGACATAACCCTATCCCATGCCGTGTAGTACTCAGCCGTATCTTTCGAGCGCCACCCAACGACCGACATCAATTCTTTAGTAGAGGCACCCATAGAGGAAAGGGTGATAGCCCCTCCTGCACGGAGGCTGTGAGGGGCAGATAGATAGATAATTTTACTACTAAGCAGCCCGAGAGCTGTCTAATCTGACTAAATCCGTTTCCATTTCCTTTCATATTTTCTATATATCCGACAAATTTGATATATAAGGGCAAAAATTAAAAAGAAAAGCAGAATTAAATTCTGAAGTTGACGGTCTGTTAATTCGGTTAGAATTGATCTTTTCTTCCGGAGCTTTTTATCCAGAATCCGGGCACCACCAGGCCATGAAAATAGCTCGATAAGCTATTCAATAAGCCTTCAAAATAGACACGACTTCCTCGCCAATGTTGCTTAATATTTCCTGGGAGACCGGTTTACCGATTTGTCAAAACAAAACCCCCTTCGCTATTCCATCGAAACCTCTCCTTTCGAATCCGGTGTGCAAGTAAATACCAAGGGACGGAATCGATCTCTTAATTCACAACCCGCAACCAGGCCACAAAATTGTTGGATCTGCTATTCAGTAAACATTCAAAATAGTAAAAGAAACAAAAACGAGAGTTTGAAAAACTCTCAAACCATAAGATACAACATAACATACAACATACAACATAACAAACCATAAGATGACCAGAGAAACGATGCGGACTACGACAAAGATAAAATAAAATATTTAAATGTACGTGTTAATGTGTGTATATACAAATCCGTGAACTTTACAATTATTTGCTGTGTATCAATTTACAATTTCCCGAGAAAGCGCAGAAGCTTTAACTCGGAATTCCAGCCAGTTCTAGCCAATATCATTAGATACATCTACTCCAAGATCCACTCTCAACAAACTATTTCATACGACTCAAATAAAATAAATTATATGAACTTATGTATCCTTCACATTAACGCGCATAACATCTTAGAGGGATGATTAGCAGACCTAAAAAAAAGCCGAAAATCTCGATTTTGTTTCTTGTATTACGAATGGTCAGCTTGGCTTTAAACCTTATATTCCTTCAAAATATACACCACTTACTAGTCTCAGACTACGCTGCTTCTACACCTTGCTTATCTCAAGAATACAGATCATAAAAACATCTAATGCATAAGTTCCCACAATTTGAAAGACGTATGCGACGGTACTGGCTCTAAGTTAAAATTAAAACATACGACTCTGAAAAGTTTTACGTCAAACACGTTCCACATGAAGAAATTTACATAGCCGCGGACTTTGCCATTCGGGACAGGAGCTTCCTATACACGAAAGTGACAAAAGAACAAAACTTTCTTTGTCTCTTAATTGACCAATTTTTCATCATTAACACACTATAATCAGAATATTATATTAATTGCGTAGCACACTTAATTGTTTTTTTCGCATCGTTTACCGTATCTGAAAATTTGTATAGAGTAGTTGAAGATAAATAGTAGACACTGAATTCCTTGTAATTGAATTCTGGAAAACAGGGCTACCATCTTAGACAGTGCGAAACGGATACGTCAGCTGCATTTTATTAGAGCCACATTTCGGCCCTTCTTGGCAAGGATCCTCTTCAGGCTCATGCTAGAAAATGGACTTGAAAAGTTTGAAAATGAACTTGACCTTGAATGGCTTGAGCCTGAAGATGACCCTTGTCAAGAAGGGCCGAAAGATAGCTCTAACAAAATGCAGCTGACATTACCGTTTTGGGTAATGTCTATGATTCGCAGTCATCTTGGGCTGAGGGAATATTTATTACAGGGTTACCAGTAACCACGAAGGGCAGGGTCACCCCCAAAAAATATTACCAGTCGACAGTGCTGATTATTGTAAACACTACTATACTTGTCTTTCTGAAAAATCCTAATATCAGCCAACATTATTCGCATGTAACAGATAAATTAGTCAACCCTTTATAACAATGACTCCGTTAATTCCATGGGCTCACAAATTATTTTGTGGGTCAGACAGTGTACGCTAGCATATATATTTTCTTCTCGGAAATTTGGCTGATTGTTAGGTAGGAACGACATAAACCCAAAACAAATTATTTAAAGAAATAAATACTTCCAAATATTAAACTTTGTTTATGCTTTTTTTTTCATACACAACACTGTCAGAAGTATCATAATAGTTAAGACAAGGATGCGCCGTTTCAACAGATAACACTTTGGATGCTATCTGTTGTGATTTTGCAAACGTTGTGAATAACAAGACGTTAAAACGCCATTTAAGTTATGCATTCCGATATCAAGATGACAGACAAAAAAGTCAGCTGATATTTCTTCGGTGGTGTCTCGGCTTTTCTTGTATGCACAATGTTTTAACGCGTAACGTTTGGAAAACATAACACTAACATCCTAAGTATTATATCTTGAACCGCGCATCCTAGTGTTATCTGTCATGAACAGAGGCGTCACTACTGGGGGGAGGGGGGGACCCCCCCCCGCCAATGTTGTCGGCCAGTCGGTAAAAAAGAGCAGAGTCGGCGCGAAGCGCCGCTATTTTTAGTAAGGACAGTCGATTTTTTTCTTAGAAATAGTCGTTTTTACTTAAAAACAATCGATTTAAAAACAAACAATAGTCGTTTTTATCCGCAAAAACAGTCGGTAAAAATAACCAGCCAGTCGGTAAATATCTTGCCCCCCCCAAAACATTTTGGCTAGTAACGCCTCTGGTCATGAAGCAAGCTTCTGAGAGCAGCTAAATATTTTTCTTTCTATCTGATTTTCTTGTTGCGATCTTTCGAGATACTCTATATGACTAAGCTCAAAACACACCAGTGAACCTCGGGAAGAACGAGAAACGTCGCCCGAACGACGACTCGCATTATGTGTCAACCAATCAACGGCGTTCGTTGGGGACAGCTGTGGTGACGCTTTCGGCTTTTACGCTTGGGTGCATCAACTTCCTATTTATACTAATTTTCACAAAATTCCGAAAACGGAAAACTTCTGCTTGTGGACGGAGAGTTGGTTACTGAATCTTCCCGTCCCTGACCAAAGATGCTTCGGCTCGCTTTTTCAGAAACTTTCCGTACAGGATCGGAAGAAGTACCGTACTGGAAAAATTTGCCGACATTTTTCTGTTCCTGAACGGTTTTTCCCTTCGGAAATTTACACGGCGATTCTTCATCGGCACGAAGAGAGTCATAAAGAGTATATTACCCAGGTGGATGCTTCCATATCGCGCCACTAGATGATCCCACGGTCGTCCTGAGTCCTGCTGATTTGTACTGCTCCAATGTTACATTTAAGTACATTTTTTTTTCAAATTGTTTTTGTCCTCTGAACTTTAAAAAAACATGCTGTTTTCTCGAAGGTAACTATTTCCTAAATCCTCAGTATGGAATTTTCGAAAAATGTCCCACAACTATTTCGGAATAAGTAGGTTGATTCATATTATTTAGTAACGAAGGCGAAACCGTTTATTACTTTGCTTTATTTCTGCCGTGCGACATTAATACCATCTTTATTATTATCAACCCTCACATTACTATTATTATCAAACCGTGACCGCGACTATTAAATCACAAAGATTACCTTTTATAAACAGCTCCGAATAACAAAATGCCCAATTCCAGCAAAACTGAGAAAGTCACCACAATACTCTGCCACGCTACATAGAAGACTTCTAAGGCCACACTAGAAATTCCATCCCAGGACCGACGGCAGGAAGCCATAGACAGATTCATCATTCTAAACAATAACTCATGAATTTTCTAACTGGACTGCCAAAACGTCGGCAATGTGATAAGACCAAAGTACAAGGAATGGAGTTAAAGGAGACAGCGTGAAAAGATAAGATGCTGGAATAGTAAGATAAGATGCCGAAACAGTACGATGAATAAATGCGTCTAAAAATGTCCGACCTGCTGATGGCATTATGGCCACAACGAACGACAAGCTTTAAAGGGTTTGTTCTTTGTCACGTTCTTGTAGAAGTCACATTTACACAACAGTTCATTTACACCGATAGTTCACAACATTCTCAGAAATAGCGCCGTTTCTCGAGGTCGTACAGGATCTTCCCCTAAAACTTCACATAAGAAAAATTATAAAAATCCAGTTCATTCTTAGGATAAAAGAAAAACGAAAAAATTCTGTTCAAAGGTTGCCGCAATACTTCACATTGCCTAGGCAACGTAGATCTTGTTTATAATTCAATTTTTCTTCGAAATTTTACTTTTTGTGAGAGCACTCAAAACACAGTCGTTACAGCAGAAATCTTACTAGAAAAGATGTTTTCACGTAAAATGGTTTAAAAATACCATTGTCCGAAAAACCAAAACTTGCCCTGTGAAATTAGCGATTTTCTGTTGGTGCTTGTCGACTCCAGACTTTTTGCTCGCAAAAAAAAACTGAAAGCTTTGCGTGCCGTGGTTAAAAAGTGGAAAACCAAGCAAAATGGAAAAGAGTACAAAACACAAGATAGATCTTCCGGCCTACACTGAATTCTCAAATGAACAAGACCAAAGGTTTCGATGGGATCCCAAAAATTAATATTTGATCCAGACAATTCGGTCTTGTCTTCGCCAGATCCAGTCTTCGCCAGGCTAATCATCTGAGAAAACCAAATTCAGATATGCCTCTATAAGCCACAGCCTATCGATTTTGACGATACTGATCGAAACTTCCTGCTTTACTTCTGCCAAATTTCCGGTTTCGGCCAAATTCCGAGCGAACTACTTATCCAGCAAAAAAAGAAAGTTCAGAAACGAACTCGGCGCAACTCCTTATCGCTATAAAGAACATCTAATCAACTTCAAATAAAACTTTTACTTTTAACAAACTTTCCGGTTTGGCCGGATTCCGGGCGAACTACTTTTCCGGCGAGAAAATGGTTTTCACCATCTTGTTCAGCATGTCTTCTTACCCCATAATCGACTATCACATTAGCTTTTTACAAAAGGCAGCTTATTTTCTGACATTTTAATAAACAGAAACATTTTCATTCATCAAAGAGATGTTGTATTCTATTTCACCCGGGACTCTAGTAATAACGTCCAGAGTGTGCGTTGCTTGCACGGCAACCAAAAGTTCGTCCAGAAGCGGAGAATTTGAATTTCAACAAAGGCCTTGATTTTCAGGGCTAAAGGTAGGCTACTAACATCGGAGAAGTTACGCCTGTAGAAAGGTAGGGAAATGATTTTAGGATATGTCTTGCAAGAAATCCGATATTTTTTGTTATATAGACAGACAATCGCATAGAGGTACCACAAATCCGAAAGAGTAATTCATTCGGTGAAGTCGATTATCTGTGGATATCAGACAAACGTAGTAACGCATTTTTATCGGGTTTTCAGGCCTATTTAAGTGAATAAGTGGTGTGTTAGTACTAGACTGTCATATCTCAGCCTTTCGGTTAAAATTTAAGCGTTGAAATTGTGCATCCTTAGTTGTGTTTTCGCTGTTACCACGGTAACTGGATCTGCAATTAGTCGTTTTTGCAGTTACCGTGGTATCTGATATACGGTCCATATACATCCCAAAAGAAAAACTGATATCCAGTTACATCACTAAGTGCTGAATTTCTTTCTCACCAATTTGACAAAATTTGATGAAAGTGAGATGACTTTTCAGGTACCACGACCAGATACCACGGTCGGACCATGATATCTGAATATCTGTTACTACGGTAACTGGCCAGATACCACAACAACTGCAAAAACCCCTTCTGGACGTGGTATCAGATACCACAATAACTGCAAAACGACTTTAGACCGTATATCAGATACCATGGTATCTGCAAAAACGCAACTCTTGTGTTCAATGTTCTGAAACTTCTGACAGTGTGACATTTACACTTACCTAGAGTAGGCCAGCTTCTCGAATCTCGCCCAAAACTCAGCGTCTTGTCTGGCAACCTCCAATATTCGCATCCTTTCCGCAGCATCTAATCCTTCAAAATCTAGTTCAATATAAGGAACAAGGTCATCGAAATCCCCAGATAAACTTGTGAAGACGAAGCCCATCGGATATTTTCCGCCCATCTGGCCACAGATGGCGGTAATATTCTCTTCGCAAGGCATCACTTCAAACAGAGGACCTGCGAAGTAAAAAAAATAGACAAAATCGCAGTATACTGTCAGCTCGACCGAAATTAACTGTCCGGTAATAGCACACTTAAAGCATCCGTGCCAGTTACTATGCCCATTCATTCACTGTTTCATCTCCTGTTAGTTTCTTCTCTCTCTTTTTCCTAGTTACTTTCAGCAGGGACCCATACATTTCCTTTACAGGGGGCTTGTCATTTCCTATGCTTCTATGTTGCCCGACCCTTGCCTACTTTCCAAAAATTCCACTTGGGTCGAATCGGCATTCTTGTTGGCCTCATTGGACGTGCGCGCCGAAGAGACTCCTCCCTCAATGCGCCAGCAGCCAATCCCAAATTTTGTCTATCTGGCCTTGGACGTGATTGGACCGTGGGTATTTCTCGAACTATCTTCCGGTCGGTCAACATAGCATCAGAAATCTCTTATTTACAAGCCCCCTGAATGGCGAGGCATTACAGGAAATTTATGGGTCCCTGCTTTCAGTCACTAAATTGAGTTCCTTTTCTAGCCGGAATCGCAATCAGTCTTTTCCATGCCAAACTATTTTGGCCCAATCAGGATCGAACCCTCGACCAAAATGAGATTCGAGGATTAAAGGGCGTGAAAAAACCCACGGTCTTGATAAAGTCTCACGGTTCCTTTGACAAGGTCGTTTTATGTGGTTTCGGACATTAACAAGACCATAGGTTCCGATGGGATCCCAAAAATTAAATATTTGATCCAGACAATTAGGTTTTGTCTTCGCAAGATCCAGTCTTCGCCAGAATCTTAATTCATTTTGAACCTTAATTTTTGCTCGACAAGTAGTTCACCGGGAATCCGGCCGCGGCCGAAACCGGATATTTGGCAGAAGTAAGGCAGGAAGTTTTGATCAACTTCGTCAAAGTAGATATTATGACATACAGAGTAAACTCACACGCTGAATCCATACCTGAACTTTGTTTTCTCAGAAGAGTAACAATATTCAAGGAGTCTGGCGAAGACCGGATCCACAAGACACAATTGTCTGGATCAAATATTAAATTTCTGGATCCGATCGAAACCTTTGGTCTTGTTGCACTTGGGATTGCGGTAGAGAAATGGTATCAGATATGCCTCTTAAACTTTAACAGTTCTCTTAATGCTAAAGAAACTAGAGCTTATACTTTGCTCCTTTCTAAATGGTGATTAGAAAGTTGGCCTACGGAAAAAGTCAACTTTTGAACTAATACAGATAGATTTTTTTTTCAGCGGCAATCGATAGCTCTTAATGAGCTGATCAAAGTGTATGTAATCGTTTTTTTGGTACAAAATTCCTTCATGAGATACACCATTTTGAAAGTATCAAGGGGTTGGCAACTCCAGTAGTAGGGTACACAGAGAAACCTAAAATAGGCCGATCCCAAATGTGACACATGAAGGGGACTTGCAAGCAACAATGGGCTGTTAGACCATAATCATCTTCGGCGACGAGGGGTTTGCAACTTTTACTAGTTGGTGTAGCCTACCTACTATTTGTTTCCGGTATATTTGGCGGTAAGAACAATTTGACTTCCAATAGTAAGACGTTTAGGGGACTTGTAAGTAACAATCGGCTGTTAGGCTATAATTATTCGGCCATGAGGGGTTTGCAGCTTTTACTAGTTGGTGTACCTATTATTTGTTTCGAGTGTATTTGATGTCTATCACGGGGAGAGGGACTTCGGTTGCTAGATGGAGTTCATGAGGGGTTAGAAATTTCTGAAAACTGGTGGATGTTTTATTCGATCTCTATAAATCTGAGGGTAAGAAAATTCGTCTCCATGGTCTATCACTGTAACCTAGAATTAAGTGTTTACGCAACGGGTGCAAATGATAACGTAAATGAGTTATTTTTGCAATAATTGATAAGAGTGTCATTTATGGTATTTTGATAGTGAAAAGTTACGGAGAGCTTTATATTAGCAACTAGATTATAAAAGATAATGTTCCAAGTTTTCATTCATCACGATTGAAAAGGATAAAGTTCAACTGGCTGCAAAGTGAATTTAGTCCCTTCTTCCGATATTCATTTGTTTTTGTTTCTTCGACGCTGAAGAATAAATTTTGGTCATGTGATAACCGATTGTGTTCTTCTTAGAACATACCGTTTTGAAAACTTCGATGGGTTGACAGCTTCAGCATTTAATCGATAGCGAAGAAACAAAACCAACGTGTTGATCTCGCAACACTTTAGTCGGCGAAGCCGAACAAAGGTTGCCGCAATACTTCACATTGCCTAGGCAACGTAGATCTTGTTTATAATTCAATTTTTCTTCGAAATTTTACTTTCTGTGAATGTCAAAAAAAGATTAACTTAACTGAGAGCACTCAAAACACAGTCGTTACAGCAGAAATCTTACTAGAAAAGATGTTTTCACGTAAAATGGTTTAAAAATACCATTGTCCGAAAAACCAAAACTTGCCCTGTGAAATTAGCGATTTTCTGTTGGTGCTTGTCGACTCCAGACTTTTTGCTCGCAAAAAAAAACTGAAAGCTTTGCGTGCCGTGGTTAAAAAGTGGAAAACCAAGCAAAATGGAAAAGAGTACAAAACACAAGATAGATCTTCCGGCCTACACTGAATTCTAAAATGAACAAGACCAAAGGTTTCGATGGGATCCCAAAAATTAATATTTGATCCAGACAATTCGGTCTTGTCTTCGCCAGATCCAGTCTTCGCCAGGCTAATCATCTGAGAAAACCAAATTCAGATATGCCTCTATAAGCCACAGCCTATCTATTTTGACGATACTGATCGAAACTTCCTGCTTTACTTCTGCCAAATTTCCGGTTTCGGCCAAATTCCGAGCGAACTACTTATCCAGCAAAAAACGAAAGTTCAGAAACGAACTCGGCGCAACTCCTTATCGCTATAAAGAACATTTAATCAACTTCAAATAAAACTTTTACTTTTAACAAACTTTCCGGTTTGGCCGGATTCCGGGCTAACTACTTTTCCGGCGAGAAAATGGTTTTCACCATCTTGTTCAGCATGTCTTCTTACCCCATAATCGACTATCACATTAGCTTTTTGAGAAATATTTTGTTTGCCCCTTAATTCGAACCCCCTCCCCCACCCCCAAATGTAGGGCTACAGAGCCCATCTACGAACTCGACCTTACTTTTGACCCAAAGAATCCTCACACCAAGTTTCACCAAATGTCTCATTCCCTTCGAGAGTAATCGTGCTTACAGACGGATGGACGGACAACTTTTGCGATGTCACAGGTATCCCTCCACTACGTTTTGGGATCCCAAAAACACATTTGAAGCTCCTCCCCCACTTATTTTCGTAAGAGTTGTCGGCGGAACTTGAAGCTTCCGTTGAAGGTTGCGCTCCGTGATTGACAAACTCGGCTCAGCCGCAAAAGCGCTAAAAAGCCGTACGTGCAAAATTAAACAATGGCTAAGGGCGGGGCTTCCTGAACCTTATAATTAATTCCATAGGGGAGCTAGGGATAACAGAAATGCAGAATAAGCAAGAGGGGTCTTTTATAAGAAAAGCGCGTCACTGTTAGGTAGGTAGCCTCGGTTTTAGCCGCGTTAATTTTCGATCAGTGCCCTACCGGAGTTCGCACCCACTGTCCAGAGGTGATCAACCCAGTTTATGGCTTTCGGAGATGACTAATAAGAAGATAAATCCCATGCTGAAAAATAGTAAAAGTACAATTTTAGGTTCAGAAATATCCTTACCGTTCTGACGCACACACTAAACTGACGCACACACAAAGTCTCGTTACAGATCTGACGCAGCCTTAAACTTAAAAGTACAATAATCCATTCTTTTTACAGGCTAACATTTTGCAATCGAACTAATGCTTTAGTTTGACGAACAGCTGTGACTGAACCAGAAAATTCAGTGTAGTCTCGTCAAGGAGTTCCCAAGTGGTGCACGCAATGAGCGTAAACTCTTTAATTTGCGGATTTCCGCCATTTCGACAAATAAAGTGCCGTAAGATATTCAGTCAATCTTTTATATAACAAAAAATATCAGGAATTGACGTTGACCGCTGGAAGAAAGGCATAAACAAACAAAAACCAAATTGCAACGACTTCATATGTCCTAAATTGCATCGTTTCCTGACCCTCGAAATTTACCTCAACCCCAATATGAAACACGGGAAAAGAGATCTTTGGTGCGCTGTCAGCTTACATTTTTGTTCGGCGGTGTTTCGGTCTTCCTTGGCAAGGGTCTTCTTCAAGCCGTAGGTGAAGGCGTTTTCCGCGATACCACAAAGCGGTATAGTGTTGAGCGATTTTCGACATCGATAAAGATAATTATATCGATATGTCGGACCAAATATCGATGTCGAAACGTAAATATTGGTATTGTAACATTTATACATCCGAAATTGGAGGAATACATTTTTCATAATTCAGTTTTTATTTATTTGAAGTTTGTTCACAAATTTTTGCGAAAAGAGACGTATACTATGGCGAAACATGGTACCAAAATATCGATATCGAGTATCGAAAGTGCAAATATCGAAGATAGAAAAATCCAAATATCGCCCAACACTACACTCAAAAATATTGTTTCCGCAGTTGTGTGCTTGGTCCAGAAGTCTGTTTCTGTGAAAAACAACTGGTATAAACAACTCTCGATGTGACTTCGACTGTATGGCTCAAAATTTTGAGGGAATTGGAATTTTGCGGAAAATTCCAGTTTAAATATTAAACTGAGTTTTTTTTTAAATAGAAAAAAAACCTGAGGATTCTTCTCGTGCATAACAGTAGGGGAGTAATCACTCTTCAGTCCAAGTTTGATCTCAATTAAATCTCTGCTGACTCCTCCGTTTAGCGCAGTCAACTAAGGGAGTAACCCTGAGTTTTTTTTTTGCACAATTTAAAATACTGCAAAAAAGACAAAACTGTGTTTCCGTTTCAGCGAATTAGCGCGGCCGAGTGTATCGCTCAAACTTCTCTTTCCGTGCTTTCTCTCTGACACAAAAAAGACATAGATCATAGGTTAAAACCTGTAAAAAACTATTACTTTTGTGTTTCGGGGGAGGGGGGTGAACTCCTAACCCCCCCCCCCTGGATACGGCCCTGGTGGGAAGTGTAATCATTATAGTGCCCACCACTGCCTTCCTTGTATGTAGCCTAATCCCAGACTCCCTCTTAGGAACTATTACTATTAATTTAAGCCCGTACAAGACGCGCACAAAAAGAAAAAGAAACAACAAAAACAAGTAAAATATGGGCTAAATAATGATACTAGCCTAGATAGGGCGGGTCAGCGTAAACTCGCCCAAATGCTTAAATGCACCTTTTCTACTGCTTCTTCGGGTCAATAATTCCAGAAAAAAACTTCCGGTCGCAAGTTTCAATTTTTCAACTACGGCATGAAGACGGCCTTTGCCAAGAAGGACCGAAATGCTACCGAATAGATTAATCTCTCTAATACCAGCAAAGATGAGTCACGACCAGCTCAAATATTCCTTCAGCCCAGGCTGACTGTGAATCATATTCGACAGTGCAAACGGATACGTCAGCTAAATTTTTTTAGAGCTATAGGCGCATTCTCGCCGTTCCCCGAGGACTCCCCGCGTTTTTGTTTGTCCCCGGGGCTCACTCCCCGTATTCTCGCGAGTCCCCATGGACGGGGAATGCTCCGATTATCATCAACATCACCAAAAAGGACTCCCTTTCAGATTCGGAGGGGAACCAATTTTTGCTGGTGTTGGTGCAACGTCAATTTAATTAAAAACAATCAGAATAAACAAAACCAAAAATAAAGTGGATCCAGACTAATTTCGTCAAATGCGTATTTTTTTCGAACAAAATCCGTGTTGAAAGCATTTCCAGTGTTCTCGCTGTTTTCTGTACGCGGAGTCCGCGTGGAGTGACTCCCTCTATTCTCGCCGTTCCTTTCGATTCCCCTAGGAGTCCTCGGGGAACGGCGTGTATTTCGGCCCTTCTTGGCAAGGGTCCTCTTAAGGCTCAAAACCCCTCAAGCTGGAAAAACGAACTTGTGGGAAAAACCAGAAGAGGACCCTTGCCAAGAAGGGCCGAAACATAGCTCTAATGAAATTTAGCTGACGTATCCGTTTTGCACTGTCAAACACGATCAGCTTGGACTTCAAATAAGAAAAGGAGTTGGAGCTAACCTCACATTGGATTAACATTAAAAAGTTTCACACGGATATATGCAGAGCCATTTCCTTTAAAAGATACGGCAAATGGAACGTGCAATAGAACAAAGGTTCAAGAATCAACTTACCAAATCGTAAGCAGCTGATAAGATGTGCAAGCTGGATTCTCTTCCTCGACCTCATAATTCTGAGCCCAGCCATCGGACATCATTCCGACTCCACGGCGAAAACCACTAAATCATGCAAACTTTAGTTTCCACCTCACACAAGCCACCGT
This sequence comes from Branchinecta lindahli, assembly GCA_023053555.1. Taxonomy (NCBI): domain Eukaryota; kingdom Metazoa; phylum Arthropoda; class Branchiopoda; order Anostraca; family Branchinectidae; genus Branchinecta; species Branchinecta lindahli. The sequence goes on from JAKZAO010000012.1 coordinate 23,141,597, forward strand.
AGAAAGAGTTGAAGGTATTTCCTCGGCAACTCTACGAAACCACACTGCCGGCATAAGATACAAGAAAGTCCAATGAACGATAATATGCGGGTTTCTACTTTTCCAAACTCCTGAGTGACCGGCGTCGATCCCTTGGAATTAACACTACGGCGTTTCGCGTCGAACCCGCCACACCGACATCTGGAATTTCCACATGGTGTACACCGCACACGACTTTGAAGACTCAATAGCTCCACTAGAGGTCATAGCAAACGAAGCGCCAACCTCCTGTAACATGGAAGATCAAGAAAAATACCCGATGGCGAAGTCGGTGGGGCGGGTCAACCCCTAATCCTAAGTTATACACTGTCAGAAGTTTCATAACAGGTAACACAAGGATGCGTAGTTCCAACAGACAATACTTGGGACGTAATCTGTTGTGATTTTGAAAACGCCATGCATAACAAGCATTGCCCGGAATAGCCGAAAAAGCATCTGCTGACTTTTCCGATATCATGACGACAAATAAAAAAGTGTTCCGATAACGACAAATAAAAAAGTCAGCAGATACTTTTTCGGCTCTTCCTGGCAATGCTTGTTACGCATAATATTTATTCCATAACGTTTTCAAAATCACAAGAGATTACATCCCAAGTGTCTGTTGAAACTGCCCATCCTTGCGTTTTCTGTTATCGAAATTCTGACAGTGTAGCAATGTCTCTTGGGAAATAACTCAGCTGCAGCATTACAATGAGCTTAGAGTTCTTCTCTCAAACTGGTTTCCACTTTGTCTTCTCAGAATTCGCTCTTTTCCTGTCAGCGCTCGTAGCGGATCAAAGTACGACTGGAAACGCTACTCGGGCTGAATCGCCAAAACACGACTGAAAACTCGAGAACTAGTAATGTTCAGTGTAATGTTGGGCATGTTCCCCAACAGTAACCGTAATATCAGAATCAAGTGCTCTAGATTTGCGACGAGTTTAAAGAGTCAATTCAGAGTAGCGTTTCCAATCGTGCTTAGTCCGCCAGGAGTGCTCCGTTGGAAAGTTGCGAACTGGCCAGCAGGACGTTGCACTAATCAGAGCATCGAACACAACGCCTCCAATTTATAGAGGCGAAAGCCTTATTATTGCAATTATATTATTAGCCAGCTGAATTTTTTCTTTTCATCATGATATCGGAGAAGTCGGCAGGTGCGTTTTCGGATCTTCCTGGCAATGCTTGTTATACATAACACTTACGCCCGGGCCCCACTACGGACACACCTGTTCGTAATTCGGTTTTTAGACGTTTTTAAGACCGGTTTTTAACAAGTTTTACATTCCTCTCTCAGCCCGTTCATAATATCACGGGATGGAATGAACAACCAATGAGAGAGGAGCGTCCCTAACGTCTTAAAAACCGGTCGTACAAACGTCTTAAAAACCAAATTACGAACAGGTGTGTCCGTAGTGGAGCCCGGGCATTAATAAATATTCCTTCAGCCCAAGCTAACTGCCAATCATATTCGACACGGCAAAACGCCGCTCAAGCTGGAAAAACAACCTGCTCATTTCATTCCAGCTTTTCAGAGTTCATTTTCAAGCTTAAGCGGCTTGAGCCTGAAGAGGACTTCTGTCCAGAAGGGCCGAAATATAGCTCTAACAAAACATAGCTGGCGTATCCGTTTGCATTGTCAAAAATAACATTTGATGCACAACGTTTGTAAGATCATAACAGATAGCATCTCAAGTGTTATCTTTTAAAGCTGCGCACCCTTTTGTTATCTGTTTTGAAACTTTTGACAGTGCATAGGGGGGCGAATTTCGCATGCATATTTTCGGATGCGAAATCTTATCGGACTGTGTGTTCATGTCGCTTAGCTTTTACTCAAGAGCAACTTGTTTCCTTAAAGTATGTTTATAAAAAAAAAAAATCATACAGCTACACGGAACATCAACTGGGTCTTCAGCCTAAAACCTGTAGGAAAGAGTCAAAAACTAATTTTCTACTTTCATTTTTTTGTGGCTTCTTTGGCTTTTTTTCCTGCCACTTCCTTTTTTGTCTTTTTTCTTCTTTTTTTGTTTTCTTCTTTTTTTGCCATTACAGTACCTGAAATCACAGTATGTATCACAGACATGTTCTGATAATATCACAGATATCACTGTCAGAAGTTTGGTAACACACACCACATGTTCGCGCGTTCTTGTGCTAAACATTATTAGAATTTGTCTGTTATGCCCCTTTTAAATGTTATCTTTTCGAAAAATATAAATTTTAAAGGGTTATAACAGAAATTTTGTCTCGAAACATACCACTTAAAAGCGTCATACCAGACATATTCTCATACCGTTTAAAAAAAGGATACGTAAATATTTGTTAACAAACTTCTGACAGTGTACAAATTAAAATACCAGTCCATATAAACAGAAAGACAAACGCAATAACAAGTGACAATTTTAAGATGGGCCTTCTCGTGTAGTACCATCCCCTTTTAAACATGTCTAATGCCTGAGAAACATCTTATATACGAATGAGATATTTTTAAAGTTTCCATGAACACTGTTTTCCAACACTGGCGCCCAAACGCATAGTGGCTATACGGTTCTTACTGCCAAGGGCTGTTCTTTAAAACAAATACGAGCTGGCAGCTGTAAAGCTGGGTAGCAGCAAGAACAAATAAGCACAAGAACGACCGTCTCCCTATCTCTGTAATACGATCATGCGGAGTCGAATAGATTCCCGATACCCTGCCTGATGCAAATGAGCGGAAGGTAGGAGCTACGAGGAACATCACAATTCGTTACCTCTACAACAGCTATTCCGCAGTTGAGCCCCGGAGAAGAAATTTCGAGGATAACAGCCGATTGGTTGTGTACCATTGTGACGTCACATGTGACGCACTGCAGAGCGCATCTCCTCTGACATGCGCAGAGGCGAAGAGGGAAGTAGACGGGCATCAACTCAAAGCTCAGCAAGTACCTCTACCTCTGCTCAGTTTTGTCGGGGTATCCATAGTGCATGGGACCAAAGACGGAGGTTCTATTGGCTTATTTGTTGGATGGAAGTCAATGCATGGTCAATGCATGTCAATGCAGTCAATGCATGGAAGACACGCTAATGGAAACTTACGTGTATGCCTCCTTCGAATATTCAAACAATAGCTAGAAGCGGCCACGTCAGCTATGAAGCTTTGTCAGGGACATTTCGGCAATATTTCAGGTTCGCTTCGGAGAAATGAACCAGCAATAAATGATTTAGAGCATGTCCGTTTCTTCCAGTCCCCGACGTTGTCCCTGACGCTCAACAGTCTGGCGAGGACCCCTTGCCAAGAAGGGCCGAAATATCGCTGACAAAGCATCGTAGCTGATGTATCCGTTTTTAGCCATTGTTTGAATATATAAACATATATTCAAACAATGGCTAAAAACGGATACATCAGCTACGATGCTTTGTCAGCGATATTTCGACCCTCTTTGGCAAGGGTCCTCGCCAGGTCAGTCAGTCAGCTTGGACTCAAGGAGTATTTTGCCTCCTTTGATTTGTTTTTAAATCGGAGTCCCAGGTGGTTGGGCGTGCACTGACCACCATTAAACACTCAGACCTATGTAAATCAAACAACCTCCTAACTAGACCTATTTTCTGTGCTTCTGGCCTCTTCATGGTTGAAGGCTCAACGAGTCTTCTTTTTCAGAAGGCGCGCCACAGGATGGAATTCGGTAGAATTCCTATAATTATTATTATTAAATATTTAAATCCTTCAAAACTGAAGAGTACTGTATAAAAAGAAACAACAACATATCAATCAAACTCACACACGCTTACATACGAATAAACAGCTGACCGTTAAAAAAAATAAACCCAGAAGTTCAAGTTTCGGCGAGAAAAAGACCCGCGATTTTTTTTTTTACGTGATTTAAAGGACCCGTCACACCCACATTAACCCCACGTCCCTAATCCTTCCATCCATTTTCATTTCCAAGATTTCAAAAAAAATTTGACCCTGACGTCGTGAGACTGATTTTCGATTTTCTTGTTCTATGGAAGCGGTCTCGGTACCGGGGACAGAATTTTACGGGAGTAAATTTTAGCTTTAAATTGAGATTTCTCCTAGGTAGGGTTTTTTCAATCACTACTCTAGTAGCCTATTTTTACCACAATTCAACTTATTAAATTTGCCAACTAAAATATTATTAACTGAAAGAGTAGACGTTGAAACTTTTACAAGTGTTGAACTGAAAGACAAAAATGTTCCTCCGGCGGGATTCGAACCCACGACCTTCGGCTTCCTTTACCAACGCTCTAACATTGAGCTACCGAGGGGATTATGAACACAGTTCGCAAACCACTATAATTACCGGACATAAAACGGGCTATTGGAACAGTGATCCCGCTGGTATCCATAGTTCACATCCCCATGTCACGGGATTCGTTAATATTTAGATCCTTGAGATCTCAAGAGCGGCTTTTCCGCCGAATTAAATCGTTGAACTTATTTGGGTTACTCCATGGGGGTGTGGCATTAAGGCCCCGGTACTTTTACAAGACTGGAGTTCTAGAATTCTAAATTTAATTCAAAAATTACTTCTGGCTCAACTGTCACGGCTAAAGTCGTTTATTCAGTGTGGGATCATAGTCTGGAGTATGTTATTGGAGTTTTAGCAAAGGGGAAAGTTTCTTGTGTGTTAAAATAAATACTAGAATGCTTTTTTAGTGGAAACCCGTCGTTAACGGAGCCCCTTAAAGTTTAACTGAAAAGCCAACTTATTTTTGTATCATCTAACTGAACACAGTGCATTATTTGGATTGTATTAAGGGATTTTTTTTATTTTTTTTCACTATTTGCTCTAGTACAACGGCCAGAATATGTACGGCCGTCCTTACAAAGCAAAATTATACTATGACGCTGAAAACATGAATCTCAACATAAATGCGGCCTTTCAGTGGTCAGTGGTGAGCTTGCGGACGGTAGCTCACTGCGTGAACACTTACTTTTCTTAAATCATTTTTGTCAAGCGTACAGCACAGGTACAAGCGCATAGAGGTACCACAAATCTGACAGGGAAATTCCACTATTTGAAAACTGATTATTCGTTAATAGCAACGGAGTAACGCATTTTTATCAGGTCTTCAAGCCTCTTTAAGTGAAGAAGTGACGGGTAACCAGGCTGTCCTATCTCGGCCCTTTTCGGTTGAACTTTACGGGTCAGAAGCGTAAAGAAAACTAAGGTACTTACACAAATTGCTTCGGTCACGACGCTCACGATTCAATAAGGTGAAAAGAACGCCCTCCTAGCCCTGTAAAACAAGGAAAAGCTTAGGAGTCTTACACTCATTTGAACTTGAACGAGAAGAAGCCAATAAACTTTCCGTACCCCACCCGCCCCACAGGCAAGATGTTGCGAGTCTCATTGTTTATCCTATGTCAGTTTTCAGGGGCGTCAACATCTTTAAGGTGGGACCCAGGACTAATAGCTACGGCCGATGTTGACATCAGGGAAGGGGGACAACAATGTTCCCACCAACTTAATTTACAGAGGCGAAAGCCTTATTATTGCAATTATATTACTATTATTATTATCAAGTACAGGAATCCCTAAAGCAGTTAAAACGGACTAAATCAACAAATAATAGCACACCTTGCTCTCCTGGCTGGACGGAACCCTCCTCCGTAAGTTGGCGGGTAGTACGGGTAGCCCAAACCCCTACCTCGACCTCTGAACCCTCCTCGACCTCTTGGCGGTCGGTTCGTTGAAGTAATGCCTGGTCGGTTGGTGCGTTTCAGCATCACCTAAGGAGAAATTAAATTGTTAATCCTGAGAAACCTCAAGTCGTCCATAATAGAAAGGAAATATGCAGGAAACGCTGCTATTTTTGTCATCGACAATAATATCAAGGTGAAATAAAGTGAATATGAATTTGAATGATCGCTCAGGATATATTTGATCGCTAGATTTCACATTCTGAGAACGGTTATTTTGCAGCCTCGTAGCCTACCATTAATTACTAAAACCTAACCCAGTCGTTCCAGTCTGCAAATCCTTTAAAGCTTAACCGAAAAGGGCTAGGATAGGACAATCTAATTACCCATCACTTATTCACTTAAATTGGCTTGAAGACCAGCTGAAAATGATTTACTTCGTTGTTCCGCTATTCACGAATAATCGATTTTCAAATAGTGGAATTTCCGTGTGATTTGTAGTGCCTCTATTTGCTGTATGCCTTACGAGAAAGATTTATCATTTTTTTTTCTTCAGGCACTAAGCAATCTTTACCAATCTCACCACTGCCCACTGAAAAGCCGCATGTGTGTTGAGATTAAAATTTCCCGCGTCATAGTAGAATTTACGCTGTGGGGACGGCTGGAGATATTCGGATCCTCATAACTAGAGCAGATAGTGGAAAATAAAAAAATCCCTTGGCAGAATCCAAATAATTCAGTGTATCCAATTAAATGACACACAAATAAGTTGGCTTTTCAGTTAAACTTTTATTTATGTGTCATTTAATTGGATACACTGAATTATTTGGATTCTGCCAAGGGATTTTTGATTTTCCACTATCTGCTCTAGTTATGAGGCTCAGAATATCTCCGGCCGTCCTCACAGCGTAAATTCTACTATGACGCGGGAAATTTTAATCTTAAAACAAATGCGGCTTTTCAGTGGGCAGTGGTGAGATCGGTGAAGATTGGTGAGAGGGGAAGGTATTTTTAACTACTGGCAGGGGGGCACAGGTATGAAATATATTGATATCTAGCCTAAAATCAGTCAATTTTCAAGAAAAGGACCCACCACCATAGGGGTACAAAATCTGGTTTTGCGTTTGGGACCCCCCACCCCCCCCCCGGAAAAAATCCCCAATTTTAGTTTCAAACCACCCACCCCACCACCCCTAGACTAAAAAAAAAAAAAAAAAAAAATTTCAGATGGTCTGGATTGATGATTTGGTTCAGTTTGTGTACAGTATCATGCCGATATTTAGATAACTGCGACGTTCTGAGCAAAAATAGAAGTAAAACACTGCCTCATCTCCAGTATGAGAGTGCTACACCAAGAAACTGAATAACTAATCCAACCCGTCGGGATGGAACTTGGTGTGAAGAAGTGCACTGGGGAGAGTTGAAGGGGGTTTCCCGGAATTCCAGTGATCACGAGTTAGGGTCACGAATCTTGTGTCATGTACAACTTTCAAACTGGTGATCGGATCCGAATAAAAAAAACGGAAAAAAATATGCCGATATTTAGATGATTGCGACGTTCCAAAAACAGAAGTAAAACACTGCCTTATCTCCAGAATGGAAGTGCCAAATAAACCGACTCTAACACACTAACTAAATCCAAACCGTCAGGATGGAACTTGGTGTGAAGAACAAGCATAACTCTTAAGACACATTATTGACAGAACATGACCGGCTCAGTGCACTGGGGAAAGTTGAAGGGGGTTTCCCGGAATTCCAGTGATAACGAGTTAGGGTACTTCCAGATGTGCTAGGACGATGATACTTGGCGGGCGAATTGGGGTCCCATTAACTTGGAAATAGTCACCCCTCCGATCCGACAATCTTGGGGTGGGAGGGGTCGGGAGTGAAAGGAAATTCAGAATCTTGTGTCATGTACAATTTTCGAACTGGTGATCGGATCCGAATAAAATTTCATAATTGACTATAGAACGTGCGACAGGTGTTCTATTTACAATCTTTGGGGGGGGCGGGGGGGGTGAGGTGAAAGGAAATTTAGAATCTGGTCAGGATAACAAGCCTTTGCTGTACATACAGGCCATACAGCCTTTACAAAGTTGGACTAGATCCGGCCACTGTATGGGGAGTTAGAGGGTGGGTTCCGGATTTCGGGTGATCACGAGTTAAGGTACTTTCATATGTGCTACGACGATGAAACTTGACAGACACATTAGGAACCCCACAAGATTCATTTGGAAACTGCCATTTCCCGGGTCCGACCATTTTTGAGGAATTTGAGGGAGGAAAAATCCGGAAACTTTCGACATGCATAACTTTCTAACAGGTTTCCATAACTGAATGAAACTTGACAATTAACAAGAGTACATTCCCCTCATATTCAGTTCAATTCCGGACGGGATTCGGCAACTATGTGGTGACCCAAGAATCCCATGACAAGCTTAGCCTAAAATGGAGTGCTCGGGACTGGACTTGGTTGGAAGGAAAAACATAACCTCTAGACAATCATTTGTAGAACTTGATCCGAATCCGGTCATTATCGGATGAGTTGGGAGGGGATGCAGGGCCGTCAATTTTGTGGCATACATACACTGTAAAAAAAAGATCTTGCAGTATTTGCTACTGGGATTAATCTTGTCTTTATTGAGATAAGATTACCCCTAATTCGGATGAATGTTATCCCAGTAGAGATAAGATTAATCCCAGTAGCAAATACTGCATCCTTATTCGGAGAAACTTTTTACAGTGTAGCTCTGGTACGACTGACAGAGCTTGAAGACCCCTTAAAGTGGGCATGTTAACACCAATGTGCTGAAAATAATTTTGATCAAACGATACCTACACTTTCATGGTCCACCAAAGCTCATGATCATTTTTACCTGAAGATCTTATATTAAAATTGAATCACAACCTTAAAGGGTCGATCTAACCGCACAGCCCTATTTTGTGCAAATACAGGAAAGGATGCATGGAATATTGGGGGGAAAACCTTACACTGTTCCCGAAGCTTACGAGTAAATCAGGGTCTCAAAGGCCTAAAAGAATTGACATCAGACAAAACTGAACCAACGGATCAGACAACAATGGACGAATTGGAAGGAGATCACTGGAAATGTCCTGGCACGCTTGGAGTTGAGGTATCGGGATGAGACTTAACAAGACGAACAAGCGTAATAGCAATACGAACAGTACATCATTTTTAGAACCGGACCGGATCCGGACACTGTTTGGAGGGATAGAAGGGGATCCCGGAATTCTTGTGTCATGCTTAATTTTGGAATGAGCGGTCTGTCGGATGGAACTTGACAAATGTTCCGTTGGATATTTCGTTTAAGGTCTGTATTAGGGACTTGCCTAGACAGTATAACTTTCAAACGAGTTATCCAGTTTGGATGATACTTAACGAATCACGATGGTACCAATCTTCTATTTTGAAACAGTCCTTTCCAAATTTACTATGTCCGCCCGTCTTACGATGAAAGGAATCTTGGGGAAGAGCGCAAAACCTATCTAATGAGCATGCTAACCACCCTTACAAGTGCCACATGAATTTTCAGGTTTGTGTCTTTTGATGATCCGAACCATGTCTGGGGGGGGGGGGGGTAGGGAGACGAGTCCCTATATGTATGTAAACAACACATCTACCAATAGGCTTACTACGTAGGGGAGGTTGAAGGATGGGGTCTATTTGATATTCTTGTCAACAAGACACCTGCTAGAAAAAGTTGTTGGACCTCAACTAAGCTCCGTTTCGAGGGTCCGAACCCGATACGGCCGCTGTGGGAGTCCTTTAATTTGTATTGCATCGCATCTAACGGAAGGAGTTGCCTGGTTATAACCAAACTTGTTGAGAAGATAAGATATAATTTTTAGACCCCGGAAAGAGTTGCCGGATCTGAACCAAACTTGTTCGTAATAGTGATTTTGAAGGACCGAACCACATCATCTTAATTTTGTCTGCACACCACAACACCACCAATTGATTTGCTGCCAGAGCTCATGTATGGGTCGGATTGGGTGTGAACCATCAAACTACGTCCCTAGCTCTAACTGTCACGATGTGACTTTGTTCAGTTCGTTTTCATTTGCTGTTATTGAAGTTTCCGACCCCTCAGACTGGAATAGCCGCGGAATCCTGATTGGTCAAATGATTTCATTCAACATCATTCAGCGTAATCAAGGTTCATGAAATGTTTTGTATGAAAGGGCAGTTCCAAACTAAAAATGTCAGAGAGAGACTCTGTTACGAGTGTGGTTCAAAAGAGCATATGATTAGGAATTGCCCCAAACGTAGTGAAACTCCAAGAAGTTCTTTCAAGGAGACCAGTAATAAGACGGGTAACTCAAGATGGGCCAACAGAAACTCACAGTTGGTGACGTCGCGGACTCGACCGCTAGATGGAATAGCACTTTCCTCTGCGCAGTCGCGGCGAATAATACACGGTACTGTTAACGGGAAAGTTGTGGAATTCCTTGTTGACAGCGGTAGCGAAGTCACGTTTGTCCGAAGTGACTTTATTGACCCCAAGTTAGTAGATTCTAAAGCAGAGTTTCAAATAGGCTGCGTGCATTCGGACGTACGGGTGTACCCATCCGCACTGGTGGAAATCTGCATAAAAACGCCTAAGGGTGATTTTGTTAAATCCATGCGGGTAGCAGTATCCGAGAGTTTAAAAAATCAGGCCCTTTTGGGAATGGATTTTGCTGACTTGTTGTCTATTTCCAGGAACATGGAAGAAATGGGAAGCCCATTTTCGGTAGAGCAGGAATTTGAGCTGGAGTGCATGCTATCTACTGCCGAAGCACAGCCGCTTGCAATCGAAGATAGCTATTTCGAGGAACTGCTGAGTAATAGCGGCTCAGTCAGTTTAAATCATAAATCAAAGATCGATCGTAGAGCCGAGAAACACCAACACAATGAGGCGGTTGGACGTTTTCTACAAGTAGATCTTGCGAATCAGCCCAGCGCATCAGGACAAGTTTCCACATCCTGTTTGGAGGCACAGGTTGCGGGTCCGTCCGGAGCATCTTCAGCTGAGCTACAACGTGAGCAAAACGAGGATCCTACTCTACGCTCCCTTCGGGACAAGATAGGAAAGCTCGAACACGAAAATAGTGAGGTAAGGTTTGTCATTATTAATGGACTACTACATCGGGTAGTTGCAAACAAAACGACAAACGAACCTAAATACCAACTTGTGTTACCAGTAAGTCATCGTCAGAAAGTATTGGATTCAGCGCACAGTGCACCCGAAGGGGGGCACCTAGGACGGAAAAAGACGGCAGAAAAAATACTAAGGCATTTTTTTGGCCCAAACTATACTCAGACGTTTCTAAGGTTTGCACTACGTGTCGAGCTTGCCAGCTCATAGCACGAGCCACTAAGCGTGATAAAGCTCGAATCCAACCAATTGAACCAGCCACTTCAGCATTTCAAAGAATTGGGGTAGATTTTGTTGGGCCGCTAAAGCGTAGCAGCCGCTCTAACCAGTGGATGTTAGTACTAGTTGATTACTATTCCAAATGGCCGGAAGCGATTCCATTGCGTTCGTGCAAGGCTCCGAAGGTCATCGCAGCCTTGCAAGAATATTTTAGTCGAGTAGGATACCCTCAGGAATTGGTTCATGACCAAGGCTCAAACTTTATGTGTAAGGCTACGTCCGACTATTTGAAATCCGTGTCGGTCAAGTCTATTCATACGTCTCCTTATCACCCTCAAAGTAACGGCTTGGTGGAAAGGATGAATGGCAGTCTGGTCACTATGCTAAAAAAGTTTGTAGGCGAACAACCAAAAAAGTGGGACGAAATGCTACCCTTGGTGCTTTTTGCGTATAGAGAAGCAATGCACTCATCCACTGGCTGCACACCATTTGAAGCTATTTATGGCAGGAATCCAAGAGGCCCGCTCGAGGTCCTGAAAGATCAAATGACGGGTGACCAAACAAGAAAAGTGTCAGAAGCTGACCAATCCTCTCTCTTACAGCTTCGGGAACGCCTGAGCAAAGTAAAGGAGTTCGTTCTGGCAAACTGTCACCTCGCGGCGGAGAAGCAAAACCGGAACCAAGTTTCGAAGCCTGAAAAAGACCCGCTGTCCGTAGGCGATAGTGTCTTAGTCCTACAACCAATCGGCGAATCTAAGTTGGAGCGTCGCTGGACAGGACCATACCGCATAGCGAAAGACATAGGTAAGAATAACTACCTAGTTTCGGGGTTCGAAGGCAGGAAGAAAAGCAAAATACTCCATACAAACCTGCTTAGAAAATTCCACGAGGCGAAGCCGGTTTACTTCGCAAACGTCCTAGTCGGCGCCGACGAAGACGATGGCCGGTTGCCAAGAATAGTAACATTTGAGTCGCGTCAGTTAGGGTCTCGTCAGTATGATGTAAACCCGGTCCTGACCGTTGAACAAAAGGAAAACGTCCTAGAAATACTTGAGGAATTCCATAGCACCTTGTCCGAAATTCCGGGTAAAACGAACCTAGTTGAGCATCAAATTGATATCGGCAAGGCGGGTCCTATTCGAAAGCGTCCCTATCGAATTCCCTACAGCCGGAAGGTTCAAGTTGATGAAGAAATAAAATGCATGCTTCAAGCCGGTGTTATCCGCCCGTCAAAAAGTAAATTTGCGTTTCCAATTGTGGTGATCCCCAAGAAGGACAAGTCGGTCAGAATATGTATTGATTACCGCGAGTTAAACCGTGTGACGGAAAATCCAGATCCTTACCCGATGCCGCGTGTCGAGGATCTGATCCGAAAGGTGGGGAAAGCAAAATATCTAACCGTGATAGACCTCACCAAAGGATATTTCCAAATACCTATGGAAGAGGGAAGTATCGACAAAACAGCATTCGTTACGGATTCAGGCCATTTTGAGTTTCTGTATATGCCATTCGGCCTACGTGATGCATGCGCTACATTCCAGGCACTACAAGATCGTGTTTTAGAGGGGGCCGGTGATTTTTCAGGGGCGTATTTCGATGATATTATTGTGTTCAGTAATACGTGGGAGGAACATATGATTCATCTACGAGATGTATTTTCACGACTTAGCAGCGCAGGGTTAACGGCGAACCCAAACAAATGTCGTTTTGCGTACGATGAACTAGAGTATCTTGGGCACAAAATAGGGAAAGGTTGTATCCGACTTTCCGAGTCCAAGTCGAAAGCCATTGCAGATTATGCTCGCCCTAAGACAAAGAAAGACGTTAAGGCGTTCCTAGGACTGGTAGCGTACTATCACGGCTTTATCAAGGATAGAGCAACTATCTCCAAACCGCTGGTTGACCTGACACTGAAATCTCAACCAGCTATAGTAAAGTGGACTTCTGAATGCGAAACAGCTTTTCGGAGGCTGAAACTCTCTCTCACCAGTGACGCGGTCCTACGATGCCCAGATTGGGATAAAACCGTGATAATACACTGCGATGCTTCCGACACGGGACTCGGCGTAGTTGCTTCTCAGCAGTTCGAAGATGGGGAACACCCTTTCCTCTACCTTAGCCGTGCACTCTCGTCTGCGGAAAAATTTTACTCCGCGATTGAAAAAGAGTGTCTTTGTATCCGGTGGGCCGTATCCAAGTTATATCACCACGTGGAGGGGCGAAAATTCTATGTAGTGACGGACCATGCGCCACTACAGTGGCTAAATAGTATGAAAAACGGAAACCCTCGATTGTCTCGGTGGGCCATCGCTCTACAAGGGCTAGATATGGTCTTGACCAGTCGCCCAGGTCGGAACCACGGCAATGCGGATGGCCTGTCCAGGGCCTTTATGAACGACATCCCGGAATAAGGGAAGTTCCTTTGCGTTGTATATACTGTAAATATAGTTACTTATAGTTACAAGTCATTTATTTTATTCTAGAAAAATGCGCCCGTGAGACCATCGCTAGATATGTCCAACTTTCCGGACGACAAGGCGAGGACATGGAACTGGTAAAACGTGACTTGGTTCAAGACCAGGAGACCGACTCAAGGCTGAGACCCCTTTTGAAAAAGCCCCAATGTGGCAGCAAAGTAGCCATCATCAAAGTTGGTGGGGTCTGGTTCCGCAAGTGGGGAACACACGTTCAGCTAATGCTGCCTTGGCGATATCGAGCGCGATTATTTAAGCGATGCCATGTGCTAGAAACGTCTGGCAGGCATTTAGATCTACAAGCTACTATCACCAGAATCCGGGCAAGATTCTTCTGGCCACGAGTCTACAAGGATATCAGCAATTTACTTCGTTCCTGTACATGCTCGAAGATTGAGGAGAACCGCACGAACAGCCCCTACTTAGGAGGATTCCAAAACTAGTGTTCCTGATTTTGTTTGTTTTTTTGCGAGGGGAGGGGGGAGTGATGTCACGATGTGACTTTGTTCAGTTCGTTTTCATTTGCTGTTATTGAAGTTTCCGACCCCTCAGACTGGAATAGCCGCGGAATCCTGATTGGTCAAATGATTTCATTCAACATCATTCAGCGTAATCAAGGTTCATGAAATGTTTTGTATGAAAGGGCAGTTAATAAACGGGTGTCGTAGAGTGAACAAGGTTAAGAGAGTTCATTAGGCGAGAGCTGATTAGGCAGAAGTCTTCACACTAACTCTCAAGTTTGGTGAGATCCGGCAACTCAATCTGGTACCCGGCTCTACCTCCTGTGGTCCGTATTATGGAGGTATGTCTATCGTCTTTAATGGGTCCTCTTTAGTTAGCCAGATCGGTCCTATTTTGTTTTTCTTGGGTCTTATTTTTGTTTGTCAGAAGGCTCAGTCGGCGCTTCGGAAACTTAGTCTGTGGTGGTTCTTCCAGAAAATGAAACTGTTCCTATACTGTACGCACAAAAAAGCTTCTAGTTTCAGTATTGGCTCAAAACCATCTCGACGACTGTTTTCTACATTACCTATTTAGTCATTATATGGTAAGCTATCGAATGATATGTTACTCGTCCCAAAAATAAAATAAAATTGACAAACCACCCACCCTATTTATCAAGATATAAAATCCCGAGTTTCGTAACTTTGAAGGGACCCACCTGGATTAAATCCGGATTTTTCGGACCAAACCACCCACCCCCACCCGGCTAGATGTCATAGATTTTAATACCTGTGCCCCCCTGACTACTGGTTGTTTTTTAACTTACTTTTTTTTTTTTTAGGAAAAACGACTGTTCGAAGTTTAATCGAACAGGGCTGACATTCGATAGTTTAAATACACATCATTTATTCGCTTAAATAGGTTTAAAACCCCCCCAAAAATGTGTTACTCCGTTTGTCCGCTATTCACAGCTAATCGATTTCATCGAAAGAACTTATTCTTCCGGATTTGTGGTAGCTCTATGCGCCTGTCCCTCTATGCTTGAAATATTTACCAACTACTAAGGTAAGCACTTCCCGAAAAATAAACTAAGAATGGCAGGTTCGTTCCTAGACATCTTCCTACTCATTTTCCTACTTTCTTCTGCCTTGAGTTTTCCGGGCTTATATAGCGTTTTTTACCCTGGAAATGCAAGCTTTTTTTTAAATCCAAATTCCCCGAGTCTGGGTGAGTTTTGGGTTGTCGGGCAAGCATCGGACATTCTAAACGTTATTTTCAGAGCCTTGGGTGAAACAATACAAAATCACTTGGATGTGTCAAACTATTTCAGTGTATACAAATATCTAATATAAAAATAAGCTGCCTTCACTTTAACTTTAAGGGAACAGTCGACTGTTTACAAAAATAGTATTTTTAAGAAATACCACAAAAGCCTGAGCCTAAGCATACGCATAGCCCGACGAAAACTTCTTTGACTGTGTAGTTGTACGAAAAAGTTGCATGTATTATTATATAGTAGTATGGAATACTTTGATTTAACATGCCTCCGACTGGGTTAATCTTAAGTAGTAGTATCCGATAGCATCCAGTCTTGCTGTAGTAGCATCCAGTTTGCTAGTAGTAGCATGCAGTGGCAACAGTTACTACTGAATGCTACTTTTTCGTACAACTCCATACGACTAATATTCTCGAAATTTTTCATCGGGAAGCCTAAAGCAGGTTTTGTAACAGCATTGTTGACCTAAAGTTTCTCAAATATTTGCCCCCACACAGAACTAATTCTACTAAAAGGAAATAAAGATTACCTTGATCTGACGACCTCTAAACAGTGAGTCATCCAGTGCCATGGCAGTCTGAACTGAGTCCTTGTCCGCGAACTCCACATACGCAAAGCCTTTGGGGTGTCCATCAAACTTGTTGCACAAGATTGTCACACGGTTTATAGAGCCACAACCGTGAAAGTGTTGCTCTAGTTCTTCTGCTGTTGCTCCATAGTCCACCTGCAAGATGTTGATTTTTAAGTTTTATGAAAGGTGCCACAGTATCAAACAGTGTGTTATAAATAAGGAGTTCGGGCTTTCTCTGACCCCAGGTTCCGTGACATTCTTCCACCCACTCATGACCCTCCCAGAAGTAGACCCCCCCCCCGGGAAAAATCCTAGAAAGTTCCAAAATTAACACCAGTAAACTGCACACGTTAAAGGTACAGGAAAAGCTTCGTTCCATCTTATTTCGTGATTGTTTTTAATTCTCAAGACTAAAAAAGTTTTGTTTTCTCATTTGAATTTGTTCACCAAACTGATTTGTTCAAATTGTACATATACTTTACATTTGTATATCTGTTGTAAACTTCAAACTGACGATGCCTTTGTTAATGACTATGTTGGCGTGAAATGCAAATTCGGAACCATTGCTGTGAAAGACATTTTTTATAATAAACTCCACTCTACTCTGCACTACTCCATTCCTTCTGACCAAGCTGACTACAAATCATATTTGATGCCGCAAAACGGATTTTAGCTGTGATTTGATCCAGTCATATTTGGGCCATTCTCGACAAAGGTATTAGCTTCATGCTGGAACTCGAAGAAACGAACCTTCAATTTATAATTATTTTATTGGCAAGGGTAATCATCTGATTTTAATTAAAGAAAACATTATTTTTAAAACAATCCATTCATCATATTCCACATGCAAAATGTTCATTATTAGTCACTAAACAACTTATATAAATGATGCGAGATCAGTCTCAGTAAATAGAGGTATGCCGTAACCCCGTGTTCCGGCGAAGATCCAAGCTACTTCAGATTTGTAGCGCGTCATCTCTTCATCTTTCAAGGAGATGCCTAACTTTCGAGCAAATTCAGAGAGAGACCATAATTTTCTCCAAATGAGGTTGTGAGAGTGAGATTTAATCCAATTACTGCTAAACATATATATATATATACATATATATATACTGTATATATATATACTGATATTTGTGTGTCTCTCCTAGTCCGCAATTTTTTTCACCTTATTATGTATTTTCTCCATTTTGTGTATATGACAGAAATGTAGAAGTGAAGTATTACATCATTCATTTACTCCTAAAGATGAACCTACTATGCCACTCTGGTTATGATGGATGGTAACCATCACTTTTCTGGTACAGATGTACGGTAGGTCATGTATGCCTAATTGTTGGTTTGTAGGATTAAACTCTTTGACAAGAAGCCAGAGCCTAACACCACAGTATCACACCCTATACTAGCCTACTACAGTGGACATATATTTCTTTGGAAGTAATCTGAATTCGCAAAGTGCCATTTTCATCCACCTGCTGTGGCTGAAGTTGTTTTTCGTTAGTCAAAGTAGTTATAAACAAGAGCTGTAAGCTCATATGGCACTTGCATGGGTTGAGATGTAGTGTTTGATCAAAAGTACTTTTAAGGTTACCTTTGCGGTTCAGATGTGCACTTTAAGGGAGCTAGAGAAAACGTATTTTGTTTTAGAACTTGGCTGTAATGATACGTACTTTATAGGCACTAGAAATTCATCTGTAAGAAAAACTATTGAGACAAAAAGATCACAGGCCCTTAGGGATCATTGATATATACCGCTTGGTAAAAAAAAAAAAAAATCACTTTTCGGTTAAAATGTGCGCTTTAAGGGTGATAAAATAAATTTTCAAGCAAAACCCTTGTATGATCACGGGTTGAGATGTATCGTTTGATACATAAAAGTAGTTTTCGACCTTGCGGTTCAGATTCGCACTTTAAGGGAGCTAGAACTTCGTTTGTAAGCAAAACCCTTGAGGCAAAAACGGTAATGGGCTCATGGGGATCATGAAAATGTATAATTTGCTTAAAGGAACAGAAAACTTGACTCAAACTTGACTCGGGGAGCTAGCTAACATATCAAGAATGTACCCTGAGTCGATATTGAGAGTAAGAAAAATTCTCGTTACGACCATTGCAGTTTCCTGGCAGTTTCCGAGAATTCGACTTCTGAGCAAAAGGTTTGCAAAAAGCAAAAGGTTTGTGTGCCGCGACTAGGAATCGAACCCCGGCCGCCTAGTCGGGAGGTCGTTACTCTGTAGTCTACATGTAAAAAGGCGAACTTTTACAGTACATGAGTGCATAATTACAGTGCATAAGGGGCAAGGGCCTGCCAGCTAGCTTTGGGAACACTAAGGGGGGGGGTTCGAGACAGTTCGAGATGACAAAGAAGGGGGGGCCTGTCGACAATAAGACCCTATATATTTATCCAAGCCCCCCCGGGCGATTCGATGGCCGAAAGTTGCGTAGTCAAGTTTACTGTTCCTTTAAAAGTATTTTTCTAAATTTACGGTCAAGATTGGTACTTTAAGGAATGTCGGATTTGGAACGTGGCGATTTCTGAGCCAATCTTGTCGAATCTCTAATATTCCAGCCCAGGTGCATCGTCCTAGCACATCTGGAAGTACCTTAAATCGCGATCACCGGAATTCCGGACCCCCCTCCTCAAACTCCCCCACAGTCGCCGGAGCCAATCCGGTTCTGTAAGTGATTTATCCAGAGCATCTCTTTACTATTCCCACAAAGTTCCATCCCGATCTCCCCAGTCTGAGCCGGTCACGTATCCCCCCCCCCCAGTTGTTGTCGAATCCGGTCCGGACATGACAAAGATCACCAGAGACATGTCCTCTGATCAGTTATCAAATTTCACTCAAATCCGATCAACCGTTCCAAAGTTACGCATGACTCAATATTCCGGATTCCCCCTCCCGCTACTCCCCCCACGACTATCGGATCATGTGAATTTTTATTTATAAGTCATTTTGATCGGGTCCCTGATTCGCCTCCCCAATTTCGTCGTGAAAATCCCCAAAACCGCCATTACCGGAATTCCGGGAAACTCCCCTCCACCCCCCCCCCCTTGTGTCCGGATCCAGTCCAAATGTATAAACGATTTATCTGGAGCAGACGCTTGTCCTTCCCAGCAAGTTTCACTCCGATCCCTCCATTCTAACCGTTTCTCGAGATTTCCGGTCTCCCCCCCCAACTCCCCCATAGCTGTCGAATCCGGTCCGGACTTCAAATGGGACATCAGAGGTATGCCATTTATTCAGTTATTAAGTTTCATTCCAATCCGATCACCCGTTCGAAAGTTACACACTACGCCAGTTTTCCGGATTCCCCAGCCCTCCACTCCCCCCCCCCAGGTGGTCGGATCGGGAAACTGATTATTTCCAGGTTAGTCCGGTCGGGTCCCTGATGCTCCTGCCAAGTTTCATCGTCCTAGCACATCTGGAAATACCCGAACTCAAAAAAGTTTGACAAAAACTACTTAAATTTCCGGATTCCCCGGCCCACCACTCCCCCCCAAATGGTCGGATAGTGAAACTGATTATTTCCAGGTTAGTTATATCGGGTCCCTGATACGCCTGCCAAATTTCATCGCCCTAGCACATCTGGAAGTACCTCAACTCGAAAAAGTGTGACAAAAACTACTTAATTTTCAGGATTCCCAGGCCCACCACTCCCCCCCAGATAGTCGGATCATGAAACTGATTATTTCCAGGTTAATTATATCGGGTCCCTGATATGCCTGCCAAGTTTCGTCGTCCTAGCACATCTGGAAGTACCCTAACTAGAAAACAGTGGACCGCCCGACCGACAGACCGACCGACAGACCGACCGAAAAGTGATCGGTATATGGCACTTGAGCGGAGCTGCAAGTGCCATAAAAATGTAAGTAGGGTAAGTATTTTATCCCAGCAACTAGCCAGAAAGTAGATTGTTTCAATCCCCTGAAGCATGTATCTCCAGAAGCAGAAGCTGTTCCTTATTCTGAAAGGTACTTACATTTCCTACATACACAGATCTGGCGTCGATTTCCATTTTATCTTCCACTGAGATGTTTAGAGCTGGATCTAAAAACAAAAATGAAGTCAAGCCAATGAATTTCCATTAATCTATCCCACTTCTTCGTTCACAAGACTGGTACCAACACATCAGATGCAGACAGAGGAAGGGAAAGGATGGGGAGGGATGAAAGAAGTACCATCTCTTATTCATACTCCAATTCCTACCCTTTCACCATCCCCTCCCTTCCAATACACATTGCACAGAGCTTCCCATTTCGGCCTTAGAAACCTTTTTCTCAACCCCTATATTAAAAGATAAGCAACTTACTGGTTGGGCTTCCCATGTTCATCTGCTTATCCACTTCACTCTGGAGCTGCTTCAGTTTTTCTGCTTCTTCTTCCATCTCCCTTACTCTTGCTTTAATTGCTTCCAACTCCTGGAAAATAGACCACAATTAATTACCTTACCATGATCCTTATAAAAGTATTCGTGTTTGCATTAAAGTGAGCAGCCAAATTTTGATCAGCGAAAATGACTGGTTATTGTTGATCTAAGTGAAATCTAAATGTAGATGCTGACACAGTAGCCTTCTAACTCCCATGAGCATGAATGCACACAGCTGGTACCTTCTTACTTGTACTTACTTGTACTTGTTTCAGGACACAAGCTCTTCAGCTCTCCCTGGCGCTATGATCTGGCAGACGGTTGAGTGCCAAGCCGCTCGGTCGAGTGTGTGTGGTGCACATATTTCAAGCCACTGCTTGTCCCATCTTCGGCCGTGTCGTCGGAAGCCACCAATCGGCTCTAGGTCCGCCTTGAGTGTGTTAAGCCAGGTCTTAACTTGTCCACCCCGCTTCTTCTTCCAATGTGCGAGGGGTTTGCAGTATAGCGCCTTTTTAGTGAGGGTGTCATCTGACCTCCGACAAACATGACCAAACCAAATTAGGCGGCGTTTTTTTATTAGAGCTTCGATGTCATGCTTCTGGTGGCATCGTCTACGAATTTCGACGTTGCTAATTCTGTCTCGGAGGGAGACACCGAGGATTTGTCTCAGGCAGGAGTGGTCGAATACTTTGAGAGCATGAACATCCGCTGCTTTCAGGGGCCATGTCTCGCATCCGTAAAGGAGTACGGAGCGGACGGTTGCTTCAAAGACCTGGATTTTTGTTTTTAGTAGGACGTCTCTTTGTCTCCACAGGTTCTTCCTAAGTTGAGCAAAGACTATCGATGCTGACGATATTCTGCTCTGGACTTCCGTACTGCAGCCACCGGAAATGTCGATGAGGGATCCCAGGTACTTGAACTGGTCAACGACCTCTAAACGGGAGTTGTCGATAGAGATGCCCCTTGTGAGTACATCCTCAGAATTCGTCAGGATTTTGGTTTTATCCTTACTGATCTTCAGCCCAACCAAATCTGCAGTAGCAGCAACATTACAGAGCACGGCTTGCGCATGATCTATATCGTTTTCGAGCAAGGCAATGTCATCCGCGTAGTCAAGGTCTTTGATGGAGAAGTCAGGGCTTAATTCAACGCCTCTGGCAGATTGCATGGCGCGCTTCATGATCCAATCGATAACAAAGTTGAAGAGGATCGGGGACAGGATGCAGCCCTGTCTCACCCCAAAATCGATGTCAAAGAGGGAGGACAGCTCTCCATCAGCTTGTATACAGGCACGAACGTGCTGGTAGTATGCCTGAATAAGGCGTATCAGCTTCTCAGGGACGCCGTCCTCTTGCATCGCAGCCCATATGCCATCTCTAACGATCGAGTCAAAGGCCGTTATAAAATCGATGAAGACGGCTATAGTAATCTGATTGTGTTTCATGCGGTGCTCGAGAATTTGTCGGAGTGTAAAGAGCTGATCAATGCAGCCCATTCCTGGCCGAAAGCCCGCCTGGTTTGGGCGTGTGGTCGTGTTTCTGATTGAGCTGAAGCGGTTGAGTAGAATCATGGCAAATATTTTGGCAGCGATGCTTATGAGCGATATCCCCCGGTAATTCTTGCATTCAGCTTTATCCCCTTTTTTGTACAGGGGGATGATGATTGAAACTTTCCAATCGTCTGGGAGAACCTCCTGTACCCAAATTTTCTTGAGCAGTTTTTCTAGGTTCTGTGCAAGAAGCCTGGGGCTTGCCTTGTAGATTTCTGCTGGTATGGCGTCGATTCCCGGCGCTTTATGATTCTTCAGCTTCTTTATTGCTGCCAGGATTTCCTCTTCGTCAGGGGGCTCTATTTTGACTCCTGCGTATTGGTTGATGAGCGTTGGTGAAGGAGGTGGGGGAGGCTGGGTCACTTGAAGATTTGGAGCAGGTGGTGAAGTGATGAGCGTTGGTGAAGGAGGTGGGGGAGGTTGGGTCACTTGGAGATCTGGAGCAGGTGGTGAAGTGATGAGCGTTGGTGAAGGAGGTGGGGGAGGTTGGGTCACTTGAAGGTTTGGAGCAGGTGGTGAAGGGTCCACTTGGGGATTTAGGAGTTTCTGGAAATGGCGCTTCCAACGGTCAACGACTTCGTCACGACTCGTTAGGATGTTACCGTGTTCATCTCTTACAGAGGCCGAATTCTTCGACCTCTTCCCAGTGGACTCTTTAAGCAGCTGGTACAGTTTCCTAGTATCAGACAAGCTAGCTGCTTTTTGCATCTCCACCGCCATATTCTCCCAGTACTTCCTTCTGTCTTTCCTGCCCGACTGGTGGCATAGCTTGCGTAGCTGTTTGAATTCAGCTGAGTGGCGTGATGGTAACAGACTTTTCTTTGTTGCAAGTCGGACAGTTTCTTCGGACATCCACCGTCTTCGCTTTCGCTTCACTCTTCCAAGAGTTTCGAGAGCTACCTCTTGTAGTGTATTTCGGAACTTCTGCCAATCTTCGTTACCCGACGACCCGCTCGAGTTCTCGTCTTCTGGAGACTCATTTGACTGTTCATGCTCGAGGGCGGTGAAACGATTTGAAAGCTGAAGACGGAATTGTTCTACTACTGCCGGGTCCCTAAGACGGGAAACGTCAAATCTTTTTGGGGGTTCCTTCCGTTTACGAGCCATTAGCCTGATCTTTACAGACATTTTGACCAAGGTGTGATCCGACCCGCACTTGGAACCTGTGTCAGGTCCTCTGTAGGCTCTGCAGTTCTGGATCGAGCTTCTCCAACGTGACGACACGAGTAGATAGTCCAGCTGGGAAGATGTCCTCCCATCTCTGGATCTCCAGGTTATGACGTGTGACGGCTTGTGTCTGAATAGGGTGTTTGCTATTACAAGGTTGTTCGCTTGGGCGAATTGGACCAGTCTGGTTCCTCGTTCGCATCTTTCGCCATACCCGTGAATTCCAAGGCTCCTGTCGCCGTTTGCCTGTCTGCTGCCGACGTGTGCGTTAAGGTCACCACCGATAATGAGGAGGTCACGTTTGGGGGTCTTTTTTACAGCTTCGTTGAGTTCGGTGTAAAACGCATCTATTGCTTGTTCAGAGCTGACCCTTGTGGGTGCGTAGACCGCAAACACAGTAACATTAAACAGTTTGCTTCGGAATCTAGCTTTTGCAAGGCGAGATGATACGGGCTCCCATTCTATTAGAGCTTTTTGTGCTTGGATGTTAAGGAGAAATCCAACCCCTGCACTGCCACTACCATCTTTGGGTCCTGAGTTATAAAAGAAGAAAGAGTTCTCTGAATCTGGTGTTGCTATCTCATGGTTTTCAAGTGTGCCATTTATTCTTGTCTCTGATACACAAAGGATGTCAAGGCCTAGGCGATGTACTTCACCAGCTATGAAAGTCTGGGTCGTCAAACACTTCATCGAACAGACGTTCCAGCACCCTATTGCAAGGGATTGTCTTCGTTTCAGCAGGTGTCCAGCTCGCCAATTTTTCGAAGGAGACGCCGGTAAATCATCCAACGCATCGCTTGTCGGGAATGCCGTAGCCTGGTTTGACACTCTTTGATCTGCTTTCTTCATAACGTTTCGTGGGAATATTATTGACCGACAGGTCCCCAGTCCGTCGGCGCCTCCACACTTTAGCCACTCTTTCGCTAGGCATGTAGCTACGGAATGTTGCCACCGCTTCACCACTTTGAGGTAGTGTGGTCGACTTCCCAAGGATACACTAGAGACGGAGATACAGCTTCGACGGCCCAAACCGCACCATAGCCGTGCTAAGAGAGGGCCTCGGCTGTCATCTTGATTCCCATCTAGGTAACCCCAAGCAGAAGCAGCTGGTACCTTCGCTTGCAGCTGAATTCTCACCCCAAGCAGAAGCAGCTGGTACCTTCGCTTGCAGCTGAATTCTCACCCTACCTTTATCAACAAAGTCTAGGTAAACGTTGTTCTTTAGCTTAGGTGCAAGAATGTCAATGCTTACAGAAGCTTAGGTGCAACAATGTCAATTCTATTACACATGCTGATTTTTTCTTCTCACATCTTTTTGTACATAAACATACGAGGGAGATCATTCAGATGGTCAGATGTCATGCATACTTTATAACTTTGCTCGATAGAAGCTTTTCTTGTAGCATGTCATAAGGTGAAATTTTTGCTGAACTACTATCTTTTTGGCAATGAGCGAGTAATTGTGCTCAATGTTTGACACTTGTCTGAAGGTGTAGTAATGGTAATGCCCTCTGAGAACTTTTTTGAAAACCACCTCTGGCTATCCTATCTCATGATGGCTGCCAAACTTGCATGTCAATTTTTTGAAGTTTCCTATTTTCGATCATGTTGCATGCAAGAATCCTCTGATCAGAAACAATTATACCCTGCAACTGCAATCAGGTTAAGGTAAGGTAAGGTAGGTTAGGCTACTTACTGGGTCGTCAATACTTTGGTCCATTTCTCCAGCCTCTGCAGGTACAATTTCCTCTTCTGCATCTTCTCCTTCATAACCGTGAATCTGATCCTCTTCCATCTTGTAAAATCTTAAAACAAAAGATCCAATTAAGACTACTGAAAACTGCAAAACAAGCTGTAGGATACTTAGGACATGATAAACTGGTCATTATTAGTGATTAGGGGAGCTTTGGTTGCAAAAGCAACTGAGCAAAAAGACTAACATAAAATAAAATGAAATAAAATAAAGGGTTTATCTTATGTAAATTGTTCTTTTGTGCTCATTAGCCTAATAATAGTGTGTAGGTGCATACAGATCTGCTAAGTTCAGAATTCATCATACAATCTATGATACAGTACTGATATATGTGGATATATGTAGGTCCTATGTGGTCCTACATTACCAGAGCTGCTACGAGTCCAGCAAATCTGAGTCCAAGACAAGTGTGAGTCCTTGAAAAAGGCTTCTCGAGATGAGTCCAGAGTCGGAGTCCACAGATATGGCGGACGGACAGCTCCGTGAAAGAAGGGTCTGAGTCCTAGAAAAAGGCGTCTCGAGACAAGTCCCGAGTCCACCAGCCTTGGGTCCTACAGTACTGAATTTTACGCATACAGTACAGTCAGGGGCGTCACTATGGGGGGGGAGGGGGGGGGACTCCCCCCCCAAAGGTCTTGAGTGTTCGAGTTCTATTTTTACACTTTGTGCTAGGGTTTTAGGGCAAACAAATTGTCTCGTATCTGGTACTGTACTCAGGGGTGTCACTAGCCTTTTACCTTTGGGGGGGGGACGTCCAGTTTGTGCCGAGGGACTCAAAAATGTGCCGACGAAAAACGCCGTTGATGTAAATTCGTAAATCTAAATTCACATATTCGGTCAGGGTTTCATTGCAGATCTCGCTAAAAACTGAAGCTTCCAACGACTGTAGGCAACCCAGAACAATTAGAATCATTCGCCGCTTGCGGAATGTTTTAGATCTGCCTTTCTGCCTGGAAATATTTGCGCAGCTTCCAACAGCTAAACCCAGAACAAGTTAAATTAATCGCCGCAGGCGAAGTTTTTTAAATCTGCCCTCTTTTCTCGGAAAATTTAGCTTATAAGTTATAGCATTTAAGTTGTTTCAAAGCCCAAGCATTTCAATCCTAAAGCGCCAACTCAATGAAACACAGTTCTTTCAGATATGGAATACTACAAATGCGCCGCAGGCGAAATTTTGTGTAAAACCAACTGTAATGCATTAGTTGAGATTATTCCTTTAATGTAAATTCCTCTATTTAAATTTACATATTCGGCTTTTCTTTTCACCTTTCGCTAAAAAGCAAAGCTTTCCAACGACTGAACCCGGAACAAGTTAAATGAAGCGCCGCAGGCGAAATTTTGTTAATCTTTCTTTTTTCCGAAAAATTTTAGGCCATTCTATACCTAAACTTTACAGTTTCTAGCTTTTAATGTGTTTCCAACCTCGAATTTCAATCCTAAAACGCCAACTAAATGGAACACCATTTTCCCAGATAGAAAATACTACGAAAACGCGCCGCAGGCGAAATTTTGTGGAAACATTGATGAGCGATCCCAAATAAAAGGAAGGCTACATGTGAAATCACTGATCTTTCCGCCAAAAAAGTAGTGGCCATCCATAAGAAAGTAGGCACAAAGTTGATTCTTTCGTGTATAAAATCTCGATTTGCCGACGAGACATAAACTTTCGGGATTGGACAAAAGTTTACGGATTTGATTTATTACGTGTAACGAAGATTCTGGTCTTCCGAAGGGAATTAGACTTTCCGGGTGCGCCCGACAATGTCTGAAGAATCCGATTCCTTGCGAATAAAAATATGCCGATGAGCCGACAAGAATACCGACGCCCGACTAAAGCATACAAAACTCGAATTATTCTTTGTTTTGTCCGACAAGACTGTAAAGAGATTTATCTCTTACGTTTAAATAGTAGCCGATGTGCCGACAAAATGTACACTTTCGGGATGCGCCTGATAAATTTTTACAGAATTTGACTACTTACGTATAAAAAGAGCCTGATGTGCTGACGATACGGGTCTTCCCGGGTGCGCCCGACAAATGTTTGCTGAAACTGATTTATCAATAGAATCTGATGTGCAGACGAGTGGACCGACGCCCGACAAAGCGTACCGAAATCAATTTCTTCTGTTTTTGCCCAACAAATGTATGTCGAATTCGATTTCTTGCGTATAAAAAGAACCCAGTGTGCCGACGAGTCTACCGACGCCCGACGAAAGCATACAAAATTGAATTTCTTCTGTATAAAAAGAATTCGATGTACCGACGAGCATATCGAGGGCACGACAAAAGGATACAAAACTCGATTTCTCCTGTGTTCTGCACGACAAAAGTATGCGAAATTTGATTTCTTGCGTATGAAAAGAACCCGATGTGCCGACGAGTCGACTGATGCCCGACTAAAGCATGCAAAATTTTATTTTTTCTGGGTTTGCCGGCGCTCCGCGCCGACAAACACTCAAGACCTGGTGGGGATGGATGGAGATGAAAAACCTCATTTCCTTTTCTACAGAGTCAAGAGTTGTTCATGTAGAGTGTCCTGTGCCTCAGCTTTTTCTACCTAGCAGCCAACCAGAATATTGGCTCCTGGGGCCTGCCTGGGGCAGACTACATGGAAAATAGATAGGGTGGTGTCTGGGTGGTGTCAGATTTTTCATCTCCATCATCAGTCGCGTCCTTTTGTTTTTGTTATGAAAAATATGGTAGGATTGTCTTTGAATTCTCTAATTCATGGTGGTA
The DNA here is from genome assembly GCA_023053555.1 of Branchinecta lindahli. Classification (NCBI taxonomy): domain Eukaryota; kingdom Metazoa; phylum Arthropoda; class Branchiopoda; order Anostraca; family Branchinectidae; genus Branchinecta; species Branchinecta lindahli. The sequence goes on from JAKZAO010000012.1 coordinate 23,168,969, forward strand.
ATTTCAGCCCTGTCCGAGCTGGTGCACATTTGTGATGACAGAAACTGTGTTTTTCATGCATGCACTGTGTACTGAAATCCTTGCACCATGTCCATACATGAAATCCAAGGTACAGTGCCTGAACGCCCAGCACCCAGGCATGGTGCTAGACGTTTGGGCACCATGCCTGAAAAGGGGCTAGTGTACTAGACTGGATCCAGTCTACCACAAATCCCTGATTTTGGGAAGGCCTATGCCAAACGCTGGGTATATCTAGCGTTTGATATACCCTATGCCAAACGCTGGGTACACTATGCCAAATGCTGGATACTGGGGCCCAATCAAATATTGATGATTTGAGGGAAGCTAAAAAATCAACCAATCAGAATTCAACTGTAGTGAGGTAGGTCAGGGTTGAGCCTGAGGTGCCAACAGCTATCCAGCGTTTGGCATAGGGTGTCCAGGGTTAAGCATAGGCTATTCCAAACGCTGGACATATCCAGCGTTTGGCATAGCCTATAGCAGTATAGGCCACATAGGGGTATCCAAAAATCAGGGGTTTGTGGTTGACTGACTGGATCTCAGTCCTTAGCTTAGAAACTGTTTTTTGGTCGACAAATCTGCCATTTGTCAGTTGATTTTCAATTTTCAGAGCCATCAGAGACAGAGGATGAAAGTGGCAAAGTGGGAATTGTAGGTTTATTGTGATCATTTGCAAAATTGATTACCACCGTTGACCATTTCCGTGATAAAGAACGCACCTAAAAAAAACTGTAGCCTACCGATACCTGACCTATGCCGAATGTAAGAAATAACAGAATTTACCTGTTTACTTACACTTCTTGTCAATCTTGTCAATTTATTTCCTTTTTTCTTCCTGAGGTTCAGTTCAATTTCAATTTGAGTGGCAGAGCGGCTCCATGCGTCCCTCTTGCCCAAACCTAACCGGAGCAAACTTACGCTAGATGGGGTCGATTGACCAATTTCCGCCACCTTTTCAAAAGCGACTGTTTGCCAAACGCTGTGAAATTTGCTCCTACCAAGCCTAACTTTGAGACAGAATCAAAGAATGACGAGTTTTCTGCCCCCAAACTTAATTTGGGACGACTATCCCCCACACCCATAGTGAAAATTTGCTATGAGACGACAAAAAGCGCGTTCATTGCACTCATGGCTGTTCTCACCGGTGTCCGGTGTCCGGCTCACCAGTCACCGGCAGGGGCGTCGCAAGGGGGGGGTGCACCACCCCCCACCTTTTTCGGGATTCGGTAAAATTTTGGGCCGGAGGCCAAAAATTTACTAAAACTGTTGGGTATTTTTTCGATAGAAGAACTATTCGGTATATTTACGGGGATTCGGTAGTTATACAGAATCGTAAATAGGCTATCGGTACAAATCTATTCGTTATAATTACCAGTATTCGTTAGTTATCACGAATTCGATGAGAGAATTTACTGAAATTATTTAAAGTTTAACTGAAAAGCCAACTTATTTGTGTGTCATTTAATTTTTGATGCCAGAACTATTCGGTATATTTATGGAGATTCGGTAGTTACACAGAATCCCGAATAAGCTATCGGTCCAAAATTATTCCGTATCATGATTGGGATTCGGTAATTTATTCGGTATAATTTTCAGGATTCGGTAGCTACCCCGGCTTTTCTTCTATTTTCGACGAAATTATACCGAATACGAATATTATTCGGTAGTCTTTCCATACCAAAACAATCCGGTACAATAGCCGGCATATGGTAGTTATACAGAATCCCGAACATGCTATCGGTCTAAGCTTCTTCGGTATAATAACTGTGATTCGGTAATTTAGTCAGTATAATTGGCAGGATTCGGGAGTTACCACGAACCTCGAAACTCGGAAGAGGTCGAGTGAAGCACTGGTCGCAGAGACGCAGACAAAAGGACTGATCTATGATTTCGTCGATAGTCCTTACTTTTATTTTGGATCCCAAAAAGAAGATCTAATCATAAATGTTTCGAAAATTCCGCCTGCGGCGCAATTCGTAATGTTCTCTATTTTGTGGAAGGGCGCGTCATTAGACCGGGTTTTAAGCCACTTTTAGGACTGGATTTCCGAAACATTTAACGCTAGAATCTGGATGGAAATAGTTCAATTTGGCAGGAAAAGCTAAGGCATACATTGGCAGTATTGACTGGACTACAATAGCTGCTGCTGCCGGAACGTCGCTTCATCCGGTTTATGGAACTTCGTAGTCTCAGTATTTAATGCACGGCAAAAGGAGGAATTTGTAAGAGAAACAGTTCAACTTAACAGAAAAAAAAAGGATTTCGAAAATTTTCGCATGCGGCGCTCTATTTTATTTTCTCTTGGGTACAATAGATAGAATATGTTACTGCAATCGTGCCCGGCAATATATTCTCAAAGTGGGCTTCGCCGAAACGCCGCCTAATAGCTGGCCTATCGTCTTTAATGCTGCCCTTTCATGTTACTCTTCCTACGGATTCTAGGATTCGGTAAAATTTTTGGGAGATTCGGTAAAAAATTTTAGCTCTGCACCCCCCCCCCCCCCACCTAAAATGCACTTGCGACGCCACTGGTCACCGGTGTCCGGTTCTTCACCCTATAACGCGTTTTTTTTTCTCATTGCTGATTTCACCAGAACCGACCTCCCATGCAGGTTCATATGTTTGCTAGGTCTAATTTCATCATATTCTTTGGCAACGTTTAACTGAAACGCCAACTTATTTTTGCTCCATCTAACTGAATAGACTGCATTACCTGGATTGTGTTAAAGCACACCTCGCACTATTTACTGTTTATGTTCCAAGATTCCAAGATATCTGAATACTGTAAAGCTAGGCTCTGCTTTAAAAAAAATATCCACGGCCTTGCCTGTTTTAAGCCTTTTCACAGGCCCATCAACTTCTAGCAAGATCTCGGCAAAATTCAGAAACCGGTTTTACGCATCAATAGCATGATACGCGAACACTCGCCCGGAGCATGATGACATGGGAACTATTGAATCGCGGCAAGTGGATCAAGTGTCGTTAGCTGGTTCAGAATGTAACAGGAAATCTGGATCTCCGACTCCGGGTTTAAGAACTAATGAATGATGTTACGGAATAGGATGCATTGGCATTATAAGTAGGATAGGTCCTTTAAGGGATTTTTTTTTTTTTTTCAGTGGCCAGTGATCAGCTTGCAGAAGTCACTGTGTGAACATTACTTTTTCGTAAATTGTTTTCGCCAAGCATACAACACAGTTACAAGCCCACAGAGGTACCACAAATCCGGCACGGAAATTCCACTATGTGAAAATCAAACATTCCTGAATAGCGGAGCACCGAAGTAAAACATTTTCATCGGGTCTTCAAGCCTCCTCAAGAGGGTAAGTGATGGATAAACAGATTGTCCCATCTCAGCCCTTTTAAGGCACAGAAAACTTGACTACGCAACTTTTGGCCATCAAACCGACCTGGAGAGCTTAGATAAATATACAGGGACTTATTGTCGACCGGACCCCCCTTCTTTGTTATCTCGAACCCCTCCTTAGTGTTCCCAAAGCTAGCTGGCAGGCCCTTGCCCGTTATGCACTTATGCGCTGTAAAAGTTCGCTTTTGGCCGTGTTGACTAACACACCGGGATAGCAGTCAAGAGGTCGTGCGTTCGAGGCGTACTCCCGGCACACAAACCTTTTGCTTTTTTTCTACTAACCCAAAAGTCGAATTCTCGGAAACTGTCCGGAAACTGCGATGGTCGTAACGAGAATTTTTCTTACTCTCAATATCGACTCAGGGGTACATTCTTGATATGTCAGCTAGCTCCCCCAGTCAAGTTTTCTGTTCCTTTAAAGCTATAGGCAACATTCAAAGAAACATACCTCTACTGCGAGCTTAACTCGGGGGCCCATCCCATGTCCGTGAAAGCTCGACGCAGAAAGACTAAATCGGCCAACCCCTTGTTAAAGACCCAATGTACAAAACCGTGACTTACAGATTTTCTTCTTCAAACCTCAATTGTATAAAATCTAAGAATACGAAAAAACCAAAATGATAACAACACCTGAGCTAAAAACCACACTCAAAAGGTATACCAATCACCGGAGAAAAAGATTTTTAACAAAATAAAATTTTGGCTGAATCATTTTCACGCAACGAACTAAATGAAAAAATCGGTACTGATCACATGGAACGCACACAGTCAGCCACACTAAGCCACTGATAGTAAATTCCTTGGTATTCAGCCTCCTCGGTCCAAAAAGGATATTTTTACCAGGAATTATATAGAAAAATTAGAAACAAATATCCCACGGCAAATCTATGGTTCACACACGGGTATCTTATACCAGTAGCCCCGTACTTAGCTCTCTTTCCAATCCAGTGCCGTAAGGGGGGGGGGAGATGTAGGGCTGCGCGGCCGCCCAGAGCGCAGTCATTTTGAAGGCGCAGAAAATACGCGTTATATGACTTTCTTGGACTCTTCGCGGAGAAGCGCGGAATAATCTGAATCCAGGTCCGACGGCTTTTTCGTCAGTCCACGACGAACTCCCTCAAGAGCTTGGAGATTCTTGCGTGGCTAAACCAGAGATGTTCCGGCCTCAGTCTACGCGTGTATTTTCGGCCCCACCTTCCCGTATTATGGTAGCTAATATTGGCCAAAATTTCATTTGTCCGCCTATACTTCCCTGGTAAATAGAGGTGTGCAGCAGACTCAATAATAGAGCCTCGGCCTGTGCACCAGATAACCCAGCCAAGGCACTGCTCCCCAGTTTTGCAGGTTCTTTATTGGATTCACTCTTGCCCGGAACCAGGAATTGAGTAGTGAAAGTTTTAATATGGTGGCTTTTTGAGCGCCCAAACCGATAGTTTATTGATTATTCAGTCTCAGTAAAGTAAATATGTTTTATAGATGTTTAAACGCAAATAATTAAGAAAAAGTAGCCGAGCGAAGTGAGGCCCTGTTAATTTTTCAAACGCTAATTTAATGCAGAACGTTATGCGTTAACATAACCTTGACATGATTAATGGTGTGTATGCTTGATACAGTACGGACTTGTTGTTCCAAAAAGCCGTCGTAGCTTAGAGCTTTGCTTAAGTCTATTAAGGACGACTACAGTGACTGAAATTTCAGCTGCCTAGAGCCGGACATCTTCCCTAGTTGAGTCCTATCACAAGGAGCAGCGAAGTCATGAAACGGCCAATCCCATTCCTCGGAACTAGCTAAGTTTTCGAAAAACTTTCAGCAAAAGCGACGCTGGGTCTCTCCAAAGAACGAACGTTGAATAAGCTGCGTTCTTTACAGCCTAGTTGTATATAATTTTTCCTATAAATCGTTTTAGGATTCACTGGTGACTGCTCCCAAAATGTTATAATCCGTTTTCGGACTCACCTGAGTGCGAACCCACCAGAACCTGGTTGGGAGGTTATAATGAGAAGTCACTTTGAGAGTTTGAGATGCTGAGAGCAAACAACTTTTTACAGAGGAAACACCAGACACTAGTGAGTAAAAACAAAGAAACAACTGTGAAGAACGCGCTATACTAAGGACGGCTTTCGCGAGCTGTAAATCAAAGCCGGAATCACTTTCTCCTTAATTTCTCACTGCTACGGAAGGCTTCGAGGTTTCGCCAGCGGGTTTCATGCTCTTGGAATCACTGAAGCTTTCCTGAAAGTGTCTCCAAAATGCTATTGCCTCTTGGAAGGCACCACATTCGTAGCCCTCTTGTCACTCGGCAGTTACACATTCCAACACTCAATTCTTGCCCGTACGGTTTGGGGGGGGGAGGCTCTCTTCAACACCTTCTTTTCGAACCACTCACGCTTTACAAACTTGGACAGCAAAATGGTTATGCAGGCGCTTTGACTTGGCACCTGACCTGACCGTCAGGTTTGGGGGGGGGGGGCACTCCATCCGTCCCATTCTTTAACAACCAATCGCGTTTTACAAACTTGAACAGCAAATGCTTAAGCAGGCACTTTTCACAACTAGCTTCACTTCAGTAGATCTTCATTATTTCATCCGGGTAAATACGATTCAAAGAACGATTTCATTATTGACACTTCGCGATATCTCCTTATGAGGAAGCACGATTGAGTTTCGTACTACGAGCTCCGCTGACACTATCACGCTTGACCCTAAAAAAAGGAAGTTACTTAAAGTACAAAAGTGACGCGTCAGGCCGTCCAGACATCGGTAGCGGCCTGCCATTCCATTTCAACAAAACACCACTCTACAGCTTACCACAAGGCTGTAGTTACTAGTTAGTATTATTATTATTATTTTATTTCCCAAAAAACACGCAAGGCGCTAACATGGAGTAATGACATAAGAACAAAAGGAAAAAGAAAAAAAATACATACACTTCTTTCTCACAACAAAAAAGCACTCGGTAAACTATTTTCATGATCTAGAGTATTCATAAAACGAGACCGACGTTCTTCAATGACTACAAATGGTTGCGCTATACCAAAACTAAACACAAGTCGTCGAATGCTCTTCCATAGAGGTATACCTAAAAGGTATTTTCGTGATTCCTAACAACGTTAGCAGGGAGACCAAAAGCAGACACATAGTATAATTTTACAATGGGAATTTCGAAAAAGAAAATCTTGTACTGACTAGCAGGCAAGGCCGAAATTCTTCACTGAATACACTATCAGAAGTGTAATAACAATTCAATCGAATTTACTTATAACCCGTCAAAAAAACAACGGAGGACGTGTAGCCATACCGACGGAGTACAATAAAGAGTAAATAACAGATAACACAAACAGATAACACTTAGGATGCTAGCTGCTACATTTTTCAAAGGTTATGCATGCATACCTGATGAGCCGAAATACCGCCGGAAAACATCTGCTGACTTTTTGGTTTGTCATCATGGCATCGGAAAAGTCAGCAGATGCTTTTTCGGCTCTTCCTGGCAATGCTTGTTGTGCATAGCGTTTAAAGCATAACGTTTGCAAAATCATAACTGATAACATCCCATATTTTATCGGTTGAAACTGCGCATCCTTGTGTTATCGGTTGTGGAACTTCTGACAATGTACTTTCACTTTTTTTCCTCTGCACAACTGCAAAATGTTAATAAGAAAATGTTACATACAGAATGACTATTTTTTACAAAAAGCCCTTCCAACAAAAAACTTTCATCCATTTTACCAGATGTGTTATCTTTTGTCTTCTTTCTCACTGTACTTACAGTGCTGACAAATCTATAGAACGACCGAGTTTTTTTGAAAAATTTTGCTCATCAGATTTTAGGGATAAAATAAATAAATAAGTTTGTCGAGCAGTGTCAGAATTTTTTTGCGAACACAGAGGGGTCATACCAGAAATGTTCTCGGGATCCGTCGGAACATTTAATACAAGAATGCGCATCCATGTGTTGAATATTATCAAACTTCTGAAAGCGTACGAGTAAGCTTTAATTAGCCTTTTAAGTTTCACCAGTACTTTAAGCCTTAGATCTGAAGTTTGTGGGGTAGGCCTACAGAGATTTCCTAAAACATACCTAGGATAGTAATGCAGGGGCTTAGTTTCCCTTCCTGATTGAACAAGGGTGAATTGTCCATCTTCGCAAAGGGTTTATTAGGGTTGGGGTCGCATGGAGTGCCTTCTACCCGGGACCAGTCACCAATGTCGCTTCCCCAGCCAATTATACTGTACACAACCAAGGAATGACCGCCGACTTTTGATTGGCCAAGGATGATGGAATCGTGGATACGAGAACCAGGTCCTACAACTGCATGGTTGCCGATGCTCACATTGGGTCCGAGCTGAAAGAGGAGCAACATTAGAGGGGCCAAAAAACGTGTTCAAATAGCGACAAGTCCTAGCTTACCGTTTTTTTTTTTTTAAACAAACAAAATAACTAGGTTTTATTCACAAGGGCCTCCAACTACCTGTCCATTCACATAGCTACCCCCCCCCCCCCCGAATAAGGTTCACTGTTACTCGTCCAAAGTTCATTTCTTTTGTTTTGTCTTAAACAAGATCAAATCAATTTTGTATCTGCCCGAAGTAGATTGAGAACAGCGTCATCTTACTTCATCTTACTTACTCGTCTTTTTGTTCATTTATTTTTTTAGTGGGGAGGTTATTTGCTGGATGTCCCCTTTCTCGTGACCGGATGGTGGTTGTTATATTGTATACAGTTGTGTATGACCATGATGAGTTGTATTTTTTTATTGTAGTCTTCTGGCCATCGAGCCTGCTCTCTGCCATGAAGTTTTGCAAAATTAGTTGTTGTAATTATTTGAAAATTAAATGAACCTGAACCTCAGACGCAAAAAAAAAAAATCCAATGGTCTCACGCAACTAAACAAACGATAACGTGCCTGCCGAACTAAAGCTACAACTTTCAGAAGAACAGTCTGCGTCGACACAACGTCAAGCCGAGTGGCGGGCGTTTTTCTAGGGGCATTGGTAAATGGTCTTTGCAAAACAGAGTGGTGGACTGCTGGAACACCCTTCCGTCTAAAGTAGTACTGAGTGACTCCATCAATGCTTTCGTCAATGCTCGCGTCTGTATACTGAAAAAATGTATAATGAAAAGTGTTTTGGATGACCTCTGTAAAGGCCAACAGCCATTTTTTTTGCATTACACTATTATTATTATTAACTTACTATTGCTGTCGGATCCACAGTAGCCGTTGGGTGGACGTAAACATCTCCAATAATATTGGCGCTGGGCGGAGCCAACCGCTCTCGATTCTGTTTAGCAAATAGAGCCAGATAATGTCGGTTTGCATAGATGGCAGCCGCGGGCGATTTAATCTGGGACCACCAGTTGTTGGTATGGTAGACGCCAACCCTCTTTTCCGCCACGAGCCTGCTGATGATATCTTTTTCCAGATAGATGGCCTCACGGTCCTGGCCCACCTCCCGCTCTCCGCTAATAAACAAAAAAAGCATATTAGAAAGGCTGTAAATCGACGTGACTTGATCATTCGTAATGGCATAACCATCTCAAGTGTGAACATGTCTTTTTGAGAATGAAAGACTCTATGTAAAGAGGGAAATTTATGAACCATTAATGGAAGACCTGATTGCCTTAGACTGCAGATTTGTGTTTGCCCACTCGAAGCAAAAGCAACTAGACCAAATGTTCCGATGGGATCCCAAAACTTCGATATCTGATCCAGACAATTAGGTTTTGTCTTGGTCAGATCCGGTCTTCGCCAGACTCCATGAACATTTATACTCTTAAAATTTAGAAACAGATTAAGGCCAAACAGCTAATCATTAAGAAAACCAAGATTCAGCTTGTGTGTTTACCCCTAAAAGTCGATTGAAACGATCCTGGCTTACTTCTGCTAATTTTCCGGTTTCTGGCGGAATTCCAGAACTACTTGTCCGACGAAAAACTAAAGCTCAAAAACGAATTCAGCGTATTTAGTTACCCCTATTTCCAACATCTAATCAACTTCAAATAAAAATTTAACTTATCACAAATTTTCCGGTTTCAACCGGATTCCGAACGAACTATATGCCAGGCAAAAAAATTATTGTCATATACGGATTCAGCATCTCGTCTTACCCCTAAATCGGACATCTAATCAACTTCAAATAAAACTTTTAATTTTTACAAACTTTCCGATTTTGGCCGGATTCCGGGCGAACTACTTGTCTGGCGAAAAAACGGTATTGATATTCGTGTTCAGCATGCCTTCTTACCCCTATATCGAACGTCTAATCAACTTCAAATAAGACTTCCACTTTTAACAAATTTTCCGGTTTTGGCCGGATTCCGGGCGAACTACTTGTCCGGCAAGAAAATGGTTTTCATATTCGTGTTCAGCATGCCTTCTTACCCCTAAATCAAACATCTAATCAACTTCAAACAAAACTTTCACTTTTAACAAACTTTCCGGTTTTGGCCGGATTCCGGACGAACTACTTGTCCGGCGAGAAAATGGTTTTCATATTCGTGTTCAGCGTGTCTTCTTACCCCATAATCGACTATCACATTAGCTGTTTAAAAATATTTTGCTTGCCCCTTAATTTGAACCCCCTCCCCCACCCCTAAATGTAGGGCTACAGGGTCCATCTACGAACTCGACCTTACTCTTGACCCAAAGAATGCTCACACAAAGTTTCATCAAAATATCTCATTCCCTTCGAGAGTTATCGTGCTCACAGACAGACAGACGGACGGACGGACAACTTTTGCGATGTAATAGGTATCCCTCCACTTACGTTTTGGGATCCCAAAAAGCAGTCGGAATAGAACAAAAAGTGTTCTTTTGAAGAAAAAAATTATAAAAGAAAGTGTCAAAAGTAGCACTTTCGAGCTGCCCGTGGCAACCCTGGCTCAACAACAGATAGGAGAGGCTGTGTAAAGGTTTAGTCTCAAGTCGCTACAAACCCTACTTTTCGTTCCCATTTACTACATCCCTTCCAACCAGAACGCGTGCGTCAGCAACTGCGCGGATAATTGCACAGAAAGAGAAGTAGAAAAAGAACCGGCACACCATTCACTCAAGACTAACCTAGTGCAATATAACTGATTCCGAATCGTGTTCTACGTAGTTTAACTCTCACCTCAATATCTCTTCCTCCCTCTGGTGGAACACCTTCGCGATCAGCCCAAAGACCTCAGGAGAAAATACGTAAACGCCGCAACTGACAAGCGTCGACACAAACGTACTCGGCTTATCGACGTAATGCAAGACCTGATGCGTCTCCTTATCCTCAACAACGCAGCCATAATTGAGACTCTGCTGCCGCGTCGCTTCGGTCCCAAGGATGGTCAGAACGTTGGACTTTTGCTGATGCATGGCGAGCATCTCCTGTAGGGGGAAATCGGCGCAGACGTCACCGTGAAGGAAGAAGAAAGCTTCGGGGTTGCCTGCCCGAATCTGGTCGCGGAAGTGATACATCCCACCGCCTGTACCGAGGGGGGCATATTCTTGAAGGTACCTAGAAGAAATGCAGAGCTTAAAGGACACCTTGTACCAACAACTGCAAAGATGTTCTAAAATAATTGACTACTTCATAACTCCCCTCTTCTCACATAAGATTACACAAGGCTTTGGCTGTTTTTAACCACTCTCCGTCGGACGAAAATGCGGCAGATTTGCATGACCATCCTTCAGACCAATGAGATCATCGAAAAAAATTATCGAGAGTCGCGTGAAGAGACAGACAAGCAAGCGCAAACATTAGGGTACAGTATATGGGTGATGTCAATAGGGGGATACAACAAACCTTTGTTTGTTGAGTTTTGCAGAGGCCGATGTCATATTTTACGAACTGTGTTGTGACTGTTACTGAAATGACGAACTGATTGAGTGTATACATATTTATATTTTAGTGTTTATGTTTGACGTAGAGGTCAAATTCGGCGTTTACGCTGTGAAAGATGCTTCTTATGAACAAAACTCTACTCTACTCTACCTATGAAACGCAGATTCTAGGGAATAATAATGGATGAATAGAGAACGGAAGTACAGTGAATTAGTATCATAGGTACGGACGGATCCTTTTAAGCATGCATGACTGTACTCATCCTATCTATTTTATCCTAGTCAACTAAGTGCGTTAGCAAGCGACCAAATGTAAATACTGTTTTTGAGTGAGCTGACAATAAAAGCACTTCTTAATAGCCTACAGAGGTTCAGAGAAAACTCGGAACGTTGGAAGGAACTCGGTGCATCAATTAACTCAATTTAAATTAAATAAATAAACAAAACATTCAATGAAAAAAAAACCAAGGCAATGCAAACTATCGGACTTTTATGACACTTGTAGCCTGTGCCATACACCAATCGATTTTCTGTCGGTCGGTTCGTCTGTTGGTCAGTCGGTTGATATTGAGTTAGGGTACTTCCAGATGGGCTAGGACGATGAAACTCATCAGGCATAGTAAGGACCAGACCAGACTGACCTGGAAATTGTTAAGTCTAAGATCCGACTATCCAGGGGGGAGTAGACGGAGGGGGAATATGGAATCTTGAGGCACGCATGATTTTGAACGAGTCATCATATCTGAACGAAACTTGATAAGGGTCTCACATGTTCTATTTTGAGTTTTATTCTGGACCAGATCCGACAACTCTGCAATCTTGTGGGACATTTAGAGTGGAGGGAGCGGGATGGGACTTGAGGCGTATTCTCGCCGTTCCCCGAGGACTCCTCGGGGAATCGAAGGGAACGGCGAGAATAGAGGGAGTCACTCCACGCGGACTCCGCGTACAGAAAACAGCGAGAACACGGGGAATGCTTCCAAAACGGATTTTGTTCGAAAAACAAATATGCAGTCGACGAAATTAGTCTGGATCCACTTTATTTTTGGTTTTGTTTATTCTGATTGTTTTTAATTAGTTTTACATTGCACCAACACCAGCAAAAATCGATTCCCCTCCGAATCTGAAAGGGAGTCCTTTTTGATGATGGTGATGATAATCGAAGTATTCCCCGTCCGTGGGGACTCGCGAGAATACGGAGAGCGAGTCCCTGGGACGAACAACAAGAGCTGTAAGCTCATATGGCACTTGTAAGGTTTGGTAAAAGTATGAAAATAGGAATTCGCCAATTCGTAGGTTTGTTGTAATCATTTGTAAGCAAAACCCTTGAGATGAGAAAATCACAAGAATATATACTGTTTGGGAAAAAAAAGTAAATCTTTTGCACTTGGCTGTGATGATAGCACTTTAAGGTTGCTAGAAATTAATTTCTAAGCAAAACCCATGATACCCGGCCATGAGCCCATGCATGCATTGGCTCATGGGTATCATGAAAATGTAGGTTTTGTTCAAAAGTATTTTTTGTACTTCGCGGTTAAGATGAGTACTTTAAGGGATGGTCGAATCGGGGAACTGGCTATTTCTAAGCTTGTTAAGTCTCTAATGTTCAAGCCAAGTTTCAACGTCCTAGCACATCTTGAAGTACCTTAAATTTCGACCACCGGAATTCTGGACCCCCCCCCCTCCAGCCCCCCCCCTCCACAGTGACCGAATCCGGTCCGATTCTGTCCCTGATGTATCTAGGGCTTACGCTTGTTCTTCCCACCAAGTGTCATCCCAGTCGCTGTATTCTAAGCGTGTCACAAAATCCCCCCCCCCCCCCCATTGATCGGATCATGCCCCAACTTGGAATGGGACCCGTTCAAAAGTTGGACAACCTTAAGATTCCGGATTCCCCCTCTCTCCACTCCCCCACCATGGTCAAATCGGAGAAACGACTGTTCTTAAGTTACAATTGTAAAGTCCCTGATATGCCTGCCAAGTTTCATCGTCCTAGCACATCGCCTCTGGACAGCCAAAAGGTCCTATCTGACATATTTTCGGAAATATGTTTTATTGCATTTCTGTATACCCGAAGGAAAGACGCATCTTTTGGTCTAATTGTCGTATCTCTACGACACATAGAAGCTGAGATATGAGTATCGCCCAGTCGTCGTATCTCGCAGTTGCAATACAACGTGGACACGTTTTTTCGCTCTCCTGAACAATTTTGAAAACTGCAGATACGACCTTTTGGCTGTCCAGAGGCGACATGTGTAAGCATCTTAAGTCGGGATCACCGGATTCCGGAACCCTCCCTCCAACTCCCCCCGCAGTACTCGGATCCGGTCCGGTCTTGTCAACTATGGATCTAGGGCTTGTGCTTGTTCTTCTCACCAAGTTTCATCGCGATCCATCCACTCTGAACATGTCACACAATTTCCGGTTCCCCCCTCCAACTCCCCCCAAAGTCACCGGATCCATTCCGGACTTGAAGTGTGACATCTGAGACACGAGGTCTTTCCATATATCAAGTTTCATTAAGATCCGATTACCCGTTGTAAAGTTATAAATACGTCACTATTCCGGATTCTCCCTCCCTCCACTCCCCCACGGTGGTCAGATCGGTGAAGTGACTATTTCCAAGTTAATTTGGTCGGTTCCCTAATACGCCTGCCAAGTTTCATCGTCCTAGCACATGTGTAAGCATCTTAAGTCGGGATCACCGGAATTCCGGAACCCTCCCTCCAACTCCCCCCACAGTGCTCGGATCCGGTCCGGTCTTGTCAACTATGTATCTAGGGCGTGTGCTTGATCTTCCCACCAAGCTTCATCCCGATCAGTCCACTCCAAACATGTCACACGATTTCCGGTCCCCCCCCTCCAACTCCCCACAAAGCAAGTACCCTAACTCGCGATCACCAGACCGACCGACCGACGGAAAAGTGATCGGTATATGGCACTTGAGCGAAGCTGCAAGTGCCACAAAAACGCGGGGACTCCTCAAGTGGAGTCCTCGGGGAACGGCGAGAATACGCCTTTGGTGGGAAAACAAAACTTAACCGTATGGCCTATACATCATTTAAAGAATCGGACTGGATCCGGGCACTGTGGGGGGAGTTGGAATGGGGGTAGTGCAAATCTTGTGACTTGCATAACTGGGAACGAGTGATCTAATTCGGATGGAGACTGACAGGTAGCAAGACCACACGTCTTAGATGTGAACAAGAATAACAAGAAACAAGACGAACAAGAGAACAAGAAACTACAGGCTACTAATTACTTTTCACGTTGCTGTGAGCAAAGAGGTAATTCAGTGATAAATAGCTTACACCAATGTCTTCTTCATTCAAATGCTGCAGTTGATAGGGATTTGCATACAGTCTCAGGGAACAGATATACAGACCAAAAGAAAAAGTGCTGACTTTTCTATACCTGATGCTGATTTTGTATTCTTGCATTATCTTTGAAACAAACTGCTGCATTTCTGAGTATGGGTGGAAGCCAATCAGCAAAATTTCCTTTAGATTTGGTATCTTCATGCATGCTTCAATGTGGTGCTGCACTATTGGTAAGCCAGCTATAGGAAAGAGGGGTTTGGGCACATCTAGTGACAGAGGGCGGAACCGAGTACCTGAAAAGAAAAAGATATGCTTAAACCTTAACCAAGACTGAAATGGTAATTTTGTGAAAATAAGGAGGCTAAATTTGGATGCTGAATGAATGAATTTTAGAATAGAGAGATTGCAGCTCACCCGACAAAAAAAAGCACAATCAAAGAACTTGACATTATGAGGTATAAGATTTTCTAATCAAAACTGAATTACTTGTCTTTGGTAACTAATAACCTATTCTCATCTAGCAAGTTAAGTTACTTAAATGTTATTTTTCTAGCTTGTTCAATCACAGTAAAGCTTTTACCTCATAACATAATCTTACATCCTAGTTCTCTACAAGCTGTCAGTGATGGATGATGTTGTGATGGAGGCAGGATGGAAGTCTCAGCTCTTGTAAGAATAATTTGAAAGCTCCTGAGATCTTATTTCAGATTAAGCAGTTAAACTTTCTGCCAAAACTTCACAAAGGTGAGATTTGACTAGGCTAAATAATGTTTCAACTAATTGTCAGACTCTGAATCTGCTCTGTCTGAGAATAATTACTTACAATCAATAAAGTAAAACTATAAGGAAAAATAAACATAAAATAACTCCTGCAATTCAGCTTCAAGGTAGGAAATCCCATACTTCAGGATGCTGAAAACTGCAGATATGGATTTGTAATTACCACTCAGTCATTTTATATTTAGAGAAGTTTTCATTACGAGAATAGCCTACCATGTAATGGGCATGCAATTTCAGAATGGGATGTCCCTTTCTACTATCTTATATTCCAGCGACTAACCACAAGCTGAGTGCTACGTCATAGAGCATAATTGTCTGGCAAGCAGTTTGCACTTAGGAAATGTGGATTTCCGAAAAAAGGATAGCTCATGGTATAGTTACAAATTTCTTTTTTTACAATAGACAAGATTTGATTGACTTTTCTCTTCTCTTGCCCACAACAGAATGGAGCACTTCCAGCCAGAATGGATTGGAGGGGGGGCAGTCACTGTTTAACCACTGGCTAGTTATTTTTACAGACTTTCTCAAAAAAATTGTGGTGCTTTGCACCGACTATTTTATTTATTACAAATTGGCAGACAACATTTTGGGGGGGAGGGCATCTACAGGTGGGGTATCCAACCTCAGACAAGATTTCAAATTTCCAGAGAAGTCTCTCCTTCAGAATAATCCATCTGGCTTAAAAAGGAACCAACAAATATGAAAAAAATACCAGATTAAAGCTAATTGAATGGTTTAAATATTGGATAAATAAAGCTATTGGATAAATAAATATTGCTTCAATATTTCTAGTTAAACATATTTTTCTTTTCAAACAAGATTACTTCATTCTAGCCTGAGCTCAATTGACCTAAAAATGATGAAGAAGGAAGAGTTAGCAAAGACAAAGTCAACAGCCAGAAAACAACTTTTCAAAACAGCTACAAAATGGAAAAAAAAAGCACAGGGAAAAAAAAAGCACAGAATTTGAATATTTCTGGAGACATGACTTTTAAAAAAGTCATATTTTGCCTCTTGACTGTCAGGACAACTTGTAGTTGTCCAATCAAGGTCAGGTACTCCTCCCCTCCTGCTGCAATTCCATGACAAAAAAAAAGGAAGTTAGCAAAAGCCAAAAATGCACCCAAGGCTGACCCAAGGCAAGCCCAAGCCAAGGTGTTCCAGTGTTCCACGTCCATGCAGCATGATACTTCCCAATTCCCGATTAATCAAAGACTGGACACAAACCTTTTAAAGGACCTCCGATCAGGATTACAGCCTTGACAGACATAACTGCAGGTTAAACAAAACTAACTTTTTGATTTCAAGTAGGCTATTTCAACTTTACTTTAATTTTTCTATCTACCCAGAATAGACCGCTGAGCCGCTGAGCCATCTATAGTATTCTAAATCCGGACTTAGTTTGCCAATAAGGAAAACAGATGACGTACAAGTCCTTTGAATTACGTGGGTCACATTCAATAGATTCGTAGAAGAGTTTGTCCGTGCATATTGTCATAGATGTTCTGGCCTCTAATTCTTCGATAATTTGCAGTATCGTGTTACAGGCTAAAATAGTTTCTGAGTGTGATGGGCTCCAGAGGCGTTACTAGCCAAAATGTTTTTGGGGGGGACGAGGTATTTACCGACTGGCTGGTCATTTTTACCGACTGGTTTGCAGATAAAAACGACTGTGTTGACGAAAAATCGGCTAATTTTAAGAAAAATCGACAATTTTTACGAAAAACCGACATTTTTAAGAAAAATCGACTGTTTCCAAGAAAAAAAATCGAATGTTTTTAAGAAAAATAGCGGCGCTTCGCGCCGACTCGGCTATTTTTTACCGACTGGCCGACAACATTGGGGGGGGGCGTCCCCCCCCCTCCCCCCTAGTAGTGACGGCCCTGATGGGCTCACTCGCTAGTCCATTAGAAACAAGAGACGAAATCGCCCATGGTACTTCTGAGTCTGACAGCAGTTCGTATGTATATCAGCTAAGGTTCACGCTGCCAAGATTGGGCGACTCTTCCGAGACCCTTCCGAACTCTTGCACAGTGGCCCGATAAGATCCGGGTATTTAAATTGTAGGTCTAAGTATCATGGTAAATCCAGAGCGTTCTCTCCTACCACAGATCAAGTTTTACTCGAATAGTTCCGCAAATGTACGGGCCCCCCTCTCACTCCATTCGCCAAGGCTGGATCGAATTCGGAAACATAATTGTCACATCTAAAACATTTGCTCCTACTTTTGCTTCCGGTTCCCCTCCAACTCCCCCGCCGAAGTCGAATCCGATTTGGCCACATAAATGTCACGTCCGGAATATTTGTTTGTAGGTACCACCCATCAATTTTCACTCGAATTGGAGCTCGAGGAACTCGAAGCCGGATCTGATCCGGACTTCAAATAACACATCTAACTCCCATGATCTTTGCATCCCATACATTTCCCACCCTTTCCATCCGTTTGGTTCAACTCCATGTTAAGCAATTATTCTGCCCTTCCAACCCCCCCCCCATAATCGGATGCGTTTCTTTTACTTTTACGGAACATCTGCTCGTACCACCCCCTCATGTTTCACTAGCATCGGATCACCCGTTCTCAATTTCTTCGGGTCACAAAATCCTGGATTCCCCCTGCTTTCATTCTCACGGATGATCGGATTCGCAAAAAGAAGATTTCGTTGGGCATCGGGTCGGGTCCTTTGCAGAGTTTCACCTTCTTAGCTTACGTGAGGTGCCCAACTAGTAAAACCGGGACAGAGTGACAAACAGACGGACAGAAATCACGATCGCTATATGACTCTTATTTTCACATTATTTTCGTGAGTTGACTGCTGACAGCACGAAGACGCCATCTAGGATCGAAATTGTTGATTTAGCTCGACGTCATACAAACAGGGTGAAACCGGATAGAAAAAAAAGAGCAAAAGACCAATCTAATATTTTTTATTAGGCTGCAAAAGATTTTGTGATTAAATACAGCAGGAATGGGCGGAAGCCAGAGTGTTAACATTCCAGGAGGTGGTACAGAAGGCTACCATGTATTGCGGGTGAGGACGACTAAGCATTTGCTTGATTTTGCACTTGTGACTTGTTGATTTTTGTCAGTCAGATGTTTGTTGGTCTTTTTTTGTTTTTGTTTCAGTCTTGCCATGATGACCTTGTCTTTCCAGCCTTGGCTTGTAATTAGATGGTATTTAACTTTGGAATCCTTGGTATAATGGCAAATTACATGACTCAGGGCATGCCTTTGACTGGCTTTGAATCACAGCCCTGTCAAATAGCATCATAGTTCGTTTTTTTGCCTTTTCTCCATAGGTCGGTTAACCTACCTATTTGCCACTATTATTGACCATTTTTTCGTCTCGCTGGTCGGTTCGACTGAGCTCTAAAAATCGACTGACAAGAAAATATGGTGTCTTACCATCGCCGGCGCCTATCTCTCCAATGAGAATTTTGAATTTGGCGCCATGCCAAGGGCGTATGTCGGTTGGATGGAGCTCCCGCCTCGGTCCACATGTCGGTTAACCGACTGGCGAACGGAGCCAAAAAAACGACTTATAAAAACTTGGGTCGGTTAACTGAAGGAAGAAACAACTTATAGTGGGAAATCTTGTAGGTCGGTTAACTGGATAAGGCAAAAAATGCAACTGGTGAAATAACATCAAAAGAGTCTACTGTTAGGGTAGCCACAAAAACGATGTCGGCAGTGCCGCCAATTTGCCAATTTTCTGTAAAGAAAGCATGAATTTCTGTGAATTTTCCTTATCTGTTTTTTCAATGGCTAACGTCTTTTGCCTAAATTCCTGTCCATCGCCTATCGGCCTAGGACTCGCCGAAAAGCGATGGACGCTACCTCCAACTCCAACGGCTATCGGCTATCGAAAACAGTAAATAAGCACGAATCAGCAAACTTCCTTCGTCTACCGGGGAAAATTCATCGGCAATCAAAAACGCCACTATAGTCATACACAAATCCTCAATTCTTGGTCACAGTCAGAGGCATTACTAGCAAAAATGTTTAGGGGGGGGGTAAGGTATTTACTGACTGGCTAGTCATTTTTACCAACTGTTTTTTGCAGAAAAAACAATATTTTCAAGAAAAAACTTAGGAAAAGTTGACAGATTTCAGAAAAACCGACTATTTTTAAGATAAAACCTATTGTTTTGATGAAAGACCAAGCGATTTCAGAAAAAAAACGATTGTTTTAATGAAAAAAGCAACTGTTTTTACGAAAAAACGTGGCGCTTTGTGCAGAATCGGTTATTTTTTACAGACTGGCAGACAACATTTGGGGGGGGGTTCCCCCCTCATTCTCCCATACGTGATGCCCCTGGTCACAGTTGTACAAACACAGTGCTCTTATGCTGGGGTACAGTACCCTGGAGCTAGGGCATGGTACCAGAGGCGCCATTTGGGGGGGGCAGGGGTGGGCAAATGCCCACCCCAGATTTTCCAGGGGGGCCCAAGCTTCCGCCACAAAGGGCCCTTTGCCGGCCATAATAATCCATTATGTCCAACATAATCCATTATGTCCAATTGAATTGAAATTACTGCACGCCTATTAACCATTAACCTATTGACCAAAGAGCGCAATTACCTGACGAAGAGTCTTCACTCGACTCATTTCCCGTTTCAGTAAGTGATCTAGCGATAATCGGACCGGCTAAAAATGACTTTTTGCCTCTGAAACTTGACACTAGATGGCGCGCTTTGCAATGCTTACGGAGAAGCCGTTTTTCGTCTAAAGATCTCTTTATTTCATCAATCTCATAATTTTAACTACTTTATTCAGAAAACCAAAAGCATACAATACCTGATCCTTAAGTGAAGTCCAGTATAGTGAAAAACCTAAAATGTAAGCTTTCATTCGAATCGCTTTTCGAGAAGGCTAAAGAGTTTGCGACAGAACTCGAAATCGAAGTACCTGCTGTGAATGAACCCGCGACTAGACCCTCCTCTGTTGGTCAGAAAGGACGACCTCGAAGAACTCAAAAGATCACCAAGCATCTGAAACAATTTGTGACAACTTCGACGCTAGGAAAGAACTTCATCGAATCTGGCAATCGGACTACAACTTTGGCGGATGAAATGAAGCGAGAGTACTTCGAGACTTTCGACCGTCTACTAGCCGAATTTGACAGAAGGTTCACAGATAACTTGCCAGTGCTGAGCACACTCGAAGCCTTGGATCCAAGCTCGACCAAGTTTATGGACACAGAGTTGCTCAAGCGTTTCTCTGCTCTTTACGGCGAGCTGGATATCGACGACATTCTTCTCGAATCTCAAGCTGGTATTGCCAAGCGTTTCTTGCTCGATGAGGAGAAAAAGCCGGAAAACTTCCTAGACATTGTCGACCATCTTCAGGCATTACCAGTGGCTTACTCAGAAGTAATTAAAGTACTTCGTATTGCTGCCACACTTCTTGTGACAACAGCGAGCAATGCAAAAAAGCAAACAAGCAAACTTTCGCATGCAAACCGATTAGGGTTCGCGTAGCGCAGGTGCCGATCTCCTGATTCTCTGCCCTCGGCCGGGGTGCAATGCGTGGTTGGGGGCAAGTCATCCGACGCTTTCCCGTGCTTTTCCCTAGATTTCTCTAGGTACCCATTTGACGCTGGGTGGACTTTTGGCTTGTCTTACGGGGAAACGCCACTAACCCTCGCCCTAAACCAAACGGTCGGGACAACCGAGACTCGAACCAGCGACCCTTCGCTCGTGAGTTCGGCGCCATAACCATTCTAGTCTAGAAATAGTGAAAAACTACCTGCCGTCTACAACAGGAGATGATCGTCTCAGTCACCTCCTTTTGATATTTGCAGAGAAGGATTTAGTGAAAAATTTGGACTACGACCAGCTTGTTGACGATTTTGCAAAGATGAAACCTCGGCGGTTCCCCTTGTTACCTTGAGTGTTGTAATATTTTTTTTCTCTTGTTATGTTTTTCCTTTTTGTAAATATATTTGATCTGAAAGATTTCTGCTGAAGGAAAACCGAGATTTTGGTTACAACCCTCAGCATAACAATGAAGATTACTTTCACCGACGTATTGCTTACTTAAATAAGAAAGTTTCTCGCTGAGGAAGGCCAGCCTGTAGTCTGGTTGAATTTTCCACTTTCAGTTTAATCACTTAACCTCGTTGATTGTAATCTTCGTTGTTATAATTAATCTTAGAGGTCAGTGTGGCTGAGTTCCACATTCGGTTACAGTACATTTCCAAGCAACACACGGGTGCTGAAAATGCGTTTTTACTTAGAATATTCGATCGATGTGCTGCCAAAACCCGCATTTTTTCTTACGCGACACGAAGTGAATCGGGGGGGGGGGGGCAGATGGAGTTCATGCCCACCCCAAGATTTGGCCCAAATGGCGCCTCTGCATGGTACTAGCCTACTATTTCCTTACTCAATGGCACTCTCCTCCCCAAGCAGTGCAAGCATATAAGCACTGTGCCTAAAAACTGAGGGTTTGTAAATGGCTGCGTTATGAGATAACTAATAGATTCTTTGGCATCATCTGGTTTAATGGTTGATGGAAAAGTAAACCTCAAATGCTTAATACCTTTAATTCCAGGTTCAAGAAGGATCTCCTGGTTACTATGCTGGTTTGGAAGCTTTCTTCGACTTTGTTGTTGCTATTGAAAACACAAGACTTGTGAGTATTAGTTTATTTTGGTAGTAGTTGTCACCCACCATTCTGAACATAGGGAGAAACACAGCTTTACACTTACGCTATCCAATGAGGCTGATAGTCCTTCAGGTCTGCTTCAGATCGCGCTGATATATAGGTTTATTGAAGCAGTTTCACATCCTCATTTATTGGCATTGCTTACCCTACACTATTAGAAACAATTTAGTTTTTTCAAGCGAATTCTTTTTTGTTTTACTGCATTCTTGTTATTGAGAGCTCACTCTGTGATGAGATGATCATTCTTTTCTTCTTGATTTTTCTTTAAAAAAGGAATAGGAAACACAGTAATGATGAAAGTGAAAAAAAAAATTGGGGTATTTAAAAAAAAGATGTATCACTGGAATTTGTAGGATTCATCACATGAAATGGCAAATTATTTTGACACCCTCTCTCTATAAGGACCAGGACAATGACAACTTAAAAGAGATCCTAAAGACGAATATTGGCAGAGAAGTCAAGATGGTCATCTACAGCAGCAAGACACAGACAGTCCGTGAGGTCAAATTAACCCCTTCAACAGCTTGGGGTGGTCAGGGCTTACTTGGAGTCAGTATCAGATTCTGCTCGTTCGAAGGAGCTAATGAGAACGTATGGCATATTTTGGTAAGTGTTATTATTTGTTTACCATTTTGTCGCTTTTTATCCGTCAGAATGACGACCAAAAAGGCATAAAACGAAAACAAAAAAAAAATCAGTAGGCTAACTTTGTGTGGGCCAACATTTATCAAAACAGTGAGTAAAAAGACCCAAGAACACACAAAATGTTTAACCTAGCCTGGATGCAAAATTATCAGTATTTCGAATTAATCACCTCTTCTACTAATTGTCTAGTTCTAGGCTAGAAACAGTCTAGGCTATATTATCGCCTACTGACTTTGTCAGTCAAGGTTACATCGTTAGCCGTTGTTAGCCAAAGGCCTATACCCTATCCTATTCTGACATTTAATTTTACCGATTTTGTTTTGTGAAATCTAGCTATGAACCAAAAAAGGTTGTATTGTTTCACCAGGCAAAGAACTGAGACTAAGTCTCTCATGTTACCAAGATAGATGTATCGCATAAACCATAGCTAGATAGATAGATAGAATTAAGATAGATAGATAGAATTATTGCATAAAGAAGTCGACAAGAGCTATTGCAATAAGAATAAACACAAAGAATTGAACAAAAACAAGGACAAACCGCCGAGACAATGATTCTGCGTTGCTCTTGTCAATTTTGCATCAGTTAGGAAGCTTCGTATCAGTCAGGATCCGTCCCCTAAAAAATTGCGACACATCGAATTCGTTCCCCCTACTCATCTAGTACACGTATCACTCACGATATTTCTTGCGAATCAAATATTTCAGCGTTGTTCGAACCTGTCCGACCTGTTCCTGATCCGGTGTCCAGTTTCGGCAAACTTCAGATTCTTTCCACTTTGAGTGGTTGACACAAGAACAGAATAAAGAACCTCATAATGGAATAAAGGTCGCGTAGGGTCTATACGTCTTGAGAATGACCCCTAAACCTTTTAAAGTATTGGTGTAGCTTATTGGCTAAAAATTTAGTTGATTTGTAATTTATGTGTAGTTGGAAGGACCAGTTGTGCTGCAAGAAAATTAAACGAGTAGGGAAGGTCGGGGTTGAACCGTACGTTTTTCGTTTTGGCTAATAGTTCAATTTCTGTAGAACATGAAGAAATTTTTAACATTAGAAATGAAAGATAATGAGAATAGCTATGTCCTGTAATTTTTTTAGAATTTAATTTCAACTGGTTTTGGTGCCACGATTTTTTCTTTAAAAAAAAAAAAACTGTCCGATTCAGCCCCACCGGTGGGGTTGGTTCGTACGGGTGGTGTTTTGAACTGGACATGTCAAGTTGGGCTCTGAATATGACCGAATATGCAGTACCACTAAGCTGATCAAGTTTTCATTTATTAGAGAAGAGTTGAACTATCCAAACATACCACTTGAACATGACTTGTTCCGCCAGAAGCAGTTAATTTAGAAAGCACGGCTACAGCACCTTTATCCGGCTTTCAAAGCTCCAGAAACTAGTAAATATTTTGATCCGGACAGAGCGGAGTTGAACCGGACCTCTAAAATAATGTCCGATTCAACCCCCCAGAACGTGTCCGGTTCAACCCCACAGAGTCCATTTCTAAAAAAAATGAACACCAAGAAAAAACGTAAAGTAGCAAGAACCCCGCAATAGGCTAGTACGGTGCAGAAATGAACCTACATTTGACCAAACTATCAAACACTCGCAAAAAAACGACTAATTTCTTCTCTAACTGAAAATGAAAATGAAATCGTAAGTCCGGATTCTTCAACGAAAAAAACGAAGTCGCCTGGTTGGGAATCGGTTCGCGACCGAGCCTTCAAATTTCGTACCATGAGTCAGAACGCTGTTGCTAACCTCAGATAATTGTTTCACTGTTTTAGAACTTTGGGTCTACCCACACTTGAAACTGTCCGGTTCAACCCGCGTACGGTTCAGCCGCAATCGAGCCTTCAAATTTCGTACCATGAGTCAGAACGCTGTTGCCAACCTCAGATAATTATTTCACTGTTTTAGAACTTTCGGTCTGCCCGCACTTGAAACTGCCCGGTTCAACCCGGGTACGGTTCACCCCGACCTCCCCTACCGTATACGTAAACCCAGTGGCAAGAGCGGGTATGAGCTGAAGCTCTAGTAACGTCAGCCTTCAAACAATAAGAACAAACAAGAGGCGTTTGTCCTCGACAATCCAGATTGATTATTCACAATCCGGATTCTCAAAAATGCGTTTTCTCTGACAGTCCAGATTATGAAAAATCGTTTTCTGTGGCAATCTGACAATCCGGATTCGTGCTTGGATTGTCTATTCGAGAATCTTGCAACGGAGCAAGATCGTCGAATTGTCGTTTGTACAATCTGGGATTATCGATTCGCTGTTTCTCTGATGAATCAGCTATCCGGGATTGTCCGGATTGTACAATCCGGGATTGTCGCGGAAAAACGCCTAAGGTCGCATTTGGTCGTTAGAGCTGACAGCTTTATAACAGTTTACACGCGATACGATGCTAACCTAGTTTGATACCTCATTGTAGGATGTGAACTCGAACTCTCCTGCGTCTGCTGCTGGCCTCAAATCCTTTTCCGATTACATCATTGGAGCTGACTCTGTTTTACATGAAAGTGAAGACTTGTTCTCACTTATTGAGACACACGAGGGTCGGCCCTTGAAACTATATGTTTACAACGACGAAAGTGATACATGCCGCGAGGTCACAATAACTCCGAACTCTCAGTGGGGTGGCGAAGGAAGGTAAGAATATATTCACGCGCTTTTGATTTGTTTCCCATCATAATGCACACCTATCTATAAAGATCGATTAACCAAAAAAAAAGAAAACAAAAGGAAAGAAGAAAAACATGGATAAACAATATCATGAACTTGCAGTCTAGAATAAATCAATGAATAATTACGCTATGTAGAGTGTGTGCTGGGTTGAGATTGCGCTTAAATCGCTCGCGCCTTTCTAGAACTGCAGGTATGGGTCGTGCTACTCCGTACTTGCTTGAATGGCCATTATTGATCGTCCATGTCGGAACCCTCAGCAGATACTTTACATATTAAAAAAAAAATGGAAATACAATAATAAGAATCGTCTAGGCAGGCCCGGGCATAGAGACCCAGGGCTCCTAGGCAATTATTGAAGTCGGGGCCCCCTTTTTGGTAATTTAGCAACTTTACTTTTCTTTCGCAGTACCCATTTCAAGGAAACACTGAATAGCCTCACCATCCCCAAGAATTATTCCTAATCAATTGGTTCAAGTCTCCCAGTTGCTTGATAATTCTGTCCCATAGTTTATTTGTTGTTATTGTCATTTTTTAACTCAGTATAGCCCGAGGCCAAAGACTAAATGCAATCACAACGAGCATAGGCCTACACAATCTTTAAAGGTAGGCTACTGTAATTTAAAGTTTAACTGAAAAGCCAACTTATTTTTGTGTCATTTAGTTGAATACACTGAATTATTTGGATTCTGCAAGGGGATTTTTTTGTTTTCCACTATCTGCTCTAGTTATGACGTTCAGAATATCTACGGCTGTCCCCACAGCGAAAATTCTACTATGACGCGGGAAATTTTTATCTAAACACAAACAACGCTTTTCAGTGGGCAGTGGCGATATTGGTGAAGATTGCTTATTGCCTGACCAAAAAAAAGTCATAAATCTTTCTTGTAAGGCATACAACAAATTAGAGGTACCACAAATCGCACGGAAATTCCACTATTGAAAATCGATTATTCCTGAATAGCGGAACAACCAAGTAACGCATTTTCAGCGGGTCTTCAAGCCAATCTAAGTGAACAAGTGATGGGTAACTAGATTGTCCTATCCCAGTCCTTTTCGGTTAAACTTTAAGGTATCTTGGAAGTACCAGAACTTGAGATCGTTGGCAGACAATCAGAGGCCATACTAGCCAAAATGTTTTTGAGGGGGATAAGGTATTTACCAACCGACTGGTGATCCCCCCCCCCCTCCTCCCCCATACGTGACGCCGCTGCAGACAACCCGACCGACCAACCGATGGAAAACGCGATCGCGAAAACAGAACAAAAGAGAAAGTTAGCTCCCAACATCAAGACTAAACGTTTCCAGTTACGTCATCATTGAAACATAGATAGACAGATAGATTTAAGTGCAGAACGAAAAAAAATAGAACGAAACAACAACGATCTAGTTACATTTTTAATTAGTTTGTTTTCGAATCGTTTACTTTATTTCTGCTGGGATACGAGCTAACGAGATCGTATCCCTGCCGGCCCCCATTGATCGATATATTATTGTTGTGAAGTATTTTTGAAATTTGTTTAGTTTGTAATAGTTCAATATATATTTTTTATTAGTCTTGGATGTGGAATCGGCTATGGTTATCTGCACCGGATTCCCCGGCGAGTGCGACCACCGAAGTCAGTTGAAAAGAAAGAAGAACGGGTAAGTTTTTCTACTATTTAAAGGCGTACTCTCGCCGTTCCCGGGCTTGGGAAGTCGAAGGGAACAATGAAAATAGAGGGAGTCACTTCCCGGGAGCTCC
This sequence comes from Branchinecta lindahli, assembly GCA_023053555.1. Taxonomy (NCBI): domain Eukaryota; kingdom Metazoa; phylum Arthropoda; class Branchiopoda; order Anostraca; family Branchinectidae; genus Branchinecta; species Branchinecta lindahli. The sequence continues at coordinate 23,196,015 of JAKZAO010000012.1, forward strand.
CCGTAGAACATGGGGAATGCCTCTGTATGTATTTTGTTGTGAAATTCGCAGATGTACATGTACAATATGACGCAATTAGTCTGTAAATGTTATGGTCGACTTTAGGGCGATTCTGGTGGTCTGGAAAGCTCCGCGAGCTTATGCGCCGGCTGTTTTGCGACTTCGGCTAAAAGCCGCTTCGCTTTCCAGAGCTGTTCTCGCGCTCCGCTAGTTTCCGCGATTACTTGGAAAGCGAATCCACTTCGCGAGTGGAAAGTGGTTTCGGCAAGTTAGCGAGAAGTTGTAAAGGCGCAACGACTTTTTGCTTGTTCTTGCGCTCGGCGGATTCTCGCTTTGCTTTTCGGAAAGTGAATCCAAGAGATCGCCAGAATCGCCCTTTTATTATCTCTTTCAGTACTCCGCTGTGGGAGTCCCAGGAACGGAGAGAGTAAAGCCTTATGTATGCATGTATGTAATTCAAAGCCATTGGTCGTAATACAAAAAAAGTCCATTAATAATACATGGCAGAAATATTTTAAGGCATGCCCCGCGATGGAGTAGGGCGACCAGGAATAGTTACTCTCATCTAAATATCCAAACATAGGCCATGTGGGAGGGCTTGCAAGTTTTACAGGGCTGGGATATGACAGTCTAGCTACACATCACTTGTTCACTTAAATAGGCTTGAATACCTGAAGCAAATGCGATACTTCGTTGCTCCGCTATTCGTGTAATCGATTTTCATCAAATGAACTTTTTCTTTCGGATTTGTTGTACCTCTATGTGCTTGTACCTCTGTGCTTTAAATATTTAGCAACTAAAACGATAAACGATTGCCCCAAAAAATACTTTGTGGCACACACAATAGCAGGCTTTCTTCAGAAGTCACCTTACAATCTGGAATTAAAAATTCCCTGAGCTTCGCTTCATTATAGCCACCGAAATGCACTGAATTCAAATTCTCTGTGTCTGGGTGAACTTTGTCTTGCGGGGCTAGCAGTGTCACTGCAGGAACCCATGGTAAAAAATCTGAACTCTCTTAGCAGAGTCAAAATAATTCAGTGTGTTCAAATCCAAGATCCAAAAGTAAGCTGGCTTTTCAGTTGAACTTTAATCTTAAAGTTTAACTGAAAAGGCAGCTTATTTTTGCATCTGATATTTTAATACACTGAATTGATTTGACTCATCTAAGGGACTTTGTATTTTTTCACCCGGGGCTCTAGTAGCCTAATAGCGTTCAGAATGTGCGCTGCTTGCACGACAACTCGAAATTCATCCAGACGCGGAGAATTCAAATTTCAGTCCAGTTCAGTTTAGTTTATTTTCAAGAAATTCCGTCACGGACGAAGCCGAACACGGACGAAACCAAACATTTTTTTCGTTTTGGAGACCTTCGTCGGCTGGGGAGGTTCCTCAAGCAGGCTATTGGCTTTTTTGGGAATAAATTCATTCATTGAATTTTTTCGTCATGTAAAATTTTTTCGTAATGTTTTTTCGTCAAACAAAAGCCTGCATTACCATGTGCGAAGGACGCTATAAGCTCGGAAAAGTTACGGCTGAAGATGTGTCTTGCAAGGAGTCTGCGAGCGCTGTAGCAGCTTTCGGCTTTCGGTTTCCGGTTTTCACCGTATTTTCTGGAGCTCATAACTCGTGAACCAGTGCAAGTATCAAGTTCAAATTTGGTACATGTGTGGGTATTGGGGTCTAGTTGTGCCTTTTCGGGGTCCCACCCCCCAAACCCACCCGGTTCAAGGGCAAATGGGCCCAGATTGCCCAGTAAATAATGTTCATAACTTGACCAGACCTGGGCACAGGACGGTGAAATTCCTTGTACTTGTAGATCCTAGGGATCGGAAAGTACTTTCGAGGTTCTACCTCCCCCACCTAACCCGTTCAAGGGCAACTGGGCCCAGATTGCCCAGGAGTAAAGTTAGTTACCGGCCGTGACAGGAATCAACAAGTATCAAGTTAAAAATTGGTAGGATTGTGAGCACTGTGGTCTCTTTTTGCTTTTTGCGGCACCCAAACCCCACCCCCACTTGGTCCAGGTGAAAGTGGGCCCAATTTGCCCATGAGTAAAGTTTTTGACCCGTGACTGGAATCAAACTCTAAGTTGGTATAGTCGGGAATATTTAGGTCTAGATATGTAATTCGGTTGTTCCCGACCCCCCCCCCCCACACACCCTCCTGTTCATGGGTAACTGGGCCCAGATTTTCGGTGAATTAAGTTCGTTTATGACATGTATCTAGCTTAACTCTTGTGTACTTGTAGATATAAATGTATAGATGCGGATTTTGGTGTAACAGCAACAAATAAGACCACGCGGTGTACTTTAATCCTCATTGATGAGTTAGAAACTGGACGGTTTTGTCATATGATCGATGATATGCCGATCTTGATGAAGTTGTGACAAGGGGGGTATCGGGCAATAAAACGATTTGGTTTTATTACACTTGTTATTGCCTTGCTAATGGAAAAGAGGTTTAAAGTGTCGGACTGGTTCAGTACTGAAACACATACCGTTCTTGCAAGATTTTGAAGATCTTCTTTGGATTTCTAAATGCGGTTTGGTTAAACTTTTAAACTGGGATGATTTCAAGATTTTGAAGATCTTCTTTGGATTTCTAAATGCGGTTTGGTTAAACTTTTAAACTGGGATGATTTCAAATTAGGTTGTTTGAATATTTGTTGGTCATTGGGGATGTGAAATGTCCTGGTTCTAACGCGTTTTGTATATAAGATGTAAGAAACATTTTACTTTAACACTCCACGTCTGAGCGCTTGCGCACTTGTTAGTTTATTTTTCTGCAATAGCTTAGTTGCTAAATATTTCAAGCGTAGAGGGACAAGCACAAACAGGTACCGCAAATCCAGAAGAATAAGTTATAATTGATTATCTGTGGATAATGGATAAAAGAAGTAACGCATTTTTATCGAGTCTTTCAAGTAAATAAGTGATGTGTAACTAGACTGTCGGATCTCAGCCCTATTCGATTAAACTTAACTTTTCCTGTGTATTTCCTTGTTCTTCCCCTCCGCTCCTTAGACCAGCTACCCACTCCAGCAGGGCCGTATCCAGGAATTTATTTGGGGGGGGGTTTTGCTCGCGGAATTTATTTCGGGGGGGGTTTTGACCACGGGTCGGACCAAAAAGTACAAAAAATACATAGATCAGAGGTTAAAACCTGCAAAAAACTATTGCTTTTGTGGGTTTCGGGGGGGGTTTGAACCCCCTTACCCCCCCCCTGGATACGGCCTTGCACTCCAGTCTTCTAAAAATTGTGCCGGTGCCTAAGGTGACTGTTTGTTTTGGTCTAAAGTGGGGACTGTGTCGGACATCGGTTGCCTTTGTGTCGGGTGGGATTAGGTACGTCGCTGTCAGAAATTTCGTACCGTTTAAACAAAGATGCGTAGTTTCAATACGCTCTTCATAAAATCCAATACCGAATTATCGCCAGATGTGCTAGAGGAACAATAACAATCACACGTGAGAACGGGGGACAAGTTATCGGAATGGAGAATGAGTGATTAGGCTTTCGGCTCACACCGACCCGCTAATTAGCCCCGTCGGAAAGTGGTTCAGCAGTCAGCAATGATGTCGGAAGCCAAAATTGACAAACTTGATGTAGACTGATAAAACAGAGTTGGATTGAGAACAAACAGAGGTAGAGGCATTTTATGAAGTTTCAAGTATGGCTAGGCCTAAGACAATTTGGAAATGGCCAAACAAATCCGGATAAACGTATACCACGAAGTAACATGTCATTGTTTACTTTATGCCAGCGCATCTAGCGGCCACAAAAGAACTAATCTGGATGTAATTTTATGAAGAGCGTATAAGTGTTAGATAACACACTATCTGTTGACGTTACTGAGAAATTGTGTCATGACCTTCGACATCTTATATAACGTTTGGATTCGTTGGAAGCGTTGTTCGGACAGGACAAAATTGCGTCATATTTACCTAGCGAAGGTGTTTTCGTTGCACTCCGTGCTGTCATATTTACCTAGCAAAGGTGTTTTCGTTGCACTCCGTGCTGTTTCTGGTCTTTTTTCACCAGTAGCCGGTTCCTCTTCTTTAAAATTTAACTGAAAAGCCAATTTGATTTCATATCCTGAATTCCAATACACTGAATTGTTTTGACTCTTCTAAGGGATTTCTTTTTTTCCATCTCGGGCTCTAGTAGTGACGTTCAGAATATGTGCTGCTTGCACGACAAGTCAAAATTCATCCAGCCGCGGGGGGGGGGGGCGCAACAGGGGGAAGCTTATGATCACGTCTGAGAGATGATCAAGGCGAGAGGTGAGGGCGTCTGAGAACTGCAAGTAAAATATTTTAAACAGAAAGATACAACGACGTAGAGGTACGGCTAGTCCGTAAGAATAAGTTCATTTGATAAAATCGATTATTCGGAAACAACGAAGTAACGCATTTTCATTGGGCCTTCAAACCAATTTAAGTGAATAGATGATGGACAACTAGAATGTCGTCTCTCAGCCCTTTCGGTTAAATTTTAACGCGTTTTTCGTCTCATCAGGGACCCATAAATTTCCTGTAGTGACTCGCCATTCAGGGGGCTTGTCAATAAGAGATTTCTGATGCGCTCTTGACCGAGCGTCAGATAGTTCGAGAAGTACCCACGGGGATAAAATATTGCCTTGAGGGAGGAGTCTCTTTGGTCTCACGTCGAAGGAGGCCCGGGATTGGCTCTATCTGAGCAAGAAAGCCGATTCGACCCAAGTGGAATTTTCGGAAACTAGGTGACGCTCGGGCAACATAGTAACATAGAAGCATAGGAAATGACAAGCCCCCTGAATGGCGAGTCACTACAGAAAATGTATGGGTCCCTGGTCTCACTGATGATTTTACTAGAACCGACTTCCCGAACGAATACGACTTCCCGAACGAAAAACTTCCCGAGGAATAACCAGACACTGGTGAGTTCGAAAACGCGTTATAAGACTGGGGAGTCACCAGCGAATACAAAACGCCTTATAGGTAAAACCAGAGACCACCGGTGATTGCTCCCGGGACAAAGAACGTAGCTTTTGTCAGAAAGCAGCTACACTATCAGGAGTCATTTCGTTCATTCATTTCATTTAATCCAGTGCTAAAAATCTGTTTTTAATCAGCATGACATACATCGACATATTAAAAAAAACATACACGAAAAATGCTGCGGCCGGAAAAGCTTTGTACAGGGTTAAACATTCTGGTAGACATTTAGAAACTCGTTTTGATCAGCGCATAATCAGTGAGACAAGTGAATACAAGTCAGCGGAAAATAAATAACAAACAAACAAAAATCAAAAGAAAACAGGAAAACAGCCGATAGAAATATTTATTTCAACCCAAGAAACTCACTAGAACTCCGAAACAGAACTGGAAAAGATTTTTAGATAATATATCAAATGGAAGACAATTCCAAAGCTTTATTGCTACATAAATTGGGGAACGTTGGGCAAAAGCAGAATGGAAAAGAGGAAGTTCAATTGATAGGTTGGACTTGCGAAGGGAAGTATGGGAAGAAGGAGCTTTCGGAAGATGCTTTTCGCTTGGATGCTCATCCTTGTGTTAATGTCAACTTCGGTAATCTTCCCGATCAGAATAGCACCAGGAAACCGTTTCAGTTTCAAGTCTGTGAAAATTTATTAAAGTTTAACTGAAAAGCCAACTCATTTGTGTGTCATTTAATTGGATACACTGAATTATTTGGATTCTGCAAAGGGATTTTTTTTATTTTCCACTATCTGCTCTAGTTATGAGGCACAGAATATCTCCAGCCGTCCCCACAGCGTAAATTCTACTATGACGCGGGAAATTTTAATCTCAACACAAATGCGGCTTTTCAGTGGGCAGTGGTGAGATTGGTGAAGATGGCTTAGTGCCTGAACAAAAAAAACTGACAAATCTTTCTCGTAGGCATACAGCAAAAATACAAGCGCATAGCGGCTATCACACGGAAATTCCACTATTGGAAATCGATTATTCGTGAATAGCGGAACAACGAAGTAACTCATTTTCAGCGGGTCTTCAAGCCAACCTAAGTGAATAAATGATGGGTAACTAGATTGTCCTATCCTAGCCCTTTTCGGTTAAACTTTAAGAATCTCAAAAATAAATCTTCGTTAAATTTGACACAGGTTTCGCTTCAGTTTTCCCGTGTATTGTATATGAGTGGCCAGGTTTGCTTTTAGTTCATTAGATGACAACATCAGTAATAACAAACGATATCAAGCCTCTTCGTGGTGTTCATCTATTCTTTTCCAGGTATTGACCGCTGATGTGCCACCAACGGAAGCAACCCCGACGCCACCACCCGCCAATCCTCTCAACATCGGTGGGACCACCACTTTCCCCGTATCGCAACCCTCAGTACTTCAAGCAACATTCGGGTCGGGGGAGCCCCTTCATGTCACCGCTCCGGAAGCTACGCCAGTTGAAGAGCCTGGGATTTCCGTTACCACGCCCCTGCTCTTACCAGGCTTACCACCGATAACGGTAAGCGCATCCTTACCAACAAGCGCCCTGGAGGGCCTGAACCTAGAAGACGATCATAATCCGTACAAGCCTCCAGCCCCCATTGATCTGTCTATGTTTAGTTCTACGCCGACGCAAGTGCCAGCTTTGAATACTTTCCAGCAGAGTGCTAGTTCGTAGGATAATAAACAAATCTAGGAGCAAGGGCCCATAATAATTCGTTCATAACTTAGTTATTCAAAATGGTCTTCCACTACAGTCTTTTCGGATTCAACGAATGTTTCAGGCGAGCTTGTAGTAGCTCATGCCATGTTTTCGTATTGTATTGTTATTACTATTTTTACCATTCTTTGATAGAGAGATCTTCTTCCCTTTGTCAAAAGTATTTTTTGTCCACTGCCTGGCCTGGCACTGGCGTCGAAGGAAGTTCATTGTGATTTCCTTTGACAAAAACAGTTTACTTTACTTCTTGTCGTAGCCTGTGTTGCCACTGCTCGCAGAATTCTTCGATTTGTCACATGTTTTCGGCTTCTCCCCAGATTCACAGCTGTGAAAACACTGGAAATCGCACTTATGGCGAAAATGTCGCAAATTCTGCGATTTCAGTTCATTTTGACCAATTTCAAGGCAACTCTTTTCAGGAAAAAGGATTTATTTGTTTTATGAATATTACTTCCTGTTATAAGCGTAGATGGAACATCAAAATGTACGATTTTTTTTTTACCGAAAACGAATAAACAATTTTAGGCGCCAGAATGTGACAGATTTTTTGCGGCCAAATTTCACAGGTTCCGTCAGAGAAAAGTGGCAACACTGGTCGAGACTGCGAGTTAATCCAGCAGGGAAATCGATGAAACTGTATAGGCCGAGAAGAAGATCGATTTTGAAATAAACTGAAACTGAAAGATCGCCACTTCTAAATAATTATGAACAAGAAACCATGGGCCCTTGCTAGGAGGGATTAATAGAAGCTTTGAGGGTTCGGGTATGGTATGGTTCGCACGTCCAACGTGTCCAATAGTTGGTAAGCACCACACTGTCAGGAGTTTGATTACAAATAACTTTGCCTATCTTTGTGTTAAACGTCCTGAGAATATGTCTGTTATGACCCTTTGAAATTTTATCTTTTCGCGAAACTCATAACGTTTTCTCACGAGGCTGCACAAACTCCTTCTAAAGGCGTATTCTCGCCGCTCCCCGAGGACTCCACTTGAGGAGTCCCCGCGTTTTTGTTTGTCCCGGGGACCCACTCCCCGTATTCTCGCGAGTCCCAACGGACGGGGAATGCTCCGATTATCATCACCATCATCAAAAAGGACTCCCTTTCAGTTTTGTAGGGGAATCAATTTTTGCTGGTGTTGGTGCAATATAAAATTAATTAAAAATGATCAGAATAAACTAAACCAAAAATAAATTGGATCCAGACTACTTCTGTCAGCTGCATATTTTTATTAGGAACAAAATCCGTTTTAGAAGCATTCCCCGTGTTCTCGCTGTTTTCTGTACGCGGAGTCCGCGTGGAGTGAGTCCATGTATTCTCGCCGTTCCCTTCGATTCCCCGAGGACTCCTTGGGGAACGGCGAGATTACGCCTTAAATGTTACCAAACTTCTAACTGTGTGGTCTGTTGTTCTATAGTAAGTGATATCAAAAGTGAAAGGATAAACCTCCGTTAGGATGTAGTATAGCAAAGTAGGAGTTAATAATAAGCTCAGACAATTTGCATCTTGTATTTGACAGCTTTTCGAATTTTGTTCTGCCAGTTATTGCAGTTTAACACATTCTGGGAGGTGGTTCGTTTTTTTTCAATTTTTGTTTTTGCTTAAGACGGACATAATTGTGTGTGTTGAATATGGTGGCTTTCTGAATGGTTGTTATGTTCTTTTTGCAGATTACATTTTATCTATCTACACTCGTGCAGCATACGGCTTTTGTAGTAGGGTTTAGCTCAGGCGTAAAAGTGCGAAAGTACCAGTTACTGGCGCAACAGGAGCCTACCGACCAGAGGCGTCACTACTAGGGGGGGGACGCCCCCCCCCCCCAATGTTGTCGGCCAGTCGATGAGTGGCCGCGATTTTTAGTAAAAACAGTCGATTTTTTTCTTGGAAATATAATTTTTTCTTAGAAACAGTCAAAAACAGTTGGTTTTTCGTAAAAATAGTCGTTTTTCTTAAAATCAGACGATTTTTCGTCAACACAGTCGTTTTTGTCTCAATAATAGTCGTTTTTATCCGCAAAAATAGTCGGTAAAAATGACCAGCCAGTTGGTAAATACCTTGTCCCACCCAAACATTTTGGCAAGAAACGCCTCTGCTACCGACTAGCCTATCTGGAGGACGGATCGATTTCAGGATATCATGCCACGCTTGTGAAGGGGGCAGAAACCGAATTATTTTGAAATTTCGTGAATGAAGCTTATGCTGGGAACTTTTGCTGTTTTTTGCTCAGTTGCTTTTGCACACTCTAACGGCCCGGTTACGGCGTCCAAAGTGTTGTATTACTGTCGTTACCGTCCGAGGTATCCCAACAAAAGATAAAGAAATTAAAAATGGAATTGCAACAAGAAAGCTTTATTTCGTTTTTTCTTTTAGAAGGAAGCTGAAACAGTTGGCTCGTAGCTAATATTAAAGAACGAATCTTACTGGAAATGATCTTTTTACGATGAAAGGGCTCAGCAGTATCGTTTTTCTAAAATAACATTACTTTCCCCGTGAAATAAAGTCATTTTCTTGTTAGCGTTTGTCGACTCTATCCATCCTTCCCGCTCTCCGACGCGGCGGCTGGTCGCACAGTATTTGGAAACTGAAAGCGCGCCGTGGTAAAAAAAAAAAAAAAAAGTAGGAAAACCAAGCAAAACAAAAGAAGTCCGAAATAGCACCTGATGGTCTATTATGTCTTCCAAAATGAAAAACAACACTTTGAAGCTTTTCATATCCCTATGTGCGAAGGAGTTGTCGGCAGACTTTGAAGCTTTCGACGAAGTTTGCATTGCGTAAGTTGCAATATTCGGCTCGGTCGAAAAGTCTTATAGGTACAAAACGAAACAATGGCGAAAGGCGGGGATTTCAGAAGCTTTTCTCCGTAAGGGAGCCAGGGATAATTTCAAGGCACAATAAGCAAGAGGGGTCCTTTAAGTTCTTGTTTTATCATTCCCGTTTGACTGTTTAAGGGGTGAAAAGGATGGGTTCCGACCCCCCCCCCCCCCTCCCCGGTACCACCTCCTAAAACTAAAAATCGGCCATTGGTGACCAATAGCCCAGACCGGAGATCGGCAAATTATTTATTTTTAAGAATATGAACATTAATAACATCAACATCATAACTTCAAGTCGGTTGAATACTTCAGACGAATCTTGCTATAGATCTGTTAGACAATAGGCATGCTCTTCAGTGATCGCGGAAAATAGTGGCCAACTTCAGGTCTTCCGCTTCAAGAAAACTGATTGGGGCATAGGGCTTATTGAAAGCCCACAAACATGCCATCGGATAGCAACTGACCGTGGCGATTCACAACTTCAAACAGCACTACCGCGCTGCTCACTTCACAAAGCCTCTTTCATAGCCCCCGTCGCACTGGGGGATTGTCCCGCGTATGCTTCTAATCTTACACGATGAACTTGGGTGGCAGTGTAGTAACATAGTCTTCGTCGTCAATGCTGTCGTAGGCAGGAGGGGGGATATCCACGACGAATTCATATGGAGGGGGCGGATCCCTGAAGAGGAAGGCGGACTGGTCGGTGACGGAAACGGAAAGGGATTGGCGTGTAGTGGTGCGAGGATAGGCGGTTTTCTTTCGCTTTCTAGAGCAAAGGGCCTGGCAGGTAGTGAAGATGATGATGAAGGCGACGAAGATACCGACAGCCAGAAGGATCCCCTCGATGGACTTGTAAGCGTCCGAGTCTGAAAGAAAGTGTGAGCTAGTGTCGTGACGTTTTTCCTACGACATAACAAGACCAAAGGATCGATGGGATCCAAGTGTGGAATACTTCTATTTATTTATATATATGTATATGTAACCCGCCAAATGCACGTGGTGACAGCGGAGTAAAAAAATGAAGAAGAAAAACAGCACCGAGTATAAATCACGAGGAGCTGGAATACGTGATATGCATAGTAGAGACGCCGACGTCCAGTGACCGAATGACATCGTGGACTCCGGAACAGTAGAGGATGTAACGAACTCAAAATGCGTTGTATGTTTGTCCAAGCGCTTTCCGGTTGTAGCGCCTCGGTTGGGACAAAGACAACTTTATGCAATTGAATCAAACTGGAGGTATCCTGAGCTATAGCCGAACAAGTCTTGGAGAGCGTGTTTTTGGGATCCCAAATCGATAGTTACGGTATACCTAGGATTTCATTAAGTTTGTCCGTCCGTCCTTCTGTCTGTCCATCTGTTACCACGATAGCTCTTGTAGGGGTTGAGATCAAACGTGGTGGGAGGATCGTTTGTGTCAAAGGACAGGTCAAATTCATAGATGACCCCGTAGCGGTATAGTTAGGTGTGGTGGAAAAGGTTTCGAATTAAGGGGCAAAATAAGTTTTTTTTTTAAACTAATGAGATGTAGGGGTAGTGAACATGCTGAATCGATGTCCGAAACTTCTTTTCCGGCTAAAACCGGAAAACTGGTAAAAGTACGAGTTGTATTAGAGGTTCGGTATAGGGTAAGTAGACACGCCGAGTCCGTTTTTAAACTGAAAATTATCACGAAAATTAGTTTCAGATATGGATTTAGCATGTCTCCTTACCCCTAAATCTACTATCGCATTAGCTTTTAAAATAATACAATTTTGTCAGCCTTAATTTTAACCCCTTCCGCCACCCCAAAATATAGGGCTAAGGGGTCCATCTACGAACTTGACCACTACTTTGACCCAAAGGATCCCCACACCAAGTTTGAACAAAATATCTCAAACCCTTCGAGAGTTATCGTGCTAGCAGACGGGCATAGGTCGAGTGGTTGCTCACTCGCTGGGCACCACTGTACACCCTCCCTGGGCACCGGCTGGGCACCGGGCACCACTGTACAACCATTTTGGGAGTGAGCACCGGCTGGGCACCGGGGTGGGCACCGGGCACCACTGTACAACCATTTTGGGAGTGAGCAACCCCTCGGCATAGGTGTAGTATGCGAGGTCAAAGCTGTCCCGTCAGCCCGTCACTAACGGTTTGGGATCCTTAAGAAGGCAGGAGTAATTCAAGACAACCTGAGGTGGCAGCCTTGAAACGTATGGTGACAATACACTCGATTGACGAGCACCTTGCCTCATTGAGATACTGTCCGAACTTTCACCGTGCCATTTGAGCTTAATAGCTGAATTGGCAGACCAGAACTGTACACTTTTGACAATAGAGGGAATCACATTAGACCGCCCAAGTGAAAATCCTGCAATCCTGCACTCCAAAGTACGGCCTACAAGCTTTGACAGTTGACTTACCTTTTACCACCGGGGCTAAAGTACGTTGAGTGCCATTTTCTATTTTAAAACTTTCACTGGTAAAAGTGTCCATATACTTGCGAATTAACTTGGAAAGTAACCACTGAACTTTCGGAAGATTCTGGAAGCTTGAACATCAAACTTTTTGAACAGACAAGATTCTTTTCACGCCCGATCTCTTACTTTTATACTAGGAGAGATAGATGATAAAACGTCAATGAAAATATTTACAGTTGGATTTATACGTTTATCTTTCGTATTGTTTTGTATACGGAGTGACGCAAGTTCCGCAGTAAATCAGACCATGTTTGTTTGAATCGCATTATGGAAAAAAACGAAACGTGATAAATCATTCATGTACTGTCACGCTTTCAAGTGTTTATGTTTTTTTTTTCATTTGCATCAACTGTATTGTATTACAGAATGTGTAACTACACAAAAGGGATATGACCTACGCTGAGGATGTTGGCCTTACGAGAAAAGATAAGCTTCGAATGGAGAACTTATTTCCCACCGGTTTGTTAAAGCGCAGAGGGTACACGATTTAATTTGCTCTCTTTTTTATATTACCGAAGCTTGAAAGCTTTCTACAACCTTTCGGAAACACGTTAAATCACAATGCCTTCTTTCTATCTGACTACAAGTTTCGGTATGGCTTACATATACCAGCTGGTCAATTTGGGCGTGACTGTGTGCGAGTCAAATCACCACCAACCGTTCAGGCAGACTGCACAGAGTCAGAATGAATTGGTTCAACGCAATCCATTTTGTCGTCATTGGACTTCACTGCGTAAGAGAAACTGGAGGAATAAGGTGTTCCTGGGTAGCATCTCGGGCTAAACAAGACCAAGGGTTTCGATGGGATCCCAAAAATTCAATATTTGATCCAGACAACTAGGTTTTGTCTTTTTACTCTTAAAGTTTATAAACAGATTAAGGCCAAATAGCTAATCATCTGAGAAAACCAAGCTCAGATATGGATTCAGCATGTGTGTTTGTGTTTACCCCTATAAGTCATACCTATTTAGACGAAACCGATCGAGAGTTCATGCCTTACTTCTGCCAATTTTCCGGTTTCGGTGAAACCCGGATTTACTTGTCTGGCGAAAAAATTAAGCTCAAAAACGAATTCAGCGTATCTCCTTATCCTTTATCCAACATCTAATCAACGTCAAATAAAAATTTAGCTTATAACAAATTTTCCGGTTTCAGCCGGATTCCGGACAAACTATATGGCCGGCTAAAGGATGATTGTCATACACGGATTCAGCATCTCTTCTTACCCCTAAATCGGACATCTAATCAACTACAAATACAACTTTTGCTTTTAACAAATTTTCCGGTTTGGGGCCGGATTCCGGGTGAACTAATTGTCCGGATAGAAAATCATTTTCACATAAGTATTCAGCATGTCTTCTTACCCCTAACTCGAACATCTATTCAACTTCAAATAAAACTTTTACTTTTAACAAACTTTCCGGTTTTGGCCGGATTCCCGGCGAACAACTTGTCCGGCGAGAAAATGGTATGGTTTTCGTATTCGTGTTCAGCATGTCTTCTTACCCATTGATCGACTATCTCATTAGCTTTTAAAAATATTTTGTTTGTCCCTTTGTTTGAACTTCAACCCCCACCCCTAAATGTAGGGCTACAGAGCCCATCTACGAACTCGATCTTTCCCTTGACCCAAAGGATCCTTACACCAAGTTTCACCAAAATTTATCGTTCCCTTCGAGAGTTATCGTGCTCACAGACGGACGGACAGACGGACAACTTTTGTGATGTCATAGGTATCCCTCCACTTACGTTTTGGGATCCCAAAAACTAGCAGTCAAATTGCAATATTATCGCTAAAAAATGCCGTCGGTTAGTCTTAGTCTTATTCCCAAGCCTGTCAAGCACGCTTACCTTCCAAAACGAATCTTGGCATTCTGACGTAGTGCTAAACCAGAGCAAAATAACACTGGGGAGTAGTGCCAAGACTTCAAAGAAGTGACACACACTCGTATAGCAGCGACACTACACCACTAGCGATGGTGAACGTCCCAACTGAAACTCATTCAGTCATTCACTAGCGCTGGCTCCGATAACTTCATATTCTGAAGAAAAAAGAAAAAAAAAGACCGCGCCTTTGCTTTACTAGAAATTTCTAAACCCGCAAGTTTGCCTCGCTTTAAATGCCGCAAGCGTAGTGGGCCGCGCCACGAGTGTGGCCCGTTTGTAAAGCGTAGAAAGCATAGGTCTTGGCGCTATTCCCTATTTTGCTCTGTGCTAAACTATCGCAGATAGACGCGTGAGACTTCCGCGCCTAACTTATTTTCCCTGAGAGAAGTCCCTTCAGCCCAAGCTGACTACGAACCAAATTTGGTTTAAAATTTCGAGTTTCAGCCAAATTTCAGGTTTTAATAATAATATTTTCTAATTTATATATATTTTCATTCGGTGGGGGGGGGGGTCACCACGGGGGTTTTAGTACCGGGAAGTTTTGGCGGGGGTTTTGTCCGGGGAGGTTTTCCCTAGACCAATTCTTTCGCCTAGACATTTCAACCCTTCTTGGCAAGGGTCCTCAGAATATCTGCGGCCGTCGTCACAGTGCAAAATTCTACTATGACGCAGAAAAACTGAATCTCAATACAAACGCGGCTTTTCAGTGGTCAGTGATCAGCTCGAGGAAGGTGGCTCACTGCTTGAATACTTATTTTTCGTAAATCGTTTTCGTCAAGCATGCAACACAGACACAAGTAGATAGAGGTACCACAAATCAGAGGGAAATTCCACTATTTGAAGATCGATTATTCATGAATAGCTAAAGAACGAAGTGACGCATTTTCATTGGGTCTCCAAGCCTCTTTAAGTGAATAAGTCATGGGTACCTAGATTCTGCTATTACATTCCTTTTCGGTTAAACTTTAAAAAAATATTTTTTTTGCCCCTTAACTTGAAACCCCCTCCCCCACCCCTAAATATAGAGGTACAGAGCCCGTCTACGAACTTGTCCTGTACTTTGACCCAAATAATCCTCAGACCAAGTTTGAACAAAATATCTCAAACGCTTCCAGAGCAATCATGCTAACTGACGGACAAACTTTCTGAAGTCATAGGTATCCCGTCACTAACGTTTTGGGATCCCAAAAATCAAACGCCAACGGTTAGGCTACAAAGGCTTTCGTTATTTCGTCTATGCAAAAATATTCGCGTCTTTTGTCAAGCTACCTTGACAAACAACGTTACGTAAACTGAAAAAAGAGAGGATACAACAAAAGTAATCCCTCGATTTGAAGCATCCGCCTTCTGATTCGCCGGAACGTGGTGCTGATTTGAGCCGTGCTGGACTCGCCAAGTACGAAGATTAAGACCCCAGGACCTCTGTATCGGAATTTATTACTGAAGGCACTGAGATCAAAGTCCCTTGTGGACAAGCTTTCGTTAAAATTGCCCTACTTTTACTTGTAGAGAAAAACACGTCGATAATTCAGGGATTATTCAATCAAAACAGAATCCCCTGAATCCTCAGATAAACACAAATAACGGATAGCAACACGGGAATGTGAAAGCTGGAAGAAACATATTGCGAAATAAGCTTTCAGAATAGACTGAAGTCCAGGTCAGATCACTTATAAGTACGTAAGCATCCTTTGGGAGGAGAAAAAGAAATATCAAGTAAGATACTAGCGCGTCATTGTCTAGTCGACATCGGTGGCGCAAAAAGATTTGCAGTTTCGTTACAACTGTGCTTTCAAGGGACGATGAGGACGTCCAGATTTCCACGAATTCGCGCCGCACTCGGCTTAAATCATTAGCCAGTAATATGAAGAAAGCTAAGAAGCGAGGGGTTGCCCACTCTCGATTTTAGCGTACAGCAAGTGCCCGGCACCGACTGACATTAGCCGGCACCGGTTGCCACATGTTAAAACGTTAAAATAAAGAAGCGAAATCACTCAACTTATGGACGGCACCGCTAATTTCGGTCAGTGCCGGCCGGTGCCGAGATAGGGTGTACAGCAAGTGCCGGGGAGTGGGTAACCCCTCGCTAAGAAGTTTACGCAGTATATAGAGCATCGAAGCTTCTTGAGATGAGGGGGTAATCCGTTAAAAAAAAAAGAACAGAACGCTTGCAAGAAGGACTTGAGTGTTACCAAGCACAAATAATCCAATAGAACCTCGGTCGTTGGTCCCATGCAGCAACTAAGGATACCCCGACAAAACTGAGCGGAGCTAGAGGTACTTGCTGAGCTTTGAGTTGATACACTACTTCCCTCTTCTCCGCTGCACATGCCAGGGGAAAAACTGTAGCAGGCCTGGAGGACCCGCTCTGCAGCGCGTCACATGTGACGTCACAATAGTAGACAAGAAATCGGCTTTTACTTTCGAAATTTTTTCTCCTGGACTAAAAGGAAAGGGGCCTGCAATACATAGCTGTGCTGTGTGTAGAGGTAACGAATTGTAATGTTCCGCGTAGCTCATTTGCATCGGACAGTGCATCTGAAATCGACTCGACTCCGCATGGTCGTATTACAAAGATACGGGGACGGATGTTCTGGTTCTTTTATTTAGACACCATCGTCCAGACTATCGGGCCTTAAAATTTTTAGTCTTCATTACATCCCCTATTCATGTTTTCGACTAACAAAGATGCAGGAAGATCAATTTTCTACGTCGTCTTGTCACAGGATCAAACTCCAAACACTCGATGAAGAAATAGGACGATGCCTACAGAATTTCCAGTTTTCGTCGTATTCCGAAGATAGTATTAACCTTGCAGAAAACAAAAGAAAGGTCGATTCAACATGTTAGCTTACTCAACCAACAGTCGACACTATAAACCGCTTATCCAAGCAATCATACGAATAAACCAAAATTCGTTTTTTTTCGGATTCTGGCCGATCAGTGGTCCAGCAGAGAAAAGTAAGTAAAGTAACCTGATCCAGCGTGTTTCCTATCCCTATTTCGACACTGATTTCAAACAAAAGTTTTACTTTTACATATTTCTGGTGTTTGCCGGATTCCTGTCTCCTGACATATCGACTATCTCAATTTTTTTTTTTTGCGCCTCAAGCGGCCCTCCACGTCTCTGAATATCAGGCTACCCCAAAATATGCGATGCTTTGACCAAAAGAATCCTCATACTGTCCTCATACCAAGTTATAACAGACGACGGAGTACGAACAGATGGGACGGACAAACTTTACGAAGTCATAGGTATCGTACCACTAACATTTTGGTATTCCAAAGACATTAACCCTTTCAGTCACGACTTTTTTTCCGTCGATGGAAAATTCTGAAAAGTTGACAGCATGACACCTTAGGGTACCGAAGTATGATATATTTTTTTCAGATTTTTCAGATAAACCTTTCTGTGTTTTCTGGCATGTCCTCAGATGAGGACAGTGTGATAAGCTATGTAGTTTTTATAACACTTTCTTTCCGCATTCGGCTCAAGTGACATTTATAGCTCGCTTTTCTGTCAGTCCGTCGGTCCGGTGATCGCGAGTTATGGTTAGGTTGGGCAGGGATGAAGAAACTCGTCAGGTATATTAGGGACCTGACCAGGTCGGCTTGGAAAGTGTAACTTTCCAGATCCGACCATCCAGGGGGAGGGGAGGGGTAATCGAGAATCTTGTGGCATGCATACATTTCGAACGAGTTATCCGATCTTGATGAAACTTGATCGTTCTTAAGAGCACATGCCCCAGATGTTGTATTCCAGGTCCGGACTGCATTCCGTAATTGTGGGGGGAGGTGGAGGGGAGTACCGGATTTGCTTGTGGCATGCATTGAATGGAAGGATCGGGACAGGACATGACGGAAGATAAGTGAGTTGACAAGCAAGCTAGTGTGCTTGCAGATGGGCTGGGATGATAGAAACATGTCAGGCTTATTAGGGACCTGACCAGATTGACTTGAACATTGTAACATCCCACATCCAAACATCGTGGGGGAGTGGAGGGAGGGATAATCCGGAATATTTTGGCACGCCTAACTGTCGAATGAGTTACCCGATCTGGATAAACTTTGATAATTGACAAGAGCACACCTTCCTGATGTTCTGTTTCAGGTCCGGACTGGATCCGGAAACTGCGACGGGGACTAGAGAGGCAGAGGGAAAATCTTGTGCGCGTTCAGAATAAATGAATCGGGTCAGGACTTCGGAGGAAGGAAAAACACAAGCCCCAGTCATATCATTTCTGTAACAGGACCAGATCCAGACACTTTTGGGGGATCCAGAAATCTTCTAACATGTAAAAATCTCGAACGAGTGATCAGAGGATGTTTAGTTATACAGTTCCGGACAGGAGTCTCTCCAATGAGAGGGGGGGGGGGGGTCAGAGGGGGTCCGGAAAATCTTGCGACACACTTAGGGTGGCGAGATGGGGACGGAACTTGGTGGGCAGGACGATAACATGCTTTAGGGGAGCTTGAAAAGGGTTTCGGTAGACCTATTTGACCTCCACAGTGCGAGCCTTAGCTGATCTATAGGCTAACTGCCCTTGCAAGTGCCATATGAGCTTTTAGCTCTTGTTGAAGTTGCAAAACTGCACTATACCTCCCTATTCATATTGTTAACGGTTTGAAAGCAAATCGAAACATTTCTGTTACAACTTTTGTTTATTAGCTTGATGAAATTAGCAAGAAAAGAAACGCAGAATTACACGCCGCTTGCTCAGTTTGTTGGAAGTTGATCACGCTGTACTCGTATGAGGACACGTACTTTGAGAAAAATCGCCTGCCCTCTAGTGTTAACGTAGGCAATCCATTTTTGACCAGCAGATGCCCTGACTTATCTTGACCAATAATCAGTTGACAAATAGGGTATCGGTTTCCCCTGTATTCGTACACAGAGGCTGAAAGTTTACCTGGTTCTGAAATTTTTTGATCTTGATGCATCCCTCAGTTTCAGATTTTTATATAAAATAGAGTCTTGAAGCTAGGACTTCCAATTTTTTTGGAGATCATTCCTCGACCAATGACACTTCTGAAATGCTTGATACAATGTCTAATTACTTGTATCCTACGACACTAGGTGGCATATAAAGGCATGTCCTCAACCGAGGACATAGTGACTGAAAGGGTTAATAGCTTAAGTTAATAAGTTAAGTTAAAGGGTTAAAGGAACAGAAAACTTGACTCAAACTTGACACGGGAAGCTAGCTAACATATCAAGAAGGTACCCTGAGTCGATATTGAGAGTAAGAAAAATCTCGTTACGACCATTGCAGTTTCCCGGCAGTTTCCGAGAATTCGACTTTGAGCAAAAGGTTTGCAAAAAGCAAAAGGTTTGTGTGCCGCGACTAGGAATCGAACCCCGGCCGCCTAGTCGGGAAGTCGTTACTCTGTAGTCTACATGTAAAAAGGCGAACTTTTACAGTACATGAGTGCATAATTACAGTGCATAAGGGGCAAGGGCCTGCCAGCTAGCTTTGGGAACACTAAGGAGGGCGTTCGAGACAGTTCGAGATGACAAAGAAGGGGGGGCCTGTCGACAATAAGACCCTGTATGTTTATCCACGCCCCCCGTTGGGATTCGATGGCCGAAAGTTGCGTAGTCAAGTTTACTGTTCCTTTAATAGACGGGACGTAAATAGCGACGTATTCTCGATTACGCGCGTATTTACGCGCGTAAATAGCGACTGAAAATAATCCAAAAAACAGCCGCTGATCGAGAATCGGCCGCTGTTTCGACCCACCGATCGGGAGAAACTGAAATCCTTTGGGGCTTTGGAATGTAACCTTTGATGACTCTGGGGACAGTGAACAGTCTGTAATTAGGGGAATTGGGTCAAACTTTGAGAGCTTTGGATCAATCCAGTTTGAATTCAGTTAGACCAAAGTGAACATATCATGAATTCATGACATTTAGCATCCAAGGATTACTAAATTATTTCGAAAAAAAAGGTACAATAATTTTCTAATTACAAAATCTTATATTCTGTTTATGTCTGATATTTATTTTTGTTTTTTGGCATGAAAAAAAAATAATCTTGGTTGAATAATTAATATAATTTTTCCATTCAACTTTCATTCAAAAGCGACTGAACAAGCTAAATAATTGCTCCTATTTTTTCTGTTTATTATTAATTATGTTTTATGCTATCATTTAAAAACTAAAACATTTCAATGATTTTTAATTGCTTTTTAACTCAAAATTGCCAAGTCGCCTGAAATCTGTCAATATTCAGTTTGTGACTTTTTTCCAGCCTAAAGTCAACTATGCTTGACTTAAGCCCCGTCTGCATTACCGTAAACCGACCGTTTTACGGCCAACCGTTTGACCGTTACGGCAGTGAAGACGGGTCTTTCTCTACGGACGGCCGTAGCCGTAAAACGGCGGTACTGACCCCTCCGTAACCGTAAAACGGACGTAGTGAAGACTGCTTTTTTGTCAAAGTCCCATGTAACTGTTTTTCAACTGTTTTTCAAGTCACATATAAACTGTTTTTTAAATTTTAACCCAAGATTCACCTATTTGGGACTAATGTAGACCACATTTTTGCGGCTACGGACCGTCCGTAAAACGGTCGGTTTACGGTAATGCAGACGGGGCTTTAGACAAACTCACAAGATGTTTTTGTTAAGTTTGTATATTTTATTCCAAACATAAGCAATATTCGAAATTAGGATTTTCTTTTTAATTCTTCCGTCAACCCCAACCAGCTTGTTTGTCGTCTGAACAGATCAGCCGCTGTTTCGGCGCTTATTTACGTCCCGTCTGAACAAGCTATAAAATAAAATTTGGTCCCCGTCTGGTCCCGGTCCCCGATTTGTCCTGAACACAAATCTTCTTGAAGCGAGTCCGGTAACCCTATGAACGTTCTGTGTGGAAACCGGCGTTAAGTTCGAATATCTTAAAATGCTGTGAGACAAGGAAATAAAAGTCAGATGGTTTGAGATGACTACCGTTTGATGAGGGAAGCAGGCAGGACATCTCAAATACTTCATTGACCAAGAAAGTCTACCGAGGATGGTGAAATGTAGTAGAGTCCTTGTCTGTGGTTCCAAGGGTGCTGGAAAAACGGCTGTCCTTGAGCAAATCTTGTACAAGAATGTAACCAAGGAAAAGGTAGTTGTAAGACAGATTTTGTGGAATAACAAAAATAATAAGTAAGGAGCCAGGCAGCAGCGGGGTAGGTAGGAGGCCTTCTCATGTGAGTCTGTTAGGGTACAGGAGGGGTATCCAACCTCAGACAAGATTTCAAATTTCTAGTGAAGTCTTTCCTTCAGAATAATCTGTCTGGCTTAAAAAGGAACCAACAAATATGACAAACATACCAGACTGAAGCTAACTGAATGGTTTACATATTGGATAAATAAATATTGCTTCAATTTTTCTAGTTAAATATATTTTTCTTTTCAAATCAGATCACATCATTCTAATCTCACCTGGATCTACTCAAAAATGACGAAAAAAAGAGTTAGCAAAGTCAATAGGGAGAAAACAGGTTTTTAAAACATTACAAAATGGATAAAAAAAGGCACAGAATTTGAATATTTTTGGACATCTGACTTTGAAAAAGTAATATTTTGCCTCTTGACTGTCAGGACAGCTTGTACATTTCATTTAAACATTTTTGCTGCAAAAATTGAGGTAGTGTAAAAACGAGGTTGGATACCCCTCCTGTATGCATGTTTAGGACATCAGATGACATTATGCATTATGATGGTATAAATACTGCTCGACTGTACGAAGCGTGTGAGGCAAAGATGGAACTAAGGTAGCGTGGTTGAGAGTAGCGGGCGAGCGTGATGATAGTGGCGACTGGTTTCCTATGACGCGAACCTAGTCTTCCCGAAGGCAATACCAGTTCGTAGGTCAATAACTAAAGCATATTTATTGGAGCTAGTACTTACATTGGTGTTATGTCGATGAACACTTTCACTCTCTTTGCTCAGAGCTCGACTGAACTGAGAACTGAACTCAGAACTGACTTCCCAACTGCGGGTTTGGTCTTTTTATACCGATTTCTAAATTCCCTCAAGGTCCACTAACAAATAGGATTGCCTTTTCTAACGTCCTAGCGAATCTCTGTCAGACTGAAAGATTTGGGACCAACAGGGTAAGTTCGTCTAAGTTCTTTTTCTCCTCAATTGGGGAAAAGGTAATAATCTCTTTCAGTCTGGAGAAAAGCGTGGGAAAAAAGTAATAATCTCTTTCAGTCTGGAGAAAAGCGTGGGCGTTAGAGTTAGTTCGAAAATAGAGAGTTGAGAATAGAGCTTGATTAGTTGTTTTTTAACAAGATATTTCTATACCCTAAGTGTATCCTCACAGCATGCTGTATGCATGTGATTGGGGAATTGGCAATGGCATGCATTTTGTGATCAGTTGTGCTGGGTAAAATAAGAAATAATTGTGACTGTACAATCTGGAGGTAAAAACAGGCCTGTAACCAGTAGTAATCTTCAAAACTGTGTTGTCAACGCATTTTGTGATGGGCATATGGTGACAAGCTAAAGCTTGACACCAAATGTAATAATAAATAAATAAATAAGATTTGTTTTCAAAAGGTTTAAACAGTTAAGATACTTGAGAGTAAGGTCAAGAAGTAATTTTGCCTCAAATAACAACAAGAAAATGAATCAGGGTGTTGCTACCCTGTGTCTTAGCCTATCTGCTCTAGCCTTCCCCTAGTCATCAGCTTCTGCATTGCCCTGCTCGTCTGATACAATGAGTGCCTTTTAATATCTTTACATATCTGACAAGAAGTAGATGGATTTAATCATTTTTTTGCCCCTGCATAGCAAAGTGTTGTGGCTTCAAGCCCAAAGTAAACAGTTTTGTACTGCAAACACCAACTCTTTAGTACTTTAGGTAATAAACACAAATATAATCTCTGATTTTTTCCAATACTGTTACCATGATAGATGTTGTCCAGTAGGAAACGAGAGTGTGAGTATGAAGTAGGTGATGGCAAACATTTGCATTTTTTGTTGCAGGTTTTTTCTCCTACATTTGAAGACACCTACACTGTTGTCATCAATACAGACAAAGGGACCCAGGAGTCGGTTCGATTCTATGACATTGCTGGACTCACCAGCCGAAGTCAAGAAGTTCCTCGACACTTCCTATCATTAATGGATGGCTTTGTGTTAGTTTATGCTGTGAACAGTCAGGAATCCTTCAATATTGTGGATGCTTTAAAAAAAGACATTGACAAGAATAAAGAGAAAAAAGATGTAAGTTGCCAAAACTTTGAGACTATGGTTACCAACTCACTAGTACTCACAAGTAAGGTTTAACTGAAAAGCCAGCTTATTTTTATACCTTGAATTTGAAAACACTGAATTGTTTTGACTCTGCTAAAGGATGTCTTATTTTTTCACCTTGGGTGCTAGAAGTGACGTTCGGAATGAGCCCTGCTGGCCCGACAAGACAAAGTTCACCACGCCCCGGAGAGTTTGAATTTCAACAAAAGTGTGCATTTCAGTGGCTAACAAAAGAAAAATGTTCAGTTCCATATTGTAAGATGACCTTCTGAAGAAAGCCCAGCAGGCTATTACGTGTGAACCCCAAAAGAATTATTTTTCTGTAATCGTTTACCGTATTCGTTGCTAAACATTCCAAGCATAGGGGTACAAGCACATAAAGGTATCACAGATCCAAAAGAAAAAGTTCATTTCATGAAACTCAGTTAGGCCTATATAAAGAGCAGAGCAACGAAGTAACACTTCATTGGATCGTGGATCCTATTTAAGTGAAAAGTAACTGCAGTGTCGTGTCTCAGACCTATTAGGTTAAACTTTAACAAATCATTGATTAAGTTACAAGTTCTTGGATGTCTCTTAAAATTCTTACTTCATAGAAATGTGCTGTTATTTTTTTTGACAAGGGTCTCTGACTATGGGGAAGTTTCCGAGGAATGACACTTAGGAAGTGTGAATTACTGCAACCGCCTATGCTGGATGAATGCATTTCATGGAAAGGGGTCAATTCTAACCGATGAGCCAGTGAGTTATCCCCCCTTACAAGGCTGGCTGGCAGTGACACGCTTCTCTCATCCCTTTTTCCTAAGCTAACTTCGACAGAAGCAGACAGTGACACAACCAGCATGCCACAGTCTACCACAAATCCCTGACCAGTGATATCCTTATGCCCAACGCTGGTCACATCTGTGTGTACCGTATCCCTGATCTACTCCACTATAAAGGAATTCTGACTGGTTGATTTCTGAGCTTCGCTTAGATCATCACTTTTTGAATGGATTAGGGTACCCAGCATTTTAAATAGGTAACCAGCATTAGACATAGCCTGTGCCAAACGCTGGATGTACCCTGCGATTGGCACAGGCTATCCCAAAATCAGCGTTTGTGGTATGACCGGCATGCCTTACCTCTTATAACCTCGGGTAGTGTGGGGCACTGTGATGAAGCCTTCGATTCAGTTTTATGGGTGCAGGATCTACTTTGTGATATTGTAAAAATATGCAGTGTCACTTGCTCTGGTTGACCTTGGTTTTTCGCCCTCTAGGCCCCTGTCATCATCATTGGGACCAAGCTTGACCTCGTCGAAGAACGACAAGTCGACTACAGCCAAGTGACAGCCTGGGCAGCCCGTGAGAAAACAAAATGTTACGAGCTCTCTGTGTTCGATTCTGCTTCACTCAACGAGCCTTTCGTACAACTCGCCTCTAAGTTAGCCCCGCCTCCAGTGAAAAGTGGTTTTTCACAAATGGGGATGCGGGGAAAAAAAGAATAGTGCATCTGAAACTTGCAGACATCAACTGGAGGAAAAGTTGGGGACTAAAAGTTGCAGGACATGAAGCAGATTGACATGTTAGCATTACGAAGTCCCTTCCGTCCCGAAAGCCAGTGATGTAAATTTTTTACTCGGATTACTATTTGAACAAATATGCAGCTAACCAAATCAGACTTCAAGTAGAAGGTGCAAGTGCTAAGTTCAAGTCCTCTCTAAAGGTAGTGGTGCATTTTCAAGATACTTTTTTTTTTTTTTTTTACAAATTACAAGTCTTTCTGTACCTGATTTGTATTTATTTTGCGTTCTTATGATACCGATTGTCAAATTTAGGTATTAACAGCAAGAACAAATACGCAGCAGGACCTCCGTCTCCCCATCTCTGTAATACGACCATGTGGAGTCAAAGAGATTCTCTATACCCTGCCCGATGCCAGCGAGCGGAGGGTAGGAGCTACGGGGAGCATCACAATTCGTTACCTCTACAAACAGCTATATCGCAGTAAAACCCCGGAGAAGAAATTTCGAAAGTAAAAGCTGATTGGTTGTTTATCATTGTGACGTCACATGTGACGCGCTGCAGAGCTGGTCAGCACGTCTGCTGCACTTTTTCCTCTGACATGCGCAGCGGCGAAGAGGGAAGTAGTCGGTCATCAACTCAAAGCTCAGCAAGCACCTCTAGCTCAGCTCAGTTTTGTCGGGGTATTCGTAGTCGCTGCATAGGACCAAAGACGGAGGTTCTACTGGCTTGGGTCTAGGCGAAAAAAAACAAAACAGGGGAACCCCTCCCCGCCCCCCCTTACAACCCCCCTGGCAAAAACCTCCCGAATGCAAATAAACAGGAAATTTAATAAAAACTGCAGTGGAAAATCGGTTGATAAAATACAAAATCCCTTAGATGAGTCAAAACAGCTTGGTGCATTCTCACATCAGATGTAAAAATAAGCTGCCTTGTCAATTTAACTTTTAGAATATCTAAATGTCTTTTTTCTTTTTATGGCACTTGCAGCCTTTGTCCCACATGTTCGAGTTAGGGTACTTCCAGATGTGCTAGGACGATGAAACTTGGCAGGAAAATCAGGGACCCGACCAAACTAACCTAGAAGTAATCAGTTTCCCGATCCGACCATCTGGGGGGGGATTGGTGGGCCGGGGAAATTCTGAAAATTAAGGAGTTTTGTCACACTTTTTCGAGTTCGAGTACTTCCAGATGTGCTAGGACGATGAAACTTGGCAGGAGCATCAGGGACCCGATCGGACTAACTTGGAAACATTCAGTTTCCCAATCCGACCACCCGGGGGGGGGGGGGGGTGGTGGAGGGCTAGGGAATCCGGAAAATTGGAGTAGTGTGTAACTTTAGAACGGGTGATCGGATTGGAATGAAACTTAATAACTGAATAGATGGCATAGTTCTGATATCCCATTTGAAGTCCGGACCGGATTCGACAGCTATGGGGGAGTTGGGGGGGGGGGAGACCGGAAATTTCGAGAAACGGTTAGAATAGAGGGATCGGAGTGAAACTTGCTGGGAAGAACAAGCATCTGCTCCAGATAAATTGTTTATACATTTGGACTGGATCTGACCCCCGGGGGGGGAGTGGAGGGCTGGGGAATCCGGAAAATTGGAGTAGTCTGTAACTTTCGAACGGGTGATCGGATTGGAATGAAACTTAATAACTGAATAAATGGCGCACTACTGATGTCCCGTGAAGTCCGGACCGGATTCGACAGCTATGGGGGAGTTGGGGGGGGGGGGGAGACCGGAAATTTCGAGAAACGGTTAGAATAGAGGGATCGGAGTGAAACTTGCTGGGAGGAACAAGCATCTGCTCCAGATAAATAGTTTATACATTTGGACTGGATCCGGACACTAGCGGGGTGGAGGGCTGGAGAATCCGGAAAATTGGAGTACTGTGTAACTTTCGAGCGGGTGGTCAGATTGGAATGAAACTTAATAACTGAATAAATGACGTACCTCTGATGTCCCATTTGAAGTCCGGACCGGATTCAACAGCTATGGGGGAGTTGGGGGGGGGGACCGGAAATATCGGGAAACGGTTAGAATGGAGGGATCGGAGTGAAACTTGCTGGGAAGAACAAGCATCTGCTCCAGATAAATCGTTTATACATTTGGGATGGATCATGATATTAGGGGGGGGGGGTGGAGGGGAGTTTCCCGGAATTCCGGTTATGGCGGTTTTGGGGATTTTCACGACGAATCTTGGGAGCCGAATCAGGGACCCGATCAAACTGACTTATAAAGAAAAATTTACATGATCTGATAGCCGTGGGGGGAGTAACGGGAGGGGGAATCCGGAATATTGAGTCATGCGTAACTTTGAAACGGCTGATCAGATTTGAGTGAAATTTGGTAATTGAAGAGAGGACATGTTTCTGTTGATCTTTTTCATGTCCGGACAGATCCGACAGCAATTTGGGGGGGGGGGGGCGAAAATACGTGACCGACTTAGACTGGTGAGATCGGCATGGAACTTTGTGGGAATAACAAACAGATGCTCTGGATAAACACTTACGGAACCGGATTGGCTCCGGCGACTGTGGGGAAGTTTGAGGGGGGGAGGTCCGGGATTCCGGTGACCACGATTTAAGGTACTTCCATATAATCTAGGACGATGGAACTTGGCTGTAATATTAGAGATTTGACAAGATTGACTCAAAAATGGCCACTTTCCAAACCCAACCATTCGTTAAAGTACTAATCTTGACTGCAAATTTAGAAAAATACTTTTAAACCAATTTCATATTTTCATGATTCCCATGAGCCCATTATCATTTTTGCCTCAAGGGTTTTGTTTACAAATGACGTTCTAGCTCCCGTAAAGTGTGAATCTGAACGGCCAGGTCGAAAAGTACTTTATTTCAAACAATACATCTCAACCCATGATCATTTGTGCCACAAGGGTTTGCTTAAAAATTTATTTCTGTCACCCTTAAAGTGCGCAATTGAAATGAAAAGCGAAAAAAACTTTTGACGAAACGGTATAGCCTACATCAAGGATCCCTAAGGGCCTGTGATCGTTTTTGCCTCAAGGATTTTGCATACAGATGCATTTCTAGCGCCTTTAAAGTGCGCATCATTACACCCAAGTTCAAAAATAAAATACTTTTTATCTAGTTCCCTTAAAGTGCGCATTTTAACCACAAAGTCGAAAAATACTTTTGATCAAACAAAACATCTCAACACATGCAAGTGCCATATGAGCTTACAGCTCTTGTTAATTTTACGATCTAACCCAGATTTAGCCCAAAACTGTACGATTCCAAGTTAACTAACATTCAGAGAAGCATACCGCTACTGTAGTAAATCATAACTCTGTGACTTAGGTGTCAAGGAGCTTACTGGTCCAGGTTTTGGTCATGATTACATACTGAAGACGTGATCGAAACCGTCTAAACCGTGGAGTAGCATGAGTCATGAAGCTTAGGTAGGCATACAAGACTTGGACCTACGTTTTTCATTTATATTTTATTGTAGGTTCAATCAGAGTTCTTCACTAATGTGATGCCGCGATTGTCATAAAGTAACTGAAAAAAAACAACAACAACAGAAATTACGAAGCGTCACGCAAAATACAAGACAAATGAAGTTGTATAACAGATAACACATGTTTGCGCATCCTTGTGTTAAACGTTACGAGAATATAGACTAAGCGATACTATACGAATAACACACCAACTAACAAACAAAGCATATATATATATACCAGTATATATATATACCGCCATGGAGCACCGTGAACGTTTTACTGTAGGTTGAAGTTATGGTAGGGATAGTATTTTAGTTTGTTTGATAGTTATTTAGTTATTAGAATTAGGAGTTGAGTGTTGAATCTTTGGATTGGTACAGTTGGAGTGCTTATTTATTATTTATTTTTGTCCCGTCATGGCCCTAAGTAAGGGATTTTTTGGGGAATACATACATTCATTCATTCATTTGGCACAAGGATGCGCACACATGCGTTATCTCTTATCAAACTTCTGACACTACACTGGACAATAATAAGACTAATTATACCACTAGCAGCAACCCATTTAGATCCCGATGCGCTGAGATCAGGCCCTGAAAGATGACCAACGAAAGGTCAAGACTAGCGTTTCCGAGGAAAACTCGATCGAAAAGTCGAAGCTGAAACCCAACATATGCTTAATCATCACACCCATATCATTCATGTAGACTGAGGAGAAACGTTGGTGACGATGTTATCAAACGTAACACTTAACCCGGTCATAACATCGGTAGTAACGGCATCCGTCACAGCATTTAACACAAGGATGCGCATCCCTATGTTGCGAAAAAGAGGAAGGGCAGGACCCCTGTTCTTCTGGTTTTCTTCCTTAAGACAAAGGCTCTATTCGATTAAACGGCAGCAGCCAAACGATTCGCAGTCAACTTGGGCCGAAGGAATATAGCCTACTACTACATGATTACTACTACTACTACATTATGTAACTTCTGACAATAGTTGCGTTTTTGCTGATACCATGGTAACTGATATACGGTCTAAAGTCGTTTTTGCAGTTATCGTGGTATCTGATACCACGGTTAAAAGGCGTTTTTGCAGTTGTCGTGGTATCTGGCCAGTTACCGTGGTAACAGATATTCAGATATCACGGTCCGACCGTGGTATCAAGTCGCGGTATCTGGAAAAGTCATCTGACTTTCATCAAATTGGTGAGAAAGAAGTTCAGCACTTAGTGATGTAACTGGATATCAGTTTTTCTGATGACTGCGAAAAGTGCAATTTCGGCAGTAGTCGTTTTTGCAATGGACCGTATATCAGATACCACGGTAACTGCAAAAACGACTAATTGCAGATCCAGTTACCGTGGTAACAGATACCATGGTATCCGCAAAAACGCAACTAATATAAACTCGGCTGCTTGTGGCAAAATTAATCCAAAACGGATGTTGATGTTTCAGAATCTCATGTTCGCTTCGAAGACGTTCTAATTTTCCCGTTTGTCCAATGCTTTTTCCTACGTCGACGTTCCGACGTCTTTGCAAGTGCATATGCTCGCGCGTCCAGTACCGATTCCATGCTCCGAGTCGCATGGTTGCCGTGAACTCGACAGTGAAAGGCCGCAGAAACGATTGTCCAGCCTGGCGTCCAACTACTGTGAGCGTGCTCCACCCTTCTAACTATTAGCATTCTTACTATTAGTTACTAGTTCCGTTCCATCCTCACGAAAAGTTACTACGCTGACCGTTCTAACCTTCTCGAAATAGTAACTATTTGCTTACCATTGCATGCTCGGGAGCGCAGTATGCGTGGTAACTACGGATCTCTGTAACGTGGTTGGCTGGATTACCCCGTGGAGTGATATGTTTTTACCGAAAATTTAAAAATGCGTTCCAGCCTTGACACCAAGAAGCCAAAACTCGTGACGTCATGCGTAGTAACTACGGTAAGTAGGGTGGAACACGCTCTGTGTTGAAATAACAAGGACGTTGAAAACGCAACTAGGATACCAAACCGGTAAACAACAACACAGTCACAGTTCTATTTGGGGGTATAATCAAGACCTAGAAAGCAACCACTCTCAGTTTTATCAACAATCCTAACTTATGTAAGGTAGTAACTGATTCGAAGTGACCACTGACTTTTCCTGAGCAAGGACAGAAAAACTGATCTCAATGAGTTCCACCTGTCAGACTGTCATCTTGATACCAGTGGCGTCCAGTATGAGGAGGGACGCCCCTTCCCCCCCCAATGTTGTCGGTAAAAAAGAAACGAGTCGCCGCGAAGCGCCGTGATTTTTCGTTAAAAAAAAGTCAAATTTGTCTTTTAAACAGTCGATTTTTCTTAAAAACAGTCGTTAAAAATGATCAGCCAGTCGGTAAAAATACCTTGCCTCCCAAAAAACATGTTGGCTATATAGTAACGCCTCTGCTTGCTACCATACTCGCTTACATTATGTTATTAGATCACGCACGTGATATAATTAACTGGCTAGTTTAGCCGAGTTGGCAAAACTTGACTATCTACCTACTACACTCTCAGAAGTTTCATGAGAGATAGCGCATGACACTTTCAAGAATAACGAAATAGTGTAAACTTAATTGGTCATAACCCTTTATTTCTAAGTGAAAAGGTGTTATTCTTGAAAGTGTTATGCGCGATCTGTTATGAAACTTCTGACAGTGTAATTTTATGTTTTCGGGCATAGTATGAGAGCCCAAGCTTACAGTGTCTAGTTTCGTACCTGACTCTGGAGAGCCCATACCAAGTTTACAAACGGTATCCTAAGCAAGGCGTATTTTTTGAAATCACATGATCTGTCTGTAGATCGAAAGTACAAGGATTGCTCCAGGGGTTGGTTACTTGTTTGATACCCTACATCATACAAAGCTCATTACTCTCATCTGCCGACCTCGTCTGCAAACTATCACGGCGGACAGGGCATCACTGCTTCCTTTATCGTCGAAAGGAAGTGCTCCTTCACATCCGACTCTAAAACGCTTCGAATCAAACTTAAATTGTCACTATTCACTATTTTCTGTAGAATTTGCCTCCTCCGCACTTCCATTCCAGGATAGTCATAGGCGCAAATGCACTTGTAGATTTCGACCACGTTTTCCGCTGAGAATTTACTAGATAGCATTTCATTGACTGTTCGTTTAGTAAGTTCCTCTACACCATACGCGTCTGCGAGCCCCAACAGCACCGACTTTCGTACGGTACATCCTTTCAGCCTCGAACAGGTGCTCATGCTCTTCTGACACCCTGATACGTAATGCACTAACACTGTCAAACTATCGCACAACGCCTCGTGAAACGGGATGGTGGCGTCGCTGTGAAACCGAGTCAACATCGCGTTGAACACTTCGTTATTTTCCGACAATTTCTGTCGGTTGGCCTCTACCTGCCCATTTCTTGTGATGAACGTTATGTCACACGTTGATACACTACAGGGGGAGGTTGGGAGGTTTTTAGTTAGCGCCGGTGGGTCCGGAGGGGGTGCGGAGGGGAGGTATTCTCGGCCGTATTGCCGCACTGCTATAAGGGCATCCTGTGAGGGGGGCTGAAGTAGAGATTCGAGGGTGTTAATAGTCCGAGAGAACATCTCTTTAACGTGAGAGCTTTTCCTAGAAAAAATATGCGAGTTAAAAACCAAGTCACATCGGGTGTGTTTCTAACTTACCAAAAGCTACGTTGTCGTTCCAGCTCGCTGTTACTACGACAACCGCCAAACGTTACTAATAGTTACCGCTAGTATATTGATCCTGAGCCGGAGATACAATATCAATTTCAAACAAGGACAGAAATAACAACAGCTGAACTCTCATATGGCACTTATAAGGGTAGTTCGTACGTAAATCAGCTAAGGTTCGCGTTATCAAGGTTGGATGGCTCTTCCCCCCCTTAACTCTCCCGAAGTTAAGAATAAAAGGATGGCTCTGTCGTTAGTCATCAAAAGGAGGTAGGAGCAGTAAAAAAAAATGGGTACCAGTGAATGTGCTTATGGGATGCGACTTTTCCGACTTGGCAACTTGGCAAGCATGACCACAATTACGAGACATTCTTCGATGGTGGTAACCGGCTCAAAATGACGCTTGGGTACGGCAAATAGTCTTTGGGTACGGCCAAGACTACATATAATAAGCGCTGGTGCTTCCGCACATTATAGGTCTTTCCATGTTTTGGGCCCTGTTGACGGATCGGAATAAGCTTTTCAGTCTACCACCATTGACTACCAACACGTTAAATAGCGACTCAGCGAGAGATATAGCGTTGCCGATCCATACAGGGCCGTCTCGTTACGGCTTTCTCGTTACGTCCACGCACTGAGCAAGTCCTCTTCTTTCTGCGAATGAATGAATGAGTTCAGTTCAGTTTTTTCAGTTCAGTTTTTTATTCATAAAAATAATAAGCACCATTAACTCATTATGACCCCACCATAAGGCCTAACATAAGGCCTGGCAATGGGCGGGGCTTATTCTTTATTCATATAATCTTAAGGGAAACGAACCAAACAAGTCTACAAAAAGAATGATAGAAAAAAGAATAAACTGTGACAAACTGTCAAGAAAGTCCGTTGACGGACGATCTTTCGTCAACAAAGCGCCCTTGCCCCCCCCCCCCAAAAAAAAGGAAAAAAAATAAATAAAGGAAGGAAATTATGTTTTTGACAAGAAAAAGGACTTGGCCTGTGACTTGAAAGCTGAAAGGGTAGACGCAACCCTTACCTCATCAGGTATTGAATTCCACACTCCCGGAGCAAAGTGTTTAATTATGAAAGAAGCTCTAGTTGTTTTACGTGGGGCACTCGCCAACTGCCGGGCATTCCGAGTAGAATACTCGTGGAAATCTCGATTTTGCGAAAACAAATTCTGAAAAGATGAATTCAAATGATCATTAAAATACTTATAAGTAAAAACTGCAACTTGGTAGTCTCTAATTGTGGAGACATCCATTATTTTATTAGAACTAAAACGCTCACTTTGATTCTTATGGGGGTCATGTGACGTGATTGCCCGGATCGCACTGTTCTGTAGATTTTGAACTTTCTTATAACAAGATACAAAATTGCTAGCCCACACGGAGCATCCATAAATCAAGTAAGGATGAAAAATGAATGAAGGATTTATGACGCACTGCCCAAGGGCGTAAGTGCAGCAGAAAAGGACAAAGAAATATAAAATAGTCGCAAAACACTCAAAACTAATTTCCATAAAGGTTCACTAATTTAGAATCACATTGATGATTTTCTCTGTCTTTTGACTGTCTTTTCTCTTTCATTCTCTATAATTCGCTTTTTTGACTACCTACGTAAAGTGTGGTGGCTCAATAAAATGTATTCAATTCATTAAAGTTTAACCGAAAAGGGCTGGGATAGGACAGTCTAGTTTTCCATCTTATTCACTTAAATTGGCTTGAAGACCCGCTGAAAATGCGTTACTTCGTTGTTCTGCTGTTCACGGATAATCGATTTTCATATAGTGGAATTTCCGTGTGATTTATGGCATTGAATTTTTGCTGTATGCTTTACGAGAAAGGTTTATGATTTTTTTTTGTTCAGGCACTAAGCAATCTTCACCAATAAAACCACTGCCCACTGAAAAGCTGCATTTGTGTTGAGATCAAAATTTCCCGCGTCATAGTAGAATTTACGCTGTGGTGACGGCTGGAGCTATTCTGAGCCTCATAACTAGAGCAGATAGTGGAAAATAAAAAAATCCCTTTGCAGAATCCAAATAATTCAGTGTATCCAATTAAATGACACACAAATGAGTTGGCTTTTCAGTTAAACTTTAAGCAACCGATAAAGCACACTAAGCCGGAAATCTTAGCCCAGTGCTATTAGGGCTTAAATAGTCCTTCAGCCCAATCTGACTGCAAATCATGTTTGACAGTACAAGACGGATGTCAGCTGAGTTTTATTAGTGTTGGTATTGGTGTACTTGTGGAATTCCACAAGTTCATTTTTCAGCTTGAGCCTGAAGAGGACCCTTGCCAAGAATGGCCAAAATATAGCTCAGATAAAATTCAGCTAACATATCCGTTTTGCACTGTCAAATGCTTTTTGGTATGCAAAAACTGATAAATATTTACTTACAGATTCAAAAACGGCAATGCTGTCGCCACTTCTGCCTCATTTTCCTTCAACAACTTCCTTAAATAATGAACGCCGATGGCGGAATCCGCTACTTCGGATAGAGCTGCAAACGCCCCGGATCCAATTATGCTCTGAGTATGATGCCGCTCGCATTTGCAGAGTTTCAAAAGATTTGCCACTTTTGTCACCATCTTTTCCGCCAAAATCGGACAGAACAGGTCAGATTTCCCCATTACTTGGGCTATAATCGAACCAGAGCGGCGCAATGGCTCTTTAACATTCAGTGCATATTCTGTTAGTGAGCTAAGAGTTTCTAGCTCCTCAGGCTTGCAAATCTTTTTCCTTTCCAGACACTGAAAACGTAGCAGCAGCGCCAAGGACCACCCTAGCGGGAAATTTTCGCTCTCACTCTTCTTTTTCTCCTCTTTCGCACTAAGATGTAGCGCATCGCTTTGTTCCAATAGCAAATCCAAATCGCTAGTATTCCGATCAATTTTTTTATGGCTCGTTTTATGCGGAGAAATTTCGTCAGTTTTTAGCTTTTTTGACGGTCGCTCTGCCTCTGGATTCCCCCCTGACTCCTCCATTGGAGAAAAGCATCTATCATCACTTTCATCAACTTCTCCGTTTTCGGGCTCACTAGCGTATTCAAACCCCATAAAAAGCTCCTCGGATGGGCTAAGGGGAGGGGTGGAGCAGGGGCTAACGGCGGGGGAGTAGGCCCTTGGGCTTCTCGCCGGACTGGAGGAGCCAGATTGAGGGGAGCACCGTCCCTCAGAGCTGGCGTGGGGGGAAACGGGGACGGATCCCATTTCCGAACTGGGATACCCCCATAAATTATAAACTTCGGGCCCTTCGTCTTTCCGCATCTGACTTATCTCTTCTTCGATAGCCTGATAGCTCGGGCTGGAAATCCTGAAGGATTTTTCTTTTTTCGAAACGGTGGGAAGCTCCGTGTCGCTACTTTCATCGTCAGACACTTCAACAGCATCGGCAACCTCAAAAGGCTCGGTGCTGTAACAACCTTCAAACTTGTTGTTTACGGTGAAATCTTGTATGATTTTCAACAACTCGCTGGGAAGGCCGAGCGCGACCAGCTCTCCAAGGGATTTCGGGTGGAACGAAAACTGAACGAAG
The DNA here is from genome assembly GCA_023053555.1 of Branchinecta lindahli. Classification (NCBI taxonomy): domain Eukaryota; kingdom Metazoa; phylum Arthropoda; class Branchiopoda; order Anostraca; family Branchinectidae; genus Branchinecta; species Branchinecta lindahli. The sequence goes on from JAKZAO010000012.1 coordinate 23,231,313, forward strand.
GCGTTCAGAATGAAGTGGCGCAGCTCTTCCGGTAGGGTTGGGTCAATCATGGCTGAGTGGAGTATGGGTAGGGCTGAAGCCTCAGTGACCTTGTGTTGATGCTCTCGGCAGTAGAAGGAGAGGCTGTGGATGAGATTCTGCCAGCCTAGAAGGAATACGGAAATCAGACATGCGTTTTGAGGTTTTACGGAAGTCGGACAAGCACTACCTAAAAAATGACCAATCAAATAAAACACTAAACAGTTAAAACATTGTGGGGAAAACCTTTGTCAGTTGTTCAAAACTTCGACAAACGATGGAATAAAACTCTTTTTGTAGCAATGTGGGGCTGGAAATAGGTGCTCAAAACTTGGGTGGGAAAGCAGGTTGTTCCCGAAACTATTTTAAAGAGTAACACGTCGGGCTGCTAAGGTTGGGAGGCGGAACATGTTATGTAATTATAGTGTACTTGACAAAAACGGCAAGTTCGGCAATCCAATGCTGTGAAAGTTCGTTTTTCAATAAAGTATCTGTATCAGTATCTAAACCGGATAAGCTCTTGCGATGTCGTCCGGTTGCAAAACACTCCTAACCACCTGAGCGACATATACAACCTTCACACCGAGATCCTCAAAATGATGCATAGTAACAACAGACAACAATTTGAATGTTATCTACAAGTGTTATAGAATATTTCCATTTGTTCGTTAGAAGTAACATTGCAAACCATGTTTAGTATTACGTGTTATATAAATGTAATAATTAAAGGCTCATATTTATGTAGCAACAAGAGATAGTGTGTGGTCTTTTATCTGTCAAAACTGCGCATCCTTGTGTCAGAAAAAGAAGAAGAACGGTACTTCATTCACTCACACTTTCAGTGTAATTAAACTTCTAGAATTGTGCTTCCCAGCATAGTTTTCTGACGATCCCCATACATATAAGTAGTGAACTGAAAGACAAAAATGCACCTCAGCCGGGATTTGAACCCAGGACCTTCTCTCTAACCGTTTGAGCTACCGAGGGGCTTGTGAACATTGTTCGCAAACCACTACGATAGTCCGGTAGAAGCCGGCCATAGGAACAGTGATCCCGCCCGAAGGCAAATTCATCCAATCAGTTCACATCCCCATGTCGGGGAAATTAATTATAATAAGTAGATGGCACTTTACACAAGGGACTTGTAATATAGCCACTGGGGCTGCTACATAACAACTCACTTTATATACACTAAAAAAAAAAAAAAAAAAAAAAAAAATTGTGCTGAAGGCATGAAGCCTCCAACAAAAAAAAAGTAGCCTACACAACACAATCAAGATGGGTCGAGCTCACACGAAACTCAATTTTTTATTTGGTTTTACTTGGTTTTCACCATGAGACCCCGCATTGTGGGTCATTGTGGGTTTATGTGGCTCCGACAAGGGAGTCCTAGACTTCTAATTTAAGTGTGAAGTCCCATCTATGTATTATAATATGATCCCCATATATATCAGTTTCACGGTGCCTGACTGGCCCACACCCAGAAAATCTCACCTTTCGTCCCTTTCGCCTTTCCTTCCAGCTTCTTCATCAGCAGCCCAATCACGCCATGTTTCGCCAGACGAATTCGAAACTCTGCCTGTCTACTCAGTCTGCAAACGAGCGCCAAGGACAAGTCTTGCAACTTCTTCTCCTCCGACTCGCACAGGATTACAAGTCTCTCGCAGCCCAAATCCTCAACTCCCATCACAGCAATGTAACTATCCGTAACCTTGCTTGCCCTGACGATGACCTTAGCCAGATAGTGACTGATTCGTCTACTGGCATGGCTAATCATGGATCTGGCTTCGTCAGTGGCTAGGAAATGGTCGTAAGCTTTGATGACGGATTTAAGAGTGGCGGGATTTTCGGATTTGAGCAGTTCGGTGAGGACATACAGGATTCCTTCTTCGAACATGGTTCGGGTGTGCTTCTTGGTGTCAGCCATTTGCCTGGAATACAGAAGAGGGGAACATTTATTCAAACAATGCATAAAACAGATACGTCAGCTACGATTCTTTGGCAACGATATTTCGGCCCTTCTCGGCAAGGGTTCTCGTCAGGCTGTCGAAACATGGATTGCAGGTTCGTTCCTTCTCCAACGTTGTCCCTGAAGTTCGACAGTCTGACGAGGACGCTTGCCAAGAAGAGCCGAAATATAGCTGCCAAAGCATCGTAGCTGCCGTATCCGTTTTATGCAGTTTTTGAATATATGCAGAAGTAATGCAGAAGAGTATGGAACCTTCGTACAATAGAGCCTTATGCATGTAATAATGTTCTGACTAGGATCATTGCCGACGACATGAATCAGTTTCAAGCAGACGTGAATAGTCACATGGCTGACATTCAGTTTAGTGTTAACGGTAGGAACGTGGATCATGAAAATGTTTTAGCCTGCGTAGTTGTATGATAGTTGCACGAAAAAGTTGCATGTACTGATCTGTAATAGTAAAGAATACTATCATTTATTGTGCCTAAGACTGGGCCAATCTCAAGCAGTAGTATCCACTCGATGAAAAATTTTCGAGAATTGGTTAGGTTAGCATGCAATAGTAACTGTTGCCACTGCATGCTACTACTAACAAACCGGATGCTACTACAGCAAGCGATGCTATCGCATACTACTACTTAAGATTAACCCAGTCGGAGGCATGTTAAATCAAAGTATTCCATCCTACTACATATCAATACATGCACATTTTTCGTGCAACTACCATACAACTATAAAGTCAAAGAAGTTTTCATTGGGGTCTTGCTAATAGTAGCACGTAGTAGAATGCAGTAACACGGTAGCCTTGACATAGAAGCATGTAGTAGCACCAGTTCGTACTGCATACTACTTTTTCGTACAACTTGATACTACTAATTTTGAGAAAATTTTTCATCAGAGTTCCAGGGGTGCTGGTCTCTGATCCGTCATCGAAAAAATATGGATTCGTTTTCGGCCCGGAAAACCTATTATGAATGTCGAATGATCTATTACGTCATGGATGCATTACACGAATTCCGCACAGGTTTCACCCTCTCGCTCCATATTTGGGACACTTCAAACCAGTGACATTTTGCCGAGCACAGATGCGTTCGATTATCTGACCTACAGAAAACAAACAGTAGCCTACCTTAGCGCTCGCACTGCCATCTGTATCGCTTCATCGTTCTTTAACTTCAAGTTTAGATCCCCCTCCTCAACTTCTTCCTTCTCAAGATTCGGGTCCATCGCGGATGCCCTTTCAAGGAGCTTCTGTTCACTTTTCCTCTTAGCGGAGGAGAATGACTGGTCCACGTAGAACAGCTTTTGACCAATCAGAGCTTCGATAATCATTTCCGGTGCCCGGAGGTCATTCAAGGTACTTGAGAGGGCGGGGCTTTCGGCTAAGTTGCCAATGGTACGGTAGGCACGACACAGAACGGACTCATCGCGTATCGTTTTGATTATCGATACGAGGTGGTCAAGTAAAGAAGTACTGGCAACCTAAAAGTGAGACGAAGTCAGAAGCGGGGAGAGGAGGGGCAGGCCTGCATGCCCACAGCCTCCGTCCAAAGCGGACAAGAGGTACCGGAGTTACGGTGTCATCGGACATTGACCAGTAATGAAGTTATCAGCGTTTATAATTAGCGATTTGGCAGTCCTGGCTTCAAAAACTAACTGCCATCTGCGATTTTTGGTCCTATACTCTTGGAGTGCGGAAAATGTGTGTGCCCTTGCTTTGTGGCCAATGCAAGTATTGATTGACTAATGGTCAAGGGTTTGATCCCAGGTGCTGTTTTTACGCTATCACTTTATTTAGCATCTGCAAATTTTCTAGTTCGGGTCCTGAAGAGTAGAGGCTCTCCTTAGAAATTGCATCTTTAGAGAACATAAACAAACTGTTCCTAGTCCCATTTAGTCCTCCACACCAGCCTGGCATATCTTTTGGGTCACCGTCAATGAGCGTGTCCGAAAGCTTTCAGGACTGTAAATGCTGCATTAAATGCTGCATTTTTATTTTCTTTTTCGTCCGAAACCTCTTACCTTATATGCAGCATTTACAGCACTAAAAGCTTTCGGACACGTTCTTTATTTCTTCCAAGACACTTCTAATTCCGAAATTTAGACTTAATCGCCAGCTCCCCAGTTTCTTCTTGAAAATTCAGCGTAAAATTTAGCATCTTCGCTGAATTTTTCGATGAATTTTATGCTGAATTAATGCTGCATTAACTGAGCGAAAATTTAAGTCCGAAAGCGAAATGCTGCATAAAATGCTGAATTAATTCAGCATTTTCGTTCGTTTCCGAGCTTTCGGACACGCTCAATACCAGCCAAGGTATCAGGCATGAAAAATACTTGTCCGACACAGTAACCAAGGTAGGGTCCTGGTAGGGTAGGTCCTCGATAGCTCTCGATAGACGTATTTCCATACGTCTGATGACGTATTCGCATCACTAATACGTCAACCATTTATACAAACCGAGACATCAAGATTCTCTGTTAAAAATACCTACTGTTATAAAATCATGGAACAAATATCAATCTAGTTTTGACCTGCAACTTCCTCCAAATGTTTGAAAAAATCAAATAAAAGCAAGTCTTCTGATGGGATATTTGAGTGATGGAGATTGATGGCTTGTCCATTGAGTATTGACGGTTTCTTGGTTGTCTCGTCTTTTTTTTTTGTTTTTAACGAGGAGGTTACTTACTACTCTTTCTAGGAGAATCTCGATTTTAACTCGGTCAATTCGGAATAAAAATCTCCGAATTCGGAAGAAAAGTTTCCAAATTTGGTTATGCACAATTAATAAAGTCCGATCAGGGACCCATAAATTTCCTTTACAGGGGGCCTGTCAATAAGAGATTTATGATGCTATCTTGAGCGCACGGAATGTAGTTCGAGAAATACCCACGGTCCAATGACGTTCAAGACCAGATAGACAAAATTTGGGATTGGCTTTTGAGGGAGGAGTCTCTTTGGCGTGCATGTCCAATGAGGCAAACAAGAATGCCGATCGACTCAAGAGGGGATTTTTGGAAACTGGATGGTTCGGTCATCATATCAATATAGAAGCATAGGAAATGACAGGCCCCCTGTAAGGAAGTTTATGGGTCCCTGGTCCGATGTAGGAGAGACTATTATAGTGTGGTCCACTAGGAGTACTGAACTGGAATACGGCGAAAACCGCAACTGTAAGATCTGACTGTGTAGCGTAGCCGCATTGAATAGGTGGAAAGAACCCCCCCCCCCCCCCAACCCTAATAGCTGTGACTTACCAGGTCTCTTAGCTCCGGCTCAAGAGACAAATTCCCCAGGATGCTCAGGGCGATATCTATCAATTTACTACTTGACCGCTTTAACTGGTTGACCAATGGTTCCAACCCGCCGAGACGTAATAGGGTCTTTATCCCGCTCGCTGATTTGATGACACTGGTCCTGATTTCGACAAGACCTGAATAAGCCTTTTCACTATTTGTGCTCCCAAGTTTTGTGATGATGTAGGCGATTCGCTCCTCCCTTTTACGGTCGGCCATCTTGCAGGGTAACCATCAAACTGTAAAAAAAATAGTTGGATTTCTTCTTAGACCCCCAAAAAATTAATCCACTGTGCATCCCAGTTTCCATTGCCCCAGCCGAGATTGCAACTTTTCCAAGATTTCCTCTAATTTACCTTTCATTTTTGTACGTACAAGTTCTTTTGTCTATAGAACGTCTACCCCAGAACGTTCCCCAAAAAATCCCTGAAAAAAATATTCCATCTAAAAACGTCTCCGTTTAGAAATGTCCCCAACCAAAAACGATCCCCTCTAAAGCATCCCTGAATGCAAACGGTTAAAACAGAAATTACAACGAAAAAATGGTATTAACAAGTATGGCAGATTTTTTGAGTCCAAGCATTCCCTGGACCCGGAACTCTTTCCGGGTCCAGTCTAGGTCGAAGTTTGAAGATACGTCACAGAAGGACGTCTTGCTGTGTACGTTTCTAGTGAAGATGTTTCAAAGCAAGCAACAAAGCACGCCCCTACTTCTGTTCTATAGCTGGGTAGAAATGTGTCATGACTTACCACGCCTTCGACTCGGATAGGCCATTTTAAATGGAAGCATCGATGTTATTTTCCGACATCAACGTCGATGTCGGAAGCTAGCCTTTAGTAACCAACATTCGTTGTAGCCCACTGCGCCGCAATAATAGAAAGGCAAAGCTACCAGCAAACGCAACTTGTAAGCCTATAATCTATAATAATAATTTTTCAAAAAAATAACCACTTTTTCACAAATTAAGTGAATGGTACTTATTTGGTAGTCCCTTAGTCAAAACACTGTCATGGCACATGGTGTGATGCAATCGGGACATCTGTTGACAAAGAATGGACTCAGAAGCTTCGGAAAACTGTACAGGATTCACAAGATTGGGCCCTCTTCACTGAGCCAGCGCACGACAGGATTACCTTTCGCTGGTAAGGGCGATAGAAGGTAATGATTTATCGCTTCTTAATCTGCCCAGTAGACTGCTTTATCCACTATCGGTGGAACACAAAACCTACTGCGAGTCCACTTTATTACATCGTTGGGCTTAGGACTTGAAAATTCCGACACATAGGCCTATTCGCACTAGCCAAACGACCGAGGGGTTGCCCACTCTCGATTTTATTGTACAGCAAGTGCCCGGTGCCGCGATGCCCGGTCGGTGCCGGCACCGGCTGAAACAAGCCGGCACCGGTTGTCACGTGTTAAAACATCAGAATAAGCATTTTTAGAAGCGTTTGAAAGATGAATCGCCTAATTTACTGTCGGCACCGCCTTTTTCGGCTGGTGCCGGCCGGTGCCGGGAAGGGCGTACAGCAGGTGCCGGGGAGTGGGCAACCCCTCGCAAACGACATCAAATGTAGAAAGTCCAACGATGGAAAGTCGTATATCAGACAGCAATCGGGCGATAACAACAATACGGCTCACCTTTTATCTAAAAGGGCCAGGTTGTTCACATGGCACATGTTTCTGTATCCACTGTTTGAGGATGGACATTTTTTATGAACTTCTAGTGAAACGTAACACTTCAAGCACAACTCCCACCTGTTGACTGTTTATATTTTAATATTCAAAACTATTTGAACACTGTGAAACTAGACTATGCTTTTAACAAATTGTCAATGGCTTTGGCTGTTTTAAGCCTTTTTACCAGGCACATTGACATTTAGCAAAATTCGGCAAAATTCAGATAACCGGTTTTACTCGTCAATAGCATGATACGCGAACACTAATCAAGAGCATAATGCGCAAAGAAAACAGTGAATCGTGGCAAGTGCAAAGATTAGTGAGTCCTTAGTGGGTTTAGAATGTACAGTGTCAAACTTGGGTGTCCGGGTTAGAAAAGTAATGAATGCAATTACGGAATTAGGTTGCATTGTTATTATAGGTAAGAGTAGTAAGACGGGTACTTTAAAACAGTTTGAAGTGCTATTCTTTGCGATACGTCTTCCTTCAGCCTAAGCTAACAGCGTACCAGAGCAAAAATAACACTAGGGAGTAGCGCCAAGACCTATGCTTCCTCTTCTTTGCAAACGGGTCATACTCATAGCGCCGCCTATTACGCTTGCGGCATTTAAAGCGAGACAAAGTTCCGGGTTTAGCAATTTCTGGAAAAGATAAGATGCGGTCTCCACACATCGGGGAAACAGGGGAGATTGTATCTTTTTTTGCTGTGTTCAAAATACGAAGTCATTGGAACCAGCGCTGGTACACATCCGATTGAGTTTCAGTAGGGACGTTCACTATCGCTAGTGGTGCTAGTGTCACGTCAAGAGCTATGCTTTCTCTGCTTTGCAAACGGACGCTTGCGGCACTTAAACCGAGACAAACTTGCGTGTTTAGCAATTTCTAGTAAAGCCAAGACGAGGTCTGCACCCATGGAGGAAAAAGTGAAGGTTTCGTCTTTTTTCTGTTGTGTTCACAATACGAAGTTATTGGAGCCAGCGCTGGTGCACGACTGATTGAGTTTCAGTAGGGACGTTCACTATCGCTAAGTGGTGCTAGTGTCGCTGCTAATTCGAGTGTGTGTCACTTTATACAAGTCTTGGCGCTACTCCCTAGTGTTATTTTGCTCTGCAGCGTACTGATCAGCTGAGATTTATTCCAGCGATACTTCGGCCAATCCTGGCAAGGGCCCTCTTCAGGCAGGTTCGTCTTCCAGCCTTCGCAGATTCGTTTTACTAGCAAAAAATGAACCGGGATTGCAGGTTCATTTTTCTAGCTAGAGCTTGAGGAGGATCCTTGCCAAGAAGGTCCGGCATTTCGTTAGCATAAACATCAGCTGACTGTAATAAACATCAGCTGACCATCAAATATTTTTCTTTACGGAAAGCTAACGGGAGCCTGGACACAAGGTTGCATCTCCTTGTATTATCAACTTCTGACTATGTTTCTTAAGCTTTGTTCAAATCGATGTAATAAGCTGAATAGCGGTATACGCGATGTTTACGTCTTAATACACACGCCCGTTCAAATAGGCAACCCGAGAGGTTCTCACCAATGCGATGTTCGGTGTTGCAACGTTGATACAATTTTTCGAGCTCTAAAAAGATCAGGAAAGGTTCTAGTACTACTTGAAGTACAGGAGTCTGATCTGACGCCCATTATATTGTAAAAAAGCTATGAAATTAACGGATGGGCAGCACTGGACCTCAAACTAGCAATAAGCGGTCGTAAGAGAACAAAAACGTGTTCTTTCGAAGAAAAGTTGTTTCTTTAGCTTCCAACATAGTAGAACTTTCCTGCTTCCTTTGGCAACCCTGACGACGCTGCTCCTCTCCTCGGCCCTCTGGCGGAACCAACCAAGCGATCTGATTGGCTCTGCATAAGGGAGAATAGGACCGAGCTCTATTCTCCTTATTCGCCTTATTACAGCGCGCCCCGAAGAAAAGAGGAATTTGTAATAAGCCTTATACCCCTTATTACACCTATTTGAACAATGCGCTAGATCCAATCGAATTTCAGTCTGAAAAAGACAAAATCTGGAAAAGTAATATCGGGTCAAAACCGGAATGAGCCTTAAAATGTCATCACCCGTCCCTGGATCGTCAGGCAGTCCTAGGGGGCTCAGCTAGGGGCTCAGCGTCATAAAAAGAAATCTGTGCGAGTATCCTAGCCTGACCATCCCCACTATTTAACCAGACGTTGACAGAACTAAGTAGGCCTAGATACTGCTTTCGCTGCGCCTGGATGAACTAGACACTACCTATGCACAAGGCGGCATTCGTTCCACCAAAACCGAACGAATTCTTAACCGCTATTCTCCTCCCACTACCTTTCCACTCAGCTGCTTCATTGGCCACATAATCCAATGTAAAGTCCTCAGACAACTTCTCCACATTTAAAGTTGGTGGGTAAACGCCATAATAACATGCAAGCACAGTTAGGGCAGTCTCAACACTGCCCGCGGCACCCTGCAGGTGTCCAAGGGATCCTTTAAGGGAGCTGACTTTCAAATCGGAGCGATTCCCAAGAAGTTCTTTAATCGCACGGTTTTCAATGGCGTCCCCGATGGGAGTGGACGTGGCATGTGCGTTCACGTACTGGACCTCGCTTGGTTGAACGCGTGCATTTCGAAGAGCTGCTTGCATGGCAAGACGTGCACCGCGGCCGTCCTCGCTAGGCGCGGTAATGTGGTGGGCGTCGCCAGACATTCCGTAGCCTGTAAGAAGCGCAGGTTAGCATGTTAACTCATAAGTTACTACTCGGGGAAGTCTGCGGATCATTTTTCCTGTTGCAGTAGGGTAACTACATGTATCAATCAACAGAGTAAGCCGACCCCTGTTGTTTTTCTGATTGAAAGTCTAGACGACAACTCAGTAAACTGATATTCTTCAGTTATGGAAATTCTTGACTTATGTAAGCTGGTAAATGTTAACCGTGAGTAACGCAGGTTGTCGGGTCTCAGCATCGCTAACTTTCTACCGCCTCTACGACAAGAGACAATCTCTGACGTAAAGAAAACAAGAGCTGATAGCTCATGTGGCACTTGCAAGGGGAGTTAGCATATATATCAGCTAAGCTTCGCGCCATCAAGGTTGGACGGTTCTTCCGAGAACCCCCTCTAGCTCCACCAAAGAACATGATGGTTGAAGTAAAATTTCTGGCTAAAAAGATGATGCTCCCCAAAACTGTCCACCTGTTTTATATTAGACATGGCAGGGTCAAGGGGTCAACAGGCCTTTTTCACACTTTCCAGATGAATCTGAAGTTGACCAACATCAAACATTTTTCATGGTTTGGGATAGGTATTTCCTTTTCTTGTCCAAACCGTGAATCGGAAGACTAACTGCAAATTCAGAGATGTTCGTTTCTCTAATAGTTTTTCAACCCCAAAGAAGACCACGACCCATAGGAAAACAAACCCAGACTCACCCAAAATTTCCGCATAGACTTTTGCTCCTCTCCTTCTTGCATGTTCCGCCTCCTCCAACACCACAATCCCAGCACCTTCACCAAGTACAAATCCATCCCTTAACTGATCGAACGGCCTAGATGCCTTTTCTGGTGTATCATTGAACTTCGTTGAAAGGGCTCGCGCTCTTGCGAACCCAGCAATAGTCAGCGGATTGATACAAGCTTCCGCACTTCCACACACCATTACATCCGCATCATCGTTCTTTATCATTCGATATGCATCCCCGATTGAATGGGTTCCAGTAGCACAGGCTGTTGATACTGAGTGGTTTGGGCCCATAAGGCCATATTTGATACTGACGTGGCCTGCGGCCATGTTGGTCAAGATCCTTGGTATGAAGAAGGGGCTGATTCGTCCGCTGCCCTTGATTTCAAAAGCTTTGCCACTTTCACAAATATATTCCATATCGGTCATTCCCATTCCAATAGCAACACCACTTCGAATTTTCTGGTCTTCACTCAAATGCCCGAGTCCAGAGTCCTTTATGGCCATATCTGCTGCTACTAAGGCAAAAACAGTCGGCCTGTTCAGGTTCCTCAAGTCAGCTTTGCTAATTACACTAGTAGCGTCCGAATCGAGACAAACTTGGCCTGCAATTCGACTTGGTAGGTTCTTATATTTGTCATCTTTTAGATGTGTTATGCCGCACTGACCTTCAACGATGCGCCTCCAAATATCAGCAACAGCAATACCAAGGGGGGTTACAAGTCCAAGGCCAGTTATCACAACAGATCGTGATATGTTTGTCATCTTAAAGAACGCTACCATCAGTTTAAACAAAAGAAAGAGTAATATCCCAAGAAACTTCAGAAACAGAAAGAATGAGCACTTGTCAATTTCTCTCAGGACTACCACCTTCATGCTCAAATTGGCCCTAGTTGCAGCAATATTAGTAATGGTTTGTTTTTACCTTAGCCTATTCACTGATACAAAAAGACAACAAATTTAGTCTAAAAGCAAGATTTATTTGCAGTAATTACTTTTAGCCTAGCCAAGCTTCAACGCTAACCCAAGAATTATCTTGCTGCTAAAGATGTTAAGTTACTGGTAACTGAATGGCCTACAATTAATCAACTGATTTGATCAATTAATTATTTTAATGTACCACTTTCTCCCTTTTACAAAGCTTGCATCAAACAAAAATAGCAGCAAGCTCAAGCATAACCAAATAACATTCTAATAGCCTACCAAGCTCAGGCCACAATTTCAGCCAACAAGAAAAGTTGCAAGGGAGAAAGAAGTTACAACTCAACTCGGCATTGCATTGTGAATGTCAGGGATGTGCAACCTAAATGCTGGACCTGGTACTGAAATGGGGCAAAGCAAATTCTTTTGCCAAGTGACACAGCCTTCATCCAAATGAGTATCACATCATATAACACCAGTACACCGTGCAGTCCCATGATATCAGTCCTATCCTACCCAGTGCCAAAATTTTCTGGTATTGCCCTGATGTTAAAAGAAAAAAAGTTCCAACCGTGCGGTAAAAAGTGATAACGCACAGCCAGCCGTGCGGTAAAAAGTGATACCGCACGGTTGGTCGGTTCATCAAGCATTTTCCCATACAGCCAGCCGTGCGGTAAAAATTGATACCGCACACCCAGCTGTGCGGTAAAAAGTGATAACGCACGGCTGGTCGGTTCATCAAGTTCATCGAGCATCTTCCCACAAGTACTGAAAAATAGAGCCTGATCTCCAAAAAATGAAAAAAAGACATCACTTTCAGGAGGAAAAACAAAAAAACACTAAAAAATAATACAGTAAACAAAAATGTTGGAAAACGTTGTAGAAAAGTCTTTAAAAAATGAAAAAAAAAATGTTGCTTTCCTAGCCAGCCAACTGGGTTATACCTTGTTACAGTCACATTCCCATTGGAAATGGAACTTGTCAACTGAAACAACATCCTACTATCCCTTGCTTTCCAAAAGCTAGTTATTAAGCATTGAAAAAATGAAAGAACATCTTACTCTCTTAATAAGACAACCAGTTCATGCCCTAATTCTAAATCATACCTTGTCACAATCACCACTGAAAATACAGCTTGTCAACGGAAACAACATCCTACTATCCCTTGCTTTCAAAAAGCTAGTTATACAGCATAGGTCACTGTGTTTATCACTTCAAAAATATCTCTTGAATTCTATAACAAAGAAACGTAACAATAACATACCATCAGCAGTTTTTTGTTTACATTTGACTACACTACCCCGACACCTAGCGTAAGATACATAGTAGCTTTCACGACCGCAGATGGCATCTGAATCGCCCTCTATCAAAAAGTTTGTTCGAAAAAGTTATAATGGTTAACATACTTCCATGTCGGTTCATATCGGAATAACTCGATTTTCCAAGTGTACTGGTGTTATAATCATTATCGCCCTTGCTGTTCTTCGGGCGATAGCTATCACCACTATCACCCTCAGCAAGGGCGATAATATATAATATTGTAGGTGCCTGGCCTAGCTAGTAGCTGATAGATGTAAAAAGAATCTGGTTATTCTTGAATTTGAAAGACAACCCAAAATGAAGTTAAATATGTGTACATAACGAAAACATTATGTGTACATAACGACATGAATATGTGTACATAACGACAAACACAACAGACTGGTGGTAAAACATTAAAATGAAATTTCCATGTAGTCTTAACTGTCTTGTAACAGTCAATAAGCCAAGTCCCAATATATTTGAATTATTTGCCTTTTCTACTGTTTCTACTGTTGTTTTAGCATCAATCTGGTGTTTTTCTCATATTTTTTTGGTCCTTTTAAAGCTGGATAGATCTATTGAAGAGAAGGCCTTACTGGAAACTGGACCTTCGCTTGAGGTTGGATGCGTTCCCTCTGGCTGTGCTACACTCAATTATTTATACTACTCCACACCACAGCTTTGGACCTAGTATAAATGATCCATTTGTTTCAGATTATATTTTTCAAGAAATATTTCAAAAATGATTCCTCTTTTGTTTATACACTACAGTAAAGATATGCTTCTTTGAACTTTGCCTATGGTTACCTTTTTAAAACATGTTAACATTTCAGTTCTCAGACTCAGGCAGTACTAGGCTAGGCTAAGCCTAAATAAATGGTATAAGTGAAGAAGACCCAAAACAATCATTCATGTGTTCATAGTTAGGAGCTCTTACTTGGCTACTTTGGCAAACTCACTACTCAGGGCTGACTGTTATTTGACTTTTGTCACAGCAAATGGACGAAAATCGCACTGTTCAGAGACAAAGTTACAGGAGGGGTACGGTATCCAACCTCGAATCTATATGACCTAGAACTTGGCCTGAAAACCTCTTAAGTATAAGGAATTTGACGATGCAAAACAGACAGGCCTACGTCCTTCCAGATGGATACTGTTGTTTTTCTACAAGTTCATTTTCCAGCTTGAGCCTGAAGAGGACCCTTGCAAAGAAGGGCCGAAATATAGCTCTAATAAAATGTCGCTGACGTATTCGTTTTGCATCGTCAAATATGATTCGCAGTCAGCTTGGGCTGAAGGAATATCTATCACCAAAGTACGGAACTTCAAATCCCCTACATGCCGCCAACAAGTATCTATCTTAGCTGGACAGAAGAAGAAGAGACAGGTGAAACGCAGAAGAATTTCTACCCTTTTTAGACGACCCAATCGAACAGCAAAAACAGCAGCCCTGCCAAGAATGAAATCTCAGCACCCGCTATAAGCTATAAGCCTGAAGAGGACCCTTCCCAAGAAGGGCCGAAATATAGCTCTAATAAAATGTAGCTGACATATCCGTTTTGCACTGTCAAATATGATTCGCAATCAGCTTGCGCTGAAGTAATATCTTATATGGAAGTTTCTGTTCAGTTATAATAGGGTAGCCAGTAAAATTTTTTTTAATCAAACCTGAGCTGTTGAAGATCATAATGTGATTCTCCTTTCTTTTAGCTTTGATTTGAGGCCAAAATCACCTCTCTATCTTGCCTCTAAGCATCCTAAATCTTCTTTAGAAAACAGTATTTTACATAAGAAAATGCCTATGTTCATCCATTGACTTTAGGGTTTTGTCCATCTAGTGACCAGCTTGGAACTATGTGCTTCAATGAAATTCTATGAAACTGGGTATTTTGAGCTGGTTTTGAGTGCATGGGGAGCCCCAGCAAGTGAGCTAGATGAGAAAATATGAATAAGATCATTAAGGTTATAGTCCAATAGACCTATTGCTGCTATAGGCTGCTGACTTTTCCTCCTTAGTATCAACAAATTTTTGTAGGCAAGTTCAGCTACTTTTTTTTACATCTAAATTTACATTGAATATTAAGAAATAATATTAAATAGCTAGGACATCTTACTGATGGCCTTACAAAACAGACAATTTTGTCCTGAATGCAATGGTATTTTCAAAATATTTTTTTAAGATGTTTTAGATAGGTAAAACTGATCAGGAAAATTCACAGCAATTCCTGCATTCATTACAAAAAAATCGCCAATTTTGGCCACTAGGTGATTTGTGGCCACCCTAGTTATAAGGAAGTTTCTGTTCAAAACAGGTCCTGGGTCACTCAGGGTTTCCTTCTAGTTAGGATCTTGATAGGACTGCACGACTGCACTGAAACTTCCTTCCAACCTCGACAGGCTCGAGGTTTTCTTAGTCCTTAGATTATATTTCTTAGATTATAGATACCTTTGCCAATTTCTCTGATCTTCTTTCTTCACCAGTAATCTAGCCCAGCTTGATATGAACAGCTTCAAAATACTCAGTAGAATTCCAGTACCAAAAATCTCACCCTAAATAAAAGTTTCAAATATTTTGCGTCTCAACACTTCTTGTGATAGAGCTAAAAAGAATCCAGCATCCAGCAGCAGTAATGGGCGATATACGATCGATGACGATATATCAATATATCGGACCAAATATCGATATCGAATATCGAAAAGTAAATATCGAGATCGAAAACGATATGTGTTCATTTACAATTATTGTAATTAATCCAACATATGTTAGTTATTCCGTTTTTATTTATTCGAAGTTTGAGTTCATGCTTTCTTACGAGAATTTTGCTCTTGAAACTTATACTATAGCGAAACATGGTACCGAAATATCGATTTCGATTATCAAGTATCGATATCGATTATCAGATATCGAAAGTGAAAATATCGATATATTGATAAATCCAAATATCGCCCCATACTATCCAGACAGTGG
Organism: Branchinecta lindahli; assembly: GCA_023053555.1. Classification (NCBI taxonomy): domain Eukaryota; kingdom Metazoa; phylum Arthropoda; class Branchiopoda; order Anostraca; family Branchinectidae; genus Branchinecta; species Branchinecta lindahli. Next base: position 23,246,899 of record JAKZAO010000012.1, read on the forward strand.
AAATTCTCTCCGGCGGACAGAGAGGAACGCAAAACTGAAAACTTATCCCTGTTCAAAGAGAAACCGAATCCGCTCCAACGTCAAAGAGCTGGACCATTTCCGTATCCTACCACAGAACCCCTGGAATTTGAAAGCCAGCAGGCAGTCAAGTTCGTCCCTGTGGTCCCTGCAAATTCTGGTTGGAAGATGGAACGGGGTCTCAAGTGTTTCAACAGCGTTCCAATTTCCAAGCGAGCTTGAATAAAGACATTGATACCCAGCAATCGCCGTTTTTGACTCACTGACTTTCAAATCGCGGTGCCGCAAGCAGGCATATTAAAAATCAAATTTTTGTCTGCTAAAACTGAACAACGTCGGGAAGAGATTATGTCCTTTTATTTAGCTGAAAAAAAGGCCGATAACAAGGTGGCAGAGTAGGCAGGTGCCGCGCGAAAACGGATCAAAACGAAGCATACCTCTTTCTTTGCCCCGGCACGACACTTCCAGTACCCAATTCGCACGGTTCTTCCACAAAAAAAAACTTAATTAGAATTCCGTCGAGGATGATACCCTCAGTCACTGGTGCGCGTAAACATTGGGTAAACAAATGTCGCACAGTTATATGTACATATAGATTTTTATGTTATGACGTTATGTTTTGACGCAAAAACAACCAAACGGCTTGTCCTTTATGCGTTTTGGGATTATCCTGAATTGAATTCATACTGGAGGGACCTTGCAAAAATACACGAAGTCTACAACCCGAGTGGGTGAATGTCCTGGCAGCAGCCACTAAAAAGACCAGTGTCTATTCGTGGATGCCTCTGCTGGCGCTGAAGTGTCTAGGGTATCGTATGTACGGTATACCGTAAAATGCTTGAGCATCCTATCCATAGGTATTTACTTCCGCCGCCATTTGAGACTGCTCGCGAACGACCTGCAAGGGCGGCCTCAGTGGCGATTCCGAAACTCCAACAGGTTAAATGTGACCATGTACGATATGAAAAGACATTTGTACCGTCTTTCGTGAAAATTTTTAATCTGTATTAGTGTTTACATTTGTATATATTGACGATTTCGACAAATTTGGCTTTTCCCATGATAGTTCGAAAAGAATAAAAGCGATATCTGTATATCTATCTATCTAGAAAATCTCACCGTAAGAATTAGTTTGTATGTCTATATACGAGATTAAAATTTTGTCCATCACTTGTCAACCTGTCTAAAAAGTGTGTTATAAAGTTTACTCAACTGCGATCTTTCTTAAATTGTTTCCGTGGAGACTACATCTGTGTAATGTAGCGTAATGACGGGCATCTCGACCAGAGCAAAATAACACTAGGGAGTAGCGCCAAGACTTGAAAAAAGTGACACACACTTGATTAACAGCTACACTAGCACCACTAGCGATAGTGAACGTCCCTACTGAAACTCAATCAGTCATGCACTAGCTATGGCTCCAATATTTGACAGTGCAAAACGGATACGTCAGCTAAATTTTCTTAGACCTATGTTTCGGCCCTTCTTGGCAAGGGTCCTCTTCAGGCTCAAAACCGCTCAAGTTCGTGATTGGTCCGATCAGCCCGCGGCATGAGATTTGACCGAAAAAAGAAAAGAAGCGTTCCAGAAGCCGAAAATCGTGACGTCATGCGTAGTAACTGCGGTAAGTAGGGTGGAACACGCTCTGGAACGGTCAGCGTAGTAACTTTTCGTGAGGTTGGAATCGAAATAGTAACTAATAGTTACTGTTTTTAGAAGGGTGGAACACGCTCAGTATACTATATATGACTAAGTCCGAAACACGCCAGTGAACCCCGCGAAGAACAAGAAACGTCACCCAAACGACCCCTCAAAATTGATTCTAATCCTGTGTAAACCAATCAGCAACGTTGATTGTCGCGACATTTCTGGCTCTTCGCTGGGCACACGGCGATTAATCATCGGCACGAGGAGTTAGTATATTATGCAGCCTAACTCGGGTCACGAGCGTCACCTGGTTAAGGAATGGATCGCCGTTACCATTGGTAAGGCGGAATGTGGCGACGCTCTAACCTTCAAAGTTTTTGCTTATCTTTAAAAATCCTACTTTTCTCACTCTTTTAACTTCCCTTTTCTCTTTTCTTCATTTGTTAGTTATTACTATTTTTTTTATGTTATAAATGCGCGGTTGATCTCACTTTGTGAGACTTTACGCCCACCGTCCTGCCGCCTGTTAATCAACTATCAGGCTCCGCTCGTGCCCCTTCGCGCGGCGGCATAGTCATCAAGAGTAGCCTATTGTCGGGGGCCCCGAAATTACGACTAATTAGGGGCTTCCATGGGGTTTAATCTGTCACTGATAGGCAAGCCGAACAACTGCCAATACATATAACTTCCATACAACCGCTAGATCGCACCAGCTTTCTCGTGTCAAAATGACACCAATTAAAAAATAAGGTAATCTACATATTGTCGTCCAAAAAGGCCGGTTTATATTACAGAAAACTTGTTATAAGAAAAACTCAATTCATCTGAATCTCCATCTGGACGAGACGCGAGGTCGTGTCACTTGGCATTCGATAGGGGATCATTCCCGTAAAGGTGATCAGGGACCGGGCCTGCGTCCTCGTGGTCGCAATGAACTAAAAAAAACAAAAACAATTACGGCCCTAAATAGTCCAGAGGTTGAGTAGCGACTACTGAAAGACGACTAAGCTTCTTCGTAACACGAAGACATCAGCCACGCCGAAAAACGAGAAAGGAAGGATCCCTGTTCTTCTGGTTTTCTTCTTCTTCTTAGCATGATCGGGATCCCTGTTTTGATTCAGTCAACGAACCCGGCTTCTACTCTGGAGTACCTATTCCTACTCAAATTTTCACCAAGTAGCAACGACCTAAAAGGCCTGCAGAACAAGGGGCTTAAAAATGAAATGATACATCATATATATTATTTTTATAGAGTAATTCCCTTGTGGAATGCTTTGCTAGAAGACACTAGCAAAACATTCGAATCCTCCAACGAGCGATCGGAAATGGACTGGAAATAATAGTCGCAGGAAAGATGACTGGTCCACTCTCAGAGTCGGCAACCCGAAAGTAACCATTATCAGCAACGCAAGCTACTCATCGGGATTATATATCCTTATCGCGTGCAAGTGCAATTTAAGCTGACAGATTTTTTTTTTCCTATTTTTTGTTTAATTTTTTCTTGGCCGTAAACTGCCGTGAGGTAGCGGCGACATGGCATCTCTGACAGGGGGAGTCTACGTTAGAGAATCGATGGGATATCTCTACGCAGTGAGGGAACTGGACACGGAAACTGTCGTACTGGTCGAAGCTGCTTACTTAGGGGACTGAGAGGCGAGGGGCGTCACTTCACGAACATCTGGGGGGGGGGGGGGGCAGCGGCGTCGTTCCGAGTCATTAGCTCGGCTTAAAAAGTTCTTCTTCAGATCAACTTTTCGCCACTGCCTGTCATAATTTCGTTCCTCGAAGATTTAATGATTTTTCATGGGTATGTAGCTGCCCCCCCCCCCTCAATGACGCATCTGGTCTTGGAGGTTTCCCATTTATGACGGGAACAAACAAACCCTAGAGGGGTAGCAGCGTCGTTTCGGGTCATTATCTCGGATAAAAAGGGTCGAAGTTGATAAAAAGATCTTCTTAAGATTTATGACGGGAACAAAAGCTTGTCATAATTTTTTCCAATCAATTCGTTCCACGCAGATTTAATGATTTTTCATGGGTAGCTGCCATCCCCCTAAATGACACCGGTTTCGGGCGATTTCGCATTTATGAAGGGCATAAACACTCACCTTATCTCTTGTGACGTCATCAGCTCGGCGTATGGATGGGCTCGAGACAGACCTGAAACAAAGCAATCGTCAATGATTTCAAACTAGTATGTCAGCTACTACTGTTAAGCGCCCGTAGTGCTGAAAAAAAGTAACTGAACGAGAAGATTTGGGAAGAAAAACACTGAACAATGGAATACGGAGTGGCATGAATAAGAAGTCCGTCCCATGAAACGAATTTCGTTCTTTGCATAGCAAATAAAATTGTCATGAGTCGACCACACGTGGGGATCTATGTACCCGAGTTTGAGGTATTAGCAAGCACACACGATTTGTATTTATAGAACTGAAAGACCCCATTCATCGGCACATCCCCCTCCCCATATCCCTGGCCGTTCAAGACCCCAGCGACTGGTAACACAGCCAGTTCCTAGGACTCAACTCGTAGGTACATTTCATGTTCGGCACGAAAAAGGTTTTGTTCCCTTCTTCATGAAGTTTTTCAACACAAATCTCTCGACAAATCTTTCAATAACGTGGTTCCAATTTTTAACGTCGCAATCTTGTTTGACGATGTGTGAATCCAACTGTATATAGAATATTTGACGAAAAGACAAACGTTCGGAAATTTGCATTACCGTCAGAACTTTTTTTTAAGAATGAATGATTAAAAAAAAAAACAGTTATTCACATAGCAGGGCTTCCACTAGCATGACGTCTCAGTTCTCACCCCCTTTTTAAGTTTCCTCGTTTCCGTTAGATTACGCGGAGCTACGACAAAAAGTTGATGCTGCTCTGCGCGCTCTATTTTCGACAGATAGAAATGTATTTAGTCTAACTGAAAACAAAACAAAATGAATTCTATGAATTTTTTATTTATTCTATCTGACGACAAAAGGTGCACTTCAGCGCCATACCAGGCAGTGGACAAAAGTGATCCAAAATAAAGGGGGAAGAAGATCGCTCAGTGAAAGGGCCGGTATAGCGGAAGGCGCTTGCGAATAACTGATTTACGAGCAACAAATTATGGGCTTTTGGTATTAACCAACATATTCAGCCCAAACTTAACAGGATATTTTGAAATTAATTGCGTTTTTGCAGATACCATGGTATCTGATACCACGGTCTAAAGTCGTTTTTGCAGTTATCGTGGTATCTGATATTCAGTACCACGGTCCGACCGTGGTAACCGATCGTGGTATCTGGAAAAGTCGTCTCACTTTCATTAATTTTTTTCAAACTGCTGGGAAAGAAGTTTGGCACTTATAGTGATGTGACTGGATATCAGTTTTTCTTTTGGGATGACTTTGAAAAGCGCGATTTCGGCAATTGTCGTTTTTGCAGAGCAACCGTATATCAGATACCACGGTAACTGCAAAAACGACTTATTGCAGATCCAGTTACCGTGTTAACAAATACCATGGTATCTGCAAAAACGCAACTGTTTTTGTCTCACCCAAAGACCTTGATAGCAGGAAGACAGGAAACTCCGCTAAAAACAGGTCGTGGAAAATCCAGCGTCCCGCTACATAGCGTTTGGTATTGGTCCGAACTTGTGAAGAACGTGAGCGCAAACCAAAAATTACATAACGCAACATGTGTTGTTTGATGATGGTTTTGTACAGCGATCGGTTGAAATGTCAACAAAGCGATTTACAACTCATGGGCTCATGGGAGTTCCCTGTCTTTCCGCTGCTAATATCTTTGGCCTTACTTTCTTTACAACTTACTTTTGTTGCTTGTACCGGCTCAGTAGAAGGTTCATGACGGCTACAATGGCGTCGGGAATATTGCGACGAACTTCTTCCGCGAGATTTTTGAAAGTCGAAACGCGTGACTCCACCTCATCTGGGCTAAGCGGAATCAATCGAAGCTGTGCGATGGTCTGGAAAAGAGCTTGATTATGGCCACATTATTTCATCTTGATATATAGATTTTTTATTTATTTACGTTTTGTTACTACACAAAAGTGCTCCTCATGCGGGATTTGAACCTACGACATTCGGCTTGCAAGGCCACTGCTCTACCACTGAGCTACAGAGGTGGTAAAGATGTTTTCATCTCAAAGGCGTCTTCCCCGTCAAAGTAAATATTTTGTTTTGTTTCGTTCCATGAAGCCCCGCCATGTTATCTACGAGGCTAAGGCTATTCCAATAGCAATTCAATTCCATTTGAACCTACGACTTTCGGCTTGAAAGAACACTGCTCTACCACTGAGCTACAGAGGTGGTAAAGATGTTTTCATCTCAAAGGCGTCTTCCCCGTCAAAGTAAATATTTTGTTTTGTTTCGTTCCATGAAGCCCCGCCATGTTATCTACGAGGCTAAGGCTATTCCAATAGCAATTCAATTCCATTTGAACCTACGACTTTCGGCTTGAAAGAACACTGCTCTACCACTGAGCTACAGAGGTGATAAAGATGTTTTCATCTCAAAGGCGTCTTCCCCGTCAAAGTAAATATTTTTTTTTGTTTCGTTCCATGAAGCCCCGCCATGTTATCTACGAGGCTAAGGCTATTCCAATAGCAATTCAATTCCATTTGAACCTACGACTTTCGGCTTGAAAGAACACTGCTCTACCACTGAGCTACAGAGGTGATAAAGATGTTTTCATCTCAAAGGCGTCTTCCCCGTCAAAGTAAATATTTTTTTTTGTTTCGTTCCATGAAGCCCCGCCATGTTATCTACGAGGCTAAGGCTATTCCAATAGCAATTCAATTCCATTTGAACCTACGACTTTCGGCTTGAAAGAACACTGCTCTACCACTGAGCTACAGAGGTGGTAAAGATGTTTTCATCTCAAAGGCGTCTTCCCCGTCAAAGTAAATATTTTGTTTTGTTTCGTTCCATGAAGCCCCGCCATGTTATCTACGAGGCTAAGGCTATTCCAATAGCAATTCAATTCCATTTGAACCTACGACTTTCGGCTTGAAAGAACACTGCTCTACCACTGAGCTACAGAGGTGATAAAGATGTTTTCATCTCAAAGGCGTCTTCCCCGTCAAAGTAAATATTTTTTTTTGTTTCGTTCCATGAAGCCCCGCCATGTTATCTACGAGGCTGAGGCTATTCCAACACAACGGACTCCAAATAATCGTTGAGCCTAAGCTGCCCGGAAAACATATATACAAACAATGCATAAAACGGATATGTCAGCTACGATGCTTTGGCAGCAATATTCTGGCCCTTCTTGCAAGTTCGTTCCTTCCTCAAAGTTGTCCCTCAAGTTCGACAGCCTGACGAGGACCCTTGCCAAGAAGGGCTGAAATATCGCTGCCAAAGCATCGTAGCTGACATATCCGTTTTATGCCTTGTTTGAATATATACAACGGACTCTCTTGAAACTCTACTCGGTTCATCAAAGATTCGACTAGTCTTCATGGAGAAACACGGACAAAAAATTGCATGATAGGTATTTACGACCAGTGACTGAAGCGCCAAACAATAGTCTGATCCGCCTCGAAACGCGCCAAACCTGGAAAATGAAAAAATTTGTTCAGCCTAGAACAAATAATCTGATAGAACCTCCGTTGGTCCCACGCAGCGACTATGGATATCCATACAAAACTGAGCGGAGCTAGAGGTACATGCTGTGACGTTCGAGTTGATACCCGTCTAGTTCCCTCTTCGCCGTTGCGCATACAAGGTGAAAAACAGTAGGATTCCTGCAGAGGTGGAGAACCCGGTCAGCAGCGAGTTAGACGTGACGTCAAAACGGATAGACAACCAATCAGCTGTAAAGGACGACTCAGACGGCGTTCGTATCCTTCTGCGGAGTTGTACTACGATACAGCTGTTTGTAGAGGTAACAAATTACGATATTCTGCTTGGCTCCTCCTCCGCTCGTTTGCATCGGGTAGGGAATCAGAATATATTCAACACCGCATGGTCGTATTACAGAGATAGGGAGACGGAGGTTTTGTGGATTATTTGTTCTTGGTTCAGCACAGTTAGGATGGATAAATAATTGATAGGAGGTTTGTGATCTCGGGGATGAGAACGGGTGGAAACTCACATCTAATGCCTCATTCACACGACCGCTGTGATAGAGACTGAAAAACGTTGCTAAATCCAGCAGGAGATAAAACGTCCCACTAAGGTGAGCGGGCAGTGGGTGACGGGACGATCGGAGACGTTCAGCAACGTTGTGGGCGTGACGTTGCAGCTGAGCAGACTTGGAGTCGACCGACGTTGGACGCGAGATGGTGGAAGCTAGGAGGCGAATAAGTAGCTCGATGACCTTGTCATTTTTCTAGAAAAAAAAACCCTTAAGTAATGCACTGGAACGGCCATACATCGCTAGCGGGAACGCCCTAAAAACGGTAAGAGACTAACAAACCTTGCACAATCGAATAAATAGAAACTTATCATGTTCTACTCTACTTCTTCATTGAGCTTTATCATAACTGTTTGGTTTATGTCCCTTAGTTGGTCAGAACGGTGAGAAAACATTCGACTTTATTAACAGGAAGACAAACATAAAGTATTCGAATCGTGAACACACACATTTAAAGAGGGCTCGGTGCCAGCGAACACCATGTGGCCAGATCGCTTGCCTGACCCAGAGCAAAGTAACACGAGGGAGTAGCGCCAAGATCTATGCTTTCCATGCATCGGAAACGGGCCTTACTCGTAGCGCCGCCCACTAAGCTCACGACATTCAAAGCGTGACAAACTTGCGGGTTTAGAAACTTCTAGTACACCGAAGATGCGGTTTGCACACATCGATGAAACAGTGCATCTTTTTTTTGCTGTGCTCGGAATATGGAGTTAAAGGAGGCAGCGCTGGTGCACGACTGATTGAGTTTTAGTAGGGACGTTATCTATCGCTAGTTGTGCTAGTGTCGCTGCTATTCGAGTGTGTGTCACTTTTTTCAAGTCTTGGCGCTACTCTACTTATTTTGCTCTGGCCTGACCACGACTAAAATAAAATGTGAACGAAATAGCATCAAGACTCAGATAGTTTCTGTAAAATTCGACCGAGTCAAATGCATTAGGTTCCCCGTGATTGGCTGGTGGGTTAGAATTGGCCCCGCCTTGGGGAGGAGCCGAGGTCTAACCGACCTCGACATAACCGATCATCGCAAGCTGGGCAGAGCGCAGAAGAGAAGGAACCAATCAGGCGTCATACCGTGAGGTTCCTACACGAATGATTCAAAAAGATCAACGAGCACAGTAGATTGCGGTCATGTTGCTGCGACAAGTGTGAAAGTTCTCTGAGCCCCTACCTTAGCAAGGTCGTAGAGCTTAACGGCATCTTCAAACTGTCCATTGCTCTCCGCTAGCTCTGCGACATTTTCGACAACTTCTTGCACGGACACGTCCACTCCCTGGTACCGGTCGATCAAACCAGGGCTTCGGCAACCGTCTGGTTCCATGCGACCGAGAAGCTGGTCGTACTGCCTGGTTTCAAGTGCGATTTCGGTGACGCAGACTGTGAAAAGCTTGCGGCCGTCTGGGGTGGTAAGGTCTCTAGAAAAAAAAAAAAAAAATGAAGCCCATGCTGTGTCGTTCGGAGTTGTCTACAAGGACCATCCCTTAACATATTATCTCAGCTATTTTCTCCCTCTCTTATACGTTTAGGCTACGGCAAGACGACAGGCAGCTAAGACAATACCCAGCACAGTCTACTTTACACAGAAATATAACTATTTTGATCTTGTCTGGACAAAACAAAACGACATAAAGGGTTTTGCCTGATTCCGGAATCGCTTTCAAGCGAACGAAACACATCGCGAAAACTCTGAGAATCCGATTCCCGGAATTGGTTTCCACTTTCCCGTTGGACTGGTCGCAAAAACACATGGAAAGCTGAAACCGACAAGAAAATTTTGAATTCCATACTATTAGAATAAATAAGTCGAGAGATGTGTTCACAGGACATTTCCATTCTCATGTGTTCCAACCAAGTCATCAATTTCAATTTCAATTTCAATTTCAATTTAATTTCAAAATACTTTCCACGGACATGCCGAATAGCAGTATTATCGTCAATAGCCCTCACAATTAAAGGACCCCTCACAATATTTACTAATTAAGTTCCAGCATTTTAAAGTAGTTGAATAATTAAAACTATAGACTCCATGCTTTCAACAAATTACCCGTAGCTTTGGCTGTTTTAAGCCTTTTTCAAGGCACATTAACTATAGGACAAAATTTACATAGTCGGTTTTTCCCATGAATAACTTCTCACAAACTACTGTCGGCAGCATGATACGCATCTAAGACAGCAAAACAAGGCAAGTGAGCAAATCAGTGAGGTTTCGTTAGTGTACCGTATGGAATTCCAGTACTCGGGTTTAAGACTGGATGCGGCGATTGCGAAAAGAGCTTGTATTAGTATTATAGGTAAGACAGGTCTTTTCATGCCGTCGGCCGTGTTTTCCCGTGTTTTCCCGGTAGTGTACTAACGTGACACTTATGGTCACTATAGCGCATTAGCACGTGGTATGATTTTGTGCCGAAAGTAGAAAAATGCGTTCCAGCCTTGACGCCAAGAAGCCCGCAGCCGTGACGTCATGCGTAGTTAATCAGGAAGTAGGGTAAACACAAGCTAAACATTTAAGGTCGGGCTTCACTACCCAGATTTTTCGCCCGGATTCTGGGTTCCCGTTTTCTTCGATATCGGTTTGGGTAGTGAAGACAGGTCTGGACAGGGTCTGAAAGCACCCCGGACGCGTCCAGGAATCTGGTAGAAAAATCTGCCAGACTCCCGGACTCTGGGTGAAAAGAAGCGGGAATTTGAAAGTAGTTTTCATTTGACTTGGATAAATTGTGTTGAGATGGTAAAATCTAAGAATATGACAGAAGTGCTGAAAAATGCCCAAAAGTGGACTGTTGAAGAGACATTTGATTTGAGTCAGTTTGCTCTGGTTTCCGGGACCGTCTTCACATAATCCGGACCCCAGATTCTGGAGCGTCTGGGTTGTGAAGACCGACCTTTACTACTTGCAAATATCCTTACCTTAGGAAGAAGATGTAGTTCAGAGCGTCTTTGACATCCGATCGCTCGAACTTCTTCGTATACAACATCACAAGACGGGCTAAGTTGAGACGCCTCATGGGTACCCTGTCTGTCGGAAGCTTTGAAACTGTGAAAAAAAAAGGTTGCTCACATCTATGACTCGGCACTGGCGAAGCTAAGCCTAACATCCCTTGTCGATAGAAGAGACGAACTAATCATGAAATTTGGTCTCCTTGAATCCGACCAGCACCGAACCATTCTACCAAACTTCAAACCGAATTGTACATATGAAGTAAAGACTACATAGATGTGCAAAAGTTTGACGAGCCTCGTGCCCATTCATCTGAGCGATTTTTAAAAACATTTGTACCTTATTTTACTAAGTTTTATAACGACATGTCCAGAATTTCAAATATTTCTTGTTTGTTTTGTATTGTGTCGACGTGCCAATGTTATAACTGCCATGCTTTTATATTATGGTGAATAAATCTGAACTGAATTGAATTGAATCACTGAAATTTCGCTAGAAGAAATTTTGTCTCTGGAAGGTTGTAGTCTCTGTGCCAACCCTTCAGTCTGCCACATTCAAAAATCCTCGCACACTCGTCATTGCTTTCATCCGTTAGCTATCCTACGTCAGTTCGTAGTCAGATGTTCACGAAAGGTGAACAAAAAAACTCTGCACAGGCCATGAGGTTCAGGTTAATTTAATTTAATTTAAAAAACACTTCATAACAATATGTATCGATCACTGGGGGGCGGCAGGGATACGAGCTCGTTAACTCGGCCCCATAACCCCATAGGCTTCTTATAGGAGTGGCTTTTTTTTTTTTTTTTTTTTTTTTTTTAGAGTTGTGTTTAAACGTGTTTTGATAAAAATAAATTAGAGCTGAATCAGACTGAATTGTTATCTCAGCTAAAAAGCACTCCCAGAAAATAGTTCAGTTCCGCCACTTCCCTTTTTGTGTTGCGGGGGGGGGGGCTGGAAGCAGGGGCGTCACGACGGGGGCGCGATTTTTCGTAAAAATAGTTGATTTCTTTCATGAAAACGGTCGGTTTTCTGAAAATCGGTCGATTTTTCGTCAAAACAGTCCGTTTTTCTGAAAATCATTCAATTTTTTTCAAAACTGTCAATTCTTTTCTTGAAAACAGTCGATTTTTCTTGGAAACAGTCTTTTTTTCTGCAAAAACAGTCGGTAAAAATTACCAGCCATTCGGTAAATACCTTGCCCCCCCCCCCCAAAAGATTTTGGCTTATAGTAACGCCTCTGGCTGGAAGAGGGCGAAAAACAACTATTTGTTTCATAGCATTCACTTCTCATAGACCTGGGTGGCTACGAAACTTACCAAGCGGGGACTGCACCGACTCCGGCAGCAGCAACAGCTTTGCTTCACGAAGTGCCAGCGCCACATGAACTGCCAGACTGCGCCACTTGTCGATCCGCGACAGAAACTCTACTGCAGCCTCAAATTGTGCCGTTAGGAACAGGACTTCAAAGTAGAGCAAGGGCTCTTTGTAAGCGTTGAAGTGTCGCTCGCCTGCAATAGTCTTTATGTTAGTACCGTCGAGTGTTCATACTGTGACTCCAATAGCGCCTTTCCCCAAATTTGAAGAAGTAAGTTCTCCACTCCTTCAGTTTTTAATAATGACCGGTAGCCAGATTGCTACTCTCAATTTCCGCCGCTTGATACATTTTGCGGTACAAGCTTCCGATCGTATCTTTTAAGCTTTTGGCCCCAAGTACAAAAATGTCCTCAATATCCCATCTCCGGTTCGGCCCACACATCACGGCCAGTCTAATTTTTTTCATTCTTGGACTCCACTGTTTTGTTCCTCTAAGCTCTTAGCAGAAGTTACTGCTCGCAACAGGGAAGATTCCAATTCACTGAGCGGAACGAAGTTGAAATCGTGGATTGAGAAAGAAGGTAAAAATACAAGAGTCACCTTTATCCTTTAAAGAAAGTGCCTCGAAGCCAGGAAAGGGTAGGAAATACCCCATACCAGGGCTGATCGCTGCATGCTGGTTTAGGGGTATTGCCTATAGTTGATGGTGTGCGCCATGCAGCTGGTTGCTACGAGCAAGTCTTTTGAGATGGTACGAGAACAGCCGTTTTGTAAGTATTTGGAAGGCGTCCAATTCTTTTGATTATTTTCAGAGCAAATTGAAAGAAAAAGATTTTAATTTTAAGGTTCAAGTTTATAACGTTGCAATATTATCGTTTTTGTTCTTTCAATCATTGAATAGTTTGACTATGGTACAGTACATAGTCCATGTCTGAAAAGAATCCGAATGTTCGCTTTTTTATTAATACCGTAAGAAGTGTTATTATAAAGAAAGATTGATTGAGGGAAAATAGTGTCGAATACAAAAGAAATTCTTACCATATTCTTCTAGGATAAGGTTCTGGAAGTAGGAGAGCGAATATCTGGTTTCTCTCGAAGCACCAAGCTCTTCTTCGTTGTCTGGACGGAGTTGGCAAAGTTTAAGCCACAAATAGTCGTCGGTAGTTGAAGCTATTTCGTTGTGGTCTTCACTAGGGTCGCAAGCAGCAATTACACAGTACGCAGCTCTAAAACGGAAAACGCAGTAAGCTTTTTGGCTGCCAAACCGTGGCGTAAATTCGCCTGGGGAAAAGCATGTCAGTCAAACTAATCTATCTTCCTACTGTAGCCAATCTGGAAATCTTCGATTTAAAGTACACGCAGCACAAGAAAGTGTTTCATTTCCAACCTTACACTTATTAAAACTACTTACCTTCCAAGGATACAATACCCATTTTAACAGCATTCTTTGAACTACAAACAAAATTTAAACATCTTTTCAAAAATTCTGTTCGACTCAAAAACCAAAACCGAAGAAAACGCGTGAGGCTATGAAGACACGCGTGCTGCAACAGACAAAAGGTCCAAATATGCTTAGGATGAGTCGGATGTATCGTATAGAAATTAAAGCTTCGAGAAAAATGCATCGAAAAATTACGAAAGAAGAGGGGATCAGTGTTAAAAGTGCTATTTCTTTTAAAATCATTCTTCTAGGATGTATTTTCGTAATATCCTTCTAGTATGCTTTTAGCGCGTTGAAGGCGTCGCACTCTCCCAGAACCTGATCAAACTAAGTCTATTTCTAGGTTATGAGACAATGCGTATTCGGATAGATACTCGAAGAACCCGAAAACACTGCTAGATTTTTTTTTATGTAAAACTATGTGAATGAAGTTAAAGAAACGAAAACGGAAGCAGCTTATCGTGGATCGTGATCTTGCAAGCTTGAACGCATACCGCCCCCTATGATGACAGATAATGCTGAATCGTATTAAATCGGTCACTTCAAAGTTGTTATAGATGTAAAGCGCTTTGTGGGTTTTTGCTGCGCTGGGGGGGGGGGGGGGGGGTGGTACCTTTTGTACGGATCAGTTGCATTCCTTATGCTCCTCCTATAAACCAACTTGACCTGAGCTTCTGTGTTGGGGGCCAGTCGACGATCGTTACTCCCAGATAACTCTTCAAGCAAACGCGCGAATTCAGACAGACTGTGACTGAAAAAAAGGAAAAAGAAATATTACATTAAGCTCTGAACTCCTTTAAAGTTTAACCGAAAAGGGCTAGGATAGGGCAATCTAGTTACCCGTCACTTATTCACTTAAATTGGGTTGAAGACCCGCTGAAAATGAGTTACTTCGTTGTTCCGCTATTCACGAATAACCGATTTTCAAATAGTATTTTTGTTGTATGCCTTACGAGAAAGATTTATCATTTTTTTTTGTTCAGGCACTAAGCAATCGTCACCAATCTCACCACTGCCCACTGAAAAGCTGCATTTGTGTTGAGATGAAAATTTCCCGCGTCATAGTAGAATTTTCGCTGTAGGGACGGCCAGAGATATTAGTTGCGTTTTTGCTGTTACCATGGTATCTGATATACGGTCTAAAGTCGTTTTTGCAGTTATCGTAGTATCTGATACCACGGTCAAAAGGCGTTTTTGCGGTTGTCGTGGTACTGGCCAGTCACCGTGGTAACAGATATTCAGATATCACGGTCCGACCGTGATATCTGGTCGTGGTATCTGGAAAATGCATCTCACTTTCATCAAATTTTGTCAAATTGGTGAAAAAGAAGTTCAGCACTTAGTGATGTAACTGGATATCAGTTTTTATTTTGGGATGACTTCGAAAGGTGCAATTTCTGCAACAGTCGTTTTTGCAGTGGACCGTATATCTGAAATCACGGTAACTGCAAAAACGACTAATTGCAGATCCAGTTACCGTGGTAACAGATACCATGGTATCCGCAAAAACGCAACTAATCTGAGCCTAATAACTAGAGCAGATAGTGGAAAATCAAAAAATCCCTTCGCAGAATCCAAATAATTCAGTGTATCCAATTAAATGACACACAAATAAGTTGGCTTTTCAGTTAAACTTTAAAGTAGGCGTTGGAACTACAAATATTCATTTCACGTATCATCGTTCATGGTCAAAGAACCAAATTTGCTATTACTGCGGATGTCGATTTAAAATACATTCAAGTCAATATGTGTGTCATAATCCTAGTACACCATCTCCACTGTCAGAAGTTTCATAACAGATAACACAAGGATGCGCAGTTTCAACAGACAACAGTTGGGATGTCTGTGTGATTTCGAAAACGTTATGCATTATGCACAGGGTCGAAAGTATGAGGTCGAAAAGTATTCTAACTACACGACCTCTTGCAGGGAAGTTGGAGGGGGGAGGAGGGGGACTGCAAGGTCACAAAGCATACTCCTTACCCTCCTTTTGTCACTGCATCTAGCGCCGCCTCCAAGTCGCCACACCTCAGGCAGTAGAAAATCACTGCCCAGGCGGGTTGTCCTTCAATCGTTCCATCTTCCAAACCAGGTTGCCTTGCAACTTGACGGGTTGCGAGGTAGCTTTTGACCAATGGGAGAGTCCCCAGGGATCCGCCGAGACGTGCAGTACTAAGGTTGCGGTAAATTTCCTTCTGCATGTGTGACCGGTATCTGTAAATTGTTGGAAGTGAATAAGTTTTTCATATTAAAGGAGACGATTGTCAATAGGGGAAAAACAAAATTACCACTCGGCAGAAATGATACTAAAAATACAGAAAAAACACAAAAATATAAAAGTGAGCTGTATCTGATGAAATGATTATTTACAAAGAGCTACAGCCGCAAAATTCCGCAAACTGAACAACACCGAGCTAGAAACCAACCGGTACCGGGATAGTTTTATCCCCAGAAGGGTTGGGATTTACAATTCATTATGAAGATACAAGTAATGTAGGCCTATCTTATACTTAGGTTTTTTAAAGATTTTATTAGTTTTATGATGAAAGATAAGTTGGTTCGATAAGATTATTGTTCCCTGTGTGTTACTGCTATTTGACGTGTCCAAGATGTGATCCATTCTATTATCGGTTTTAACCGGATTCCGGTCGAACTGCTTACCCGGCAAGAATCACGTAAAAAATGGAATTCTGCCGCTCACATTATCCCTAGTTCCTTATCGGATTATAAGATTCTGAAATCCCCGCCTTTCGCCATTGTTTCGTTTCGTACCTAAGAACTGTTAGCGCTTTTTCGGCCTAGCCGAGTTTTGACAGTCACTCAAAACAAATTTCGCCGAAAGCTTCAAGGTCCGTCAATGACTCTTTCACAAACAAGGACATGAGAAGCTTCAAAGTATTGTTTTTCATTTTGGAAGACACGGTAGACCAATGACCATCAGGTATACCTTCTCTTTTTTACTTCTTTTGTTTTGCTTGATTTTCCCCACTTTTTAACCAAGGCGCGTGCGATTTTCAAATACTTTGCGTCCAGTCACCGCGTCGGAGAGAGGGAAGGCTGGATAGATGGACAAGCGCTAATAATAAAATCGCTTATGTCTTGTGGAAAGTAATGGTATTTTTTTAAACGATATCTCTGAGACATTTTATCGTGAAAAGGTCATTTCTATAGTAAGAGTTGTGCTTTAATCCGAAACTCCCTCCCACACCCAACCCTCCGACTTCAACCCTTAATTTGAAACTCCATCCCACACCCCTAAACACCAGTGGATCCTCATACCAAGTTTTAACAAAATAACTTCGAAAGCTATTGTGCTAACAGACGGACAACTTTTACGAAGCCATAGGTATCACGTCACTAACGTTTCGGAATCCAAAAAACAAACAAACAAATAATCTCACCTTCTTTCCAGAATGCTTCTTGCTGTGTTGATCAGGGCGTTCTGGACGGACACAGACGTTCGGGAGTTGGTGACACCAGTACTGCTTACTAGCGGTACGTCAATCATTTGACGGACCATCGACCAGACTTCGTCTAAGCGCTAAAAAGAAGTATAGTTATTAACTTAATATTTACATGAGCGAAGCACTAGACAACTCTCCATATTACCAATTTAGAGGCACCATGCGGTCTGGTCAGAGCAAAATAACACTAGGGGGTAGCGTCAAGACCTATGCTTTCCATGCTTTGCAAACGGGCCATACTCATAGCGCCGCCCGCTACGCTTGCGGCAATTAAATCGAGACAAACTTCCGTGTTTAGAAATTTCTAGTAAAGCTAAGGTGAGATCTGCACCAATGGAGGAAAAAGTAAAGATTTAATTTTTTTTTTGCTGTTTTCACAATATGAAGTTATTGGGGCCAGCGCTGGTGCACGACTGATTGAGTTTCAGAAGGGACGTTCACTATCGCTAGTGTCGCTGCTATTCGAGTGTGTGTCTAAGTGTCACTTTTTGCAAGTCCTGGCGCACCTCGCTAGTGTTCTTTTGCTCTGATAGAGAGTAGCGCCAATACCTATGCTTTCCATGCTTCACAATCGAGCCATATTTGAAGCGTCACCCACTAAGCATGTGGTATTTAAAGCGAAACAAACCTGCGGGTTTAGAAATTTCTAACAAAGGTAAGATGCGGTCTGTACACATCGATGAAACGGGGGAGGTTGTACCTTTTTTTGCTGTGTTCAGAATTTTAATTTATTGGAGCCAGCGCAGGTGCACGACCGATTGGGTTTTAATAGGGACGTTCGCTATCGCTAGTGTTGCTACTGTCGCTGCTATTCGAGTGTGTATCACTTTTTTCAAGTCTCGGCGCTACTCTCTAGTGTTATATTGCTCCGGGTTTCGTTCCTATTTCTTCCAATGATCATCACAATCGGTAAAGTTAAACTGCAGCACTTCTAGAAAATGTGTATAATTATAACGATATTTCTTCAGCAGGAAAAAGGAGCTAACCTCCCAGACGATGATAGTTCTGCACTACCGTCTTATCAATAACTTATGTATACGAGGCGAGGGCGGGCACACAAACAAAGTCTAATCCACTTTGAGCGCTGAGGTGGCATAAGGTTAATTTCTAATTCCCGACTTCTTAAAATATTGTTTTCCTTTCTTATCATTCTCAAACTTCAAAAATAACACAACTATTTTAACCAAATTTTCAGCGGCGTCCTCTTTGGTCATACAGATTTTTTGTGTTCTGGTTTTTAGGCTAATAGCTTTGCATCCAGGTTCGACTGCATTAGATTGCAAGGAAGGTCACACCACCACCTGACCGCACGATAGCGGCGAGTTCGCAACTGGTTAATTTTTGTCCAAGTATCAAGTCATCCTACCTCATCTCCAAAGCCCACAGCAGCCTGAGCCAATTTATCTGCCAGCGAGGGCTTCACCCCACCCCTGATGACGACGTCGTTGTATTCAGAGACGACACGGGCATATACGACCTCATCGCTGGCTAAAGTGCTCTGGGCTGAGAGCGTATCACCGACCAAGCTCCTCTGAAAAAATAATAACGTAAGAAAAAACATGTTAATTAACACTTACATTTCTTACCATAAGTTATTTAAAAAAATAAGCATGCTCAAGATGTTCTACTCTATATCGTCGTGGTATGCTGCTATAAGCACTCATGGATTTATGATTGTGTTCTTGAGGCCCTATACGGATATTTGATGGCCCTATACGGATATGTCAGCCTAGATTAATTTCAGCGATACTGCGGCCCTTCTTGGCAAGGGTCCTTTTCAGTCTCAAGCTCCAAAAACAAAACTGCGATAAAATAAATAAAACTAAAAGCACTTCACATCCAGCAATTCACAAGAATAATTCACAAGAATTAACAAGAAAATTCACAAGAATTTCCCAAATAGGATATTTATAGTTGCTAAATGTTTCATTTATTTTCTCGCAGGCTAGTATTTCTAGCTTGAGCCGGAAGACAGGGCTGCCACAAGTTTAGAGGCTTGGAAATAGGGACTTAGGGACTTTTTCAAGCCGAAAAAGGGACCTATAGGGACCTAAGGTCACTGCTATTAAAGGAACAGAAACTTGACTCAAACTTGACTTGGGGAGCTTGCTAACATATCAAGAATGTACCCTGAGTCGATATTGAGAGTAAGAAAAATTCTCGTTACGACCATTGCAGTTTCCGGGCAGTTTCCGAGAATTCGACTTTAGAGCAAAAGGCCGTCTTGTCGGGGAGGTCGTTACTCTGTAGTCTACATGTAAAAAGGCGAACTTTTACAGAACATAAGTGCATAATTACAGTGCATAAGGGGCAAGCGCCTGCCAGCTAGCTTTGGGAACACTAAGGAGGGGGTTCGAGACGGTTCGAGATGACAAAGAAGGGGGGGCCTGTCGACAATAAGACCCTGTATATTTATCCAAGCCCCCCGGGCGATTCGATGGCCGAAAGTTGCCTAGTCAAGTTTACTGTTCCTTTAAACTTGAAATACACAGCGTTAGGATCCTATTTGCACTTTAATTGCTAGGATCAGAGGACTTACGGTTTTGGTACCTCTTTAACGAAATATGCTATGGCTCTTAGATTTGGGCCGACGAGGAGAAAAGAGGGAACTTCCGGGTTCCCGCTCAGTTTCAATAGCTTTCTTTGTGACTAAACCAGTGAAGACAATAAGTCACTAGCCTGTATTCGAGGCGAGTAAGCAATCGCGAAAGTTTGATGTTTGGATTTTTCATCAGAATTATTCATCTGACGAATGTGGGGGGAGTCGGAGGGGGGACCGGAAATCTTTTGACAAGCTTAGAGCGGAGTGATCGGGATTAAAGTTGGTGGGAAGCATAAGCAAAAGCCCTAATTACATCATCAAAAGAACTGGACCGGATCTGGGCACTAGGGTTCCGGAATTCCGGTGATCCGGAGTTAGTATTGGCTAGGACGACGAAACTTCGCAGGTATATCAGTGATCCGACCAGATTAACTTGGAAATAGTCAGTTTCCCGATACGACCATCGTGGGGGGAGTGGAGAGAGAGGGGGAATTCTGAATCCTGAGTTATGTATAACTTTCGAACGGGTGATCGGATCCTAAACTCGATAATTGGAAAGACCTCATATCTCAGATATCCCGTTTCAAGTCCGGACAGGATCTGAAGAATGTGTGGGGGGAAGGGGAGAATACAAGCAAAATTACATATCTCGACAACAAGTTCACAGCTTCGTGCCATAATATTAGCTTCGAACTTTATCTGCACTTGTAAGTGTTTAAATCGTCAAGAAAGCGACAGCATATCTTTAGAAGAAAATACACCTTTTGATCTTACACATTGTGCAGCTTCGAACAATAAGGGACTGTAACTATTTCAAATGTAAACGAAAAACTGACAACCTTCGGTATAGCTCCGCAAAATGTCTGGTTTGGTCAGGTCCCCCCACTAAATTCAAGGTTAGCTACCCGTGCAGCTATCCATCGGTAGCATTATGTTTCAGATTGTAGAAACAGTTTGAAAAATAAAGGCTGGATATCTCTGTCTGTGATGGTAAATTTGAATGTGCGTTGTATTTCTTGTGATTGCAGTCAGCCTTACTGGAGCAAATTAAAGTAACTCTGACTCTTCTTCAAAATAGGAAAAAAAAAAATCTCAAATGACTTCAGAGCAAATGGTGTCAATCCTTTTCGCTAGTAGTCTCCTTCAACCACATAGTAACGCTGTAGCCTTAGGAGCCTTAAGGATTATTTTTACAAGCAAGCAAGTTGACAGTTAATCCCACCAGCCAAAACCCATACCATACTTTGCATTGTGGCTTCCAGTAG
Source organism: Branchinecta lindahli (assembly GCA_023053555.1). Classification (NCBI taxonomy): domain Eukaryota; kingdom Metazoa; phylum Arthropoda; class Branchiopoda; order Anostraca; family Branchinectidae; genus Branchinecta; species Branchinecta lindahli. Next base: position 23,267,671 of record JAKZAO010000012.1, read on the forward strand.
ATTGAGCTAAGATATTCAAATAAAATGTAACAATTTTGGTCAGGAAAAACTTTAAAGGGACCTGAGGACTATTTTAGGGACCAAAAGGGACCTAAGACTGATTTAGGTACTTGCAGGGACTTTGTGGCAGCCCTGAAGGATCCTTGCCAACAAGGGCCGAAATATCACTAGAGCGAATACGTTTTAATGTTATACTATACCTCAATAACTGGTGCAGTTAAGTCGAGCAGATTTTCTCTTGCGCCTCCAAGTGAGTCAAGGATCTTCTGTTTGTTCTTCTCCCAGTCAGACTGCACCGAATCCCAGCAGATTTTGTTGAAATGGTCGTAAGTCTAGAGAAAATAACTCCCCTGAGTCAATGTATAGGCTTACAAATTAACCAGGTGGTCTAATGCTAACAAACATAGGCTAGAAGATCAACAGTGGAGCCTATACAATAGTCAATCTTGCAAGCTCGCTACTTCATTTCATTAAGAACAGACTCAGGGGCCATGGGTCAAAGCTTAGAGACAGCCCTTTGAGAAAAAAACAAAAAAAAACTGGGAATCACAAATCAGATTGTAAATAGTCCTACTTACTAATTACTATCAGGGGCGTCACTAGCCTTTTACTTGGGGGGGGGGGGGCGTCCAGTTTTTGCCGACGGACCCAAAGATGTGCCGACAAAAAACGCCCTTGCTGCGATGCGGCAACGGCGTAGATTAGTCCTTTAATGTAAATGCATAAATTTAAATTCACATATTCGAGTTTAAATCTGCCGGATCCAGTTCAGACACAAAATGGGACATGTGAGGCATGTGTTCTTTCCACATATCAAGTTTCATATAGATCCAATCACCCATTCAAAAGTTTAACATGCCTCAATATTCCGGATTCGCCATCCTTCCACTCCCCCCATGATGGTCAAATCGGAAAAGTGACTATTTCCAAGTCAGTTTGGTCGGGTCCCTGATGCGCCTACCAAATTTCATCATCCTAGCACATCTGGAAGTACCCTAACTCGCGTGTGACCGACCAACGAAAAGTGATTGGTATATGGCACCTGGCCGGAAGGCAATCAACAGCCTGAAAGTGATAAGAAACCTATTTTCTGTTTTTGACCCTTCGTCAGTGCCATAAAAAGAAAGCTCATACCTCCGACTTTTATTATGAGTAATAGGCAAACAATGTGAAATCTAAGAAACATTGTTTTTGTTCTACCTAAAACATGGTAACTAATGATTTAAAAACAATACTGAAATGAGAACTCAGAAAAAATGTTGTTTACAAAGTCTCGATAAAGAACTTTATTGACTTCGAGCAAGTAAAGTTCCTAACCACTGCAAAATGAGTACATGTAGGATTAGGGTTTAAGAAGGCAAAGAAAGAGCTGAAACGCACAAAGCAGAAGAAAAACTTACATCTTTTCTGGTCTCCTCCAAAACAGCTAGAATGGCATTTTCTCTCTCATTTCTGAGGAAACTCTGGATGTCAGTTTCTTGGATGGGTTCTAATGGCTCGAATGTTGCTGTGGCACTCAAGCTCTCCAACTTCTGTGCAAGCTTTGGGAGGTCAACTCCCTTAGAGCCAAGGAGAATTGATCTAAGAAAATCCCATGAAAGGTAAGTACCTATTTGTGTGACCTCTAGCATACCTTTTAACATCCGAATTTTACTACATTGTTACAGTACAACTCTCTTACTTACAGTGTTATGAATGAGGACCTTAGGTAATTAATATCAACACCTTATTCTTGGATAGGATATGCCAAATCTTGAGAATATCCACCATTTGGAACATTCTATGCCAAACTTCAGTCAAGATTGATAAAGTAATCATTTAGAAATCTATATGATTAGTGTCACTCAAACCACCAACATTTACTGATTTTAGGTTGTCCCAGCAGGTTACCCCAAACATTAGTCAGATTTTTGTCACCTATCTACCATGGCCTTGGTTCATTTTCCCATTTTTTGCACAGAGCGCTTACTCCTCACTGCTCTTTTGACCCTTTTTGAACCAAGCCCTTTGTCCTTTCTGCCGAGGCCTGTGGAGAAAGGAGATTGGCAACTCCGAGGTGGGTTAGCCAACCTGCTCAGGAGAACAGTGCCTGACTCCTCTCTGCCAAAAACAGTCAAAATAGCAGAAAGGGCAGAAGACTTGGGGGAGAGGTCTTTGAACTCGTTTGGCAAAAAATGCAACTATTGATTCCATCCAACATGAGTAAATTATTATTTATAAAAATTACTCAAAGTGGATAAGTCAGCTAGGACATTCTTCAGCATATTTTAGCCCTTCTTTGGAAGGATGCTTATCAGGCTGTAGCCGGAAAAGGATCATAGCTGACTTGGCCTATTTGTTTTGAGTCATACTATTCCTCGAAGGAAATAACTTCCAACAGCGGTTATTACCCAACTTGTCTGGTTGAAGGGGTGGACTGGCTGATCAATTCCATAGTAGCCTACTGTAAGAGTTTTACATTAACTTCCTAGCCATCCAAAATATATATGACTAAGAGAAAGAAAATGAAAACTCAAAGAGAAATAGCAAATTGCATTCCCAACTTTCAATTTTCTTCTTTTTTATAGAAATAGGAAAATGAAAAACCTGTCTCTCATCTAACATCTACTCAAATTAGGTTCTTAATCTCGCCTATTGCTTAAATTTGTATGCTTTAGTTAGAAGCAAAAAGAAAACCTAGTATTTCTAGAATCTAGGATAGGGTAGCCACAAAAACACCTAGTGGCAAAAGTTGGCGATTTTTTTGTAATGAATCCATAAATTGCTGTGGATTTTCCTTATCAGTTTTACCTATCTAAAACATCTCCAAAAAATATTTTAAAAATACCATTTCATTCAGGACAAAATTGTCTATTTTATAAGGCTAACAGTAAGATGTCCTAGCTATTTAATATTATTTCTAAATTTTCAATGTAAATTTAGATGTAAAAAAAAGTAGCTGAACTTGCCCAAAAAAATTTGTTGATACCAAGGAGGAAAAGTCAGCAGCCTATAGCAGCAATAGGTCTATTGGACTGTAACCTTGATGATCATATTCATATTTACTCATCTAACTCAATTGCTAGGGCTCCCCATGCATTCAAAACCAGCTCAAAATCACCCAGTTTCATAGAATTTCATTGAAGCACATAGTTCTAAGCTGGTCAATAGATGGACAAGACCCTAAAGTCAATGGATGAACATAGGCATTTCCTTCTTATGTAAAATACTGTTTTCTAAAGAAGATTTAAGATGCTTAGAGACAAGATAGAGAGGTGATTTTGGCCTCAAATCAAAGCTAAAAGATAGGAGAATCACTTTCTGATCTTCAAAAGCTCAGGTTTTATTAAAAAAAAATTAAGTGGCTACCCTACAGGAGGGGTATCCAACCTCAGACAAGATTTCAAATTTCCAGTGAAGTTTTTCATTCAAAATAATCCATCTGGCTTAAAAAGGAACCAACAAATATGACAAGCATACCAGACTGAAGCTAACTGAATGGTTTACATATTGGATAAATAAATATTGCTTCAATTTTTCTAGTTCAACATGTTTTTCTTTTCAAACAAGATCACTTCACCCTAGTCCCACCTCGATCCGTTCAAAAATGACGAATAAGGAAGAGTTGGCAAAGTCAATAGGCAGAAAACAGGATTTTAAAACATTACAAAATGGATCAAAAAAGGCACAGAATTTGAATATTTTTGGACATGTGACTTTGAAAAAGTCATATTTTGCCTCTTGACTGTCAGGACAGCTTGTACATTTCATTTAAACATTTTCGCGGCAAAAATCGAGGTAGTGTAAAAACGAGGTTGGATACCCCTCCTGTATCTAGCCCTAGGTAGGGTAGCCACAAAATCACCTAGTGGCAAAAATTGGCGATTTTTTTGTAATGAATGCATGAATTGCTGTGAATTTTCCTTATCAGTCTTACCTATCTAAAACATCTCCAAAGAATATTTTAAAAATACTATTTCATTCAGGAAAAAATTGTCTTTTTTTTAAGACCATCAGTAAGATGTCCTAGCTACTTAATATTTTTTCTTAATATTCAATGTAAATTTAGATGTAAAAAAAAGTAGCTGAACTATCCTACAAAAATTTGTTGATACTAAGGAGGAAAAGTCAGTAGCCTATAGCAGCAATAGGTCTATTGGACTATAACCTTGACAATCATATTCATATTTTCTCATCTAACTCACTTGCTGGGGCTCCCCATGCACTCAAAACCAGCTCAAAATCACTTAGTTTCATAGAATTTCATTGAAGTACAAGTTCCAAGCTGGCCACTAGATGGACAAAACCCTCAAGTCAATGGATGAACATAGGCATTTCCTTATGTAAAAAACTGTTTTCTAAAGAAGATTTAAGATGCTTAGAGGCAAGATAGAGGGTGATTTTAGCCTCAAATGAAAGCTAAAAGACAAAAGAATCACATTCTGATCTTAAAAAGCTCAGGTTTGATTTTTTTTTTTTTTAGTGGCTACCCTACCCTAGGAATCATTCGGATTTATACAGATTCACAATTTAATAGCCAAATTCCAGAAACTTCCCTGACTATATTTTAATTTGATGTATCTATGCTATGTAACATAGAATTACTGAACCACATCACCCTATCTTAGAAAAGAAGAACTTACGCATTGACATCTTGCTGACTTCCAGAAGCTCCAAGACCCCCATGTTGAAGCAGTTGCTGTCCAGCTTCGAAGATTTGCCTCAAATTTCTATCAACTCTAGGAAGCTCAAGGGCTGGTCCGATCCCGCCCATCAGGCTTGTAAGCTGTTCAGCATTAGAAAGCAAGCCGGAAAAATCCCGCTCCATGGTGTGATTTTGAATCTTTCGCGCTGAAACTTCAAATTTTGCGCTGAGCGTCGACGATGTGGATAAAAAGGAAATTATAAAAAAACATAAAAGTAGAAATAATATATATATTTTCGTTCTTTGACATTGCGCTCAGAGTTCGAGTAAATTGAAGTGTTATTTGTTTATTTGAAAGATTTAAAGGCAAAATGATCAATGAAATTATGGAAAAGTAAAAAACCCGCAGCAAGTCATTGGCGGCTTTGATTGTGCATCTTAAACATTGGGTGAGACGTGGTTTGGATCTAGAATCTGCAAGAATTTGTCATGAAACTAAACGAGAAGATGCTTTCGAACCTCTCCACTTCTTACTTGTCACCCATAGACAGAGAAGGATGGCTCATAAAAAGAGGGGAGGTAAATAAAAGCTTCCAGAAAAGGTGGTTTATCCTGAAAGGGAACTTGATGTTCTACTTTGATAAGAAATTTGACAAGGAACCAATTGGGGTCATAATATTAGAAGGATGTACTGTGGGTAAGTAACATATTTATCTGCCCTGTGGAATTTTAATTATGGTTATGGAGTAGGCTATCTAAGCAGTTAATTAATGACTTTGTAACAAACAGGTTTTCCTTGATTAGGTATAGACTGCCTAATCACGGCCATCTGAAAATAGAAACGTGGTCTTGGGCTTCCGCACACATCCAGATTGTGACTAGTTATGACATTCCCGATTGGGAAATGCATATATACACTAGCAGAGGCGCCATTTGGGGGGGGGGCAGGAGGGGGCATATGCCCACCCCAGATTTTCCAGGGGGGCCCAAGCTTCCACCACAAAGGGCCCTTTCCCGGCCATAATAATCCATTATGTCCAACATAATCCATTCTGTCCAATTGATTTGAAATTACTACACGCCTATTAACCATTAACCTATTAACCAAAGAGCGTAATTACCTGACGAAGAGTCTTCACTCGACTCATTTCCCGTTTCAATAAGTGATCCAGCGATCGTCGGACCGGCTAAAAATGACTTTTTGCCTCTGAAACTTGACACTAGATGGCGCGCTTTGCAATGCTTACGGAGAAGCCGTTTTTCGTCTGTCTAAAGTTACCTTGAGTGTTGTAATATTTTTTTCTCTTGTTATGTTTTTCCTTTTTGTAAATATATTTGATCTGAAAGATTTCTGCTGAAGGAAAACCGAGATTTTGGTTACAACCCTCAGCATAACAATGAAGATTACTTTCACCGACGTATTGTTTACTTAAATAAGAAAGTTTCTCGCTGAGGAAGGCCAGCCTGTAGTCTGGTGAATTTTCCACTTTCAGTTTAATCACTTAACCTCGTTGATTGTAATCTTCGTTGTTATAATTAATCTTAGAGGTCAGTGTGGCTGAGTTCCACATTCGGTTACAGTAGGCTACATTTCCAAGCAACACACGGGTGCTGAAAATGCGTTTTTACTTAGAATATTCGATCGATGTGCTGCCAAAACCCGCATTTTTTCTTACGCGACACGAAGTGAATCGGGGGGGGGGGGCAGATGGAGTTCATGCCCACCCCAAGATTTGGACCAAATGGCGCCTCTGTACACTAGATGTAGTCAGACGTTGTTCCAGGGAAATCAGTGACAGTATGCCTTGATTTTCAGGAACTGTTGATTAGACTTTGTGTTTCTGTATTAATCTGTAAGTTTATTCTTTAGTTCAGGATTATTAATAATCAGACATAAACTAAACTAGAAGAGGGTTCACTCAGAATCCTCTCCTATTCAGAAAATAAAATTTAGTTTCTTTTCTTACTTGTTTGATTGTTGTATCAGGGAACTTAGGTCCAGGTGAACTCACTTCACCAGGACCAAGGGTAATTGGGCCTCTCTATCAAGACTCAACAAAAGTAACCCCTGTGATCGAAAAGCAGATCTGGGGTGTTACAACTTGAAGTTGAGCCTGAACATCCCTGGATTACCTGGGACATCTTGATTGGATTCTGTAACGAGGCTGCAAGGTGGCATCAAGATTTGTCCTAGGCTAAATACTTTAAATTTTGCTTGCAAGCATCCAACTACTCACAAACACCACTGATTTTTGTATACAGTAATGGTATGTTTATTTGAACAGTTACTTAAATTTGAATGGTCCAGTTTTGGGCTAAATGGTAGAATGAAGATCCAAAATACCTATTGAGGTGTGTTCAGAGGCCCTTAATTACCTACTTTGTCTAACTTGTCGTTGACTTTAGTCTCAGCAAGTGTATGGAAATGGTGAAGTCTAAAGTCATCAAATGTTTTAAATAAGCATACCTCTACTGTAGGCTACACCATGCCAAAAATTGGGTATGTCTAGGTTTTGGCACACCTCTTGCCCCTTTTCCAAACACCGGATTCATCATGCCAAATGCTGTATACTAGAACACAATAAAATATTGATGATCCGAGTGAAGCTAAAAAATCAACCAATCAGAATTCCTTCATAGTAGAGTAGGTCAGGGTGAAGGTACCAACAAGTATCTAGAGTTGGACATAGTATATGCCTAATGCTATCCATGCCCAGTTTTAGGCATAGGGTGTCCGAACATTAGGCCCTTGTCATAACCTGCAGTGAACAGGGGCGTCACTAGCCTTTTACCTTTGGGGGGGGACGTCCAGTTTGTGCCGACGAACTCAAGAATGTGCCGACGAAAAACGCCGTTGCCGCTTCGCGGCAACGGCGTAGATTAGTCCTTTAATGTAAATTCGAACTTTAAATACACATATTCGTGTTTTCATTGCAGCTTTCGCTAAAAAGCTTCCAACGACTGTACGCAGAACAAGTCAAATTACTCGCCGCAGGCAAAATGTTTTAGATCTGCCTTTTTGTCTGGAAAAATTTTCGAAGCTTCCAACGGCTAAACCCAGAACAAGTTAAATTAATCGCCGCAGGCGAAGTTTTTTTAAATCTGCCTTTTTTCTGAGAAAATTTAGCTTACAAGTTCTAGCTTTTAAGGTGTTTCAAACCCTAAGAATTTCAATCCTAAAGCGCCAACTCAATGAAACACCGTTTTTACAAATATAGAATACTACAAAATGCGTCGCAGGCGAAATTTTGTCTAAAACTAACTGTAATGCATTAGTTAAAAATATTATTCCTTTAATGTAAAATCCTCTATTTAAATTTACATATTCGGTTTTTTTTTCACCTTTCGTTAAAAAGCGAAGCTTTCCAACGACTGAACCCAGAACAAGTTAAATTAAGCGCCGCAGGCGAAATTTTGCTAATCTGTCTTTTTTTCCGGAAAATTTAAGGCCATCCTATACCTGAACTTTAGCTTTTCTAGCTTTTAATGTTTTCCCAACCCCCAACAATCCTAAAACGCCAACTAAATGAAACGCCATTTGTCCAAATAGAAAATACTACGAAACGCGCCGCAGGCGAAATTTTGTGGAAACGCTGATGAGCGATCTCAAATAAAAGTGTGAAATCACAGATTTTTCCGCCCAAAAAAGTAGTGGCCATCCATAAGAAAGTAGGCACAAAGTTGATTCTTGTGTGTAGAAAATCTTGATTTGCCGACGAGACATACACTTTCGGGATTGGACAAAGTTTACGGATTTGATTTATTACGTTATTCTGACCTTGCTAAGGGAATTGATACCCCGATGGGCCGACAAGATTACCGACGCCCGACTAAAGCATTCAGAACTCGAATTCTTCTTTGTTTTGCCCGACAAGACTGTAAAGGGCTTTATTTCTTACGTGTAAATAACAGCCGATGTGCCGGCAAAACTTAAACTTTCGGGATGCGCCTGCATTTGATTTCTTACGCATAAAAAGAACCGGATGTGCCGACGATACAGGTCTTCCCGGGTGCGCCCGACAAATGTTTGCTGAAACTGATTTATCACAGATAAACAGAATCCGATTTGCCGACGAGTCGACCGACGCCCGACAAAGCATACAGAATTTTTTTTATGTTTTTTGCCCGACAAATGTTTGTCGAATTCGATTTCTTGCGTATAAGAGGACCCAATGAGCCGACGAGTCTACCGACGCCCGACGAAAGCATACAAAGTTGAATTTCTTTTGTATTTCTAATGTATAAAAAGAACCCGATGTGCCGAAGAGCACATCGAGGGCCCGACAAAAGGATACAAGATTCGATTTCTCCTGTGTTCTGCACGACAGATGCGACGAGTCGAGCGACGCCCGACAAAAGCATTCAAAATTTTATTTCTTCTGGGTTTGCCGGCTTCGCCCGACGAAAGTACTTTCTCAAGACCTTTGGGGGGGGGAGTCCCCCCCCCTCCCCCTCCATAGTGACGCCCCTGGCAGTGAATAGCTTTTGAAACCTTGAAGTAGGCTACTGCATGGGCTTTGATGTATTGCATAATTTCAAGTCGAGAAATTAAGAAGTTTTTGAGCAAATAGTATTACATGCAGAATCCAAATATATCTCTAAAATATAAAATGTGTGCATCACTAATGCCAGGCAACAAGTTACAGATATCAGTACTGTATCACTTCAAGGGCACAATTCCAGGCATTCTAAGAAAGAGTGATGCAGGAATAATGCCCGATTACCATAAGTTTATCTTGTAATTACTGTAAGGCCAAATGTCTCAGTAGCATTAATTTCAGTAACCAGCCAGTACGCCTGAATTCTTATATTTATCTTCCCACAGACTGTAAGCATCCTCAGTGTAGGATCACAAGGTTTAGCCATTTATTGACTGATAAGTAAACATGCTTTTTTTTATGAGAACTGATGGCTGTTTGTTTCACGGACTGGTTTTTCTGTTTTCAGAAATCTACTTTAATTTGTGGACATCTGCAGATTTTATTGAAAAAGTACTGCTAGACACTTGAATATTTATTCATGAAGAAACGTGATTTTAGGACAGAGTAGACTAAACTTTTGTGCCTTCTCTAAAAGTTCAAATGTTATCATTATTTTTCTTTCAGATGAATTGAGAATGCATTGGATGTGAATATCTCATTCATCTTGCCTAGCTTCCATTACCCTAGTTTACAAACCTCTTTTCAGAGCTAGCTGAAGACGAAGAATTCTTCAGCTTCAAGATAGTCTTCAGTGGACCCACATCCTCTGGATTACGGACATATGTACTTGGGACTGACTCTCAAGACGACGCTGAGGGATGGATGAAGGCTATCACATGTGCAAGTTATGACTATTTGAAAGTGATGGTTGCTGAACTTCAGAGACAAGTTAATGAGCTTACAGGTATGCTTATTGGATTCACAGTTGACTTTGTACTGTGCATTAAGCACTGTTTCTTCTTCAGTTTTTTGAGATGTCCTTCTTAACTCCCTAAGCTGCAGCCATTCCTCAAAAAGTATCTCCATTCTCAAACAGCTTATCCTCAGATGTCAATGCTTTGACGCCTCTTGTGAATAAAATAAATGAAAAAAGATGACACCACATCAAGACTGCAATAAAGCAGCTGTAACACAACTGTGACAGGTCGTTTTAGCAGTTTCTCGAAGCCTTCGTTTTGCCTAGCAAGAGCATGATACATTAGTAGGAGCTCCATCTTTTTTGAGCCACTTTGAATGGCGTAGCTGAAAATGACCTTTTGGTATCAACTGTACTTTGTTTTTGTTTAGTATTTGGTCGAGGCTGGTCCGGAGCCTCAAAAATCTGGTAAAATGATACTGTGATAGTCAGAGGCTAAGTGTTTGTTTCAGTCAGTCAATCTTCATTGTTCAATAACCTGTCTTGGGATGTTAACAAAGTAACGGATGTTTGTCCTCTCGTCAGATAATCATGCTTTGCATAGTCAAGCAATTGAGTAATTCATCAAAAACAAAAATTGCGGTTTTGGCCGGATTCCGGACGAACTACTTGTCCGGCGAGAAAATGGTTTTCATATTCGTGTTTTCTTACCCTATAATCGACTATCACATTAGCTGTTTAAAAATTTTTGCTTGCCCCTTAATTTAAACCCCCTCCCCCACCCCTAAATGTAAAGCTACAGGGCCCATCTACGAATTCGACCTTACTCTTGACCCAAAGAATCCCCACACCAAGTTTCATCAAAATATCTCACTGCCTTCGAGAGTTATCGTGCTTACAGACAGACAGAAGGACAACTTTTGCGATGTCATAGGTATCCCTCCACTTACGTTTTGGGATCCCAAAAAGTGACAATTTTGTTTCTTAAAAATGAGTGTAGAAAAACGAAGGAGGGGCCAAAACGTCCCTCGTACCGCGGATGAGTTACGCACGGATTGGATCTTTGGAACTGGCTGCGTTGCCAGTCTCTTTGGTCTTTTACGGTTGGGAATGTGAAAAGGGGAAAGTATGGATTGGGGAAGGATGAATTGGGTCTTAAGTAGTTGGTCACCAAATTCAGCAGAATAATTCCAAAGTTCGTCGTCAGCCCATCCCAGGAGTGTGTAAGAAAACTATTGTATTTTAGTAAATTTTTATTTATTTATTAATACATTTGGCATTGAGCTTTTAGCTTGTTGCGATCAGTTTACCCTGAATCTATTCCGACTTCTTTTACAGAACTTGAGAAGGCTCAGCGTCAAGCAAAAACTGTGACTAGTCCTACACAGCGTATCAATCCTTTTATTGAAGCCCCCATACTGCAGCAGCCAAAAAACTTTGAACAGATCCACAAGCTTTTTGGAAAGGAGGTAGTGGCTCTCAGGCAAAAATATAACACAAAACACGGCCAGCCAGAAAACCTCATCGACTTATGATCGGGTCACTTACCTTTGGATTCAGTGTGGCGACTGTGTGAGTGTGGGCTATACTGGAGAATCAGTCCAGGTAACATTTTTGTATTAAGAAGCTTGCAATTGGAATCTTCAGATGCAGCAGTTATGAAGTTTTGTTATGATTTTCGCTAGTGTGTTTCATCTCGTAACTTGAACAGGAAGTTTTCTGTACCTCAGGATTCGATGGTCATGATTTTGACAAACAGGTCGATTTCACAGACATGGCTGAATTGTGTGAAGTGGAGAATGGCGAAACGCTGCGTATACAGACAGTCTTCTTCTATTTAGATGTCTTGAGGAAAATATGGATGTAATTATGAGAGCCAAGTCCCTGTGTCCGGTCCTAACTCTGCTGAGAGGTTAGAAGTTCTAAGAAAGACAGCTCCTTACTGACGGCTGTCTCCAAGACCAGCGAGTCTTTCAGATAATAGTTACGTTTTGCCTTTTCACTCGCCGTTTTCTGATGGCGTTTTACTTGTTTTGCGTTTACGTATAATGGTCGTAAACATTGTTTGACAATTTCCCGTTCTTGTCAAAAAGGCAAACGCCGACTCCCTCGCCTTTTTGCAAAAACGGAAACTTGATGGCTGACCAAGATGCGTTCTCCTTTTGGCTTTTTGCATCGCGACTTTTGTCAGTTTACCCCAAACTCCAATAAACGATGGATTTTAGCCAAAATGATTATCAGTACCTGGAGACCGTCTCGGATTTTCAAGATGAAAAATTTACAGTACAAGTAAAAGATAAGTAAAATGGCATTTGACAAAATTTGCTTTTTGTCCAAGTAAAGTGAAAAGTCCTCAGTAGTAAAGGCTACTTATAAAAACGCAAAAAAGTTGAAAAAAGCCTGAAAAAAGCTAGAAGCTAAAGCCGAAAAGGGAAAGGCAAAAGCCGAACAAAAACGAAACTCCTTCGCAGAACTTAACGCAATGAGTGCAGTCCGCGTGAACGAAGGGTTCGTAGGTCTTTCTGCAGTCTTTTAGTCTGGGAGTCGGCATTTTACCGGAAGCTTCTTGCCTAAGAAAGATGACGTGGTTTTCCAAGTAGCAAAAGGTTTATGCAGAAACTACTGTTTTATTGACCGAGACCGATTTTGTTGTAATTTATTATTCATATTAATTTTCGTACATTCCACGTGCCAAAGCATGCTCGTATTTTGATTATTGTTCTATATTTTGTTTTCTAGTTTTATGCTCAATATATGTCGTTGATTCGAAAGCTTGGCGAGTTAAAGACATCCCTTGTAAGAATTTGTCTGTCCAGTTTGACTGGATCGCGTCTAGTAGTGCAATCGATTGCGTTTTTTTAATGCGACTCTTCTTGGCAAACCCACTCGGGACCATAAACTTGCGTTCAGACTTGGATTTTAGCTATAAATGAATGAACGAAGGATTTATCAAGGGTAGTGCAGCAGAAAATGACAAAGAGATATAAAATAACAAAATATTTTCCAGAAAGGTTATTCACTAATTTAGAATCACATTGATGGAGTCGTGGACAGGTAAGTTTCCAATCGGAGAATCCGATAACAGGTAATCCGATAGACAGGAAGTATCCAATCGGCACCAGGGACCGAGGGTCGGAGCCGGGTTCGTTGATGGGCCTGCGTCTCCCCTGTCAATCAACGAACGGAGCTCCACTACTTAGGGCTCTGGACTTGGTCAAAGTTTTTCTTATTCCGGGTTACGGGAAGGTAGAGATATTATAAAATAGAGTTTGGGGAAAGTTTTTGGATGTTTGAGTTATCCGAGTTGGATTCGGGAGGGTTAGTTCACATACCATATCTTATTAAGCTGCCCGGCTGTATAGTAAGATGCAGGATAGAATACTATCCGGCGCGCTTGTGGGGACAGGCCGTTCAAACCAGTTGTTTCTCATTATTCTGGTTTGGGAGGAAAGGAAGTTTGGCGAGAGTACCGTTTTGGGTTTGATTATGGGATTTTGGACGTTTATAAAAAAAAAGTTCTTCTTATTCCGGGCCTCGCTTCTATGGCCTGATTTTCCAGCCAACTAATCCGTTTACCTTCACCAAACACATTTGTCGCATTTCGTGCCGTCTATCAAGTTCGCGAAACATCGCGGATTTTGCCATTGGGCCTTTTGTTTGCTTGAACCCGACAGAATTTCAGCAGGCCATAATCGGTGAACAACGTCATTACCCATAAAAGTGATAAACGCAAAGGACGGTAAATCTAGGAAAAACGAAACTAAAAAAATAGGCTATCCACCAATATCGTAATAAACAAGACCAAAGGTTTCGGTGGGATCCCAAAAGTTTTAGATTTGATACGGACAATTGGGTCTTGTCTTCGCCAGGCTAATCATCTGAGAAAAACAAGTTCAGATATACCCACATAAGCCACATCTATTTTGACGATAGGCTACTGACGTGCTTTATTTCTGCCAAATTTCCGGTTTCGGCCGAATTCCGAGCGAACTAATGGTCCAGCAAAAAAAAGAAAGTTCAGAAACGAATCCAGCGTATCTCCTTATCCCTATACAGAATATCTATAAATAATCAACTTCAAATGAAACTTTAACCTATAAAAAAAATCCGGTATCAACCGGATTCCGGACAATCTATATGTCCGGGTACAAAATGATTGTCATATACAGATCCAGCGTCTGTTCTTATCCCTAAACCTGTCATCTAATCAACTTCAAATAAAACTTTTACTTTTAACAAACTTTCCGGTTTTGGCCGGATTCTGGGCGAACTACTTGTCCGGCGAGAAAATGGTTTTCACCATCGTGTTCAGCATGTCTTCTTACCCCGTAATCGACTATTACATTTGCTGTTAAAAAATATTTTGTTTGCCCCTTAATTTAAACTCCCTCCCCCACCCCTAAACGTAGGGCTACAGAGCCCATCTACGAACTCGACCTTTCCCTTGACCCAAACGACCCTTCCCCCAAGTTTCATCAAAATATCTCATTCCCTTCGAGAGTTGTCGTGCTTACAGACGGACGGACAGACGGATAACTTTTGCGATGTAATAGGTATCCCTCCACTTACGTTTTGGGATCCCAAAGAGCTGCAGAAGATCACATGCAGAAATCAGAATCGCAGTCTTTGACCATAGTAGAACTGAGGTTCGCAGTCTTTGTACATAATAGAACCAAGATTCGCAGACTTGTACATAAGAAATGATTCTAAAGTGTTATGGTTCATGAGTTCAGTGAGTTCACTGATTCTTCTGTATTCGGTGTCATCTGGAACCGAAGGAGGATTCACAATGGCTGGAAGTATGCGACCGGTAGGTCTGGCGATCCTTTTTTAAAAGCAGACGAGAAAGAAGAATTTGAAGCATGAGACTCCCTGAGTCTGGCGATCTGCTTTGGCGAAGCAGATGTGCCATGTCGGATAAAAATAATAGAACGGGGGCACATTATACATTTGACGAGTTGTATACACGAAGAGCCTTTCGTAGATTTTCCGAAAATCCAAACTTTATACTGACGAGACGATGCGGTCTTGTAGGCTAGAATTATTAAGCTCATAATCCGAGGAAAAACCGGTGACCGGATCTGATATCCCGATCCCAAAACCGTAGAATTTCCATGGTGTCTAATCGCATTTGGCACGACAAATTTTTTTCGTTCTCGCCTCCTACGTCAACACTTCATGAAAGCTGACTATTCTCCCTTATCTATCTGTTCTTCGTGTAACAAAGACGTCTGATTTCTTTCATATCAGCATCATAAAAGGTTGTGGAATGGGTCCTTTATTCTTCCACCGTGAATAAAAAACAAAAATTTGCTATTTTTTAGGGGTTATCTTGATGACTTCGTTCCTATTCTTGTTGCTGGAAGTTGACCTAAGGAAAATAATAAAACGTTAGAATAGACATCCTTTAAATGGCAGTTTACCAGGGAATCTCGTCGAAGGGAAGCCAGGGAAAGTAGTCAGGGACCATGATTTTCATATCATCGCAACTATATACTATCAGGGACCCATAAATTTCCTTACAGGGGGCCTGTCATTTCCTATGCTTCTATATTGATATGACCGAACCAATTCAGTTTCCAAAAATCCCCGCTTGAGTCGATCGGCATTCTTGTTTGCCTCATTAGACGTGCGCGCCAAAGAGACTCCTCCCTCAAGGCGCCAGCAGCCATTCCCACATCTTGTCTATCTGGCCTTTGACGTGATTGGACCGTGGGTATTTCTCGAACTATCTTCCGACCGGTCACGAGCGCATCAGAAATCTCCTATTGACAGGTAAAGGAAATTTATGGGTCCCTGATACTATACAGTTGCTATATTCGAAATAATACTATAATTTCGGAAAGACATTTGAAAGTGGAGCTTCAGAAACCGGCTAGTTAAATACTGGAATCACTTCCCTGAAAGTGTCGTACATGCAGAAAATATTAATCAGTTTATAGCAAGTGTACATAATTTAGTGTACATAGTGTAGTGAGAGATTTATGGAGGCTAAAGCCTTTTTGGTGCAATTATATTATTATTATAATTAACTGACTTTCACAAATACTGCTTTTTGTAATATTTCAAATACTCCTCAGTTCTCGTCGAAAACTCCTGGGGTATTACGGGCTCGACCCAGGTGTCTATTGCACTGATTTATTTTCCTGGCGATCGCGATGGCGGCAAGTCACAGAACTGTCAGAAGTTTGGTAACAGATAACACATGTTTGCGCTTCCTGGTGTTGAACGTTATGACAATATATCTGTTATGACCTTTTTAAATCTTATTTTTTCGAGAAATATCAGAAGTTTGGTAACAGATAACACATGTTTGCGCTTCCTGGTGTTGAAAGTTATGACAATATATCTGTTCTGACCTTTTTAAATCTTATTTTTTTCGAGAAATATATGTAACATTTAAAAGGGTCATAACTGAAGTTTTGACTCGAAACACAACACTTAAAAGGCTCACAACAGATATATCATCATAACGTTTAACATAAGGATGCGCAACTTCAGAGAGTGTGCTTATAAATTATTTTGGATCGAATTCTACAATCGCGAGTCTTTCTGCACAAAGGGGCTAAGAAAATAATTTAAAAGCAGAACTGCAAGCATGGGTCCTTTGAGACAAGATGAGTAATCCCGGTGCTAGCAGGTTCGACAACTAAATCTCCTTCAAACCAATATAGACCGTTATCCTCAAGACCTCAGGACAGCCAACAGCCGCGCTAACTCCATATCCTTACTCAAAACAGTGCGGTGCGTTTCCCAAAGCCACTACCTTCATTTTCCGAACTTTCTATGATTCCCTTACGTTTTCTCCTCAGCAGAAGACTTTCGTAAAATCATTTCCCCAAAATATACTCATTTCCAAAAAATATATCTACAACCCTGACACCCTAGCCGATTGGTAACAGAACATCGAATCTCACATTAACCGAAAGGGAGGAAACGCCTCGAGCGAAGTAGAATGTCAAGTTATAGACCTTGTACTATAGGATTTACAAGTTTGGACGATAAAGGCAAACACTGGCCAGATTCAACTTTACCGATAGGCAGTTTACTTTTCTTAGAAAACAAGACAAGTCGCATCATACTAGACGAACCTGGCAAAAATGCATGCAAGTCTGCAACTTGCCTGCTCCCTGCCTAACGAAGAGAAAACTGATAACTATTGGTGGATGTTCTGGGTGTCTTTGGAGGGATAGAAGCCCCGTTCTTACCTCTGAGTTGCACGATTTAATCGAATCAATTCAGAAGCAGGTGGTTAAAGTTATACTTTCACATGAATACACTAATTATGACCAAGCGCTTAAAACTCTCCGGCTTGAAGCGTTAAAGAAAAGACGACTAAATTTGACAACTGATTTTGGTAAGAAACTTTTGCAGTCAGTAAGATTCCGCCACCTCCTTCCTGAACAACTCCCTGAGCCGACTTATTCAACATAACATGCAAATTTAATTAAGCCGTTTCCAGCATCAAGTACCACCCGTCGGCTCCACTCATTCTCCCCCCCTGTCACTAATTATGTCAACAACCAATAAAATTCCACGCCTGTCGTTCATTTGTGCCTGTTCGGTTCGTGATTTGTTTCTGTATTTATTATTAAGTTTCGTTGTTGATGGTAAGTTATTTAGATGTTGTCAGTTATTAATGTGTGTCTATTTATTTTCTATTTATTGCCTATCATTTAGCTTTTGCTATTGTGGCAATTTTTCCATTAAACCTTAAACCTTAATCTACGGTCCAAAACTTACCCTTCGCCTGTTATCCCAATCACCACGGGGTTTGTCACCACGAGGTTTATCACCTCGAGGCTTATTATCGCGGGGTTGCCAGACGTTGCCCCTATCTCCTCTATCGTCCCTTCTGCCGTAAGGGCGGTCCCTGTAGCCCTGTTGGGGTTGGGCGCGTGTGCCCATTCTGATTTCAAGGACTCGTTCGTTGTTTTCGACGAAGGAGAGGAGTTTGTCGGCCAACTGGAGAGAGTTAGACTGAAGGCGGCTGGGTTCCGTTCGGTGCATCACTATGCTCTGGGTTGGCTCGTCAAGGGAGGCCTGAAAAAAGGTAACGTTGACAAACTGTCTTTTGAAGACTTGATTGTAAACTAAACTTTCACAGCATTGGACTGCCAAGCTTGCCATTTTGTCAGGTAGCCTACCTACATCGTACTAGGGAAATTATGGATAATAAGGCAATAGTCAGGGCAGTGGCCAATCAAAATAAAGCATTAAACAAATAAAACAATACGGTGGAGACATTTGTCACTTGCTCAAGACCTCAAAAAAGCTCTTTCTGTAACACTCGGTTCTTGTACTGAGGTTGAGAACCGGAACTTTTTGTGCTTTAACTCAAGGTAATCGAGGGGTTTGGTGGGCAACATGGGGATGGAATTAGGAGGCGAAAACTTGGTTGAGAACTTCGATTATTCCCGAATATAGTACAACGAGTAGGCATGGGCATGTTCCTGTTTCCTGTTTCTGTTTCTGTTTTTTTCTTCCTGTTTTACTGTTTCCTGTTTTCTGTTTTAGACATCCAAAAATAAACAGAACAGCTGTTTTGAACCCAGCTGTTTTTTCTCTCGCCTGTTCTGTTCCGTTTTGATGTGTCCTGTTTTGCCCTGTTCCTGTTATTTTTTAACTGTTTAAACAGCAAAATGTTTTTTTTTTTTTGCATTACTGTATCGGTAAAACAAATCTTACAACTCAAGATTTCCATTATTTCGAAATGCCACATTCCAAAAGAGGCCAATTTGTCGACCTTCTCAGTACACGTGCAGAAAGCGGATATGCGATGATGGCTGCGGCGTACTAGTAAACGAATGGTGTTCTGGCCGACGGAACTTGGTTGGTTGTCCGTGTTTCCTTTCAGCTTACAAGATGTGCTGTTGAATGTACTATGTAGGCTACTCAAATAGGGGACTAAGTAGGCTACCAATAGCAAAAAAAATCTTCTTATTTGTTTAAGAAAAAATAGAACTTCTATAAAGGTACGGCAACATTTTATTCAGCCCTGACTGCGCTAAACCGCTTGACCTGTACAGGACCAAAGGATCCCAAAAAATACAATATTTGATCCAGACATCCAGACCACGACAGATTAAGGTCAATGGTTATCATCTGAGAAGACCAATTTCAGATTCGATCAATTTCAATCAATCACATTTATTTCCAAATAGCTCAAAAAAATTCAGCATGTGTGTTGACCCAGTGACAGTCCCACGTCGTATCTACTTTGCCAAATTTGATTAAGAACCCAGTCACACACGGCTCACTTCCTGGCTTTTTGGGTTACAAAAGTAGAAAAAATAAAAGGAACTAAATACAAATAATTCTGAATGTTGTCGTTTTAAATTCAGGAGGTCAATTTTTTGAGCGAAATAGCGTGTATAATTATGTTACAGATATCCTAACTGTCCCCTAATTGCAGTCTGCTCATTATTCCCAAGCTGCATAATCAAATTCAAACAGGGGCGGTTCGAGGGGGGGGGCGTGGGGGGGTGACTCACCCCCCCATGCTTCAGAGAATCGTACTCTCAGTCGTATATTTTGAGCTTGTCTGAATGACAGTCGTATGTTTTGAGCTTGCCAGAATCACATAAAGGCAGTTACATAACGTGAATTTTGCCCGCAGATGACATTTCTAGTCGGATGGCTACGAAGATCTTTCCTAGTCGTAATATTCTGAGTTTGTCAGAATGATAGTCGTATATTCTAGCGTGCCAGAATAACACCAGATCGTGAATTTCGCCAGACGCAAATCACCTGTTCCTTGTCGCATTTACGAACAGATTTTCTAGTCGTATATTCGAGACAGTCGTAAGTTTTGAGCTTGCCAGATAAGGCACCTAATCCTGAATTTTAGTCGCAGATGACCTGGTTCTGGTCGTATGGTTACGTATAGATTTTCTATAACTCATATGTCACGAGTCAATCGTATGTTTTGACTGAGCTTGTTAGAATGACAGTCGTATGTTTCGAGCCTGTCAGAATGACATAAATACAGTTACCGAATCTGATTTTCACCCGGTGGTGCACAGTGTGAACACAACTGGTTTTGTACCAAAACCTTTGTATTTTAGCAGAAAACACGTAGCTGATTTTTGAAATTTCAACAGTAGCCTATCGGGTTTTGTGCAAAAGATCCTTATTCTAGAATAAAACAGGTTGATTTTTGGCTTGCGGAGTAAGGTTTGACCATAAACCGGAGATGTACGCATTGCAAGGACGGGCCTGATGATTGCACCATACTGTCAATGTGTACCAACTTCCGGGAAGATATCCTACTCCGTTCTAGAGTTAACGGGGTTACGGACAGATCTGTAGCACTTACTTTTGTTTGGGTTCCGAAAAAGACCCATAAATGTTTCCAAAACTTCGCCTGCGGCGCTTTTCACGGTAGTCTATTCTCTATCTAGTGGCAGAGCGCAGAGCGCTTCATTTAGGCGCCGTTTTAGGCATAAGATTTGAACCATGTTAAAGCTATAATTTGTGCTGGAAGTAGTTTAACTTTTCCCAGAAAAAAGGCGGATTTAAAAAGTTCCGCCTGCGGCGCCTTTCGTAGCAACGCTTTCACTATTTACTTGAAGCGTGGGTCATTCAGGTGGGTTTTAAGCTTGAGATTTTGGGGTTTGAGCAACATTAAAAACTATAAATTGGATGGGAAGTAGTTGAATTTTGCAAGTCAAAAGTCAGATTCAAAAAATTTCGCCTGCGGTACTCAGTTTTTCTTTAGTAAATACGTTAGAGGCTGCTGCTTGGGATCGTAGCCGCGTTACCCGTACGGAAAAAATCATTAAAATGTCACACAATATCATAAGGAAATCATGATTTTTCATTTTATCAATAAGAAAATCATAGAGAAATCATGATTTACCTTCTTTGTGACATTGATGTCACGAAAACGTCATGATCAGGCAAAAGTCATGAATAATTGTCAGAAAAAATCACAATATTTTACAGTTTTGATTTCTCTAAATCATAAGAAATCATGAACGGAAGTTACGTATTTATCGTGACTTCAAAAATCTTGAAAAGATCAGAACTGAAATTTTAATAATTTCAGAAAATCAATAAAACATCATTTTTGTGATGATTTACGCCTTCGTGATCAATCAAATCATGAAAGATCATTTCAGTATCAGTTTTGTGATCTGGGAAATCATAAAAACTCATAACCACCAATTAAGAAGGTTGTGATCAGTGCTTGTGATTTAAGAAAATCATAAACATATCATTTTGAGAAGGCTTATGATTTTGATTAATCATTAAAAAATCATTTTGATGATGAACGAAGCCGTCGTGTTTTCAAAAATCATGAAAGATCATAGCGGTAGATCTTTTGTGATCTGCAGAATCAGAAAAAAATCATAACCACGAATCATGAAATTTGCGAATCAGTCTTTATGATCTAACACGTCATAACAAGATCATGTTGAAAATTTTTATGATTTTATAAATCACCAAGAGATCGTTATAATAAAAAAAAAATCATAAAAAAGAATTCTGACAGCTGCAACTCAGTCTTCATGATTTTTAGAATCACCAAAAGGTCATATTCGGAAGTTTCATGACTTAATAAAATCATTAAAAGATCATTTCGATTTTGACTCTAGCCGCTGTGATCATATAAAGCACGAAAGATCATTGTGAAGAAATATAATGATGCGGCAAATCATGGAAAATCATAATCAGGAACTACTAAGATTATGACTTGGTCTTCATGATTTTAAAAATCACAGACAAATCATATCGTTGAGTTTAGTGACTTTACTGGTCTGTACGGTTGTACCGCCGTATCATTCGATTATCGATCGATGCAGATCGGGTTGCACGGTTGCACCGGCCGGTGGCTAGTCGCCCCCTGCCCTGTGTGTTGTATTAGTCAGTGCCAGTCAGTCATGGGTGTTCTTGATTCAGTTCAGTCCAGTAAAGATATTGAACAATATATTAATGAGTATAGTGCATTGGCGACGAGGATTACGAAGATTGTACAGCTTATGAGTGGTGAAGAATATTGCTGAGGACTACTGCTAATGAGCAATTGTGAAATCAAGCAAGAAGAAGAGGCAACAATGGCGAATCGAGTGATTGGAGTGTTGAACGGGTATGTTCAAGGAACAGACTTTGCCGAGTATGCGGAAGTTATCGAGGGGTTGCCCACTCCTCGGCACCTGCTGTGCACCCCCGACTCGGCACCGGCCGGCACCAGCCGGCACCGGTCGGCACCAGCCGGCACCGGTCGGCACCAGCCGGCACCGGTCGGCACCGGTCGGCACCAGCCGGCACCGGTGCCGGAATCCTGGCACCTCTTGTGTTTCCTCCTCCTCTTCCTCAGCCTCAGGGACTGGCTCCGCAACAGTGGGTTCTGTTTTTTTTTTTTGCCTTTCCCGTTTTGCTAGCTTTTTGCTTCGCCGACTTTCGTTTCTTAGGCTCCTCCTTTTTTTCTGCGTCTTTCTTTTTTCGTTTGTCCTCAAACTCTGAGATCAGCAACGGGCCGAGGGGTTGCCCACTCCTCGGCACCTGCTGTGCACCCCCGACTCGGCACCGGCCGGCACCAGCCGGCACCGGTGCCGGAATCCTGGCACCGGTGCCATTGAATAGCATCGCCATTCAATGACGTAGCTCCTCCCACAGGGCGGGGCCAAAGAAACTCCTCCCTTAAGGCGGAGACTTGGATCCAGCAGCCAATCACAGGCCTTCTAGAGTTTTGTTAAAATTGTCAACGAACCGGGATCCTGCCCAAAACCAGGATCCGGGTTCTGCCAGTGCCGGATTCAAAAGCCAGTGCCGGCTGGCACTGGCTTTTTGAACCTGTTCAGAACAAAATGATTTCACTAAGAAGGTTTCGTTCACCATGAGAATTCAGGATTTTAGTTTTGAAAAATAACGACTGCAGCTTTTTGGGATCCCAAAACGTAAGTGGCGGGATACCTATGACATCGCAAAAGTTGTCCGTCTGTCTGTAAGCACGATAACTCTCGAAGAGATTGAGGTATTTTGATGAAACTTGGCGGGAAGATTGGTTGAGTCAAAGTACAGGTCAAGTTCGAAGATGGGCTCTGTAGCCCTATATTTGAGGGTGGGGGAGGGGTTTCAAATTAAGGGGCAAAACAAATATTTTTTTAAAGCTATTTAGATAGTTGATTTAGGGGTCACGGAGACACGCTGAATCCGAATATGAAAGTTATTTTCTCGCCGGGCAAGTAGTTTGTCCGTAATCCGGCCAAAACCAGAATTTTTTTTTAAAGCAAAACTTTTATTTGAAGTTGATTAGATGATAGATTTAAGGGTAAGAAAAGACGCTGAATCTGTGTATGACAATCATTTTTTACCCGGACATATAGTTCGTCTGGAATCCGGTTGAAACCGGATTTTTTTCAGAAGTTAAAGTTTAATTTGAAGTTGATTAGATGTTCTTTATAAGGATAAGGAGATACGCTGAATTCGTTTCTGAACTATATTTTTTTTTTCCTGGGCAAGTAGTTCGCTCGGAATTCGGCCGAAACAGGAAATTTGGCAGAAGTAAAGCAGGAAGTTTCGATCAGTATGGTCAAAATAGATATGGCTTATACAGGTATATCTGAACTTGGTTTTCTCAGATGATTAGCCTGGCGAAGACTGGATCTGGCGAAGACAAGACCTATTTGTCTGGATCAAATATTAAATTTTTCGGATCCCATCGAAATCTTTGGTCTTGTTGTTTCAGAAGAAACAGAAGAAACACGAACCTTAAAATGGGACCTAGTATTGACAACTTTAAGGACGACTCAGACGGCGTTCGTAAAGTTTTTCGCAAAGTATGCTCCGGAAAGCTTGTCGCCGCTCAGACGGGAATTTGACTAAGATGACATTACGAGAATTTTGTATGGCGATTTGTTCTAGAAAGAAAAAGATTTTAATTATTAGAGATTATTTGTATCATATATGAACCATAGGTAGATATTATTAACATTAAAAGCCATAATTGACCATGGTTAATATCCAGATAGAAAAAAACTCCAATAAATAAATTAGAATAATCCAACAATAAAAATAATATAAATAAATAAGTCAGTTCCGGTCAGTTCTAAACAATTTAATTCAATAAGTAATTCTTTCTTCCCAATTCACCTGGCAAAATCAACAAGAACAAAATTAATTCAAAAAAAATATTCCTAATTATTATTCTTGCAAAAAACAAGCTTCAAGTTATTCGACCTTATTAATATTATTATCATACAAACCACAAGAGTCATCATCTCATCATTTTTCGTTTCCTAATCCCCATTTTCAAATTTATTTTCATAACTTGTTTTCGATCTCTTCTCCTATCGGTCAACCTTCCGAACTTTACGAAAAAAGTTAACTAAAGTTGAACTTCTTGGCTGCCTCCGTAAAGTACGTTACGCGGGTTAGCGGAGCAACTTGAACGACTTTACGCACTTTACGAACGCCGTCTGAGCCGTCCTTTAGCCTGTTTAATTTGAAGGACTAAGTATTGTAAGGTACTGAAACAAGGGTCATTTCATCTGTTAAGGTTACAGTAGAGGTATGCTTATGCGAACGGTTTTTGGGATCCCAAAACGTAAGTGAGGGATACCTATGACATCGCAAAAGTTGTCTGTATGTCCGTCCGTCCGTCTGTCCCTCTGTAAGCACGATAACTCTCGAAGGGAATGAGATATTTTGATGAAACTTGGGGTGAGGATTCCTTGGGTCGAGAGTAAGGTCGAGTTCATAGATGGGCTTTGTAGCCCTACATTTAGGGGTAGGGGAGGAGGTTTAAATTAAGGGGCAAATAAAATTTTGAAACATTTAATGTGATAGCCGATTATGGGGTAATAAGACATGCTGAACATGATGGTGAAAACCATTTTCTCGCCGGACAAGTAGTTCGTCCGGAATCCGGCCAAAACCGGAAAGTTTGTTAAAAGTAAAAGTTTTATTTGAAGTTGATTAGATGTTCGATGTAGGGGTAAGAAGACATGCTGAACACGACGATTATAACTATTTCCTCACCGTACAAGTAGTTCGCTCGGAATCCGGTCAAAACCGGAAAGTTTGTTAAAAGTAAAAGTTTTATTTGAAGTTGACTAGATGTTCGATTTAGGGGTAAGAAGACATGCTGAACACGACGTTGAAAATCATTTTCTCGCCGGATAAGTAGTTTGCGCGGAATCTGGCCAAAACCAGAAAGTTTGTTAAAAGTAAAAGTTTATTTGAAGTTGACTAGATGTTTGATTTAGGGGTAAGAAGACATGCTAAACACGATGGTGAAAACCATTTCCTCGCCGGACAAGTTGTCCGCCCGGAATCCGGCCAAAACCGGAAAATTTGTTAAAAGCAAAAGTTGTATTTGAAGTTGATTAGATGACAGTTGAAGGGTAAGAAGAGACGCTGAATCTGTATAATAAATATGACAATCAATTTTTACCCGGATATAAAGTTCGTTCAGAATCCGGTTGAAATCGGATTCTTTTTGTTTAAGAAAGTTTTATGTGAAGTTGATTAGATGTTCTTTATAGGGATAAGGAGATACACTGAATTCGTTTCTGAACTTTTTTTTTTTTTTGCTGGACAAGTAGTTCGCTCAGAATTTGGCCGAAAACGGAAGTTTGGCCGAGCAGGAAGTTTCGACCAGTATCGTCAAAATAGATAGATAGATAGATAGATTTATTTGCGCTAAAAAGCCACAAGGGCCATGGCAAATTATATGGCTTATACAGGTATATCTGAAGTTGGTTTTCTCAAATGATTAGCCTGGCGAAGGGTGGTTCCCAAAATCACCACGATCTTTTTGCCCACTCTCACAATGCCCACGCCTGAATGCCCACGTTCAAAATGCCCACCAGACGGCACCGGTCGGCACCGTTCGGCACCAGTCGGCACCGGTCGGCACCAGCTGGCACCGGTCGGCACCAGCCAGCACCGGTCGGCACCAGCCGGCACCAGCCGGCACCGGTCGGCACCAGCCGGCACCAGTCGGCACCGCCGGCACCGGGCACCTGCTGTGCACCCAAAAACTGAGTGGGCAACCCCTCGGAAGTTATTGGCCGATATTTTGTAGCCAATTCGATTACGACTACTGAGCAAAAAAGGGCGATCTTGCTCACAGCCTGAGGTCATAGCACATACACCTTGCTACGAAATTTGTGTGCACCGGACTTACCAAGCACCAAGACCTATGATGAGCTAGTTCAACTGTTGACGGATCACTTAAAGCCTAAGAGAATCATCATAACCGAAAGATACAAGTTTCATAAAAGGTTCCGGGAACCAACAGAGACTCTAGCGGATTTTTACGGAGCACTGCGTGGCTTGGCAAAAAACGTGCAATTTCGGGACTTTTCTCGAGGATGCAGTAAGAGACCAATTTGTCAGTGGCTTAAAATCGAGCTCGATACCGAAGCGACTTCTGACTGAGGAGACGCTAACTACCGGCTACTGCTTTGGCGACAGCACAAAGCATCGAATCTGCGACAAAGGAAACAGCGAAAATAAATGAGCAACCAGTGAATGCGTTAAAAGTGCCAACGTATGCTCACTGTATCAGATGTGGAGAGTCTAATCATGCAGCTGAAAAGTGTTTTCGCGGTTAGGAAATCATGACCTAAATCACTAAAATATCAGAAAAAGAGTCATCACCGAAATCATGATTCTTAATGATTTCGATCATGATTCCTGTCATGACTTATCAGTCATCATGATTTTCAGTACTCACAGTCATGACAAATTTTTTCGTATATAGCATCAAAACGAAATCATGATCGGCATATGACACACGTCATGACAAAGATCATAATTTTTGACATTATGAATGACAATAAAATCATGATTCAAGCTCTTCGGAATATCATGATTTAGACAAGACAAAAGATCACCAATAAAAGTCGTGACTTTCGTTATTGAGTCATGACAGATATCACGACAAAAATCGTGATTTTTGTCATAAGAATCACAATAAAGTCATGATTCAAATTTCTGGATTATATTTTTTATTTTGCTGATTTTCAAATTGTCATGATCCAAAAGTGACAAAAAAGATCACCAAGAAAGTCATGACTGTCGTTATAAAAGAGGCATGACAACTGTCATAACAAAAATCATGACTTTTGTGATTACAGATCTTCTTAATGTCATGATGCAAGGTCCTTTCTAAAACTTCCTGAAAGTCATGACAAAAATCATGATTTATGTCATTACAAATCTTCATAATGTCATGATGCATGGTCCTTTCCAAAACTTCATGAAAGTCATGAATCACAATAAAGTCATGATTCAAATTTCTGGATAAAATTTTTTATTTTGCCGATTTTGAAATTGTCATGATTCAACAATGACAAAAAATATCACCAAGAGAGTCATGACCGTCGTTATAAAGAGTCATGACAGATGTCATGACAAAAATCAAGATTTGTGTCATAACAAATCACAATAAAGTCATGATGCAGGGTCCTTTCCAAAACGTCATGACAAAGTCATGACAGATGTCATGACAAAAATCAAGATTTTTGTCATAACAAATCACAATAAAGTCATGATGCATGGTCCTTTCCAAAACGTCATGACAAAGTCATGACAAAAATCAAGATTTTTGTCATAACAAATCACAATAAAGTCATGATGCATGGTCCTTTCCAAAACGTCATGACAAAGTCATGACAGATGTCATGACAAAAATCGATTTTTGTCATAACAAATCACAAAAAAGTCATGATTTTTCTTGTTGTTTCTTGTTGTTGTTCACGATTTCTTGTTGTTCCTTCGATTAGTCATGATTTTAAAATCATGACTTTGCCTTCAATAGGTCATGATTATAATCACTAAAGAATCATGATTTTTGTCTTGACAAAAGTCATGATTTTTGTCATGACACCTGTCATGATTTTGTCACAATCGGATATCATGATTTTTTTTTGATTTTTTAATGACGTTTTTTCCGTACGGGTACAAGCAGAATTTAAATGGGAAGTAGTTGAATTTTGCCAGAAAAAAAGGCTGATTTAAAAAAAATTTGCCTGCGGCGCCTTTCGTAGTAGGCCTATCCTATTAGATTTTTTTTTCAAGGGTGCATCAATTAGGTGGAGTTTTAAGCATGAGATTTTGGGATCTGAGATACATGAAAAGCTAGAATTTGTAGGGGAAACAGTTGAATTTTGCTCGGATTACAAAATATTTCGCCTGCGGCGCTCAGTTTAAGTTGTCTTGAGCACATCCGTCAGAAACTGGTACCGAAGATTGGCTGCTTCCTGCGAAAGTTCAAATGAACGTCATGCTGAAACTCATAACCTTTTAAAAATCTATGTTTATATTTCTTGAGCCTGTGGTACTGTGCTTTTCTATTTCATTCTTTTTTTTTTTTATCGACATAATTGCCGATTACCTAGTCGTATGTTTTGAGGTCGTCACCCCCCATGCCCAAGCACTTCGAACCGCCCCTGAATCCAAATGACGTTAACTTTCACATTTTTTACGGTTTTGGCCGGATTCCGGATGAACTACTTGTCCAGTGAGAATATTCTTTTTATATTCGGATTCAGCTTGTCTACTTACTGCTAAATCAAACCTCTAATCCACTTCAGATTACACTTTGACTTTTCACAAATTTTTACAGTTCTGGTCGGATTCCGGGTGAACTATTTGTCCGTCGAGAAAATAATTTCATATTCGGATTCAGCATCTCTTCTTGTCGCTAAATTGGCTATCTCATTTTCTTTTAAACATTTTTTCCCCCTTAATTTGAAACCGTGTCCCAACCCTAGATGTACGGCAACAGAGCTCATCTTCGAGCTTGACTTGTACTTTGACCCAAAGAGATCTCATACTAAGTTTGAATAAAATATCTCATCCCCTTCGAGAGTTATCGTGCTAACAGACGAACAGACGAACGGACATTTTTTTTACGAATTTTAGTCACATGCGACTTCAAATGATTAGTACTTTCAACTTCAAAATGTAAAAAAAAATGAAGATTACATCAGCAACATCACAACATCCGCATCACAAGAATTGACCATTCATGATATAAGCCAACAACCAGGAATTCAAGATCGGTCGTTTGCGACTGAGATTCTTGACAGGATTTTGGGCACAGCATCAGTTATGTACATGAAAGCTGAGAATTTTTCAACTTCTTGAAGAAAAACAACAAAATACCTACGTAAAATCAAATAATAGAAAATACCTGTTTTAAATTGCCGTTTCTGTTTTTATTCGCCTGTTAAACAGCTGTTCCTGTTTTGGAACTCATCATTTCTGTTAAAATAGAACAGGACCTGTTTTCAAGTTTCCTGTTTTCTGTCTGTTTCTGTTCTTATGTGACCCGTTTTTGCCTGTTCCTGTTTGACTGACAAAACAGAACAGTGTCCATGCCTAACAACGAGTAATACGTTGGGCTGCTAAAGTTGGGAGGTGGAACTTTAACGGCTCCGGAGACTAAGCTTCCAGCCTTTGCATACCAGTTCCACCGTGGTGACCTAATTGAGGCTGCTGAGAGATTCCACAAGGACATTGGGATATGATGTTTCAAGAATCGTGTAGCTGCTCACTGGAATAGCCTTCCGGAGGAAACGGCCAATTGCCAGTCACTCAATATGTTTAAGAGTCATATCGACAGAATGTTTCAGGAAGAAATGTTTAAACTTAACAGTTTTAAGCGAATTTTGTAGAGGCTTTGTGGCCTGATTTTTAGCAATATATTTAATTTAAGTATCAGGTGTGGAATTTTCTTGCGAGCCTAGAACGATAGAGCACGAATTGCTGGTTCACGCCCTGCATGTGCGCCCGGAGCTTTCGTAGGGACGAGCCCACAAAATATATAGGCAAAGAGAAAGTGTGTCGCTTTACTGAACAAGTACCAGAAAGAGAGAGAGAGAGAGAAAGAGAGAGAGAGAGAGAGAGAGAGAGAGAGAGAGAGAGAGAGAGAGAGAGAGAGAGAGAGAGAGAGAGAGAGAGAGAGAGAGAGAGAGAGAGAGAGAGAGAGAGAGAGAGAGAGAGAGAGAGAGAGAGAGAGAGAGAGAGAGAGAGAGAGAGAGAGAGAGAGAGAGAGAGAGAGAGAGAGAGAAAGAGAGAGAGAGAGAGTTTATCTACACAACAATCGTAGCTCAGTGGCTAATGTTATGTTGTACTACAAAACATGTTATTATACACTATTATACAAGGACGTAAAAAAGGGCACGAGAGAGTTCTGATAGCAATTTGTCCGAATACGCACAGGCACGAGTTTTAGCTTCTGTCTCGTACGGCTGACTGTACGAGACTGACTGACTGAAGCAAAGACGTGAATCTGATTTAGGCCTTCGGCTTGGTATAGGCCAGTATTGCAGTCTACCCAACGTTGAAACAAACTTACAGACAAGCTGTTGTTGGACATTAAAGAAGGAAATATAAGTCACATATTTTAAGCTTATAATACTCATCGCACAATAACGCAATAACGGGGATCCCACCAAAACCAGGAAGCAAGTGTTAGAAATGGCCTTTGGTCAGTTAACAAGTGTTTACAAACACATTCTGTTTTCATTTTCCCTTTTGCATCAAGCACTTAATCCTAACCGTTTCTTTTGCTTTTTTTTTAACCAAGCTCTTTGTCCTTACTGCCCAGGCCTTCGCGAAAAAATGAGATTGGCAACCCCGCGGTGAGTTGACCGATCTTCTCAGGAGAACAGCGCCATACTCTCTTCTACCCAACCCGGCTACAATTAAAAGCTAGCAGTAAGGACAGAGGATTTGGTAGAGAGGCCTGTGGTCCCTATTTGCAAAAACCGCGACTATCATCTCGTCAAAGAACAAGACGTCAGACTTTTTCAGAACATCTGATCAGAAAAACTATGCAGTGCGAGGTGTCCTTTAATCCTACTTATTATTATTTATGTTATGTTTCTAGCACATGAGAGCGATCCTATCGTTTTCTCATGGGGACTTACCATCAACTCTTCTCTGATGATCATCTTTGAGACTACTGAGTGAACGTCTCTGGGTTCAAGCTGGAACATCTTGGACAAGTTGTTGACGGACAAGGAGTCAAATACTCCTGAGAAGGTGAAAAGGTAAGTGCGAACTGATTCCTCCTGAATCTTCTTGACCAGAATGGGCCGGACATCACCTTGCTTGAAGAGGGACCATACCTGAAACAGACGAGGAAGTTAAAGGTACACACCAACTGTTCACTGTCCCTCCTACAACACAGGGACCAGATTAAATAAACAGTCCAGAAACCCCGCACTAAGATCTGTGACTTTTCCTGATTTTGTTTTCTGTTTTGTCTTCTTCCATTCGTAAGAAATAAATGCATGAATTAGCCTTTTGCCTCGAGCACGACGATTTTACTTTACTGGTCATCGCTCGAATCGGTAAGCATCTAACCCTCTTGTTTGCATGCCATTGGCTGGAATGTCTAGTACTTTATTTATCCTACTGATATTTCCATTTCAAAAATATTCTACATAGCACGCCCCAGCAGCAGGGTCCAGGGGTGACCCACGACCACAGGACTTTTTCGTATTCATTCACAGAAAGACGAGAAACCAACTATCGGCTGGTCCAGTACGGTTTTTTATAATAAACGATTGACTGATTGACAAATACACCTGATGACGATCTCTCCTTGCCGATGCAAAATCTCCGGCCTCTCCGGGTACCTAGCGGAAGAAAGGCAGAAGTGGTATCACAGCTGCTCCCAAAGATCGCCATGATTGGTCGAGACAGGATGTGAGTTGTTGAGTTGAGTCGTCACGGAGACCTTTTCTCCCTCTTCCTGAGGATCACTGGCGTGTTTTGGACTTAGTCATATAGAGTATTTACGATGTCACTGGAATGCCCGCTAACGTTTGGGATCGCAACAGTACCTTGGCATTCATCTTGTCATTTATCAAGTAGTTCTTGCACGCTTCCCAGTTTCCATTCCTCATGGCCTTGGCTGCAGCGACGACGTGTTCCCTCATAGACTCGGGGGGCCCAATGACGGCCTGGCGCTCTGATACCTTCAACTGATGGTGGAAACTCTTGGAGATCATCCTCCGCCTGGCGTCGCTCTCATGGGCTAGAAACATAACATAAATAATAATAAGTAGGATTAAAGACACCTCGCCCTGCATAGTGTTTCTGATCAGATGTTCTGAAATAGTTGACCATTTCACAAATAAGCTATAGAGATATTTGGAATATAGAGAGAACATTAGGAAGTACAGGACTTTCGACTTTGAGACTAAATTACCGGCCCTGGATAGCTGCTGTGAGCCAGCGAATTGTGGAATCGTTAAGCTTGCTCCTTCTTGTTGGAATAATACAACTTTTGCAAACGAATGTTCTTTTTTATGAGAGTTTGAAGGTTTCAAAGTTTGTAAAGAAAGACGGAGGCTCGAGTCCTATTGGTCGGTTATGACGCGTTCAGTAATCAGATAACGTGATAGATTAGCCTACTGAGGATGGTTGGTGGTGGAGATCGAAAAGTTGGATTGCCTAAGCCCACTGTGTAAAAACAGGGAAACTGAAAATGGGAGTTTTTAGACTCAGAAATTTGAGCGGATTCGTAAGATTGAAGGTTTGGAATCCGAGTCCGAATCCAGCCTGACAAGCAGAAAATTCGAATCCGGATTCAGATTCGCCCATCTTTGCACTTCCATTACTGGAAATTTGGCCCAAAACCTAACAGTAGGCACCACCGAGACCCGAACCAGCAACCCTTCGCTTGCGAGTTCAGCGTGCTAACCATTCGGCCAGGACGATTATGAATCTGCTTCTATTCCTGTGATCGCTTAATGCTTTTAGAGAAACAAAAGTATCCTACCTGCCATGTATGGGATTTCGATCAACATTGCTGAGACGAGGTACACACACTCCAACAACTCCAGGTTGATCTGCATGTGGAAAGGAATCTGCCTTTGTTTCTCGATCTTCTCCTGCTCTGCAGTCCTGTCGTACTGCCGGGTCATTAATAGACCTTGTGCAAGGAGTTCCTTTGCCCTACCACCGGACTGAATGTCCAAAAGGGCGTTGTGGGCGTCCTTAATGCAGCCGTGTCGGAAAGCACACATGCCGAGCTGGACCATGGCTCGGTTGTATAGGATCTAAGGAGTTAATGCAAGCTATTAGATACTTCTTCAAGCAAGGCCGTATCCAGGGGGGGGGGGGGTAGGGGGTTTGAACCCCCTCCGAAACCTACAAAATTAATCGTTTTTTTTTTCGTTTTTTTATCTATGTATTTTGTGTACTTTTTGGTCCGACCCGCTGGCAACCCCCCCCCCCAAAGGGCAAACCCCCCCCCGAAACAAATTCCTGGATACGGGCCTGTCTTCAAGTACTAGCCGCATTTACAGTAGAAGTATTATTATTTGAACGTCGCCCAACACTGAACGGTCGACCAAGAAAAAACTAAAACCCAAACCAGACATTTTTTACTGCATATTTGCCAAAAAGTTTTGCCATTCATGTTTTTGTCATGCTTCACTCTTTTTTGAAAATTTTGCTACGAAGTCTGGACCACAATGGCATACACCAGAAACACCCGCGAAATGATGTTCTGGGAAATTAAACCATAGGGAAAGTGGTAACCAAACCATAATTATCGTCATGTTATTTCCACAGATGTATTTCATGAGCCTTATTGTGTATAACGGTTCTCGAGAAAAAAAAGTAATTCACTAAAATGGTATAGCATGCGGTGTGATTCAGGCAGATAGATTCAACCATGTTCCTTTCAATCCTCTCCTACGCTCTGCTGACGAACTCCACCAGACTGTCAGCCGCCTCAAAAATCTGACATACGAACTAACCTGCGTAGCGGGATCTGAATGTTGGATAGACTCTTGAAGATGAGACATGAGCATCAGGTTTCGAGCGGCATACCATCTGTTATGCAGAGCCAGGTGGTAGATCTGGTAAAGCACTGCTCTCTGACGGAGACGGTCGGTACTATCCTTGGCGCAGATGAACTTGCAAAACCGGTCCATGGTTTCAAGACTTGTTGGCTCCTAAAAAGATTTTGAATAGAAGTCTGATCTGAAACAAAATTCTCTTCCGCCCATTAGGTAAGATACTTAGGTGATTGGGAAAATTCTTCTTATGGGTAACCACCGATCAAACAACATACAACATTGTAACACAATGACAATTGACAACACAATGAACACGTCAACTACAATCCTTGGTTCAATAAGAAGACTTAAAGTTTAACTGAAAAGCCAACTTATTTTTGTGTCATTTAGTTGAATACACTGAATTATTTGGATTCTGCAAAGGAATTTTTTTGCTTTCCACTATCTGCTCTAGTTATGACGTTCAGAATATCTGCGGCTGTCCCCACAGCGAAAATTCTACTATGACGCGGGAAATTTTTATCTAAACACAAACAAGGCTTTTCAGTTCGCAGTGGCGATACTGGTGAAGATTGCTTAGTGCCTGAACAAAAAAAAAGTCATAAATCTTTCTTGTAAGGCATACAACAAATTAAAGGTACTACAAATCACACGGAAATTCCACTATTTGAAAATCGATTATTCCTGAATAGCGGAACAACCAAGTAACGCAATTTCAGCGGGTCTTCAAGCCAATTTAAGTGAATAAGTGATGGGTAACTAGATTGTCATATCCCAGTCCTTTTCGGTTAAACTTTAAAGTATAACTGAAAAACCAACTTATTTGTGTGTCATTTAATTGGACACACTGAATTTTTGGATCCTGCAAAGGGATTTTTTTATTTGCCACTATCTGCTCTAGTTATGAGGCTCAGAATATCTCCGGCCTTCCCCACAGCGTAAATTCTACTATGACGCGGGAAATTTTAATCCCAACACAAATGCGGCTTTTCAGTGGGCAGTGGTGAGATTGGTGAAAATTGCTTAGTGCCTGAAAAAAAAAACGATAAATCTTTCTCTTACGGCATACAACAAAAATACAAGCGCATAGAGGCACCACAAATTACACGGAAATTTCACTATTTGAAAATCGATTATTGGTGAATAGCGGGACAACGGAGTAACTCCTCAGCGGGTGTTCAAGCCAATTCAAGTGAATAAGTGATGGGTAACTAGATTGTCCTATCCTAGCCCTTTTCGATTGAACTTTAAACGTTCTATTCACTGATCTTCAAGTCAATGGTCCGGCCGATCATCACAGTCTTACTATGATTCTGAACTTCTTGAAAATTGACCTTAAGTCTTTTCATGATGCAATTAATATATTATTATTATCAACTCGGTTCCGTTTTTTAAGGTGTATGTAGGACTCCTTGCCTATAACTTTCTTTCCACCACTTCCTCCTTACTTATAACAAGACCAAAGGTCCCGACCGGATCCCAAAAACTCAATATTTGATCCAGACAAATAGGTTTTGTCTTCGCCAGACCCAGTCTTGGCCAGACTCCTTGAAAATTTTTACTCTTAAAATTTAGAAACAGATTAAGGCCAAACAGCTAATCATTAAGAAAACCAAGTTCAGATATGGATTCAACACGTGTATGCCTTACTTCTGCGAATTTTCCGGTTTCTGCGAAATTCCAGAACTACTTGTCCGGCGAAAAAATAAAGCTCAAAAACGAATTCAGTGTATCTCCTTATCCCTATATCCAACATCTAATCAACTTCCAATAACAATTTAACTTGTAAACAAATTTTCTGGTTTCCGCCGGATTCCGGACGAACTGTATGTCCGGCTAAAAATGATTGTCATAAACGGATTCAGCATCTCTTCTTACCCCTAAATCACACATCTTATCAAATTCGAATAAAACCTTTACTTTTGACAAACTTTCCCGTTTTGGCCGGATTCCGGGCGAACTACTTGTCCAGCGAGAAGATTTTTTCATATTCATGTTCAGCATGCCTTATTACCCCTACATCGAACATCTAATCAACTTCAAATAAAACTTTTAATTTTAACAAGCTTTCCGGTTTTGTCCGGATTCCGGGCGAACTACTTGTCCGGCGAGAAAAATGGTTTTAATATTCGTGCTCAACATGTCTTCTTACCCCACAATCGACTATCACATTAGCTGTTTACAAATATTTTGCTTGTCCCTTAATTTGAACCCCCTCCTCCACCCCTCAATGTAGGGCTACACAACCCATCTACGACCTCCACCTCACTCTTGACCCAAAGAATCCTCACACAAAGTTTCTTCAAAATATCTCATTCCCTTCGAGAGTTGTCGTGCTCACAGACATACGGAAAGACAGACAACTTTTGCGATGTCATAGGTATCCCTCCACTTACGGTTTGGGATCCCAATAATCTAACTGAAGATTCTTCTAGCACGGAGTGTAATGGCGTAAGCCTGATGTTCTGTATTGAGATCTTATCTGATTTTTTCTTCAGACACTGAAATTATCTCCCAAAACACGGAGAAAATGGCGTTTTCGCGAGTTTCAAATTGTAGTTAGAGGGTGTGGCACCTACTTCCATTTTCGCGACAAACACTGAGAAATGTATGGGAAAAATATGCCCCGGATAAACGTCTTGGTTATGGGATATTATTTATTTGTTCACTGAACTAAGGACCAACTAGGGCCATTCGCAAACATACACAAAAAAAGAACAACAACAGACAAATCAATCAATATACCAATAACAAAAAAGGGAGAAAAACACAAAAAAAACAAAAATGGTGCTTGAACATCAAGTTTGTTGTGCGAAGATCTGGAAGTAGCGGATTATCCGAAGCAAGTATCCTTGTCTGGATTGAAAGGGACGATTTTCTACGCAGTTCTGGGAAAGATGGGAGGCCACGACCAACAAACATACCGGAAGCACTACAGTTTATGGAAGAAGAAAATGGAGAAGGGGAAAATACCTTGCTCTTCTCGTCTAGCGCAGGCATATCGATCTTGTAATAGATATGCTCAACCTTGAGGTTGTAGGCCCGACAGATGTCAGAGGGGACACCTTGGCGTTCAACGTAGGCGGTGATTCGGTCTATGATTTCAATGACGCGGTGTTCGTCGGTAAGGCGGACAACGTACTCGTTACTATGGCAATCCAAGTCCTAGAATAACACAATTACATGAAAGACAACCACGGTAAGAAAGAATTTTATTAAAATGGAAATAGCATAGGTTAAATAAAGTGCTGGACATGCCAGCGGAATACAGAAAGGGCACTTAGTTAATTTTATTTATTGTATTATTAAATTTGGCGTTAAGCTTTTAGCTTGTGCAATATAGTTCTTATAGATAGATAGTTAAATTTTGGCCTAAGGCAAATTGGTGGAAATAATGACAAAGCTTTCGGCATCGGATGAGAACCAAAATCCCAATCTTCCGCGCTCACGATCGGATCTGCAAATCTGTATCCAGAAACTAAATAAAGCTTGTCCGGGAAACACCGTTAAGAAAATCAAGGTTGTTTCAACACTTGAGTTTCATTCTTCTCTCTTCGTATGCACGTTATTTTCCGATCCACGCTCGTTTTTAAAGGACACCTGAATGAAGAGTACCAAGTATCATCCGTATCTGTATGACTTCCGTTAACATTGCCTGCAGAAAACCTAATCCAAATACGAAATAGTGTTTCCAAGCTATGATTTTTGCTCCATTTGCATCTGTCCTTATTTCAGTACCGAACAATTTTATAAATGAACATGTCTCCAATCAACCCTTCTTCTGGAATATTTTTTAACCAGTTAAGCCCAAACGTATATCTAGAAGAAATTCCAATACGATCCGACCAGCGCTGTACAAGATTTGAATGAATTGCGCTTTTTATCTTGGAGTCTGCATGTGCAAACCTACAGAAACGAACATCCCTATTCTGAAAACGTCACGCTCAGGAGAACAATGCTCTCCGTGGCCATGTCTGTAAATGCATTCTCCATTGTGTGTTAAAGTAGGGTTTCATCGTTCAGACTGTCCTTTAACCGCTTCACCGATATCATCTCTCCTCATACAAATAATTCAAAGTTTTTTAACAAATAGATCCCAGATTTTAAAGTATCGTAATGTCTACTCTGAACCAGAAGCGGTACTTTGTGGTGTGCCCCAGGGTACCATCTTAGGCCCAATTTTGTTTTTAGTTATGATCAATGGTATAGCGGATGATTTTGAGAATCGTTGGAAGTATGTTGATGATCTTACAATTATTGAAGTTTGTTATAGAGAGGATTCGAGTCAAGTTCAAAATATCGTGAGTAAAGTAAAAATGCAAGCTTCGAAATCTAACATGACTGTGAATGATAGTAAATCGTGCACTATGACAATTTCTTTTTTTAAATCTTTCAACCCTACTTTTTCACCTGAAATTTCAGATTCCTTGAAAGTAGAAAAAATTAAACTCCTAGGGATAATCCTAACTCATGATTTAAAATGGGAAGCACAGACGACTAGCATGATAAAGCGAGGGAATGCCGGTCTTCAGATGCTTAAGCTTATGTCCAGGCATGGGGCACCCACTAAACACTTGTTCCGAATTTATATTTCATTTATCCGACCAAATATGGAATACGGAGCCCCTGTTTGGCATTTCGGCCTTACGGTCGAACAGACCACCAGACTTGAGAAGATTCAAAAAAGAGCCCTAATCATAGCGTCAAAGGTGGCCGAGAGGTCCTATGAAGAGTTACTACGTGAATTCGAAATCACTTCTTTACATGATCGGAGGCTGAAACTCTGCATGGAGTTTGGTGTCAAATCCCTGAATCACCCAATCCACAAAAATATTTTCCCTTCCGAAAAGGTGACGAAAAGGCTCCCTCGCAAAGTAGCTACTGCGGTTGAAAAGTTGCAACCAATCAAATGCGCACACCAGAGGTTTGCAAAGAGTTTCATTCCCTCTTTTCTAAGGTTGTACAACGAAGTGTAAACTGAGCTGCTTGTTTAAATTTTTTAAGATATTTATGATTGTTGTAACCCTAT
Source organism: Branchinecta lindahli (assembly GCA_023053555.1). Lineage (NCBI taxonomy): Eukaryota > Metazoa > Arthropoda > Branchiopoda > Anostraca > Branchinectidae > Branchinecta > Branchinecta lindahli. The sequence goes on from JAKZAO010000012.1 coordinate 23,306,441, forward strand.
ATAGGTCTATTATAATTTATTTGTATGCTCATAGGCTATTGACTATACCAAACAAATTTGGCGTAAGCCACGAAAGATTTTTGGTCAATAAAAAGATTTATCCATCTATCATCTATCTATCTAAATTGCCAAGCCTCCTTCCTCACCTTCCCCTTCCTAGATACATGCATAACCGATTTACAATCCAGAGGTCACGAATTCAAACCTTACATCAAACAAATGTTTTATTTATTCCTTGTATTTCCGTGCCGGCCCTGCTTTCTAGAATCTCTAGTCCCTCTCAGACAAATGAAGTCAGAAAACCTTGACTGAGGATCAAACTAACAGGCTGAACAGAAAGGGAGGCAGCGTTATGTTACACAGAACGATAAACACCCGGAATCCGGTTAAAACCGGAAGAAAACCAAGAATAAATTGTCTCGACTTACCTTCAGGATCTTTGTGAACTCGGCATCCAGGCGCTCGATGACGGTGAGGATGCATCCACGGATTCGATATGGAGCCTTTTCAAACTCCTCGTTCTCCTCCATAATGTTGTCACTCATGGTAATGTCTGGGTTGTTCAAAAGCATGTCGATCAGCTGACCAACACACTGAAGAAGTCTAAAAAACAATTTAAAGGAATAATTTATGATCAAGTTAAGCTTCAAAATCACCTTGAGTTTTCAATATTCAAAGAAAAACTTTCGACCAAAAGAAACTTTCCCATCCGCCACAGACCGCAACGCGACAAGGCTCAAAAAGTCCCCAAATTAAATCCAGTCCCCACAAAACATGAAAGATACCGAAGGAGTTTTATTCCAAGTTTTGTTGAGTTGTACAACAGCCAGTAAAAATAGTCACTATCTTTGTTGAATTGTTAGTTTTAGCATTTGACCCTCTTAGTATGTTTTATTTTGTTTTATATATGTATTTTAGTGAAATTATTTTTGACATAAGGATTAAAGTTTGACTTGGATTGAATTTGTTTGCCGTTTGAGTCTATCGCATAAATTGTGGTTAGATTGTGGTAGACAAGTTTTGTATCGATTAATGGCTTTTTTACGAATTGGTTTGTAATTATTATTTAACTGACAAATTGATTGAGTGTGAAGTATATTTATGTTTGACGTAGAAGTCAAATTCGGCGGTCACGCTGTGAAAGCTACTTTTTAGAAATAAAACTCTACTCTACTCTACTACTACAAAAGCGAAAAAAAAAGTGCATTTGCAACCTCAGAGGTATAAATACGTACTTTAATCCCGGTCCCATGTCCAACTGGGACTGATGAGCAACTGGTACTTAAGGCACAAGTCGAAGTAGATACAATTTGAACTCTAAGATTCAAACATACGCCACATCTTGAAAACTGCTGGTTTTCTTAAAGTTTGACCGAAAAGGACTGGGATAGGACAATCTAGTTACCCATCACTTATTCACTTAAATTGGCTTGAAGACCCGCTGAAAATGCGTTACTTGGTTGTTCCGCTATTCAGGAATAATCGATTTTCAAATAGTGGAATTTCCGTGTGATTTGTGGTACCTCTAATTTGTTGTATGCCTTACAAGAAAGATTTATGACTTTATTTTTGTTCAGGCACTAAGCAATCTTCACCAATATCGCCACTGCCCGCTGAAAAGCCTTGTTTGTGTTAAGATAAAAATTTCCCGCGCAATAGTAGAATTTTCGCTGTGGGGACGGCCGCAGATATTCTGAACGTCATAACTAGAGCAGATAGTGGAAAACAGAAAAATCCCTAATCCAAATAATTCAGTGTATTCAACTAAATGACACAAAAATAAGTTGGCTTTTCAGTTAAACTTTAAAAGTTTACAAGCCCGTCCTGGCTGTCCAGTTTCTCCTACTCAGCTACTTCCAAGGAACGAGATTGGCCGTTGCACGGCTTAGCTCCTCCTTATGGGAGAGGTCCGCTAATGACAAGTGACAGCTTGCCCGCCCTGGAGGAGGAGCCAACTGGATCATAGTTACTACGAACAGGGTAGGCTACCGTTTGGGTGGATACAAATGACATAAGATGTTCGGAATCTTGGAAAAAGAAACAGATGGACCGATCGGGGACGTTGTGAGAATTTAATGGTTGTCCAGTATTCAACCTTCATGGCGCCAGAGACCTTCGCGTTGTAATCAAAGATAGCGGCAATAACAGCCAGCCTAACTACGGTAAGAACTTACTTGTCCCAGTGTTCCACCTTCATGGCGTCAGAGACCTTTGCGTTGTAATCAAAGATAGCGGCAATAAGAGCCAGCCTAACCTTGACTCCGAGACCTGGGCCGAGGTTATTGGCCTCGGAGATCTCGAATAGCTCCTGCAGCATTTCAACCTAAGAGAAAATTAATGTCAATATGGGAGTGAAAGGGCGTGTTCCATCGTTCTTAAAATCTATCAGTTACTATTATGGTTCCAACCTCGTAAAAAGTTACTACGCTGACCGTTCCAACCTTCTCGAAACAGTATAGTATCGGAGCGTAGTAACTACGATGTCCGTGACGCGACTGGAGAGATTGGCGCTTGGAGCGAGACTTTGCAGAAAGGAAAAAAAATCATAAATACTCCTTGATCCCTAGCTGACATGGAAATATATATTCATACAATGGATAAACACGGAAACGTCAACCACATATGCTTTAGCAGCGATATTTCGGCCCTTCTTGGCAAGAGTCCTTGTCATAAGGTTAAGGCCTCTTTACTCTACTATCTTTACACTTAAGTGGGTAAAAAGATGGTCAGTTATTATCTGTCAACTTACCATTTCGGCCTTGTTGGTCCCCTTTTTTCCTCTAGCAGAGATGATCTCAGTGAGTTTCTTGCTGACGCTCTCAACATTGATATCAGCGTTCTTCTCGAACATCTTTGGCTTTGTTGCAACGCCACCACCACCTAATCAAGAGACCTCTCAAAGACAGTTTTTTTTACAGGTTTCCCATACCCGAGTTTCCTGATATCCCTGAATGGACACAAAAAAAACATCGGACTCCCCCTTCCAGCAATCCATCCTTGCTCCATCTACGTGATTCCCTATCCTTGAGGACATCAGCTGATGACGAAATTGAAATTGTAATTTCGTTTATCATCAACTCCGAGCGTGCCTGTTACTTTAATTTATTCTGGTTTGCCAGTACGGTGGGCGTCTCGGGCTTTTCAGTGCACATAACCCTGTAACATACATGATGTTTAAACCTTAATAAATAAGCACCCCTCGAAATTTAGAGAACACTATCGCGAACTTTTGCTGGCAGTGCGCATGGGAGACAGAGGTGTTTGTTTTGTTTTTCTTCTTATTCGTTCTTTATAAGATGAACAGTAAACACTGATCTCTACGTTGCGTACGACATGAACGGCTGAATTCAGTTACCTTGAACGACTTGCCAGTCGCCATCTTGTGCCTCGCCGTCTTCTCTGGAAAGCTCTTCCTGTTGGCGGAGCTTTCTCTTCTCTTTCTCCTTTTCTTTTTTATCCTTCTTTTCGCGTTTCTTTCGCTCCTCTTCCTCTTGAGTTGTTTTCTACAGAAAATATAGCTGAGATATGCTTCTTTCACCCCCCGTGGTTTTCTTTTTCGCCCTTAAAACAGTCTAATGGGAACGATTCATTAAATACTTACATCAGTAATCTTTTTCTTCAGTTTGGACACATTTTTGGATTGGATACTTCGCACGACTATGAAAACAATGCAAAACGCCGGACGCAGAATCCTCGCGGGAGAAATGGTGCAGAATAAACTGAGCAACAACGAGAAGAACAGAATAGAACGACAAAATAATCGACAGAATAACATGTGTGGTTAGCATTTTTTGTGTAATATTTCAATAACTGGCAATAATAATAATAATAAAGCCTTGAACGTGAACACCGCATGAAAATTTTATAGGTTTGAATTTAATCATACTCTTCGGCGTCAACAACCCTACTGCAATCGACGAAAAACATAATGAACAATTTTACCTTCAAGAACTTTTCTCGAATGCTGGTATATTTTGTGTCATCATCATCAGAGCTTGAAGATTCCTCTGAATCGCTCTCAGATCCCCAATATGAATCATCAGACTCGTCATCGTCCTGCTTTGCTGGTCGGGCTGTCTTAACTTTAGGTTGTTTTTTCACGAATGGACGCTCGTCTTCTGAATCGCTATCCGACTCTTCAGCTTCTGGGAAAGGATAGAAATCATTTTAGAATCTGCCATGACAGTTACAGAAAAACCACTTTCACCCCATATAGCCAAAAACCGGGATGCGCTATTCATTTGAGATTTCATTTACCAAACAAGGGGGTAATTCCTCCTACAGGCACTAATTCTAGTCGAGGTGTCATCATTAGCTCTATCAACCATATAGAAACGGAATCATTCCTCGTTGACAGTGACCCTCGTTGAGGTGCCATGTTCACTGACCCCTTCGAGAACAATCGAGAGTACAACCAACCGGAAGGTAAAAAGGGTCGAGGTACGCAGCTGCACCGAGACATTACCCAGAAGTACATTAGTGAGTCAGAACTGGAAATACGTACTGAATATAGGAATACCTTTTTAGGTCCGTTGACAAGGTTGTTATGGTAAAGTAGATTGATTGTGGAAAATACAATGGTTAAATTTTTCTCTTCTTGTACGAGTTCATCTTCGAATAATCTAAAGTGTAGTTGGGTGTTTTGGAGATTAAGACTTAGTTATCTTGTTTTGTATTTACTTTTCTATTATATCATCTAAGAAAAGTATCCCCTTGAAGTTACGTGCACAAACAGTCCAATTTCGAGGGGTAGACGACTCTCCCGGAATGGTGTACACGTCCCGAAGGAATAATTAGTCAGGAATAATCCGGAATGGTCAGGATTATTCCGAATGGTGTACATCAAAATGAGAGCCGTCGACCCCACGTTCGTCGCAAAACAGACCAAATGGGGTGAAATAAATGGGGACTAAACAAAAGTTGGTGAATTACCAAACTCGATAAAGAATGGGAGGATATGGAATGGTCAGGAATAATCCGGAATGGCCAGGAATAATGCGGAATGGTCAGGATTATTCCGTTTTTCCGGAATGGTGTACATAAAAAATTAGAGTCGTCGATCCCTGGTCCAATTTTCGCACGAATTTCCTCCTTCGCTCCACAATTTAAACGTATCGCATGCAAGTTTCTCCATAGTGACGCGAATTCCGCTTAAAAATTTTCGAATGTGAAGTCTTATCGGACTGTGGGTGCACGTAGCCATTTTCTGTTTCGCTTTCCTCATAAATACAGGGCGATTCTGGTGGTCTGCAAAGCTCCACTGGCTCATCCGCCGTGTGCTCCTGCGACTGCGGCTCCGCTTATAGTTTTGGAAAGTGAATCCACTTTGTACGCGGAAAGTGGATTCGCCAGCCAGCGAGAAGTTGTAAAGGCGCTAAACCTTTCCGTTTGCTGTTGAGCTCGACGGAACCTCGCTTTGCTTTGTGAAAGCGAATCTGTTCGAACGCCAGAATCGCCTTTACTTCTGCACAGTCGGTACCGAGTCCGTACAACGCGCCATCTAGGCAGTGGTTAAGAAGAGTTCCTAAGGCGCGCGAAAGACCGGATAAAATACTGAGACTGAGTAGGTTTTGGACTCTGGTTTTCTGAGAAACAAAATGATGAAACTACCTTAAATTTCAGCTCAAATCGAAGTCAGTCGTCCATAGGCTTCGCTTAACCCCAGACGTGCTCACCTTTTGCCTGTTCCGGCTCCTCTTCCTCCTGTTCTCCCAACTCTCTGAACTTTGCAATATCCTCTTCAAAGTCCTTCAGCATCTTCTTTAGCTTCTGTCTAAGCGTTGCTAAGCTCTTGGCATTATTTTTTGACATGTTCTTTTTTCTATTCTCATTTCCAAGTTCCCACAGCTCGTTAACGAAATCTTCAATTTCTGCTAAAGCTCGGATGAGGAATTTGGGGGTTACTCCATGGTCTTCCTTTTGAATAACAGGTATGGCTTTTGTGTAGGCAGACATCAAGTCTTCAAAGCCTTAAAAGAAAATTTTCCATAAAGCCTAAGAGCTCACAGAAACTGATGACAGACATGGATTAGCAAAGTTGTGCCTTCCCTCCATCGCATACAGATTTTTTTATGAGACCCGACTGCAAATTAATCAATGGAAGTTATGACAAAAACCAAGAAACTTGAAACGAAGCAAAGACGGTGTTGGTTTTATTCTAAAGGCCGTTGTTTGAAAGGAAGTAAGTGCAAGTTTTCACACGACAAAGCCGGTCGTAACAACAACGAAATCCCGACTGGACGTGTTTCTCAAAACACTACTTGTGATATTGCCTGCACCTTTTACTTGGAAGGCAAGTGCAAACGCGGCGAATCATGCAATTATGTTCACCTTCCGCCCAATATAAGAGTTTGTGATAAGTATGCAAGTGGGCGTTGTTTCAGCAGTAATTGTAAATATAGCCATATTATTGTTCCTAGAGAAAAGTCGACTCCTCTTAGTGCTTATACAAATGGACATGCCCGAATCTCGAAGAAAAGCTCTCCAATATCATACGATAGAGCATTGGGCTCTGCCAATGTTCTGCCCCCTCTCGCACCTCCATATACCCCTTTTCATCAGCGTTATCGCTCCCCACGTCCCCTTTTTCTCGACCGATACCAAACCCCATTGGAGACGCTTGTTTAAATGGAATATCGTGTATTAGGACTAGTAACCTTAAACTCGACGAGCTCAGTGAAGAGCAATCAAGTTTTACGTTTTTTATAGATAAAATTAGTCACGTATCCCCAAGTTCCTCAAACCCACAAGAGATGGCATGTGATTTGGAACCGGCAGTATTCTTCCTCGATCCGAAAAATAACCACCGGAAACATCCATCAGTCATACCCACCGAAAATAAAATTAACAAAAAAGCCCCTCCCCTAGTTAGTAATTTCAAATGTCCTTCCACTTTTAAAAGTAAAACTTATTCCAAAGAATTTTGCGATCAAAGATACGTATTTCCATCTTTCCTTTATTGTAACGCCGAGAGTCTCAACCTTGAAAAGCTTACAGAACTTGAGTCTACTGCGTCAATGCTTGGTTCGAATGTAGTATGCGTGTCGGAGGTCCATAAACAAAATGTTAATATGCTTAGTATTGATGGTTTTAAATCTTTCGTTAAACTACGACATGACCAACATCCCCTTGGTAAAAAAGGAGGGGGTGTAATGGCTTTCGCTCTTGAAGAGCTGAAACCAGAATTACTCCAGATACCTATCATCGAAGATGAAGATGAAATTTTATGGATTAAAATTCGACCTAAAAGACTCCCGAGACCGTTATCCGGAATAGCTATTTGTGTTTTCTATTATTCCCCTGGCCAACCCGTTGCTGAAAGAAAAGCTTTTTGGGAAAAATTACAAGAATCTGTGGATTATGTTCAGAAAAACCACCCGTTTTTCGCAGTAAATTTACTTGGGGATGGGAATGAATTAAATACTGATTCACTAGCATCATCGGTAAAGCTAAAAAATGTAGTTAAGTTCCCTACTACAAAAGGCGGAACAAAACTTGACGTTATTCTGACTAGTATAGATGAGTATTACCAGACACCTAGTGAACTAGCACCGCTTGGAGGGAGCTATCACTTTATGATACAGTGGAATCCTTTAAGAAAAATTAAGATTAATTATTCCGTGACTGAAGTTACGAGCAGACCCATTACTGATTCTGGTCTTGTTTCTTTTGGTAATTGGATTACTTCAGAAAAATGGGGGGATGTTCTTTCGGTTCAGGATTTAGATTCACAAGTTGAAACGTTCCACGATAAATTGAGGGCACATTTTGAACTGTGTTTCCCTGAAAGAAAACGAAAGTTTTGTTCTTCCGATAAGCCATATATTAATTCAGAAATTAAACTTCTTATTAAGAAAAGAATGAGGTTGTTCAAGGAAGGGAAGCGCGAGGAGGCAATTCAGCTGCGTAATGAAGTGAGAAAAAGGATTAAAGATGCCCAGAGTAAATATTACGAAAATGAAATTGATCATCTCTTAGAATCAAAACCAGCTCATTTTTTTCAAAGAATTAAAAAAATTAGTGGAAAACTTACCCCCACAGTTGAATTTATGAGAGATGAAACACCCACAGTCACAGCAAATGAATTAAATGTCCATTTTTCTTCTATAGTTCAAACTTATCCTCCCCTATCCCATCCAGTGAATGAATCTCACGTGTCAAATACCCAGGATAAGAAAACACCTAGTCCCGGTGATGGTAATTACGAAATCCCTCTAATAACTATGTCAGATGTAAGAATTCGATTGTCTAAACTTAAAAGAACGTCAGTAACCCCTTTTGACATCCCTGTTCAGTTGATTAAAGCTTTCTCTCCAGAGCTGTCTGTTCCTCTTACGAATATTTACAATAAAATGACTCACCTTGGACAATACCCCAAAAAATGGAAGATGGGATTTATAACCCCAATACCTAAAAAGGGTGGGTCTAATGATTTTTCGGGGGTAAGACCAATAACTGTAACGTCAATTTTTAGCAGGGTTTATGAGGGATACGTCGCTTGTTGGCTAAAAGAACATATAAAACATATAATTGATAATAAGCAGTTTGGGAACATCCCGAAAGCATCAACAACCCATTATTTGGTTAGTTTACTGGATTTTATACTAAAAAATCTTGATGAACCGGGTAAGTGGGTAAACTTACTCGCAATTGATTTTAAAAAAGCTTTTGATTTAATTGACCACGAAATTCTGCTGAAGAAAATGAAAGAAAAAAATATTCCTGAATTTATTGTAAATATTATTGCGAGTTTTTTGACTAATAGAGAACAAATTGTAAAATATAAAAATTGTTTTTCTGATCCACAACAAGTGTTTTGTGGTGTTCCGCAAGGTACGGTTCTTGGTCCACTGTGTTTCTTGATTATGATTAATGATATCGCCGAAGATCATGAGGAAAGGTGGAAATACGTAGACGACCTGTCTTTAGTTGAAGTTCTTTTGAGGAATTTCAAAAGCCAGGCTATCTCCACAATCCAAGAGATTGCCTCTGAGGCAAGGTCTCATAATATGGTTGTTAATAACGATAAGTCAGCAATTATCCCCTTCTCCTTTCTAAAGTCACAGCCTCAGTACAACCCTCCAATTCCACCCCATATTCTTACTGATTCAATTACACTCCTTGGACTAATTATTTCTTCAGACCTAACTTGGCATAAAAACACTTCGAATATTATAAAAAAGGCTAATTCGGCGATTTATATGCTCAAAGTACTGAAAAAGTTTAAAGTGCCAAAAAAAAAGATGATATTACTCTACTGTATGTTTACTCGTCCTCTACTGGAATACGCTTGTCCAGCCTGGCATTATGGGCTAACTAAGTGCGAATCAGATAAGATCGAGAGGGTTCAAAAGCGATCCCTTCAAATTATTTACGGTGGGTGTAAAATGCCGTACTCATTCCTTCTGAATGAATTTAATCTTCCTACCCTATCGGCGCGCAGGGAACACCTTTGTACAAATTTTGGACTGAAACTCCTTGGTAATCCCACTTATCGCCATTTCCTGCCTCCTCCTCATGTTCCCGAAAGAAGCCGACCCGAACGAGATGTGGCTACGAAAGTTCCAAAACTCGCGCCTATCTCTTGTAGAACCGAGCGGTACCGCAATAGTTTCGTACCCCGATTTTTGGAAAAGTACAATCAGCTGATGTAATACGTTATCGGTTGTTTACAAGTTTATGTATTGGTTGTTCTTGTTTTGTATGTACAGTGACAAAGATCTACCAAATTGCTCGCGCATGAAATGTTGTATCCGCTTATTTATCATTAAACATTAAACATTAAACTTTAAAGTGACTGATTTAGTACGATTCAGAATTCGCCATCATCATCGGGGGAACGCGTACAAACCTGCAAAATCAAGATTCCGCAAGGACTTTTTTAAGTGGGGCTCTGGTAACCGAATTGTTGGTCCTTGGACCATGATGATTATGAGATCTGTGACAATGAAGTGCTTCGTAATCTTCCTACTCTTGCTACTGATTCCAACATCGCTTCCATAACTTGGTAAAATGCTATGTTGAATTGTTTGACCTTTTAGTTAAAGCTCCTGTTTTCTAAAGTGTTTTTTTTTTACATCTTAAGTTGCTTTCTTTTATTACCTGTATTGACAAGAGGCACTGACATTTTGACTGAATACTCACTGCTTAACACGTTTGTAACATCTTTAATCTTCTTGTGATTTTTCAGTTGTCTGATAATCTCCTGCATTTCATCATAACGCTTTTCTTTGGCTGTCTTCACAACACGCTTCTCATCTTCCTCCTCATCACTGACCTAAACACACAAGCAAAGATATTATTTATACCCCTCAAAATGCAAAAGCAAACTCTTTTTTATAGTCTTAAATCCAAAAATAAATCCAAAGAGTTGGAGCCTTGTTTGTTGATCAAGTCAAAAAGTCAATAATTTATCACATTTACCAAGTGTATGTAATGACCAACTGTTTTCTCTGCAGAATGTGTGTTCAGGGAAGCATAAGGCTTTTCTGCAAATACCAAGGACAAAGCAAAATCAATAACTATTCCTAATTTATTTCCTGACCTGATGCTTTATTACAGCACTAACCAAGTCTAAGCCTAACTTATTCTCTGAGAATGAAATCTTTAGTAAGAAAAGGAATAAGAAGCTTCTAATTAGGCACACAACATACTGTACTTTACTGTATCCTAAGATTAGTCAACCCACCTACTGAACCGAAAACCTGGATACGATCTGGTACTGATCACTGATTTAGCGTTAAAGGTGCATTGCAATCAGCGAGTGTACAAATTTAGTTTTCTTTCCAAAGTCTGATCCATTAAACCCTCAATAAGAAGAATTAAATGTCAGTACAATGAGTTGAACCTTAATTTGCATGAAGTATTCATCTTTTTCAAATGCAATGCTGGCAACTTTAGGGGATTGACTTGACCATAAAAAAGAGAGAGTGAAATTTGTTAGAAAAACAGCTGAATTCAAAGTTATCACTTATCCTAGTATTGCAGAACAGAAAAGAACATCTACCAAGTTTGACAGCAGTAATACTGTAAGGCTCTGCAAGCCAAGATCATATGGTTTGACCTACCCTAACCTAGCCTGGACACAGCAAGAAAAACATGTCACTACTGCAAATACTGAATAATAAATTATAGACTCACCACGTATGTGGCAGCAGGCTGGACTTTCTGGGGGATCTCATCCTCACTAACCTCACTTTCTGACTCCGACTCAGAACTTGCTGTAAAAGTAGATCAAAATTAAGCAAATCATCAAAATATAAAAAAAAAAATTCTTGTAAAAGCCATAGCCTATGCTCTCTTTGCCAATTTAATTTTAGACTATTTGGTTTTGGACACTGAAAATGAAATGGAAAAAAGGCCAAAACCATTTTGACTGTTCAAGTAGACAATTCTAGAAATGTGATGTCACAGACTTCAAAAATATTTTGCAAGAAAAACAGAATAGCCCATGTTCCATCAGCTGCTTGTCACCCAGCCTAAGCGGTACCAAGAATCTTTGCCGGAACATGATATTAGAGAAATCCACTAAAGTAGAACCTGGCTTCCAGTGTAACTGCGAGCACTCTCAACAAACCTGAGAAAAATTACAGGTTCATTTTTCTAGCTCGAGCCTGAAGAGGACCCTTGCCAGGAAGGGATGAAATATTGCTAGAAACAAACTAAGCTGACAAATCGTTCAACACAGTCAACCAAAAAAGATTTTCATTTGGCAATCAGCAGGTCTAGATATGCAGTTTCAGGATGTAATCCCTGAATTTGGTAGTGAACTGGATTCTAGGTTTGACTGAGGTAGCAACAAACCCTCCCAGGCATTTTTAACAAGGCAGTTAAGCTCTGTAAATTTATTTTCACTGATTTTTGTGGCAAGAATTTATTTTCTTGTATTAGGTACAGTAAAAAAACAACAAGCCATCATTCCATACAGCCGCAAAATAGTTTCATTAAAATCAAATGGATTCAACGTGACTTTATGAAGCGCTACGAAAAGGATATACTGAAGGGATTATTAGAACTGAAATACTTAGCCTTTGGGGGAAGGTGGAGACTTAATTTAGCCCTCAAACCTAAGTTAAAAGGTAAGAGAACCATAACCAAGTGACTGAAGAAGGCTCAGAATTCGAAAATAAATCAGAACAGCCCGTAGGGAAAAAAGGTACCCGGATTCCCGTAAAGGTGTCCGGAATTTTGGAACAACATTCCGGGCACGGAAAAAGTAACGGAAATCCCGCCTGGGGAGTCTTGTTTCCTGGAATTCCGCAGTTTAACGCGGAATTCCGGGAAATAAACCCCCCAGCCGGGATTTCCGTTACGTTTTCCGTGCCCGGAATGTTGTTCCAAAATTCCGGACACCTTTACGGGAATCCGGGTACCTTTTTTCCCTACGGGAGACAGAATCACTGCTAAGGTAAAGTATTGAAATTCATACAGATCTTATGTTCTTTTTCTTCGGTGACATTCGAGAGGACAGCATTGCCTTTAAAACTTAGTGAATTACATTGGATGAAAAAGCAGAACATAGCATGTTTTCTCTTCGCCTGTCCAAAGCTTTTCTTCCTCCATACAGCAGTGGTAACTGACCTCCTTTTTACTCTAACTAAAATTTTGCTGCGAAAATGTTAAATGAAATTTCCATGCTGTCCTGACAGTATGGAATCAAAACTTGACTTTGATAGTTATGTCCCAAAATACTAAATTTATTTGTCTTTCTTTGTTTTGATTAAAAAGGGATTTTCTGGTTATTAACTTTAGTAACCTTATCTTTTTCATCACTTTGCAAGCAATCTAATCTCAGATAAAAATGTGGTGATACTGTTTGAAAATATAAATATGTTTAAATAGAAAGATTGAAACAGAATTTGTTTCCCCGTACGTAGACCATCTATTAGCTTCAATCTAGTGTATTTTTCATATTTTTTGGTTCCTTTTAAAGCCAGATAGATTTCACTAAAAAATAATTCTCTGGAAACTCGAAATTTTGTCTGATGCTCAGAAGTGGCACCCCTTTGTTTTCATATTCAGACATGGAATAACCATCTCGGACAGCTATCGAACATTCACCAATGGTAAAACAATGTTAAAATACTTTATTTGGTATGCTTTTCGTCACAAACAGACACAATCCAGTTCTTCAAACAGGTGTATATTGGTAAACACAGATAAACTATTATGTTCGAATCAATATTTTTGGCACAAGTAGGCCTATTCAAACAGAAGTCATTGCTAGATATTTCAGAACCAGTGTGACATTTACTAATTTCTGTGACTTGATGTTAGCCCTCTTTAACAGAAACATTGGCCTTTTCCCAGCAATTTTTTGTTTTACAGAACCATCTCTAAACAATCGAAAACAGAACTTGGCCAACCTTTGATCAGAATTTTCTCTCGTCAAAAGGTTACAGCTTTGCCAAAAAAGCTAGCGGCAGTTGAGTTTCAGGTTTTCATAACTTTTGGCTATTCTATTTTTTTTCAAGAGACATGACTTTTTAATGAAAAACAAAATAATAGATACCCAATAGATCAACACAGTAGAATTCTGATGTGTTCGAATTTCAGTGTTTTACCTTAGCCTAGGCTACAAAACTCAAAAGTAAAACCAGGTGTCCAGGAAGAAAGCTCAGAATGTTCCACCTTAATCATCTGTAGGTGAAAATTCGCTCTGGCTGGGCAGCAATAATGATAATTTCAATCAAATGGGAGAACATATAATTGATATACTGTAGTAGAGACAAGCAAATCTAACTTCTTCCTTCTTCTTCTTAGCCTACCCTAGGCCTAGGTCACAAGATTCCTGTCAAAGAAAAAAAGAGGAAATGGCAGGCCAAGAAGAGAAGTTCAACTTACCTGCAAAAAATCGACTCATTTTGTACCCTTATCAACAGGAATTGTGTGAACTAACAATAAATTCTTTGTAAATAAAAATCACGTTAGGCTAGTGAGCGATTTCGAAATCAAACTGTACAAGTTTATACATGTGGAATTTTGAGAAAATAAATTTAGTCTTTGGCAAAAGCTTACAAGACTGGAATAGAAAAAACAAGTTTGCGAATGAATAAAATTCAAACTTTTTGTAAGTATAATCAAGTATTCACTTTTACTGGTAAAATATGCAAGCGAACGGAAATATAGGTGAAATCTAGTATTTGATCCGTCAACGTCGCTAGATGACGCGAGGATCTGCAGCTTCGTGTCTTTTAGCAGCACTGTCATCAGTTGGCACTGGTGGACTTTTTAAAAGAGTGGAAAATGTTTAAGTCTAATGTGAAACCCACAGGACAGGGGTGAATTTGAACTCCTTGGATTATATTGGTTTGGAAGTTGTACTACTTTCTGCATGAGATAACCACAACGAACACTTCCGGCCGGCATGTGGCAGGCACACCAAACTTGGTGTTTGGCTGAATAAAAAAGTTTGAAAGGTAATGTGGTATTTGCTTTGTTGATTGTGTACCACCACCTGTGAAGTATCAGTCATACACAAATCCTAATTTTTGGGCATGATACCCCAACGTCTGGGCATGCCCCAATGTAAGGGCATGGTGCTCACATGTTGGGCACCATTCCCTGCAGGGAGGGAGCATGGTATCCCCATGAAAATCTGTTGAATTGAGATTATGAAATGAAAATTAGCTTTTCAAGCAGATTTTTGTGGTGGTACCTTGCACTACCTTGCCCTTATTACTGGGCATGGTGCCCAACGTGTTATGTGATGTGAGCACCATGCTCATACTTTGGGGCATGCCCTAACGTTGCCGTTGGGGCACCATGCCCAAAAATTTAGGATTTCTGTATGATGTTAAGTATAAGCCAGTCTGACACAAACCCCTAATTTTTGGATCCCCTATGCCAAACGTTGGGCATATCTAGCTTTTGGTTTACACAATGCCAAATGCTGGATTCAGTAAAATAGTGATGATTTGAGCGAAGCTCAGAAGTAAACAAATCAGAATTCACCTATAGTGGGGTAGGTCAGGTCAGGGGCGTCGCAAGTGCATTTTCGGTGGTGGGGGGGGTGCAGAGCCGAAATTTGTACCGAATCTCTCGAAATTTTCACCGAATCCTAGAAACTGAGAATTCGAGCTTTAAATTCTGAACTTGAAAAGGATTACGTAGGAAGAGTAACATTAAAAGGCAATGTGAAAGACGATAAACTAACTATTAGGCGGCGTTTTGGCAAAGCCCACTTGGAGAATATATTGCCGGGCACGATTGCAATAACAGCTCCTATATGTTCTACAAGAGAAATTTGAATCGAGCGCCGCAGGCGAATTTTTTTTATTCTGTATGCTAAAATTTAACTGCTTCTCTTACAAATTCTATCATTTACCGTGGATTGAAGAATGAGACTCAAACAAGTTCCAGCAGCAGCAGCTACTGTAATCTAGTAAACAGCGCCGCAGGCGAGATTTTTTAAAGTTGGCTTTTTCCTGCCAAATTTAACTGTATCCATCCAGATTCTAGCTTTTAGTGTTTCAAAATCCCAATCCTAAAACTGGCTTAAAACTCCACTCAAATGAGGCGCCCTTCCGCAAAATAGAGAATATTACGAAAAGCGCCTCAGGCGGAATTTTTGAAACATTTATGATTAGATCTCCTTTTTGGGATCCAAGATAAAAGTAAGGACTATCGTCCTAACAGTCCTTTTGTGTGCGACCAGTGCTTCACTCGACCTCTTCCGATTTTCGAGATTCGTGGTAACTCCCGAAGCCTGGCAAATATACCGAGGTAGCGTTCCAGTGAAGTTATTACAAGTTATGATGATAAGAGGAGGGGCGATCGCCTTATTGTGGTAGTTATCACGCTCTCTGGAACGCAAATAATAACAACGTACATACGTCATCACTCTTACGGGAGTTCCTGCAGAACCGATAGTTATTATCACTTATGATGCTCGTGACCATCATAAGCAAATCGTAACGATCGTAACAGTCCTGGAACGAAAATAATAAGTGGGAGGAGCCAATTTACTTATTACGGCGTGCTCTGGAACGGCAATAATAACAAGAATAGTAACGATCGTAACTAATATTACGTCGCTGGAACGCTACCCGAATAAATTACCGAATCCCAGTTATTATACCGAAAAGGTTTAGACCGATAGCATGTTCGATATACTGTATAACTACCGTATCCCGGTTATTATACCGAATTGTTTTGGGATCGAAAGACTACCGAATAATAATACCGAAAGAAAATTCGTGGTAACTACCGAATATATTGAATAAACTACCGAATCCCGATCATGATACCGAATAATTTGGACCGATGGCTTATTCGGGATTATGTGTAACTACCGAATCTCCATAAATATACCAAATAGTTCTAGCATCGAAAAATTACCAAATAATTTCAGTAAATCCTCTCACCGAATTCGTGATAACTACCGAATACTGGCAATTATAACGAATCCCGATCATTATACCGAATACATTTGTAGCGGTAGCCTATTTGGGATTCTGTATAACTACCGACCCCTGTAAATATACTGAATAATTCTGCTATCGAAAAAATAACGAACAATATTAGTAAAATTTTGGGCCTCCGGCCCAAAATATTACCGCATCTTAAAAAGGTGGGGGGGGGGTGCAGCACCCCCCCCTTGCGACGCCCCTGGTTAGGATACCAACAGGTGTCCGTTCTTTGGCATAGGGTATCCAGTATTTAATACCAGATGCCCAATAATTAGGCATCTGGCATAGGCTATCCTAAATGCTAGATCTACCCAGCGTTTGGCATAGGGTATTCAACAAGAGCTGTAAGCTCATATGGCACTTGCATGGGTTGAGATGTAGTGTTTGATCAAAAGTACTTTTAAGGTTACCTTTGCGGTTCGGATGCGCACTTTAAGGGAGCTGGAGAAAACGTATTTTGTTTTAGAACTTGGCTGTAATGATACGCACTTTATAGGCAGTAGAAATTCATCTGTAAGAAAAACTATTGAGACAAAACGATCACAGGCCCTTAAAGGTCATCTGAATGAAGTCTAACACCCTAAATTGCCACTTTTACATACTGCTTACCATTTATCTCTCGAAAACCGGACTAAAATCGGATGAAGTTTCACCGTGCTATAATTTTCAGCCTTTTTTCCGACTTGTCTTGATCGTAACGCTCGCCGTAACAGTTGTAACAGTCCATGCGTAACAGTTCATGTTGTAACAGTCCACGCCGTAACAGTCCATGCGTTTA
Source organism: Branchinecta lindahli (assembly GCA_023053555.1). NCBI lineage: Eukaryota > Metazoa > Arthropoda > Branchiopoda > Anostraca > Branchinectidae > Branchinecta > Branchinecta lindahli. The sequence continues at coordinate 23,323,628 of JAKZAO010000012.1, forward strand.
TCCATCCATGCGCTGTTTATCCATCCATGCGTTATCAACGTACGTTTATCCATGCGATAATGACAGTTTAAATATTGGCGCTAAATTTGTCTTGGGAGGTCGTAACGAATCGCCATAGGGAGACTTAGAACTTCAAGAGTGGATAGCGCCGAAATCACGGAGCGAAAAAATTCTTCTTCTCTGTACCGGTACTGTGAATGACGATCTGAGGGGTTCATGGAAGTATGGTAGGATCGTTCAGGTGTCCTTTAAGGATCATTGATATATACCGTTTGGTAAAAAAAAATTTTTTTCACTTTTCGGTTAAAATGTGCACTTTAAAGGACACCTGAATGAAAAGTACCAAGTATCGTCCCTATCTGCATGACTTCCGTTAACATTGCCTGCAGAAAACCCAATCCAAATACGAAATAGTGTTTCCAAGCTATGATTTTTGCTCCATTTTGCGTCTGTCCTTATTTCAATACCGAACAATTTTAGAAATGAACAAATGTCTCCAATCAACCCTTCTTCTGGAATATTTTTTAACCAGTTAAGCCCAAACGTATATCTAGAAGAAATTCCAATACGATCCGGCCAGCGCTGTACAAGATTTGAATGAATTGCGCTTTTTGTCTTGGAGTCGCATGTGCAAACCTCCAGAAACAAACATCCCTATTTTGAAAACGTAACGCTCAGGAGAAGAATGCTCTCCGTGGCCATGTCTGTAAATGCACTCTCCATAGTGTGTTCAAGTATGGTTTCATTGTTCAGGTGTCCTTTAAGGGTGATAAAATAAAATTTTAAGCAAAACCCTTGTGGCACAAATGATCATGGGTTGAGTATCGTTTGATAAAAAAAAAGTGGTTTTCGACCTTGCGGTTCAGATGCGCACTTGAAGGGAGCTAGAACTTCATTTGTAAGCAAAACCCTTGAGGAAAAAATGATAATGGGCTCATGGGGATCATGAAAATGTATAATTTGCTTAAAAGTATTTTTCTAAATTTACGGTCAAGATTGGTACTTTAAGGAATGTCGGATTTGGAAAGTGGCGATTTCTGAGACAATCTTGTCGAATCTCTAATATTCCAGCCCATTTACATTGTCCTAGCACATCTGCAAGTACCTTAAATCGCCATCACTGGAATTCCGGACCCCCCCTCTAAAACTCCCCCACAGTCGCTGGAGCCAATCCGGTTCTGTAAGTGATTTATCCAGAGAATCTCTTTATTATTCCCACAAAGTTCCATCCTGATCTCCCCAGTCTGAGCTGGTCATGTATTTACCCCCCCCCCATTGTTGTCGAATCCGGTCCGGACATCACAAAGATCACCAGCAACATGTCCTCTGAGCAATTATCAAATTTCACTCAAATCCGATCAACCGTTCCAAAGTTACGCATGACTCAATAATCCCCCCACGACTATCGGATCATGTAAATTTTTATTTAAAAGTCAATGTGATCGGGTCCCTGATTCGCCTCCCAAGTTTCGTCGTGAAAATCCCCAAAACCGCCATTACCGGAATTCCGGGAAACTCCCCACCTCCCCTCCCCCTAGTGTCCGGATCCAGTCCAAATGTATAAACGATTTATCTGGAGCAGATGCTTGTTCTTCCCAGCAAGTTTTACTCCAATCCCTCCATTCTATCTGTTTCTCGAGATTTCCGGTCTCCCCCCCCCAAATCCCCCATAGCTGTCGAATCCGGTCCGGATTTCAAGTGGGACATAAGAGGTATGCCATTTATTCAGTTATTAAGTTTCATTCCAATCCGATCATCCGTTCGAAAGTTACACACTACTCCAGTTTTCCGGATTCCCCAGCCCTCCAAACCCCCCCAGGTGGTCGGATTGGGAAACTGAGTATTTCCAGGTTAGTTCGGTCGGGTCCCTGATGCTCCTGCCAAGTTTCATCGTCCTAGCACATCTGGAAGTACCCCAACTCGAAAAAGTGTGACAAAAACTACTTAATTTTCAGAATTCCCTGGCCCACCACTCCCCCCCAGATGGTCGGATCGGGACACTGATTATTTCCAGGTTAGTTTGGTCGGGTCCCTGATTTTCCTGTCAAGTTTCATCGTCCTAGCACATCTGGAAGTACCCTAACTCGAACATGTGGGACAAAAAAATTCGGACAGACCGACCGACCGACAGACAGACCGACAGACGTAATTGCGATCGGTATATGGCACTTGAGCCAGAGGCTGCAAGTGCCATAAAAATCAGGGCATAAAAAGTTTTGACGGGACATTTTTCATAAATATATTTTTTTTTATTTTAAGAAAATGCACAGGAACAGGATATACTACTTGATTTTCCTGTCAAATCGATGTTCGGCCGGGGTTCGCCCAGTATACAGCTAAAAAACGGAATTTTAAAAAAAGGAACGTGCAAATACTGCACTTGTTTTTCTAAAGTAATCACCCGTTTGGCCGTAATGTCAATAAACCGCCACTATAGTGCATGTTTCTATTCAATCGGATGATTAATGACTTATTAAAATGGCTAACAATATAGAATATTTGGGATCCCATCGAAACCCTTGGTCTTGTTCGTATCTAACTGAGGAAAATATGTCGAGGCAGAAACAAATGTGACTATCACGGTGAAAGAAAACTGCACTGTTCAATGATAGGTAAGTGAAGGTCTTTCTCGGTAAATGCGTTATGAACAACTTGTAAGGCCCCATGACATCCGAAAACTGAACACTTCAGACTTGACCCAAGATAGAGTCATAGTCAAATTCTGAAATTTACAGCGATTGATCAGATAAGCACCCTTGTGAAAAATGCAGGGTGAAATAAAATTTATTTGAAATTTGGAATGGTAACACAATTGATCACACAAGTCAGAAGAACAAAATCATAGAAGAAGAACAAGAAGAAAAATTGGTGAGACAATTTCTGTTCGGATTCTGGCAAAGTTGCACTTCACACTTCGATTTTAGTAGCGCTGTCCCTAATATAATTCTCATATCCCTTCTCGATTGTGTCTCTAAGGGGGTTCATTTGGTCACATCTAACTGTATTTGACAAAGCAAAACGGATAAGTCAGCTACATTTTATTGGAGCAAAGAAGGGCCGAAATATATGCTCCAATAAAATGTAGCTGACTTATCCGTTTTGCTTTGTCAAATATGATTCGCAGTCAGCTTGGGCTGAAGGAATATCTATATAAAACTGTATGGGGGGCATTCCTACTATCGTTGTTGCTGTGATGCGCTTGCTTGGTGCGATGGGACCGCCAGATCGAGGTGTTGCTACTTTTCCAACGACGGTTAGGGCACTAGCTATATCTAGCTTGAAGGTTGGACATGTTGTCTTTTCGGTGTTGTATACGGGTCTAGGCGAAACCCCCCCCCCGGCGAAAACCCCCCCGGACAAGACCCCCCCGCCAAACCCCCCCGGCTAAAACCCCCCCGTTACCAAACCCCCCCCCCCCGACCAAAACCCCCCCGGTACCAAACCCCCCCGACCAAAACCCCCCGGGTACCAAAACCCCCCGGTACCAAAACCCCCCCGCATAAAAAAGATGGGTATGTAAGAGTAGAGTAACTGGTAGGTAGAGAGTAAGAGAATAATAGAAAATCACCCCGGTACCCCCCCCCCCCCGGCGAACCCCGCCCCGAATCCTTAGACACTCACACATATTTAGACTGGGATTTACTGGGCAACAGAACGAACAACCATGTGACAAGCACGAGTAAGGTGAAGAGCTGGTAGAATATTTCTGGGACTATCTTGAAAGTGCTATCAAACGAGCTCAACCTTTCCCTTGACCCAAAGGATCCTCCCATCAAGTCTCATCAAAATATCTCATTCCCTTCGAGACTTATCCTGCTCACAGACGGAAAGCAGGACAACTTTTGCGGTGCATAGGTATCCCTCCACTTCCTGCCCATCTTCGAGTTTCTGGTATGACAATAACTAAAGAGCAATCACGCGAAGGGAGCTTCACATTGCACCAATGGGTGGCATCCTAACTGCAGCTTCCTCGCCAAGAAGGGGAAGGCATTGGGAAAGGATTTGTTGGGGGGATCATTACACTGAGTGGAACTGGCTTCGAAACCTCACTGACAACAGCTCCATTTGAATGCGCGTGTTTGGTGACTTCAGCAATTAGTCTGTCACCATCAGCCTTCACCTTCGCCTTACACTCCCTTTGTTTATCATTGTTCTGATACCCACTGTACTTCAGCATTATTATCAAGTTTGCGAAAGAAGGTTATTCTATTCTTACTCTCTACCTACAAGTTACTCTACTCTTGCATACCCGTCTTTTCTTATGCGGGGGGGTTTTGGTACCGGGGGGTTTTGGTATCGGGGGGGGTTTGATCGGGGGGGTTTTGGTACCGGGGGGGTTTTGGTCGGGGGGGTTTCAGCCGGGGGGGTTTTGGCGGGGGGGTTTTGTCCGGGGGGTTTTTCGCCGGGGGGGGGGTTTAGCCGGAACCCGTTGTATACACTGGCACCTGTGTAGAAGCCACGCGTTGTTTATGCCAAGGTTAAGGAAATGTTGTTTTGTTACTATTCGGAGCCGCTCAACTGAAATGTATGAACCGAACAGTTATGAACAACTTGTTAGGGCCCGTGACATCCAAGATCTTACAGAATGTTTTTTTTTAACGGGCTAGTGTAGTGCTGCGGTCGAAGACTGTACGTTGTCCTTGATTGTACCAGACTGAGTGGTGTGCTGTAATTTAAACTGTAACAGAAGGCATAAACTATCATATTTCTCAATGACCTGTTTTGACGCCAGCCCGTCTAGTATTCCGGTTAACCAGCTAGTCGTACCCATAGCATTGTAAATCCGCGGAGTTGTCCGAGTCGCGATGTAGATGTGTCACGTCTGCCGAACTGTGAGATCCGTTTTGATTGTTGTTTCCGTGTCGCGACACAAACGTGTTAACTGCCAGTCTGCGTTGCAGCTGCCAGCTGGCAAGAAGAAAGACAGTAACAAGCAGTGTGTATGTTCATTTATTTCAGATACGTTATGAGACAGTTATCGAGGGGTTATTTTTGAAATGGCTTTACAGGGCTTTGAGATGTCCTTTGATTGGTATTTAACCCTAATAAATGTCTGGGCAGTAGCAGACTTTAGAAACGACTGGTGACTATTCTTGGGTATTTTAAGGGCCTCTGGGGCACAGGAGAAAATAACATCTACGGTACCCCTTACCCCGAAGCCGGGCCGTCTCCACTAAAAGGGGCTTGACACGCCAAGAACATCGCTATTCTTTGATGCATGTTTCCGCGCCGAAAGAATTTGGCCGTTTTGCCACCCTTTGTTTGGTTATCCACAAAAACTTAGAATAAATTTGTAAGCAGACATCAGTTGGCTAATTATTGTCGATGAAACTGCAATAATTGAAACGAAGCACGAAATAAAAGCCACTTCGCTCAGAATGTAGACCTGGCGTATAACGAATTCCTGTGCTGGCGCGCTAAGACTTTGTAGCGCTGCGGTCCAGCACAAAACGGCGTGCCTTAATGACAAGATAAAACTAAACCGTCTCTAGTGCTATTATTCTCGCCAACAGTGAGACACCTACACCATCACCCCATGACATAGTCTAAACTCCAAATGGTCAACACTCGGTGTGTATTGTGTCATGAGTCTGTGTCATTCGTAAGTTTCTGCTAGCGGGTCTAGGCGAGAACCCCACCCCCGGCGAAAAAAAAACCAAACAAAACCCCTCCGCCAAACCCCCCGGTACCAAAGCCCCCCCCCCCCGGACCAACCCCCCCCCCCTCCCGGTGAAACCCCCCCGGCGACCCCCCCCCGAATCCTTTACATTTAACACAAATTCAAAACATTCAATTTGACTTCCCGTGATCTTAGTCTGACTCAAGTGTCTTAGTCTAACAAATAAGCATGGGACAGTTTGACCGTTTACAAGCACGTGTATGGTGAAGAGCCGGTAGAATAACTCTGGGACTATCTTGAAAGTGCCATCAAAAAACCAGTGACGGTACAACCCAAGTAGTTCCAGGTTACGCTCTGTCCCAACCACTGGAATGCGATTATCATCATCAACGCCGCTGTCGTTCTGTAACAAGACCGAAGGTTCCGATGGGATCCCAAAAATTCAGTATTTGATCCAGACAATTAGGTTTTGTTTTCGCCAGATCCAGTCTTCGCCAGACTCCTTGAACATTTTTACTCTTAAAATTTAAGATTATTATAAATTATTTTCTGGTATGAATCAGGGATATCAAAAGAGGAACGTGGAGCAGGCAAGGGGAGAGGGCAATGCTTGACTGTTTTATGCGTCTGATGGCCCTTCGCATTGTACGAATGAGTGGCATCCTAACTGCAGCCTTCTCCCCCAAGAAGGGGAAGGAATCGGTAAAGGATTTTTGGGGGGATCGTTACGCTGACACGTCCGGTTATTCTACCCTTATACACCCATCAGTAGGTACATAAGCTAATCCGGGTACCCAGCTAATCTCTTGTACTATCCGTGGCGTAGGGATTATTTGGGACTAGGAGATTCTTATGGGATTGTCTTTTTGGGATCCCAAAACCTAAGTGGAGGGATACCTCTGACATCGCAAAAGTTGTCCGTCTGTCCGTCCGTCTGTCCGTCCGTTTGTCCGTCCGTCTGTCCGTCTGTCTGTAAGCACGATAACTCTCGAAGGCAGTGAGATATTTTGATGAAACTTGGTGTGGGGATTCTTTGGGTCAAGAGTAAGGTCGAGTTCGTAGATGGGCCCAGTAGCTTTACATTTAGGGGTGGGGGAGGGGGTTTAAATTAAGGGGCAAGCAAATTTTTTTTAAACAGCTAATGTGATAGTCGATTGTGGGGTAAGAAGACACGTTGAACACGAATATGAAAAATCATTTTCTCGCCTGACAAGTAGTTCGTCCGGAATCCGGCCAAAACCGGAAAGTTTGTTAAGAGTAGAAGTTTAATTTGAAGTTGATTAGATGTTCGTTTCAGGGGTAAGAAGACATGCTGAATCTTTATATGAAAAGCATTTTCTACTCGGACAAGTGTTTAGGTGGGAATCCGGCTGAAACTGGAAAATTTTTGAAAGCAAAAGTTGTGTTTGTAGTTGATTAGATGTCCGATTTGGGGGCAAGAACAGATGCTGAATTCGTATATGACGATTTTTTTTGCCGGATATAGCCTATAGTTCGTCTGGAATCCGGCTGAAACCGGGAACTTTTGAATGGTCTAAATAAATGCTTGGTTTCTAATCGTGAATATTGTAGCCAAATAGCCTTTCTGGTTTTATCGGATGCACTTCCAGACCTTAACACTGGATCTCGCGAAGACAAAACCTATTTGTCTGGATCAAATATTCAATTTTTGGGATCTCATCGGAACCACTGGTCTTGTTTATTTATGCGGGGAGAGTTTCACCGGGAGGGTTTTGGTACCGGGAGGTTTTGGTATCAGGGGGAGTTTGGTACCGGGGGGGGGGGTTCGCCAGGGGGGGGGGGTTCGCCGGGGGGGGGGGGGGGTCCGGGGGGGGGGAGGTTCGCCGGGGGGGGGGGGGGGGGTCCGGGGGGGAGGTTCGCCGGGGGGGGGGTTGGTACCGGTTTTTTTTTTGGCGGGAGGGTTTTGTCCGGGGGGTCGCCGGGGGGGGGGGGGGGGGTTAGCCGGAGTCTAGGTTACAAAATTTTAGGATTTTTACGGTTCAAAAACGAAGTCCAACGACATATACTCTCTGTCCTTTGTGAATTTGTGTCCCAAGAGAACTATCGCTATATGTGTGATTTCGGAATGACATCATTGTTTCATGCAGGGGTTATCTCCTAAAGCATTGTAAATCCGTTTAGTTTGGTGGCGCAAAGGGCTGTCGCCGCGCGTCTTACCCTGCCAAGCCAATCAACCATCATGCCTGTGCTTCAATAGAACTGGAGCCCAATGACTCGCGCAGCGTTAGGCCTGATAACTATAGACTAAGCTTGTGGAGCGGCCTGTTCAAGACGAGACTACCCCTTTCTAGCCTATAATAGTGCAAAAAGCCGCCTGCGCTGTATGCTACACTAGCTATTGAATCCCGCATGCAGCTTTTAGTGTGAGATTCAACGGCTATTCATTATGGAGGAACGACTAAACACGGTTTCAAATATCATGTAATCGACACAAAATCAGGTACTCTTAGAGATGTGACATAAATAAAATAGCGATTTCAACGTAGCACACATATTTACGGCAAGTATTTGATACACATATTTTATCTCGCGAGATTTTACACGATTATTTCCACGTTTTTCCTCGCGCTTGTCTTTCCCAGCGGTGCTCTTTGGGGTGGCGGGCGTGGTCGACGCACAGGCAAGGTAGAAGTCACAAGCCATGCGCGTACGTAATCCAAAGACGAATCATACGCCGGACGTGCTGTTCCAAAGAGCTGCGTCATACTTGGGAGGTACTGCGATGGTGGCCAAGTTGAGTACGTCACCTCTGACTCCATTGCAGTTGTCACTGACGACATCGATGCTTTTTCCGAATCTGACGGGTATCCCGTGCTCGGATTTATCGGATCAAGGTCGAGCGAGACGTCCATCAACGTCCCAACATAGACTTTTGGGTCGAGCCGTTGGAACGCACCGGGGCAACTGAGTCTGTGGCCCAGCGAGTGTCCGGCTTCGTCGAAGATCTTACAGTGGCACGCCGGAAAGCGTTTTGGAAGTTTGAAGGGAGTGGATGACGTCAGTTGAGGTAAAGTCTGGGAAAAGTGGGCATGACGAATCGTCGACAAGCTACCCGTGAAAGAACTAGGGTCTCTATATACACTTTCTGGCTTCTTCATATAAGGGTATTCGCTTTGCTGGGTGGAGAAAAGTGCGATAGTAGGTCTGGGTGTTAGGTACGGGATATCATCCAGTGTTGAAGCTTCACAGATATTCGGGTCTATTGTGTTTGTATTGCGACTGTTTGAGGAAGTGTTGGCAATGCTGTGATAGTCCCACAGAGTGTCGCTAGGTATCTCTGTGTATTGTCTCTTTTCTTCAAAGACTATTCTCTCATCGTACTCTTCGTTCTCTTCCGGCTTTAGCCAGCATTCTGGCGTTGTCAGTGCCAGACTTAAAAGCCCAAAGGCGAAAGTCCCTGCGCAGCTGGCAACAGTGGCGAGTCGCACAACTGGGTTGCTCTGATCCGCTAGATGGAACCACAAGGAAAGCATTAATGCGTTCTCAGAGCCTACGATGGCGTAGTATATGGCAACGTTAAGAACTTTCACGGGAGCCTCTTGTTCCAGTATGCTTAAGAAGGAACCATTATCGATAAGCTTTGGCGACCAGTTGAAAATCAGCAGAAACGACTGCAGGGATCGCATGAGTACTTTTTGGACACCAGTTATTTGGCTGCCGTCTTGATGTCTCAATAGCCACACTAGCACACTAATCCAGTGTATTCCGATAATTAGGAACACCCAGTATTTCAGTTCAGATGTGAACACACCGAGAGATAGCACTCTGCACCACAGGAAGCAAACTGTCCGAAAGCCATGGTTTATACAAGGCGGCAACACTGTCTTGGGTTTCTTCAAGTCCGACTCTGGGCTATTATATTTGGCAGGTGTCACTGCGTACAGAGGGTCCTCAATCTCCGATATGATATCACCAGCTATTACAACTGTAACACTTACAGAAGCCAGCTGTATTCCTGCCACTACAGCTGGTAGAAGCACTGCCTCGCTTGTCCAAGGACTTCTGTACAGGAGGAAAATCTGTACAAGAAGTGAAGGTAAAGTCTGTAGATGTGACTGAACATATCGTAGTATGGCAAACTCGCGAACGTCAGTCCTGTCGTAAACAAATGCAAGCTTTAGAAACCGCCATGTGGGCCCAAACAGTGTAAAGTGCAACACATAGCATATGCACTGTCCAAACCATCGTCCGCTGAAGTCTAGGCTTCTATGAACACTCACTATACTAGCAGCGTTCACAAGCACAGCTGAGGTAAGTAGTATGGCGAGGATTACTCCTGCCCACTCGGGCTGGCTCCAGTAATGATACGCCACACAGACCTGAAGTGCAGTCTCGAAGGCGAGTGAGCAGTACAGCGCCCCTGCCTGCAGTCGTCGGCGGATGCCTTCGTCGAATATCGGTGCCGCCATTTCCATGGTGACTCATGCCAAGTCTTTAAAGAAAGAAAATGTTAGTCTCGGCTTCTTAAATAATGACAAACGAGGCATGGAATGAATAATTCAGTTCATTTCCTAATAATAAATAATACTTTTATCTTTGCCCGTCGAGGCTGCAGCGGAGTAGAGAACATGGCCGAGTAGGCTAAATGATAAACGAACAACAGTGAATTAAATCTTATTATTGAACAGTTTTCCGTCGGACCTGACGGGTTTTTGGAAAACATCAGACGGATTCTTGGAAAACATCCATTTTGGTTGGACTGGATGATCTCTTAACTTCCTTGTTTGACAACATTTCGGTTGAGTGTTGCTGTTAGCCAAGCGTAGTGTTGACCTTTGACTGGAGTGTCATGCAACCCGAACTGCAGTGACAGGTCACCCCAACCAAAAGTAGGCCTGACTCGACGGAAGAGCAAATACCAGTTTTTGTCACGTGGTCTAATCATCTCACGGATCTACAATGAAATTGGCTTTCGAAAAATACGAATGAATGAATGAATTTTATTTAGCCTACTACCCGTCAAAAGATCGCAAGACGTGTTAGCAAGAAGAAAGAAAGAGAGACACGAACAAGAACAACACCAACAACAAGTGAAATAAACCAAAGTGAAATAATAACATGAAGTAAGTGAATAAACCAAGTGAAATAATACTGACACTTCGATTAAAAGTATTCGGCAGAAAAATGTGAAATATTTGACAGTATAGGAGACGTTTAACTTATGTAGACACGTTTTAATTAAATAAGAACAAAAAATAGCTCTAATGAACACATAATCATCAAATGAAAATTGTATTTAATTGTGATTTGTGTTGTCCTTAAATAAATAAATAAAGATGGTCAACGATAGTCATTCAGCGGTTTCCGATATTCGAGACCTGACCATGAGTAATTTCTTGGGTGGTCGGAAATGATCGCAAATGAATGGTAGCAAGTCTCGTAAAATGACCCTTAAACCTTATCTTGGTTTGCAAAACACCTCCTGTCCTTGGTTTTGCTAAATTGGGTTCTCAGCCCTTTAACACCAGCTCCTAACTCAGGTGTTGTTTAATACCCACATAAACATGACACAAGCCTGAACTGAACAGAAAGAATCGCGAGACGATAAAATAGCTAGAAATGTGGAAACCCAGCAGCCATGCCCTCTCAAGACCATCAACTTCTTGTCCGTGAATGGTTGTTTGGTCGGTCAAATGGTGCATGCTTGTTGACCCGTCGGGAACAAGATTGTAAGAAAAAATTTAGCGGGTCACCCTTACTTTTTCCAATCCCAACAATTTGATCAAGAATTGTGCAGCTCGATCCAGTTTTCTGTTTCGTCTCAAATTTGGTCGGGCTAGTAATAATACTATACTCGTACAAAGCTGGGCACATAATAAAAAACAAAATTGCAAAATCTGATTAATAAGACTGGTCAACTTGGTCGGATTTTAAAAATACTGTTACACAATTACAAACCCATTACATACCAATTACAATTACATCCCCGTTGAATCCCTTGACATGTAGTTGTGAACTGCTTCGGCGAATTTGCCTTCGGCGGGATCATTAGTTGCGTTTTTGCAGATACCATGGTATCTGTTACCACCGTAACTGGATTTGCATTAGTCGTTTTTGCAGTTACCGTGGTATCTAATACTATGGTTGCTCTGCAAAAACGACAATTGCGCTTTTCGAAGTCACCCCGAAAGAAAAACTGACATCCAGTCGCACCACTAAGTGCCAAACTTCTTTCCCACCAATTTGAAAAAATCCTAGGCTCTATTGTCGCTGACGATGAAAATGAAATGATTTTTTTCAGAGACGAAATGATTTTTTCAGATACCATGATCAGATACCACGGTGACTGGCCAGATACCACGATAAAGTGCGGACACACGATCAGGATTTCCCGGCCGGATTTCCTGGACTTTCATCATCAAGTTGAAAAAATGTCAACTTTTCCATATGGAAGTGATGATGGTGCCGAAAATCCGTGCAGGAATTCAGTTCGGGAGCGCCCGATCCTGATCGTGTGTTCGCAACTGCAAAAACGCCTTTTGATCTTGGTATTAGATACCACGGTAACTGCATACACGACTTTAGACCGTGGTATCAGATACCATGGTATCTCCTAAAGTATTCCTGTTGCTATTGACCGGTTCTATCTGACTATTGTAGTGGTTTGCGAACACCAAGTTCCTCAGTAGCTCAGTGGCCAAAGCCAAAGGTCCCTCATTCAAATCCCGGCTGGTGAACATCTCTGACTTCTAGTTCAACTCCGTACCAAATCCACCCCGGCCTTTTTAGCCACCCGCGGCCCCCTTTTCTTTGACGAGAAACACGGAAAAACGATTAAGGACGTAGAATGAATGTGAACCAGTCATATAGGTACGACAGGTCCTTTTTCATTACAAGATACTTATCACAGGTGACAAATATTCAGTTTAGTTCTGTCACGGTGACTTACGTCACTGAAGGCATAGGTTTTACAAGAATTTAGGGCGAAGCGTGCTGCGTGCATATGTCTTGTATAGTAGGCCTACACGTATGTGATATCTTGTATACGTGCAGGGGCGTCACGTATGGGGGGAGGGGGCCGCCCCTCCCCCAATGTTATCGGCTAGTCGGTAAAAAATAACCGAGTCGGCGCGAAACGCTGCGATTTTTCGTAAAAACAATCGATTTTTTTCTTGGAAACAATCGATTTTTATTCCAAATATTTGGTAAAATTTGGTAAACAATGTTTTTTTATTAAAGACAGTTGGTTTTTCTGCAAAAAACAGTCGGTAAAAATGACCAGCCAGTCGGTAAATGCCTAGCCTTCCCCCAAAAAACTATTTTGGCTAGTAACACCTATGTATACGTGTGCAGTAAGCACACACGATAGACCTGTCATCGACGACACTCTTCTTGCAGTCAGGCCCGCACCAAGAGATCGGTGGTGCAGTTAATAGGAGTTGGAGCCGCCCCTTTCTGGCAATTTGGCAAATAAAATAATTTTACTTTTCTTTTTTCTCATCCCGATGGAGACTTTTCAAAAATTAGTTATATGAAGTTGAATGCTTTAGCAGCATACATCAGTAACTGTTGACACTGCATGCTCCTATAGCAAGACTGGATATAGCTGAACACAACTAGACTGAGACCCTCGGAAGCACAGTTAAAGGACACCTGAACAATGAAACCATACTTGAACACACGATGGAGAATGCATTTACAGACATGGCAACGGAGAGCATTCTTCTCCTGGGCGTGACGTTTTCAAAATAGGGATGTTCGTTTCCGGAGGTTTGCACATGCAGACTCCAAGACAAAAAGTGCAATTCATTCAAATCTTGTACAGCGCTGGCCGGATCGTATTGGAATTTCTTCTAGATATAAATTTGGGCTTAACTGATTAAAAAATACTCCAGAAGAAGGGTTGATTGGAGACATTTGTTCATTTCTAAAATTGTTCGGTACTGAAAAAAGACAGATGCAAAATGGAGCAAAAATCATAGCTTGGAAACACTATTTCGTATTTGGATTGGGTTTTCTGCAGGCAATGTTAACGGAAGTCATACAGATAAGGATGATACTTGGTATTCTTCATTCAGGTGTCCTTTAAAGGAACGTTTTTGGCAACTACGTACACAGGCTAGACACTCTTCATCGGGATTTATTTTACAAGTTTTGACTGTAGAAAATAACAGGCAGATTCAGAAATGTTAGACAGAGATCAACTATAATTTTTGACACATGTAAGTTCTACATTTCCCACTTCGGCCTCCGGGAAGGCTGGGGGCCGAAGCAGCTGGCCTAGTTCACCTAAGCAGAAGTTCGCCGCTGAGTGCAGTCGGCAGCAGGGTTGCCACGGGTAGTACGAAAGTACTACTTTTAGTACTTTTTGATCAAAGTAGTACTTTTTGAATACTTTCTGTAAAAGTAGTACTTTTTTAATACTATTTCGCGAAAGTAGTACTTTTTTCCTAAACTGGCATTTTTGGGGTTTGATCCACACTAAGAGTCAGAATAGAAAGCTGTTGAATTTTGCAGGAAAAAAAAATGCAAACCTTAAAAATATCGCCTGCGGCGCTCAGTTTTATTTGTCTTGGTTATAGTATTGAGAAGCTGCTGCTGGGATCGTGTCGTGTCGAGCAATATACTGTCCAAGTGGTATTCGCAAAAGCGATGCCTTATAGTAGCTGTCTAATCGTCGTTCTTGCTGTCTTTTAGTGTTTGTACTATTTGTACTTAAAGTTCAACTGAAAAGCCAACTTATTTGTGTGTCATTTAGTTGAATACACTGAATTATTTCGATTCTGCAAAGGGATTTTTTTGTTTTCCACTATCTGCTCTATTTATGACGTTCAGAATATCTGCGGCCGTCCCCACAGCGAAAATTCTACTATGACGCGGGAAATTTTTATCCAAACACAAACAAGGCTTTTCAGTGGGCAGTGGCGATACTGGTGAAGATTACTTAGTGCCTGAACAAAAAAAAGTCATAAATCTTTCTTGTAAGGCATACAACAAATCAGAGGTACCACAAATCACACGGAAATTCCACTATTTGAAAATCGATTATTCCCGAATAGCGGAACAACCAAGTAACGCATTTTCAGCGGATCTTCAAGCCAATTTAAGTGAATAAGTGATGGGTAACTAGATTGTCCTATCCCAGTCCTTTTCGGTTAAACTTTAATAATCTTCGTTATTGGAGTTAAAAAGTTAAAGCTCGAATTGTCAAGTTTCTCGGATTCGGTACAATTTCTAAAGAATCGGTAAAAACTTTGGTGCTGCACCCCCCAACGAAAATGCGACACCCCTGGTTCGTCTCACCTTATTCAAATATGCGATTGGCGCAATTTAGAAACAACATTGCCTTGGATCTGCCTGGGATTCCAACCAAATGCTCAGACAATCAACCGTTTTTATACAAAAAAAGAAGAGATGAACACGAGAAACCTATCTGAAACACAGACAAAAGAAAAAATATATGATAAACCAAAGAAAAGTGGGATCGACGTGCGCGTGTTGCGCGAAGCGCAACATGCGCAAAAATTTCTTGAAGGTAGTACTTTTTTTTCAAAGTAGTACTTTTTGGCAGTTTGATTAGTACTATTAATTTTGTACGAGTGGCAACCCTGGTCGGCAGCTAGGCGGTTGAATTTTGAAGGTTTACCGTAGCGACCACATAGTGCCATTACAAGAACATAAACAGTTAAGCAAAAACAAACCCTCCTCTGTACACCTCCACACCCGCAGAGTCCTGCTGTCCTCTGCGATAGCAGATGTTAAAGGACAAATGGCAAAATAGTTCTGTGACACTTGCAGTTGTAAATAGCTATTAGTTGGGCAGTAAAAGACACCCGAAATTTTCAGTGTACAGCCATTACTACTTAAGCAATGTGCCAGCAAAAAGTCAAACGCGAGCATTTACAGGTCCGACCTCTAGGGCGCAAAAAAGTAGTACTCTGACACTAAGCTCGCTGTTGGACAGACAGGAGACATGGGTATTAGTGAAATCAGTTAAGGGATGAAGCTTAAGGTTTTGTCATTGTCAGAAAGTCAATCTTTGAAATTAATTCCTTTATGTGTCTGAAGAAGGGCGAGCAATGCAGAATGCACTGCCAAGTCGTTGCAAGGTATGACATGCATAAAAGGGCCATTTTTCTCTGTCTGGATAACGCTGGGATACTACATACGTATACAGATTTAAGGCAAAAACGATCAATCTAAGAACGGAATCCAACCTAGTATAGCCTACAGATATAAGGAAGAAGGTCCGTAAGAATGAAATGGATTGAATGATCAAATTCCGATATCGTGTCAGATGAAATGTGAAACAACTACTTCGTTTCCAGATAGTTCTTGATAAATCTGTCAAATATCATTTCATTGGGAGTGTTTGAAAATTGATATAAAAAAACAAAAGATGTCGGTTTTACTTTTGGAAGGACTTTAAATTTTGTTTTTTACTTTTCTAGATAAAGATCTGATAAATAATTAGATATAACAGTTACTGATAATTGTTGAATAGGTAAAACACAAGGTGTTTTATGCATAAAAGGGCAAGGGGGATAAAACACACTAAAAAAAACAGGTTTCTCTAAACGTCAACAGTTGTCTCCCCACCAAAAAAAATACGTAATTTGATAGTAAATACTTTTACAATGCCATAACGACGAGCATATTTTCTTTCGCAAAAATTCATGTAGGACAGGCCCTCGTGTTTTGAATACCACCAAGCCTCAACCCGGGCATATCTTTTAATAAATAGTCACGTGCTAGGGTAGTATCGGAATACCAGCCTGAAGGGGTAATAACTTAAAGGCATATGCTAAATGGGACTGTCAGTCTTTATTAGACGCACGCGAATAGGGTAGTACTGGGGGGTAGGCCCTTGGCATCAAACCCGCAATCCTCTTGTCACGTTTAATAAGCCTAACGGATTCGTTTCTACGGGGGGCAGCCATTTTTTTCGGAATTTCCCAGTATCCTTTTCAGCATTGAGTTTATGAAACAAAAGAATTTTCCAGTTGCTAATTGATTCATTTGAGCGAAGAAGCAGTTAGATGGCGAGTTTAGTGTTTTTGGGATCCCAAAACGTAAGTGGAGGACCTGTGACATCGCAAAAGTTGTCAGTCTGTCGGTCCTTCCGTCCGACTATCCGTCTATCAGCACGATACTCTCGAAGGAAGGAGATATTTTGGTGGAACTTGGTGTGAGGATTCTTTGGGTCAAGGGAAAGGTCGAATTCGTAGATGGACTCTCTAGCCCTAGCCCTACATTTAGGCATAGGGGAGAGGGGTCAAATTAAGGAACAAACAAAATATTTTTAAACAGCTATTGAGATAGTCGATTAAGGGGTAATTAGTTCGTGCGGAATCCAACAAGAACCGGAAAGTTTGATAAAAGCAAAGGTTTTATTTGAAGTTGATTAAATGTTCGGTTTAAGGGTAAGAAGACATGCTGAACACTTATGTGAAGATCATTTTCTACCTGGACAAGTGGTTCGCCCGGAATCCGGACAAAACCGGAAAATTTGTTAAAAGCAAAAGTTTTATTTGAAGTTGATTAGATGTTCGATATAGGGGTAAGGGGATACGCTGAATTCGTTGAACTTTGCTTTTTTGCCGGAAAAGCAGTTCGCCCGGAATTCGGTCGAAACCGGAAATTTGGCAGAAGTAATGCAGGTGAGGCAGATATGACTTACAGAGGTAAACACACATGTTGAATCCATATCTGAACTTGGTTTTCGCAGATGATTTAGCTTTTCGGCCTTAATCTGTTTCTATATTCTAATAGTAAAATGTTCTAAGGAGTCTGGCGAAGACTGGATCTGGCGAAGACGATTGTCTAGATCAGATATTAAATTTTTGGGATCCCATCGGAACCTTTGGTCTTGTTCGGAGATGCGATTAAGTAGCTATTCTTGGTATTTTATTCTTTTAGTGTATATATGATTTGCTGGTGTAAATTGGAACCCTTGTGACTCAGCAGTTATGCTGGACCTTCTATTATTTTCTGTATTTGTGACGTAAAGTCAGCTATTGGGCTCAAGCCGCCGATTTTTAATGGATAAATGAAATGAAATGTTACGAATAGACTTTCTTTAGCATCATATCACATTGTCTATCCGCTGCACGTGGAAAATCTCGAGGGGTTGGCAACTCTGTGTGGCACTCGTACACCCTCCAGTATGGCACTTGTGTGGCACTTGTATGGCACGTGTGTGGCACTTGTGTGGCACTTGTGTGGCACCCTCCAGTATGGCACTTGTATGGCACTGTGTGGCACTCGTACACCCTGACGGTGAGTTGCCAACCCCTCGGAAAATCTGGGGAAAACGCCTGGATGGTGCTTGAAAAATGTGTACAGTTTTTAGTCACAGATCACTCAAAATAACTACAAATAAAACGTTCGTCGGGAACTCAAGAAAGGGTCGAATTTAGTATTCAAATTCTTCATTTGCTATTCTAAATTTTAATTGAGTTAAGAAGCATTCTCCCACTTGCAACATCTAGATCACCCCTCGGATCACCCCCATCCAAGTCGCTTACTTCAAATCGGTACTAGCATGGCGCGATTCGGAAGCACCCTTAAGCCAATGAAAATCAGACAAAAAGAAATCGTAAGAAGTCAACTGTGAAAGGGTATATGAACTACAAGTACCTCCCAAGTCAAAAAAGGTCGCATTAACATTACCGGGCCTGATCCAACTTAAACGTAAAGACCAACGACCATGAAAGCGAGGGTTATCCACTCTCGGGCACCTGTACACACTTTCCCGGCACCGGCAGAAACCAGTGGTGCCGGAAATAAATTAGGCTTATTCATCTTTCTAACGCTTCTAAACATGTTGATTTTAATGTTCTAAAACATGGCAATCGGTTCCGACACCGCCTGGGCACCGGATACTCTCTGTACACTAAAATCGAGAGTGGGCAACCTCTCGGCTGAAAGCAGCGAGCCCCTTCAGGCTAGGGTAAGCGTAGAATTGCTGGTGTTTATTTTTTCTTCTCAGTTTTTCATCGCTATCTGTACAAATTTCTAGTCAAGCGAATCTAGTTACTTAATTAATCCGTCCTCTTTTTACGTTTCTTCAACTATGGGTTACGTCGACGAACGGGTCTCGATGTGAGGTGTGTACGTAAGAGCTTTTTCCAATCTCAAGGGACATTACTATAACATTAATATAATAATTATAATGTATAAAGTATTATGATAGTAACAGAATAATTTAATTTGAAATAATGTAATAATTATTATATATAATAATCAACATAATAAAATGACATCAATATAATAAAATTATAGCGACATACTTTTAGCTTACCGTTTCTCGAAATAATAAATAAATAAATACTATCATCCACACATCCACAAATAGGACATAAGGATCAACAGATGATGGTATAGGTCTAGCCCTCTGATGGTAAGGGTTGTCGACAAAACGTCCCCATTCGAAAGGTCCCCTGGCGAAACGTCCCCTGTCAAAACGTCCCCATGGCGAAACCTCCCCGGCTATAGAATTTTTTTTTTCATCGCTGAGTGATAGCTAGGTCTATGAGATTACTGATTACGTCATCATTTCAGACAAAAAATGTTCTTGGAATATAAACTTTTGAAAACCACGATGGGTTGATTACTTCAGCATTTAACCGATAGTCAAGAAACAAACCAAAGTGTTGATCCCGGCTATAGCCATTTCTTAAAGAAAGCGCAAAGATTTAGTAGTTTGTCTATTTTCGTTTTATCTTTTATTTAATTGGTTTATTTGTGTGTTAGTTTACGCTGCGGTATAACTCATTGACCTCGCTTTTCTTCGATATTTAATTTGGTGAAATTTATTATTATAGGATTTTATTGAAGGATCCAACCCGTCTAACCTAGATTTACTATGTCTTTCTACCGAACTAATCGGTCCATCCGCTTTCGTTTCATCGCTTCTCGTGTCATTTTTATCCAGCAAAACGGCACTACGCTTATTTTTGCAGTTTCCTTGTTTGACTCTCTTTGAGCCACAGTGGGATTCCCCTTTCTCTGAGGAGCATATTGGTGCTCTATAGCTTGTGCATGTTGCTTCAAACGACCCTGATCAGTTACGAGTCAGTTGCAAGGCATATTACACTATATATTTTGACTGAAAACAATACATTTATGAAGTAATCGGTCCTGTGTCCGATCTTCCTGCTTATAAGGAATGTTCCCGCATCTGTAATGCACACTCTGAAGTTATTTTACCTCAATAATGCACCTAAAGATCGAGGCGAACTTAAAAATCTATGCATGTGGACGTTTTGCCGTGGTGACGTTTTGTCACGGGGACGTTTGGTCGGTAAGCCGATGGTAAACATACTATGGCCCAGACACAGAGATCCAGGTCCCCAAGGCCGTTAAAAGATCAGGGGCTCCCTTTTTCGTAATTTAGCAAAAACAAGCTTTAATATAATTTTATTTATTTATTTACGCTGTCGTAGGCTGTATGGCTTTTTTACGTGGACATGGATTTTGTTTCCGCGAGTTTGTTACTTTCGTTTGTAAATACACAAATCTGAAAAACAAAATCTGTATCTAAATCTAGCTTCTTTGACTTTAGAAATAGACAAGAAGGAAAATAAATAGGAAAGTACCAACTATACTTTTTTACACATTATAATTACCACGCCGGCCCCTGGCTCCAACCCCTTCCGAGGTCGGGGCCCGTAGGAAGAACTTCTCCATTGTAAACAATTTGTTTGTAAAGAATCGTGCCAGTATTCTTGTACTATGTAAAATGTCCCTGAACTCATTACGTTCTGTTCCGATTCTTGCAAATTCAGCACCGATTCTCAACAGCAGCAACCCATGGCGTTATGTGTTGCCGCTCTCAAATAATTCACTCCTTTTTTTGTCATTGGTTGATTTCAGTCAGTTTTTACGAGGTTTTTTCATCAGATACACTGCTATTGTAATCCATGCATATTGCAGGCTTTGCGTTGTCCAGTAGCGGGGGGTCGAACCGGTTAATGCAGATCTACTAAAGTGATGCAAGCGTCTAATGAGGTACCACACCATGGGTTAAGCTTGCGTTTAAATTTATTTTCGGATTAGTAGTAACAATTCTTAGATTGTAATTTAGTGTTCGCCTCTTCGATTTTTTCCGAAAAGACAGAAAAGTGTGTTTTACTGCTGTTCATATTCAGCGATTCGTGGCATCTTAGTGTTTGAATATAATGAGTTAGTGTCTGATCACACATTCGATAGTATTTTCGGAGACAGCGCAAAATATTTAATTATGGAAACGCACAATCATAAACCAGTTGCCAAGCGTTATCTGATTATTTAGAGGGACATTGTCTCAAATTTGGTAGGATTGAACAAACGTATAACTGTATATGGTAAAGTCGTGCGATAACAAAGAAAAGGAAACATTTTTGTTATTTTATAGTTACTAAGTTTCTTTACATTAAGGCATTTATGTATTATCCAAAAGAAAAAAAGAAACAATACCCGGAAAAAACAGAGAAAGTGCTCTCTGTGCACGATTGCCAAACAGATGAACCTTCCCAGATTTGTAATTCTTACAAATATGCTACCGTACCAACCATTCCTTCTCCCCAGATTCCACTCAATAAACCTCCTTAATTAATTATTTTCTTTCACTTCTCACCGCCGAAGTCGACCAGTAAATAAAAATAAAAAAATAACAGAAGCTCAGAACTGAGCACCCACGGTCCAAAAAATCTCTAACAATTATTAATGAGGATCATCCGAAAACAATCCACGGTAAAAAAAATACCCTAAAACTGTTCCTTCTAACCCATGTTAAGCGCAGCATCTTAATGGTAACAAGACTATAGTAGCGTACAGACACAGCTTACAGAAATACCCTAGAAAAACAGCTTTTCCGGAGTATCATGTATCTAAATCTGTTTGAAATCCCCGAATTTTAAGATTTCTTTTTAATCGGTTCGTTTTAGTGGTATCTTCTTTTTGTAAGGTTCGACCAATATAGTAATGGAAAACAGCCGGGATGTGTTGCATTCAATAGCCTACAAGTCTGCTTTTATGTTCGTCACTGAAATTAGTTCGGCCCACGGTCTCCGCAGTAAGGATTTCAAAATTAAACGTCCGTCAACGCCACATGGAACAGGAATAACAGCTCGGATATTTGATAAAATGGAATGTAGATAGGTCCGTGACCGCAGCGCGACCCTGTCATTCAAATAACTGGGATCCTTATCTGATCGACGGCTGACAGCCGATCGAGCCAGAGCCAGTGCTGATCCAATGCTGATCTATTCATTAACTAGACATTTGGAGGAAAAGTCAGCCGACGAACAAATATTCAGTTTGACCGCGCAGATGGCAACAGTGCAATACTTGTATTATGTACTGGCCCGTTATTTTTTCTTTGGGGGGGGGGGGGGGGTCAAGTACATTAAGGTAATTACAACCAACCAGACTTATTGTTGTTCAATTCACATTTCAGCTAATTTGTTTCAACATTTTCTCTTTCTGTATTATTCCTTTGAAAATTTATCCTTTGAAAAGGAGTGTCCATCCTAGAAATTGACGAAATGCTGGTGGATTGGAGGAGATATTATTGATTAACTCATATTTTCAACTAATTTTCTAACTAAGACTAATTTCTGAAAAACTGGATATGTTACGGGCGACCATTTAAGGCTACGTGAAATTCAAATAGGTATAGTTATACAGCACATAACCAACGTACATAAAAGCAGTCACCACTGAATATGTCTAGTAGCCAGCCTACGTTTAGCTCTAATGGTCTCTGTTGAGAGAAGGGTTTGGGAAATATACTGACTAGGTGCAACCAAGAACAAATAACGAGACAGAACTGCTGTCTGCCTATCTCGGTCATACAAACATGCTGAGTCGAGTAAAATACGACCGACTCCCGATGCAAACGAGCGGCTTCTCGCCACATCACGTTCCGTTACCTCGACAAATAGCTAGATCGCCGGTAAGTTGCTAAAGAGGAAATCTAAAAGTCAACGCTGATTGGTTGTATGGACGCGCTCCAGAGCGGATCAGCGCGCGGAGTACGCCTCCTGCTCGCCTCTTTCGATATTTCTTGTGCGATAGGCAACGGTGAAGACGGAAGAGGAGTAAACGGGTATCAACATCAGCTCAAAGCTAGAGTAAATACCTCCAGGTCCGCTCAGATTTGTCGGGCTTTTCATAGTCGCTGCATTCGACAGTTCTTACTGATTATTTGTTCTTGGTGCAACGTGCTGACATGTCAGTTATATTACTCTACGTCAGTAAAGGGGGTAGAAAGGTATATCAGACGTTAAAGTTCTCGGACGAGAGATAAAATATATGTCTTTAGCAGTGATCTCATCACGATATAGTTAGGAATTCTGGTTTATTAACAGCGTACGCAACCCAAGCGTGGAAAAAAAAAATCTGGACATGAAAAAAACGTCATCGCAAGTATTTTGCAGTAGAAATTGTCGGGGATGGGTTTTAATGTTACGGGCGATCGTTTAAGGCTACGTGAAATTCAAATAGGTAGCCTATAGCTATACTGCACAATAGCACATAACCAACGTACATAAAAGTCAGTTACATGTTACATTACGTCAGTTAAGGGGGGTAGAAAGGTATATCAAACGTTAACGTTATCGGTCAAGAGATAAAATATATATCTTTAGCAGTGATCTCAGCACGTAGCGTGTGCGATATAGTTAGGAATTCTGGTTTATTAACAGCGTACGCAACCCAAGCGTGTCTGGCCGGCTAGTAGCAACACTAAATCATGATATTAACATTATTCGGGTTTTAACTGGATAACTTTTTTTACGCCGAGATTCAACAATGTTCCTCGATTATTAATTGGCAACCCGCAAGGAAGAGCTACTTTGTTTCCAACTAGGGCCGGGAATGAGTTTTTAATTAAAAGATCAAAGCTCAAATAATTATGATGCTGTCTTTGGATTTATTTTGCGTGTGTAGGACAACATGAATTTTGCATTGTACGATCCTCATGTCAGTACCGGCAACCCTTCGCAGATATCTAGAACAAAATTACATTTTTGTAAATTATGGCCGAAATGATTGTTCGTGTTGATGATCACAGGGAAAAATTAAAGTCGCGTTTTCCGTCTGATAACACGGTTACCATAGTACACGGTTAACGTACTATCAGATACCACGGTGCAGTTACCGAGTTTCTGGCCAGTTACCTTGAAATCTGATAAAAATTTATATTTGACAGTGCAAAACGGATGCGTCAGCTGAATTTTATTAGAGCTATAATCCTGCTAATGTTACCAGGGAAAGATCTTTGAGAACTGTGGTGTAGCCTACAGTCCCTAGAGTAGACATATTGCCAGTCAGTGTAGTTAGCTATGGAACGCCGTTTGGGCCAAATGGACCGCATTATCTCTCTCTCACGTTCTCAAACTGTTTGTCATGCACTGTGATCCTCTTTCCGTCTTCATCGAACCTTTTCTCAGATTCAAAAGTGTCTCTCGTGGTCGCACACATTCTCTCAGGTTCTCAAACTGTTTGTCATGAATTGTGAAAGTGTCTCTCGTGGTCGCACACATTCTCTCAGGTTCTCAAACTGTTTGTCATGAACTGTGACCTTCTTTCCGTCTTCATCGAACCTTTTCATATTTCTCAGATTCAAATGTGTCTCTCGTGGTCGCACACATTCTCTCAGGTTCTCGAACTGTTTGTCATGCAATGTGATCATCTTTCCGACTTTATCTCAGATTCAAAAGTGTCTCTCGTGGTCGCACACACTCTCTCAGGTTCTCGAACTGTTTGTCATGCAGGTGCATCTTAGTGCGGGCGAAAAGCACCAAAATACTTCCGTGTTTGAGGAAAGCACCAAAATTGGCCGAGATGTACTTTCGAGCATGCTCTTTAATATGGCTCGATTACGCAAGCGAAATGTTTCCTCGGAACGCCGCTAGGTGGCTTGAAATCCAAGATGGCGGACGAAAATACGAGTTTGTCAAAATGAGAAGACATGGCCGTTCAAATAGGCTAGTATGGGGTAATCGATGGCACAGGTTCCGAATATGAGCTTAAAAATAACCTAAGTTGTACCGTAGTGCCGCCAGGTGCCTCAAATCCAAGATGGCGGTCGAAAATATGAGTTTGTCAAAATGAAAAGATATGACCGCTCAAATAGGCCAGTATGGGGTAATCGATGGCAGAAGTTCCGAATATGAACGTAAAACTAACCTAAGTTGTATCGTAGTGCCGCTAGGTGCCTCAAATTCAAAATGGCGGACGAAAATACGAGTTTGTTAAAATGAGAAGACATGACCGCTCGAATAGGCTAGTCTGGGGTAATCGATGGCACTGGTATATGAAAGTAAGAGTGGACTAAAGTAATAATATCTGGAATTCCGTCTATTGCTCTGAATAATGATAAAAAGCATTTTGATACTAAACTAACTAAAAAAATACAACCAGTTTGCATGAAAAACCCGATATTCACAATAAGAAAACAACAAAAAAACAACGCTCGTTCGTCCAAACATGACACATCGCAAACGGCTTAAATTTGCCTCCATGTCGACTGCTTTCGTTCGACCTGTCATCTAGCGGTCAGTTGTGACTGCGTCACGCTAGTGACGCATATCTTAGAGCCTGGTCACACTCAAAGACTTTGTCACACTGGGCTCAAAAACCAGCCTATTCGACAAACGGCGCCTAAAACGGCACCGATTTCTCGGCTGAAAACAAGTCTACAAAACGGCGCCGTTTGGGTCGGTTGCCGATCAAGTTCAGAAAATCCCTAAGGGACGGGAGAATTGATGGTTTTGGGGCAGCTTGGGCAATGAGCAGACTGCAATTAGGGGTGTAAAATTGAAACTTGACCAGTTTTGCAACTATCTAGTTTTGATTACGCTGGGCGAGTGTAAACTGTGATGAATTTGCTTTTAACATCCCAGGATTAACCTAAGTTATTTGGGGAGAAAGGTAAAGAGTTTCTAGATGTCAAAATACCTTCATTCACATCTGTTTATTGTTTTCTACTGGATAAAGACAGAAAAGCATCCATTTAATGTGTTTTTTCCCAGGTTTTTCCTTTTTTTCAGGAGGAACAAAAAAAACTTATTTACATTTTTCAGAAACCAACACCAGAAAAAATACCAGTCTACTTCCAGTAATATGTTTAGAAAGGCTGTTTCGCTCTAATTGATCAACTGAATTTAAAACAGTAACATTCAGAATTAGGTGAACCTTGTTCTTTTTCTTTTTTCTGATTTAGCAACCCAAAAAGCTGCCTTTTCTTGGCTCTAGTGTGTCCACTTCGGCGCCGAAATGAGCCAGGAAATGAGCCGAGTGTGACCAAGCTCTTACAAGGACATGCGTCGATTCTCATACGAACGGTGGACACAGACGTGATTGTGATTGCGACCTCATGCTTTGATCGCATTGGAGTATCCGAATTATTTATTGCGTTTGGTGTCTCAAATACGTCCGCACTGCTATAGATCTTTTCAAGCCCAAATACCAGCTTATTCTTACCATCCAGGGAGATATCCCTTGTTGCCTTCAAAGCGGCCTGTTTTTATGGCACTTGCCCTTCGACCAAGTGCCATATAGCGATCGCAATTTCTGTCCGTCCGTCGGTCTGTCGGTCGGTCTGTCGGTCTGTCGGTCCGTGTTTTGCTAGTTCGGGTACTTCCACAAAGGCTAGGACGATGAAACTTGGCAGGCATATCATGGACCCCAAATGATTAAGTTGGAAATAGTCACTTTCCCGATCCGACCATCGCGGGGGGAGTGGAGTGAGGGGAAATCCGGAATATTTTGGAATTTATAACTTTCGAACGGGTGATAGGATCTTAATGAAACTTGATATTTGGAAAGAGCTCGTGCTCCAGACGGCCTGATAAAAATCTGAACCGGATCCGGTGACTCTGGGGGGAGCTGGAGGGGGGGCGGAAATCTTGGGAAACGCTTGGAGTGGAGGGATCGGGATGAAACTTGGTGGGAGGAACCCTTAGGTACATCATTGACAGAACCGGACCGGATTCGACCACTGTGGGAGGAGTTGGAGTGGGGTTCCGGAATTCCGGTGATACGGAGTTACTAGTTACTTCCAGGTGGGCTAGGACAATGAAACTCGGCAGGTAAATCAGGGACGCGACCAGATTAACCTAGAAATAGTCAGCTTCCCGATCCGACCATCGTGGGGGGAGTGGAGGGAGGGGGAATCCGTAATCTTGAGGTATGTACAACTTCCGAACGAGTGATCGGATCATAATGAAACTTGATATGTAGAAAGACAACATGTCTCGGATGTCCCATTTCAAGTCCGGACCGGACCCGATGAAGCTGGGGGGGATCGGAGGGGGGCCCGGAAACCTTGTGACAAGCTTGGAGTGGAGCGATCGGAATGAAACTTGATGGGAAGAACAAGCACAAGCCCTATGTATATCAGTGACAGAACCGGACCGGATTCGGGCATTATGGGGGAGTTAGAGGAAGGGGGGGTCCGGAATTCCGGCGATCGCAAGTTAAGGTACTTCTAGACATGCCAGGACGATGAAACTTGGCTTGAAAATTAAAGACTTGACATGATCGGCTTAGAAATAGTTAGTTCCCCGATCCGACCATCCCTTAAAGTACTAATGCTAACCGCAAAGTGCAAAAAAATACTTTTAAGCAAAATATACATTTTCGTGATCCCTATGAGCCCATGATCATTTTTGCCTCAAGGGTTTTGTTTACAATAAAATTCCTTAAAGTACAAACAATACTTTTGAGCAAAATATACATTTTCGTGCTCCTGATGATCATCTTTTTTGCTTCAAGAGTTTTGATTACAGATGATTTTCTATAACTTGGAAACAGTCACTTGCCCGATCCAACCATCTTGGGGGTAGGGAGGGGAGCCGGAATCCGGAATTTAGTGACATGCATAATTTTCGAACGGGTGATCGGACCTTAATGAAACTTGATATTTGGAAAGACCTCATGTCTCAGATGTTCTTTTCGAGTCCAGACCAAATCCGATGAATGTGGGGGGGGGGTCGGAGGGGGGAACTGGAAATCATGTGACACGCTTACAGTGGAGCGATCGGGATGAAACTTGTTGGGAGGAACAAAATCAATCCCTAGGTTCATCATTGACAGAACCGGACCGGATTCATGCACTACGGGGGGAGTTGGAGTGGGGTTTTGGAATTCCGGGGTTACGGAGTTAAGTTACTTCCAGATGTTCTAGGACGATGAAACTTGGCAGGTGTATAATTGACTCGGCCAAATTAACTTGGAAATAGTCACTTGCCCGATCCGACCATAGTGGGGGGAGGGCCGGGATCCGGAATTTTATTGACATTCATAATTTTCGAACGGGTGATTGAATCTTTATAAAACTTGGTATTTGGAAAGACCTCATGTCTCAGATGTACCATTTCGAGTCGAGACCAGATCCGATGAATGTGGGGGGGGGGCGGAGGGAGGAACCGAAAATCACGTGACACGGTTAGAATGGAGCGATCGAAACCTCCCGAGCGTCACCGTCGAAAAGGAAGTGCTTGAAAATTTCGCTGATTTTTCCATAAGATGTCAAAATATTTAAAACAAATTGTTCAAATATGTTATACAACAGCAAATATAACTAAGTGACCATTTCTTTTGCACGTAACTGTAGTATCAAACAACCCATCACACTGACAAAGCTACTATCCATTCACATCCTACTGCGATAACTTGAAGACAAGCTAAAATGCTTGCAAGTGCCATATGAGCTTGCAGCTCTTGTTTTACCTGAAGATTCGATTGATCTCTTTGTGTTCCTGATAAAATTATAATTCTTAAATGCTTTAATCCGTCCGTTTAGCTTATGTTGATTCATTTACAATAAATAAAGAGATGAAGAGTTAACAAGTATTTAACTGATTTTGGTTTAGCAAATGTAAACAAAGGCCATAAATTGGACGCGTCTTGGTCTCATACTTAGGCAATTTGTACTGTACAGACTGTATTACTATTAGGCGTATGTCGGAATGACAGAACGATATTTATAACTGCTGCATTAATTACTCCACTCCAGCCTGTTATATCGGGATCATGAACCTCGCGCGATTCGGAAAACTGACATTTTCTTCCGCCATTTTCGATTTTAGACCCCAAGCGGATCAACGGTACAACTAAGGTATATTTATGTGAATATACGTGCGTTTTCAGAATCTGAAGTATCGATTGCTCCTAATCCGCCCATTTGAAGTCATTACTTCTTGTTTTAACAAAACTTGTATTTTTCGACCGCCATCTTGAATCTGAAGCGCCTAGCAACACTACGGTACAACTTAGGTTAGTTTTACGTTCATATTCGGAACTTCTGCCATTACCCCATACTGGCCTATTTGAGCGGTCATATCTTTTCATTTTGACAAACTCATATTTTCGACCGCCATCTTGGATTTGAGGCACCTAGCGGCACTACGGTACAACTTAGGTTAGTTTTACGTTCATATTCGGAACTTCTGCCATCGATTACCCCATACTGGCCTATTTGAGCGGTCATATCTTTTCATTTTGACAAACTCATATTTTCGACCGCCATCTTGGATTTGAGGCACCTAGCGGCACTACGGTACAACTTAGATTATTTTTAAGCTCATATTCGGAACCTGTGCCATCGATTACCCCATACTAGCCTATTTGAACGGCCATGTCATCTCATTTTGACAAACTCGTATTTCCGTCCGCCATCTTGGATTTCAAGCCACCTAGCGGCGTTCCGAGGAAACATTTCGCTTGCGTAATCGAGTCATATTAAAGAGCATGCTCGAAAGTACATCTCGGCCAATTTTGGTGCTTTCCTCAAACACGGAAGTATTTTGGTGCTTTTCGCCCGCACTAAGATGCACCTGCATGACAAACAGTTCGAGAACCTGAGAGAGTGTGTGCGACCACGAGAGACACTTTTGAATCTGAGATAAAGTCGGAAAGATGATCACATTGCATGACAAACAGTTCGAGAACCTGAGAGAATGTGTGCGACCACGAGAGACACATTTGAATCTGAGAAATATGAAAAGGTTCGATGAAGACGGAAAGAAGGTCACAGTTCATGACAAACAGTTTGAGAACCTGAGAGAATGTGTGCGACCACGAGAGACACTTGACAAACAGTTTGAGAACCTGAGAGAATGTGTGCGACCACGAGAGACACTTTTGAATCTGAGAAAAGGTTCGATGAAGACGGAAAGAGGATCACAGTGCATGACAAACAGTTTGAGAAAGTGAGAGAGAGATAATGCGATCCATTTGGCCCAAACGGCGTTCCATAGTTAGCATGTGCTAAGAAAATTCTGTTAGCCTATGCGTTAAGAGTAATAATAAAATAATAATAACAATAATAATATTGGAGAAAATTTGATGGAAGGCCGTTAAGCCTCTGCAAAATCTACAAAATAAATTTTACGTAGAATGAACAAAGAATTCATTCACTGGCCAAGAACGAAATTATACTTGTACAAACTGCACCACGAGTCCACGACAGTAAATAACCTCCGGTATATTTTTCACTTAATGTGCGTATGCCCTGAGCTTTCAGATCTTCGTGGGGAAATTTTTGGTGTTAGTTATTGGGGGGAGGATTGGTTGGTAAAAGTAATGGGAAGTAAATTATTTGGTGATATTGAAAAGTTGGGAAGATTCCTTTCGGTTTCGATGAACCACAGAGAAAGGTTCCTGTAAAGGAATATGTAAAATAGTTATCATTTATTTGGTTTTTGTTCTTTATTTTTGTTTTGTTTTTTTGTGTGTGTCATTTTTTTCCCATGGCCTCCGTGCTTTTAGTGGAATAAATCTTATCTTATCTATCTTATCTTATTTAAGATTTCTATATCATTGTATTAGTGGTTAGGTAGAGAAAAATAAAATGAGAAGGAAAGGTTAAGATGAGAAATGTGTATGTGTAAATCACACAATGATCAAGAGAATAAAGAGAAGAAAAAAATTAAAAAAAAATGTGCCTGTTGTATGCGACATGTTTTGCCAATTGTATAGCCAGTAATGCGCATCGCCCTTGGAACTTATATAATCACGTGTGCCTAATTTAAGTTTTGAAGTTCACCATTCATTGCAAAAGAAATAGAAAACGAGGTTTTCTTGGTTTTTCTTGATCAGCTAGTTATCCCTATAGCTGTTCAAGAAAAAACGAAAATCTCGTTTTTTTATTTCATTTGCAAGTGCCCTGCTTCGTCTTTATTCTCGTTGATTAGGATTTGAGAACGCGGACGCCCCATGACGCACAAAAATAAACAAAGCCGAAACCCCACTCTATGCCACACAAATATAGTAACTCCATGATGAATGAGCGCGACAGAGAGCTAATGCGATTAACCATGAAGACGAATCGATCCTCATTTCTTCTCAAAAGTCAAGGCGGGACGTGATGTTTGCCTGTATTCCTCAGCCTGAAAAACATCCGTCCCCACATGATAAGAATAATGTAATTGTAGTCATATAAGGATATGCCTTAGCCAGCTTCCGAGGTACGCGAGAAAAAAATCAGGATAGTTTATGAGCTGATTGGTATGAAAAATTGCCAGAAGAGGAAGCATTGAGTTTGTCGGTTGTGTCCGGTTGAATTAGCAGCCATTTAAATTGGGTATTTCTAACAAAAGTCCTGTTTGCAACTATTATTATACACCGGGAGAATCTAGTGATCATTTTCGTGCAATGAATCATCTAGCCTACAGGTTTATTTAACAGCAGGAGTTCGGCCCGATTTTGCCCTCATCTCCCCTTATCGTAGGGTATCGTTTTTTGAAAAGCACAGACGAGAACCAAAGGTACCTTTAGTTACGCTTTATTTTAATTTCAGACTGTTAGCTCAAAATACGCAGTTTCCATTTGAAACCAGATCCACTCTTTTATAGAGCTTTTTCTTTCACCGGTAAATTATCAAGAGTGACTCTTAATATTCTTGATGACTGTCTCTCCTTGCCGATGCAAAATCTCCAGCCTCTCCGGGTACCTAGCGGAAGAAAGGCAGAAGTGGTATCACAGCTGCTCCCAAAGATCGCCGTGATTCTTTGACACAGGATTTGAGTCGTTGAGTTTGAGTCGTTACGGAGACGTTTACTCCTTCTTCCTGAGGATCACTGGCGTGTTTTGGACTTGGTCATATAAAGTATTGCCGATCCTCTAATATCTTTGCCACCGCCCGTCACTCCATTCCGTACCTCTCAAGATTCTCTGACTCCTTCCATTAGCAAAGTGATTCATCGGAGAATAATTAGTAGGGCATTATCTGTGAGTTTTCGATGCCATTTCGTAAGCACTTCATCCTACGAATGTTTTGATTTTCTTCTATTTTTTTGTCATGGGGAAGTTGTGCCATGGCGACGTCTTGTCATGGGAACGTTATGCTGTGGGACTTCGTGTCGTGAATATGTTTTTCGGGGGCCTTTCACCACAAGGAATTTTTTTCTCCGGGAGGTTCTCGGCCCCCAGTGTACCCTAGCCTACGTTACTAACTATTTTTTTTTTTTAAATCGCTTATCGCCTTACAGTAGGACCTGATATGCTGTTACAGTTCCTCCTGCCTATGTTCAGTATTCGACTGGAGTATCATATCCATCGTTTTCAGACAATCCCTATGGTATCTTTTTACAGCTTGTAAGATCCATCGCAGGCATAAAAGAGTCGGAAACATTTGTAGTATTTTAAGTCTGTGATACGAAGTGGAGCTTAAAGTAACGGTTTGATCTGACAAATCTATTACAATTAGTCGGTTTTGACTTAGAATTGTCAAAACGTTAAAAAGTTGCGTGGCCTAATGTCGAATCTGCGGGTCGTCTGCATTACGTCTACTCTAAAGCGGCCCCTAACAGGACGCCCATGACAAAAGGTCCCCAACCACCACCACCCCCACCCAACCAGAAAAGTAAAAATAAAAGCATGTATTCGGATTGCCCCCCCCCCTCCCTACCATCTCGTGGTCAACTATGCAAACATAGTCCAGTAACGTATACAGTTTGGATAGGACGATGGAAATCGATTTGTTGTGTTGAGTTATAATCGTTACTGATTATGGATAAATGGATCGCACCACACCCCATTCACTTTACTCATGGTCAGCTGGGCCTAAGTTGCCCTTTTACTGAGTCGCCGCGCGATTTATCTAGTAATATTGAGATAAAACTTAACACAGACACTTGCGACCATTCAAATCTTGTTGGTAATGATTTATTTTAGCTCCATCACGTATTTTCCCATTTCCCCAAGACCGCAAGTGAAAAATTGCTGCTGAATTGTAGGTTATTGTTGTGTATTGTAGGTGTATTGTTAAGTGAAAATCTTTGATCAGGTGAGACAATGTAAAGCAGTTTTAATACCTTCTTTTTCAGTCGCCTTCCCCGCCCAATAACAAACCCTGCTGGTAATGGATGTTTTCAAGTTTCGGGTTTTCTGCCTGTATTACGTCGTATTTTTGTCGTGGGCGTCCTGTTAAGGGACGCTTTAGAGTAGACGTAATGCAGACGACCCGCAGATTCGACATTAGGCCACGCAACTTTTTAACTTCAGCATATTCCGCAACTTCCTACCTCTAAATTTAGCATGTTTAAATACTTCGTATTTTACTTAGAAATTGAGGCTTAAACCAAGGCAAACTACATACTCGATGACTGCGGACATTTTGTTCATGGGGACGTTTTGACACAGAGACATTTCTGGGATCCCAAAACGTAAGTGGAGGGACAAGTAGTTCGCCCGGAATCCGGCCAAAAGCGGAAAGTTTTTTAAAAGTAAAAGTTTTTGACATAGTTTTTCCACAAGTTCATTTTTTGACATGGTTTTTCCACAAGTTCGTTCTTCCAACTTGAGCGGTTTTGAGCCTGAAGAGGACCCTTGCCAAGAAGGGCCGAAATATAGCTCGAATAAAATTTAGCTGACGTATCCGTTTTGCACTGTAAAATATGATTCGCAGTCAGCTTGGGCTGAAGGAATATTTATTTTTAGTAAAAGTTTTATTTGAAGTTGATTAGATGTTCAACTTAGGGGTAAGAAGACATGCTGAACCCATATGCGGCAATCTTTTTCTACCCGGACAAGTACTTCGACCGGAATCCGGCCCAAACCGGAAAATTTGTTAAAAGCAAAAGTTGTATTTTTAGTTGATTAGATGTTCGTTTTAGGGGTAAGAATAGATGCTGAATGCGTACATGACAATCATTTTTTAGCCGGACATATAGTTCGTCCGGAATCCGGCTGAAACCGGAAAATTTGTTATAAGTAAAATTTTTATTTGAAGTTGATTAGATGTTGGATATAGGGGTAAGGAGATACGATGAATTCGTTTTCGAGCTTTATTTTTTCGCCGGACAAGTAGTTCCGGAATTTCGCTGAAACCGGAAAATTCGCAGAAGTAAGGCAGGATCGTTTCGATCGGCTTTTAGGGGTAAACACACATGCTGAATGCATATCTGAACTTGGTTTCTTAGATGATTAGCTATTTGGCCTTAATCTGTTTCTAAATTTTAAGAGTAAAATGTTCAAGGAGTCTGGCGAAGACTGGATCTGGCGAAGACAAAACCTAATTGTCTGGATCAAATATTGAATTTTTGGGATCCCATCGGAACCTTTGGTCTTGTTTCTCGGGGACGCTGCATGACCAAGCCGAATCTGCAGACTAATTCGATCATTCCATCTTGTCTGTTCCTGGTCTGACGTTGTACCCGTCACAGTTATGACTGTAAAATACGATGCGCCTTGTCTGACTATGTCTATTCTAGTCTGTTAGTGTTATTTCAGTCATATCTCAGTTATGTCTCTGTCACAGAAGTAGTTAAGAGACAAGATGCCACTGAATTAGATTGCCCTTTATGCATTAAGCGTTTATGTCCCAGCAAAAGACACTTTATGGCTTGCGGAAGGACAGCCATAAAATCGTGTTATTACAATTGAAATGTGATCCTCTCTTCGTATTATTCCCATAACTATTTGACATTTAGAACTTTTGATCTTATCTGAGAATTTAAACGCGACCACCTACAAGAACGTGATAAGTACAACTTTTACACATTCATGTTGGTGATTTATTTTTGACAGCTTGTCCCATATTTAGAACTGACGCCGTGCGATAACAAACAATTTATGTAATATTGAACAAAAAAGTAGAAAAATTGTTCACATTTGTGTGTGAGATTTCGTTAACCGGTCCCTTATTTAGGACTGACCAACCTACGATGCGACACAATTTATGTGATATTAGTCCATTAACGCACCATGACTCTGTATACATTAACATCTCTGGATTTGAGGCTTAATATTTAGAGAAGTCGTTTTTAGACCTAGAACAGACGTAGAGCACTGAACTTCCACCATAGCCTAACTTACAGAGCGTAATCGTCTGAGTATAAGAGTTGATTAGGGTATCTTTCTACCGCGTATTAATGATTCTCGGATGTTTCCGCCGCAAAATAGATGGCTCTGTTGCTCTTGCTTCTTATTGGTCGATTCTATCATTTGAATTGAAAGCATTGTATAGGTACCAGGCGTCAAGAGCGCCAGGTCATGAATGGTATTTGTTTGGGTGGTGACTGGGTTGGTAGTAAAACACTTTGCGTCAGTTTACCGGAACAATGGCAACCAAGAACAATGGCAAGGTATTGTTTTGTAATAGTTTTGGAATTATTTGTGTGATTTACTCTCTGTGTTTTGCCTTTTGTTTTTCTTTTGTTCTGTGACCTTTTTAGGAACCCAAAACGTAAGTGAGGGATACCTATGACATCGCAAAAGTTGTCCGTCTGTCCGTCCGTCTGTCAGCACGATAACTCTCGAAGGGAATGAGATATTTTGATGAAACTTGGTGTGAGGATTCTTTGGGTCAAGAGTAAGGTCGAGTTCGTAGATGGGCTCTGTAGCCCTACATTTAGGGGTGGGGAGGGGGTTTAAATTAAGGGCCAAACAAAATATTTTTAAACAGCTAATGTGATAGTCGATTATGGGGTAAGAAGACACGCTAAACACGATGGTGAAACCATTTTCTCGCCGGACAAGTAGTTCGCCTGGAATCCGGCAAAAACCGGAAAACCTGTTAAAAGCAACAGTTTTATTTGAAGTTGATTAGATGTTCGATTTAGGGGTAAGAAGACATGCTGAACACGATAGTGAAAACCATTTTCTCGCCGGACAAGTAGTTCGCCCGGAATCCGGCCAGAACTGGAACATTTGTTAAAAGCAAAAGTTTTATTTGAAGTTTATTAGATGACAGATTCGAGGGTAAGAAGAGACGCTGAATTTGTGTATGACAATCATTTTTTACCCGGACATATAGTATTTGAAGTTGATCAGATGTTCTTTCTAGGGATAAGGAGATACGCTGAATTCGTTTCTGAACTTTCTTTGTTTTTGCTGGACAAATAGTTCGCTCGGAATTCGGCCGAAACCGGAAATTTGGCAGAAGTAAAGCAGGAAGTTTCGATCAGTGCGGTCAAAACAGATATGGCTTATACAGGTATATCTGAACTTGGTTTTCTCAGGTGATTAGCCTGGCGAAGACTGGATCTGGCGAAGACAAGACCTAGTTGCCTGGATCAAATATTAAATTTTTGGGATCTCATCGAAACCTTTGGTCTTGTTTTCTGTGTTTTCTCTACTTTCCTTCTTATGTACTCCATCATTTTCTCTTTCCTGAACGACGGGTGAAAAATAAACATTGCATCATATCCAACCGGCATCCGGCAAACTCGCCGGGGGCTAGTTTTGTGTATGTGCACCTGCATTTACAGATGGCTATTGTGGTCGGTTTCCCTTCCACGGCAGGACAAATTTATTCATTCATTCATTTATTCCATACTGACTAGGTCAAGAAAGTAAAAACAACCGAGCTCGGTCCCTCTGAATTCTTAGGTCTTGTCTTATTTTTAGGAATGGAAGCTGAGCCGCACTGTTTAGACAATACTCTTGATGACTAAGTCTTCGTACCGATAAAGAATTGCCGTGAGCCTAGCGAAGAGCTAGGAACTACACCACAACACGTTGCTGGTCAGTTTTGTCAATTTTGAGGATTCATTCGGGTGACGTTTCTCGTTCTTCTCTTCGATCACTTGCGTGTTTCGGAGTGTCGCAACCGGTGCAGAGAAAATGGCAGAACAAAAATGAGAAAGAAGAAGCAGAATTGCTGCTAGAGGAAAGTGAAACACGTCAGAAGTAGCACTTACCAGCAGTTTATCAAGTAAGTAGGGATAAATATTGACTTTAGTCCTTCAGTTCACTATCTCAAAGTAAGTAGGGATAGTTTCTATTTAGTCTCGAGAAGATACGATGTCTTGTATGCACCAGTGTAGGCCTAGAACTGTTCGGGGCTATAACTATTTTGATTTTTTACGATTCGTGACGAAATGACGAAGAAGAGGCATAAAACTCTATATGACCAAGTCCAAAACACGCCAGTGATCCTCAGGAAGAACGAGAAAACGTCGCCCCGACGACTCAAACTCAACAACTCAAATCCTATGTCAACCAATCACGGCGATCATTAGGGACAGCTATGGTGCCGCTTCCGGCTCTTCCGCTAGGTACACGGCGATTTTTGCATCGGAAAGGAGAGTTAGTCATCAAGAGTATTGCTGCTAGCTGAAACACATCAGATGTAGCGCTGACTAGCAGTATACCAAATAAGTAGGGATAAAAACCTTTGCCTTTCAGTTCAGTACTTAAAATAAGTAGGGATAGTTTTAGTCTCGAGAAGATACGATGTCTGGCCTGTACCAGGGTAGGCCTAGAACAATTTGGAAATATAACCGTTTTTAATGTTTGATGATTTTAACTGATCAATCAGATATTTTTATTCCAGCGGTATTTCTCCCCTTGTTCTAGCTAAGGCCTGAAGAGGAACCTTGTGTCCTTGGCAAGAAGGGCCGAAATATCGTTGAAGTAAAATATTTGCTGACTTACCCATTTAGCGTCATTAAAATGATCCGCTGTTATACTTTAAAGGCTCACCGAATAACGTTGAAATACGAAAATCTATAGGTACGTTCACTTGAGTGACATTCACTTGACCCGATGAAAATGCATTGGCCCACTTCTCCAACATTCCCAAATAAGCGATTTGTCATCTGTGTGAAAGATATTTCAGGCTCATGGTACCTCTATGTTACTTTGAATATTTAGCAACGTCATCAAATTTCCTCACAAAATATTTTGTCTGAACCAGGCCACCCAGTAACCTATAGGCTACTGGGAATAACCTAGGCTTATACGGCTCTTTGTAGATATCCATATATTACAGATACAGATTTATATAGCACTGTCTTGATTTCTTGTCAACAGGATTGCCACTCTGTTTTGTCGAATGAAAAACACTTTTGATTAATTAAAAATTCCGCGATCTTCCTTGGATTTTCAACTGCTCGCGACCTCGTCCATAACTCAATGTCATTATGTGAAGCCTGTTGTGAAACACAAAAATCCATCAACAGAGTTAGGATTATCCAGTTTGTTTGTACATAAGATAAGCTGACCTTTCGGTTAAACTTTAAACATTTTTTCCGGTAAATTTTGATTTGCCCGGAGGACCATTTCAAGATAACCAGCTAGGAAGTAGAAGTAATGCCAATCCGCATCACGGTCTTGTCCGTTTGTTTGAAGTGTAATCTGTTCGAAGTACAGATCGTAATCTCTTTCGAAGTGTAAAACTGTATTGTAATTTAAGTTGTGTTCTTTCTTTTTTATATGTACTCCACTATTTCTATTTCTATAAGAAGTGGGTAAATAAAAATATTCATTCATTCATTAGCAAAAACAAAAGCTTGGGTACACGTGGACACAACACTGCGCTAGGAATTATGGCTAATGAATTTTAACCTATCTTGAAAATATAATTACCTGACTATTTATTGCGTCTAGCTACGTTCTCCGTGATGTCATAACCGTTCAGATATCCTTGAGTATCCTATTCTGAGCTTTGGAACAAACTAAAATGTCAACTCGAGAGCCTCGGCAATTTTTGGTCCCTCAGAATGGGGCATGGGTATTGGCTGACAGGCTCTACCCGCCGCGCATCAGAGTACATTTCAAAGGCTGGCATTCCACGTCTTTTGAAAAATGCTACCCAAAAGGGTTGGCACTTCCGAGGGACTCACGACTTCCAATATCAGTGGTGTACATTTGAATGCTATGTCATATAGCCTTACGACACGAACGAATTGCGAAATGTGTGCATTAACTGTATTAAAAAAAAAAAAAAAAAAATTAAAGTATGCGCGAAAAGGTGGTGTTAGCTTGCGAACAATGTCCTTTCTTCAGTTTTCCCTTTTCTACCTTTTGAACCATTTTGTGGTGGTTTCAAACGAATGTGAGGGGTACATGATATCGTAAATTTGTCCATCTCTCGGACAGCGTGACGTATCGTGGTAAGTACTAACTTAAGTACTTAAAGTAGAACTGAAACCTGATCCTCTTTTCATTTTTCTTACCAATAACAAGCGTCATCACCTGTCCGCCTATTTTCGATCTCTTTTCGAAGTTGGTTTCATGTTTTTGCCCTCCGTCCAAATCTCATCTTCAAAGGAAAGCATTTTTCACAATTAAACCCCATTTCTCGTTTCGTTGTGATTGTTTCAGTCGGAGTAGTCAGTACGGACTGTACAAACCAATCGGAGACAACGTTTGTTGGCAATGTTAGTCAAGATATACTTAATTAATTTAAAGATATACTTACCTGTATAGTGTGCTCTCACAGTGGAGAAATATTCAAAAATTCATAGGAGCTGATTTGTATTTTCCTCCGGGGAATTTGAAATGGAACGCAGCAACTGCATGTCCATGTTGGGAACTGGGAAATTGGGAAATCGGAGCGCAAATTTTCAGAGGTAGGCTATTGGAAGGTGCCTAAAATGTAAGACGAAACAAGTTATTACCTGAGATTTGTGAATGAATGAAAGAAGATGTTTATTACCCATTTTTACATAAAATGTCACCGATGGAGTATAAGAAAAGAAACAAAAAAGAAAACGGAACACTGAATACACGCAGACACAGTTTTAAATTGGCAATACATGATTCATAAAAAAAAAATAACATAATAGCCTACACTATTTCTCTAACTATTGTTTAATTGCTGGCCGATGTAGGCTGTTTAAAGGGTCGAGGGATTCCAGAAATCGAGCACGACGCTCTAAAGCAGCCTCAATCGGCTCTTCATATAGTCCTTTATTGTCCCGGCTGACAAGTCGGCTGGAACCAGTGGAAAAAGGGAATTTGGAAATGATTTTTGCCATAAGAATAATATAATATTTGAATAATTCTAACTTATATCAGCGTGTGACGGCTCAGGGTAACGAAATGAATGAATAAATGGGTTTATTTTACCAAATAAAACAGCCTACTCCTCAATTCCCTTAACCCTTGAAATTATCACATTATTTTGGTAGTTGATTGAAAGACAAAATTGCACTCCAGCCAAGATTTGAGCCCAGGACAATCACAAGCCCCAGGACAATTCACAATCACTAGCCCCACGGGCCACGGCCTAGTAAGCCGAACGTCCTGGAGCTTTTTGTCTTTCAGTTCATTACTTTAAAGTTTAACCGAAAAGGCCTGGGATAGGACAATCTAGTTACCCATCACTTATTCACTTGAGTTGGCTTGAACACCCGCTGAAAATGCGTTACATGGTTGTTCCGTTATTCAGGAATAATCGATTTTCAAATAGTGGAATTTCCGTGTGAT
Source organism: Branchinecta lindahli (assembly GCA_023053555.1). NCBI lineage: Eukaryota > Metazoa > Arthropoda > Branchiopoda > Anostraca > Branchinectidae > Branchinecta > Branchinecta lindahli. The sequence goes on from JAKZAO010000012.1 coordinate 23,363,859, forward strand.
TTGTGGTACCTCTAATTTGTTGTATGCCTTACAAGAAAGATTTATGACTTTTTTTTTGTTCAGGCACTAAGCAATCTTCACCAATATCGCCACAGCCCACTGAAAAGCCTTGTTTGTGTTTAGATAAACATTTCTCGCGTCATAGTAGAATTTTCGCTGTGGGGACAGCCGCAGACAGTCTGAACGTCATAACTAGTGCAGATAGTGGAAAACAAAAAAATCCCTTTGCAGAATCGAACAAAACGACACAAAAATAAGTTGGCTTTTCAGTTAAACTTTAACAACGTCGAAGAAGCACAAGGCATGAAAGATATAGTAAAAAAAAAAATGTGTCAATTCATACCTCTCTGATCCAAGATGACCAACAACCAAGTTTCCTGTAGGCTATACAGTTGTGACGATGATGATTATGTTGTCAAAATAATCACAAGGCACGATGACACAGTAACGGAAAACAAGACAAAATATGAAAGGGGAAAAAAGTTGATAAAATACCAAATAATATCTAACCTAAAACATACGACTTTATTAAGAATGTTAAGTCAAAAGGTTTTTCCAGTCATCCTAGCCCTTCTTCCTGGTGAACGACCTAGTGGACAACCCTGCTACCCCTAGCTCGTTTACCGAGCGTGCTCGGGTATGACCCACCATTTAGCGACAGAAGATGATGGATACAACATATTACAAGATTATCGAAGTCAATGAGGGGTGGGATAGCTAACAAGTAACTTAAACGATGGTAAACAGCTCTTGAAAACAGGGTATAAACCTGGTAGCAGCCTTGGTCGCTAAAGTGCTTTATGGTACAATTGTGACATTATACGGCCCATAAAACTTTAACTGCATGGGTGTAGTTTACAAATAGGCTGCTAGCAAGGCTGTATGGGTTTGGGAATTCTTCGTATTCCAGTTCAGAACCACCCTGTAGCTTAGTTCTTTTGTCCCCCAATGGCCATCACCAGGCCCGTATCCAGGAATTTATTTCGGGGGGGGGGGGGGGGGGTTGCCCTTCGGGGGGGGGGGTTGCCAGCGGGTCGGACCAAAAAGTACAAAAAATACATAGATCAGATATTGAAGCATACAAAAACGATTAATTTTGTGGGTTTTTTTTTGGGGGGGGTTCGAACCCCCTACCCCCCCTGGATACGGCCTTGACCATCACACAAGGTTAGTTTAATTTAAAAGTTTGCTATGATGTGTGTTAAGTTATATTAGCGAAGCTGGATGCGTTCGGGAATTCTTTGTATTCCGGTTAGAACCACCATGCGAGTTAGTTCCTTTGTTCCCAAAGGCCCCAATGACCATCGCCATCGTCAAGGTTAGTTTAACTAAAAGTTTGTTATGATGTGTGTCAAGTTGTATTACTTCAGCAGAAAAAATGAATGAAGGAATTTTATACTCGTAAAGTGTAAGACACAAAATACGGAGTATTTGAGGAAAACAAAATGATAAACAACGGAAAATAACAAAACAAACAAACTAACACAACAACAAGAACAAACTAACCAGCAGCAATAAGAAAAAACTTCAGCAGAAAAAAGCTGCTAACCTACTGACGATGACAATCTTGCACAACCCTTCAGTTTTAAAAGATGATGATACTTCATCCAGCCAATCTTACTTTGTATCACTGCTTCTCCACCATTAATTTATAACTTCTTGAGCGTGTTCCACCCTTCTAAGAATAGTAACTATTAGTTTTTCTTTTAACAAATTTTCCGGTTTGGGCCGGATTCCGGGTGAACTACTTTTCCAGGTAGAAAATGATTTTCACATTAGTGTTCAGCATGTCTTCTTACCCCAATCGAACATCTATCAACTTCAAATAAAACTTTTACTTTTAACAAACTTTCGTTTTGGCCGGATTCCGGGCGAACTACTTGTCCGGCGAGAAAATGGTTTTCATATTCGTGTTCAGCACGTCTTCTTACCCCTTAATCGACTATCTCATTGACTGTTTAGAAATATTTTGTTTGTCCCTTAATTTGAACCCCCACCCCTAAATGTAAGGCTACAGAGCCCATCTACGAACTCTACCTTTCCCTTGACCGAAACAATCCTCCTCCCACCAAGTTTCATCAAAATATCCCATTCTCTTCGAGAGTTATCGTGCTTACAGACGGACAACTTTTGCGATGTCATAGGTAGGCTATCCCTCCACTTACGTTTTGGGATCCCAAAAACGAGGGGCCTGAACAAGGTTAAAACAGCCGGGACGGGTTTGCAAACTTTGATAAACCCAGCAGAGGTTCAAAGGAGTCACTTTTTTCCTAGCATATTGGGATATAAACGCTTACGCGACTAGCAATCAAGTTCCGGTTGCATACCTTTCGCATCCAAAATACAACTGTCAAGCACTCTCCTTTTACCCCCTACCTCATTAATATGCAAATTTATTTTATCTCATTTTTTTTTGCCTCTATGACCCGTCCAGAATCCGGAATCGGGGATCCAACATCCCGGACTTGCAGACTTTTTTTTGGCCTGGCTTCACTTTCCTAATCCACCTCAACGTCAGCGGAAATCTGGACCCCGGAAAGAAAATCTTCCGGAGTGAGACCTGCACACGCGTTTACCATAACAAATGTTTATGTTGAAAACGAATGATGTCCAAGTCTTCAATAAGTATTTTTTTTAAACTTCAACTTTGTTTAGATTATATATTATTGTTTTTCCTGGTTACCAAATCCAAACTTGCCTGATCAATAGCTTTGTCGCTGTCCGATAGGGGGAAACACGTGATACTGCTACTACTAATAGCAATAATTTGTTTCTTGCCCACAATTCCCCAAAATAAAGAAATTGGAGTAAACAAAAAAAGATACTCGAAATAACTACACTAATACTGGTACACTAACACAGGAACAGGGGAGGTGTTGCGAAAATCACAATGCAATTTTGTCAACGTCAGTGAACATAAAAAAAAAATGCTAAGTAATAGGACATTAAGTATACCTAAATGATGTCTGAATGGGACTTGGATATTTTTGCAAAACTGGTCTAATGATCCTAGAATCTTGCACACCCAAGAACCGTCGCCGCTCATAGACACCTGTGTTTATTCAACATTGAGTAAATATAGAAATATGGCCTTCAGGTGCCTACTCTAAATTGATACCTGAATAAAACTTACTTTTATATCTTCAGACTTTTCTTCTAGGGTATAGCTTTTTCTTCACTGTAAAAAGTTTCTGCGAGTAAGGATTGAAGTTAACTGCAGTATTTGCTACTGGATTAATCTTATCTCTGCTGGGATGAGATTAATCCGAAATAGAGATAATCCTATTTGATTTGAGACAAGATTAATCCCAGTAGCAAATCCTGCAAGATTTTTTTTACAGTGTTGCCTTTGCTCATACGATGACTCACAATACGGCTTATTGTCATTTAAAACTTGACAAACTTATGCGCGCATCGTTTTTGCACATCACAAAGAAAAATCGCGAGCCGCTGGATCGGGCCTTGTCGCTGAGGATAAAATCTCAAACATGCACATACCAGGTTCCAACCTGAGCCGCCCCGTGGCGCAGTCGGTCCTTTCAATCATCTCGACTTAATCGGATAAATCTAAACGTGTGTCATAGCTGGATTCCAGACCTTTGTCACCGTGGATCCGTTCTGGGGCGATGGCTATCGACCATTGTTGTGTAGTGGGAACCCGGGTTCGGCTGGGTTGGGCTAATCCCACTTGATCAGGAATTTGAATCCTGATTGCGATGGTATTAAAAGGTCAATTGCGCTTTACAGGCGAACGATTGGAACTTAATCCGTGTTTTGAAACATTTTTGATGTCACCGTGTCTGGATCTCAGACGTACAGTCGTGCAGGGACAAACAAATGTACCTTACCCACATTGATATTTGACACGGGGTGATTGGAATGCTAAAACCCGTGTTTTTGGGGGCTTTTCAATTTTTGTTCGTCATCCGCAAACCAATCGGGACTCGTTTTCCTATTAAACTAATTTATGTCCGGGCACAACCCAAAATTCGACTGGAAAAGTTTGTTCGAGAGAACTCTGAACGTTCGGTATGCGCACAAGGATCATCGTCTGTAACAAGACAAAGGTTTCGATCGGATGCTGAAAACCCGACTTTGAAAAAAAAAATCTAGATAAGTTTTCGGGAAAACCGTAAAAGTTGAATCTGAATGTTCGGTATGCGTCTCGGCATGAACCTGTTTTCCTGCATACATGTAGCCTGCGGAGAAAGCCGACGGAGACCCGTCTTGCTTATTCTGCCTTTCGTATTATCCCTAGCTCCCTTGTGGAATTATAAGATTCTTATTAAGATTCATTTAGGCTAGTGTAATTTTTTAAAATGAATTGAATATAGAATTTGTGAAAGTGTATGGTCTAGTTGTTGGTCAGTTGTAGACCGACTATTTATATTTTATTATATTTTAGCTTTGTTAGCTTTGAAAGCTAATTTTATATTAGCTTTGGCGGATATAAACGAATGAATTTAATTGAACTCCCCCTTTCGTCATTGTTTCGTTTTGTACCTACTACTTTTTTGCGCTTTTTGGGCCTAACCGAGTTTTCGAACGGGTGATCGGATCTTAATAAAACTTGATATTTGGAATGACGTCGTGTCTCAGATGTCCCATTTCAAGTCCGGATCGAATCCTATGAATGTGGGGGAGGAGTCGGAGGGGGGAACCGAAAGTCATGCGACACGCATAGAGTGGAGCGATCGGGATGAAACTTGGTGGAAGGAACAAGCACAAGCCCTAGGCACATCACTGACAGAACCGGACCGGATTCGAGCACTGTGTGGGGAGTTGAAGGGGGTTCCGAAATTCCGGTGATTAGTTTCCAGGTGGGCTAGGACAGTGAAACTTGGCAGGCAAATCAGGTACCCGACCAGATTAACCTGGAAATATTCAACTCCCCGATTCGACCATCATGTGGGGAGTAGAGGGAGGTGGAATCCGGAATCTTGAGGTATGTATAACTTCCGAACGGTGATCGGATCACAATGAAACTTGATATGTAGAAGGACCACATGTCTCGGATGTCCCGTTTCAAGTCCGGACCGGATCCGATGAATGTGGGGGGTAAACTTGGCTTGGAAATTGGACACTTGACAAGATTGGTTTAGAAATTGTCAGTTCCCAGATCCGGCCATCCCTTAAAGTACCAATCCTAACCGCAAAGTTAAAAAAATACGTTTAAGCAAAATATATATTTTCGTGATCCCTATGACCCCATGATCATTTTTGTCTCAAGGATTTTGCTTATAACTGATTTCCTGAAAGTAAAAACAATACTTTTGAGTAAAATATACATTTTCGTGCTCCCGATGAGCTCATCATCACTTTTGATTACAAATGATCACAACAAACCCACGAATTGACGAATTTCTACTTTCATCCTCTGACCCAGCCTTGCAAGTGCCAAATGAGCTTCCAGCTCTTGTTCTTTTCGGAGAACTTCGAAAAGTGCAATTTCAGCAATTGTCGTTTTTGCAAAGCAACACTAGTATGAGATACCACGGCAACTGCAAAACGACAAAATGAAGAGTTACCGTGGTATCAGATACCATGGTATCTGCAAAAACGCAACTTATATCTTTTGCTATCAGCGAGTTTCTCGTCCATAGCCGTAGGTCTAACAAGAACTTGGAGGATGGAACGCTCCTTCCAATATGGCAGGAGAGCCGAAGACCAGGAAGGACTTATGCTATCGCCTTGCTCTGATATTTCGGTTACAACTAGTCTTGACAGATATAAGTAATACGCAAGATTTCCTGATCTTGTTAGTCAGATGGTCAACTAGGATTGGTCATGAATGTTTTACATCAGAACCAACTGCGAGCCCGAGGTAAACTAAACTATGTGCTGGTACCACACAATTTCTGAGTCGGATATCTTGAACGTCATCTGACCTTGTTCGTCTAAAAACAAAAATCTCGCGCTTGTTTTCAGTAAGTATAAGCATAAAATAATCAATTGGCCTACAAAAAACAGGCTTATTTGAGAATAGGCGTGTTATCAGCAAGTATGAACCCTGAGCTGACGTTTGTTTTGCGGGTATAGCCCACCGACATTCTAAATTGTCCAGCTGCTACCTAGCGAGACCACCAAACAGAAGTGACGGGGGAATCCTAGGGCATATTTCAGCTTAATCTACTTGGACGATCAGCTCAAACCGAAGTCAGGGGGCCTGAAAACGATCCACCATGCTGAGTCCTCTGCTTGGGTAATTCGACGGAATTTTTAATTTTTGGAACCCATGTCCCCGCGAGGATAAGATCAGAGATAGGCTGATAGCCTGTGTGTAGGCCTAACAGGTTTTGTGAAAGGTGAGACAGAGTTATGAAGGATCAAGTGCCATCGGAAAAAGTCTGACAGCGACCGGACGGCGACTTTTTGTCTGAAAATCCATCATCTGGTGGCTGGAATCGGATGGTTTCATACGCAGGCGTAGCTTTATCGTTTGTCCCATCTGAATTGACGGCGCTTTGTACAAGGGACTTGTACAGTGACAGATAAACCAGAAGCAAATTTTTTAGTTGAATTTAGAAGTCTAGTACTCCGATGAAATTAGTATGTATTATCTTCCGCGACTTGGGGATGTGAACTGATTAGGTGAATTTGCCTTCGGGCTGGATCACTATTCCTGTGGCCGGCTTCCATCTGACTATCGTAGTGGTTTGCGAACACAACTCTGTAGCTCAATTGGTAGAGCGGTCGCCGTGTAAGAATAAATGATGATTTAATCCGTGATCTTTAAATATATAAAAATAGGTTTGGGTATGTCAGTATTCAAACAGGCACTTCAAGCACTATCAGTCAACACGACATGTCAATTTTATCATATCTGATAACATTAAAAGTTCCAATTAAAATAGTCAAATGTCGGTGTTAATAAAGGAACTCAGTTCAAAGATAAAATACATCAATGGACAATAAACAGGTCAAAATTACATACTGTAGACTTTAGGCAACGCTCGGATGAATGTAGGCTATTGGAGGAGAAATTAGTTTCCTCTTCTGATTTATTTTGAGATTTTCTGTCATTCTTGTATTTCGGCACCCTTTTTGTTTCGGATAATTCGGGCAAAATGTCCCGAGGTAATTCAGACCAGGGGCGTCACGACTAGGGAGGGAGAAGGGGGACGCCCCCCCCCCCAATGCTGTCGGCCAGTCGGTAAAAAATAACCGATTCGGTGCGAAGCGCCACGATTTTTCTTCAATACAGTTGATTTTGTTCATGAAAACAGTCGTTTTTCTGAAAATCAGTCGATTTTTCATCAAAACAGTCGTTTTTTCTGAAAATCAGTCAATTTTTTTTCAAAACTGTCGTTTTTCTGGAAAACAGAAACAGGAAAACAAAAATTAACAGCTATTCGGTAAATACCTTGCCCCCCCCCAAACATTTTGGCTAGTAACGCCTCTGGTTCGGACGCTTTTGTGAAGGGTGCTGGTTCAAATCCCGGCTGAGAAGCATTTTCGTTTTTAGGTTCAGAGTTCACTATGGACATGAATTTCGGTTTAAAGTATTTGACATTTTGACTGTAGCATATTGCTGTGGATACCACCCCCCTTAATATTAGAGATAGGAGATTATTCGGAGGAAGTGTCTGGACAAGCCCTATATTGAGTTCTTGAAGTTATCTGGAAAGCTCCATGGTAAGAGCAGAGCAGACAGGCTATAAATTACTACAGACGTCAAAACTTAGAGTTAAGAAAAAACAGGGGTTCGGAATGACCGAGCATAACTAATATAAAAAAGTTTCTTATTTCTTGCGTCTTAGGAATTACACAACAAACGAAAATGCATTCTTCACAAAGAATCAGTCTCGGCAATATCACACACGCCATAAAACAAAAGCCAAAACATTTCCGTTACTGTAACGTCATAAGACTCTTTGTCTTCTATAATTAACCTGAAAATTTTGAATCGGAAGTTTGAATCACTTTAGCAACCATCTAACTCTGATCATTAACAAGGGCGATAAGAATGCTCGGACCAAACTTTTAATCCTTCTCAAGAAGCGTAAGGAGTAAAGAGAGCTGGAGAGCCCCTTTGAGAGCTGGGGTAAAGCCGACAGTCCTTATCCTAGGCTCCTTGCCATCGACTGAGTATTCTTCTGAGAGTCTGACAATATTATGCGCCTGGCCGCCTTTCCTAATAGATTAGAGCGGATGGCGGTTCCGTCACTTTCAGAGCGATTGCCAATGACATTCCCTGCTTTTTTGTCACGATGATCTTTTAACCTTATAATATCCACTTCATTTCCATACTGCGCAAGCGCAGTAAAAGAAAAATACATCATGTTGGGGCCGGACGGTCTGTGTGTCACCGTTGGCAGAAGCAGAGATATCAAAGAATAGAGAGAAGCGTTCGAGTTGGGGCAATGCTCGTCAGGCCAATTCTAGCTTTGAACTAGGTTCGTGGGTCTTGTAAAGAAAGAGTCCAGTCCTTACTCATGTCCTTTGTGTCGTAGTATAGACGAGAACCTAAATTGTTTGTTGTGCGAATGTGAAAGTTTCGATGAACGATGTCAGTTTCAATAAAAATTTTGTTATAAACATTTGGAGAAGATGGAAGGTGGCAAATGAAGAATGGATGTGCAACGTCACGGAATAGTTTACAACGACTCGCTCTCAGCTGGAATTCCTGTTTACAATTTAGTTGAAAAAGTCGAAGAAATTTCGCTTTTTCTTGGTCTGTAAGACGCTTTTAAGAAAAATTAATGATTTTACAAAAATGAAAAAAATTACCATTCGATAGCCATACAACAATGAATCGGAATATGTATATTTTGTAAGATTTTGCTTAGGCAATCCTGGTGAGAAAAATGTTTTAACAGTTTGTCTTCATAGGCCAAATCCGTCTTTATAGTCCAAAAAGTCGGCTTCCCATATCGCTGCGGTTCTTCAAACCTTCTGCAGCGCCTGAGTTACCCCCCCCCCCCCCCCGAACGATACAGGTTCCTGGTTCCCGGATTAGTTATTATGAATGACCTTTACTATAACCCTACAAAATTCGGTGTTAACGCTCCTTGAAATTCGTATAATCTTCGGCATGTGATTCTGTGTTTATTGTAAGTTTTTTCTAACCGGTATAACTCTTGACCCTTGCCTGGCATCCGCCAGTCGTATGTCTCGAGGTCGTCAGCCCCCCTCCCATGCCCAAGCCTTTCGAACCGCCCCTGGGCCCTGGGTCCATTCTGGGGTCCTGGCCAAATCCGACCTCGGAAGGGGAAGCCGGGTATTTTCCGGAATTTGAGTGAAACTTGATGGATGGCAAGATTTTCTAGGTGACCTTTATGTATCAAAACCGGATCCGGCTATTCGTTCGTGGGAGCTGGAGGGGAATCCTGCTAATTTTGTGGCACGCTTAGGAATCAAACATGTGGATAGATGGGATGAGACTTGAAAGGTGCAAAGGTCATGCGCCCTAGTTGATCTATGTCGGGGTTTGGGAGAAACCGGAAATTTTTCTGAAAAGGTCATTTTGAAATGAAAAATTACGGATGGTAAAAAAATATTCTCTAGATGCCCTAGATTTCCTAGATTCCCTAGATTTACGTGTTCAAACTTTAGTTATGCCACCGAAGGAGTTGGAAGGAACCTCGGAAAATGTTTTGGCTTCCCTATAGAGATGGAACGAGTGGAGCAGCCTGGAAGAAACTTGGATGGTGAAAAGCTCTTATGCCCAGGATTATCCAAATTGGGGTTAAGGCCGGGTTAGATCTTGCCCGGTGGTGGAGGGGGCACTGAAATTTTCCGCATAAGTTCAGATTTTAGTTAAACAGAATGGGTAGTAAGCTAAGATCCCCAGATGTGCAATGTGTGTATTCAAGCCGAATCAAGTCACGGTGGTGGGGGGGGGGAGAGTCGGACAGAGAGGCTCAGAAATTTTGTGGCGAGACTAGGGACCAAATGAGTAGAGTAATTTGAAGGAAAATGGGATGGTGCAATATTCTGATGCCCTTGATAGTTCTTCACTGTGAAACAAAAATCTTGCCGTATTTGCCAATGGGATTAATCTTGTCTCTACTGAGATAATCTTTTTCTCTAATTTGGATTAATCTTATCTCAGTAGAGATAAGATTAATCCCAGTAGCAAATACTGCAGTTAACTTTAATCCTTAGCCTACTCGGAGAAACTTTTTACAGTGTTGGGTCCTTGCCGAATCCGATCACGGTTGGGTAGTCGAAAGGGGGTGCCACACATTTTCCGTAATGCTCAGATTCATAGTGAGTGATGGTACAAGCAGATGCACTAGATTCCCATTCCTACTTCCGAATCCCACTTTTCGGCTATGTGGGAGTTGGAAGGGTGGGGTTGGAAGGTTGGTTGGTTGGAGTTGGTGGGTTGGAAGTGCTCATTTACTTTTTTGCACCACTTACTCGAGTTACTCGTATAACAACGTATCTCTTGTTTGTTTTTTGTTTCTTCCACTTTCTTGAAACTGAACGGGCGAGATCAATGCACAACGGGCCCAAAGAAATGCCTTGGAACAGACGATCAGGGTCTGGTGCTCGCAGACTGGAAGTCTTTTCCCGGATTTCAGCACCATTATCACTTTTATATCTAAAACTGGACATATTTTCTACTTGATGATGACGGGAAGAAAATCCGGCCTGAAATTCTGATCGTCTGTTCGCACTATTAGGCGAAGTTTTGGTGGTTGACAGTTAGCTCTTCTTGAATGGTTTTGGTCGTGTTGGTCCCAGCTGGCAATTTATCGAATAATTGGTCTATATATTTAGACAGGACAAATTTGCAGCATGCTCCTTTCGGCACACTTGCGAATTTTACGTTCAGGTTTTCTCAGGGTTTCTTCAGGTTTTCTTCAGGACTACAGTAGTAAACTAAAACTAACTAAACTAAATAAAAACTCACAAGACTGTTTTTTTTTTGGTCAGTGTAATAAGTCCGTAGAAGAGACCTGGAGGTTCCTAGGTCACAAAAGAAAGACCTCTTTCCTTTCGTGCTGTCTCTGATTCGGCGACTCTGCATCTCCTCGGGTCCATGTGTCAGAGCTGGCAGAAATTATGACGGGCGCTATTGAATGCGCGCAACTTTGGACTGCATTGAAACTGGCGACTTTTGTCACAGCGACGAAGTCAGCGGGATGTTTGAATTTTATGGGTTTCCCAATCCAATTCGCTTCGGCTTGTGAAAGATGAAACGACTCGAAAGTATTCCAAGTATTTCGGGTCAGTCTCAAAGACAGCTAAATGTCGAACGAATCAGAACGACCCATTGAGACGTACGTCAACTTCGTGATCGGCTGTCTTAGTACGAATGCATTAGAAAATCCGTAACGTATTGTGGTAACATTCCATAACGTAACTGTGTGAAAGCATCATTGGCGGCAGTTCGTCTCGGTAATTATGATGTGTAAAAAAGAGTAAAGTTGGTACCTGCATATTTCATTTCTAAGCCTGATTGTCTATTTGTAAAGTCAAAGTGTTAAAAACAGTTACTGGGAATAGTCTTTTCACGATGGAATGGCTCAGAAATATTATTTTTCAAAAATACCATTACTTTCTACGGAAATTAGCGATTTTCTTGATAGCGCTTATCAACACTATACCCAGGGCCGTATCCAGGAATTTATTTCGGGGGGGGGGGTTTGCTCGCGGAATTTATTTCGAGGGGGTTTTTTGTCCACGCGTCGGACCAAAAAGTACAAAAAATACATAGATCAGAGGTTAAAACCTGCAAAAAACTATTACTTTTGTGGGTTCGGGGGGGGGGGGGGGGGTTTGAACCCCCTAACCCCCCCCCTGGATACGGCCTTGACTATACCGATAGACTTTTACCAGCTATATTGTAATTATCATTAACATGACGATCTATTGCAGGCAGGTCCGTATCCAGGAATTTATTTCGGGGGGGGGGGGGGGGGGTTGTCAGCGGGTCGGAGCAAAAAGTAAAAGACATAGATCAGAGTTTAAACCTATAAAAACGATTATTTTTGTAGCTTTGGGGGGGGGGGATTGCAGGTGTATCCCTGAGGAATTGGTAGTGGTGGTACTGGTGGTGGCTTATCCTACTTTTTTATTCCTTACACATCATAATTTGCAGGCTGCTGTCCGTATCCCAACGTTTGCTTAAAGCGAACGGGAAGACTTTCAAAATTGTGAGCAGCTAAGGGGGTGGGATTTTAAGCGAGGCGTCTTATTTACGGCTAAATGATTGCTGTCGATGAACTAACAAAAGCAATAGTTGTGTTTTCTGCTGATACCATGGTATCTGATATACGGTCTAAAGTCGTTTTTGCAGTTATCGTGGTATTTGATACCACGGTCAAAAGGCGTTTTTGCTGTTGTCGTGGTATCTGGCCAGTTACCGTGGTAACAGATATTCAGATATCACGGTCCGACCGTAGTATCTGGTCGTGGTATCTGGAAAGTCATCTCACTTTCATCACATTTTGTCAAATTAGTGAGAAAGAAGTTCAGCACTTAGTGATGTAACTGGATATCAGTTTTTCTTTTGGGATGACTTCGAAAAGTGCAATTTCGGTAATAGTCGTTTTTGCAGTGGGCCGTCTATTAGATACCACGGTGACTGCAAAAACGACTGATCGCAGATCCAGTTACTGTGGTAACAGATACCATGGTATCCGCAAAAACGCAACTAATAACACAGATATTGAGCCTTTAAATCTGATAGTGCCGTTTTTAATACACATATCATTTTTAATAATTTTCATTAACCCTTTCCCCCTGGATACTATACCGTTACTTGTGCATTGACTTTTCTTACAAACATAGACAAGCCCAAGGATTTTGAAGATGGAAAATAAGTATTTCAAATAGCCGAAAAATATGAGAATACGAAACATCACGCCTGTATCCAGGAATTTATTTCGGGGGGGGGGGGCCACGGGTTGGACCAAAAAGTACAAAAAATACATAGATCAGAGTTTAAAGCCTAAAAAAACTATTACTTTTGTGGGTTTCCGGGGGGGGGGGGGGTCGAACCCCCTAGACCCCCTTGGATATGGCAATGCGAAACATATATCGGGTTTCCATGGGTGAATGACGTACTGAGGCATCCCACGTCAGCTGGTCTATCCCGGGGACCATTGATGCGCCATCGTCGAAAAAATAGTGTAATGTTCATTTGTAACGGAGATATATATACAAGCTGAGCTACCACTGGCCATACCGCCGTTTCCGAACCATTTAACCCCCAACCCCAAGGGAGCTAAATGTTCTTTAGAAGTTCATCCTTTCCACTCAGCTAGTGACATCTACACACTACCCCATGATTTATGATGTGGCTTTAGGGTTAACGAAGTATTTTGAAGAAAAATTCTTTGGCCGGAACTGTGGTGACAATGGTCGAGGAACCAGCTGCGACACTGGGCTACTGCTTCTTTCTCACGAAGTTGAATATACCTCTCATTTATTTGACATATCCCGAAATATCCGAGGGGTATATAGCTCGGGAAAATAACGGTACATGTGGAACGGACCGCGCTTGCCAGGCTGGTTACAAGTCCTGTTTCTGGATCATAATAATAATAATAATAATATAAAGCAATATAAAGGGCTTTCACCTCTAAATAAGATATCATATTAGAAAAAATTATAAGAAACATTCATCAGGAATAAATTTTCATATGAAATTAGATGTAATAATATTAGAAAGATTCAAATTCATTTAATACCGTTCATTTATTTTAGATACCAGGAAGTGTCCGAGGGGGGTACTAAGTTTGGGGGGGGGGCGGCACTTGAATCGGGTAGCAGTTTCACTGATCTCGGTTACGAGGAAGTCGTAGAAGAAAGATTTTCAAAAATTTGAGATATCAGGAAGTGACCAAGGGTACTAAGTTCGGGATGCACCTGGGTCTGGCATAAGTGCACCCGATCTCGGTTGCGAGGGCGGACAAGTCTTGTGTTTTGGATTTACGAGGGCTGCAAAAGAAGCATGTGTTACCTAGTCTGCTTTTCTCACCTCGCGAGACCCGTCTGGCCCCTTTACATTAGCCTATCCGACATTGCATAACCTGCAGTAAGAACTTCCGACAAATCTGAGCGGACCTGGAGGTATTTACTCTAGCTTTGAGCTGATGTTGATACCCGTTTACTCCTCTTCCGTCTTAAGCGTTGCCTATCGCACAAGAAATATAGAAAGAGGCGAACAGGAGGCTTACTCCGCGCGCTGATCCGCTCTGGAGCACGTCCATAGAACCAATCAGCGTTGACTTCTAGATTTCCTCTTTAGTAACTTACCGGCGATCTAGCTATTTGTAGAGGTAACGAAACGTTCGGGAGTCGGCCGTATTTTACTCGACTCAGCATGTTTGTATGACCGAGATAGGGAGACAGCAGTTCTGTCTCGGTATTTGTTCTTGTTGCTACTACTTACTTGACGCTTGTAGATACGCTTTTTATGTACCAGGTCAGTATCGGTGCTGATTTGGTATTTAAAACTGTCAGGTACTTACGGCCGATGTTCATTAGGACATCAGCAGCTTGTTTCGGTACTTTCTGAAACAGTATCCTAGCGGTATCGGTCCAGCACCTTCGATACGTATGCTATCTGATATGGATAAGGCTGATATAGAAAGAAGTCTGGGTTCTTCCGGATACATTAGCATACCTGGTACCGATTCTTAAAAATATAGATACAAATACTTGAACTTCTTGCAAAGGATCGGCGCCGATGTCCCATCTGATACTTTGGAATGTCGATACTTTTGGATACGACACCGCTGGGTACCAGCAATTTTTCGATTGACGGTGTTCTTTTTCAAACTCAGTTGTTTCAGCCATTGCCTGGCTTAACACCAGAAGCGAATTCCATGTGAGTTGTTGTTGTTGAGATGTTTTTTTTCTAAATGTAACAAAAATCTTTCTTGCAGCGAAATATAACCTGACAGAGCCTTGGAAATGGCACTGTCACTATTGTTACTTCTCTTTTCCGGTATCGCGCTTTTCAACGTCTAATTGTCCTCAGGGAATGAATTAATATGTTTTTTAGCCATCTTTTCATTAAATGTCAATGATGGAGCATAAAAAAAAAATAACAACACATGACATGAGACAGTTTCAACTTAAACAGGACATAATTCATGATTTGTAAAGTCTTTTTAGAGGTCGAGTGATTTAGGAAATCTAGCACGACTCTCCACAACAGCCTAAATCGGATTTGATCCCATGGTTTCGTGTAACTTGTTGATTTCAAGCCTCCAGTGGCAGCCAAAGCAGAATTTGCAGCCCAAGCACAGAGTGTTGAAGCCCTCGCTTCTCCCATCAATTAGTAGGGAGAAGGACATGTAAGGCCCTGTAGTGAGTGTCCCTTGGTTGACCACCATGTCTGTAACATGGACAGTGGCTTATTGCATGTTTAACGGTTCTCTTTATTGTGTCACAGAAGATAGCTTCCATTGTTTGAGGGTTGTGAAGCTTCCTGTGGTTCCAGATGGTGAGTCGTATTTTAGGGACTTTATAGGACGCTATTTTTCTTTCGCTCTTTTGTTGTGTCTCTTTTTCTTCGCATGCGGTCGTCGAATACATCCAGGTCAGCTGTGTTTTCGAATCCCAAAATGTTAGTGACGGGAAGCTATATGACTTCGTAAAGTTTGTCCGTCCATCCGTCTGTTATCTCGAAGATGCTGACATATTTTGTTCAAACTTGGCGTGACGATCCTTCATGTCAAAGTACAAGTCAAGATCGTAGACGGGCACTGTAGTATTGAAGGGTGCGCGAGGGAATTCAGATTAAGAGTAGAAACATTTGAAGCTGGTATGACGGTAGATTTAAGATAAGGAGAAACGCTGAATCCATACCAGAGGTGGGCGAATCCGAATCCGGATTCGGATTCGAATCCAGGATTCGTCCTTTTGGCTGGATTCGAATCCGGATTCGAATCTTCAGCTTGTCAGGCTGGATTCGGATTCGTAGTCGGATTACAAAGCCTCAATCTTACGAATCCGCTCAAATTTCTAGTCTACCTCCTTCCATTTTCTGTTTTTCCAATTTTTTACACAGTGGGCTTAGGCAATACAACTTTTTTGGTCTCCACCACCAACCATCCTCTGTGATCTATCACGTTATCTGATATCAGTGCCTTTTTTTACTCATGATTTTCAAACTGTAACCTCCGTACATGATTTGATTTTTGTGAAGGTCGGATTCTATTCCGGATTCGAATCTCTGCTTGTCAGGCTGGATTCGGATTCGGACTCGGATTCATACCTAGCCCAGGATTTGGATTCGGATTCGAATCCTTTCATGATCGGATTCGCCCATCTCTGATCCATACATGAAACCTATTTTCCTGCCGGGCGAGTGGTTCATCCAGAATCTGGCCAAAAACGGAGATTTGGTGAAAGTAGAAATTTGTTATAAAGTCAATAAGAGATTAGAGGGTAAGATTACACACTGGATCCATACCAGAACTTTATTTCTTGCGGGAAGAGTAGTTACCTGGAATCCGATCGAAACCGGAAAGTTGGTAGAAGTAAAAGTGTATTCGGAAGTCGATTAGAGATTCGACATACTATCATACACGCTGAATCTATTTCTGAGCTTTTCTTTTGTTTTGGTGCATGGACAAGTAGTTCGCCCGGAATTGGGCCCAAACCGAAAAATCGTAAAGTATTTTTTATGGCACTTGCAGCCTCTGGCTCAAGTGCCATATACCGATCGCAATTCCGTCCGTCGGTCGGTCTGTCGGTCTGTCGGTCGGTCGGTCGGTCGGTCGGTCGGTCGGTCGGTCTGTCCGAATTTTTTTGTCCCACATGTTCGAGTTAGGGTACTTCCAGATGTGCTAGGACGATGAAACTTGGCAGGAAAATCAGGGACCCGACCAAACTAACCTGGAAATAATCAGTTTCCCGATCCGATCACCTGGGGGGGAGTGGTGGGCCGGGGAATTCTGACAATTAAGTAGTTTTTGTCACACTTTTTCGAGTTGGGGTACTTCCAGATGTGCTAGGACGATGAAACTTGGCAGGAGCATCAGGGACCCGACCGGACTAGCTTGGAAATAATCAGTTTCCCAATCCGACCACCTGGGGGGGGAGTGGAGGGCTGGGGAATCCGGAAAACTGGAGTAGTGTGTAACTTTCGAACGAATGATCGGATTGGAATGAAACTTAATAACTGAATAAATGGTATACCTCTGATGTCCCATCTGAAGTCCGGACCGGATTCGACAGCTATGGGGGAGTTGGGGGGGGGGGACCGGAAATCTCGAGAAACGGTTAGAATGGAGGGATCGGAGTGAAACTTGCTTGGAAGAACAAGCATCTGCTCCAGATAAATCGTTTATACATTTGGACTGGATCCGGACACTAGGGGGGGGGGGGGCTGGAGGGGAGTTTCCCGGAATTCCGGTAATGGCGGTTTTGGGGATTTTCACGACGAAACTTCGGAGGCGAATCAGGGACCCGATCAAACTGACTTATAAATAAAAATTTACATGATCCGATAGTTGTGGGGGGAGTAGCGGGAGGGGGAATCCGGAATACTGAGTCATGCGTAACTGTGGAACGGTTGATCGGATTTGAGTGAAATTTGATAATTGAGCAGAGGACATGTCTCTGGTGACCTTTGTCATGTCCGGACCGGATTCGGCAACAATGGGGGGGGGGGGGAATACGTGACCGGCTCAGACTGGGGAGATCGGGATCAAACTTTGTGGGAATAATAAAGAGATGCTCTGGATAAATCACTTACAGAACCGGATTGGCTCCGGCGACTGTGGGGGAGTTTGAGGGGGGGGCGGAATTCCGGTGATCGCGATTTAAGGTACTTCCAGATGTGCTAGGACGATCGAACTGGGCTGGAATATTAGAGATTCGACAAGATTGGCTCAGAAATCTCCACTTTCCAAATCCGACATTCCTTAAAGTACCAATCTTGACCGCAAATTTAGAAAAATACTTTTAAGCAAATTATACATTTTCATGATCCCCATGAGCCCATTATCATTTTTGCCTCAAGGGTTTTGCTTACAAATGAAGTTCTAGCTACCTGAAAGTGCGCATTTGAACCGCAAGGTCGAAAACTACTTTTTTTCAACAAACGATACATCTCAACCCGTGATCATTTGTGCCACAAGGGTTTTGCTTAAAAATTTATTTTATCACCCTTAAAGTGCACATTTTAACCGAAAAGTGAAAAAAAAAAATACTTTTTACCAAACGGTATATCTCAATGATCCCTAAGGGCCTATGATCGTTTTGTCTCAATAGTTTTTCTTACAGATGAATTTCTAGCGCCTATAAAGTGGGTATCATTACAGCCAAGTTCTAAAACAAAATACTTTTTCTCTAGCTCCCTTAAAGTGCGCATCTGAACCGCAAAGGTAACCTTAAAAGTACGTTTGATCAAACACTACATCTCAACCCATGCAAGTGCCATATGAGCTTACAGCTCTTGTTTTTTATAAATCTGAAGTCGGTTTGGTCGAAATGGAGGTAGAAAAATGCACTTCAAAATTTGAACTTGCTGAATAGTGGTAGCAATTCCGTACCCAGGACTTTATTTCGTGGGGGTGGGTTTACCCGCGAGTCGGTTCTAGTCAGGGCCGTATTCAAGGGGGTTAAGGGGTTCACACCCACCCCCCCCCCCCCCGGAACACACTAAAATAATCGTTTTTTGTAGGCTTTATACCCTCTGATCGATGTCTTTTTGTGCTTTTTGGTCCGACCAGCGGGCAAAACCCCCTAAAATAAATTCCTGGATACGGACCTGGTGCTAGTCCATACCAAAAAGTACAGAAAGATATAGATCAGAGGTTAAAGCCTATAAAAAAACTATAATTTTGTATGTGTCGGGAGGGGGGGGGGGGTCTTTTAGTTCGGGATCCCATCGAAACCTTTGGTCTTGGTCTTTTGGACGGGTAGAGGACCATGCAGTGACCGTTGGTTCACAAATTACGAGAGTTTGCAAGTTTTTAACTCTTCTTCGGCTGAGTTTTCTTGGGGAAGTTATTCTTGAGACAAACAAAAACAAACAAAAAACACGACAAACAAAAAAGTCAGCAGATGCTTTTTGGCGTTTTTCGGCTCATCCTGGCAATGCATGTTATGTTATGCATAACATTTCATCCATAACTTTTTTCAAAATCACAACAGATTAAATCTCAAGTGTTGTCTGTTGAAACTGCGCATCCTTTTGTTATCTGTTATGAAACTTCCGACAGTTAATCACTCTATATTTTGCATGATAGGCTACCCAATATTTTGTATCGTCAGTCGGTCTGCAACAATTGCCCGAGCGAGGCGCTTATTAGTTAAGCCTATTTTACCGCGAAATCGTGGCGTACCAAGCGCCTTGTGAGCTCACAGCTCTTGTTGAATTCGAATGCACCTCTTAGAATTCAGTTACACCACCGCTATCCCGCTATCGATCACTCTAACAGTGGACATCCTGTCAATTGAGCCTGTCCAATCGACTTAATTTATTAGGCCTAGGTGGACAGTGGGCATAATTGCTGTTTAAAATGTGAGGGTAGTACGAAAATGGCAGATTGCTATCTGAGATGGATGTGTCCTGAATATAGGCCTGCTTCCTCTTGAAAGTTGTCGACTCAAATGGACTTCCTGGTTTGAACCTATTGAAATAACAGCGCTTCTTCGATAAGGTTGATGATGCCCAACATTTTGGCATAATTGTGTTGCGAGAGCAACACTTTGGTTTTGTCGTGGTTTTTTTTTCCTAGTACCCCGATTTCAGCTTATTACTATAGAAAGTGGTCAAACCGGTCCGGACTTTCATTGTGCTGTGCTTGTTCTTCCCACCAAGTTTCATTCCGATCGCTCCACTCCAAGCGTGTCACAAGGTTTCCAGTTCCCCCATCCGACCCCCCCCCTCCCCCCGCCTTCATCGGTTCCGGTCCGGACTTGAAAAAGGACATCCGAGACATGTCGTCTTTCTACATATCAAGTTTCATTGTGATCCGATACGTCAGCTAGGATGCCTTGGCAGCAAAAAATACTGCCAAAGCATCGGAGCTGACGTATCCGTTTTATGCATTATTTGAATAAATAGCATGATACACGAACACTCGTCGGGAGCATAATGCGTATGGAAATTAGTGAATCGTGGCAAGTACAAACATTAGTTAAGGTATAGTTAGCGGGCTTAGAATGTAACATTTGAAATTTGGGTCTACGGGCTTAAGAATTAATGAATGCAGTTACGGAAGTAGGTTGGATTGGCATTACAGACACGACAGGTCCTTCAAGTCTGAACGGTTGTGGCGAGTAACAGTAATCCTCAGTTAGAAAGCGCAACAAAATACTAGGCCCATTTTTGTCTATGAAGCTAGTCATTGGGCTGGTCTGATATCTTGTCAAGAGATCTGGAAAAATCATAGAATTATTTGCATAAGTTTTTGATAATGTTTCGTTTCCTTATAAAGATCGCACACCATTGCGAAGACCCTGGGAATCCGCATTACTTCATTATAATAACACTCTCATTTTTCAAGAATAATCTCACTGTCACTTCTCGCACGAACAAGGGGTTTCCAACTCTCTGTCAGCTTGTTAGGATTCGTATATATATATATATATATAGCCTTTATTACCCATCAAAAACAGGACAGATGGAGTAAAGCAAAAACAACAAAAAAGAAAAAAGAGAAGGGCAAGACGACAACACAATATTCCAAATATAAGAAAACAACGAAAAGCAACACGCTTGAACTACTGTTTCAGGACACTTGCCCAAGGATGGGCCTTTATAGAAGAGTTGTAACGACTAATTTGACAAGAAATCGCATCGACTGGGTCGATTACCGAATACTTATACGAAATATACCTGTTACTAGACCAAGGCGGCAGGCGGGGGAGGAACTTGCAATACTTATAAAACGTTGACCGAAGTTTTGATCTATCTGCATCTGTCAGTATTCTCCAAAAAGGACTCAGATAAAGGAAAGTATTTTGAAAGGAAGTCTTTTTTTAGTCGAATTTCCCCTTTTGCCGCTTGTTTAGCTACCTCCATCCGTGACCCTTGACTTGCCTTCAATCGCAACCCATCATAATATTTGATTTCACACCAGAATTGCGTTGTTCTAAAAATAAAAATAAAAAAAAATGTCAGGTCGTGTCTGGATCAGTTTTGCCACTTTTCTCTGACGGAACATGTGACATTGTGTCTTAATAGTCTGTGACATTCTGGTGCCCATAAAATTCAGTTGTTTTCATCAGTAGATCTTGTCCCTGGATCGAAACTTCAGACGCGATAAAGGCATAACACGATGCCTACCGAATTTCCGGTTTTCGCCAGGAGTATGAACTAGGCAGGGAAACAAAAGCAGAGAACGATTCAGCGTGTCAGCTTCGAGGTCAGCTTGTCCTACCACTACCGAAATTCCCTTGTTTTCTGGATTCGGGAATTCTGCTCCAGACCTCTAGTATTTTTATTTTACCCCTTTATCGAGACTCTATCGACGACTTCAGACAAAACCTTTACTTCTCACAAATTTCTGGATTCCGGATAGCCGAATTTGCGGGAGTCACTACTAGCATTTCGGATCCCAAAATAATACGAATTAATCCGGATTCCTTTTTTGATGGCAACAGCGGAATTGTCATCCTTGATACTCGTAAAACCATTTCGAAACGCATCCAGTTTTGAGGTCGGATGGAACGTTCTTTTGAAAAAGACCGTACACCCTTTGATGTTAGGTAGTAACCCATTATCACTGACAGTACATATAGTAGAGCGATGGTGACGTCTTAACGCATTCTTCCTGAGATTCTGATCCGAATTTCCATTTTGCGGAGTCACAACCGTCATATTTGTCGAGAGGCTTAACTGTTTACAGAGGTGTCAAGCTGAAATACTTGACGATCGCAGTGTTTTGCCTTGGTGGAGCTTTTTTCGTACTGCGCCAGAAAAGAATGACGTACCCGTCATCCGTCAAAATAATTTTTTTTATGACTCGAGCGAGGCAACTGCGGAGGTGGTCGCAGATTTCATAGAAGTACTTGAGCCGATAAGCAGGTGTGCAGAGACCTTCTGCTCGTAGAAATGAATGTCATCGCACTACTAATCCCGAGTGTCTTCACCTATGAACATTGTCTAGGCGTTGATAACGTCATCACCTTTTTCGGCAATATCTTGTCGACGCGACTGCCATGGTTTCGATGGTGTTATTGTATCTTAACTGTTAGTTTTCGAGTCGGATTTGTGCACCCGGAAGTGAAAATTCGGATTCGTATCCGGAAAATCAAACATTAAACACATCGAATCAGTCTCCGGATTCTAGTTTGACGAGCAGTCTATCCTTCTTCAGGCATGAGATCACAGGGAAACGAACACAAAGTCCGGGGCCGGAAACTGCAATCCGAACTCGGACGCGGATAAGCTCACCGACCTGCAACGACCGTATTCAGAGAAGTTCTATCCTGTTTAGAGAAGAAGTGTCCAGGCCCTTTCTCGATAAAGTACTTCCAGTGGTGAACAAATATGTATCGAAGGATCTGAGTCCAGCGTGTCCGACTCACGCCCACGAAAAAATGAAAGGAGACGGTTTGTGCAAGGATGCACGTGTGGATATATAGAGTTTTCAGATATGATACTGCCAATTATTCACGGATGATTCATATACGCATGGGAGGAATTTAAGAATCTTCGCGTCGCAGATCTTCACCCCGCTGGTTAGTAAAGGGGTTAGACAGTTGATGTGCACTTCCTGAAGTAGGTGAACTTACTTGCAGCTTTGTCAGGATTGGTCATGGTTTTCGTGTAAAGCGAAATTGTAGATATCACCAGGGACCCATAAATTTCCTTTACAGGGGGCTTGTCATTTCCTATGCTTCTATGTTGCTATGTTGACCGAACCAGTCCTACTTTCCAAAAATCCCACTTGGGTCGAATCTGCATTCTTGTTTGCCTCATTGGACGTGTGCGCCAAAGAGACTCCTCCCTCAAGGCGCCAGCAGCCAATCCCAAATTTTGTCTATCTGGTCTTGAACGTGATTGGACCGTGGGTATTTCTCGAACTATGTTCCGTGCGGTCAACATAGCATCAGAAATCTCTTATTGACAAGCCCCCTGTAAAGGAAATTTATGGGTCCCTGATATCACGGAATGCAGAGGAGGGTTGGTTTTATGCAACTTTTGTAAGGCATCAAAGGGTTAAACTCATTGACAGATTTTAAGACTTCAGTAGGGTAATCTTTGCAAGAAGACGGCTCCGGCTCACATTTGAAGTTTCAGCGTTACTGAGATATTAATTGTTGCTCTAACACAGTGGTTACGAGGAAACTTGGAACGTTTCTCGAAGCATGAAGCTCGTTTATAATCAGCCGGCATTCTGACGATAACCCGATAAAATTTTAATTGACGATATGTTCGTCATGCATGAAGAGATCAGTTATTCCAAATTTAACATTGTTGTCATTTATCAGTGCCTGGGAACCGAGGTCATTACGAATCATACTGAACAAGCGGCCTGTCCCTTTGACTCTTCCGCGTGATTAAACTTCGAGTTTTGCTTCAGTAAATTCAATCGGTTAATCAATAGTATCGACACGTTTCGCCCGTTACCCGATTAGGACGAATCCATACAGCTAGATGACCAGAAATCATTTCGGAACACAGAAATCATTTTGGGAATATTTTGCAACCCCCCTTTTTGGGATCCCAAAACGTAAGTGAGGGATACCTATGACATCGCAAAAGTTGTCCGTCCGTCCGTCTGTAAGCTCGATAACTCTCGAAGGGAATGAGATATTTTGATGAAACTTGGTGTGAGGAATTGTTTGGGTCAAGAGTAAGGTCGAGATCGTATGGGCTTTGTAGCCCTACATTTAGGGGTGGGGGAGGGGGTTTAAATTAAGGCGCAAACAAAATATTTTGATATTTTGACTATCGACTATCACGATTATGAGGTAAGAAGACATGTTGAACACGATGGTGAAAGCCATTTTCTTGCCGGACAAGTAGTTCGCCCGGAATCCGGCCAAAACCGGAAAGTTTGTTAAAAGTAAAAGTTTTATTTAAAGTTGATTAGATGTTCGATTTGGAGGTAAGAAGGCATGCTGAACACTTATGTGAAAATCATTTTCTACCCGGACAAGTAGTTCGCCCGGAATCCGGCCCAAACCGGAAAATTTGTTAAAAGCAAAAGTTGTATTTGTAGTTGATTCGATGTCCGATTTAGGGGTAAGAAGAGATGCTGAATCCGTATATGACAATCATTTTTAGCCGGACATATAGTTCGTTCGGAATCCGGCTGAAACCAGAAATTTTTGTATAAGTTAGATTCTGTATTTGAAGTTGATTAGATGTTGGATATTAGGGTAAGGAGATACGCTTAATTCGTTTTTTAGCTTTATTTTTTCGCCGGACAAGTAGTTCCTGAATTTTGCCGAAACCGGAAAACTGGCAGAAAGTAAGGCAGGATCGTTTCAATCGGTTTCATCAAAATATGTATGACTTATACATATGCTCAATAAACACACTTTATTGTACTCAGTAAACACACATGCTCAATCCATATCTGAACTTGGGTTTCTTAGATGATTACTTGGCCTTAATCTGTTTCTAAATTCTAATAGTAAAAATGTTCAAGGAGTCTGGCGAAGACAAAACCTAATTGTCTGGATCAAATATTGAATTTTTGGGATCCCATTGAAACCTTCGGTGAAACCATGCTCTTTTGAAGGATGAGCGCTTTTGAGGAATGAACAATTAAGCCACTTGGAGGAGGACATTGGCGGGAGCACCGTATCTTGAAACTCAGAAACCTACAACGCCGTAATCCTTTTGGTTACCCTCTATAGGCCTGCATGGTCATCAGCAATAGCTACTAATTTGTAGGAGACTCAAATTCGCAACGCTGCCAAGGTGACGAATAGTAGAGCCCTTTTTATTTTTTTAATTTACTTATGATCCGCGTTTTGGTTACAGCGAAGTAAAATAAAGCAAAGTAAAAGGCACATATTAAAACACTAAACAAAACAATATAAATAAACATCTCTGCATTCTTTACATACACTTTAAAACACACTAGATATACTTCAAACTTTTACACAGTGACAGTAACCGAAACGGGTTCAGGATTGAAAAAACTGGCAAATAATATTGTGGGCTTAAAAGCAACTGTTATCTTTACATCGCGATACTAGATTTTCCTTCTTGGAGAGTGCTATAGGGAAGTGTCCAATCCCTTTGCTTACCACCTGGATGCGCTCTGGTGAAGCCTCAATTCTTAATTTCTTTCTATGAGCATAATGACTGATCACTATAAAATTACCCTTGGGTTTTGAAAATCAGCGCGTAATAAGTCATCTTCCTGAGCATTTTCAGTGTCTCCTTTCATTTCTAGGTGTGTTCTTTGTTCTTGGTCGACTCGAATGGTTCTTGCCTGAAATCTTGGTTGGTATTGACAGCGACCCAGATCAAAGTGTTGGTTTGTATCATCACAAGTTGAAGATTGGATGAGAATATATTTTCAGTTTTTATACGGATTTTAACATTCAGCCATTCGTCTTGTAGGCTATCCTGTAGCCCAGAAAACAAACGATGTCTGTCGCAGAAGTTAGACGGCTAACACCAACACCTCTCATATTTTAAGAGATGGCGTACGAAGATTGTGATGCATTAGGTGCATAGTTGGACAAGTTGGAGCATCAGGGTGAGTCACCCCTCCCATATACATGCCATAAAATACTCTTAATGACTAAAACTCGTCGTGCCGATGAAGAATCACCGTGTACCTAGGTGAAGAGCCGGAAGCGTCACAAGAGGTGTCACCAATGAACGCCGTTGGTTGGTTGAAACAGAATTTGATTCGTCGTTCGGGCGACGTTTCTGGTTCCTTTCCGAGGTTCACTGGCGTGTTTTGCACTTAGTCATGTAGAGTATCTGTAAGCTTATAAGCTGGGTTCCAGAAAGCAAACGACGTCATAACGCGGAAGTATCTCTCACACTCTAAAGCCCAATTCACACAGAGAGCGAATTTCGCCACGCCTGACGATATTTGTCACGCCAGGCGCTGAAAACGGCTTCGTCAGGCTTCGGCTCCGAGCCGAAAAAATTCGCAACGCCAGGTAAATACTTTGACGCCCTCTGTGTGAATTCCGCATAAGAGATGCCGTGCGAAGATTGTGATGCACTAGGAGCATCGTTTGACGAATTGGAGCTTCAGGGTGTCACCCAGAGATGGTCAAACCAGAATTCGGGTTCAAATCCAGGATTCGTCCTATGCCGGATTCGAACCTTTTTGTTGTCAGGCTAGATTCGAATCTTCTGCTTGTCAGGCTGGATTCGAATTCGGACTCCGATTCCAAACGTTGAATCGTACGAATCCGCTCCAGTTTATAATCTTTTCCCGATTCTTACACAGTGTGCTAAAGGCATACTATAATAATTAACAGACATCCATGAAAACATTAAAAATATGGTTTACATACCGTCTCATTTGCTTCAGGCATCGATGCTTTTTTTGTAACCTCTGATTTTTAAACTAAGATCTATGTAGCCTACATGATTCGATTTTTTAAAAGTCGGATTCGGTTCCGGATTTGAATCCTGAGCATGAAATGGTGGATCCGGAATCGGATTCGAATCTTTTCATGGTCGGATTCGCCCATCTCTGAAGTCATCCCTCTCATATACATGATATACATACAATATGTAAGCCTGTGAGCTGGTTCCAGAAAACAAACGATGTCATACGCGGAAGCTAGAGGACTAACACCAATATCTCTCATACTCTAAGAGATGGCGTGCGAAGACTGTGATCCATTAGAAGCATAGTTGCTTCTAATCAGAGGCGTTACTAGCCAAAATGTTTGTGGGGGGGGGCAAGGTATTTACCGACTGGCTTTGCAGAAAAATCGACTCTTTAAAAAAAATCGACTGTTTTTACGGAAAATCACGGCTCGGTTATTTTTCACCGACTGGTCGACAACATTGGGGGGCGTCCCCGCTCCCACCCCCCATACGTGACGCCCCTGCTTCCAATTATCTAATAATTGGAGCTTCAGGGTGTCACCCGTCTCATATCCATTCCGTATAATCTCTTAAGCTGGTTTTAGAAAGCAAATATGTCAAACCCGGAAGTTGGAGAGCTAACTTTAACACCTCCAGGTTTGCCAAGGGCTCGAATCATAGAAGTGTAAAAATTCCTGACAAAAAGGTGCTTTTTGACACATCGAAATCTTTTTGTGCAATGCGCAAAATTCAAAGAATTGGTAATTATTCTGAATCTGTAAGAACGTTTTTCAAAACATTTCACAGTTTAAATCACAGTTTTTAACAAAATTTAATCGGAAATGAGCATTATAAGGCTTCAAACAGTTTTGTGTACTCCATCAAAGTAAGGTACATGTTTTTGGTGGAGGTAATACGTAACTATAGTAAAGTAAATGAAAATGTGCTTTTTCTGACCTAAAAAGTGTCATTTGTATGAAAAGGTGTCATTTTCTCAGAAAAAGTTTCATCCATAGGCGAGAAGTATCACTCTAGGCAAGCCCGAACACCTCTGAGACGGCATGCGAAGATTGCGGTGCATAATATGCATTAAAGGAACAGAAAACTTGACTCAACTTGACTCGGGGGGCTAGCTGACATATCAAGAATGTACCCCGAGTCGATATTGAGAGTAAGAAAAATTCTCGTTACGACCATTGCTGTTTCCGGGCAGTTTCCGAGATTTGACTTTTGAGTTACTAGAAAAAAAAGCAAAAGGTTTGTGTGCCGAGAGTAGGAATCGAACGCACGACCTCTTGACTACTATCTCGGTGTGTTAGTCAACACGGCCAAAGGCGAACTTTTGCAGTGCATAAGTGCATAATTACAGTGCATAAGGGGCAAGGGCCTGCCAGCTAGCTTTGGGAACACTGATGATGGGGTTTGAGATAACAAAGAAGGGGGGGCCTATCGACAATAAGTCCCTGGATATTTATCTAAGCCCCCCAGGTCGGTTTGATGGCCGAAAGTTGCGTAGTCAAGTTTTCTGTGCCTTTAAGAGCAAAGTTTGACGAGTTAAAGCTCCAGTGTGAGTCACTCCTCTTGTATAGGGGAGAGTCAGCTAAGACGGACCGGCAGATAAGACGGACCTCTCCATTTTAAAATTCAGAGATTGGCAGCAGTGCCATCCAGTGGTGACAGCAAGGTACAGCCATCTTGCCTTCATGTCTGCCGAAAAAAACAAGAAGATTGGCTGGTTAGTTTCCAAGAAAATTGAAGTTGATGTTTTAAGAGGCTGCTTTGGAAAAATTTGATGTCAAGTATTTTTTGTGATATCTCTGGTTTGGAAAATACTAGGTCTTAGGGGTTTTGTTACCAAACAGTCCCGACTCTGTACTTTCTTTAGAAGTGATGACACATCCATTATGTGCCATCTAGCGAGTTTGGTGACAGTTTGCTTAAAATCAACCCATTGCAGATAAGACGGACCACATGGTTTGTTGGTAAGACGGACCGGGGGTTACAAGGGGAAGGGTATGGGGGGACCCGAAAGACAACGAATGTGATGAGATAGATGTGTTGTTCTGCAAGAGGATTTGTCCCTCGTACAATTTTCAAGAAACCACTGAAAAAGGAAGATTCAGTTTGAAGGCAGCGGTGACAAAACTACCAAAGCCCAACCCTCTGGAGGAACGGCGAGCCAGGCATCACTTCATACATTTGGTGTTGACTTTCCTGGCTTCAGCGTGTTGAAAAGAGCCACTGTTGACATTACCGTGCTTACTTGATGCATTTCTACGAAGAAAGGTGATGAAGAGAACAATTGTTCGTCTTGCCCATTCTGGTGGTCCATCTTGCCACCCCCTCCAGATAAGACGGACCTTTTGACCTTCCTACCAAAATCTGCTTTATCTCAAAAACCGTACGGAGAAAATTTTTCAAAAAATTAGCAAGGAAGCGGGGGTGAAGAAGCTATTAGACGGAGTAAAGTTCATTGCTATGTTCCAGAAACAGAAAAGGCAGCAATTGAACCGTACATGCCGAGGAAGTTAACCAATCCTCATATTTCTAAGAGATGGCGTGCGAAGATTATGATTCATTAGTTGCATAGTTGGACGAGTTAGATCTTCAGATTGAGCCCCCCTCTTACATACGATACTTGAATCTCTAAGCTGGTTCCGAGAAAGTGACTATGAATACCATTTGGTCGCCTGACAATGACGACGAGCTAAAAATTAAGCGCATGTATATAACTCTCTGTGATTGTCGTCGTGTGTCATTTGCCGACTCCGGGTCCATATAAATCATCTATCGGATAACGACAAGAGACTGATTTACCATGCGCATTCTTAAGCTGAAGTAAAGTAAGAAAAGGCAAAAGCCGGTTTGGATAACTGCGAAGTGTGGAAGGGCTGATGCCAGGTGTACTATTTCGGGGACTGAGAAACAGGACGCTCTGCGACCAGGGATGGGCGAATCCGATCATGAAAGGGTTCGAATCCGAATCCAGGGCTAGGTACGAATCCGATTCCGAATCCAACATTTCATGCGGAGGATTTGAATCCGACGTTAACAAAAATCAAATAACGTAGGCTGCAGTCAGAGGTGCTAAAAAGCACTGATATCTAAGGTAATTAGATGGTTGGCAGTGGAGACCAAAAAAGTTGGATTGCCTAAGCCCACTGTGTAAACATTGAGAAAACGGAAACTGCATGGAAGGATGTAGACTAGAAATTTGAGCCCGAACCCAGCCTGACAAGCGGAAGATTCGAATCCGGCCAAAAGGACGAATCCTGGATTCGAATCCGGATTCTCCCATCTCTGTCTGCGACACGCCTTGGTGCCAACTAAGTAGAAGCAGTCCCGAGCAGAGCAAAGTAACACTAGGGAGTAGCGCCAAGACTTGAAAAAGGTGACACACACTCGAATAGCAGCGACACCAGCACCACTAGTGATAGAAAACGTCCCTGCTGAAAATCATTCAGTCGTGCACCAGCACTGGCTCCAATTATTCTATACTCCGAACACATCAACAAAAAGATACAATCTTCCTGTTTCTTTGTTGTTTGCAGGCCGCATCTTAGATGTACTAAAAACTTTCGGTCCCTAACGTAATGGGCGGCGCTACGAGTCAGGCCCGTTTCAGATGCATGGAAAGCATAGGTCTCTGATTTGTGCTATTTTGCTCTGCGCATGGTCTCGAGTCGCAGCCCATGCATGGCGCTTGTCTGTCTGTATATCCACAGTTTAGTTAACCCCCTGTCCCCAACTTTCTAAATATCGAAGGTGTGTATAAGAGGTGAAGTGAAAGACAGAAATGCCGTCTATGAAACATCCTAATATGGAAGGTGTTTTTGGGATCCCAAAACGTAAGTGGAGGGATACCTATGACAGTTTCTTCCGTCTTTCCGTCCGTCCGTCCGTCCGTCCATCCGTCCGTCTGTCCGTCTGTCTGTAAGCACGATAACTCTCGAAGGCAGTGAGATATGTTGATGAAACTTGGTGTGGGGATTCTTTGGGTCAAGAGTAAGGTCGAGTTCGTAGATGGGCCCTGTAGCTTTACATTTAGGGGTGGAGGAGGGGTTTTAAACTAAGGGCAAGTCGATTATGGGGTAAGAAGACACGCTGAACACGAATATGAAAACCATTTTCTCGCCGGACAAGTAGTTCGTCCGGAATCCGGCCAAAACCGGAAAGTTTGTTAAAAGTAGAAGTCTTATTTGAAGTTGACTAGATGTTCGATATTGGGGTAAGAAGGCATGCTGAACACGAATATGAAAGTTATTTTTCGCCAGACAAGTAGTTCGCCTGGAATCCGGCCGAAACCGGAAAGTTTGTTAAAAGTAAAAGTTTTATTTGAAGTTGATTAGATGTTCGATCTAGGGGTAAGAAGAGATGCTGAATCCGTATATGACAATAATTTTTTTGCCGGACAAGTAGTTCGTCCGGAATCCGGCCAAAACCGGAAAGTTTGTTAAAAGTAGAAGTTTTATTTGAAGGTTAAATAGATGTTCGTTTCAGTGGTAATAAGACATGCTGAATATTTATATGAAAAGCATTTTCTACTCGGACAGGTGTTTAGGTCGGAATCCGGCTGAAACTGGAAAATTTTTGAAAGCAAAAGTTGTGTTTGTAGTTGATTAGATGTCCGATTTGGGGGCAAGAACCTGATGCTGAATTCGTATATGACAATTTTTTTTGCCGGATATATAGTTCATCTGGAATCCGGCTGAAACCGCGGGAACTTTTGGATGGTATCTAAATAAATGCTTCGTTTCTAGTCGTGAATATTGTAGCCAAATAGCCTTTCTGGTTTTATCGGATGCACTTCCAGACCTTAACACTGGATATCGCGAAGACGAAACCTATTTGTCTCGATCAAATATTCGATTTTTGGGATCCCATCTGAACCTTTGGTCTTGTTTCCAGTGAGGGTCATTTTTCTCGAAAGTTGTTAGCGGTTTCGTATCCGAAATTGTGTCGTTGTCGAGTTTCAGTTAAATCGGAGCAATCGCTATGGGGATACATAGTTTTCTTTCTGAGACCTGCTCTCCCTGGTCTAAAGGTGAAAGGTTTTTGAGTTTTCCTGTAAAATTTTAAAAATTACGCTTGCAACCTTATGGAAAACACCGTCGATCATAGAAATACAGTAGGCGCAGTAGGCTAGTATCCAACTAGGTTAACCGCGGTTCGGCACTTCTTCCAGCCATGCGCAGAAAATCTGTGGGAGTCTCGGTAAATTCGGGCGTAGCTTAGTGCGAGTCCAATCGCTGTCGTCGCATCAGATGGATTGCGTGGCCTTCTGCTGTATTCTCCATATTCCCGTTCAAAGCCGCCATGCGGTTCTGTTCCTGTTAGTTCCCCATGATCATTACCACCACCAATGTTTGACTAAAAGTCGGCTGGGATATGTTTAATTATATTCCTTGAGGTAAAAAAAGGTAGGAATTTGCTGTGATGATAACGAGGCGAAAGGACAAACAGAGACTGTGGTTACTGAGGCTTCGGCAAGTCTGTTCTGTCCTGTTTTTATCACGAAGCAGGAACAGTAGCAGTACATGATTGGAGAAGGCTTTCTATGAGTCATGTTTCTCAACTCACCAGCCTTCTTTCGAGGCTGTACCTTCTGTATTTGATGTACAGGAGAGGTATCCAACCTCGGATTCCACAACCTCAAAATCGGCCCCAGAAATGTTAAAAAATGTTGGAAGGACATTTTTGTGCAGTCCTAACTGGGTCATGACTGTCAGTAATGAAATCTAATGACTTAGGATCTAGTGAAGACTGTGGAGAAACTTTCTGAACATTTTAGAGGCCAATTTTGAGGTCATTTAATTCGAGGTTGGCTTGTCAACGCCTCCTTTACAGTGCTACTTGTGTTGGCATACTCTCTGCCTGGAGTGTATTTGACGCGGCAAAAGGTTTTTGTCGCAGTCGAGAAATAAAATCTGACCTATCACAAGAAATCAGAAGAACAAATCTTGTTATATGTCAAGCCAATGTGGTTTACGAAATTCGACCTAGGAGGATAGGGCCTGGTCACAGGATTGTTGATAAATTTTCTTTTAACATTTTGAGGCCAATTTTGAGGTTATGTGATTCGAGGTCGGTAAAGCCGGTACAGTGCCACCTGGGTTGGCGTACTCTCTGCCTGGAGTGTGTTGGACGCGGCAAATAGTAAAATACATAGATCAGAGGTTAAAACATGCAAAAATCTATTACTTTTGTGGGTTTCGGGGGGGGGTTGAACCCCCTAACCCCCCCCCCCTGAATACGGCCTTGCCTAGGGGGATAGAACCTGGTTACAGGACTGTAGATAAATTTTCTTCTAACATTTTGAGGCTAGTTTCGAGGTTATGTAAGTAGAGGTTGGCGACGCTTCCTGTACAGTGCCACCTGGGTTGGTGAACTCTATGTCCAGAGTGTGTGGGGCGTAGCAAGTAGTTTTGTCGCATACTGTAAAAAAAAAATCTTGCAGTATTTGCTACTGGGATTAATATTGTGTCTACTGAAATAAGATTATTTCTAATTCGGACCAATGTTATCCCAGTAGAGATAAGATTAATCCCAGTAGCAAATACTGCAGATAACTTTAATCCTTACTCGGAGAAACTTTTTAACAGTGCAGTCAAGAAACAAAATCTAATGACATAAGAGGCCACGACCTGGCTTAGGACTTAAGAAAAAAATTATTTTAATATTATAGGCCAGTTTCGAGATCATGTAATTCGAGGTTGGCAACACCTCGTGAACAGTGCCACCTGTGTTGGTGTACTCCCTGCCTGGAGTGTGATGGACGCGGCAAATAGTTTTTGTCACAGATATTTATGGTGTGTGTATTGCCATATAAGCTCGGGATGACTACAGGTCACATTCTGGGCAACGGAACGTGGTCATTCGGTATCAACTATAATGAAAAGAGATGTTATTCAGCTGTCGTACCTTCGGATTTGTATCTTGGCTGAATGTAACCTATATCTTGGCGAGTTTGTAGATCTTTGATACTGCGCATCAGAGCGTGCTTGACATCTTCATCAAAGAAACTGTTGTGGTCTTTTATTCTTGTAGTATTTCGATAAATAGCCATCCGTTCTATTCAAGCTTCTGGATTAGAAGTGCACCAACGCTGCTGACTTTATAGTCACGAAGTGCTCTACGGTTAGAAGTATAGCAGCCGTATTTCTTACAGAATACTTTTGGTAATGTTGGTTCTGGGGGGTGTATTGAAAAATCCTAACCGGCAAACCCGCTGCCGAAAATCGTAAAAGCAGAAGTCTCAATAATAGTGATCTTTCCACGATAAAGTATTTCAACAATATCGTCTTTTTGAAAATACCGATACTTACACTGCGAAATTAGTGATTTTCTTGTTTGCACTTGTTAGTCCTTGACCTTGTCCGGACTTCCCGCCCTCCGAAGCGGAGATTCGACGCAGACTATTTGCGAAGTGTGCGCGCCGTGGTTAAAGCACAACTCTTACTAGAAATAATCTTTTCACGATGAAGTGGCTCGGAAACGTGTTTTTCGAAAATACCTGCATGCGAAATTAGCGGTTTTCTTGTTAGTGCTTGTCGACTCTTATCAGCCTCCGACCCGCTCTCCGACGCGGCGGCTGGAGGCAAACTATTTTAAAAAATTAAACCCAAGCAAAACAGAAGAATTCCTAAAGGAAAGTTAGACTTGATGGCCTACCATGTCTTCCAAAAATGAAAACCAACACTTTGAAGCTTCTCATTTCTTTATGTGTAAAAGAGTTGTCGCCGGACCTTTAAGCTTCCGGCGAAGTTTGCGTTGTGTGACTGGCAAATTCGGCTCGGCCAAATAAGCGCTAGGAAGTTGCAGGTACAAAACGAAACAATGACGAAAAGATGGGATTTCAAAAGCTTCTTGATTTCATTTATCCGGGTCCATCTTGGAAGAAGATTTTTTAGACCCGATTAGTCCCTTTTCTTTTTTTATGTTTATTTAAAAGCTCAGTGTATTTTTTTTTCATTTTCTCTGTACTGCGCTATTTCCCTCGTCTTAAGTGCGTAAATAAAAATTTCATCATTATCATATAATCATTTTATAATACAAAAGGCAGAATAAGCAAGATCGAGGGGTCCTTTAAGTATCGGGAAATCAAAACAAAAGAAAATGAGCTTTTCCACACAAATTAGAAGCTTCTCATGCCCTTGTTTTTCAAAGAACTGTCGGCGGGCCTTGCAACTGCCCGCAAAGTTTACGCGGCTTGACAAGCAAACTCGGCTTGGCCGAAAAAGTGTCCTAGGTGCAAAACGAAGCAGTTGTGAGTGGCGGTGACTACTGGAGCTTGTAATTCCATGGGGAAGCTATGACACTATAAGGCTTAAGAAGTAACGAAAACCTTTAACCAATAAACTCATGGCATTATGTTGATTTGAGTGCTAATTGCTTGGGTACCTGGTCAATAGGCTACGTCGGCTCAGCATGCAATTATCACACTAAAGTGAGCGATCTTATAAGCTTCTGCAACAACTACCGTTAAAGTGAAATGCGCGATGCGAAAACCATAAACAAAGCAAACTTTCGCATGCATACCGTTAAGGTTCGCGTAGCGCAAGTAGTGCGATGCGTGGCTGGGGCAAATCTTCCGACGCTTCCCGTGCTTTTCCCTAGATTTCTTTAAGTACCCGTTTGAACCTGTGTGGACTTTTGGCTTGTCTTACGGGGAAGCGCCACTATCCCTCGCCCTATATCAAACGGTCGGCAGCACCAAGGCTCGAACCAGCGACACTTCGCTTGGGAGTTCGACACGCAATTGAGAAAACCACGACAGGACCGAATCCGTGACGAACAGAATCGCTCGGCGGTGACGACCAGAATCGCACCACGCTCGGTCAGAACAGCGTCTGACGTGAAGTCTTGATTCCCTAATGTTATGAAACGTAGGACTCCCGACCGCATCATTAATTGGAGGAATAATGGGGTCATCTTCGTCATCTTAGTGTACACTCCCCATTTGCCTACTATCCCACTGATGGATCCAATGAGATGGGATAGGATCATGGTTCCCGTCAACTGTAGTAAAATCGATAACACCAGTTAAAGCGCAAATCCTACTAGAAATGGCCCGATACAATGGTTCAGAAATGTCGTTTTCAAAGATACCAATACTTGGCCCGTGATATTGGCGATTCTCTCGTTTTCACTTATCGATCCTGCCCAAACTTCCCGCTCTCCGAAGCGGTGGCTAGACGCAAAATATTTGAAAACTGCACGACGTGGCTAAAAGTGGGAAAAGCCAAGCAAAACAAAAAGAGCTAGTCCGAAACATAAGATAGGCCTTTTAACCCACTAAGTCTTCCTACACGAAAGACAACAAGTTGAAGCTTCTCATGCTTTTGAACAATCTGTCGGCGGGCAAGTTTTCGATGCTTGACTTACAAACTCGGCCCGGTTGAAAAAGCGCTAAAAAGGAGTACAAAACGCAACAATGGCGAACGGTTCTGAAGTCTTTACATATATGGAAGGAGTCTTAAAACATATTTTAAATATACAAACTTCCGAAGTCTTTAAATATATAAGGCAGAAGAAGTACGAGGGGTCCTTTATAACTGCCGGGCAGATTTATTCACTTTGAGCGTTGATAAAACACCCCATCCTAAAGAGACCTCTAGATACATCGGTGTTCCTTCCTCGTACGGCAGTACTGTCTATGGGCGTTTCCAGACAGGGATAGCGGGGCGTCTTCAGATTATAGCTCTTCTCAGCTACGGTCGTGACTGAAAACTGATACTGGATTGATCCAATTGAGCGACTATTGCAGAATCAAAGCTCGCGAGCCACGACGCTAAGATTAAAACGGAGGCTTGCTTAGACCCAGCTGTGACTGAATAATCCTTCTTATTGACCAAATGGGTCGGGCGGCTTTATTCAGTAGTCTGATTCCTTTTTGCAGAACAGGAGCCTGCTTCGCTCTGGTCCATTTTAGACAAAAACGTTCTTTTTGGCGGCCAGCGGGATCTGAGCCGCCTTTGCCGACTCACGGTGCAAAATCGGTTTGCTCACCACCATGTCATTTAGAATATAAATTGACTCTGGTCATTCCTTTGCTACCTGCTGATTAAATTAACTCTTTTCCTGCACCGGTCGATGTGAAGGCGGGTAGTCGAGAGTACATTGGTCTAATTACCCTAGTGAACACTGGTTTAAATTACAGTTTAATCCCGTGATTAATCTGAAGGGGTGTCGAATTCCATTCTGCTTTGTTGACACAAATCGGAACTATCCTGCGATTGGCTGGAAAAATAAGTAATTATCTAACAGGCGCTTAGCTTAAAGTTTAACTGAAAAGGCAGCTTATTTTTACATCTGCTATTTTGATACATTGAAATAGTTTGACTCATTTAAGGGATTTTGTTGGTTTTTATGGCACTTGCCTTCCGGCCAAGTGCCATATACCGATCAATTTTCCGTCGGTCGGTCGGTCTGTCGGTCAGTCCGGTGTTTGCGAGTTACGGTACTTCCAGCCGTGCTAGGACGATGAGACTTGGCAGGCGTATTAGGGACCCGACCAAACTAACTTGGAAATAGTCACTTGCCCGATCCAACCATCGTGGGGGGAGGGAGGGGAGCCGGAATCCGGAATTTAGTGGCATGCATAACTTTCGAACGGTGGTCAGATCCTCATGAAACTTGATATTTGGAAAGACGTCGTGCTTCAGATGTCCCATATCAAGTCCGGACCGAATCCGATGTATGTGGGAGGGAGTCGGAGGGGGGAACCGGAAATCATGTTAAACGCTTAGAGTGGAGCGATCGGGATGAAACTTGGTGGAAGGAACAAGCACAACCCCTAGGTACATCATTGACAGAACCGGGCCGGATTCGTGCACTGTGGGGGGAGTTGGAGGAGGTTTCCAGAATTCCGGTGATACGGAGTTAAGTTACTTCCAGGTGGGTTAGGACAATGAAACTCGGCAGGTAAATCAGGGACGCGACCATATTAACCTGGGAATAGTCAGCTTCCCGGTCCGACCATCGTGGGGGGAGTGGAGGGAGGGGGAATCCGGAATCTTGAGGTATGTATAACTTCCGAACGGGTGATCGGATCATAATGAAACTTGATATGTAGAAAGACAACATGTCTCGGATGACCCATTTCAAGTCCGGACCGGATCCGATGAAGCTGGGAGGGGGTCGGAGGGGGGTCCGGAAACCTTGTGACATGCTTGGAGTGGAGCGATCGGAATGAAACTTGGTGGGAAGAACAAGCACAAGCCCTATGTAGATCAGTGACAGAACCGGACCGGATTCGGGCATTGTGGGGGAGTTAGAAGGGGGGTCCGGAATTCCGGTGATCGCAAGTTAAGGTACTTCCAGACATCCAGACATGCTAGGACGATGAAACTTGGCTTGAAAATTAAAGACTTTACATGATTGGCTTAGAAATAGTTAGTTCCCAGATCCGACCATCCCTGAAAGTACTAATGCTAACCGCAAAGTACAAAAAATACAAACAATATACATTTTAGTGATCCCTACACTGTCAGAAGTTTCATAACAGATAGCGCATAACACTTTCAAGAATAACACCTTTTCAATTAGAAATAAAGTGTATGACCAATTAAGTTTACACTTTTTCGTGCTTTTTCGTTCGTGCCTAGATCTCCAACAACACCTTCAATTGGTAAAAATACTAACGGGAACGAAATAAACATAAACAGATAACGTCCCAAAGTGTTATCTGTTGAAACCGGGCATCCCAAAGTGTTATCTGTTGAAACCGGGCATCCTTCTGTTGTCGTTATGTAACTTATGACAGTGTAGTATTTTTACCGATTGAAGGTGTTGTTGGAGATCTAGGCACGAAATAGTATAAACTTAACTGGTCATAACACTTTATTTCTAAGTGAAAAGGTGTTATTCTTGAAAGTGTTATGCGCGATCTGTTATGAAACTTCTGACAGTGTATGAGCCCATGATCATTTTTTCCTCAAGGGTCTTGCTTACAACTAAATTCCTTAAAGTAGAAACAATACTTTTGAGCAAAATATACATTTTCTTCTCCTGATGATCATCTTTTTTGCTTCAAGAGTTTTGATTACAGATGATTTTCTATAGCGCCCTTAAAAAGCGCACAGCCAAATGCATTGCCAAACGATACAGTCTCGTGATTTCCAAAGACCCATGATCATTCTTATCTCATGGGTTTTGCTTACAAATGATCACAACAAACCCACGAATTGACGAATTCCTAGTTTCATCCTCTTGCCCAGCCTTGCAAGTGCCATATGAGCTTCCAGCTTTTGTTTATTAACTTCGGCTCTAGTAATAACATTCAGGGTGTGCGCTGCTTGCATCACAACGCAAAATTCATCCAGACGCGGATAATTTGTATTTCAGCGAAGGCCTGCATTTTAATTATGGCGTGTGCGAAGCTCGGAAAGTTTCACATGCAGAAAGGGAGAAGATGATGTCTTGCAAGGTATCGGACATTTTTATTTTAGTTTTCGACAACACATTTGTAGTCGGCAAATA
This sequence comes from Branchinecta lindahli, assembly GCA_023053555.1. Lineage (NCBI taxonomy): Eukaryota > Metazoa > Arthropoda > Branchiopoda > Anostraca > Branchinectidae > Branchinecta > Branchinecta lindahli. The sequence continues at coordinate 23,402,731 of JAKZAO010000012.1, forward strand.
TTTCAAGCGTAGAGGGTCAAGCACATAGAGGTACCAGAAATCCGAAAGAACAAGTTAATTTGATGAAATCGACTATTTGTGGATAGCGGATAAACGAAGTAACGCATTTACATGATTTCAGGCCAATTTAAGTGAATAAGTGATGTGTAACTAGACTGTCAGATCTCAGCCATATCCGGTTAGAGGGGCTTAAAATGCCAGGGCTTTTTGTAAAAAAAAAAAAAAAACTCAACCCTGTAAATCATAATACCAGCAACCTCTTCCTCCCACGTAAGCGCCATAAACACTCATAAAATCGCATATACATTTACTTCCTTGAGGTTGTTTCTCGCAAATGGCTAACCCCTTTTGCCCACCACCACGCCGGGATTCGTAATTTCCGTCCATGAAAATAATGAGTAGTCATAGTCAAAGACTGTATGTAATGTTGGCACGTATTCACTGAGCTTATTGGACACTCTCTTTCTTCCTGAAACTGAGGGGATTTTAAGCAGTGATAAAATGAACTGACTCCTTAAAAGAAAATATATAGAATGTGACAGGTCACTGTAGGCTAAATTTGCCGTTTTTAGTGGAGTGTTCCTTGGAACAATCCACTATTGCGAGCGCCCTTGGAACAATCCACTATTGCGAGCGCTGTAGCAGCTTTCGGCTTTCGGTTTCCGGTTTTCGGTTTTCACCGTATTTTGTGGAGCTCATAACTCGTGAACCAGTGGAAGTATCAAGTTCAAACTTAGTACGCTGGTGGGGACTGGGGTCTAGTTGTGCCTTTTGGGGGTCCGACACCCCACACCCACCCGGTTCAGGGGCAAATGGGCCCAGATTGCCCAGTGAATAATGTTCATAACTTGATCAGAGTTTGACATAAAACGATGAAATTCCTCGTACATGTAGACCCTAGGGCTGGGACATTACTTTTAAAGTTGCACCTCCCCCACCCATCACGTTCATGGGCAAATGGGCCCAGGTTGCCCAGGAGTAAAGTTCGTTACCCGTGACAGGAATCAACAGGTATCAAGTTGAAACTTGGTAGGTTTGTGAGTAATGGGGTCTCTTTTTCATTTTTGCGGGTCCCAAACCCCACCCCCACTTGGTTCAGGGGCAATTGGGCCCAGATTGCCCATTTTTTAATGATTTCAACTTGACAATAACTGGAGATAGGGTGATGAAATTCCTTTGTGCTTTTGGATCATAGGGTTGGGGATCTATATGTGGAGTTGAACCACCCCCTGGCCCCTACCCTCCTCGTTCATGGGCAAGTGGGCCCAATTTGCTCATGAGTCAAGTTTTTGGCCCGTGACTGGAATCAAACTCTATAGTCGAGGATATTTAGGTTTAGATATGCAACTGATGCCCCCCCCCACCCTCCCGTTCATGAGTAACTGGGCCCAGATTTTTCATGAGTTACGTTCGTCTATGACAGGTCTCAAGTTCAACTCTTGTATATTTGGCGAGATATATCTATGAATGAGGATTTTGGTGTATAGCAGAAAGAAATAAGACGACGCGACGTATCTTTAATGAACAGCTGGAAAATTTACGGTGTTGTCATTATGATCGATGACATGCCGTTCTTAATGAATTGTGACAAAGGGGGTATTAGGCTGCTACGATTTGGTTATTGCACTTGTTTTATTACCTTGCTAATGGAAAAGAGGTTTAAAGGGTCGGACTGGCTGGCAGACCATTCAGTGTTCCGATTCTCTGATCTAGTGTTAGAACTCATGCTGCTCTTGCAAGATCTTCAACATTTCTTTGGATTTATACTTGCGGTTTGTTTACATTTAAAGCTTTTAAAGTGGGATGATTACAAATTAGGTTATTTCAATACTTGTTTGGTTATTGGGGATGTGAAATGTCTTGGTTTTAACGCTGTTTGAATATAAAATATGATAAACATTTTACTTTTACACTCCACGTCTGAGCGCTTGCGCACTTGTTAGCCTATATCTCGGAAATGCCCCAACGGCGGAATTGAGCCCTACGATATTGGTTTTCAGCAAGAATGACTACTTCAGGAGCACTTCTCAAAAATTTTGTAGCTCCCGTCATGGGTACTAAGAGAAATAAGCGAGATACAGAATCTGGCGCACTGATGACCATACCTACTATAGACTGCGCGTAATAAAAATCATTCATTCATTTATATGGGGACGTTTTGCCTTGGAGACTTTCCGATGAAAAATTTCCGAGAATTAGTCGTATGGAGTAGTACGAAAAAGTAGCATGCAGTAGTAATTGTTGCTACTATATGCTACTACTAGCAAACTGGATGCTATATCACTTGATGACTATAGATCCTTGCCGATGCAAAATCTCCGGCCTCTCCGGGTACTTAGCAGAAGAAAGGCAGAAGTGGTATATCACAGCTGCTCCCAAAGATCGCCATGATTGTTTGAGACAGGATGTGAGTTGTTGAGTCTGAGCCGTCACGGAGACGTTTACTTCTTCTTCCCGAGGATCACTGGCGTGTTTTGGACTTAGTCATATAGAGTATTGGATACTACTACATAAGATTAACCCAGTCGGAGGCATGTTTATCAAAGTATTCCGTACTACTACATATCACTAATCAAACTATTCCATACTACTACATACCATTCCATGCAACTTTTTTCGTACAACTACCATACTACTACACAGTCAAAGAATTTTTCATTTCGATCGGGGACATTTTGCAGAGTCCCATTAGTGTCAATCCCTCGATGAAGACTGGTTTGAAATAAAGTTAAGTCCAGTGAGTAATCTTAATAGGGAGTTCAGATCTCAAAGCTACATTGTTGGCTCAAATTGGAGCTCTCTGACGATTGGCGAGACTAATCAGCGATTTTATCTGATAGCTGTTCAGTTTAAGCTCATGGAATCTGGCTTCGAGATAATATTTTTTTTTTCGAGTTCGGGTTTTGCAACGGGGGAAGTAGATTTGAAGCAACACACGGTCGCTGTGATATTGGCTTACTGACGAAAACGTCCCCTGGCAAAACGTCCCTGTGACAAAACATTGCCGTGACAAAATGTCCCCGTGACAAAACGTCCTCACGACAAAACATCCCCATGACAAGACGTCCCCACGGCAAAACGTCCCTGTTGCCTTGGCACTTGCCTTCCGGCCAAATGCCATATACCGATCACTTTTCCGTCGGTCGGTCGGTCGGTCGGTCTGTCCGGTGTTTGCGAGTTAGGGTACTTCCAGATGTGCTAGGACGATGAAACTTGGCAGGCATATTAGGGACCCGACCAAACTAACTTGGAAATAGTCACTTGCCCGATCCGACCATCGTGTGGGGAGGGAGGGGAGCCGGAATCCGGAATTTAGTGGCATGCATAACTTTCAAACGGGTGATCGAATCTTAATGGAACTTGATATTTGGAAAGACGTCAGGTCTCAGATCTCTCAATTCAAGTCCGGATCGAATCCGATGAATGGGGGGAGGCGGAGGGGGGAACCGGAAATCATGTGACACGCTTAGAGTGGAGCGATCGGGATGAAACTTGGTGGGAGGAACAAGAACGAGCCCTAGGTACATCATTGACAGAACCGGACCGGATTCGTGCACTGTGAGGGGAGTTGGAGGGGGATTCCGGAATTCCGGTGATACGGAGCTAAGTTACTTCCAGGTGGGCTACGACAATGAAACTTAGCAGGCAAATCAGAGACCCCGACTAGATTAATTTGGAAATAGTCAACTTCCCGATCCGACCATCACGTCCAAGCATGTCACAACCTTGTGACATGCTTGGAATGGAGCGATCGGAATGAACCTTGGTGGGAAGAACAAGCACAAGCCCTATTTAGATCAGTGACAGAACCGGACAAGATTCGGGCACGGTGGAGGAGTTAGAGAGGGGGGTCCGGAATTCCGGTGATCTCAAGTTAAGGTACTTCCAGACGTGCTAGGAAGATGAAACTTCGCTTGAAAATTAGAGACTTGACACGATTGTCTTAAAAATAGTCAGTAATCTGATCAGACCATCGTGGGGGGGACTGAAGGGAGGGAGAATCCTGAATCTTGAGGTATGTCTACCTTTTGAGCGGGGTGATCGGATCTTAATGAAATTTGATATTTGGAAAGACCTCATGTCTCAAATGTCCTATTTAAAGTCCAGATGTAATCCGATGGATGTTGGGGGGAGGTGGATCCGAGGGGAGAACCCGAAATCTTGTGACACGCTTAGACTGGAGCAATTGGGATGAAATTTGGTTGGAAGAACAAGCACAAGCCCTAGATACAGCAGTGATAGAACCGGTCTGGGTTCAGGCACTGTGGGGGGAGTTGGAGGGGGGGGGTCCGGAATTCCGGTGATCGTGAATCAAGGTACTTCCAGATGTGCTAGGACGATGAAACTTGGCTTGGAAATTAGACACTTGACAAGATTGGCTTAGAAATTGTCAGTTCCCATATCCGACCATCCCATATAAGTACTAATCCTAACCGCAACGGAAAAAAAAATACTTTTAAGCAAAATATACATTTTCGTGATCCCTATGAGCCCATGATCATTTTTGCATCAAGGGTTTTGCTTACAACTGATTCCCTTAAAATACAAACAATACTTTTGAGTAAAATGTACATTTTCGTGCTCCAGATGAGTTCATCATCATTTTTGCTTCAAGGGTTTTGATTAAAAATGATCACAATAAACCCACAAATTGACGAATTCCTACCTACCCATCATCTGAACCAGCCTTGCAAGTGCCATATGAGCTTCCAGCTCTTGTCAAGTTCGCCTCGATCTTCAGGTGCATTATCGAGGTAAAACAACTTCAGAGTGTGCATTACAGATGTGGGAACATTTCTTATAAGCAGGAGAGATCGGACATAGGACCGGTTGGTTCATAAATGTATTGTTTTCAGTCACAATATGTAGTGTAATATGCCTTGCAATTGACTCGTAACTGTCGTTTCGCCACGGGGACGTTTTGTCGTGGGGACGTTTTGTCATGGAAACGTTTTGTCACGGGGACGTTTCGAATGGGGACGTCAACCCGATGCAACAATCGTGCCGTAGCCTTCTCAAGATGGGGTCTCAGAAGGGCGGTGTAGAGCTTCTTAATGATACAGTGTAAGTGATAGAAAATACGAACCGGATCAAATGTCTGACTGACAAAACTCGGCTCAGTCGAAAAAGCGCAATCGTACAAAACGAAACACTGACCAAAGGCGGGGATTTCGGAATGCCGTAATTCCATAACGGAAATGGGGATAATATTAAAGGCAGAATAAGCAAGACGGGTCCTTTAAATTTCTAGCTTGTGAAAAATGCAAACAGTCAGGAAACGGAAACATTTATGAAAATAGTCGTACGTCCATTAAGCAGGATAGCAGCTGCAGAGGTTTCGGTCTCACAGAGACGGCCAAGAAATGCAAATAAATGTGGCATTGTCTCCATTCCCGTCATCGAAAAAATATCGGTCGTAACTTACTTTTGACTCCTAAGTTGCCCGCTTAGCAGGCATGTAGATTGAATTAAGCGGTTGCAAAAAATTGAGAACAGTATTAATGTCCTGGCGGCTTTCACCGTGTTAAAGACGCCATGCAGGGACAATTATAGAAAGTGCAAAATTAAAGGCTGGACCAACACCGTATGGCGAAATTCCTTGTGGGAAAAAACGCGAAGGACGGTTCCGAGCATGAAATTCTCACACTAAGATCGTGACTGTTGATTAGTGCCCTCCCCCTAACTTTAAAGTTGTATATACACTGACGTTTCTTAAACCGGAACAAAGAGCATAGCAAAATAACACTGGGGAGTAGCGCCATAAGACCTATGCTTTCCATGCTTTGAAAAAGGGCCATACTCGCAGTGCCGTCCACTACACTTGCGGCAGAGCAAAATAACACTGGGAGTAGCGTCAAGACGTATGCTTTCCTTGCTTCGCAAATGGGTCATACTCATAGCGTCGCCCACTATGCTTGCGGCATTTAAAGCGTGACAAACTTGCCGGTTCAGAAGTTTCTAGTAAAGCTAAGATGCGGTCTGCAGACATCTGCAGACAACAAGGGAGGTTGTGTCGTTTTGTGCCTGTGTTCAGAATATGAAGTTGTTGGAATCAGCGCTGGTGGACGACCGATTGAGCTTCAGTAGGGACGTTCACTACCGCTAGTGGTGATAGTCTCGCTGCTATTCGAGTGTGTGTCACTGTTTTCAAGTCTTTGCGTTACTCCCTACTGTTATTTTGCTCTGGCTTGCGGCATTGAAAGCGAGACAAACTTCCGAGTTTAGAAATTTCTAGTAAAGCAAAGGTGAGGTCTGCACACACCAAGGAAACAATTGAGGCTGAATCATTTATCCAGTCCAGAATATGAAGTTATGGGAGCCAGCGCTGGTGAACGACTGAATGAGTTTTCAGTAGGGAAGTTCTCTATCGCTAGTGGTGCTAGTATCGCTGCTATTCGAGTGTGTGCCAATTTTGTCAGGTCGTGGCGCTACTCTCTAGTGTTATTTTGCTCTGACAAAGATAAAAGACGCCACACAGGGACAATTACAGAAAGTGCATAATTAACGACTGGACCAACACCGTATGGCGAAATTCCTCGTGGGAAATCCGGGAATTCAGCATGGAAATCTGGAAATTCTTCAAGGAATATCCGGCCATGTGTAACAAGAATCCAGACTGCTTGTAAATTGCTTTAAAGGAACCCTCTTGCTTATTCTGCTTTTTATAATATATCTAGCTCCCATACAGAATTATAAGATTCTAAAATCCCCACCTTTCTCCATTGTTTCGTTTTGTGCCTACGAAATTTTAGCGCTTTTTGGTCCTGCCGAGTTTTGCCCGTCACACAACGAAACGTTTGCCGGAATCATCAACGTCTGCTGACAACTCTTTCACACATAAGGATCTGAGAAGCTTTTGTTTATTACTTCTTTTATTTGCTTAGTTTTCACACTTTCTAACCACGGCACGATCAGTTTTCAAATGTTTTGCGCCCAGCCGCCGCGTCGGAGAGCAGGAAGGCTGGACATAGTCGACAGGCGTTAACAAGAAAATCGCTAATTTCAAATGGAAAGTAATGGTATTTTCGAAAATGTTTTTTCCTGATCCATTTCATAGGGAAAAGATTATTTCTAGTAAGAGTTGTGCTTTAAGGAAGTCATAGAGGAGGAACCCCAGTTCTCCTTTGATAACTTTCATTGTCTTGAGATCAGCCGAAATACCAGATGAAACTATTTTCGAAAATTGCTGACTCATTTTGTTAATTGTGATGATAAAATCGTTCTGGATAGAATGGTGCTTGTGGGCGGTCGTATGAAAAGGTTTCCGTGCTTCAGATAAAGAAAAAAAATCTTTTGTTTTAAGTTTCGTTTGTTGGATTCGAATGTTGCAAGGGATGACAGTTGTGACGTCCTTTCTCTAACAATATAAGCAAAGACTCTTACAATGACACGGGGGAAATTGTGTAACGTCTGAAGTGTGGAGGAACTTGGTTAAGCTGCCCATATCTTGCAACGGAATAAAAACAAAAAAGAAAGAAGAAAGTGAAAACTCTGTCTAGCAACGATCTTTTCACGATGAAATGGCTCAGAAAAATCGTCAGAAACAGACAGAAAGAAGAATCTTAACAAGAAAATCAGACAGACAGAAAGAAGAGAAAGTAAAGAATTGTAGATAAATAATTAGCATTATCTGTTTCATTCAAGAGTTTGTTTTAAAGTTTAACTTAACTACCATTTATTTGAATACACTGAATTGTCTGGTTTGTGTTAAGGGATTTAATTTATTTTTCACTATATGGTCTAGTATGACATTCAAATATCTAGGGCCACAAAGAGGTACCACAAATCCGTCAGGGAAAATCCACTATACGAAAATCGATAATTCGTGAATAGCGGAGCAACAAGTAACGCGTTTTCATCGGGTCTTTAATAAATAATGATATAATATAATTGCAATAATAAGGCTTTCGCCTCTATAAATTTCTCGGGACACTCTACACACTAAACTGAATTTCAGCCATGTGGTAGTCGACACCTCCTTTCAATTGGTTGATATTTTCGGTATTCACAACACTTTCTGGGAGATTGTTCCAATGTTCTACTATTCGGTTTCTAAAGCTCTATTTTGCAATGTCTTTTCGGAATTTCTTGCCACTCAGTTTCAAGTTGTGTACTCTGAGACCGTTGTCATTGAAAGTGAAGACATCATCAGGCCTTATGTTATCATAATAACTATGGCAAATTTTAAAAGTTTCAATCAAATCACCTCGTAGAAATCTGTAAGATAGACTGGGTAATCGTAAGTTTTGAAGCCGGTTTTCATAAGGCAGATGGCGAATGGCTGGCACAGTTTTTGTAGCTCTTCTTTGAACTTGGTCAATGGCTGCAATATCCTTGATGTAGAAGGGCCTTGTTGTTGTGTGGCCATATTCAATTAGTGGGCGAGCTAGTGCCTTAAAAATTGTCCTTAAATGTAAATGTCCTTCTCATAAGATTCACAATTCTTGTAGTTTCCTTGATGACAGTTTCGTAATGCGTTGAAAACTTCAGATCTGCTTCCATAACTACCCCGAGGTCACGCTCAGAGGTGGTTCTTGAGATCGTCCTTCCGTCCAAGATGTACCGATGGTCAAGGATGGTGGGGCCAAGACGAAGGTGGTGACAATTATCGGTATTGATCTCCATGGCCCATTTAGTCATCCACTGGCAGATCTTATCAAGGTCCTTTTGAAGAGACTCGGCATCGTTCAATCCCATTATGCCTCTGTACAGCTTAGTGTCGTCAGCGTATAGCATAACCGGAGAGCTGATACCTTCGGTTAAGTCATTTATGTAAATGTTAAAGAGAAGGGGACCGAGAACACTTCCTTGTGGTACACCGCTAAGAACATTCACCTCCGTGGTGCTAAGCTGGCCATCCACTCGTACTCGCTGTGTTCTGGAGGTTAGGAAATCCTCTATCCAAGCTAAATTTTGTCCCATCACACCCAAGCGTTTCAGTTTCAAAAGTAGCCTTTTGAATAATGTCCTATCTCAGCCCTTTTCGGTTAAAATTTAAGGCTTTTATCTTGTTCTGCCTGAGAATTTGCCATATTTTCAAGAAGAAGTTGTGTGTCCAGCAAGCTAGAATATGTACTCTGACCCTCTTAATAATTTATGGGTGACTGGGATGGACCGATTTGTTGTCAAAAAGGTCTATGCAGTTTATAGGGCGATTCTGGCGGTCAGGAAAGCTCCGCGAGCTTATGCGCCGGCTGTGCTTGCGACCTCGGCTAAAAGTCGCTTCGATTTCCAAAGATGTTCTCGCGCTCCGCTAGTTTTAGCCAGCACTTGGAAAGCGAATCCACTCCGCGAGTGGAAAGTGATTTCGGCAAGCGAATCCACTCCGCGAGTGGAAAGTGATTTCGGCAAGTCAAGATGTAAAGGTGCAACTGAGGCGCAACGACTTTTTGCTTGTTCGTGCGCTCGGCGGATTCTCGCTTTGCTTTTCGGAAAGCGAATCCAAGAGATCGCCCTTAATTGCGATTTCCCGTTAACATTGTAATCCACAGGACGAGCAACCGTTTCTGTCTTGTCTGTCTAATAGTTTTCTCCACCAGTGTGTAACTAACCAACCAGAGTTAGAGATGATCAGAATCCGTCCTTATTAGACTTGGCTGTTGTTAATGACCCAGAGAAGATTGAGAACCTGGAACTCGATCCTCCCATAGGAAAAAGTGACCAACTAAGCATCTATACAACTGTACAAACCAATTCCCTTAGCAGTAACTTTCGAAAATAAAAGTTCATCAGTTATAACAGTATACGTGAGGAGCTGCAAGACGTAGATTGGAGCTTCATAGACACCAGAGCCACACTTGAAACAAAATGGGAACGTTTCAAACGATTACTTCTTAATTCCGAAAAAAAACAACACAGAAATAAGTTTGTAAAAAACCCAAAAACATTATGTCAGAAAGAATGCGTAACCTTATTAACAGGAAGAAAAAAGCTTGGAAAAAGTTAAAAATTAATGACTCAGGTGAAAATAAACAAAGGTTTAAAGGAGCATCCAGTCAAGTAAGAAAGGCTTTAAGGCAAATCATGGAAAAGTATGAGGAACAGATCGCTGAGGAGAGCAAAGAGTCTCCAAAGTAATTTGGAAGTATGTCTCCCAAGTAAAACCTGGAAGATGTTCCATTCCCAACCTACTTGACATATGAGGTGTTGAAATATCAGACCCTATCCTGATGGCAAATGAATTTAACAGACAGTTTACAAGTGTGTATACAGCTGAACCAAGTGGAGAACTTCCTTCCCCTCCCACTTACAACATCCCCACAAAAAAGCAAAAAATAACGGTGTCAACGGCAGACATGAGAAAGTGACTGACACAGATTGATTCTTCAAAATCGATAGGCCCTGATGGAATCCACCCCCGTCTCCTCAAGGAAATGGCTGACATAGCAGAACCCCTTTCAGAATATTCCAGATCTCATTAGAACTTTCACCATCACGATGGTGATCCCAATCCGTAAAAAAGAAGGACGAAGCAAGGCAGAAAATTACAGGCCCATAAGTCTTACCAGTGTGGTAGCCAAGTTGATTGAGGGGGTCGTGAATAGTGCCATTATGAAACACCTTGAGTCAAGTAAAGCCAGCATGGGTTTACCCCCAACAGGTCAGTCGACACAAATTTCTACCACAAATATCATGATGTAACTGTTCATGACATGTTGGACAAAAACATACATGTTGATGTGATCCTACTTGATCAGGAAAAGACCTTCGACAAAATTGCCCACAGGTGGCTTATGTTCAAACTCAAAGGAGGAGTCCCTAACGGCTGAACTCAGCGAGTCTGCATTTGGGGTAGTAATGGATATCGAGCATTAACAGATGAAACTGCAGTCACCAGTGGTGTCCTGCAAAGAACAATCCTTGGCCCGACCCTTTACAATATTTATGTCAATGACATGTGTAAGCCTCTGAAACACAAAAACACCCTGTATGCAGATGACACTAAGCTCTTCGGACCAACCGACCATAGGAGTATCCAAGCCGACCTAAACCTACTCACTTCCTGGGCAGACACTTGGTTAGCTAAGTTCCAAGCAGAGAAGGCCAAAGTCATTCGCATTGGACATAACAATCCCCACATCCAATGCACCATGGACACCCCCCAGGGAAGGCAAGTAATAGAAAGCAGCAACTGCGAAAAGGACCTTGGTGTGCTTATCGATGCCGAGCTCAAGTTCCACAAGCACACGCAACACGTTGTCAGTAATGTCAATAGAGCACTTGGAATCATCAAGCGAACTGTAAGCAGTTTGATTGTACACCGCACTCGTCAGACCGAAGCTGGAACTGGAAGTTGGAGTCTCACTAGCATACCCGCAATACGAGATGGACAAACGCCTTATCGAAGGTGTACAGCGACGCGCCACGAAAATGGTCATAGGAATGCAAAGCACCCCATACCCAGAAATACTCAAAGCCCTTAACATCCCCACAGTGACCTACATAAGAAATCGTTGTGATATGATTGCTGTGCAAACAAAAATAAGCAACAACATCCCACCCAACATTTTCGTGTCAAACACAGGAAGAACCACCAGGGGCCACTCTAAATAGCTGACGAAGAGGCCTGTACTCAAGCGGCACGCATAGACCTTCTTCACAAGTAGGTTAATCAACCTGTGGAACGCACTAGAACACTCCATGATTACCTGCCAAACAACAAATAGTATCAAACAGCAGTTGGACAAGGAGTGGTCAGGCAAACCGTGGAGATTCAACTGGAAACCTGAACAAGACAGCACCCATGAAGGCGGATATTGGGAAAAATCATACTCGCCTGCAGGCTGCAATTGCAAATTTGCAGGTAACTCGTCTTGTCTCTGGTTACCTCCTCTCCATTTAGACAACACTAGTAAATGCTCTATTTGTAATACTTTCTCCCCTATGTTACGGCATGCCAGTTCACTCTTTTTATTTACGGATCGATTACATAATTCCATTCCATCTTTATTAATACTACATGTAGACACGACAATTGCTGGGGAGGTCCCAGGAGGGAAAAATCAGTTCACTACGGAACATAGGTTTTAGGAACCTACCACTAAACATAAGAAACACACCTAGTAACTACTTCTTCTATCTATTTAAACTATAATTATCTTAATTTCTATTCAACTAAACCTTTTTATGTCATGCCTGGCATCAACAGTTCGCCAGAACATCAAAATAGGACGGCTACAAGCGGTCCTACGAGTGCAGTCTTTGAAAACTTCGTCATCGCCATCTGCCGGTCTCAAAGTAAGTGCTACTCCGTAGGTAACTGCAAGAGATGGTGTTGGCGATTGCGTAACGTTGATTGGGCTCCAGTGTCGTGGTATGAATCAGTTCGTCCAAAATTTCTGCCTCATGCCGTTTCATTTATCCATTCTACGCAATGTAATTTCAAACTCAAACTACGTAGCTCAAACCAATGACAGTGAATGAATTTTATTACCCGTTAAGTGTAAGACACAAAATACGGAGTATTAAAGAAAAAACAAAACGATAAACAACGAAAAAGAACAAAACAAACAAACTAACAAAACAACACGAACAAACTAACCAGCATCAATAAGAACAAGACCAAAGGTTTCGATGGGATCCCAAAAATTTAATATTTGATCCAGACAACTAGGTCTTGTCGCCAGGCTAATCATCTGAGAAAACCGAGTTCAGATATACCTGTATAAGCCATATCTATTTTGACGATACTGATCGAAACTTCCTGCTTTACTTCTGCCAAATTTCCGGTTTCGGCCGAATTCCAAGCGAACTACTTGTCCAGCAAAAAAAGAGAGCTCAGAAACGAATTCAGCGTATCTCCTTATCCCTATAAAGAACATCTAATCAACTTCAAATAAAACTTTCAGTTATAAAAAAAATCCGGTTTCAACCGGATTCCGGACGAACTATATTTCTGGGTAAAAATGAATGTCATGCACAGATTCAGCGTCTCTTTTTACCCTTAAATCTGCCATCTAATCAACTTCAAATAGTTCCGGAAACATGAGTTCAATAAAACGCTAGTTAAAGATGCTACATAAACTTTCTGTTTACCTTTCCAAAGCAATCGCGACGCCGAAACTCAAGTATGTTTGCCTTTTTCTGCAGTGTTGCTGTTGGGGTTCAAGAAATAAACCGCAGAGAAGCCGAAAGTCCATCCCTACGAGGATTACGCCCGCAAATAGAGAAGATAGAATAATGTTATATAACTGGTAATTTTTTTCATGACCATAGTTACTGCTTTTACTCTTTATTTTCTTGTTTAAAAGAAAATTGGATTAGTTAGCTTGTTTTTTACGGAATTTTCTTTTCCCTCTCCCCGGTTCCAAGAGGACTAGTTTCTGTTAGCTTCACCGTCAGCACTTGGATCAGACATTAAAAAATAGATCCACAGGTTAGCAGTGGAAAACCTGTCATTGCGTCCCGGGTAATTGAGATTTTACATATGTCTCAGCAGCAAAGAGTGAAAGTCACCCATTACCCTATGGAACCGACTTTTTACTATGTCTACACAAGTGTTGAGCCTGAGGAAATAGGAGACTGTTACTCCACTTGGAGCGCTGAATTGTAATAAGGCCAAACTGAAACCTGGCGTGTCTCTTTGGATTTTCTTGTTGTCTTCTTGTCTTTTTCGTGTGTTGGAAGAATCAGAAAGGCTGTAGGGATGGTAAGCACTGTAGCATTTTTATATTTCTGCTTTAAGATTGTTGGTCGTTAGGAGTTAAGGGCGATTCTGGCGGTCTGGAAAGTCCCGCTGGCTTATCTGCCGTGTGTTCTCGCGGCTAAGGCTAAAACTCGCTTCGCTTTTGGGCTGTTCTGGCGCTCCACTATTTTTGGAAAGTGACGGGGAAAGTGAATCCACTCGGCACGTGCAAATCGGATTCGGCAAGCAAGCGAGAAGTTGTAAAGGCGCAAAGTCTTTCCGTTAGATCGAGGTTGATATCAGAAAATAACATCGAGACGGTCATTGAAAATAACCTGTCCGAGCCGAAGGCGAGGTAGGTTACAAAAATATATATTGAGCGCTGCGTGGTTGATACTTTTTAAGTTCCGTCGAGGTTGTTATTCGGATATCAACCGATTATCGACTTCTTAATACTTCTAAATCATATACCTGTTTCGAGACCAATTGGGAAGTTGAAGAAGAAATTTAGCAAAGTTTCTTAACTCTTTCTTATCCGTGGCGTCCAGAAGATCCCAAAATGGAGTCACAAGCAGTAAATGAGGCAAAGCCACAGCGTTTTTCAGTGCTTTAATTCAGTATTTTTGAAGTCAGAAATATCACAAACTACTCAGGAATGTCGCCTATATTTCAGTCATTTACCTACCTTCTCCCAGTGACAAGAAGGCATCGAACCCATGACCCCCCGGAGAAATCCTTACCGCTCTCGCGCTATGTCGGAGGCGTCATTCTAGCATCTCCAAGACAATGATGTCCCAAATAAGAGAAGTTGGAACATCTGGTCTTTCGGCCCAGACTGGTTCTTAATCAACATATCCCGCATCCAGTTGATTTTCTGGCGTGTTCCAGCAGCCAACATGGGGTGGCGGACTATAATTCTCCTTCTAGGAGTTGTGTGCTGGTGTAGTTGTGAAATTTTGACACCCCCGTATTTTAATTTGGCAACTAGTAGAAGGATTACGGCCACCTCTACTTGTGGTGAAGGAGTAGCGGGACCTGAGTTGTACTGTAAGCTAACCGGTGGAAATGCAAATAATTTGGAAGTGAATATCAACTTGATTCAAGGACAGGTAAATAAGTTTTTGAACATCTCTTTCTTGTTCTAAATATTCCGGTTTTCCTTTTCGTCTCCGAAACTATGGGTGTAAGATTTTCATCGAGAACTTTGCGAGTGCGAGGTTACACGCGACCAGTCCGACTCACTCGAGAGAATCCAATATAAATTGCTACTTGTTGTATCAACCTTGTTGTATCACCAATCTTAGTACATTAGCGAGTCGTGGTGAAAAATTAGGCCAAGACCTCCAAGACTAGTTGCGAACCCAAATCCAAAACTGCAACTTGTCCAATGCACCCACGTAAGATACAGCAATAGTTTTGTTCCGACATTTGTTAAACTGTTTAACTCTTCCTCCACCATCAAGAGCCCACATGATTATATATAGTATAGTGTGTATTTATATGTTGACGTTAGAATCAATTAGTCGGCACACGCCGTGTGTAAGATTCTTAATGAATAAACGATTTATATTATATTTATATAAGATGTTTGTAAGAAAATGGATTTGAGAATACCTTCCACTAGTGAATCTAAACCACAACCTCCAACATAGGCCAACTGTTACACAAGAAAGGCTTAGGCTACTCTCAAGTAAAATTGTGTCTAGCTTCTTTTGCATACTTCATCATAAACACTATATCA
Organism: Branchinecta lindahli; assembly: GCA_023053555.1. Taxonomy (NCBI): domain Eukaryota; kingdom Metazoa; phylum Arthropoda; class Branchiopoda; order Anostraca; family Branchinectidae; genus Branchinecta; species Branchinecta lindahli. The sequence continues at coordinate 23,418,096 of JAKZAO010000012.1, forward strand.
ATATGAACAAGACCAAAGGTTCCGATGGGATCCCAAAACTTCGATATCTGATCCAGACAATTAGGTTTTGTCTTCGTCAGATCCGGTCTTCGCCAGACTCCATGAACATTTATACTCTTAATATTTAGGAACAGATTAAGGCCGAACAGCTAATCATTAAGAAAACCAAGATTCAGCTTGTGTGTTTACCCCTACAAGTCGATTGAAACGATCCTGGCTTACTTCTGCGAATTTTCCGGTTTCTGGCAGAATTCCAGAACTACTCGTCCGACGAAAAACTAAAGCTGAAAACGAATTCAGCGTATCTAGTTATCCCTATTTCCAACATCTATTCAACTTCAAATAAAAATTTATCTTATCACAAATTTTCCGGTTTCAACCGGATTCCGAACGAATTATATGTCAGGCAAAAAAATTATTGTCATAAACGGATTCAGCATCTCGTCTTAACCCTAAATCGGACATCTAATCAACTTCAAATAAAACTTTAACTTTTAACAAACTTTCCGGTTTTGGCCGGATTCCGGGTGAACTACTTGTCTGGCGAAAAAACGGTTTTGATATTCGTGTTCAGCATGCCTTCTTACCCCTATATCGAACGTCTAATCAACTTTAAATAAGACTTCCACTTTTAACAAACTTTCCGGTTTTGGCCGGATTCCGGGCGAACTACTTGTCCGACAAGAAAATGGTTTTCATATTCGTGTTCAGCATGCCTTCTTACCCCTAAATCAAACATCTAATCAACTTCAAACAAAACTTTTACTTTTAACAAACTTTCCAGTTTTGGCCGGATTCCGGACGAACTACTTGTCCGGTGAGAAAATGGTTTTCATATTCGTGTTCAGCGTGTCTTCTTACCCCATAATCGACTATCACATTAGCTGTTTAAAAATATTTTGCTTGCCCCTTAATTTGAACCCCCTCCCCCACCCCTAAATGTACGGCTACAGGGCCCATCTACGAACTCGACCTTACTCTTGACCCAAAGAATGCTCACACCAAGTTTCATCAAAATATCTCATTCCCTTCGAGAGTTATCGTGCTCACAGACAGACAGACGGACGGACGGACGGACAGACGGACAACTTTTGCGATGTCATAGGTATCCCTCCACTTACGTTTTGGGATCCCAAAAATAATTAAATTAAGTTAAGAACAAGACCAAAGGTTTCGATGGGATTCCAAAGAGGAATAATTGTCGATCTTTTACAGATAATTGGGTCTTGCAGATGATCGACCTTTGCCGAACCCCGTAATGATCGATCTTTCACCGTGCCTGTTACACAAACCCTTTTCAACCAATTTTTTCGTTATCTGAATTTTGTTTTGCATCTTCCACATTTCCGGGTAAAAGGACGAATTCCGGTCGAACGACTTGTCCTGCAATAAAATGAAGTTCATATCGATGCTCCGATCGGCTACAAAAAAAACTTTTACTTCTATCAAATTTCCGTTTTTTGCCAGATTCGAGTCAGTCTCCTTGACCGGCGGCAAAATAAGGTTCAGATATGGATTCAGAATGTATTCTTTCCTCTATATAGACGCTCTAATCGACCAACGTCGAACCTCTATTCGACGTCAAATAAAAATTTACTCTTCCGGAAAAATTTCCGGTTTTGCCGGATTCCACTGTCAGAAGTTTCATAACAGATCGCGCATAACACTTTCAAGAATAACACCTTTTCACTTAGAAATAAAGTGCTATGACCAATTAAGTTTACAATATTTCGTGCCTAGATCTCCAACAACACCTTCAATTGGTAAACATACTACACTGTCAGAAGTTACATAACGACAACAGAAGGATGCCCGGTTTCAACAGATAACACTTTGGGATGTTATCTGTTATGTCTATTTAGTTCCCGTTAGTATTTTTACGAACTGAAGGTGTTGTTGGAGATCTAGGCAAGAAATAGTGTAAACTTAATCGGTCATAACCCTTTATTTCTAAGTGAAAAGGTGTTATTCTTGAAAGTGTTATGCGCGATCTGTTATGAAACTTCTGACAGTGAACCGAATGTACAAGTGCATGTGTACATCGTCAAAAATTCGAAACAAAATAAAGATAAAACTCGCGATGTACAAGTTTGGGATTAGTTTAGAAGTTCATTTGTAAATCTTAGCGAAGGAAGGAAAGAACTTGGTCCGCCACAAGTCCGGGCTGAATCCGGATCCGGACATAGAGCTCCAGGGTCCCTAGGCAGTTTACAACGTCGTGGCCCCCTTTTCGGTAAATTAGCAGAAAAAATGTTTATGGCAGTTTACAACGTCGTGGCCCCCTTTTCGGTAAATTAGCAGAAAAAATGTTTATTTTTTATTAACGCACTTTGACTTTCAGAAAATAGACACGTGGACTTGGAAATGAAATAGACATGTAACAACCACAATTTTGCACACATTTTAGTTTCTAAATTTACCACTGGCTTACGGTTTCCGAAGTTGGGTGGGGCCCTTCTGGTTATCCTACCCGATGAAAATTTTTCGAGAATTAGTCGTATGGAGTTGTACAAAAAAGTAGCATGCAGTAGCAACTGTTGCCACTGCGTGCTACTACTATAGCAAACTGGATGCTGCTACAGCAAGATTGGATGCTATCGGATAATATTCCATAATTTTTTGTACAACTACACAGTCAAAGAATTTTTCATCGGGTAGGCGCAAGTTGAAGCCTTGAGACTTTCTTTAAAGGACCCGTCGTGCCTGTTATGCCAATTCATTCTACTTCCGTAATTGCATTCATTAATCCTTAAGCCCGGAGAATCAAATTCCACATATTAGCCTACATTCTAAGCGATACCTAACTAATCTTTGCTCTTGCCGCGATCCACTATTTACCATGCAAATTATGTTCCCGAGGAATGTTCTCGTGTTATGCTATTGGTGCTTAAAACCGGTTATCTGAATTTTGCCGAGTTTGTGCTAAAAGTCGATGGACCTGGGAAAAGGCTTAAAACAGCCAAAGCCGTGGATAAATAGTGTTAAAAGAAGAGCCTAGTTTTATAGTTTTCAAATAGTTTTGAATATTGGAACGTAAACAGTAAGTAGTGCGAGGTGAGCTTTAATGCCAGCCTATGGGGCCACGTATGGTGGTGACTGGTGGATATGTGCTACACCAGAAGCAATATTTGAGCTAAGGACGAATCATTTTGTCCTTTGATATATTTGAACTGTGTTGATTAATGTTTGGTACATTTCCAGCTTTGCGATTACTGTGATCCCAATGACCCGACGAAGAGCCATCCTCCTGAGAATGCAATCAATGGAAGAGAAACGTGGTGGCAAAGTCCACCTATGTCTCGCTCCCTAAAATATAGTGAGGTCAACCTTACGATTGACCTCGGACAGGTGAGTCAGCACTTCTGCAGTGACATTAGCGGCGTTCGTTTTCGTCTTTCGGTTCTCCGCTCCAACCACAGTTTTACTATAAGCGTTTTCTTCATAACACCGTTCGCGAACGGCGTTGAACTGCCGATAAGGCGTTCTCTTTGTTCTGTTCAACTGCCGTTTCGTTCGTCGTTCCTGAAACGACGAATTCAGGCGGAAAGTCGGTTTCAACATCTCGGTTCGGTGATTAGGTCTGAATTTTCAAAATTCGCCAAGTAAACAAATTGAACTTAAATTGAACTTGTAAACCAAGTTTTAAAACAGTGTGCTTGTTATGCTAAAATCCACTTTTGTACTTTGCTGTGGCTGCTGTTGCAAATATTCGGTTAGATCGACTTTTAAAGTTTAACCGAAAAGGACTGGGATAGGACAATCTAGTTACCCATCACTTATTCACTTAAATTGGCTTGAAGATCCGCTGAAATTGCATTACTTGGTTGTTCCGCTATTCAGGAATAATCGATTTTCAAATAGTGGAATTTCCGTGTGATTTGTGGTACCTCTAACTTGTTGTATGCCTTACAAGAAAGATTTATGACTTTTTTTTTGTTCAGGCACTAAGCAATCTTCACAATATCGCCACTGCCCACTAAAAAGCCTTGTTGTGTTTAGAAAAAAATTTCCCACGTCATAGTAGAATTTTCGCTGTAGGGACAGCCGCAGATATTCTGAACGTCATAATTGGAGCAGATAGTGGAAAACGAAAAAATCGCTTTGCAGAATCCAAATAATTCAGTGTATTCAACTAAATGACACAAAAATAAGTTGGCTTTTCAGTTAAACTTTAACGTTTTCGTGTCTACTTCTTTCGTGAAACGACGTTTATACAACGTGCCAAAGAAAACTCTAATTATGAAAAAATTAAAACGACGTTTTCGTACAGACGACGACGAACGACGAAAACGAAAGCGGCTTCTATGCACTCCACCCAACCAAAATGGTCCAGAGTCAGTATTGGCATTACTGAGCATTAGGAATTAAGCCAGGCGTTGACACGAAGGTGCCAGCCACAACCAACAAGATCCAGGGCTTGTCTAAAACTGAGAATGGGCAACCCCTCGGAAAATTCTCGAAAGTTTAAGATACACAAGAAATATGTAACACACAAATTAAAGCTTAACTGAAAAGCAAACTTATTTTTGTATCATTTAACTGAATACACTGCATTTTTGTTAAGGGATTTTTTTAATTGTCACTATTTGCTCTAGTATGACGTTCAGAATATCTACGGCCGTCCTCACATCGCAAAATTATACTATGACGCGTAAAATTTGAATCTCAATACAAACGCGGCTTTTCAGTGGCCAGTGATCATCTTGCGGAAGGTAGCTCACTGCGTGAACACTTATTTTTCGTAAATCGTGTTCGTCAAGCATACAACACAGGTACAAGCGCACAAAGTACCACAAATCCGACACGGAAATTCCACTATATGAAATTCGATTGTTCATGAATAGCGGAGCAACGAAGTAACGCATTTTCATCGGGTCTTCAAGCCTCTTTAAAGGACCCCTCTTGCTTATTCTGCTTTTTATAATATATCTAGCTCTCATACAGAATTATAAGCTTCTAAAATCCCCACCTTCTCCATTGTTTCGTTTTGTGCCTACGAAATTTTAGCGCTTTTTTGGCCTTGCCGAGTTTTGCCCGTCACACAACGAAACGTTTGCCGGGATCATCAACGTCTGCTGACAACTCTTTCACGCATAATAATCTGAGAAGCTTTTGTTTATTACTTCTTTTATTTGCTTAATTTTCACACTTTTGAACCACGGCGCGTTCAGTTTTCAAATGTTTTGCGCCCAGCGTCCGCGTCGGAGACCAGGAAGGGTGGATATAGTCGACAGGCGCTAACAAGAAAATCGCTCATTTCAGATGGAAAGTAATGGTATTTTCGATTATGTTTTTTTCTGATCCATTTCATAGGGAGAATATTATTTCTAGTAAGAGTTGTGCTTTAAGTGAATAAGTGATGGGTAACTAGATTGGCCTATCTCAGCCCTTTTCTGTTGAACTAAGCCATGTACAGTGTACAAAGAATGTGAACCTTGATGCGAATATGACCCTTTGCGTTTTTTTTCAGTACTCTTTAGGTTGAGTAGCCTAGTGCTTTGGGCAGTTCAGAAGTTCCATGTTTTAGTCTTTTCTGGTATTGGGCTCGCACGGGGATTCCTGTGTCGCCTAGGCCTTCCAGGAACAATTCGAATCGTGCCGGTTCCTTGTCGTCGTCTCTTGTCCCTGTGTCTCGTTTCACCGTCGTCTACCCAATCTTGCAAGTGCCGTATGAGCTTCTAGCTCTTGGATTTGGAAAGTGAATCCACTCCGTAGGTGAAAAGTGGATTCGTTGAGAATTTGCAAAGGCGCAATGACTTTCCGTTTGTTCTTGCGGTCGTCGGATTTTCGCTTTGCACTTTGGAAAGCTAATCCGTGAGAACGCAGAATCTAAACCGTTTCTATGGGATTCTATTGCGAAAAAAAAAATCAGTTATAAATTCTAAACTAAGATTCAAGATAATTCAGTCTATTCAAACAGAAGATACAAAAATAAGCTGTCGTTTCACAGAAACTTTAAGAGTGAAGATATTGTGAAAAGGACTGTCTTGCTCACGTTTTCAGCAACTTGGTCGAGACGAGAAATTCTCTTCCGTTTTAAAACCGTATTTGCCAAATTTTGTGGCACGCCGGAAACGATGGAGGGCGGAACCAGAATTATCTCTAAACGGAGGCCTGAAAGATATGGTGTTCATTCAGAAAAGTTACGATGAAGGTCTATACGATAGTCGGAAGTAGAATTGGCAACATGATGGTGTTGTGGGAACGTCAGCTAAGCACTGCCAGAAGTTTGATAACATTTCACACAAATATGCCCAATTTCAAAAGACACACTTTGGGACACAATTTAGTGGCATTCATAACTTTCGAACGGGTGATCAGATCTTCATGAAACTTGATATTTAGAAAGACGTCATGCTTCAGATGTCCCATATCAAGTCCGGACCGAATCCGATGAATGTGGGGGGGGTCGGGGGGGAACCGGAAATCATGTTAAACGGTTAGAGTGGAGCGATCGGGATGAAACTTGGTGGGAGGAACAAGCACAACCCCTAGGTACATCATTGACAGAACCGGACCGGATTCGTGCACTGTGGGGGGAGTTGGAAGGAGGTTCCGGAATTCCGGTCATACGGAGTTAAGATACTTCTAGGTGGGCTAGGACAATGAAACTTGGCAGGCAAATCAGGGATGCAACCAGATTAACCTGGATAGTCAGCTTCCCGATCCGACCATCGTGGGGGGGAGTCGAAGGAGGGGGAATCCGGAATCTTGAGGTATGTAGAACTTCCGAACGGGGGATCGGATCATAATGAAACTTGATATGCAGAAAGACCACATGTCTCGGATGTCCCATTTCAAGTCCGGGCCGGATCCGATGAAGCTGGGGGGGTCGGAGGGGGGTCCGGAATACCGGTGATCGCAAATTAAGGTACTTCCAGACATGCTAGGACGATTAAACTTGGCTTGAAAATTAGAGACTTGACATGATTGGCTTAGAAATAGTTAGTTCCCAGATCGGACCATCCCTTAAAGTACTAATGCTAACCGCAAAGTACAAAAAATATTTTTAAGCAAAATATACAATTTCGTTATCCGTATGAGCCCATGATCATTTTTGCCTCAAGGGTTTTGCTTACAACTGAATTCCTTAAAGTACAAACAATACTTTTGAGTAAAATATACATTTTCGTGCTCCTGGTGATCATTTTTTTTGCTTCAAGAGTTTTGATTACAGATGATTTTCTAGCGCCCCTAAAGTGCGCACAGCCAAATGCATTGCCAAACGATACAGTCTCGTGATTTCCAAGGACCCGTGATCATTCTTATCTCAAGGGTTTTGCTTAAAAATGATCAAAACAAACCCACGAATTGACGAATTCCTGATTTCATCCTCTGACCCAGCCTTGCAAGTGCCATATGAGCTTCTAGCTCCTGTTTTTCTTGTTTTGATGCAAGTTGACGCGTATAGCCGGCGTAAAACTCATCATGAAAATAACGATTGAAAAATAAAGAATTGGTAAAAATCCAGCCTAGATGATTGGTAAAAAAGTTAAATAAAACAAAACGACAAAACTACGGCAAGCTAATAGTCGCAATAAATAACAGTAACCAAATCATCATCATCGGAACCCCTGGTAAAACTCATCATGAAAATAACGATTGAAAAATAAAGAATTGGTAAAAATCCAGCCTAGATGATTGGTAAAAAAGTTAAATAAAACAAAACGAAAAAACTACGGCAAGCTAATAGTCACAATAAATAACAGTAACCAAATCATCATCGTCGGAACCTCTGGCTTTGGCGAAGGGTTTTGGGCGTCGATCCGGGGTAGCATCATGAAAATACGATTGAAAAATAAAGAATTGGTAAAAATCCAGCCTAGATGATTTTTAGTTAAAGAAAAGAAAACGACAAAACTACGGCAAGCTAATAGTCACAATAAATAACAGTAACCAAATCATCATCGTCGGAACCTCTGGCTTTGGCGAAGGGTTTTAGGCGTCAATCCGGGGTAGCATCATGAAAATACGATTGAAAAATAAAGAATTGGCCAACCTAGATGATTGGTAAAAAAATTTAAATAAAAGAAAACGACAAAACTACGGCAAGCTAATAGTCACAATAAATAACAGTAACCAAATCATCATCATCGGAACCCCTGGCTTCGGCGAAGGGTTTTAGGCGTCGATCCGGGGTAGTTTTACAATTGCACTTAATCCACTCATCTGGAAAACGACGAATCGGAGATCAAACGTGCTTCAAAATGCTCGATCAGATTGATGTAGCTGTTTGATTTGAAATTTGTCCTAGAAAATTTATGATTTTATAGGCTTATGTAGAATTATATAGACTTCCGGGCTCATGAGCCAGTTCTGCAGCACTCAGATATCCACTATCTCCAGAATCTTGTTTGTTTCCAATGTCCACGGATTGAGGAACCGTTACGTAAACAGAGAACCCTAGATTCTGAAACTCAGCCAAGTATAAATGACAAGGGATATATACCAGCAAATTAAAATGGGACCAATTGCAAATTACGTCACCAGGGTCATGGATGATGACGTCTGGTAACCATGCGGGGTTTTTGACTGGATCTGTTGAATCCATATTTTCATGAGAGACTTTTGTATGTTTGCGGAGTGCAAGGGAACAGCAATAGATAGATAGATAGATAGATAGTTTATTGCTATAAGCAGCCCGAGGGCCATGGCAAAAATTTAACATACAAAAGAAAAAAGAAAAAACACAAACACTGACATATAATAATACTCGAACATAATTTCCGTTTGAATTGTTTTACTTATTCCAAAAATCTACTTCTATGTTCCACCGCTAGCCTCAAAAATCGCCCCATTTTCTTTATACCAGCAAAACACTCGTCCTTAAAAATTCGTTTTAACCACTCTTCGTCAAATACGCGTACATCATACTCTTCTTTTCTCCAGTCACTCAGCTCAATACAATCGCAAAGCATGTGAATCACACTCTCATCCACGCACCCACACATCGGACAGAAGTAAGGACCGAACTTCTGCTTACAATTACCAATATAACGTCTTCTACCCCCAATTGGTAGACAATCTGCCAACAGTTCAATAATTATCTTTAACTCATCCCGTCTAAGACCCGCTTTAAACATTATATTCTCACCCCATGTCTCCCTTACCGTAGCATAAAACCCCAAAGATTCCGATTGATCCTTCTGGGCGTGCCAAACCTGTATTTCCTGGCTCTTAAGTATTTCTTTCACTACCTTAGTCACTCCTTCCTCCCTTCCTAATCCATCATTCCACAATTCACCAACTCCGCAATCATCCAGTATCTTTTTTACTAGATATGGCCATGAAGTAGGAGACTCTTCTTTCAACAAGACAAGATCTCTGAACTCTCTAAATAAGCTCAGTATCGCAGTCGACTTGAGCCTTTATCGGAATACGGTTTTGAGGAACAGCTTTTCGCTGTGCTTCGCATCTTAAAATTTATCCTCTTATATTATTAAATTAAAACTATATTCGTAACCGTTTAGGTAAAGACGGAGTATGGTAAAAGATGAAAAAAGAGAGAAACAACACAACAACAACAACCAAAATAGTTAAAATTCACTAAACCGGAACATCATATTATTTTAAAGTGGAATTGTCAAACGCTGGAATTCCTTTCTCTCCATTTCACGGTAAAATATCGGAATGCGGTATAACCCAATATGCGGTATTTCCTCAAAATCGTGGTATAATACCGCATGGCGGTGCAAATGGCAACACTGAACGAACAGTAATATTTGAAACCGACTGTCAACCCACATAACCGAACAAGTTTGTTTTTAGGAGTTTCATGTCGCCTATATTTTCATCCGAATGGGAAATTCCCCACGTCCCGGTGCCTGGGTTTTGGAACGTTCGGTCGACGAAGGAAAGACATTTAAGCCATGGCAGTATTTCGCCGAAAGTGAGGGGTAAGTTGTGAACTGCAGCTTGCTTTTAAGCATTGTTCAAATAGGTGTGATACGCGTATAACCTACAGATTTGCCTTTTCCTCGTGGTGTGCAGTAGTTTGTCTAGTTCTCCTCTACGCAGAGCCAATCAGAGTGCGTTTTATTTGAAGTCCATAGTACAGCGGACTGTCCGTTTTCGCTTTATTCGCCAGCGGGCCGTACGCTGGGAAGGCGCGGGATGCCCGAAGTCGTTTTATTTGCCAGCGGGCCGCCCGCGGAGTGCCAGCGGACCCGCTAGTTTGTACGCTGGCTGAGGCAGGGAGTTGTTCAGCGTACCATCTGACGTAGTCCGCCAAGAATAAAACGGCTACTTACAGTTCGCCATCCGCTCCCGCTGTACTATGAACTTCAAATAAAACGCAACTCAGATCGCTTGGTTGGGCTCCGCAAGCGGGGCGAGGGAAGAGGAGCTTCCTCGCCAGGGGGAACACAGAAGTTCTACTTCGTTGGAAGTTGAGTCACGACTTTTCTTCGGAAGAACAAGTTTTCTCCTATTACGACTGTTTATTGTTCCATAAGTTAATTTAGTAGATTTTTTGCAATAAAACGGTTGTTAAATTGTACTTCGAGTAATATTAAAAAGTACTAGAAGTACTAAGATTGTATTGTTCAAATAGGTGTAATAAGGAGTGTTTCGGCGTGTACGGATTCATCTTTTCTGCTGTGCACGGTGTAGTAAGCTGTATGAGAATTTACCCTGGTTCTATTTTGTATTATGTAGAGCCAACGATATCGCTTGGTTGGGCTGTGACGGCGGGCACGAGGAAAAAAGCTTGGCCAGGTTGCCACGGCCGGAGCACACAAGTTCTACTATGTTGGAAGCTGAAGTAACAACTTTACTTCGAAAGAACGCGTTTTGTTCTGTTACGACTGTTTACTCTTAGTTCGACGAATACTGCTGTCAAGTGTTAATTTAGTTTTTTTTTTTAACATAATGGTCGTAAAGTTTGTGCACTTCAAGAAGAACTAAGAACACTTTTCTGGTCTTTGGAAGGTTGAAAATTGTATCATCTGGCAATACTGAACTACGCCATGAATAAGATTTTACTTTCAGTTTGAACAAGGGCGTGTAATAAGAAGTAAACGTCACGTACAGCACTACGTAGCATATTACACCTATTTGAACAACGCTGTAGATACATAGGTAAATAATTTATTACGAAACGAACTTTCAAAAGTTTAGACTCCCGATCGCGTCGTTTTTTTTTACACTGTAAGTAGCATTGTAAGGCAACCGTCAGGAAACGACCCGTCAAAACAGAACAATAAAAAGTAAAAACATTATATACATGGAATAGAGTTGTCATTTATCCAAGATCTCAACGACCGTTGACACAAAGCTTTGGTTCCTAGACTTGGTGTGCTATAACTCGAGGTAATCGGGGTTTTGGGTTGCAATATGGGACCACTTTTTTTCTAAAGGAACATCTGACTTTTGGCCGGAAAAAAACAATGACGTTTTGGCACCTACGAAACTAGGTCATTTTCGCCAACTATTAACAAGATATCTCGCTTTATCATCTTCATAATTATACACCTTAACGTTTAAGCTTCATTTTTGTATTTACTGGTGAAGAACTGGTTGCAGAGTTCTTGCTCGCTTTGTCGAAGGAACGAAAATATATGACAAATCGCAGAATTCTGCAACCAGTGGCAACACCGATTTATCCCATCTATCTAAGAGTCAGCCGCTAGATGGCATCTGCTTCGCCACAAATGAAAAAGATGGTGGTTGGATAAGGATTGTATTGTCCTAAACAGAATTGCCCGGTTCATAACAGTTGTCATTTTCACATTTCTACAGTAGGCTAGGGTTGCCATTTCACTAAACAAAAATTCCCTGTAAAGGTAGTAAATAAATACTACCAAAGAAGACACAAATTCTGATGGTTAACAAACCTCCATCTCGGTTGATATCGGTATAACAACCTCTACGGCCATTTAAAAATATCTGCGCTCGGCTGATATTTTTCATAACCTGCCTCGCCTTCAGCTCGGACAGATTGTTTTCAGTGGCCGTCTCGTTGTTGTTTTCCGATATCAACCTCGATGTCTGAAGTTAACCTTTGTATAAAGGTATTAAAAATTAAATGTGATTGAGAACGCAGGTTATTCCCGAACTTAGTACAAAGAGCAACACATCCGGCTTCGAAGGTTGGGAGGTGGGATTCCCTGAGGAGAAGAATGTAAGGCACTTCGTCCTGACAGCTGATAAGTTCCAGGACTCTCCTCTGTACGAAACCCTCCCCCGTTACCCTCAATGTAGAGCCTCGATGAAGAGGGAGCCAATGTAGGCGGCTCCCTCTTCGAATTTTGAGCCCAGCGTTAAGGGAGGATTGAAACCTGATCCTACTGCATTGTTTTCCTTCTCAATAACTAACGCAAAATCAGCTGTCGTGTGGGTATTGAGCTTCTGCCCGCGTTCGTATCACAGTTTTTCATTTTTCAGAGACTGCGCAAACTTGTTCGGCCCAGAGACTCTTGAACCGATCAACAGGGATGACTCGGCAGTCTGCGTCACCCAGTTTTCAAAAATTCTGCCTCTCGAGGATGGTGAGGTAAGTTGCACCTGACTTTTAAAGTGGCAACGTCTTTTTAGCTCGAGCCTGAAGAGTTGCCAAGAAGGGCCGAAATGTCGCTAGAATTAATCTCTGCTGGCGTCACCGTTTAACGCCGTCAAAGACTTTGCCTTTCGTTTTCATAGGTGTTGGGAGGAGGGGGATTTTCACTTTGCCTGTGAACCTCAATGGCAGAACATCGCAATAAGGACACAGAATCGACGTTAAAAATAATAAAAAATTTAATATAAGTAAAATAGAAACATGATCAACCAGTCCCCATCTTCACCCAGTTTTTTTCGTCGGTGATTCAAAATCACTCAACCACTCTACTGACAGATGATCGGGAAAATGGTAGTTCTAGCTTTATGACGGCGATATAACTACAGAGAAAGTGTTTTTCGTTCTGAGCAAGTTACACGCTAGCAAAGCACCCGATATTGACGGGTTTTCTAATGTCACGCAAAATCGACTGTTTCCAAGACAGTTCCCTGGACGACAGTGAACGAACTTCTGCTACAAACTAGGCTGCCAGGAACCCTTAACTTGGAAAGGGAAGGGTTGAAGTGGTAAACGTAAAAAGTGCAATGTATAAAAAAAAGTATAAATGGTACTTACCTTCAAATGAAAAAATACAAGTTCAGTTTTCTTTTGCTGAAATACCAAAAAGGTGGCCCCTACTCTGGGAACTGCTTAGGAGCCCTGGATCAGATGTACGGACCTGGCCGTGCATGCGAGTGTTTCAGATTCATTAGTTGCGTTGTTTGATTAACTTTTCATCTCAAGATCGTCGTGTCTCTCTTGAACAACCGCCCGTCGGCCAACGACTTTTTCAACTCGACAGTCTTACAAGAATGGACAAAAGCTACAAACATCCGTCTGCGCTTCCTCCGCGCCAAAACATTATTTGGTCAGCTGATGAATGCCAACCGAAACGACCCCACCCTCACCCGTCGGGTAAGTACTGCCTATCTGCTTGGCCTTTTGTTCCATTCCCTTTTGCTTTCACTCAACCTAATTGTCGGCTTTGTCGCTATAGGATTCAGGATTCAACAACTTTACTAAAAAAAATTCATGCCGGCTTGACGACCGGTTACAAACAAAGCACATAGTGATTGAAAAACGCAACCAGTACATATTTACTACCATATTATATAACTAATCAAACCTTCAGTAAAATAAACGAAAAATTAATTAATTTGTGTCTTCCAAACCCTCCACTTACCAACTACCCTCAAGGAGATGTTTCTTTAACCGATTTTTAAATTGCGGTACGGATTTTTCAGGATTCAGGATTCAACAACTTTACTAAAAAAAAATCATGCCGGTTTGACGACCGGTTACAAACAAAGCACATACGTGCTTGAAAAACGAAACCAGTACACATTTACTACCATATAATCATATCATATTTACTACCACTAATCAAACCTTCACTAAAATAAACGAAAAATTAATTAATTTGTCCTCTCTCGTCTTCCAAACCCTCCACTCACCAACTACCCTCCAGGAGGTGTTTCTTTAATAGATTTTTAAATTGCGGAACGCTTTCCGCTTCTCGAATTGAGTTTGGAAGAGTATTCCAGACCACCGGACCCGAATGCCTTACCACATGGCTAGAACGAACCGTACTTCTTGGCTCACTTACCAGGTTTCCAGCATGCCTCGTAGCATGTCCGTGCACAGGTAAAATTCAAGATGAAGTAAAGTTCAAATGAACTCCGCCTCTCCGCGGCCAATTTTTCATAGCCATATAGGCTTCCCCTACTGACTATTCTTCCGGATTAAAGACATCTGTTTTCGTCAAGACGGGTCTGGAAGGTGAAGCCAGGCCAAAAATGTCGGCAGGATTCCAGTAAAAAAAAAAATATTTTATCTGTAGCATCTTTTCTAATTTAACTTAGTTTTACATTATCGATATCTTATATTATCCAGTAAATGTAAGGTGTCATCGACTCAGTGCTTTGAGGGGTCCACTAAATATGCAAATGTTTGGAGTAGGAGAAAAGGGGAAAGCAAAAGATATTTGAAGGGGACATCTAGGAAGAAGGATAGTGACATTAGGTATCATCATTATCATGAAAATACTGAAGGTTGGCTTGACTGTGCCCAGGGCCCAGATATCTGGATGCACAGCTTAAGAAAAGTTTACTAAACAGAGCAAAATAAAACTAAGGAGTTGCGCCGAGACCTATGCTTTCCATGCTTTGCAATCGGGCCATATTCGTAGCGCCACCTGCTATGCTTGCGGCATTTAAAGCGAGACAAACTTGCTGATTTGGAAATGTCTAGTAAAGCAAAGGTGCGGTCTGCACATACCAAGAAAACAACGGAGGCTGTATAATTTTTTGTTATGTTCAGAATATGAAATTACCGGACTTAGCGCTGGTGAACGGCTGAGTGAGTTTCAGTATGGACGTTCTCTATCGCTAGTGGTAGTAGTATCGCTGCTATTAGAGTGTGTGTCAATTTTGTCAAGTCTTGGCGCTACTCCCTAGTGTTATTGTGCTCTGGTACCAAGTCCTGTATGTTCAGAGAAAAACAACACTAGGGAGTAGCGCCAACACTTGACAAAATTGACACAGACTCAATTAGCAGCGATACTAACACCACTAGCGATAGAGAACGTCTCTACTGAAACTCATTCACCTGTTCACCAGCTCTGTCTCTGATAACTTAATATTCTGGACATGGCAAAAAAAAAAATGATAAAGCCTCCATTGTTTCCTTGGTGTGTGCAGGCCGCACCTTTGCTTTACCAGAAATTTCTAAACCCACAAGTTTGCCTCGCTTTAAATGTCGCAAGCGTAGTGGGCGGCGCTAGGAATCCCGTTTGCAAAGTATGGAAAGCATAGGTCTTGGCGCTACTCCCTAGTGTTATTTTGCTCTGTGTATTTTGCTCGGTGGTCGTCTAGTTTAATGGAAGAAGGTGGAAGAATATAGGAACCATTTTGAGAAGCAGCTTAAATTTTTGCCTTCTGGTTTAGATAATAAGGCTGGTGAAGTACATGTTTTCAGCTGAATTAGCGCTGTGTTGACTCGTCTTCAGCAACGAGGCCGTCTAGAAATTTTTTCGCATTTTATTTCATTTTATTTCTTATGTATTTTCAGTTCTTCTATTCCATTCGTGACATCAGTATTGGCGGCCGTTGTGTGTGCAACGGTCATGCTAGTACCTGTGACGTCACTGATCCACGTGATGCATACAAATTGTTGTGTAACTGCCAGCACAACACGTGCGGTTCTCAGTGTGAATACTGCTGTCCAGGATTTGTGCAAAAGGAGTGGCGACAAGCCAAAGCTGGGAAACCGTTTGTTTGCGAGCGTAAGTTGTATTTTTAGAATTGTTTTTTTAGGGTGATTTCTATAGGAAAATTGAGTTATAAAGAGAGGTAAAGTACTCTGACAGATTTATGCAGCCTAAAAGAATGAGGCGATATGTTGCGAGGCCTTAGATCCTAAGAACTTA
Organism: Branchinecta lindahli; assembly: GCA_023053555.1. Lineage (NCBI taxonomy): Eukaryota > Metazoa > Arthropoda > Branchiopoda > Anostraca > Branchinectidae > Branchinecta > Branchinecta lindahli. The sequence continues at coordinate 23,434,058 of JAKZAO010000012.1, forward strand.
TTCTTTCGGATTCGCGGTACCTCTATGCGCCTGTCCCTCTATGCTTGAAACATTTACCAACTACAATGGTAAGCCATTGCCGAAAAATATACAAAAAATGGCAGTTAACGCAAGCGTTAATGCTTCACCGGATTTTAGGATTCAAATTTATGGACCGATATTCGGGATTCTGTTCGTGGCAACTACCGAATCCTGGCAATTATACCGAATAAATAACCGGGTCCCAGTTATTATACCGAATAATTTTGGACCGATCGCCTATTCTGGATTCTGTCCCAGTTATACCGAATTAATATGTATAATTTTGTCGAAACTATAGACCGAAACGGGATTCGTTATAACTACCGAATCTTGACATTTATATCGAATAAATGACCGAATCCCGATATTATTTTCGAATAAATTTGGTTAAATTTTTTGGCCATCGAGGTTGTCATTCCGAGATCAACCGAGATGGAGGTGTGTTAACTTTTATTATAACTTTTTCGAGCAGAAACCATCTCTGGGAGGCTGATATGACTTATACCACCCTCTCTGGAGGCTGATATGACTTATATCATTTTCCCTGGAGGCTGATATCGTCCTCTCATATCTACCGCTAGCTTCCTGTGTGAACATTATCGTAATATAACTGACCGTGGGTCATACGACGATATACATTACACATATGTTCGAGAAAAGTTATTTTTCGATATCCGCCCAGAAGCCGGAAGTTAGCCCTCAGAAACTCTTACCCCTGTCTCTTAGCCATGCGCCAAGCAAGGATCCAAGATCGTCTTCTGTGAGAATGTAAAGTCTTCGTTCTCTTTCGGGTCGGAAGTTGTATAGTTGGAGCAGCACTACGTTACGACAAGGGAGGGAGGGAAGTTCTTCAGTAGAAGTATGGTTATTTGAACGTTTGTTGACTTTGAACTTATGACACTTTTCATGCGCTTGCTGTGACTAAAGTTAACTACCTGTTAGCCAAAGTCGGTAATTAAGGGTCTTTACAAATATCTGAGTAGGTTGTTTTGGGTCTTCATTCTACCATTTAGCCCAAAACTGTACTGTTCATATTTAAGAAACTGTTCACATAAGCATACCTCTACTGTACTACACAGTAGTATTCTAAGTTCTGCTGATACGAAATAACATTTACTTCCAGCTTGCAACTGCTTCGGACATTCCAAGGAGTGCGAATATGACCCAGAAGTAGATCGCTTGCGGCAGTCCCTTGACATTAACGGCAAGAGAGAAGGTGGTGGCGTCTGCCAGAATTGTCGTGACAACACAGAGGGAATCAATTGCGACAAGTGCAAAGCTGGATTTTTCAGACCTGATGGACGCCTATTGAACGCCACGGACGTTTGCGAACGTAAGTAGACGAAACAAAATTACCTTAAATTGCACTTGAAAACAATAAGGATGTTGTGTCCCGATGAATAGCTTTAGATTAGATTATTTTTAGATCAGATTATTTTATTGCTAAATTACATAATAACCCACCGTGCTAGGTAACCGCCCGTGAGAAGACATACATGCGCTGGCACTGGGCGGTTACCACAAACTATTTCAACTTAACTTAAACAATAACTTAATATCATTCAACACCAATGAATAATTTTTTTTTTTTTCATATAACACACAAAAGAAAAATGGAGAAAAAAAAGAAGAAGAAAGCTTGCAGCTGATGATGACTATTTCTTAGTTATTGCCTCTGGCGCTCTCTAGTCCCTTCTCCACGGCTACGCGCGCCAGTCCTCGTCGATTCGCTTTTTGAAACCCTCAGGTGTTTCGCAGGTAACAGTTGTTTCAGACAGGCTGTTCCACAGAGAAACAGCCGGCTGCTGAAGAAGTGCTGGCGAACACGAAAAGAGTAGGACCTTCGGGACACCCTCCGGGAGTGGCCCCTAGTCCGCGAATGGTTGTATATGGGCGGAACTCTTTTTTTTTACAGCGAAACTTTTCATTGAGCTTTGGTTCGGATTGCGCAGGTGATTTAAAATTGGTTAAAACAGCGCTTTTTTCTTGGTTAACTTACATATCGGACAAAGACGCTTCATTTTGTACGTCTTTAGCGATTGCTTTTGCTTCTGATATGACGGTAGCATACGCTCGAATCGTCAACACACTTCCACTGATCAGGCAGATCCTGTGCAATTTCATTAATCGTAAGCAGAAATAGCAGGGGTCCTAACAGATTACCTTGAGGAACACCACAAAAAATGGGGACCAGATCAGATTTTAAATTTTTGTATATTTAGTCATCTGTTTCGCATAGAAAACTTGGAATATTCTGATTATATAAGGGCTTACATTGAGTTGACTAAATTGTTCACCAATCAAAATGTTATGATTGATGAGATCGAAACTTTTACGAAAATTAATTGGATCTCCGTTACCATTGGTAAGACGGAATGTGGCGACGCTCTAACTTTCCAAGTTTTTGCTTATCTTTAAAATTCGGACTTTTCTCACTCTTTAAACTTCTCTAGCTTTTTCTTGCTATTTAAATTTAATTTATACTACGAATCAATATATAATAATTATTCGTAGGTGAAATATATAACATTTATTCGTAGGCGTAGAAGTGACAGGCGGGGCTGGACCATTAATGCAAAGTACATAACATATGTAATGGTAACCTACATAACATATAACGTACCTACATACAGGGGCGTCACGTATGTGTGGGGAGGGGGACGCCCTCCCCCTAATGTTGTCGGCCAGTCCGTAAAAAAAAAAAAATCGAGTCGGCTCGAAGCGCCGCGGTTTTTCGTAATACAGTCGATTTTTTTCTCGGAACAGTCAATTTTTCTTTAAAACAGTCCATTTTTCGTAAAAATCGTCGGTTTTTTTTTCTAAAAAACATTCAGTTTTTCTTATAATCAGTCGCATATCGTCAAAACAGTCGTTTTTCTTTAAAACCGTTGTTTTTCTGCTGAAACGGTGACTAGCCAGTCGGTAAAGTCCTTGCCCCCCTCCCCCCCCAAAGAAAACATTTGGCTAGTAACGCCTCTGCCTACTTAACATAAGTATGGCAGACCGAAGCCGGAAGTTGGAGTCTCACTAGCATACCTGCAATACGAGATGGACAAATGCTTTATCGAAGGTGTCCAGCGATGTGCTACAAAAACGGTCAGAGGAATGCAAAACACCCCATACCCAGAAAGACCGTAACATCCCTACAATGACCTATAGAAGAAATCGTGGTGATATGATTGCCGAGCACACACATTGAGGAACAACATCCCACCCAGGAGACTTGTGCCAGTTTCAGAAAGAAACACCAGGGGGCACTAAAAAAAAAAATGAAGAGGCCAGTACTCAAGCGGCAAGCACAGGCCTTATTCACAATTAGATCAATCATCCTGTGGAACTCACTAGTAGACTCCACTGTTACTTGCCAAACAACAAATAGTTTCAAAAAACAATTGGACAAGGAGTGGTCGGGTAAACCGTGGAGATTCGACTCGATATGAGGAGAAATCCTACTCGTCTGCAATTGCAAATTTGAAGTCCGAGGCTCTTCTGCAATGCATGAAATAGTGACAAATTTCTCAGTTACTAAATTTTTTGTATCAACATCAAAAAGGTGATAGCCCTTTGTCACGGAAGAGCGCAATTGTTTTTTTACTTTGACTTACCGTTTTATATTTAGGATGCGATTGCGACGATTTCTACTCCACCGGAAATTGCGCCGAAGGAACCGGCAAATGCGAGTGCCGACCGGAGTTCGAATCACCGGATTGTGACCGATGCTCCTTCGGATACTTTGGATATCCAGATTGCCGTCCTTGTGAGTGCAGCATCAACGGAACCCGCGGTCCAGTCTGTGAAGTCGGAGGCGGACAGTGTCCTTGCAAGGAGAATTACTCAGGAAAAGCTTGTGATCAGTGCGCCGAAGGATATTACAACTACCCTGACTGTATCCGTAAGTGAGAAAGTTTTTTCCAGTTCAGTTCAGCTTATTTTTCCTAAAAAATTTCGCAATGATGTCAAACGTGAACGTCAGAATTTTCAAGCACAAATAAAACTATGCACAGATGAAAAAAACAGTTCTGTTGCTAAAATATTTCCAGTCAGTTCGTTCTGAAGATGATCAAAATCTAGGTGTCCGCCCTTCGTAAATGTTAGCTGACCAAATGCAATTTAGCCAAGAACTCGCAGTTATCTTTTTGAAATAGCCCCGAGCTGTAGCGTTTGTTATACCTGGGTAAGGTAAGGTAGAATTTAATTGAAATGGTAACAACAATAGGGACAATAAAGTGCCGGTGGAATACGAAAACGGTACTTAGTCGTAATATTAACATTAGTTGCGTTTTTGTTCGACTTTTCACTCGCCTTTTCGACGGCTTTTTACTTTTTTTGCGTTTTCGTAAAATGGTCCTAAGCACTGTTTGACAATTTCCCGTTTTTGTCAAAAAGGCAAACGCCGACTTTCGCCTTTTCCCTCGGCTTTTTGCAAAAAGGCTAACTTGGTAGGTGACCAAGTTGCGCTCTCCTTTTGGCTTTTTGCCTCGCGACTTTTGTGAAACGCGAGAATGTTAAAAAAGGCCTGAAAATGGCTAAAAGCTAAAGCCGAAAAGTGAAAGGCAAAAGCCGAACAAAAACGCAACTATTAACCTATTCACAACTGAACGTAAACAAAGAAGCACAAATAATGAGAATTTTATTGCGAGAAGTTTAGACTAATATTTTCAGAATTTGTCCTTAGTACATGTCCGATAGTCTTCGTTTGGACCAAGGTGTTTTCCCTGGAATAATAAATAGAAAAACGGAAATAGTTCTCGGAATAGTAACTAATAATAATTATTTGCTCACCATGCTTTGGAGTGTAGTAAGCGTGGTAACTACTATCTCGATGACGATTGGCAGGATTAGGGCATGGTGCGATATATTAGTTGCGTTCGTTGCACTCCGGGCCGGCTCTAGTGTTTTGTCACCAGTGTCCGGTTCTTTGCTTATAGCGCGTTTTTTGGTTCACCAGTGAGTTGATGAAAACTTGTTAACTCCTCACTACAGCCGGGCTCCCGAGCAGGTTCTGGTTAGTCCACACCGGTGGGCACTAACCAGACCAGTTAGTCTGAAAACGGGTTTTAAGATCGGGGAGTAGTCAACGGTGAGTGCAAAAACGCGTTATAAAAAGCACCGGTGAGCAGTCACCGGACAACGAACGCAGCTATTGCTGAAAGGAGAAGAATGCGTTCCAGCCTTTATGACGCCAAGAAGCCGTGACGTCATGCGTAGTCCTACGGCAAGTTGGGTGAAACACGACCTAACTCCGATCGTATTTCAAACGATTTGGTACGTTACAGCTTCTGCCTTTTTTAGCTTGTGAGTGTGGTACTCCCGGGTCACAGACCAATGTCTGTAATCCAGTCGATGGTCAGTGCGAATGCGGTCACAATTACGGCGGAAGAACCTGCGACAGCTGTGAGAATGGATTCTTCAGGTTCCCCAGATGCGAATGTAAGTAGACTTGCTTTATCATCTTTTGAAAAAAAAAATTCCGACAACAGACGTGTGACTTTTTGAGAAAAATAAATAAATAGAAAAATTTGTTGATTTTGAAGACGAAAAGTAGCTCTACCTTTTTATCAGTAGTCCTTGGATGGTTGAAGTCTAATACATCTTCGAGTGAACCTTCATTCAACCCGATTTGAATACTCTTGATGACTAACTCTTCGTGCTGATGAAGAATCGCCGAGTGCCTAGCGAAGAGCCGGAAGGGTCACCACAGCTGTCCCCAACGAACACCGTTGATTGGTTGACATAGGATTTGAGTCATCGTTCGGGTGACATTCCTCGTTCTTCCCGAGGTTCAATGGCGTGTTTTGGACTTAGTCTTATAGAGTCGTATATGATATTTTGGTTTAAATCGGTCCCCAAGGTCTTCAGAGATCATCTCCCGAGGTTTACTTCATCCCCTGCAGAATCATTTTGACGTAACGGTCGAGTTCGTCGTTGCGTCCGAGAGGTCGACGACTCTCCCGAAATGTTGTACACGTCCCGAAGGAATAATTCGGAATGGTCAGGAATAAGGCAGGATTATTCCGTTATTCCGGAATGGTGTACATCAAAATGAGAGTCGTCGGCCCCTCGTTCGGGTTCAGGTTCATTTATTCTTTTCAATATTTGTACACACATAATCTAACAAATACTCCCGGCAGAGGGCAAAGCACGAATGAATGGCACAGGAGTGCAGGACAGACCGAATGGCCGCAGGACAGACCGAATGGGGTGAAATAAATGCGGACTAACCAGAAGTTGATGAGTTACCAAACTCGATAAAGAATGGGAGGGTATGGAATGGTTAGGAATAATCCGGAATGGCCAGGAGTAATCCGAAATGGCCAGGAATAACCCGGAATGGTCAGGATTATTCCGTTATTCCGGAATGGTGTACATACAAAATGAGAGTCGTCGACCCCTCGGTTGTGTCTGCGTTGCTGTTTGAACATTCTTGCGATTTGTCGTCAGTCGGAAAAAAAAAACCGTGTCGCATGTAACGTATCAGTTTGAACTAGGAGTTCCGGTTCGAGAGGAAAGCCCAGTGATGCCAATTTTCTGTTACCCCAATCAAATATTGCTGACTTAAAGGGCGCGTCGTAAATAGAATTACAATGAAACCTATTTCCTTGAATGCAATCATTAATTCTTAAACCTGGAGACCCAAATTTCGTCTGAACGCGCTAACGAAACCTCAATATTCTTTGCACTTGCCACGATTCACTATTTTCTATGTGCATCATGCTCCCGACGAGTGTTCGAGTATCATGCTATTCATGTGTAAGATCTTAATTCAATGGGCTAGAAGTCAATGGGCCTGGGAAAAAGCTTGAAACAGCCAAAGCCGTGGATAATTTTTGTTAAGGTTGGGGTTATTTAAACAGGTCTGTACTGTAATTCTATAGTAGAAACGGATATTTGAAGTTTTTGAAAGTCTAATTTTTATTTTGTTGGAGTTCCCCACAAGCTATGCTTTCGAAAAGATGTGGGCCTTCCTTTGCCTCAAAAAAAAAAAATTGTGTGTTTATGTTTGTAGTAATTTATAGGAAAATGGAGATAGAAATTGATATGGATAATTTGCTTTCAGACTGCTCGTGCGACCCTCGCGGCACTGTGGAGGAAATCTGCCACAAGGAATCTGGCACCTGCCTCTGTAAAGAAGGTTACGATGGAGCTCGTTGTGATCGGTGTAAACCAGGCTTCTACGGCTACCCCGACTGCAGACCCTGTGCTTGTCACGACATTGGTAGTGCCGGGTCAGTCTGCAGCCCAAATGGACAGTGTCCTTGCCTTCCCAACTTTTCCGGAAGAGCTTGCGATAAGTGCAGTCCTGGATACTTCAAGTTCCCAGAGTGTTTTGGTAAGTATTACCAAGAACAAATAAGCCAATAGAACCTCCGTCTTTGGTCTCATGCACCAACTATGGATACGCCGACAAAACTGAGCAGAGCTACTTGCTGAGCTTTGAGTTGACGCCCGTCTACGATCCCTCTTCGGCGCTGCGCATATCAGAGGGAAAGGTCGCAGCAAACGTGCATGACCCGCCTCTGCAGCGCGTCAGATTTTACGTCACAACGGCCGACAACCAATAGTCTGTTACTCTCGATTTGTGAGTGATTGTGAGAGGCGGGCCTAGTTGTGAAAAGACTTTATATGGGAGGATTAGATTTGGGTAGAGGACAAAGCATAATATGGTCAGAGACAAATCGAAGATTGGTGGACTGGTGATGGCGGAAACAATGGAATAGTATCGGGTTTCAGTTCTGCTTTAAGTTACACTGCCTCACACCTTTGTAAACCAGCCGTGTACCTGGACAATTAAGTACGGGTTTGTTCGTGATGGATTAATTACATAAAATTTTAGGCGCAAAATTATTTCGGGTCTTGAACCGGACAAAAGCTATAGTTCGAATACACTTCAGAAGTTTCATAACTGATAACACAAAGATGCGCGGTTTCAACAGATAACACTTATGATGTTGGCTGTTATGCTTTTCAAACGTTACGCATTAAAACGTTATGCATACAAGAAGAGCCGAAACACCGCAAAAAACAACAACTGCTGACTGTTTTGTTTCTCATCATGATATCGGAAAAGCCAGCAGATACTTTTTTGGCTGTTCCTGGCAATGCTTGTTATTCGTAAAGTTTAACGCATAACGTTGCAGAATCATAACAGATAACATCCCAAAGGCGTTTTCTCGCCGTTCCGCGAGGACTGCACTTGAGGAGTCCCCGCGTTTTGTTTGTCCCAGGGACTCACTCCCCGAATTCTCGCGAGTCCCCACAGACGGGGAATGTTCCGATTATCACCACCATCATGAATTAAAAAAGGACTCCCTTTCAGATTCGGAGGGGATTTAAGTTTTGCTGGTGTTGGTGCGATGTAAAATTAATTAAAAACAATCAGAATAAACAAAACCAAAAATAAATTGGATCCAAGCTAATTTCGTCAACTGCATATTTTTTTTCGAACAAAATCCGTTTTAGAAGCGTTCCCCGTGTTCTCGCTGTTTTCTGTCCGCGTGGAGTAACTCCCTCTATTCTCGCCGTTCCCTTCGATTCCCCGAGGAGTCCTCGGGGAACGGCGAGAATGCGCCTCAAGTGTTATCTGTTGAAACCGCGCATCGTTGTGTCATCTGTTGTGAGAGTGTAGTTCAAGCGCTAAATCTCCGAACACTTTATGCATATACAGATTCTTCTTTTCCTCGGGGCGCCCTGTAGTATGCTGTATAAGGAGAAAGACCCTGGTTCTAGTTTGTCTTATGCAGAGCCAATCAGATCGCTTGGTTCGTCTCTGCCAGCGGCCGAGTAAAGAGGAGGTTCGCCAGGGTTGCCACAGGGAGCACAAAAGTTCACTTTGTTGGAAGTTGAATTACCTTAAATTACCTTAAATTGCACTTGCAAGCAATAAGGATGTTGTATCCCGATGAGTAGCTTGCGGATTATGATGGTGTTATTTTCTGGTTGCTGCTTCCGGGGCGCACCAGTCCACTTTCCAGGGCTGTCGGTGCCAATCCTCGTCGAGTCGCTTTTTGAAGCCATCGGGTGTTTTGCTGGTGACAGTTGGTTCAGACAGGCTGTTCCACAAAGGAACAGCTGGGTTGCTGAAGAAATGCTGGCGAACACGAGAGGTGCAGAACTTTCTGGACAGTTTCCTGGAGTGGCCCCTTGTTTGTGAGTGGTTGTCGGGAGCGAAGAGAGAGGGAAGACAATTAGAGTTGAGAAGTTTGTAGACTAGAGTTTGTAGCACAGTAGAGTTTGTAGCAAGTTTGTAGACTTTTCTTCGAAAGAAAGCATTTTGTTCTCTTACGAATGCCTATTGTTAGTTAGAGGAATACTACTGTCCTTACCTTAATTTAGTAGTTTTTGCAATATAATGGTCATCAAATTGTACTTGCGTACTTCAAGTAGTACTAAGTACACTTTTTCTGATCTTTAGAAGCTCGAAAAGTTGTATCAGTGTGGCAACACTGGACCTCGCACGATAAGATCCTTTTACTTTCAGTTTGAACAAGGGTGTGTTTTAAGACGTAAACATCACCTGTAGCGCTATGCATTTTATTACACCTCTTTGGACAATGCTTTAACAACTTGAAGCAGGCCCCTCGGTCCACTTTTTTTGTCACACCTTCATAACAAATTTCTTTCATCAGGCTGTAACTGCGACATCTACGGCTCCCAAGGTCCTGCTTGCGACGACAACGGCATCTGCCAGTGTAAACCAAACTTCAACACTGACAAGTGTGATGTTTGCAAGGACGGGTTTTACAACTACCCCGCCTGCGAAGAGTGCAACTGCGACCCGTCTGGTGTTGTTGAAAGTTTCGGAGGTTGCGGGTCTGTACCCAAGGGCGAACTCTGTTCCTGTAAGGACCGCGTGGAGGGAAGAATTTGTAATAAATGTAAGCCGCTGTACTGGAACCTGCAGCAGTACAATCCACAAGGATGTGAAGGTAAAGCTTTGTTCGTTATTTATTTAACTTCAGACATATTTCAGTTGGAATAGCGGGGAGGGCTTTCGTGTGACTCCAGAATCACTTACCTGCTATCGAAGCTCCAGTCGAAAATATAAGTACCAGGTATCGCTTTCAACCCGCCCTTTCATCTACCGCGTTAAGGTTCTATAGAAATTGGACAGTTTCTGCTTAGGGTCTTATACCTGATGCTGTACGTTCGAATTCTGCTGTTCATTCTGTTCAGCAGAAGTCACTTTAATCCAAGTTAACAGGGATTCTTCACGGTCAATCTTTGTCTCCTAAATTCCGTGGACCTTTCCTCGTCACGGACGTTTCCAGAACAAAGATTTACGTAGTTTGTCCGCATGCCCAGCGTTTAGTGCAGACGAAGCGCCGACACACCCAGCCAAAAGACGACCAAAAACGTCAATAATTATCACGGTTCCAAACCCCGCTACTGATTTTTCTAAATTGTTTTGGTGGGATTGGTGGTTGAAAAGTTCTCCAACCCTGTTTTTTTTATGTATCTATCTATTTATCACCCGTATTATTTTGTATTTCAATAAGATTCGGCTTCAGTCGTGGTCATGGAAAATGGGCTTAGAGAACATAGGGCATCGTTTTTTTTTCTTTCCGCTAATTGTGTTTTTCCTTTAGCTTATCTTCACGAGAAAGTCACTGGTTAAAAACACAAAATACGTCTACAAGTAAAGCAAGGAGAGGGCAAACCGGTTGGTTTGATAACTTTTGTAGGACTCGTTAGCGGGAACTTCTATTTCTTCTATCAAGGCGCCAACTTTTGGCACTAGTTATGCTACACAGTGCGAACGGCATGGCTGCTTTAAAGCTTCCACTAGTGTTATCGTTTTAATGTTGTCTAATGATCCCCCTATCTACGGTAATGCCCCGAAGGCTATTTTTATTTCACGACTATACTCTTGTTGAGTAACTTGCGTGACGATGAAGAATCCCCGTGTGCCTAGCGAAGAGCCGGAAGCGTCACCACCAGCTGTCCCCAATGAATGCCGTTGATTGGCTGACATGGGATTTGAAGTCATCGTTGTGGTGATGTTTCTCGTTTTTCCCGAAATTCACTGCTGTGTTTTGGACTTGGTCACATAGAGTATTGCAAGTTATGTCTTGCAGACTGCAACTGTAAAGTGGCTGGAACAACTGGTGGTCTTTTGGTCTGCGACACAGACAGCGGACAGTGCCCCTGCAAGCAAAACGTGCAGTCCCGTCAGTGCGAGTCCTGCAAGGACGGAACGTTCAATCTACAGGACGATAACGTCTTCGGATGTACCGGTAAGATTCTCATTATTCACTTGCATGATTTTTAAGACAAGCATGATGATTGTTTAGGTCTTTTTTATATTTTAGACCCGACCTTCCGGGGCGTGTCCTGCTCCGAGTTCACATACTGCTACGATTGCGCGAAAAATTCTAGGTTCTGCGACATACTGAGCGTGTTCCACCCTTCTTCCCAACCCTTGAAACGGGTTTTCCACAAAGCAATTGCTGCTCGCGTACACGTGTTATGTACGCCCTCTGCTGGAATATGCGTGCCCAGTATGGGGACCACAAGTCTTCCTTAACGATGAACTTGAAACAGTGCAAAAGCGGGCCTTAAAAATCATTCGGAACCAAGTATGTTTCTGCCTATCATGCTGCCCAAGGGCCAAGTTTTCCGCTATCGCCCGAAGAAAAGCAAGGGCGATAATGATTATAACACTAGTACATTTGTTTTAATTTTCTGGTATTCTCCTGATGTTAAAAGAAAAAAATTCCAACCGTGCGTTAGATCATATGACTACCCCCCGCCGTTTCAGTCAACAGAAACACATCACATGAACAAGCTTGAACCAGTGCGCTGCAGGACAAATCGTTTCAGCAATTCATTCGTTCCTTTTTTTACTAGTGAGATTAATCATACGTAGTGCTTATCATGTTGTACAAGGTAGCGTAAATTAGCTGCGGCGGTAGCCATAACTACGATAGCTATTTAATTAAGTGAATCTTGAATCTTGTAACTTTTAGTTATTAATGTCTTCCAACCTCGTGAAAAGTTACTACGCTGACCGTTCCAACCCTCGAAATAGTAACTAACAGTAACTATTTGATTACCACTCTGGAGAGCGTATTAAGCGTGGTAACTAGGAATCCTTGTGACATGATTGGCCGGATCAGTCCACGGCCCGATATTTTGCGGAAAATAAAAAAAATCGTAACAGCCTTGACGCCAAGAAGCCAGGATCCATGACATCATGCGTAGTAACTATGGTAAGTAGGGGGGGGGGGGACACGCTCACTTTGTGACAAGCACCTAAAACTGTGAGTTTTTTCGAGAGTGTCGGATGTGCTGAAATATTTCAACTGGTTCGACGAAACGCATGCGTTCGTTCGGGGCAACAGAAAAGAACAAACCGAGATTGGTTGAGTTTTCGAGGCTAAAAGTTGTTAATCCCTAAACATATCCTCGAGGAAACCTTAATTCAACCCGGATTTGATTCAGAAACATTTGAAGTTTAGATTAAAATTCCCAGGTAGTGTATTGTCTTCTGGTTCTCCAGGGTCATCTCCGGAGGGTTTCGTTGTCCTTCTGCTAAAGATCGTGACCAAATATTAAATTTACCATAGCGTCTGCTCTGCGATGTGAACACTCATTTAGTTCTGTCATACGCTGGAAAATGACAGAAAAAAACGTATCGCAGCAGTGTGAACGATGGGGTCGTCGTGAATCACATAATTTATGCACAAGCCTCATAAGTGCCGCTGTGGTCGCTTTAATATTTGGGTCAGTTTGCTACACAGGTTCCTCTCAAAGCAACTTAAGCATGTGCAAGAAGGCGTAGCCTACCATTGGAACGTTTTTTCTCTGATATATTTATATGTAAATATGTTTATCTGTAGTATATTAACCGATTTTTTGGTTTTTAACAACAAATTATCAACCACTTCCAGAATCGGGGGCAAGGCAAATCGGAGAAAAGTTTAAAAGCGATTTTTTTTTTATCCTAGTTCGTACTGCTGGCAGCTTGAAAGATGGGGTTACATGAACGAGAGAGAGAAACCTTGTTGATCTGCTCGACGGTGTTTCTACCTCTTACTCCTCTCCTTTTTAACGTTATTTTTTTATTTCATAGATTGTGGTTGCAACCCTGGTGGCTCCATTTATAGTACACTGTCGCCACCTTGCGAAAAGGTTTCTGGTCAGTGTGTCTGCCGCCCTCGCGTTACAGGTCGAACATGCGACCAGCCGCTCAAGCTTCACTATTTCCCAACGCTCTACCAAATGCTCCACGAAGCTGAAGATGGGTAAGAAGCGCTGTTGATCTCGCTTTCTTTTTTTTCTCAACAAGTGAAAGTAGCCTACATTTTTTTGTTTGTCAACACGTAGCAGCGGCTTTGACTTGTCGTCCGTCGCTGCTCGATTGTCTTGTTGGCCGGTTTTCACGCGTTTGGATGAGAGCGGGTTGGATATTTTCATCCCTGAAAAAAATAATCTTACCTTATTTTGTTCTGAAATCTTGGTCTTTTAAACAGAAGAAGGAATGTACAGAAAGGGAACCTGATGCTACTTCCTGAAAAACGGTGAGATAGTTAGAATCGAATTGGCAAGAGAGCAATTATTTAAACTGTCGGAAACTGCCGTTGCTTACAAAAGCAGTGATTTGTATAAAGTTTCGGGGAAAGCCAAGAACTTGGGTAGACACTCGGCACAAACTATGTCCAGACGCGAGAGACACTGAAAATTTTGTATTTTCCCCTTGAAAGGCGAAAGAAGCCACCTGCGCAAGACACAAAACAAATGTCAATAGAAAACACGTTGATAATGAACAACTAGTATGCACTGCTCTATCTCTCGTCAAATCAACTTTCTTCCCTGAATCATCCGTTCATCAACTCCTCTCGGCCATCTCTCCTCCCTAATTCTCAAGCTCTCTCCTTATTCCCGTTTTCCATAATTCTGCCTCGACTTGAAATCATCAAATCACTTAGACCATAGGCAAGATGCCTACTTAGGATGATTGTTCTAGAAAGAAATTCAGCCTTCGTGTTATAGCTACGGTGGTTTGTTGAGTTGGGGCACGGAAGACTGAACAACCCTGTCGCAGGACTTTGTGGACTGCTCAAGGGACTGCTAAGAGGCCACCGTTTCAAAATTGCTCGTTTAAGCTTTGACAAGGATTTCGGCCGTTAGGCATTTAGGAACAGAGTGGGCACCCCATGGGGCATCCCTACCAGACGATGTAGTTGGTGCAGAGACAGCCAATGAATTCAAAAAAGCTGTAGATAGCATTCATCTGGATGCATTGTTTTCGGTCTCAAAATTCCGCAGAGAGTTATGATTTGGTTAGATTTATGGTACCAATTGTCTTTTTGTGTTTTTATGGCACTTGCAGCCTCTGGCTCAAGTGCCATATACCGATCGCAATTCCGTCTGTCGGTCGGTCTGTCGGTCTGTCGGTCTGTCGGTCTGTCTGTCCGAATTTTTTTGTCCCACATGTTCGAGTTAGGGTACTTCCAGATGTGCTAGGACGATGAAACTTGGCAGGAAAATCAGGGACCCGACCAAACTAACCTAGAAGTAATCAGTTTCCCGATCCGACCATCTGGGGGGGAGTGGTGGACCGGGGAAATTCTGAAAATTAAGGAGTTTTGTCACACTTTTTCGAATTGGAGTACTTCCAGATGTGCTAGGACGATGAAACTTGGCAGGAGCATCTGCATGGGACCCGATCGGACTAACTTGGAAACATTCAGTTTCCCAATCCGACCACCCGGGGGGGAGTAGAGGGCTGGGGAATCCGGAAAATTGGAGTAGTGTGTAACTTTAGAACGGGTGATCGGATTGGAATGAAACTTGATAACTGAATAAATGGCATACTTCTGATGTCCCGTTTGAAGTCCGGACCGGATTCGACAGCTATGGGGGAGTTGGGGGGGGGGGGAGACCGGAAATTTCGAGAAACGGTTAGAATAGAGGGATCGTAAACTTGCTGGGAAGAACAAGCATCTGCTCCAGATAAATTGTTTATACATTTGGACTGGATCCGACCACCCTGGGGGAGTGGAGGGCTGGGGAATCCGGAAAATTGGAGTAGTGTGTAACTTTCGAACGGGTGATCGGATTGGAATGAAACTTAATAACTGAATAAATGGCACACTACTGATGTCCCGTTTGAAGTCCGGACCGGATTCGACAGCTATGGGGGAGTTGGGGGGGGGGGGGGAGACCGGAAATTTTGAGAAACGGTTAGAATAGAGGGATTGGAGTGAAACTTGCTGGGAGGAACAAGCATCTGCTCCAGATAAATCGTTTATACATTTGGACTGGATCCGGACACTAGCGGGGTGGAGGGCTGGGGAATCCGGAAAGTTGGAGTATTGTGTAACTTTCGAGCGGGTGGTCGGATTGGAATGAAACTTGATAACTGAATAAATGACATACCTCTGATGTCCCAATTGAAGTCCGGACCGGATTTAACAGCTATGGGGGAGTTGGGGGGGGGGGAGACCGGAAATATCGGGAAACGGTTAGAATGGAGGGATCGGAGTGAAACTTGCTGGGAAGAACAAGCATCTGCTCCAGATAAATCGTTTATACATTTCGGATGGATCATGACATTAGGGGGGGGGTTGGAGGGGACTTTCCCGGAATTCCGGTTATGGCGGTTTTGGGGATTTTCACGACGAATCTTGGGAGGCGAATCAGGGACCCGATCAAACTGACTTATAAAGAAAAATTTACATGATCTGATAGCCGTGGGGGGAGTAACGGGAGGGAGAATCCGGAATATTGAGTCATGCGTAACTTTGAAACGGCTGATCGGATTTGAGTGAAATTTGGTAATTGAAGAGAGGACATGTTTCTGTTGATCTTTTTCATGTCCGGACAGATCCAACAGCAATTGGGGGGGGGGGGGGGCGAAAATACGTGACCGACTTAGACTGGTGAGATCGGGATGGAACTTTGTGGGAATGACAAACAGATGCTCTGGATAAACACTTACGGAACCGGATTGGCTCCGGCGACAGTGGGGAAGTTTGAGGGGGGGGTCCGGGATTCCGGTGATCACGATTTAAGGTACTTCCAGATAATCTAGGACGATGGAACTTGGCTGTAATATTAGAGATTTGACAAGATTGACTCAAAAATGGCCACTTTCCAAACCCGACCATTCGTTAAAGTACTAATCTTGACTGCAAAT
Organism: Branchinecta lindahli; assembly: GCA_023053555.1. Lineage (NCBI taxonomy): Eukaryota > Metazoa > Arthropoda > Branchiopoda > Anostraca > Branchinectidae > Branchinecta > Branchinecta lindahli. The sequence goes on from JAKZAO010000012.1 coordinate 23,450,220, forward strand.
TTCGAAAAATACTTTTAAACCAAATTCGTATTTTCATGATCCCCATGAGCCCATTATCATTTTTGCCTCAAGGGTTTTGTTTACAAATAACGTTCTAGCTCCCTTAAAGTGTGAATCTGAGCGGCCAGGTCGAAAAGTATTTTATTTCAAACAATACATCTCAACCCATGATCATTTGCGCCACAAGGGTTTTGCTTAAAAATTTATTTCTGTCACCCTTAAAGTGCGCATTTGAAATGAAAAGCGAAAAAAAACTTTTGACGAAACGGTATACATCAAGGATCCCTAAGGGCCTGTGATCGTTTTTGCCTCAAGGGTTTTGCATACAGATGCATTTCTAGCGCCTTTAAAGTGCGCATCATTACACCCAAGTTCAAAAATAAAATACTTTTTATCTAGCTCCCTTAAAGTGCGCATTTTAACCACAAAGTCGAAAAATACTTTTGATCAAACAAAACATCTCAACACATGCAAGTGCCATATGAGCTTACAGCTCTTGTTTTTTGTGAAGTAAGAGGCGTGAAAGCCTTTATCAGCATAATATTTATTTTGTTTTATTTATTTATGAGTTTCTTCCCAGGCAGATATTCCTCCAGCCGAGGAATTTATTTATTTTTTATTTATTTTATAAATATTTGTATTTATTTTATTTCTTGCTATCCTTTTGCAGATACACTCCTCAGTCACGATCCGCTGCTCGCTATGCCTACAACGAGGATCAGTTCCCTGAATACTCCTGGCGAGGGTATGCCGTTTACTCGGCCCTGCAACCCGAGATCTTATTCGATGTCGAGTTCGAAAAGCCTTCAATCTACCGAATCATCCTCCGCTACGTCAATCTCAACTCCGAAGCCGTTGTGGCAAAGGTCACTCTGACGCCGGAGAACCAGAACGCCGAAGAGCAGACGTTCTACACGAAGCTGGAACCGACTCGTGTCCCCCGGCACGTGACTGTCTCTACTACTGGTGGAATTCCAGCTCCGTTTGTTATTCCTGCACAGGGAACGTGGACAGCGAGCATCAGCTCGGAGAAGCAGTTGCTTCTGGTATGTATATTGCTTTTCTCTACAGTAGCTGCGACCAGAGGCGTCACTACTGGAGGGGGGGCCGCCCCCCCCCCCAATGTGGTCGGCCAGTCGGTAAAAAATAGCCGAGTCGGCGCGAAGCGCCTCGATTTTTAGTAAAAACAGTCGATTTTTTACTTGGAAATAGTTTTTTTTCTTAAAAACGATCGATTTTTTTTTTAAACAGTCGGTTTTTCGTAAAAATAGTCATTTTTTCGTCAACACAGTCGTTTTTTTTCTCAATAATAGTCGTTTTTATCCGCAAAAACAGCCGGTAAAAATGACCAGCCAGTCGGTAAATACCTTGTCCCCCCCAAACATTTTGGCTAGTAACGCCTCTGGCTGCGACTTTTTTTTGTTGATGACCTGTTTTGAACTGGCTTGGATAGAGAGAAATGGATCCTTCAAAAAGATTGGCCTGGGCCTGGGATGCTCTTCCCATTCAATGATTACTGTAATATTTGATAAATGCCTTTGAAAGCAGAACTGGCTTCTCGCGGAAAACTTAGTCAGTGTCAGAATTTGGCTGAATTCTTTAAGTCACACATGATCTTTCCACGATAAAATTGTTCACGAATATCTTTTCCGAAAAAAATATTACATGCCCTCTGAAATTAGAGATTTGTCGACTTTGTCCAGCCCTTGTCGACTTTGTCTAAACTTCCCGCTCTGAAGCGGAGGTTCGGCTCAAAATATTTGAACACTGCGCACTGCGGTTATAAGCGGGAAAACCAAGCAAAAGAAAAGCAAACACAAGAAACACTGTTGGCTAACAGGTCTTCGAAACTCGACTTAATTTGATACGGTGAAGGCCCCTGGTTCAACATCCCATCTTTGTTCTGTTTCGTTATTTTGGACTTGTTGAATTGGATACTGTACTGTGAAATTTATAACACCAAAAACCAATAATCAGCTTTGTCCGTCGCACAGTTTTCGAATAAAGTGAATTTGAAAATTGAATTGTAATCGGATGGCAAATATTACTATTTTCTTATTTTGTTCAATGCAGTATTAATGCATCACCATCAGCTAGGTTCCTATTTCCCAGTTCCGAAGTTACATCTGGAAATGAAAGCCGACTGAAACAAAGGAATTACTTTGAATTGTTCTTTAAAGGATTACTTCGTTTTGCTACCATCTGCCTACTACGAAGCCAGTGTACTTCAGCAGAAAGTTTCGAACCCTTGTTCCCTAGCTGGGGGTGAACTTCTGTGCAACCATTACAGCTACCCCTCTTTGGACCAGTACGATTCGATCAGAGCTGAAGCCGCTTATATTGATGACAATGATTCCAGACGGAGAGCCATGTTGTTTGATGATTATAGCGTAAGTAACCTATTTTTACCTCGCAATATAATCTCTTGTGCTTTATAAAACGACCGTTGTTGGTACACTGTCAGAAGTTTCATAACAGATAGCGCATAACACTTTCAAGAATAACACCTTTTCAATTAGAAATAAAGTGTATGACCAATTAAGTTTACACTTTTTCGTTCGTGCCTAGATCTCCAACAACACCTTCAATTGGTAAAAATACTAACAGGAACGAAATAAACATAAACAGATAACGTCCCAAAGTGTTATCTGTTGAAACCGGGCATCCCAAAGTGTTATCTGTTGAAACCGGGCATCCTTCTGTTGTCGTTATGTAACTTCTGACAGTGTAGTATTTTTACCGATTGAAGGTGTTGTTGGAGATCTAGGTACGAAATAGTGTAAACTTAACTGGTCATAACACTTTATTTCTAAGTGAAAAGGTGTTATTCTTGAAAGTGTTATGCGCAATCTGTTATGAAACTTCTGACAGTGTAGTGGCCGATTATAGAACTCGCATATCTGCCGCGGTGTGGGCGCTTTGACGAGTGAAAGGATCGATTGGACTGAGTCCCATCAAAAGCAAGCTCTTCGGTTATACCAGGGACCCATACATTTCCTGTAATGCCTCGCCATTCAGGGGGCTTGTCAATAAGAGATTTCTGATGCGATCTTGACCGACCAACCGGTAGTTCGAGAAATACCCATGGGGATAGAATACGCGACTATACAGATAGACAACATTTGGGATTGGCTGCTGGCGCCTTGAGGGAGAAGTCTCTTTGGCGCTCACGTCCAATGAGGCAAACAAGAACTCCGATTCGACCCAAGCGGAATTTTTGGAAAGTAGGAGTAGGTCGGGCAATATAGCAACATAGAAGCATAGGAAATGACAAGCCCCTGAATGGCGAGGCATTCCAGAAAATTTATGGGTCCCTGATTTTACTGTACACGATCAGAAGTTTCGTAGCAAATAACACAAGTAGATAGTCCTTCAGCCCAAGCTAACTGCGAATCCGAAACAGGCCAGTGAACCTCGGGAAGAACGAGAAACGTCATCAGACGAATTGGAGAAAAAAGAGTTGGTCATCAAGAGTATCAGCTTGGGCTGAAGGAATATTATTTTTTTGCCGAGGATATTTCATATATGACCCTTTTAAGTGTTATGTTTCGAAAAATTTCTGTTCTGGACCTTTTAAATGTTGTGTCTCACAAAAACATAAACATTTAAAGGGTCATAACAGATACAGTTCTCATAAACTTAACCCAGGGATGCGCAAACATTTGTTATATCTTATCAAATTTCTGTCGAATATTATTTTCTGTTATAGACACTGCAGTTCCTCAAGATTGGTCGTTCTGCCATCGTTAACGATTCCCAACCAGAAGTCCATCTGGATATGCGTCTCCAAAAGCCAGGAAAATATGTCCTTGTCATTTCGTACTTCACTCCTCTAGATGGCAGGAAAACGAACGTCCAGCTAGATGTCAGCTCTGGCGCCGAACGAATCGCTGGTAAGCAAAAGCGTTATTCTGGGTCGGAATGAATAATAGTGCGGACAAGTTGAAAAAATCTAAACTTTTCCAGATGAAAGTGATAATGGTGGTGAAAATCCGGGCAGGAATTCCAGACCGGGAGCGTCCGACCCTGATCGTGTGTTCGCACTATAAGTGGTAGCAGGGACCCATAAATTTCCTTTACAGGGGGCCTGTCAATAAGAGATTTCTGATGCAATCTTGAGCGCACTGAAGATAGTTCGAGAAATACCCACTGTCCAATCACATTCAAGACCAGATAGACAATTTGGGATTGGCTGCTGGCGCCTTGAGGGAGAAGTCTCGTTGGCGCGCATGTCCAATGAGGCAAACAAGAATGCCGATCGACTCAAGCGGGGATTTTGGGAAACTGGATTTGGTTCTGTCCTCATAGCAATATAGAAGCATAGGAAATGACAGGCCCCCTGTAAAGGAAATTTATGGGTCCCTGGTGGTAGCCTATATACTTCTTTGAACCGTTACATTGCAATTTTATTAACCACTTGATGCGATACAAGTAAAATACTGGCTAGTCAACGCAGTTAAAGCCCACCTCGCAAAACTATTTGAATACTGTAATACTGGGCTCTTCTCTTAACAAATTATCCGCGGCTTTAGCTGTTTTAAGCCTTTTCCCAAGCCCATCGACTTCTAGTATTCAGATAATTCAGATAACCGGTTTTACGCATCAATAGTATGATATGCAAACACTCGCCGAATTTCCCAGGAAAAAATACAATTTTTCCATCTACAGCCATGAAACAGTGAAAAACGTCATGCACTGGTTGGGTGTAACGACACGAAATATTTAATTCCAAATGTTCAGAACAACTCTCGCAAAAATGCCTTTTCTCGAAGTACTTTTCTCGAAGTACTTTTTCTCGAAGCACTTTTTCTTACATAGTAGCATTTTCTCACGCAGTATTTTAACAGAAAGTGACAGCGATTTGAGCAGGTAGGTAAGGATCAATGTATATGTATCATTAAGTCAGTAAGAAGTCAGTCACGAGTGAGTAAAAAGTCAGTAGTGATTAAGGATGGATTAACAGATATAAGATAAGATAAGATAATCTGTATTTGAAAGCCGTATGGCCATATACAGTAACAATCAACATACATAAATACAACCAACATTCATTCAACACTACTATAATTTCTACGGCGCACTTTCTCTATCTCTTTCATCAATCTTACTAAACTCTAAAGCCCTTCCAACAAAATTCCCTACTGCGATAATATACCTCGGCGACGTTGATTTCAAAATCCCAGGGAGAAAGCCATCATTCCCCTTTTCAAATATACTTCCCCTCAAATGTGAGAGGCTACGACACCGCAGGAGAATATGGCCAAGCCCAGACTCACCTTCCCCACAAACCGGGCAAGACCTATGCATTTCCGGGTTCTTCTTTCTTTCCCAAACAGAACTTCAATATTAAACGTAAGTGTGATTTCTAAACACTGTTTATTGAATGTAGGACCTACCGTCCGAACTTCCCCTCCACAGTCACGAATCAACCCTTCAAGGATTAAGATCAGAGTACCGGTATAGTTCCAGATGTACCAACCGCTCGGGTACACGCTACAAGTATACTAGATTCTCGGTTTCGGACTACAGGTTACGTAAAGGTATGACACGAGAGTCATAATTTAACATGGGCCCAGTTGTAGTTGTCTGTGTCTACCGATTCCCGTTAACCGAATAATTGTTGGTAGTGGCAAACGGATACCTCAACTGAATTTTATAAGAGCGATATTTGGGACACCTTCACTTCCCAGCTTGAGCCGCTTGAACCTGAAGAGGATCCTTGCCAAGAAGGGCTGAAATATCGCTCTAATAAAATACGGCTGACGTATCCGTTTCTCACTATCAAGTATCAACTATGATTCACCGTCAGCTTGGACTGAAAGAATATTTAACCGAATAATTGATGAATTACCGAATAATTTTGGTCAAATAAAAAAAAACAAGAAACCTACAGCTCTATTCATCTGTAAAAATATTAAAGGAAGACAAACTAGATCGATTTGTTGTGGTACGCCACTAAGTTCACCTTCGAGGTGCTGAGGTGTCCATCTACTTATTCTGTCTGAACGGGAGATAACACTTGTAATTTACGCGATAATCTTCTAGGTAAAGCTGTCTTGTACGACTGCACCTACTCCTTCCCTTGCCGTCAGGTAGTCACTGACGACGAAGGAAAGCTTGGGATATATCCAAGCGACAACTACCTCAGCTTAGTCATCCGAGTAAGTTTTATTTGATTTTTAGACTTAAAGTAGGATTCCGCATACATCTTTCCTTGATGATGGCAGTTAGTTTGTAGATCCTTTTCTGAATATCCTGTTAAAATAAATCTCTGAGTAAGGATTAAAGTTAACTGCAGTATTTTCTACTGGGATTAATCTAATCTCTACACGGATTAATCTTATCTTTATAACATTAACCCCAGTAGCAAATACTGCAGTTAACTTTAATCCTTTCTCTGATTTTTTTTACAGTGTACCCCTAGAGCCCAAGCTCAAGCTGACCGGTAGAACGTCAGCTGTGATGCTTTTGTTCGTGGAACTAGCCCTGGATAGCAACTCCTAACACAGTTTCCAGGTTCCATTTCTTTTCCCGCTGACAACCAAGGCTTATTTCATTGGGTCGCCGTCACTACGCCCACCCGTCAGTTCGCCCACCCGTCAACTCGCCCACTTCCAAAATCCGACAGTTCGCCCACCCGTCAGTTCGCCCACCCGACAGTTCGCCCACCCGACAGTTCGCCCACCCGTCAGTTCGCCCACCCGTCAGTTCGCCCACCCGTCAGTTCACCAACCCGTCAGTTCGCCCACCCGTCAGTTCGCCCACCCGTCAGTTCGCCTACCGTCAGTTGACCTAACCGTCAGTTGACCCACCGTCAGTTGGCCCACTCCTGAAATCCGTCAGTTGGCCCACTCCTGAAATCCGTCAGTTGGCCCACTCTTGAAATCCGTCAGTTGACCTAATTCTGAAATCCGTCAGTTGGCCCACTCTTGAAATCCGTCAGTTGGCCCACTCTTGAAATCCGTCAGTTGACCTAATCCTGAAATCCGTCAGTTGGCCCACTCTTGAAATCCGTCAGTTGACCTAATCCTGAAATCCGTCATTTGGCCCACTCTTGAAATCCGTCAGTTGACCTAATTCTGAAATCCGTCAGTTGGCCCACTCTTGAAATCCGTCAGTTGACTTAATCCTGAAATCCGTCAGTTGGCCCACTCTTGAAATCCGTCAGTTGACCTAATCCTGAAATACGTCAGTTGGCCCACTCCTGAAATACGTCACTTCGCCTAATTTAAAATTCCGACAGTTGACCCAACTTTGCGGGATCATTAAATCCACGAAAAAGGGCCGCGACCCCAGGGGAATAATCAGCCCAACTCGACCCTGTCATTAAAGTCCACGAAAAAAAGAAACGCAATACCAGGAGATTACTCAGACGGGGACGACCTTTCTCGGTTAATTAGGGTCAACACGAGTTGCCTATGGGTGCAACTTTTATGTTTACGTAAAGAAGGATATGACGATGGGTGGAAAAAAAAAGGTATTCAGACAGGTTGTATTAAACATTTGAACTTGGTAACGAGGATGTTGCTAGTTCATACACACGCACATTGAAAAGTTTTTTCAATGATGTGGAAACAAAACGAAACAAGAGCTACGAGCTCATATAGCACTTGTTACGAGTAGGTGGTACAAGAAAGTAGAAGAGAACTTAACAAAACACCCCGCCGTCCAAAAATGCGGTTCGGACCTAGAATTAGGATATCTAGTTTCACTGAAGTCACATCCAAGTCATCGCCAGCCTTCCAAGTTTAAACTCAAGAAATCCACTCGTTATGAAATAGGAATAATAAAAAATTATCCCTAGGCGTGCCCAGGATTTCCGGTTCCCCCCTCCGGTCAGGGGCGGTTCGAGGGGGGGCGTGGGGGGTGACTCACCCCCCCATGCTTCAGAGAATCGTACTCTCAGTCGTATGTTTTGAGCTTGTCTGTATGATAGTCGTATGTTTGAGCTTGGCAGAATGACATAAAGGCAGTTATCAAACGTGAATTTCGCCCGTAAATGACATTCTCTAATCACATTTCCTACGAAGAGTCGTATGTTTTGAGCTTGTCAGATTCACGGTTGTGTGTTCTGGGATTGACAGAACGATAGTCGTTTGTTTAGGCATGTCAGAATGACACCAAATCGTGAGTTTTGCCTACAAATGACCCGTTTTTTGTCGTATTTTCCGAAGAGATTTTCTAGTCGTATCTTAGAGACAGTCGTAAGTTCTGAGCTTGTTAGAATGACTGTCGTAGGGTTCAAGCTTGTCAGAACCACCGGCACCAAAAACTTCCTGCGACCCCTCCTATTGGCACGTTTCTAGACGTGCCTATAAACCTTTGGAAATAAAAATACATTTTTGGGATCCCAAAACATAAGTGGAGGGATACCTATGACATCGCAAAAGTTGTCCGTCTGTCCGTCTGTACGCTCTATAACTCTCGAAGGGAATGAGATATTTTGATGAAACTTGGTGTGAGGATTCTTTGGCTCAAGAGTAAGGTCAAGTTCGTAGACGGGCTCTGTAGCCCTACATTTAGGGGTGGGGGGAGGGGTTTTAAATTAAGGGGCAAACAAAATATTTTTAAACAGCTAATTTGATAGTCGATTATGGGGTAAGAAGACATGCTGAACACGATGGTGAAAACCATTTTCTCACCGGACGAGTATTTCGCCCGGAGTCCGGCCAAAACCGGAAAGCTTGTTAAAAGTAAAAGTTTTATTTGAAGTTGATTAGATGTTCGATTTAGGGGTAAGAAGACATGCTGAACACTTATGTGAAAAGCATTTTCTACGCGGACAACTTGTTCGCCCGGAATCCGGCCAAAACCGGAAATTTGGCAGAGTAAAGCAGAAAGTTTCGATCAGCATCGTCAAAATAGATATGGCTTATAGAGGTATATCTGAACTTGGTTTTCTCAGATGATTAGCCTGGCGAAGACAAGACCCGATTGTCTGGACCAAATATCTAATTTTTGGGATCCCATCGAAACCTTTGGTCTTGTTTCATGAGAATTATATAGTGACGAGCGGCTAGCGAGCCACCGTGTCACGTTTAGATTTAACTCACATGTCTAAGATAAATCCGTAACTGGTCGCATCAAAACTGTAGTTTCTAATGAGATTTGCTCATTCCTATATTGTGTACTTTTTTTGGGGGGGGGGACAAAGGTACCGAGGGGGGTCACTTGTTATCACCGCTGGGGGTCTAGCTGCCTCCTCTAAGCTTTCCAAACCATATTATATTTTCGTTTACGAAGCCGGTTGCTACTGCAAGAGCGATCATGTGCCTGACGTGCTTTGTTACTCAACTCCACTGCCGATGATCTGGGTAGACTGACTAGAAAAAATCCGAGTCTGTTGCAGGCTAAACCTGAACCTTCTTGAACACCATCTTTCACGAAGATTACTGGATTTTTTTTTCAAGAATATCCTCTTAATATATGGGATCCCCGAACTGGCAATAGATGCTGCAGTCAGCAACCCTAGGTTTATCCGTGGTTAACGGCACAAGTAGCTCAAGGTTGGAAAATTCTGTGCGAATCCACGAAAATGCAAAGTAGCTTTTGAATATTAGGGTTGCTCGGTTGAAAGCCGTCGGCGAAAAAAAATGATAATTCTTACACGCCTATAATCTCATAATTTAGCTTAACACCAAATGTAATAATAAATAAATAACATTGATGACCTTTTTAAATTCAGTTTGTGGGCTACGTAAATTAAGGAAAAAACATTTTCCCCCCAACAAGAGGACACTTTTCGTATAGATTTGAGACTCGTACATTGCAGATAGCTTGCAGATATACTTGGAGGTGGTACACGGAAGCTTGGCACTAAAGTCTGCATTATATTATTTCTATTCTGCTTTAACTTTCCATTTCCGTGTGAACTACACTGTAAAAAATTTCTCCGAATAAGGATGCAGTATTTGCTACTGGGGTTAATCTTATCTCTACTGGGATAAGATTAATCCGAATTTGGGGTAATCTTATCTCAATAAAGACAAGATTAATCCCAGTAGCAAATACTGCAAGATTTAAGTCGTATTGCCAATCAGAAACCTTCACTGCTCGTTACTCTAATTTTCCTTATTTTACTTTTCTTTTCATCTAATAGATTTAGAATCTCGCAACAAGCTCCTGACAGATGTTTACGTAATTTTCGGCTCCTTCTGATTATTCCCCTGGGGCCGCGGCGCTTTTTCATAGAACACCTTTTTTCCACCCATTGCGTAAACATAAAAGTTGCACCATAGGCATCTCTTGTTGCCCCTAATTAAACGAGACACGTCATCTCCGTCTGAGTAATCTCCTGGGATTGCGTCCCTTCCCGAAGACTGCCCGTGAATTCGTGTCACTGTCTTTTTTTCGTTGATTGTTTCCACATCATTGAAAAAAAAAAATCCAATGTGCGTGTGTATGAACTAACAACATCCTCATTACCAAGTTCAAATGTTTAATACGACGACCTGTCTGAGTACCTATTTTTCCACCCATCTTCATAGACTTCATACCCTTCTTTACGTAAACATAAAGTTGCACCCATAGGCAACACCTGTTGACCCTAATTAAACGAGAAAGGTCGTCTCCGTCCGAGTAATCTCCTGGGATTGCGTCCCTTTCTTACGTCGAGTTGGGCTGATTATTCCCCTGGGATCGCGGTCCTTTTTTCATGGATTTAATGATCCCGCAAAGTTGGGCCAACTGTCGGAATTTTAAATTAGGCGAAGTGACGGATTTCAGGATTGGGCCAACTGACGGATTTCAGTAGTAGGTCAACTGACGGATTTCAAGAGTGGGTCAACTGACGGATTTCAGGAGTGGGCCAACTGACGTATTTCAGGATTAGGTCAACTGACGGATTTCAAGAGTGGGCCAACTGACGTATTTCAGGATTAGGTCAACTGACGGATTTCAAGAGTGGGCCAACTGACGTATTTCAGGATTAGGTCAACTGACGGATTTCAAGAGTGGGCCAACTGACGGATTTCAGGATTAGGTCAACTGACGGATTTCAAGAGTGGGCCAACTGACGGATTTCAGGATTAGGTCAACTGACGGATTTCAAGAGTGGGCCAACTGACGGATTTCAGGATTAGGTCAACTGACGGATTTCAAGAGTGGGCCAACTGACGGATTTTAGGAGTGGGCGAACTGACGGGTGGGCCAACTGACGGGTGGGCGAACTGACGGTAGGCGAACTGACGGTAGGCCAACTGACGTGTGGGCGAACTGACGTGTGGGCGAACTGACGGGTGGGCGAACTGACGGGTGGGCGAACTGACGGGTGGGCGAACTGACGGGTAGGAGAAGTGACGGGTAGGCGAACTGACGGATTTTTTGGGCCAACTGACGGGTGGGCGAACTGTCGGAAAAAGTGGGCGAACTGACGGAATTTTTAGGCGAACTGACGGGTGGGCGAACTGACGTGTGGGCCAACTGACGGGTTCCCATTTCATTCACACTGAAAATCAACTGTCACCCGTCTCGAACGCCCGTAACACTGATTGAGACTTCCCTCTGGCGACGATTAATAGCCTTTGTATACATGTATACTAAGTATATTTTTTTCGGACCGCACATGGTCACATTTTATGTCTTGGAGTTTTGGGATCGCCACTGAGGCCGCTCTTGCAGGTTGTTAGCGAACGGTCTCAAATGGTGGCTGAAGTATATGTTTATAGACAGGGTGCTCAAGAATTTTCTTGCCACAAGCCGTGCACAGTTTCAACCTACGGGACTCAAGTTTATATTTCTGGACGAGATCAATATAAGCAATTTTGGGGGACATACTTAGTGGGGCACGCTTCTGTATTTTTTCAGTCCGATCAGCCTGATTCTGAGTAAGGCCAAAATGTCGAGCTTCGACCAGGTTAGCTACTGAGACTGATGAAGTGTTGCACACCGAAATGCCTGACAGTTTTCACGCACACACAAGAGCGTTCAAGATTTGTATAGTTGCGTTTTTTATCGAGTTTGAAGTTATCGTCAAATTCACAGGTCTCTTTCTAAACACTATTTTTGGTCGCCAGTCACAGTTTGTTTGTCCTTCGAACTCTGACCTGACCATCGAACTTCGTGAGCTAGCAAGTTCGAACTTTGCCAGAAACGTTGATGAGACGGCGACCGGGCAAGGGTCGCTAGTATCGTAAAAACACTAATTAAGCTAACAGTGAACTTCGACGGCTCTTTCTAAACACTATTTTTGGTCGCCGGTCACAGTTTGTTTGTCCTTCAAACTCTGACCTGATCGTCGAAGTGTCGAACGTTTGTTTGCCAGAAACGTTGAAAACGAAGTTTGCCAGAAAGGTGTTGATGAGACGGCGACCGGGCAAGGGTCGCCAGTATCGTAAAAACACTAATTAAGCTAACGGTGAACTTCGACGGCGTTTGAAAACAAAAACCGGAAACCTGCGAACAAAACTTCGATCAAAAACGCAACTTATATCTTTGCATGTTCGCTGTTGGGTGTCCGCGGAGAAGGTTGAGAACTTTGGCGTCGCAACTATAGACGATTCTGAATGACGTAGTCTCTGCTTATTAGACGGACTTCTGTGATAGTGGGCGGAAAAAGAAGATTGCTTTTCCGTGAGCCTTTTTGGACGAGCGAGACTAACCCTAGGTTAGCACAGAGCAAATCGCGGCGATGAAGGAGATTTTTCAATAGCAGCGACAGAAGATTTTTATCGCCTGGATGTTCACACTGAATTTTTGTCGGCAATAGAATTTAACACGAAAAGTTTGAAAAATAATTGTTTTTTCTCGCTTTTCATACAAAATGGGGTAAGACTGAACAGCAATACTTAATTTTTCTAAAAGTGAATCATCAAAAGGGTCGTCCATGTTGCTGTTGCGTGCATAAATCGTACTGTCGCCCGATTAAAGTTGAATTTTCCCAACATTGAAATCGCCTGACGAAGCAACAGAAATCGCCGATTTTGGCGACGAAAATCTCGGCGATGGCCAATATCGCCTCAGTGTGAACGTCTGTGTGAACCTAGGGTAAGTCTTAATTGCGCCTTGACCGCTGTGTGTTACTTCTACTGTGCCTCACTTCTAATTTCTTAGGTTTGTTTTGTCATGATCCGTTTATTTCAGGGAGAGGAAGGAGCAAACACGGTCCTTGAATCCGTCTCTGCAATCCCTATGGAAGAGTGGACTCTGGATTACATCACACCCAGTACTGCTTGTACCCGAAAGGATGGAAAGTGTGTCGGATCTAATTTCCCGACTGTGCCCGAGTCCACGAAAGTTGAATTTGGTTCTGATGAGCTACCCGAAGAAGAAGGAGAAGATCCGACTCCGATGCCAGAGGATATCTACGATGGCAGCACTTGTCTGGTTTACCTTGATGAACAAGTACCGATGGTAAGCATTATTATATCGTTAATGCTTCTGTCGTTCTTTTTAGCTTGCGCAGCTTGAATTTCGACGGATCTTCAAATTTCCTGCATTACAACCTCGTTCTAACAATGTTAATTTTACTCTGTTTCTGTCATATGGCGTCAAACCTTCTATGTCAAATTGGCTTTTTATATTTTAGTTAGATTTGTACTAAAACCTATTAAACAAACTTTGAACTTCGAAATGCCACACGTAATATGTCCGACAACCGTTCCCGATCTTCCTGTTTTGTAAATATATTTGTACCCTTCAGTACAAAAGGAAAACCGGCCACACGACAGTAAACGATCTTTCCTATAGTAAAACTATAAATCGATAAAGCAAATTATTCTTTTCTATTATTTTTTTTAATCTATTTAAAGTATCTTCCTCGTTCGTGTCGTAACCGTAAGTTATTTGAGAATTTCGGAGTGCAAGTTGTTATTCGGTCACTGGAGCGGACGTCGGCATCTCTAATAATAGTTGCGTTTTTTGCCTTTTCTCCGTAGGTCGGTTAACCTAACTATTTGCCACTTTGACCGTTTTTTCGTCTCGCCGGTCGGTTCGACTGAGCTCTAAAAAACGGCTTATAAAAAAAAATGGCGTCTTTCCGTCGCCGGCGCCTATCTCTCCAAATGAGAATTTTGAGTTTCGCGCCGCGCCAAGAGCGTAGGTCGGTTGGATGGACCTCCCGCCTCAGTCCACAGGTCGGTTAACCGACCGGTGAACGGAGCCAAAAAACAAGTTGCGTTCGTTGCACTCCGGTCTGGTTCTGGTGTTTAGTCACCAGTGTCCGGTTCTTTGCTTATAACGCGTTTTTTCGTTCACCAGTGAGTTGATGAAAACTTGCTAACTCCTCGCTACAGCGGGGCTCACGAGCAGGTTCTGGTTAGTCCGCACCGGTGGGCACTAACCAGACACTGGTTAGTCCGAAAACCGGTTTTAAGATCGGGGAGTAGTCACCGGTGAGTGCAAAAACGCGTTATAGGAAGCACCGGTGAGTAGTCACCGGACAACGAACGCAGCTACAGATTGTAAGAACTTAGGTCGGTTAACCGAAGGAAGAAAACGACTTATAGTGGGAAATCTTGTAGGTCGGTTAACTGGATGAAGGCAAAAAACGCAACTAATCTATTCATCCAGCTCATCGTCTACATGATGTTTTTCTTGGAAATTCAGCCTAAATTGTCGTGCTTTATGTTGATTTTTATATGCGTTGTTTTTTCTTTTACCCCACTGTCGCATTGTGCATTTGCTGGGTAATAAATAAAATATTTATAAATGCATATTAATACATATTATTTCCCTCAAAACTGAGGAGTACAAAATATAGTATGTAAAACAAAACTATGCCTAAATCCCCACTGTCGCCTTGTGCATTTGCTGGGTGAGAAATAAAATATGTATAAATATATTTTATATATATATAATTATTTCCCTCAAAACTGAGGAGTACAAAATATAATATATAAATCAAAACTATGCGTAAATCAACTGATCCATCAGTGACAGTATAAAAAAAATACTATAAAAAATGCACATTGTTTGGATAACTAAATTAGAATTGTTTACCTACTACATTATTATATATATATATATATGTATATATGGACATATGTACCCCCCCCCCAGAAAGCACTGGCCTGTCCTTGGGGACACAGCAGCTCTGAAAACTTACAAAATGAGAGATTTTCTAATCAATCAATCAATCAATTTATTTATTTCGTGACATCACACATCACATATTACACTAAAACAAGACTATTCTTAACTAAATATATACAATCATTTCATCCATTTGGTGGCTCGGGGCAAAAGCACAGTCGACGAAAAAGGCGAAGGCGAAAGGCCTTCGGGTCCGAAAAGCGGGTTTTCGGAGACTTCTAACCTTGCAACAAAACTAACTATCGCTTTCCGTCTCATAACATCAAAAGATTCAGTTTCATTTTCATAATGTTGCGAACTGAACAAAAGCCATGTTGCATAACAAATTGAAGCTTTACTGTTTTAAAACCTTTACTGTTTATTCAATTCAATTAATTTTATCTTTCCAGAAATTCTTCGTTGCGAAAAATAGCGTAGGAATTGTCAATAAACATACACTGACATGCAAATACATAGAATGCTATTACTTTACATAATCTAAAATATGAATGTCTAAAATATGAACATGAATGTTTTCTGCAGGTCGATGTCACCGGTAAAGTCCAGTCTCCCGATTACTACGTCTTCATCGCGCACTACTACCAACCGAAGCATACTGAAGTCAAGCTCAACGTTGTCCTGCAGAATGGTCAGTTCTACGAGGCATTCTTACCACTTAAGCACTGTCCGTCGGTAAGCGGCTGCAGGGCAGTCCTCCAGCAGGAGGGAGGTGAAATCAACTTCAAAATTTTGGAGAATTTCGTATTCTCAGCCAAAAACCCGACGGACAAAGGGGTTTGGCTGGATTACGTCTATGTTATTCCTTCCCATCAGTACACGCCTTACCTTATGGATGAAGCTCCGGTTGATCTTACCAGTGACTTCTTTAAACAGTGTAGCAAGAATCATTTCTTTATCGACCCGGAGGACACTAGTGCCTTCTGCAAAAATGCAGTTTTCACTCTCTCAACTGAATTCAACAACGGAGCACTAGTCTGTGCCTGTGATTTCGAAGGCTCGTTGAGCTTTGAATGTAATCCATTCGGGGGCCAGTGTCAGTGCAAGCCCAACGTGATTGGCCGTCAGTGCAGTCGCTGCAAGACCGGATACTTTGGCTTCCCCGACTGCCAGCCTTGTGACTGCCCGTCCACCGCATACTGCGAGCCAACGACTGGTCAGTGCATCTGCCCACCACACGTGACTGGAGCACGTTGCGACAAGTGCGAGCCGCTTCACTATGGATACGACCCACTGATCGGCTGTGAGAATTGCGAGTGCAACCAGCCCGGCGTGTTTGAGGGCAATATGCAGTGTGACTTGGAAAATGGTCAGTGCGAGTGTAAGCAGAACGTGCTCGGCCGTACGTGCGATAAGTGCGCGCCAGGATACTGGGCGTTCCCTCACTGCCAGTTGTGTGACTGTGATGTACGTGGTACCACACAAGCCATCTGCAACCAGGAGACTTCCGAGTGCTACTGCAAGGAAAACGTGGAAAGTAGGTCCTGCGACACGCCGATTCCTGGCGCTTTCAACCTTATGGAGAGCAATCCAAAGGGAGCTACGAAGTGTTTCTGCTTCGGTAAGGCGACAACGTGCAACAGCGCACCCCTTTTCTGGAGCCACATAATCGATATGAGAGGATGGGAAGGAGCAGCATTCACTTTCCAAAAAGGAGTCGCTCAGTCAAGGTACGTGCGGACCGCCTTTTCGCACACCCCTTTAGTGCTCATCCCCTTCTACCTTACTTCTTTACGTGCTCGCCCACTCCTTCGTTACCTTTGTACATGCTCACCCATCCCTTCCTGACCTCTTTGTGGTAGTATTTTGGGGCCAAAAAATTTACATTTCGTTGAGCGTTGAGTTTTCTTCGTTAAAATACGTTGCATAGATATTCCGACGCAAATAATTTAAAAAGTTGCCAAGCGCAGCGAGGCCGTGTCACGATTACTAGCGCGTATTTAAAGCGGAACGTTACGTGTTTACATTACCTGGATATGATATATGACGTGTGAGTATGTTCAATGCAGTGTCGACTTTGGGCCCCCAAAAGTCTACATACCTCTTTGACCTCGCTTGCACACCTGCTACCGAAGCGATCTTTTTCCATGGTATTATTTCTCCTTTCATTTTTAACCTTTGCCTCAGCGATTGTTTCCGGTTCTTGAAGACTTCTCTAGTGCACCTTGCCGTAGAGGTAACGTACATTGCTTACGCTGATGACATTATTCTTTTGTGTAGATGTAAAAATAGGCTGGTCGAAAATTTTAATATTTTAGTTAATGAGCTTGGGAAAAAAGGTTTATCTGTTAATGTAGATAAATGTCAATACTTTGTGATTAACGACCCTCTTGGGCCGTCTTCTCTTGATTGTGGTAATGGGCGTAGATTTCAACCTCTTGAAGTTGTAACTTACCTTGGTGTACCATACTCTTCAGTAAAGCGTAATTTTCAAACAGTAGTTGTAAAAAATATAGAGCTAAGAATTCGTAAGACGTTCGGAGCTCTTATACACCTTAAAGGTACACACCGGCGTGATATTCTGGCTCGTATTTATACAGCTACTGTTCTTCCAATTGTAATTTTCCCAGCAGTTTTGGTGAAGGGTTTCAATCGTGGTATGATATCTGATATTCGTATAGCTTACTTCAAATACTGTAAATACCTGCTTGGATATCCACTTTGGGCTCGTAATACCCCTTTGATCCAAGTTTTTAACGTTAAGGATCCTGCTTTGGCAATTCAGACAAAATTTGATAATTTTGTTGCCAAAGCGTCTAATATTTTATCCGCGAAGAATTTGTATCCGTTTTTCCGTAGTCCTTAATTTGAAATAGTTTTAAGTTAAATGATTTAGTAGTTTTTGGTATGAATTTATTGGAATGATATGTGTATTTTATTTATTTATTTTTATACTCCTCTTGTATAATTTTGAGGGAAATAAATATTGAATGAATGAATGAATGAATTTGAAGTACCAATATTTTTTGGAAGTCCATTGTTTTATTTCTTCGTTCTCCTGTTCTTGCATATACGTAGGCTACTGCGTCTCTTCCTTTTTTTTGTGACGGATACTTAATTGATTTGACCCCAAGCAGTCAAATATGCCAGAAGAATGTCGATAATCGCAAGAAATACATTATTTTGTCAGCTTTATTCAGGGAGCCTGTAAATTAAGTGGAATACTAAATGTAGCCTAATCAAGCGTTATTACAGGACTATCGAGACACGAATTGACCAAGTGGACCTGACAGTTCGCGCTGTCCTAAATGACTGGCTTCCGGAGAGTGGAGTCTTTTACTTCTCAGCGCCTGCCGACTACCTTGGGAACAAGCTGTCATCTTACGGTGGAAAACTGACCTACACCCTTGTCTTCATAGATGGCCCTAGAAGTGAGTGGCACCTTTGCTACATTTCCCCTCTCCCTTCACTCGTTTTAGTTTAGTTTTATTTAGTGTTGGGCGATATTTGGATTTTTGATATATCGATATTTTCACTTTCGATGTTCGATATATCGATATCGATATTTCTGTACCATGATTCTTTATGGTATACGTTTCGTTTCGCCAAAATTTAAGAGCAAAACTGTTGTAAGAAAGCACTTGCATGAACTCAAACGTCGAATAAATAAAAATAGAATAACGAAGAACATGTTGCTCCAACTTCGGATATATAAATGTAACTTACGTTGGATTAATTACAATAATATAAATAAACAAATATCGTTTTCGATATCGATATTTAAGTTTCGATATTCGATATCGATATTTGGTCCGATATATCGTTATCGATATCGAATATCGCCCAACACTAGTTTTGTTTGTAATGCTACGAAGAAGTGATCTGGGTTTACCAGTCGGATTTTATGTACTCTCATCATGAAGGTAAAAAGTCTATAGGCTACTTATAGACCTATTCCTTACCTTAGACCTTAGTTCCTCCAGAGCCATCTGGCGCACAGGGCGTCGACAAAGCCTCTCCATTCGTCCCGCATTGATGCCGCAGCGGTGACGTAAGTTACTAGCGAGGTACCAGCCGTCCTCAGATCTTGGTCATATGTTCGCCTCAGTGTATTTTTGGGGCGGCCTCGCTTTCTTCTACCGTCTGGCTTCCACTCATGGGTTGTTCTAGGAAGGCGGCTTTCTTCCATGCGAAGGACGTGTCCCAGGTATGCCCACCGCCTTCTTTTCAGCAACTCAATGACAGAAGGCTGGCCTGTTCTTCCGCGTGTTTCTGCAATAGACCTGTTCCATGTACTTTATTTGTTTTTAAAGTGATTTTACTTGTCATTCTTATTTCCAGTTAATATGTATGTAGCTTATACAGTTTGTTATGTCCTCCACTTAACACAGAAGCTGTAGGCTATATGGTATGGCTACAAAGCAATACAAAAATGTTCTTTAATCTGGCTTGTGTGTTACACCTTCACTTGAGTAATATCTGATATAATGGTTTTACTTTTCTAAAAGTTTTGACATCCTGCCTTCGACACTGCTCTACGACGCTGATTGCTATATTGCAGTGTCTGCACTGGGTCCTTTCACCCTTTTTCAGTATATGATCTGCATGTCCTAACTCTCCCTTTACTTCAGGCTCATCCATTGAAGCTCCAGACCTTGTCCTAGTTGGCGGAACCCTTACCCTCGCCCATAGTGCCCCTGTTCAGCCAATTCCAGGCGTACCCACTATTGAGACCATTGAACTTACCGAGCATGGCTTCGTTCTTCCCTCTGGGATTCCCGCGAGCAGGGAACAGTTCATGGTGCTGCTGAATAATTTGGAAGGATTATACTTGAGGGGAAGTTATTCGGACCCAACGAGAGAAGTCAGGTCAGTCAATCAATTCAATCAGTCAGTCGAGTCAGTCAATCAGTCAACACAAAGGTGCCAATGCTCCTGTAAGGTCTTCCTTGAGCCCAAGCTGACTTTGAAACGTATATTTAAATAACGCATACAATTTTATTTCTCATTCTTATGCGTTATTTGAACATCCTGTAGGGTCGCTGGTGGTGTAATGATTCTTTCATTGATTTCTCAAACTAGCCCACTAGATCAATTGTTAAATAATTATAGATGTCTTCACTTGTTAAAATCTTCACCAAATACGGGACAAATGTCCATCCATCAGAAGAGTGACTAGGTGGGTTTTGTAGCGCTAATTTATTTTCCGTTATGGTGCGGGCCTATTTACCATTCTTTACTGCGTAGTCTGGCAGAATACCCCTGTGCTTTTCTGTTGACGAGTCAGTTTCTTCCTTGGAGGGGGTGGGCTTTTATTTGGAGTATGCCTTCCCTGACGTAACGAGAAAGGTAAAATTCCCGTGTGCATCTACGGTAGGCCGTCTCGTCTCGTACGCGGTCGGGGCCAACCATATGGTAGCATTGGATCACTCGGTCTCCAGAAGGCTACTACTTTGCTCTTTTGTTCCTAGGTGGCTATCTCCACCCATTTGGCTGGAGTGGAGAAGCTGCTGTTTTGTGGGCTTTGCCCAACTAGGTGTTAAAAATATCGTCCCGATGAAAAATTATCTCAAAATAGTAGTATCAAGTTGTACGAAAAGTAGCATGTGGTACCAACTGATGCTACTATAGCAGGACTGGATGCTACTGGAGCAAGGCGGGATGCTACTGAATGCTATTGCTTAAGATTAGCCCAGTGTGATGCACATTAAATTATAGCATTCTGTACCTATACTACTTCCTATCAATACGTGCAACTTTTTCCCACAACTACCATACAGCTAGCTACATAGGCTATAAATTTTTCGTGGGGGTAGTTTAAAAATAAATAAATTTACATTTATTTTTCTTAGAATTGTCAATGTTACCATGGAGCTTGGTACAGAGGACTATGACCTTGACCTAGAGCCTGCATACTCTGTTGAGAAATGTAACTGCCCACCCAACTACAAAGGTTTGTCTTGTGAAGAATGTGCCCCAGGCTTTTTCCGAGCCCAGACAGGACCCTACGGCGGTTTCTGCGTTCCTTGCCAGTGCAACGGACATGCCGATACTTGTGACGTCAATACTGGTAAATGTATGGTAAGTCGGCTTTTTTTTAGTTTTTCGCCTTCTTTGTTCCTTAATAATAGCAAAAACAGTAGATAATCGTTTAATTTTATATAAATCTATAAAATCCTTTAAAGTTTAACTGAAAAGCAGGCTTATCTTTAGATCTTGGGCTTGAATACATATAATTAATTTGACTCTGCCAAGAGAATTTTTTTTATCTTTTTTTCATTTTGGCGCTTGCAGTGACATTTGGTATATACACTGCTTGCACGACAAGACAAAATTCATCGAGACGCGGAGAATTTGAATTTCAACAAAAGCTTTCCTTTCAATGGCTAATGATGCGAAGCTAAGAAAAATGTTCAGTTCCAGATTGGAAGCTCACTTCAGAAGAAAGCCCGCTGTTGCGTGTAATAAGTTTGAATAAGTTTGATATCCCTTCAAAAAAAAATAAGTTTGTATCCCTTAAAAAAAAAAAAAATAAGTTTGAATCCCTTAAAAAAAAAAAAATCTGCAATCCTTTACCGTTGTAGTTGCTAAACGCTTCAAGTACAGAGGTACCACAAATCGTTTCCTGTGAATAGCGCATTTTCATCGGGTCTTCAAGGCTACGCAAGTATATAAGTGATGGACAACTAGACTGTCATATCTCAGCCCTGTTTGGTTAAACTTTAACAATATCAATGCTGAACATGGCTTTTCCAAGATGCTTTATTTTAAGACATTTGAATGATCAGATTGTTTTGCTTTTGTGAGACAGAACTAGAACTTCATTGCGACTTTTTTCGGCCAGGATTGCAAGCATAACACTGTTGGAGACCACTGCGAAATGTGCATTCCTGGTTACTATGGTGACTCAACAGTTGGAACTCCCAATGATTGTCTGATCTGCGCATGCCCTCTGCCTCTGGTGTCAAACAAGTAGGTGATCATTTTTTGAGAAGACCTGTGTTTAGAGCAGTTATGAAAAAGTTTTTCCGCCTCTTTTACGGATGTTTTCGGTTGAGGACGATTTTGGTGTTCTTATGGATTCGCTTAAATCAAAACGAAAATTGGAATTATTAAATCAAAACGAAAAAATCAAGATTAATATTTCTGGTCGTATCTGCACTGTCAGAAGTTTCATAACAGATGACAGGAGGATGCGAGGTTCCAATAGATAGTGCGTAACACACAACACTTCAGATTCTGTTGCGTTTAAAAACGTTACTCATGAAATGTTATGCATAAGAAGCTCTGTCAGGAAGAGCCAAAAAACAGCCAAAAAATCATCTAGTGACCTTTTAGTTTGTCGTCATGATGTCGGAAAACTTGGCAGATGCTTTTTTGCGGTTTTTCGACTCTTCCTGATGGCAACGATTATTATGCATAACATTTTGAAATACAACAGAAAACATCCGAAGTGTTATCTGTTATGCATTATCTGTTGAAACCGCGCATCCTCGTGTTATCTATTATGAAAAATCTGAGAGTGTGTCCAGACCTCGAATGGCACATACGGGCACATGACTTTTGTGCCGTCCAAGTTTCATCACTCCATCCGTTTGGTCCCTGTGTTTATCACAAAACTTCCGTGAGCCCTCTTCAACTCTCCCATCGTGTCCAAATGCGGTTCGAAAACATAAATATCAAATTTAGGACATTTGCTCCTATCACACACCTCCTATCACACAGCTACTATCAAATCATGGATTCGCAAAATTAAAACGGAAATTCACCGCGCTCAGGAATAATTTTTGGAAAGCGGTTTTGGCCGTACCTCTTTCCAAGGTCACTTTCCAGTCGACGTCGTGGATCTTTCAAGGCCGCCTTTAAAGTTTGAATAAGATTTTGTATGCGAAACTTATAATATATCGTCTGTATTTTATAAATAAAAAAATATATCGTCGCGATGGGGAAATCGTGCATGCGCTGCGTCAGAATTTCGGAATATTTTGGAGATTCGCATCCAGTTGTGGAATTTTGAATTGTTCTGAAAAGCGTATTTTTTGTTTTGTTTTTTGTTTGTTTTGGGGTTTTTTTCCTGGTTTTTCACGACTGTTTTTGTTTTGATATGATTTTAAATTTTGATGCCCCTGATAGAGAGGATCCCTATGGGGGAAGGGATCCTTGAAGCAGAGTGTGATGAGTTTAGTTTTGTTTTGTTTTTGTAGGTTGTCGTGGAAAAATTGGGAAAGGAATGGGGGTAAACAAAAACGGAAATGGAAAAAATATTAGTGTGGATTTTTTGATTTTGGAGTCTTTAAGATTAAAAAAAAGATGAATAAAGGTAAATGTGAAAGTGTAAGTGACGTTAAAGTAGGGTAAACTATTAGGTATTTTTTTTTTATTAACGTCACTGAGTTTGGAGGTGGAGACGTAGCCACTTGCTTTAGTTCAATCTAAAGCAAGCAAGAATGGAAAAGATAAAGAAGCTACGCGGGAATTAAATTAAAAAAAAAAAAAAAAAAAAAAAAGCGTATCCCCGACGGTAGTGCAAAGTCGTCTCGGAAAGTTGTATAGCCGGAACGGCTTTCCATGATTTATTGCGCGTGGCGAAGTTTCGCTTTATTTTTCGAAAAGCGAATCCAGAAGAACCCCAAAATCGACCTTCAGTCTGAATCCGCTGAACTCTGAGAGGCTTTCCTACCCAGTGACATGTAAGTCGTGTGCGAGACTATCTCATGACAGCCACTTGCTTTGTAGTGAGTACATGGAGCAAATGAACAGCACCGAGAAATGTCCGCAGGCAAAGGAAAAGAAAGGATTTTTTTTGTTTCTTCTGTGGTTCTCCTGGAAGAAGTTCAATGAAGATCCTGTGATATGAAGTATGGTTAGTCCCTATAGTTATTTTAGCCTAAATTTGAGAATGGAAAGCAACTCAGGGCGTAAGAACGTCTCTTTCCTCGAGACACACCCGAATTATCAGAGGCTGCTGTGGACCCGGGTGTGATGTCAGCGTAGGCTACAGGTTCGGACTACCAAGTCGTGCGATATTGCGATTTCACATCTCCCAGTCTGGCTATTCTAAACTGTTTAAACGCCTTTTTGGCAAAATGTGTTAGTATGATATATCGTGTCCTGTGTGCTTTCTTTGACGTTTGTGGTGCTATAAAAAATCTGTTCTAGTTTCGCTTCGAGCTGCTCAGTGTCATCTAGCGGACTGAATCTAGAGTGCGTCTGCAAGCCTGAATACCGTGGACCGTTCTGTGACTCCTGTGCTCCTGGCTACTTCGGTCAGCCCATGATTGCTGGTGAGTTAGAAACCTTCCATAAAATTCGACTTCCCTTGGCAACCGCAGTCAAATCGGTCGCACCTTTTGTTCTTCAAATACTCTACATGACTAAAGTCCAGGACACGCCAGTAGTGTTGGGCGATATTCGATACGATAATCGAAATATCGATATTATTGTAAAATATCGATATTCCGATATTGACTTTTCAAATATCGATATTTTCGATACTACTTAGCCTACATTACGATGTACATCAGTTCTATTATTTGAGATTTTCGGAATAAAATAATGATTAGGGATTTCAGACTTGAGCGATTAGGGAGGAGAAAGAGACTGAGAAGGAAAAACGTGGACGCTATTCTTTCTTAATGAGAATGTTTGATTCTATTCTTTTAGTTCATTTCGTTCGATTTTTTTTCATGAAAACCTGTTGTAGTATGGGCAGTTTCAAGTACGCCAAATATCGGTTTCCGATAATTGAAATATCGATTATCGAATTTGAAAATATCGAAATATCGATATTTCGATATTCCTCAATATCGCCCAACACTACACGCCAGTGATCCTCAGGAAGAACGAGAAAACGTCTCACTGACGACTCAAACTCTGCAACTCAAACCCTGTGTCAACCGATCACGGTGATCGTTGGGCACAGCTTTAGTGCCGCTTCCGGCTCTTCCGCTAGGTACCCGGCGATTCTGCATTGGCAAGGAGAGTTAGTCATCAAGAGTATTCTGCACATATTCCGAAACTTCCACGAGAGGGTATGGGTTAATATTTATATCTGACATGTATGCTAAACCTTGATATATTTCCAGGGGATTACTGCAAGACCTGCAACTGCTCTGGAAACATTGACCCGACCGACCCCGGTTCCTGCGATGCTGTGACAGGTGACTGTCTCAAGTGCCTCAGCAACACATTTGGACCTGGTTGCGCCATCTGTGAGCCAGGCTATTATGGAGATGCAGTTTATCGCAAGGACTGTCAAGGTGAGGGATATTTAATGGCATTTTAAAGACGACCAAATTTAAAATGTTGACTAAACTTAAGCCGATTATCTACGGATCGTGACGTTGTCGTGATGTCGAACGTGTCCGGAAGCTCCGAAACAAACGAAAATGCTGAATTAATTCATCGAAAAATTCAGCAAAGATGCTAAGCTGAATTTTCAAGAAGAAACTGAGGAGCACGGCGATTCTCCTAGTATCTTCCTAGAATCTTTTTCTTTCTAGAACAATTTGCCACACAAAATTCCCCGTCGGAGCGGCGACAAACTTAACGGAGCATACTTTGCGAAAAGTCGTCCTTTATACAGCTAGCTCTTTTTTTCTTCTTCTTCTTCCTGACTTTAATTTTGGTATTCTAGAAGTGTCAGAGAAGAAATAAAGGTAACAGCTTTCGGACAAAAATAAATAAATATGCAGCGTTAAATGCAGCAGTTACAGCACTAAAAAGCTTTCGGACACGTTCGTCATGAAAGAAATAGGGAAATTCGATTAAATTAATGTTGCAGAATATATATTTGTATCTGTATATATCGATCTGAGCGTCCAGCGAGGCGCCGGACGCGTTTACACTTATAAACCGTTCTAGGGACAATCAGTTCCGTTAGTAAATGAAAAATATAGACTTTACGTAGGACGTCACGAGTCCTAGATAATCGGCTAAGGTTTGGTCAACCCCAGATTTAAGGACCTATCAATGGTAATAATACAATACGAAACAAATGTCTTGGATCTTTCGGTGCTTCACCGTTCGTAATACGTTCTTCCGGCGTAGCGATTTTACAATTTATTCTTCAGAGCATTGACGGAATCGGTCATTAGGACTGCAGATGAAAGGTATTCTGGCATTTAGTCAGTCGGATCTAGCAAGACTGTCGGCTAGTGTCGTTTGAGAATCACCAGTTCCACAGCTTGAATATAGTTCCACGCAGTCACACACAAATCCTCAGTTTTTGGGCATGGTGCTCCAACGTCTGCGGGCACTCAGTTCTGCAGATTTTATGTGGCTACCATGCCCTTGCTGTATAGCATTCTGCCCCAGAGTATGAGCAGGGCACAACGTATGCGGGGAGGGGGGGACGCCCCCAATCTTGTCAGTCAGTCGGTAAAAATAACCGAGTCGGCGCGAACCGCCACGGTTTTTCGTAAAAAACAGTCGATTTTTTTCTTGGAAACATTTGATTTTTCTTAAAAATAGTCGGTTTTTCTTATAGTAGATTTTTCTCTTAAAAACAGTCGATTTTCTGAAAATCATTCAATTTTTAAAAAGAGTGTTTTTTTTCTGCAAAACAGTCGGTAAAAATGACCAACTTATCGGTAAATACCTCCCCCCCCAAACATTTTGGTTAGTAATGCCTCTGCGTATGAGCACCATGCCCATACGTTGGGACATTCCCAGACGCTGGAATACCATGCCCAGAATGGAGGATCCGTGTATGACTGGTTCCACGCAGGCGGTTTCCAGAAACACCCCATCAACCCCATCACAGAAGAGTCCAGAAACACACGGGGGATCGGAGGGGGAGTATACCATAGAATTCTAGAGATAAAATAGTTCCTCTTTGCCAAGAAGGACTGAAACATAGCTTTAATAAAATGTAGCTGTCGTATCCGTTTTGCAGTAATTGCGTTTTTTTTATCTCAACTCTCCTCGCGATTCTCCTTTCAGTTCTCCTATTTCGTGTTGTATGACTATTGAGATGAAGCCAATTCTCCTTTTTTTTTCGTCAGAATCGAGAAGTTGCTTTGGGGTGGCTAATTAACTAACGGGTGGCTAAATTAGTGTTTTTGTGAAAAACGGGAATGGATAAGCGAGATCGAGAGTAAAAACGGTAATCTGTGCGAGAACTGAGAATTCAGGTAAAAAACGCAACTAGTGTCAAATCTGATTTGCAGTCAGCTTGGTCTGAAGGACTGTTTACTATAACACCTCAGGTGCAGGTGCTAGTTTTTTTGTTTTTTTTTTCAGTCTGATATACTGGAGAGCTAAATGTTATAAATGTAGACCGGAGTCAAATTTGAATGCTGCGGCTGGAATCTCCGGGGTTCAGCTGCTGAATGCGGACATTCTGCGAGCCAGACCTTAGGCCGAAAACCTTTAAAGGACACCTGAACGAAGAGTACCAAGTATCATCCCTATCTGTATGACTTCCGTTAACATTGCCTGCAGAAAACCCGATCCAAATACGACTTTGTGTTTCCAAGTTATGATTTTTGCTCCATTTTGCATCTGTCCTTATTTCAGTACCGAACAATTTTAGAAATGAACAAACGTCTCCAATCAACCCTTCTTCTGGAATATTCTTTTAACCAGTTAAGCCCAAACGTATATCTAGAAGAAATTCCAATACGATCCGGCCAGCGCTGTACAGGATTTGAATGAATTGCGCTTTTTGTCTTGGAGTCTGCATGTGCAAACCTCCAGAAACGAACATCCCTATTTTGAATACGTCAAGCTCAGGAGAAGAATGCTCTCCGTGGCCATGTCTGTAAATGCATTCTCAATAGTGTGTTCAAGTATGGTTTGATTGTTCAGGTGTCCTTTAAAACTGCAAGCAAGAAAAAATATGCCAATTGAATCTCCATCTTTGGTCCCATGCACCGACTAGGGAGACCCCGACAAAAATGAGCGGAGCTAGAGGTACTTGCTAAGCTTTCAGTTGACGCCTGCCTATTTTTCTCTTAGTCGTTGAACATTGAGAGGAAAAGACCGTAACAGGCGTGTATGACCAGCCTCTATAGTGACGTCACAATGTTAAGCAACCAATAGTCGTTTACCCTCGAATTTTCTTCTTTGGGCCTCTACTGCGATGAGGTGTTTGTAGAGGTAGGCTAATGAACTGCGATGTCCCGCGTAGCTCCTAACCTCCGCTCGTTTGCATCGGGCAGGAAATCAGGAATTTATTCGACTCCGCATGGTCGTATTACAGAGATCGGGAGACTTTTTTTTGCTCATTTTTTCTTGCATCAAACACGATTATTTCAGAGTGCCACTGTCAGGAGTGCGGAAGTGAGGAGTGCGACCACAGGTCTGGCGACTGCAAGTGCAAGCCCAACGTTGAGGGAGAGACATGTGATCGTTGCGCCCCTGACCATTACGGTTATGGAACCTGCCAGGTATGCTTGTTTCATGTCTATAATAGGCCATAACGGCCGCACGCGGGCAACCCCCCGACAAAACTGGTAAAAACGATAATAACTCCTGCCATGGAATGAATGTGCAAATGGACTTCTTGCTCGGATGGATTATGGTCTTGCTTAGGATATGTTGTTACTGGGTAGTTTAGGCTACTAACGAGATTTCCTGATTTAAGTACGTAATGCACAAATTTATTTCTATAAAGCAGTCAGAGGGCCGTGGCAATAACTTAAAAAAAAATCGCACGATCGGGAAAACTCCGCTTTTTGCGCCAATGCTCATCTCAGGAAACCCGCAACAAAAGTACTACTCTTCATCTCAGGTCAGGTCAACTTGGTCAGTCCGCGATAGTCCTGTAATAAGGCTTGATTAGGCTACATTTAGCATTCCACTTAATTTACAGGCTCCCTGAATAAGGCTGACAAAATAATGTATTACTCGCGACTATCGACAATCTTCGAATACGATAACCGAGTCTTTCTTCTGGCATATTTGACTGCTTGGGGTCAAACCATTTAAGTATCCGTCACAAAAAAAAAATAAAGGAAAAGATGCAGTACCGTACCGACGAAAAATTATCTCAAAATGGTAGTATGAAGTTGTACGATAAAGTAGCATGCAGTATCAGCTGATACATATGACGTTGCGAGCCTCAGATAATTGGCTCCGATTCAGACGACGCCTTATCTAACAGGACTGCGAGTGTGCATTTAGCGTTTTGAACTAAGAAACTTTTCTTTTAGGGTTGTCGCGACTGCAATTGCGGAGAAGCCTCCGAGAGCACTCAGTGCGATGATATCACAGGACAGTGTCGTTGCAAACCCGGGGTTGCAGGAAAGCACTGCGAAAGGTGTTCTGCTGGATTCTGGAACTATGGTCCCGACGGCTGCACGCGTAAGTCTAACTTGTCTTTAAAAAAAAAATATCATCGAACCGTCTGGCAACAATTTTTGGAACTATGGTCCCGACGTGCGAACGCGTAAGTCTAACTTGTCTTAAACAAAAATATCATCGATCCGTCTGGCAACAATTTCTGGAACTATGGTCCCGACGGGCGAACGCGTAAATCTAACTTGTCTTAAAACAAAAATATCATTGAACCGTCTGGCCCCTATCCTAAATGCATGTTTATTTTTTTTAGCAGAAAAAGTTCAGGCTCGTAAAGTTTACAATATTAACAGAAAAAACGAAATTTTCAACATTTAAAGACGGACTACTTGTAACCACTCTACCCACTCTCTTGCCTAAGTAAGCACATGATCAGTTCTGTCCCTGAAATTCTGACTTTGGTTTTTGGCAGTCGAGTGCGAAGAATGGACAGAAGACCAGTTTTACACGTGTTTACAGTTTTTACGTATTCTTTTGCATTGAAGCGGACAAGGGTATGTTTTCGCATGGACGGCTGAGTTGCCAGCTTCTTTCTGTTAAAACTCCTCTCATTTTCAGCTTGCACCTGTAACACCGACTTTTCAATTGGCGTGGGTTGCAACCCGGTTACTGGTCAGTGCGACTGCTTACCGGGAGTTATTGGCGAGAAATGCGAGCGATGCCCCGACCGATGGGTCCTAATACCCGACTATGGATGTGAAGAGTGTGCGTCCTGCCACCACAGTTTGCTTGACATAACGGACGAACTGCAAGGCCTGATCGACCCCGTCCAACGGGAATTCAAGGTACGAAGCCCGTCTCTGTCCAGTCTTTTTTTTCCTGTTTGACACTGACACTCGATGGATTTCGCTGTGTGTCGTTTTTGCTTGATCGTGTTTTAGTGGCGCGGGAGTTTTTTGAGACAAGAAATTCATAATTTTCAAATCCAGGCTTCAGGTTTTTGGGATCCCAAAATGTTAGTGACGGATACCTATGACATCGCAAAAAGTTGTCCGTCTGTCCGTCTGTACGGTCTGTAACTTTCGAAGGGAATGAGATATTTTGATGAAACTTGGTGTGAGGATTCTTTGGGTCAAGAGTAAGGTCAAGTTCGTAGATGGGCTCTCTAGCCCTATATTTAGGGGTGGGGGAGGGGGTTTAAATTAAGGGGCAAACAAAATATTTTGAAACAGCTAATGTGATAGTCGATTATGGGGTAAGAAGACATGCTGAACACGATGGTGAAAACCATTTTCTCACCGGACGATTAGTTCGCCCGGAATCCGGCCAAAACCGGAAAGTCTGTTAAAAGTAAAAGTTTTATTTGAAGTTGATTAGATGTTCGATTTAGGGGTAAGATGACATGCTGAACACGATGGTGGACACCATTTTCTCGCCAGACAAGTAGTTCGCCCGGAATCCGGCCAAAACCGGAAATTTTGTTAAAAATAAAAGTTTTATTTTAAGTTGATTAGAGGTTTGGTTTAGGGGTAAGAAGACATGCTGAACACGATGGTGAAAACCATTTTCTTGCCGGGCAAGTAGTTCGCCCAGAATCCGGTCAAAACCGGAAAGTTTGTTAAAAGTAACAGTTTTATTGGGAGTTGATTAGACGTTCAATTTAGGGACAAGAAGAACACTTTTTCTACCCGGACAACTTGTTCGCCCGGAATCCGGCCAAAACCGGAAATTTGGCAGCAGTAAAGCAGGAAGTTTCGATCAGTATCGTCAAAATAGATATGGCTTATAGCGGTATATCTGAACTTGGTTTTCTCAGATGATTAGCCTGGCGAAGACTGGATCTGGCGAAGACAAGACCCGATTGTCTGGATCAATCATTAAATTTTTGGGATCCCATCGAAACCTTTGGTCTTGTTCTATTGGATTTCGATACTAGTTTACGTCAAGGTGGATCTTGTGTTTGGCATTGGACGCTATAGATTCTGGAATCTGGAAAGGTTTTGTAGTTGAGAGACACAATAGGTGTGTTTTTGACTGTTACAGTCTGCTAATAACTGATCGAGTCGTTTTCGCTTTCGCGGTCTGTAACTGTTGTTTTCGCCAGCTATTAGTTACTATTAATCGGTGCTCCGTAGCTGTTATGGATAGATAGATCGATAAATCTTTTTATTGACCAAAAATCTTTCGTGGCTTACGCCAAATTTGTTTGGTATAGTCCATAGCCTATGAGCATACAAATAAATTATAATAGACCTATATAGGGTTACAACAGTCATAAATATCATAAAAAATTTACACAAGCAGCTCAGTTTACACTTCGTTGTACAACCTTAGAAAAGAGGGAACGAAACTCTTTGCAAACCTCTGGTGTGCGCATTTAATTGGTTGCAACTTTTCAACCGCAGTAGCTACTTTGCGAGGGAGCCTTTTCGTCACCTTTTCGGAAGAGAAAATATTTTTGTGGATTGGGTGATTCAGGGATTTGACACCAAACTCCATGCAGAGTTTTTTTTTTTCTATGCAGTTATGCAACTAACGAAGCATTTTCTCGATTCTGCAGAATCGAGAAACTTTGCCCGTTCTTGATTCTGACAAAAACGCAAAAAAAGGAAAATTGGCTTCATCGAATCACAATAGTTATAAAGCGCGAAATAGGAGGATCAAGAGGAGAATTGAGATAAAATCGCAATTATGTCGAAAATTTACGAAATCAGTTATCGGTATTAGGCTACTACGGCAATACGAAGGTTTGTCTTGACTATGCGGAATCCTCAGATGCTGTAACCATACTTTTAGTCAGCCACTAATTTAATGGATTCATTTACTTTTTTCAGACCGCTGCTCTTGCCCACTTCACTAAACAGAGGCTCGTGTCTCTCAACGAAACTTCTCTGGAACTTCAAAAGTCCGTCGACCTTCTTGACCCCAGCTCCATTTCCCTGGATCCTTTCACGAGCGCCGTTGACGATTTCCAGAGGAAAGTCAAAGGGATGAACAACCGGGTGAGTGTGCACAAATTATTTTACTGGGATTACACAAAGATCCGCAATTCCATCTGACGAGATAACACTCTTGTCTCTTGACATTACAGAATATTTCCCTTATTATCTTTGAATGTTATTTGTATCGCTAAAACTAACGTTGCATACCGTGTTTAGTGATATATTTACAGAACCCTGACACTTAAAGGTTCCTTGTGTTAAATGTTATGAAATCGCATTTTTTGCTTTTGTAAATCCCATCCTTGTATTAAATGCTATGGAACCTGTGACAGTATAACAACATAGTTTTTCTGGAACGTCAACAAATACTCTGTTATCCGTTACTCTTGAAACTGCGCATCCTTTTGCAAACGTAATGAGAATTTGATAGTGCGGGCGAGGAGTGGAAGAATTTTCGGCATAGGTTGCAAATATTGTTTAAATCGGTTTATTTTTTGTAATTGTAGCTAGGCTACTGAAAACCTTTTTAGATTGAACATTTCAGTGAAAGAACATTTCAGTTAACAAGGACTCGTAATTTCTGCAGTGAGAAAGATACTGCAATGCACGATTTGCTTAATTATGTTCAGCTTAAGCTAGAAATGACAACGGCAGAGAAATGACAACCATAGGAAGTTCAGGGGGTCATACAATTGAATTTCTGTCGGAATGCAGATATTCCCCTACAATTTTTCCCGTGCCTGGTTGCTAATAGTTTTAACTCCGTTTGCCAAGTTTTCGCCTGATAAGTATTTGTATTGTATTTTAATTGTATTATAAATTATTGACAATTCCTAGGCTATTCTTCTTAAAGGACACCTGAAGAATGAAACCATACTTGAGCACACCATGGAGAGTGCATTTACAGACATGGCCACGGAGAGCATTCTTCTCCTGAGCGTGACGTTTTCAAAATAGGGATGTTCGTTTCTGGAGGTTTGCACATGCAGACTCCAAGACAAAAAGCGCAATTCGTTCAAATCTTGTACAGCGCTGGCCGGATCGTATTGGAATTTCTTCTAGAGATACGTTTGAGCTTAACTGGGTAAAAAAATATTCCAGAAGAAGGGTTGATTGGAGACATTTGTTCATTTCTAAAATAGTTCGGTACTGAAATAAGGACAGATGCAAAATGGAACAAAAATCATAGCTTGGAAACACTATTTCGTATTTGGATTGGGTTTTCTGCAGGCAATGTTAACGGAGTTCATACAGATAGGGATGATACTTGGTACTCTTCATTCAGGTGTCCTTTAAGGAAGAATATTAGGAAAGATAAAGTGAATTCTTCCGTTGTTGTAGGTTGAAAACGACGTTGAAGGGGCTCACTCTGCTGCCGTTAAAGGAAAGGAGCTTTTGAAGGAAGTCATGAGCGAAGAAAGCAAGATCCAAGAAGCTGTGGTAAAGACGCAAGATATCGTTAAAGAGGTCTCAGATTTGGCTGAAGGATTTGGTGCTGAATCAGGTAGGCGTTTTCTTCTGTAGCTCATAGGCCTAGTGTGCAGAGTGCATAGCTAAGAAAGTTAAGGGATTCAGAGTAAAAATGCCGCCTCTGGTCGGTGTTCCAGTACGCTGATTGCCTTAGTAATGGGTCACCGCCTCATCTGGCTTCGTAATTTGAGACCACGAGGCCATTTATTGTGGAAATGGGGTATAAAGTGAACCGGGCTGGACGTGGGAGTCAGTCGATCTCTTGAGGCGTAGAATAACAAAGTGCTTCTTAAAGTTTAACTGAAAAGCCAACTCATTTGTGTATCATTTAATTGGATACACTGAATTATTTGGATTCTGCAAAGGGATTTTTTGATTTTCCACTATCTGCTCTAGTTATGAGGCTCAGAATATCTCCAGTCGTCCCCACAGCGTAAATTCTACTATGACACGGGAAATTTTAATTTCAACACAAGTGCGGCTTTTCAGTGGGCAGTGGTGAGATTGGTGAGGATTGCTTAGTGCCTGAACAAAAAAAAATTGATAAATCTTTCTCGTAAAGCATACAGCAAAAATACAAGCGCATAGAGGCACCACAAATCACACGGAAATTCCACTATTTGAAAATCGATTATTCGTGAACAGCGGAATAACGAAGTAACTCATTTTCAGCGGGTCTTCAAGCCAGTTTAAGTGAATAAGTGATGGGTAACTAGATTGGGTCGCCGTCACTACCCCCACCCGTCAGTTCGCCCACCCGTCAGTTCGCCCACTTCTAAAATCCGACAGTTCGCCCACCCGTCAGTTCGCCCACCCGTCAGTTCACCCACCCGTCAGTTCACCCACCCGTCACTACGCCCACCCGTCAGTTCGCCCACCCGTCACTACGCCCACCCGTCATTTCGCCCACCCGTCACTACGCCCACCCGTCAGTTCGCCCACCCGTCAGTTCGCCCACCCGTCAGTTCGCCCACCGTCAGTTCACCCACCCGTCAGTTCGCCCACCCGTCAGTTCGCCCACTCCTAAAATCCGTCAGTTGGCCCACTCTTGAAATCCGTCAGTTGGCCCACTCTTGAAATCCGTCAGTTGACCCACCTTTGAAATCCGTCAGTTCGCCCACTCCTGAAATCCGTCAGTTGACCCACTCTTGAAATCCGTCAGTTGGCCCACTCTTGAAATCCGTCAGTTCGCCCACTACTGAAATCCGTCAGTTGGCCCACTCTTGAAATCCGTCAGTTGGCCCACTAAAGAAGCCGCCACCCCAGGGGAATAGTCAGCTCAAGCCGACCCTGTCATTAAAGTCCGTGAAAGAAAGGCACTCAATCCCAGGAGATTACTCAGACGGAGAAGACCTTTCTCGGTTAATTAGGGTCAAGACGAGATGCCTATGTGTGTAACTTTTATGTTTACGTAAAGATGGATAGAAGAAGGGTACTATATGAAAAAATGCCGCGACCCCAGGGGTTTAATCAGAAGGAGCCGACAATTACGTAAACATTTAGTAAGATATATCAAAGCTTGTTGCGAGATTCTGCGGCAAATTAAATGGAAAAGCTAGAAGATGAAAACAAAAGTAACAAGATCAAAGTTTTCGATGGGATCCCAAAAATGTAATACTTGATCCAGACAATTGGGTCTTTTCTTCGCTAGATCCATTTTTCGCCAGA
This sequence comes from Branchinecta lindahli, assembly GCA_023053555.1. Taxonomy (NCBI): domain Eukaryota; kingdom Metazoa; phylum Arthropoda; class Branchiopoda; order Anostraca; family Branchinectidae; genus Branchinecta; species Branchinecta lindahli. Next base: position 23,485,508 of record JAKZAO010000012.1, read on the forward strand.
TCCAGTCTTCGCCTGATCCACTCTTTGCCAGGCTAATGATCTGAGAAAACCAAGTAAACCCCAGGGGTTTAATCAGAAGGAGCCGACAATTACGTAAACATTTAGTCACACATATCAAGAGCTTGTTGCGAGATTATAAAAAGGAAAAATAGAGTAACGAGTCTTTGAGTGAGAATAGTCAGCTCAAGTCGACCCTGTCATCAAAGTCCATGAAAGAAAGGCACTCAGTTCCAGGAGATTACTCAGACGGAGGCGACCTTTCTCGGTTAATTATGGTCAAGACGAGATGCCTATGGGTGTAACTTTTATGTTTACGTAAAGATGGATAGAAGAAGGGTACTATATGAACAAGACCAAAGGTTTCGATGGGATCCCAAAAAGTTAATATGTGATAAAGACAATTGGGTCTTGTCTTCGCCAGATCCAATCTTCGCCAGGCTAATCATCTGAGAAAACCAAGTTCAGATATACCTCTATAAGCCGTATCTATTGTGACGATATACTGATCGAAACTTCCTGCTTTTCTTCTGCCAAATTTTTGGTTTCGGAGGAATTCCGTGCGAACTACCGTACTTGTCCAGCAAAAAAAGAAGAAAGTTTAGAAACGAATTCAGCGTATCTCCTTATCCCTATAAAGAAAATCTAATCAACTTCAAGTAAAACTTTAACTTATAAAGAAAATCCAGTTTCAACCGGATTCCGGACGAACTATATGTGTGGGTAAAAAAAGATTCTCATATACAGATTCAGCGTCTCATCTTACCCCTAAATCTGTCATCTAATCCACTTCAAATAAAACTTTGCTAATAACAAATTTTCCGGTTTTGGCCGGATTCCGGGCGAACGAGTTGTCCGGGTAAAAAAGGCTTTTCACATACGTGTTCAGCATGTCTTCTAACCCCTACATCGAACATCTACTCAACTTCAAATAAAACTTTTACTTTTAACAATTTTTCCGGTTTTGGCTGGATTTCGGGCGAACTAATTGTCTGTCGAGAAAATGGTTTTCACCATCGTGTTCAGCATGCCTTCTTACCCCAAATCGAACATCTAATCAACTTGGCAACGGTAACAAAACATGCTGAACACGATTGTGAAAACCACTTTCTCGCCGGACAAGTAGTTCGCCCGGAAGCCGGCCAAAACCGGAAAGCTTGTTTAAAGTAAAAGCTGCTGATTCTGTATATAATAATCTTTTTCTACCCGCACATATAGTTCGTCCGGAATCCGGTTGAAACCGGATTTTGTTTATAAGTTAAAGTTTTACTTGAAGCTGATTAGATGTTCTTTATAGGGATAAGGAGATAAGCTGAATTCGTTTCTGAACTTTATTGTTTTTGCTGGACAAATAGTTCACTCGGAATTCGACCGAAACCGGAAATTTGGCAGAAGTAAAGCAGGAAGTTTCGATCAGTATCGTCAAAATAGATATGGCTTATAGAGGTATATCTGAACTTGGTTTTCTCCAATGATTAGCCTGGCGAAGATTGGATCTGGCAAAGACAAGACCCGATTGTCTTTATCAAATATTACATTTTTGGGATCCCATCGAAACCTTTGGTCTTGTTCAAATTATTTTCGAAGATTCGCAGAGAATAGCTTTTCCAACCTTGAGCCACTTGTGCCGTTAACCATGGACAAACCCAGGGTTGCTGACTGCAATATCTATTGCCAGTTTGGGGCCAGGTATGACCTGAAGTGGGGGGGGGGGGGGAGTAGTGGTGACACCTGTTAAACACAATCTCCGAGTCGTTTGAAACAAGACCAAAGGTTTCGATGGGATCCCAAAAATTTAATATTTGATAAAGACAATCGGGTCTTGTCTTCGCCAGATCCAGTCTTTGCCAGACTAATCATCTGAGAAAACCAGGTTCAGATATACCGCTAAAAGCCATATTTATTTTGACGATACTGATCGAAACTTCCTGATTTACTTCTGCCAAATTTCCGGTTTCGGTCGAATTCCGAGTGAACTACTTGTCCAGCAAAAAATAAAAGTTCAGAAACGAATTCAGCGTATCTCCTTATCCCTATAAAGAACATCTAATCAACTTCAAGTGAAACTTTAAATTAATCCGGTTTCAACCGGATTCCGGATGAACTATATGTGCGGGTAAAAAAAATTGTCATATACAGATTCAGCGTCTCTTCTTACCCCTAAATCTGTCCCCTAATCAACTTCAAATAAGACTTTTGCTAATAACATTTTTTTCGGTTTTGGCCGGATTCCGGGCGAGCAAGTTGTTCGGATAAGAAATTCTTTTCACATTTCTGTTCAGCATGTCTTCTTACCCCTACATCGAACATCTACTCAACTTCAAATAAAACTTTCACATTAACAAACTTTCCGGTCTTGGCCGCATTCTGGGCGAACTAATTGTCCGGCGAGAAAATGCTTTTCACCACCGTGTTCAGCATATCTTGTTACCCCATATTCGACTATCACATATGCTGTTTAAAAATATTTTGCTTGCCCCTTAATTTAAACCCCCTTTCTCACCCCTAAATGAAGGGCTACAAAGCCCATCTACGAACTTGACCTTACTCTTGACCCAAAGAATCGTCACACCAAGTTTCATCGAAATATCTCATTCCCTTCGAGAGTTATCGTGCTGACAGACGGACAGACGGACGGACAGACAGACAACTTTTGCGATGTCATAGGTATCCCTCACTTACGTTTTGGGATCCCAAAAAATGTTCCAGTCAAAGGCAAACCAAGTCGTTTAGCTCTACCCGGTCATTAAAGTCTACGAAAACAAGACCAAAGGTTTCGATGGGATCCCAAAAATTTAATATTTGATAAAGATAATCGGGTCTTGTGAGAGAACCAAGTTTAGATATACCTCTATAAGCCATATCTATTTTGACGATACTGATCTAAACTTCCTGCTTTACTACTGCCAAATTTCTGCCGAATTCAGTGTATCTCCTTATCCGTATAAAGAATATCTAATCAACTTCAAGTAAAACTTGAACTTAAAAATCCGGTTCCAACGGGTATCTGACTTCAAATGGTCATATTACAAAGATACGAAGACGGAGGTTTTGCTTGGATATTTGTTCGTTAGTTCCATATGGAAAAGTGGAGATTTTTTCAAGTTACGATGAAAGTGCACAAGATATGGCTAGTTCAGTTGGAAGTTTTTCAGTTTTTCCATATGGAAGTGATGGTGGTGGAAAAATCTCGGCAGGAAAACTTAAATTTCCGGTTTCAACCGGATTCCGGACGAACTATATGTGCGGGTAAAAAACAATTGTCATAAACAGATTCAGCGTCTCTTCTTACCCCTACATTTGTCTTCTAATTAACTTGAGATACAAATTTTGCTAATAACAAATGTTCCGGTTTTGGCCGGATTCCGGGCAAACAAGCTACAAGCTCGTGATATGTCTTACTAAATGTTTACGTAATTGTCGGATCCTTCTGATTAAACCCCTGGGGTCGCGGCGCTTTTTCATATAGTACCCTTCTTCTATCCATCTTTACGTAAACATAAAAGTTACACCCATAGGCATTTCGTCTTGACCCTAATTAACCGAGAAAGGTCGCCTCCGTGTGAGTAATCTCCTGGGACTGAGTGCCTTTCTTTCATGGACTTTAATGACAGGGTCGACTTGAGCTGACTATTCTCACTCAAAGACTCGTTACTCTATTTTTCCTTTTTATAATCTCGCAACAAGCTCTTGATATGTGTGACTAAATGTTTACGTAATTGTCGGCTCCTTCTGATTAAACCCCTGGTGTTTACTTGGTTTTCTCAGATCATTAGCCTGGCGAAAACTGAATCAGATGAAGACTGGATCTGGCGAAAAATGAATCTGGCGAAGAAAAGACCCAATTGTCTGAATCAAATATTACATTTTTGGGATCCCATCGCAAACTTTGATCTTGTTACTTTTGTTTTCATCTTCTAGCTTTTCCAATTTAATTTGCAGCAGAATCTCGCAACAAGCTTTGATATATCTTACTAAATGTTTACGTAATTGTCGGCTCCTTCTGATTAAACCCCTGGGGTTGCGGCACCTTTTCATATAGTACCCTTCTTCTATTCATCTTTACGTAAACATAAAAGTTACACCCATAGGCATCTCGTCTTGACCCTAATTAACCGAGAAAGGTCTTCTCCGTCTGAGTAATCTCCTTGGATTGAGTGCCTTTCTTTCACGGACTTTAATGACAGGGTCGGCTTGAGCTGACTATTCCCCTGAGGAGGCGGCTTCTTTAGTGGGTCAACTGACGGATTTCAAGAGTGGGCCAACTGACGGATTTCAGGAGTGGGCGAACTGACGGATTTCAAGAGTGGGCCAACTGACGGATTTCAAGAGTGGGCCAACTGACGGATTTCAGGAGTGGGCGAACTGACGGATTTCAAAGGTGGGTCAACTGACGGATTTCCAGAGTGGGCCAACTGACGGATTTCAAGAGTGGGCCAACTGACGGATTTGAGGAGTGGGCGAACTGACGGGTGGGCGAACTGACGGGTGGGCGAACTGACGGTAGGCGAACTGACGGTATGCGAACTGACGGGTGGGCGAACTGACGGGTGGGCGTAGTGACGGGTGGGCGAACTGTCGGGTGGGCGTAGTGACGGGTGGGCGAACTGACGGGTGGGCGTAGTGACGGGTGGGCGAACTGACGGGTGGGCGTAGTGACGGGTGGGCGAACTGACGGATTTTGGTGGGCCAACTGACGGGTGGGCGAACTGTCGGAAAAAGTGGGCGAACTGACGGAATTTTTGGGCGAACTGACGGGTGGGCGAACTGACGGGTGGGCCAACTGACGGGTTCCCACTAGATTGTCTATCCTAGCCCCTTTTCGGTTAAACTTTAAGGGTCCCAAAACTTATGTTTTGGGATCCCCAAAACCAGTACATAAAATTACGCTCAATCTTGACTAACATTGCCAACAAATGTTGTCTCTTATCGGTGTGTATAGTCCGTACCTCCTACCGGAACCAATCTCAAACGACGTAACAGGTGGGGCTTAACTGTGAAAAAACTCGCCATGGGAAGATCAGATTTCGCTAGAAAGCAGAAGTATGAAAATAACTGTGATGGAATACAGAAATATGTGGACTGGTGAATTCCGCTGTTACTGAGAAGGAGCATTACGGATTAATACCGGGTGTCGATTTTGCTTTAGACATGGCTTTAAGGGTCTTATCGTCAGAGCGATCTGAAATTGTTGTCATAGTGTCCATCAGTAAAGCGGAAGAATTAGAGGTCTTGTTCCACCATACTTACCGTAGTAACTACACGTGACGTCACGGCGTGGGTCAAGGCTGAAACGCATTTTTCTACTTTTGGCAAAATATTGCACCCCGAGCTAGTTGCGCCACAGAGATCGTAGTTACCACGCTTATTACGCTCCCCAGCTTGGTAAGCAAATAGTTACTATTAGGTACTATGAGCGTGTTCCACCCTACTTACCGTAGTTACTACGCATGAATCTGAATGAAATCTTGGCTTCTTGGCGTCAAGGCTGTAACGAATTTTCCCGTCTTTGCAAAATATCGTGCCGCGGGCTCATCGGGCCAGCCACGTCACAGAGATCGTACACTGTCAGAAGTTTCATAACAGTTCGCGCATAGCACTTTCAAGAATAACACCTTTTCACTTAGAAATAAAGTTTTGTGACCAATTAAGTTTTCACTATTTCGTGCCTAGATCTCCAGCAACACTTACATTTGGTAAAAATACTACACTGTCAGAAGTTACATAACGACAACAGAAGGATGCCCGGTTTCAACAGATAACACTTTGAGATGTTGTCTTTTATGTTTCTTTCGTTCCCGTTAGTATTTTTACCAATTGAAGGTGTTGTTGGAGATTTAGGCACGAAATAGTGTAAACTTAATTGGTCATAACACTTTATTTCTGAGTGAAAAGGTTTTATTCTTGAAAGTGTTATGCGCTATCTGTTATGAAACTTCTGACAGTGTAGTTAGCCTACCACACTAACTATGCTTCCGAGCATAGTTACCATTAGTTTATTTCAAGAAGATTGGAACGGTCAGCGTAGTATTTTTTCATGAGGTTGGAACGAAAATAGTAACTTAGTAACTATTTCCGTATCATGTTCGGGAGCGTAGTAAGCATGGTAACTACGAATGTGTGTAACGTGATTGATCGGATCAGCCCGTGGCATGATATTTTGCTGAAAATAGAACAAATACATTCCAGCCTTGACGCCAAGAAGCCGAAATTCGTGACGTCTTGCGTAGTAACTACGGTAAGTAGGGTGGAACACACTCCATATGGCCAGCGTAGTAACTTTTCACGAGGTTGAAAAAAAATAGTAACTATAGTGCTTATTTTTGTATGAAGGAACACGCTCAGAATTAGTCCTTAATTCCTAGGCCTTGCCCTCGAGCAAGCAACGGTCGAAGCAGACGCCGCGCTCCAGGAGCTCCACTCGCGAACTTTCGAACAGCGTGCGAAGAGTGCTCAGACGGAACTCAGAGACGCTCAAGCCCTCTTGAATCAAATCCAGGACTTTGTCTTCCCCACAAAGGAAGACTCTGACGTCGCTCACATGATTAAAAAGCGCCAGACAGAGCTAGATGGCAGGCTTGAGGATTTGAAGAGCAACAGCCTGAGTGCCTTGGAGAAAGTCAGAGACGCTAATGTTCTCGTTGCTAAGCTGAGGTAAGTGGCTATAGTAATAATTGATTGGCTGATTGATTTATTTATTTCCCTCAAAGAATATATAATGAGGAGTAATAAAATAAATTTAAAAAACACTGTCACAAATAACTTTCAAAACAATAAATTAACAATACATACATGGCACTTTATACAAGGGACTTTTACCGTGACTAATGAACCAAGAGCAACTTTTTTGAATTTAGTGTAGAAGTCTAGGACTCCAATGTCGGAGCCACGTAGACAAACCAGTACCCACTTGGCGGGGTCTCATCGTGAAAACCAAATCATACATCTATGTATAAAATAATACATCTATGTATTATAATTTCCGTGACTTGGGGATGTTAACTGATTAGATGAATCTGCCTTCGGCCGGGATCACTGTTCCTATGGCCGGCTTGTACCAGACTATTGTAGTGGTTTGCGAACTCTGTTCACAAGCCCCTCGGTAGCTCAAACGGTTAGAGTGTCTGCCCTGTAAGCAGAAGGTCCTGGGTTCAAATCCCGGCTGAGGAGCATTTTTATGGCACTTGCAGCCTCTGGCTCAAGTGCCATATACCGATCGCAATTCCGTCCGTCGGTCGGTCTGTCGGTCTGTCGGTCTGTCGGTCGGTCTGTCCGAATTTTTTTGTCCCACATGTTCGAGTTAGGGTACTTCCAGATGTGCTAGGACGATGAAACTTGGCAGGAAAATCAGGTACCCGACCAAACTAACCTAGAAGTAATCAGTTTCCCGATCCGACCATCGGGGGGGGGGAGTGGTGGACCGGGGAAATTCTGAAAGTTAAGGAGTTTTGTCACACTTTTTCGAATTGGAGTACTTCCAGATGTGCTAGGACGATGAAACTTGGCAGGAGCATCTGGGACCCGATCGGACTAACTTGGAAACATTCAGTTTCCCAATCCGACCACCCGGGGGGGAGTGGAGGGCTGGGGAATCCGGAAAATTGGAGTAGTGTGTAACTTTAGAACGGGTGATCGGATTGGAATGAAACTTGATAACCGAATAAATGGCACACTACTGATGTCCCGTTTGAAGTCCGGACCGGATTCGACAGCTATGGGGGAGTTGGGGGGGGGGAGACCGGAAATTTCGAGAAACGGTTAGAATAGAGGGATCGGAGTGAAACTTGCTGGGAAGAACAAGCATCTGCTCCAGATCAATTGTTTATACATTTGGACTGGATCCGACCACCCGGGGGGGAGTGGAGGGCTGGGGAATCCGGAAAATTGGAGTAGTGTGTAACTTTCGAACGGGTTATCGGATTGGAATGAAACTTAATAACCGAATAAATGGCACACTACTGATGTCCCGTTTGAAGTCCGGACCGGATTCGACAGCTATGGGGGAGTTGGGGGGAGACCGGAAATTTTGAGAAACGGTTAGAATAGAAGGATTGGAGTGAAACTTGCTGGGAGGAACAAGCATCTGCTCCAGATAAATCGTTTATACATTTGGACTGGATCCGGACACTACCGGGGTGGAGGGCTGGGGAATCCGGAAATTTGGAGTACTGTGTAATTTTCGAGCGGGTGGTCGGATTGGAATGAAACTTAATAACTGAATAAATGACATACCTCTGATGCCCCATTTGAAGTCCGGACCGGATTTAACAGCTATGGGGGAGTTGGGGGGGGGAGACCGGAAATATCGGGAAACGGTTAGAATGGAGGGATTGGACTGAAACTTGCTGGGAAGAACAAGCATCTGCTCCAGATAAATCGTTTATACATTTCGGATGGATCATGACATTAGGGGGGGGTTGGAGGGGACTTCCCCGGAAATCCGGTTATGGCGGTTTTGGGGATTTTCACGACGAATCTTGGGAGGCGAATCAGGGACCCAATCAAACTGACTTATAAAGAAAAATTTACATGATCTGATAGCCGTGGGGGGAGTAACGGGAGGGGGAATCTGGAATATTGAGTCATGCGTAACTTTGAAACGGCTGATCGGATTTGAGTGAAATTTGGTAATTGAAGAGAGGACATGTTTCTGTTGATCTTTTTCATGCCCGGACAGATCCAACAGCAATTGGGGGGGGGCGAAAATACGTGACCGACTTAGACTGGTGAGATCGGGATGGAACTTCCAGATAATCTAGGACGATGGAACTTGGCTGTAATATTAGAGATTTGACAAGATTGACTCAAAAATGGCCAATTTCCAAACCCGACCATTCGTTAAAGTACTAATCTTGACTGCAAATTTCGAAAAATACTTTTAAACCAAATTCATATTTTCATGATCCCCATGAGCCCATTATCATTTTTGTCTCAAGGGTTTTGTTTACAAATAACGTTCTAGCTCCCTTAAAGTGTGAATCTGAACGGCCAGGTCGAAAAGTACTTTATTTCAAACAATACATCTCAACCCATGATCATTTGTGCCACAAGGGTTTTGCTTAAAAATTTATTTCTGTCACCCTTAAAGTGCGCATTTGAAATGAAAAGCGAAAAAAAACTTTTGACGAAACGGTATACATCAAGGATCTCTAAGGGCCTGTGATCGTTTTTGCCTCAAGGGTTTTGCATACAGATGCATTCCTAGCGCCTTTAAAGTGCGCACCATTACACCCAAGTTCAAAAATAAAATACTTTTTATCTAGTTCCCTTAAAGTGCGCATTTTAACCACAAAGTCGAAAAATACTTTTGATCAAACAAAACATCTCAACACATGCAAGTGCCATATGAGCTTACAGCTCTTGTTGTCTTTCAGTTCACTACTTCTAAAATAAATTAACAATTGACGTACTTTAATCAAAACACTGTATTTACTTAACTATTAACTTTTATCGAAAAACGGAAGTATCGAAATAAGCTTTTATCGAAATAAGCAAGTAACAATTAAGAAGTAAGTAATAAGCCAGTATTTGGAAATCATTAGGTCTATAGTATCTAGATTTGGACGACTAAATGAACATCCGCCCTCCCCCAAAACTAATATTTTCCCACTTCCTTCCCACGGTGTAAAAAGTCAGCCGTTGGCCCTTTCCTCTTGCATTCCTCTGCATTGTACCAGAAACTGACTGGCAGCAAATTTAATGTACGACAGTGCAGAGATGGGCGAATCCGAATCCAGATTCGGATTCAAATCCAGGATTCGTTCTTTTGGCCGGATTCGAATCCGGATTTGAATCTTCCGCTTGTCAGGCTGGATTCGGATTCCAAATACTCAATCTTACGGATCCGCTCAAATTTCTAGTCTACATCCTTGCAGTTTCCGTTTTCCCAATGTTTAGACAGTGGGCTTAGGCAATCTAACTTTTTGGTGTCCACTACCAGCCATCCTGAATAATCTTATCACGTTATCTGATTACCTTAGATATCAGTAGCCTACTTTTTATCACCTCTGACTATAACGTATGTAGCCTACGTTATTTGATTTTTGTTAACGTCGGATTTGAATCCGGATTTGATTCCGGATTCGAATCCTCAGCATGAAACGGTGGATTCGGATTCGTACCTAGCCATGGATTCGGATTCGAATCCTTTCATGATCGGATTCGCCCATCTCTTCGACAGTGGCGTTACTGGTAATATTACGTACTTGTGTTTGAGACATAGTGTAGCCTACAACTACTTCGGTTGTACCATCTCTGGTTTTATGGTGACACTTTCAAAATAGTCAGTTTCAGTTCAGTTCAATTTATTTTCAAACCATTCACGGACTAGCCGAATTTTCGTTTTTTTTGTCAACAAAAAGATAAAATGACGTCAAACGTAAAGTGAATAAATACTGTCACAACAACAAAACAAGATACTCAGACCGCAATATAGGTTAATCAAAAATTTGAGTCCCTGATATATTTTACCATCTCTTCACTATACACGTGCTTGTCGAGATTCGTTTTCTTGTTTCATCATCGTTCCACTGTAGTCTGACCAAGATCACGGAAAGTCAATATGTTACGGTTTATTGTTAGTTATTTTGATGTTTGACCCTTGTTGGTCATCTTTTAGTCGAAATACATAAATATTTGATGACATGCTCAAAAGATTTTGAAAATTTTAAATACGAATATTTGAATACGACTGGGGGGTGTCCGGGGAGGGGCTTGGTACCAGAGGGTATCCCCTGCCATATCTTGTTCTAGGCGGCTTTTAATTTGAAGCATCCGACTTGTCTTACTCCCTCCCCCCGCCTCCCACCGGAAGGTTCGTTTCTTCCAGTCCAAACTGTCAGAAGTTTCTTGACAGACAACAGAAGGATGCGCGGTTTCAACAGACAACACTTGTAATGGGTTGTCTTGGAAAACGTTATACATGAAATGTTATGCATAACAAGCATTGCCAGGAAGAGCCAAAAAAACAGCCAAAAAAGAATCTACTGACTTTTTTGTTTTTTCGGCTATTCCTGACTGCAACGTTTTTTACGCAGAACGTTTTCAAACACAACAGACAACATCCAAAGTGTTGTCTGTGACGCATTGTCTGTTGAAACCGCGCATCCTTGTGTTGTTTGTTATGAAACTTATGACAGTGCAGCAACAGCCTGACAAGACCCTTATCCTCGCCCTTACCAAGAAGGACCGAAATGTCGCTGACGAACATCATTGCTGACTTTTGATTTTTAGCCTTAAGGATTTGGTGCTGAATCAGATAGCGCTGTCTTCTGTCGTTCAGAAGCCTAAGGCGTATTCTCGCCGTTTCCCGAGGACTCCTCGTGAAATCGGAGGGAACGGCGAGAATAGAGGGAGTCACTCCATGCGGACTCCGCGTACGGAAAACAACGAGAACACGTGGGAATTGTTCTAAAATGGATTTTGTTCGAAAAAAAAATATACAGTTGACGAAATTAGTCTGGATCCACTGTATTTTTGGTTTTGTTTATTCTTATTGTTTTTAAGCAATTTTACATTGCACCACACCAGCAAAAATTGATTCCCCTCCGAATCTGGAAGGGAGTTTTTTTTTATGATGGTGATGATAATCGGAACATTCCCCGTCCGTGGGGACTCGCGAGAATACGGGGAGTGAATCCCCGGGACAAACAAACACGCGGGGACTCCTCAAGTGGAGTCCTCGGGGAACGGCGAGAATGCGCCTTTAGTGTACCCCTTGGATTCAAGAAGTAGGCCTGACAGATGAATATAGTGTCTTTTTCAACTCCTTTTTTATTTAAATAGCGGATCTCCCACTTTGATCGGCGCTGTCGATATTCGACAGAGAAACAAGACTTCTTTGAGTCAGAATTTGGACGCCCAAGAGAATCTGAACAACGCTAGTTCCCTCTACAACCAGGCCAGAGACAACTTCGAAAACTTGAGTAAGTTTTTGGTGTCTTCATTGTTTTTTAATGAACGTTAGGTGCCACATTGTTTAAAGTTCGAACTTAGAAAAATAATGATCCGAATCTCGGTTTTAAACGTTGCCAAGTTATGTTTTATTTTCGTGAAAATAATAGCCTACTTTAAACTGTTTTATCTGTTATGTTTATCGGAAAGATAGCAGTAACAATGGTCAAAGACCGACAGCTCGCTCCACTTTTATTTCGATACCGGTCGAAGCAATTTGCTGTGCCCGATGTTTTCCGTGCAAAAAGAAAGAACAAAAAAAGTCCGATTCGTTTCTACGCAAATTGTTGTTATTTTCTTTTTAATTGCGCACCTCATAAATCAAAAAGTTTAGGGAGTACAAACAATTGAATCAAAAATCATCACAAGCCATTTTTCTTATTTTCAGAACGGAAAAGGTCACAGCCGATAATTGGTTTATGCATTTACGCAGAAAAGAAAGAAATGTATACGCTAAGTCAGTTTAGTTTATCTGCTATAGCCGGCTAAAGTAAGGTGGAAAAAAGACGGTAATGGAAGAGTTCCGGCTAAAACGCCTCCCCCCCCCCCCTCCGGATACTTATACAGAACTGCAGTTCTTAAGAATATTTTATAATTACCTATCTGTTTGCATTCGGGGTTTGTTTGGCCCGGGAGGGGGGTTTATTATTTATTCTGTGGGGTAGGCCAGACAAACTGGCCGAAACTCAGGCCACAAAAGGCCCATTGTCTCAATCCCCCATTTCACGTTTGATGGTGAAACATCACTCTACGATACAATTGATGAAAACATCACTCTATAAATTGGTAAAAACATCACTCATTCTACCGCTTTATATCGCGTTCTTACCTTAAAACCTGTCTAACCTCCCTGTCAACTGAAGGTACCTGGACAGTTCCTTTAATCTGGCTTTTCTCACTACCATCATGGAAATCGACACTCGGAGAGTGGGGGGTTGGTTCCGGGGGAGGGAGGGTCGTCGGATATCGGTCGGTCGCCAGGAGAGTTTTCGCCTAGACCCAGTGGAAGAAGAAAATATAGAAAAGGGCTCAGCTGAGGCAGAAGTCAGAGTTTCGAATTTCAGTAATTCTTTTAGATTTGGAGAACGAGAGACTTCGTGGCTCTAAAGACACCCTTGCAAATACCATCGAAGTCAAAGAAGAAGATCTGGCCGATATTCGTCAACCTGTCGAAGAAGCCAAGGTCTACGCCCAGAGTCTCATTGAACAGGTAACATAGCCTACCACAAGAGAACCATAGATCCTATGACATGATGTGATATTTATTGCAAAAAAGCCCGAGGGCTATGGCAACACAAATACTCAACGAAAAAACAAAAACAAAATAAAACAACAAACAAACAAACCTACATGAAATTCTCGCGATGGCTCATTGCCAGCTTGAGGAATCTTCCCAAACTCTTAATCACCGCAAAAAAATCACTCTTCATCATTCTCACCATCCATTCCTCATCACACACTCTCATGCCAAAAATCTCATGCCTCAGCTCATCCAACTCGCAACACGTACACATCAGATGGACTATATCTTCTTTCACATCTCCACACATAGGGCAGAAGTATATAAGGACCAGTTTTCCCATTTACACCACCTATATACCTCCTCCGGTTCCCCAACGGTAGACTATCACTAAGCAATACACTAAGCAATAAGCAGCAGTACACTAAGCAATAATTTTAATTCTTCCTTACCCATTCCCACTTTAAAATAAATACTTTCGCCCCACGTCTCTCTGGCCCTTGCGTAAGTCCCGTGTTCTTTCTTTACGACTTTTGATTCTTTTTGAGATTTTTACATCATTCATCTTCATGCACCTCAGTGCCATGAGTAAAGATCGACTGTATGTGTCTGTGTCTCCCGTGCCTTTGAGTACCTATTGGCGTCGCTTTATCGTTACGAATAAGAGTGCTTTGCACGCTGTAAGAAGGTCTAATGGTGCACTTTGTTTTGGTAATTTAAAAATTCGGAATTTGATGATTTTTGAATTGCAGACACTGCGGAAATGCTCATTTTATTCGGGATTTTCAGTTCGTAATTTAGACCAAATTGTAACCGTGAGAAATTATCTTTTCCAAGGTAGCAAGGGTCAAGGTTTTGTCGTCGATAGCTCAAGTTTTAATCAGTCCTGGATTTGTTTTTTGAACTTCGAGCCACGAACAAATTAAAACATTAAGAGCTGAAATACTGTTTCTGTAAACCTTAATTGTAGAACGAAGGTGGAATAAACATTGTCTCTTGTGAAATTGTGCATGATGATTGCAGTATATTGATAAACGAAACATTGTTTAACAGAAAACTTTAAACATTAACTGTAGAATATTGTAAATTAGGACCATCGGATTGTCTATTGAATGGCAGTTATTTCCTACGGTTTGTTAGTACACAATATCACAGATATTGTTACACTCGGCCTTAAGCGAAGCCGTAGTTTCTTTCACCACCTTAATTTGAATTTGCTTATCCTTTTCTTTTACCATAGGCCCAAAACCTGGACGGCTTGCTGGGGGATACCCGAGTGACGTCAGAAAATGCTATTAAGGCTGCCAACTCCTATTCAGACATCGTTGACGCTATTGAAGAAGCATCGCAAGCCGTCAGTGAAGCAGAAGCTTCAGCCGATGATGCCGTGGTCAACGTAAGTTATGTTCCTAGTCTTCGGTTATTTGGAAGCTTACACTGGCTTTGAGAGGTGGATGAATAAACATATACGTAGCCTACATATACTACATATATGTTTATTCACCCAATATAAAACCAATATGGTAAAGATGTAGTGAAAACCAGCAAAAAGAAAAGAACGAAAAGAGAAAAAAGGATCTGGAAGGAGTAGGACGATGAATTTTTTTTTTCGACCATAGGGTTCGGAAGTTTTCGTCCTCACCCTCTCTGTCATGGGCAACTCAAATTTCCGTTGAGTTAAAGTGGTGAATTTGCTTTTTCTGCATTTTGAAAGTCCTGCTGTCTGGAGCTGAACAAGCTGAGCAAACATCAAAAGTCCAAGGGACACTGTTGGCCTTTACAACCTCTCGGAAGCTTGAAGTTTCCAGGGTCAGCGAGGTTAGAATAGTGCATGTCTTTTATTCGAGGTCAGGGACCTCTCCAAGACTCTATTGACGTGTGCCTCCTGCTTTACAGTCGGAAGGTGTTGAAGACCGTGCCAGCGCATCTAAGGAAGCAAGTGAAACACTTGGAGAAGAAGCTAAACGAGCCCAGAGCACGACTAGAGACGATCTCCAGCCAAGAATTGACTTGGCAGTGCAGCAGACCGACGACGTAGAGCAGTTGCTCGTCGAAGCCGACGACAAACTTGGAGAAGTCGAAAGGTAAAGCTCGTCTAGTCCGCTTGTGATTTGATATTACCAGTGACCCATAAATTTCCTGTAATGCCTCGCCATTCAGGGGGCTTGTCAATAAGAGATTTCTGATGCTATGTTGACCGAACAGAAGATAGTTCGAGAAATACCCACGGTCCAATCACGTCCAAGGCCAGATAGACAAAATTTGGGATTGGCTGCTGGCGCCTTGAGGAGGAGTCTCTCTGGCGCGCACGTCCATGAGGCAAACAAGAATCCCGATTCGACCCAAGTGGGATTTTTGGAAAGTAGGCAAGGATCGGACAACATAGCAACATAGAAGCATAGGAAATGACAAGCCCCCTGTAAAGGAAATTTATGGGTCCCTGATATTACGTGTATTTTCCTGTAGATGATACCTCAATGCGCTGTGGGTTCTTTCTGACTCGTCAGTCCCTTTTATAGCATCAGGGTTCCGCTGGATAGGTTCCTCCAAAAACGTACGGATGAGATCGTAATACGGAAACAGCTTTTTTATCGACCCGGCATCACTTTCTAGTATATATTTTGTTACATTGTCAGAACTTATCCGATATACTTATTTCATTCCTTTCTGATTGCAGTTCCATTTCCCAGCTGCCTGTTTCTTCCAAGTCCAGCGACACCAAGGACGCCAAGTCTCGAGCAAGCGAATCCGGAAAACTCGCCGAAAACGCGCTCGAATCCGTGAACCGGATTTCCGCCGATGTTCCGATGAAACTTGAAGCGGCAAAGAACATGTCGCGCGACATTGACAGTGCTGGAAAGTCGACCGCGTTTTTGGCCAACCAAGGTAAAGCTGGGTCTTCACCTTCCGGAATCTGGGTTCCCAGATTTTCCGAGATTTTTTTTTAAATTCTTCTGCGATACTTAAAAATTCCGGAAATCTGGAAGTTCAAAAGTCCCTTTTTTCCGAATTATTTTGATATACTTTCGGACTGGTTCATATTCCAGATGAAATTTACAGAAGACGTCAAAGAATAATCTGGAAGCCCAGATTCCGGAAGTTCCGGAAGGTGAAGACCGGACTTAAGCGATTCAAGTCTGACGCAGTGATTTAAGTGCAGGAGCAGATAAAATAGAGCTTAAAGCACAACTCTTACTAGAAATGATCTTTTCCCCATGAAATGGATCAGAAAAAACATTTTTCGAACATACCATTACCTTCCACCTGGAATTGGCATTTTTTTCGTCAGCGCTTGTCGACTGTGTCCAGCCTTCCTGCTCTCCGACGCGGCGGTGGGGCACAAAACGTTTAAAAACTGAACGCGCCATGGTTAAAAAGTTGGAAAACAAACCAAACAGAAGAAGTCAAAAACAGAAGATTCTCATATCCTTATATGTGAATGAGTTGTCAGCGGACGTTGAAGATACCGGCAAACTTTGCGTTGTGTGACGGGCAAAAGTCGGCACGGCCGAAAACGCGCTAAATTTCGTTGGCACAAAACGAAACTATGGAGAAAGGTGGGGATTTAAGAAGCTTATAATTCCACAAGGGAGCTAGGTATATTATCAAAGGCAGAAAATAAGCAGGAGGGGTCCTTTAAATAAATTGACAAAATGTGTCTCCACCATTTTTTCAAAATCTGTTAAATTAACCTTTCGAAGTATATGTTGCCAACACACGCACAGACAGACGGTCAAGCGGACGACGTCATGTATCCCCCTAGGCCCCTAGCCTTTGGGATCCCGTGTTAAATAATTTGGCAATTCGTCCATTTACTCTAGAATATGAGGGGGCGAATGAATAAGATGCTGGGGCGAGGGGGGGGGTAGAGATCTTACCGAAGAAGGTCAGGGTTAATTTGTGTTTTGATTTTGTCTTCTGCGGCAAACAAAAATAAATTATTTCATCCTTTCTAGCCGAGCGAGTTGTAACTGAAATACCTGCCATTGTTTCGTTGGCTGATGCGATCTCAGAGAAGGACAACGCGATCCGCGTTGTTGCGGCTTCTGTTGGAGAACTCCTTGAAGAACTGAAGAAGAAGATTGCTGTCGCTCGCGATACCGCCAACAGGTAAGCATGATATTTCATATCACAAAGGGCACTACAGTTTGGTGCTCAATTCTGTATTTTCATTTTCAAGGATGCTTTAATACTCGATACGTAAAATAAACTAGTACATTTTTTATTATTTTTACAATATCAAGTTTCAAGTCACGGCCCAAGTCATTTTTCTTATCGAAAACATAATTTTTCTTTTTTCTTTTTCTTGGGGGGGGGGGGATTTGCTGATGGAAGATCGTTCGTTAGTGTGTTTTTTCTTGTCAGTTATTTATTTAGTTTTTCTCGTCTTCTAGTTTTTTTATACTTCGTTTTTCTTTTCTTCTTAGTTGATTAACATTGAGAAACGACTTTCTCTCTCTCTCTCTCACTCTCTCTCTCTCTCTCTCACACACACCCTATACGTTCTCTTCCTTAGAATCCCGGTTGGTGTCAGCTTCTCGCAGAACTCGGTCCTTGAGCTACGTGTTCCTGAAGATTTGGAGGATGCTCAAACCTCCACCAAGATGTCTCTGTTCTTCCGTACTTCATCCCCTGGTGGATTCCTTGCCTACCTTGGTAACGAGATCGGAGCTAGCAAAAAGATGAAAAGAGTACTTTCTGTAAGCATGTCTTTTTTTCGTTCTTGAAACAATACGAGAAGAGAGTGATCGTCCTAGATATTTTTTTTTACAACTTGTCAAACTGGATTGGTGCTCTACTCCGATCTAAAATTCGTCTCAATATAGTGCATTTCCATTTTCTCGATGGCAGGTGTACCTTACCACTTGGCTTCTTGGTTAACTTCTGCTTTTTGCTTACAAATTTGACCCAAGATTCTTGACAATTTGGTATCCGGCCATCTGACGGACTTTCTTTCGGTGATTTTTAGGATAGCTGTAGTGGTGGAATCGAGGGTTAAAAAATCGTGTAAACGCTGGCTGTCATTATCGTTCGCTATGGAAAATAAAGTGATACAAAAATTGAGGTTTTCAAATCTCGTATAAGGATATGTTTCCAAGAATTTGGTTAGAAAGCTGCGTTTCTGCGTTTCTACGAAGTGAAGTTGACAGAGCGAATATATTGGGGAAGGACTCCAAATAAGATTCCGTGTAAAAATGGTCTTAGCAACCTTTTTCACCTAGGATGACTACATGGCACTTGAAGTCATCGACGGCTATCTAACATTGACAGCCGATTTCGGAAGTGGACCACAGACGGTTCGTAGCGACAGGCGTGTCGACGATGGACAGTGGAACCAGGCTGAAGTTGAGAGGTAAGTCGTCAGTTTTCACCCTTTTAACTGATCTACTTCGCGTCCCCAGATAAGTTTGTCTTATATAGAGGGTAAGGTTATCTTATATAGAGTCATTTCACAGTGAAGAAGGAAAGTCCTAAAGCTTTGTTCTGATAGGGTACGAGCAAATTAAGGGCGATTCTGGCGGCCTGGAAAGCTCATGCGCCGGCTGTTTTTGCGACTTCAGCTAAAACTCGCTTCGCTTTCCAGAGCTGTTCTCGCGCTCCGCGAGACCTGGTAAGAAAATTTTGCAGTCAAACAGATTCCGCCACCTCCTTCCAGAACAACTCCCTGAACCGACTTACTCAAGGAGACATTCAAATTTACTCAAGCCGTTTCCAGCATCAAGTACCGCCCGCCGGCTCCACTCATTCTCCCCCCTTGTTACTAATTATTTCAATAATTAATAAAATTTCACGTTTGTTTTTCATTTGTGCCTGTTCGGTTCTTGATTTGTTTCTGTGTTTTGTCGTAAATTTTCTTGTTCATGGTATATTATGTAGATGTTGTTAGTTATTAATGTGTGTTTATTTATTTTATTTTTGTTGTGTTATCTAGCTTTTGCTATTGCGGCAATTTTTCCATTAAACCTTAAACCTTAATTTCCGCCAGCACTTGGTAAGCGAATCCACTTTACGAGTGGAAAGTGGTTTCGGCAAGTCAGCGAGAAGTTGTAAAGGTGCAACTGAGGCGCAACCACTTTCGTCTATTCTTGCGCTCGGCCGATTCTCGCTTTGCTTTTCGGAAAGCGAATCCAAGAGATCACCAGAATCGCCCTTTAGTGTGGCGAATGTTTTCGCGCGACACGCATGACAGTTCACACGAGTAGCGCGTTTTCGTAGCGATAGAAACAGAAAGATGAAAAAACGTGATTCTGTCAAAACAATAAAGACCTGGATGTAGTTGCCTTCCACAGAATTGTTGATAACTACGATCGTGACAATTCTGTTATATTTTATTTCCACTGTCCCGCATGATCAGAATGTTATTTCCTCCCTCTTATTTCGTTCTACCAGAGTTACAATCGAAACGATTTACATACGATGGTCTGGAGCATTATAGTTGACAATTATAATGACAATTATAATAAACTGATCAGGAATTCCCGTAATAACCGCAACATCTGTCCGGATTATTAATGATAATAATTGACAATTTTATTTTTCACCCATCAAAAAGCAAAAGGCATAAACGCGAGTAGGAAAAAAGAAAGGAAAGAAGAAGGAAACACTATAATAAGAGGAAAACAAAAAAACAAAGAGACTATGCGACAACAATACCTATCTATAGAACTAACGTTCTGTAGAAGAATGCTCTTCCATTCCTGCTTAACTTATATTGCTGAACCTCTATGTAAGTTGTCGAACTGTTGTAGGCCTAAGTTGGTCAGTGATATAGTAAGTAACGGCTATTTTACTATTTCGGGTCTAGGGAGGGGTCCATTCGCCAGAAAGATTCGATATATAAGAAAAGATTCGAGAGAGGAACTACCAACTAAGAGCTGGCTGCTCCCGAGGGGATACCCACTCCCCGGCGCTTACTCTGCACCCTTTCCAGGCACCAACAGGCACCGGCCGAAATCGGCGATGTCGGCCATAAATTAGCGAGGGGTTGCTCACTTCCCGGCACCTGTTGTGCACCCTTTCCCTGCACTGGTCGGCTCCGGTCGAAACCAGCGGCTCCGGCCATAAATTAAGGGATTCGAACTTCTAAAGATGCTAATTTTAATGTTATAACACGTGGCAACCGGTGCCGGCTGAGAACCACGGTACCGGGCACTTGCTGTACACTAAATCGAGAGTGCGCAGCCCCTCTGCTCCTCCTTTTATTATCATAACTCTTAATAACAGAAAACAACCAAAGAAAGTTTCGTGTAACCGGGCAGACTATTGTTTCAATGCTTACTAAAAAAAAAAACAATACTAGATACGTTTCAGTACCAAAAATTTACTCGAAAAGATTATTAAATATACTAGGGCTTCAGATGTACTTTAAAAGTAATTTTCCCATTTCTAGGAACGGCAAGGCAGTGAAGCTCACCGTCCGCACTGAAGACGAAAACGGACGCGAGATCGTAAGCACTAAGGAGGCGGTCCTTCCAGGCTCCTCCTCCGTTTTCAACATCCAATCAGATACAGCCAGCTTGTTCGTGGGAGCTTATCCTTCCGGTGCCAAGATTCAGCAAGGGGTCCGGTACTCCTACTTTGATGGTGAGATCGAGGAGGTACAAATTGGCGAAACACCGATTGGCCTGTGGAATTTCAAAGATGCCGATGAACTAAACGGCGCCCAGGAAAGGTTAGTGAAGACAAAACAAACATATTTCTTCCTTTCTTCTTCCATATCGATTCATAGCTCATCGCAAGGAACCAAATGATCCCTGACAGTAACCACAGTCACAGGACTGGGATTGAAGTGATCTGTTTTTGTAACCAGAGGCGTCACTTGTGGGGGTCGGCCAGTCGTTAGGGATGAGTCGGAGCGAAGTGCCTCGATTTTTCCTATAAAAAGTTAGTAAAAAAATTAACAATTAGTCGATAAATACCTTGGCCAGCTCCCCTGCCTTGTAACGCCCCTATTTGTAATATTTGCAGTTAGCAACCCGCCTGCTCCCTGTATTCTGCGCTAATACTCCTGAGGACTAACTCTTCGGGCCGATGAAGAATCGCCTTGTGCCTAGCGAATAGCCAGAAATGTCGCTAAAACAAACGTTGTTGATTGGTTTACATATGATTTGAGTCAATATCCGTTTCCGTTTCGATCCGTTCCGTTTTGTTTCCGTTTACGTTTTCCGTTTTTTTCCGATTTTCCGTTCTGATCCGTTTGGGTGACGTTTAACGTTCTTCCCTAGGATTACTGGCGTGTTTCGTACTTGCAGTGTGAGAAAAATCTTGCAGTATTTGCTACTGGGATAATATTGTCTCTAATGAGGTAAGATTATTTCTAATTCGGATCAATCTTATCCCAGTAGAGGTAAGATTAATCCCAGTAGCAAATACTGCAGTTAACTTTAATCCTTACTCGGAGAAACTTTTTACAGTGTGATCATATAGAGTATTACACATTGCATATTCTTCATGTCATGGAGTCACGTGGGGGTCACCCCGGTGTATATGCGTGTGGGGTGGAGGATGAACTGGACAGTTTGTTTAATACCCATTCTGCTTAATAGAGACAAGTTGAAACATTTGAACGTCGCCACTGGCTACCGCTTCGACAAAGATAGTTACGTCGTTCTATCTGGGAAGGAATATCGTCTCGCTCGACGAATGGATATTCAGTTCCAGTTCCGAACGTTCGGCAAAGAGGGCCTCATGTTCCTGTGCGGCAGTAGGAATCAGTTCCTCGCGGTTGATGTGAAGGATGGCCGTGTCCAGTTCCAGGTGAGTTTCTACTACAGTATAGAGCTATGTTTTTTTGAACAGCCATTTTAATTTGAACAGTGCAGTTTTGGGTGACATGGTGGGTGGTGGCATGAAGATCTGAAACGTCTATTCGGGTGTTCGCAGGGGCCTTCAATTAGCTCTTCTGTCTTAATGGTAATTAAAGTTTAACCGAAAAGGGCTAGGATAGGACAATCTAGTTACCCATCACCTATACACTTAAATTGGCTTGAAGACCCGCGGAAAATGAGTTACTTCGTTGTTCCGCTATTCACGAATAATCGATTTTCAAATAGTGGAATTTTCATGTGATTTGTGGTGCCTCTATTTGCTGTATGCCTTACGAGAAATATTTATCAATTTTTTTTTGTTCAGGCACTAAGCAATCTTCACCAATCTCACCATTGCCCACTGAAAAGCCGCATTTGTGTCGAGATTAAAATTTCCCGCGTCATAGTAGAATTTACGCTGTGGGGACGGCTGGAGATATTCTGAGCCTCATAACTAGAGCAGATAGTGGAAAATAAAAAAAATCCCTTTGCAGAATCCAAATAATTCAGTGTATCCAATTAAATGACACACAAATGAGTTGGCTTTTCAGTTAAACTTTAACTCTCGAGTTAACTTTTATCACAGCAAGTGCATGAAAATGGCACTTTTAAAGTCAACAAACGTTCAAATAATGATACCTCTACTGTACATTCTGACCTCTTTGTCAGGTCTCACCAACTCACCAACTGTGCAAACCAAGCGTCTTGGCGAGGATGGCAAGTAATCATCGTCCTCAAGGAACTTTTTACATTACGGAATTATTATTACAATTTTATTACCCATCATAATGTATAAATACACAAAAAATGGAGTAGGAAAAAATATAAGGAAAAAGAAACAATGCACAACACTGCGTAATCAACAACAAATCATCAACTATCTCAGGAGTCTATACATATCGCTTGTCGAATCAAGATCTTGCCTGTACCGCAATAAACGCTTCTGTACGGCAATTACGGGCTGGGCTATTCCATACTTCCTTGAAATGCTACTGTTGCTTGACCAAGGCGGAAGTTTCAGTAGATATTTTGCGAACTTATAGAAACACTTACATAATGCTGGAAAGCACAGTAGGGAGCAGCTTTGAATGAAGGAATGGATCAATTTATTACAAACTCCCCTATGCTTCTCGAGCCTAAAAGGGGTTAGCGTAGTAATTTGGGAAACAGGAAAAAGGAAAGAAAAACTAAATATTTTTGTTTCCATTTGTAGGCAATGTGCCTACTGTCCGTCCGTGGCCAAATAGGTTAACGCGCTGAACTCACGAGCGAAGGGTCGCTGGTTCGAGTCTCGGTGGTGCCGACCGTTTGGTTCAGGGCGAGGGTTAGTAGCGTTCCCCCGTAAGACAAGCCAAAAGTCCACCCAGCTACAAATGGGTACCTAGAGAAATCTAGGGAAAAGCACGGGAAGCGTCGGATAATTTACCCCCAACCACGCATTGCACTCCCGACCGAGGGCGGAGTATCAGTAAATCGGCACCTACGCTACGCGGCCCTTAACTGGTTTGCATGCGAAAAAAAAAGTTGACTTTGCTGTGTGCACCTTGCTCCGAAGAAGTATGTATTTCGAAGTGAGGATAGATATTTAAATTTTGTTTTAAATTTTGTGTGAAAAAACTTTATTTATGACGGGCAGGTCAATTAAAATGTTTTAATTTTACTTTGTTTGTTTTTCAGTATGACCTTGGTGGTGGTTCAGCTCTTATCCGATCGCCTGCAGCTTACAACGATGGTGAATGGCATACTGTCGAAGCTAGCAGGTCCAAACGCGACGGCATTCTCAAGGTGTGTATCACAGTTTCCCCTTCTATAAGTTTAAATGCAAGGCTTAAATTGCCCATCGCACCTATTATACTAATAGAACCTATTTCCGTAATCCCCCCAATCTTTACTTAAACTCGGAGACCCGAATTTCATACGGTATCCACCCCCCCCCCCCTAATGATACCACACTGACTTTTACACTTGCCACATTTCGCAATTTCGATGCGTATCATGCTGCCAACGATTCTTCGCAAGAATCTCATTCGTCAGAAATACCGGTTATATAAATATGTCCGTGTTTTTGCTAGAAGTCAGCGGGTCTCTAGAAAGGCTACCATTTGTAATGTTTTAAAAGCATAGCCTAGTCTTGAGAATACTGGCAAAGAAACAGTAGGCGTACCTACTGTTGTAATAAACAGTACCCTACTTGGTGCGAGATTTCCTGTAACGCTTTTGTTTTTATACCAGTTCGTCTGCGGCAGGACAATGCATTGACGCGGAACCTTGCTTGCTATCGCAGTTCCAGATCGGGAATATTAAATTGAGCAGAAAGTGCCAAGGATACTGTTATTACACGGATAATATAAATGTCTGGGTCAGACAATGATTTTAAAAATATTTTCAGGCATGTTGCTTTTGTATGCATAGAAATTGTGGCTGACTAAACACTCTTACACTATAGGCGTTGTTCCTGGCATATTTGTATCCCACATATTTCTGAGTGTTTGATACGGAAACAGAAGTGTGCCACACGCTCGACCCATAAGTTGAAACTCGCGGAAACGCCGTTTTGTCTGTTCCTGGCGGTAATTTCAAATGCCTAAGAATATCAATAAATTCCACGTAAATTATTACTGAACAAAACGTCAGGCTTACCTTTCGGTGCAAGTTAGAGTCGCTTGATAAAGTATCTGTATTAATTTGTGGGCTTCAGTTTGCCGCTGAATTTGTATTTCCCGCCATTCCAGCCACAAAATCGAAAATCCCCTCGAGAACGGTTTGTCAAACTTGATCAACAAAAACCTTATTGGTGATGGAAATGGACTCCTGTGCCCACAAACAATCGAGGAAACATTTTTGACACGCAGTAGCCGAGCCACAATCTCATTATGGGTTATGTTCTGTTTTCAGCTGACTTTGTCACTTTTTTACCCTAAGGCAAATAGGCCTACTCTATTTGAGTCCAAAAACGCCAGTGAACCTTGGGTAGAACGAGAAACGTCACCCGAACGATGATTCAAATCCTGTGTCAACCAACCACTAGCGTCTGTTGGGGATAGCTGTGGTGGCGTTTCCTGCTGTTCGATAGGCACACGGTGATTCTTCATCGGCACAAAGAGTTAGTCATCAAGAGTATTTTTATTTATTTAACTTAATCAAGGGCCGACAAGGGCTTATTTGTTAAGCTGTCTGTCATCGGCGGTCTAATTACAACCACGTCCGAGGGACACTTATCATGATGTACCTGACGAAAACGACAAGTTCGGCAATCCAATGCTGTGAAAGTTTCGTTTTACAATAAAGTATCAGTATCAGTACTTACCATTCAAACCAAGCAACAATCAGCACATGTGTAAAGTGTCTTGTTGGTTTCAGATTGACGGTGAGATCGTCGGTGAAGTCCAAGCACCCGGCCGCCAAGAAAATCTCAACGCCTCTGAATATTTCTACGTCGGTGGCTACCCGGGGGATCACCAGTTCAGTCTCGTATCCCAGCAAAGCTTTGACGGCTGCATTGATGAGATGGTTATCAGTGGAACCAATGTCGATCTGAGTCGGAATGTTCAGTCGTACAATGTTCTTCCGGGATGTCCGGATAAGGTATGTTATTTCTATCATTTTTTGGGAGACCAAAACGTAAGTTGATGGATACCTATGACATCGCGAAAGTTGCCCGTCTGTCCGTCCGTCTGTAAGCAGGATAACTCTCGAATGGAATGAGATATTTTGATGAAACTTGGTGTGAGAATTCTTTGGGTCAAGAGTAGGGTCGAGTTCGTAGATGGGCTCTGTAGCCCTACATTTAGGGGTGGAGGAGGGGGTTTAAATTAAGGGGCAAAAAATTATTTTTAAACAGCTAATGAGATAGTCGATTATTGGCTAAGAAGACATGCTAAACATGATGGTGAAAACCATTTTCTCGCCGGACAAGTTAGCAAAACCAGAAAGTTTGTTAAAAGTAAAAGTTTTTTTTAAGTTGATTAAATGTTTGAATTAGGGGTAAGAAGACATGTTAAACACTTATGTGAAAAGAATTTTCTACCCGGACGACTTGTTCGCCAGGAATCCAGCCAAATCGGAAAATACGTTAAAAGCAAAAGTTTTATTTGAAGTTGATTAGATGACAGATTTAGGGGTAAGAAAATACGCTGAATCTGTTTATGACAATCATTTTGTGCCCGGATATATAGTTCGTCCGAAATCCGGTTGAAACCGGATTTGTTTTACAAGCTAAAGTTTTATTTGAAGTTGATTAGATGTTCTTTCTTGGGAAAAGGAGATACGCTGAATTCGTTTCTGAAGTTTATTTTTTTTTGTTGGACAAGTAGTTCGCTCGGAATTCGGCCGAAACCGGAGTTTCGATCAGTATCGTCAAAATATCGTCAAAATTAGCCTGGCGAAGACAAGACCCAATTGCCTGGATCAAATATTAAATATTTGGGATCCTATCGAAACCTTTTGTCTTGTTTCTTGAGGACATCTCTGTATGTAGGTCATTTTGCTTTTAGACGAGGAAGCTTTGGTCGAGGTCCTTCTGTGAGTAGACTTTCTACAGACTAGACCTCGACGTCAGGGCGTTAATGTGAATACAGTCACCGAGAATTTGAGATACCATTACCACGTAAACTTCTGGTAACTTTAAAGTTTTACTAAAAATGCAGCTTATTTTTTTATCTTGGATTTGAATACACTTATTATTTCGACTCTGCTAAGGAATGTTTTATTTTTTCATCTTGGGCTCTAATAGTTACGTTACACTGCTGGCCCGACAAGACAAAATTCATACAGACACGGAGAATTTGAAGTTCAACAAAAACGTGCATTTCAGTGGGTAATGAAGCGAAGCTGAGGAAATGTTCACCTAAAGGTTAGAATATCACTTCTGAAGAAAGCCGATATTGTTTGTTAACCGAAACAGATTTATTTTTTGGCAACCGTTTAAGGTTATAGTTGCTAAATATTTCAAGCATAGAGGTACAAGCACATAGAGGTACCACAGATTCGAAAGAAAAAGTTCATTCGATGAAAATCGCTTATTTCAATAGCAGAGCAACGAAGTAACGCATTTTCATCGGGTCTTCAAGACTGTTTAAAGCACAACTCTTACTAGAAATGATCTTTTCCCCATAAAATAGATCAGTAAAAACGTTTTTCGAACATACCATTACTTTCCACCTGAGATCAGCGATTTTCTTGTTAGTACTTGTCGATCGTATCCAGCCTTCCTGCTCTCCGACACGGCGGCTGGGCGCAAAACGTTTGAAAACTGAACGTGCCCTGGTTAAAAAGTTGGAAAACTAACCAAATAAAAGAAGTCAAGAACAGAAGATTCTCGTATCCTTATATGTGAAAGAGTTGTCAGCAGACATTGAAGATTGCGGCATACTTCGCGTTTTGTGACGGGCAAAACTCGGCACGGCAGAAAAAGCGCTAAAAATTCGTAGGCACAAAACGAAACAATGGAGAAAGCTGGGGATTTTATAAGCATATGATTCCACAAGGGAGCTAGGTATATTATTAAAGGCATAATAAGCAGGAGGTGTCCTTTAAGTGAATACGTCATGGGTAATTGTAGTGGCGTCTTTTAATTTTTGGTGGACCCTAGGCCATCTATGGATTGTTGGCCCCTTTCCATGAGACAAAACGTAAAAACGCCAGCACATTAGCACACAAGGTTCTTGGTTGAGCAACACTATGGTCATATCTGAGCATTATTTCGGTGACGGGACTAGAGTAGCGTTTCCTTAAAGACGGTCTCTAATTACACTGTTTCTGCTTGAACCACAACTCTCCTGTTTTTTTTATCTATAGTGTCATGAACAGTGTCACAACGGCAACGGTGCAACATAGCTGATGATACCTGGATCGTAACGAACAAGGCAATACGGCTAGCAACCATAACCTGATTTCTCAACAATTGACACCGGCCGTTTGGCCACTGGTTTCCCCTGGCCCCCCAGCACCGGCCTATGGGTAAAGTCGGCACTGGGTAATTGAACTGCCATATCTCAGCCCTATTTAGTTAAACTTTAAAGAATGTAGATGCGGAGAACATGATTCCGTTCTTTTCCTCCAGGTGGCCAGTGTCATATCCTTCCCGGAGAACAACGACGGCTTCATCTCCGTCCCTGGCGTCAACCTTGAATCATTCGTCGAAGTCAACCTCAAGTTCCGTAGCAACGAGAAAGACGGCCTCCTCTTTTATATCGCAGACGCTGAGCAGAGCAACACCATCAGCCTAGCAGTTGTTGATGGAACCCTGGTGCTGCGATCTGGCGGTGGGGAAGTTGTCACGCCGTTTAAGTACACAGATGACAGTTGGCATGTGGTGACAGCGACTAGAGATCATGGACAGTTGAAGCTGGATGTGGATGACTTTGAGACCTTCACGTAAGAAATGGTGTTTGACCCCTTGACCCACTGTGGCGTACGCTAGATGCGCTATCTTGTACTAGTTCGAATTGACAGGCTAGCTCAAATTAGTTAGCCAACCGTTATATTATACATTTTGAAACAGCCTCCTGCAAGTTTGGACCACATCCTAATCATCTAGGCAGTTCTGCAAGCTCCTGTCTTCCCCATGAGACGCTTTTGGTACACAGGCAGTGCTTCCACTCGGAGCACTCTCAAAATAAGTAGGCTCCTCGTAAAAATAAGTATTTAGTAAGTAGACATTTTTACTGAACCTGTCAGAAATTTTACAGACAATTTTAGCTTTAATTATCAGATTTCGGAAACTTTGAACAAACAATGCTGAAACCATGCGCCGCAGGCGAAAATTTCGAAAATATGTCTCTTTTTTGCCAAGATACAGAGATTTCATAACTTTGTATAACAAATGACTCTCTTCAGGAGAAGGCAGAAAGGTGTCTGGAAAATAAGTAGTAAATAAGTAGGTAAGTAGATTCGAAATTTGGTAAGTAGAAAAGGCTGAAAATAAGTATTTTACTGCCAAAATAAGTAGAAGTGGAGGCACTGTACATAGGTCTGGACCTGGTGCCTCCTCCGTGCCCATGCTCCTACGCGTAGATCTCACTCATACACCATTGGCGGGAACCCAATTTTGTTTGGCTGCGTCACTCTGTGGTGAAAATGCAGGGGAGGCAGACGACGCCACTCCATTTGCTCCGGCTACAAGATTCAAACTGCGAAGTTCTCACTCCGGCCGCATAGTTGTTGCTCCCGCGCCACTAGTTGCGTTTTTGCTGATACGATGGTATCTGATATACGGTCTAAAGTCGTTTTTGCAGTTATCATGGTACCTGATACCACGGTGAAAAGGCGTTTTTGCAGTTGTCGTGGTATCTGGCCAGTTAACGTGGTAACAGATATTCAGATATCACGGTCCGACCGTGGTATCTGGTCGTTGTATTTGGAAAACGCTTCTCACTTTCATCAGATTTTGTCAAATTGGTGAGAAAGAAGTTCAGCACTTAGTGATGTGAATGGATATCATTTTTATTTTGGAATGACTTCGAAAAGTGCAATTTCGGCAATAGTCGGTTTTGCAGTGGACCGTATATCAGATACCACGGTAAGTGCAAAAACAACCAATTGCAGATCCAGTTACCGTGGTAACAGATACCATAGTATCTGCAAAAACGCAACTAAAGTTTTTTGGTAAGTTGGTTTTCGTCAAAGCAGTCGGTTTTTCTGAAAATCAGTCGATGGTTCGTGAAAACAGCTTTTTTTTCTTAAAAACTGTCGTTTGTTCTTGCAAATATAGTCGGTAAAATGACCGGACAGTCGGTAAATACCTTGCCCCCCCCCCCCAGAACATTTTGGCTTTGGCTTACCATTGTATACAAGTACTCCTTTTGTGCTTTCCTGGCACGAATAATATGTTAGTTGCTCATTTTTGTTCTTTAAATATAGTCGAATGAAACTGAAACTTGTATCGAGTACACTGGTGAGTGGTGTGTAAGCGATTAAGAATTAATCGAACTTTATGAATTAATTCTATAGTTGTGCAGCGTCTGCTTCATGTAGGCTAACTAGAACTCAAGTATCCAACTACCAAACCGATACTCGGTTATCAAAATGTCTCTCTCATTTGTCAGTTTTGCGTGAGACGCAAATTTAGATCGGAAAATGCGACCTCTCTCATGTTAAATATTTTTGATCAGAGACTCTAGATGGCTCTTAGATCGTCGTATAGCATACTGTTTTCAAGAACACGGAGATGCGTAGTTTTGACCGGAGAATCTAACCACTGGGGTAACTCAGTTTGTCCCAAAATTGGAGATACGACCTTTTGATAACCGGGTATCGAAACTCGGACAAAACCTACTATCCTCACTCCTTACCGTGTCATCATTTTTAGTGCCAATGTTACCGGCCCACCCCTTGTCATCCCCGCAAGTCCGATTTACTTCGGCGGGTTACCCGACACCACTGCGGTACCGGCAGGTGCCGTAGCCAACGACAGGTCCTACGCCGGATGTATGGGTGACGTGACTGTCAATGGCAAGTTTATCAACTTTGCTGCCGCTGACCGGACTCAGAGTGCCGTCATTGGCAAATGCGGCGCCGGTCCGGAACCAGTGTTGCCAGTATCTGAAGGTATGTGATCGATTTTATAGTCCCCCTTGGTAACACGAATGGATTTTGTACTTGAAACGTTGAGCTCAAGCGGAATTCACACAGAGGGCGTCAAATTATTTGCCTGGCGTTGGAATTTTTTCGACTGGGAGCCGAAGCCTGACGAAGCCTCTTTTTCACTTGGCGTTACGTTTTTTAACGCCTGGCGTGACGAATACCGTCAGGCGTGTCGAAATTCGCTCTCTGTGTGAAATGGGCTTCAGTCGAGCATTCGCATCTTACTCGTTTTAACTGATATTTTATATCGTTTATTCAAAACTGCTGGTTGAATCGGTATTTTGATCGTTTATTTGATTAAAATTTTCCACATTCCCCCCTATGTAATGGGCCATCGAGCTTTGTAGGGGGTTTATATTTATTTTGTTCATTTTTTTTGTATTTAATATAAATTAACTGAACTCTAGGGGAAATCAACGTGAGTACTAATCAATCTTCGCTGGTTTATTAAAACTGACTAGTTCTGAAAGGAACCTCTGAGCCTTACTTGCATTCATATTTTTTCCTTTGAAAAAAAATGCTATCTAAAATAGCATACAAATCTTCGAATTAAAAAAAAAAATTAAGAACGATTTGTTGGCTTTTATTGTCGTTCATTTAATTTTTCAACTTCCTGCACTGGTTTTGTTGTTGGTTTTAGGATTCGGAAGTACAGACGTCTTCTCGCCGTTCCCCGAGGACTCCTCGCGGAATCGAAGTGAACGGCGAAAATAGAGGGAGTTACTCCACGCGGACTACGCGTACGGAAAACAGCGAAAACACAGGGAATGCTTCTAAAATGGATTTTGTTCGAAAAAAAATATGCAGTTGACGAAATCTGGATCTACTTTATTTTTGGTTTTCTTTATCCTGATTATTTTTAATTAATTTTACATTGCACCAACAAAAGCAAAAATTGATTCCCCTCCGAATCTGAAAGGGAGTCCTTTTTTATTATTGTGGTAATAATTGGAGCATTCCCCGTCCGTGGGGACTCGCGAATACGGGGAGTGAGTCCCGGGGACAAACAAACACGCGGGGACTCCTCAAGTGGAGTCCGCGGGGAACGGCGAGAATAAGCCTGTGTTCTTTCGAGTATGCATTATCTACAAGCACCTAGACCACCATAGAGAGACGGTGCACTAATACGGAAACTGTCCGGCACACTTCTCCTTATTGTATCAGTATTCCTTCAGCCAAAAGCGACAGCCAATATAACCTTGCCGCCAGTGCGGTATATATTGTTTTCCTGCACTTTGAACCAGAGGTGCTGCGACTCCAGCAAATCTGAGTCCGAGACAAGTCCGAGACCTTGAAAATGGCGTCTCAAGACCGTCTCGAGACGAGTCCAGGATCCGAGTCCACAGCTCTGGCGGATGAACAGCTCCGTGAAAGACGAGTCCAAGACAAGTCCGAGTCCTTGAAAAAGGTGTCTCGAGACGAGTCCAGGGTCCAAGTCCACAGATCTGGCGGATGGACAGCTCCGTGAAAGACGAGTCCGAGTCCATGAAAAGGCGTCTCGAAACGAGTCCACCAGCTCTGCTTTGAACACAGAAAATAAATGTATTTCAGAACATCTTAGACAAAGTGCCTGCTAATCCTAGTGGCATAAAAAAGCGCTTGGTTTCTCAAAACTGCACATAAAATTTCTGTTAAAATTTGTCATACCGATTTCGAGGCTGAGTAATTTGAGGACGGTGACCTTTCCTGTAATGCCCTAGATATGTAAATAAGTCGAAAAACACACATGCGAACAAAAACGTTAATTTTTATTGAGCAGTAAAACCATAAAAAAAAATCATCCGTTAAACCGTCGGCTGTCAAGCTGAGTAAGTATACAAACATTATTTGTCTGTACATTTTTGTTCAAAAATCAGCTCTAATCTAACCAACAGGAATACTTCTGGAGATGTCCGTCGGCACAGTTTCACCCCGTAAAAATACTTACCAATCAAACATATTCGTCAATAGTAAATAGGATACAATCTCTCTGAGTGAGAAGTTGGTAGTGTTTACATTTACATTTTTCACTACCGTAAGGGTAGTGATAATAATAGTAGGCTAGTGATGTATTTTAATTATTACAGCTGTTTAGTAATTGACGATAACGATAATTTAATTTCTGGTTATAGTGTGTACTATTTGTTGGCTGAATAAGTGCAATATTTCGCTTTTTGCCACGATTTGTGCCCAAGATTTGCATAAATCAATCAGTAAACTTTTTGTGTTCGAATATAAAATTGAACTGGAGCCTACTGATGATTTTGACATCAGTCCAGTTTGTTTGTTTTTGTTTGTATTATTGTGGGTTAAAGAGAAAAATTGTACAAGACTTGTGGGGTTTTCGACGACCTCTACTATAAAACTGATGATAATTGATTAAAAATGAATTTTTTCTATTAGAAATGTTATTTTTTTCTTTATAGACTTCCAGATTCCTTCAGCCGGGGAAGAACCTGGCCGTGAACCCGAGGACGAGATAGTTGCCGAAGTACCTACAGATGACTCTGGGGACGAGGAAAAAACTACATTCCCAGACTACGGCCCACCGGAATCCGAGGTAGCTGAAACTGGGATGACCGGAGGAGAGCCGAACGTACCGGAATCAATACCAGAACAGGAAGAAATTCCTGAAGAACAAACTCCAGAGGAGCAACAGGAAGAAACAGAAGAGAAAACAGAGAAGCCAGTGTCCGAAATTGACTTTGATTACCCAGTTCTTCCACCTTATGAAGTCGATGAGGGCTACGGATCCAAGAAGGGACAAGGGAAGGTGGTACTGTCCACAGAGCCACCAACAACGACACCGACCACCACAACAACTGAACCAACAACAACAACTGAAGCAACAACAACTACGAAGCCGACGACGGTTGCTGACAAGGGCCCTCAGCGTGGCGACAATGTCGGTAAGCCCAACGTAGTTAAAATATTAGCCCAAAAAGGCCGAGGCCATGGCAATTATCATAACAAAAAATAAAACAAGAAAAACACTCACGAAAATAATCAACTATGCGAAAGAACTAAAGAAAACCCTCTTTTCGGGCAAAGGATTCCAGATATCCGTTTTCGTTGAGGCGGATCTGGAAGGTGAAGATCAGAGCAAATGGTCTTAGTAAAAATAGCCGCGTTCGTTTTCGTCGTTCGGTTCGCTGTTCAAACCGTCGTTTGAGCGAAGTTTGAAAACGGTTGGCCTATTATACTAAGATCCATTTGAAATGAATGATTATTTAATCTGTATTATCATTAAATATAAACATAGCTTTGGATATGTCAATTCAAATAAGGACACTTTAATCAACTCGACAGGTAATTATTAATTTATGTTCGATATTCAATTTATGTACTTGGTGGGACTGCTGTTGCAAATATTAAGTTAGTTCGAGCTTTTAACGTTACCGTGTCTAGTTCGTTCGTGAAACGACGTTTTTACAACGTGCCAAAAGAAAAAACTAATATGACAAAATTATAACGACGTTTTTCGTACGGACAACGACGAAAACGGACGCGGCTGATGTAATTTTCTTAGTCAAAATAAAATCATGGTTTATTTAATTGCCTAAGTGCTGTATACTGGTACCCTTCTAGGGAATAAGAGGTGCTTTTACGTAGGAGTATCCATGCTAATAACTCATAACCCGTGCCAGCATTCCCCAGCGTTTGAGCACTGGGCTTACTGTACTAGAATGGTGTGTTCTGCCTTTTGGAAATGTCCAGTTGTGGGTGGCTAAGCAAATTCGTAGACTCAGTGGTGAGGTGGCTGGCAGACGAAGCATGTGGCAATACCAGCGGAGGGACCTAAGCCAGGGGTCTAGGCGAAAACCCCCCCGGCGAAAACCCCCCCGGACAAAATCCCCCCGCCAAACCCCCCCGCCAAACCCCCCCCCCCCCCCGGCTAAAACCCCCCCGTTACCAAAACCCCCCGGACCAAAACCCCCCCGGTACCAAAACCCCCCCGACCAAAACCCCCCCGGTACCAAACCCCCCCCGCATAAAAAATACGGGTATGTAAGAGTAGAGTAACTGGTAGGTAGAGAGAAAGAGAAGAATATACCCCCCCCCCCCCCCCGGCGAAACCCCCCCCCGAATCCTCAGACACTCACACATATTAAGACTGGGAATTACTGGGCAACAAAACGAACAACCATGTGACAGTTTTACCATTGACAAGCACGAGTAAGGTGAAGAGCTGGTAGAATATTTCTGGGACTATCTTGAAAGTACTATCACAAAACGAGGTCAACCTTTCCCTTGACCCAAAGGATCCTCCCATAAAGTCTCATAAAAATATTCATTCCCTTCGAGAGTTATCCTGCTCACAGACGGATAGCAGGACAACTTTTGCGGTGTCATAGGTATCCCTGCGCTTATTGCTCATCTTCGAGTTTCTGGTATGAATCAGGGATAACTAAAGAGCAATCGGGCAAGGGGAGCTTCACATTGCACCAATGGGTGGCATCGTAACTGCAGCCAAGAAGGGTGAGGCATTGGGAAAGGATCTGTTGGGGGGATCGTTACACAGAGTGGAACTGGCTTTGATTTGATGATTCACATTTACACCTCACTGACAACAGCTTCAGTTGAATGCGGGTGTTTGGTGACTTCAGCAATTAGTCTGTCACCATCAACCTTCACCTTCGCCTTACACTCCCTTTGTTTATCATTGTTCTGATACCCACTTCAGACATTCTTGTAGAGTCAAGTTTGCGAAAGAAGTTTATTCTACACTTACTCTCTACCTACCAGTTACTCTACTCTTGCATACCCGTCTTTTTTTATGCGGGGGGGGGTTTGGTACCGGGGGGTTTGGGTACCGGGGGGTTTTGGTACCGGGGGGGTTTTGGTCCGGGGGGTTTTAGTAACGGGGGGGGGGTTAGCCGGGGGGGTTTGGCGGGGGGTTTTTGTCCGGGGGGGGTTTCGCCGGGGGCGTTTTAGCCGGAACCCCTAAGCCAGATTGGTGTGCTGAGCTTGTGATTGGTGTGCTGAACCTGACTGGGGAACTTGTGACTGGTGTGCCAGATTGGTGTGCAGGGGAACTGAGAAAACTTGTTTTGTCAAAAATAGCAAGAATACTTTTCTGTAGTTTGGTGTAGCCTATATTTGAGCTTTTTTTATTTGGTATAGCCAAACACTTGAGTCTTCTTTCTCTCCATTGCAGAGGATACTGACGATGACGATGACAGTTACGTGACTTCGCCACCAGTGGTTCGCACCACCACTACACCAACACCAACTGAACCCCCGGCGCCAATGGGCAAGTGCAAGCTCCCACTTAGACCAGCGGGAGATCCAGACCTCAACCAGTACTCTGGATTCAGATTTGGTAAGCCATGCTTGATGTAATTGTGTTGTGGTGCAACACTTTAGTTTTGTCGTGTGTTTTCTTTCCGCCGATATCTGTTCAGTGCTAGAAAGGATCTAACCTCTATGGTTTCCACGGAACGTTTGGACCTCGGCCGGATTGAGGACTATAGAGAGATTTCATCCTACCCGAAGAAAACGGATATTTCTACACAAGGCCGTATCCAGGGGGGGTTAGGGGGTTCAACCCCCCCCCCCGGAACCCACAAAAGTAATTGTTTTTTGCAGGTTTTAACCTCTGATCTATGTATTTTTTGTACTTTTTGGTCCGACCCGTGGACAACCCCCCCCCCCCCCGAAATAAATTCCTGGATACGGCCCTGTTTCTACACCATCATCGTCGGGATCATAACGAAAAAAAATTAACATTACGAGGTATAGGACTTTCAACTTTGAGACTAAATTACCGACCTTGGATAGCTGCTGTGAGTCAGACAGTTGTTGGAATCGTTATCTGGCTTCTTTTTGTTGGAATAAGGAACTTGTCAAGGAACGCGTACTTCAAAGATCATTTCTAGTAAGAGTTGTGCTTTGAGGATTTAACACTCCCCCCTCCGTCTGAGAAATATCCTGGACAAGGCCCTGCTGTGAGCTTTTTTTGAGCATAAAAGTACGGCCTTATTTACTTTCAGGAAACACTCGATACAGCAGACAAGAATATCAGAGTCTACCCGCACGACCCCGATCGAAGTCCGTCTTTTCCGTTGAGTTCAAAACCGTGTCCCCAGATGGCATTATTTTCTACTCGGCCGACACTCGTCATACGGACTTCATTGCACTCTATTTGAGAGGTAAGAATAGCGTTTTTGCAGATACCTTCGTCTCACTTTCATCAAATTTTGTCAAATTGGTGAGAAAGAAGTTTTGCACTTCGTGATGTAACTGGATATCAATTTCGGCAATAGTCGTTTTTGCAGAGCAACCGTGTATCAGATAATACATAGATGGCACTTTATACAAGGGACTTTTACCGTGACTAATGAACCAAGAGCAACTTTTTGAATTTAGTGTAGAAGTCTAGGACTCCAATGTCGGAGCCACGTAGACAAACCAGGACCCACTTGGCGGGGTCTCATGGTGAAAACCAAACAAAACCAAATGTAATTTTGATGGGGAATACGCCCTTGAGATGGAAATATTTTAGAAGTAGTGAACTGAAAGACAATTCGTTCAAAAAACAATTGAAAAACGTTGAAAGACAGGTTCTTGTATCAGATACTACGGTAACTGCAGCAGCGACTAATTGGAGATCCAGTTAGCTCGGTAACGATACCATGGTATCTGTTACCGAGGTAACTCTCGAGGCCAGTCTCACTATGTGACAACAGGTCACCTCACCTGTGCAAGACGGGCAACAACTTACCAAGATCTATTTATCAATAATATTTTTATCTTTATTTTTTGCTAGCGAGAGAGGTGGCGTTGGAAATTTATGGAAAATTTCCTGATCCTATACCACCGTATCCATTTGTTCCCATACGGACATATGGCCACATCTGTACATTTTCAGCATGTTTATCTGGATGAAGATAGGCCACCCTTGAGAAAGACTAAGCCTATGCTTGGGGACGTGTATTCGCGGGGATGGCGTTTCATTATTAAAAAAAAACTTTTTAACGCCATTGTCCTAAGATCCATCAAGAGGATGAAGGACAGTTGTAACCACCCATGGAGCTCCATGATGTTCCGGTTTACTGAAGATTAATTATTTTGGTTGCTGTTGTTGTTTTGTTTCTCTCTTTTTTCATCTTTTACCATACTCCGTCTTTACCTAGACGGGTTATAAATAAAATTTAATTTAATTTAATTACTTTTGACGGGCCACTTGAGAGGACAGTGTCCTGTTATCGCATGGTATTCTTACTGTGATATTAACCAGCTCGATTAATATCTTTTTGCTTCTCAGACGGAAAAATACACTATTCCTTCAACTGCGGCTCTGGTCCGGCTCACCTTGTCAGCCCTCTCGACTACGCCGACGGAGAGTGGCACATGGTCACCTTCTCACGCGATGCCCAGAACGGCACGCTTGTCGTTGATTCAGATCTGGTGGCTGAGGGCATGTCTCCTGGCAACACGAGGTTGGTTTTACCTTTGTTTCCCTCCCCCTATCCCTTGCTCGCACATTTGCATTTCAGGAATTCAGATTCATCGTCGACTAGGGAAACCGGACTAATCTTGCTGGCAATTATTTCCGCTGCGTCCAAGAGGTAGAACCCCAAGTTGACTGCTAACACCATCTTTCGTAAGCCCCATCACCGAGATTACTTGCCTTCCGGTAGATCCGTAGATCCTACACTGTCAAAAAACGGAAATGGTACGTGACAAAAATACACAACTAAGATTATAGGCTATATTATCAAAAAGAAACAAAACGAAAAGAAACCCGGGACACACCTAGAGAAAGTGCTCTCTGTGTGTCATTCCCGAACATATAGAGAGATTTCACCCTACCCGAAGAAAATGGATATTTCTACACCGTCATCGTCGGGATCATAACAAAGAAAATTAACAATTACGAGGTATAGGACTTTCAACTTTGAGACTAAATTACCGGCCTTGGATAGCTGCTGTGAGTCAGAGAGTTGTTGGAATCGTTATCTGGCTTCTTCTTGTTGGAATAATACAACTTTTGCAAATTAATGTTCTTTTTTATGAGAGTTTGAAGGCTTCAAAGTTTGTAAACAAAGACGGAGGCTCGCGTCCTATTGGTCGGCTATGACGCGCACTTCAAGGAACGCGTCATAGCTGACCAATAGGACGCGAGACTTCCTCTTGTTTACAAACTTTGAGGCCTTCAAACTCTCATAAAAAAGAACATTAATTTGCAAAAGTTGTATTATTCCAACAAGAAGAAGCCAGATAACAATTCCAACAACTGTGTGACTCAAAGCAGCTATCCAAGGCCGGTAATTTAGTCTCCAAGTCGGAAGTCCTATGCTTCCTAATGTTAAATTTTTTTTTTATTCTCCCGTCCGTTTTCTTCGGGTAGGGTGCAATCTCTCTATATGAACCTTGCCATTTTTTTAATTCCGACAAATTAGTTTCTCTGAACCGCCGTTTTACCCCCCCCCCCTCCCGATTGCACTCCAAAAACCTTAGGGGGATAATGTTGGCTGTCGAGGGAACTTTTTGTTATTTTTTTGAGTTGAACAGTTACAGTTGAAGTGAGAGTCACGAAATTACTGAAAACCTTTGTACTTTTGTAATATTTTCATTCGCTTTCTTTTTCAGGTCTATAAATATCGACCCACCTTTCTTCGTGGGAGGAGTCTCTCCAGAATCCGTTGAGCAAGCCAAGATCAACATGAAGGTAAGGCCTTGAAATCGATTTGTACTGGTGG
Source organism: Branchinecta lindahli (assembly GCA_023053555.1). Lineage (NCBI taxonomy): Eukaryota > Metazoa > Arthropoda > Branchiopoda > Anostraca > Branchinectidae > Branchinecta > Branchinecta lindahli. The sequence goes on from JAKZAO010000012.1 coordinate 23,524,771, forward strand.
CCGACTTGTGAACTAGCTTGAGTATTTGCGATTTTGATGGAAGTTTAACTCAAAGGTTTCTGTTTAAGTACCGTTTTTGGTCGCCGGTCACAGTTTCTTTGTCCTTCAAGCTCCAACCGTGGAATTTCATGGACAAGCTAGTTCGAAGTTTGCTTAAAACGTTGACGAAACGGCGACCAGGCAAGGATCGCCGGAGTCGCAAAAACAGTAATTAAAGGAACAGTAAACTCGACTACGCAACTTTCGACCGTCGAATCGCCCGGGGGGATTAGATAAATATACAGGGTCTTATTGTCGACAGGCCCCCCCTTCTTTGTTATCTCGAACCGTCTCGACCCCTCCTCCTTAGTGTTCCCAAAGCTAGCTGGCAGGCCCTTCCCTTGCCCCTTATGCACTGTAATTATGCACTTATGTACTGTAAAAGTTCGCCTTTTTACATGTAGACTACAGAGAAACGACCTCCCCGACAAGACGGCCAGGGTTCGATTCCTAGTCGCGGCACACAAAACTTTTGCTTTTGCAAACCTTTTGCTCAAAGTCGAATTCTCGGAAACTGCCCGGAAACTGCAATGGTCGTAACGAGAACTTTTCTTACTCTCAATATCGACTCAGGGTCGAGCTCAGGGTACTCCCCGAGTCAAGTTCTCTGTTCCTTTAAGCCAACGATGAACTTCGACGGCCTTTGAAAACGGAACTAAGCAACCGGCTAAGCTAACGGCGAACAAGAATCTGATCAAAACGCAGCTAGCATAAGTTAACCCTTCAGGGGACGACCTTTGGCATAGCATGTCGCTCCGCCTTTCGGCAAAATCGTGGGACCTAGCTGCACTGACTGACGAGCATGAGTACAGAAGTATAAGTTGATCCTCCAGGGGACGATCTTTAGCATAGCTTGTCGCTGTGCCCCGTTTTTAAGCTTTGGACTTTGCTGCACTGATGGTGCCTGAAGAATCCTTTGAAGACACCAGTTTTTGACAGGTTTCACGCAATGCCCTGTTGGAATAGCATTGCAAACATGTAAGTCTGTGTAGGGTTGAAGCTTCAGCGACCACACTGGTGTTTCAGTACGAGTTGTTAGTTCACAGAACTTAGTTATTCATCATGTTATGTTCATGTGTCCGACTATATGTACAATAAACGGCTCTACTAAGAAATATTTAGCACTATCAAATACGCTTTCGCCGGATGTCGCAATAATATGGGTCCGGCAGCTTTTTATCCCTTCTCTACGATGTAGTCGACTTCAGACAAAACTATTCTCTTACAAATTTCTGTTTTGCCTTACAAATTTCTGTTTTGCCTAGTTCCGGGCGAACTACCCCTGGAGACCCAATTTTCAAATGTTATATTTAAGCCCGCCAACGATGCCTTACTAATCTTTGCACTTGCCACGATTCATTATTTTTCATGGACATTATTTTCCCGATGACTCTTCGCGTTCCGTGCTGTTGATGCGTAAAACCGGTTATCTGAATTTCACCGACTTTTTGCTAGAACTTAATGGACCTGGGAAAAAGGCTTAAAACGGCCAAAGCTCTGGATAATTTGTTAAAAGCAGAGCAATTAGTTTTACAGTATTCAGATAGTTTTGGATATTGGAACAGAAACAGGTAAACAGTGAGAGGTGTGCTTTAACGATTATTGTAATCTTAAATTTGACTGTTCGTGTTTCAGGGCTTGGACGCCGGTTTTGTTGGCTGCCTGCGAGAGTTCCGTATGAACGACCGCGCCCTCACTGATCTCCTCACATCAGAAGGCGTTGAGTCATGTTCCTCCAAGGTTGAAGAGGGATCCTTCTTCTCAATCGACGGCGGGTATATCAAGGCCTGTAAGTTTATTTTGGATTCTGGTAGAATAGTCTCCGTCTAGAAGAATCACCAAGTTGTACTTTGTCCACGAAACGTTTTTTCCTGACCTTTAACACGGTATTACTGTACACCCAGACTAGTCACTTGTTCAGGATCAGGCGCGTGCGCAGAGACTAAACACGGAATGGTTGCCAATGAGAGGAGACACCTATTATGTGGATTCACAGTCTTCCCCTCAGAGCAAAATAACACTAAGGAGTAACGCCAAGACCTATGCTTTCTATGCTTCGCAATCGGGCCATACTTGTAGCGTCGCCGACCACTTGGGGCATTTAAAGCGAGAAAAACTTGCGGGCTTAGAAATTTCCAGTAAAGCTAAGATGCGGTCTGCACACATCGAAGAAACAGGGGAGGTTGTATCTTTTTTTTGCTGTGTTCAGAATTTTAAGTTATTGAAGCTAGCACTGGTGCACGAATGATTGAGTTTTAGTAGGGACGTTCAGTCCCGCTAGTGGAGCTAGTTTCGCTGCGATTGACTCTGTGTCACTTTTCCAAAGTTTGCGCGGTACTCTCTAGAGTTAGTTTGCTCTGCTTCCCCTTGACTGCAGTGCCTCCGGGATGTTCGTTAGTGGCGGCATCCCGTTGGTTTCCGGAACTGCGTAAGGGAATCTTCCCTTTCGATCGGTACAGACTAGGACACTTTGTGTGGCAATCCGCTTCTTCTAGTGCTTTAGGGGCCACTTTTTCGTCTGTCTCTGCCGCTTTGGTGGACGGGCAAGATTAACGTCCAAGTCTGAAGTCAAGGACCAATTTTTGTTTGTATTTGCTAACCATTTTTTATTATCTTGTTATTGTTTTTCTGTCTATGTCTGTGCTGGTGGCCCTAGTTCGCCTTAGTTCATTTGACGATTTAAGAGAAACAAAAGTTAAACTTTTATCCACATGCTCTTCCTTCCACGTTCTCTTCATTCAACATATTTAAACATTACAGATGAGACCTTCCGCGTTGGTTTGGACATCGATATTTCAATGGAGATTAAGCCACGTAGTCTCTCTGGAATCCTGATGACAGTTCATGGTAGAAGAGACTACTTGGTCCTTCAGATCGTCAACGGAACGGTCATCTTTAGCGTTGATAACGGTCGCGGCGCAATCACTTCCTCTTACACGCCACCTCATGAGCATTATCTGTGCGACGGCAACTGGCACAGTATACAAGGTAAGAACCAAGAAGGCGGGAAGGGTGTCGTCTTCTTCAAATAAAATCAAATCAAGTTTATTAATTAGCCATAATTATCGAAAAACGAATAGCACTGGCATGTCAGAATAGGCGCCCATATCTGGCGCCTATTGTGCATTTTTAGCGGTAACCGTTCTTATATATTCGTTCTTCAGCTATACAGACTGAAGAAAGAAAACTGAAAGACAAAAATACTCCCCAGCCCGGATTTGAATCAGGAACCTTTGGGTTTCTAGGCCAGTGCTCTACCACTGAGCTACCGAGGGGCTTCTGAACATATCTCGGAAACGACTACACAACAGCCGCGTTCGTTGTCCGGTGACTGCTCACCGGTGATTCTTATAACGCGCTTTTGCATCCACCGGTGACTACATCACCAGACTTATAACCCGTTTTTATGGCACGTGCCCTTTGACCAAGTGCCATATAGCGATCGCAATTTCTGTCGGTCGGTCGGTCCGGGTTATGCTAGTTCGGACACTTCCACGTAAGCTAGGACGATGAAACTTGGCAGGCATATCAGGGACCCCAAATGATTAAGTTGGAAATACTCACTTTCCCGATCGGAACATCGTGGGGGGAGTAAAGGGAGGGGGAATCCGGAATGTTGAGGAAGCGGTAACCGTTCTTATATATTCGTTCTCAAGTTATACAGCCTGAAGAAAGAGAAATGAAAGAAAAACATACTCCCCAGCCTGGATTTGAATCAGGAACCTTTGGGTTTCTAGACCATTGCTAAGCTCTGCCACTGAGCTACCGACGGGCTTGTGAACATGGTTCGTAAGTGAACCACTACAATAGTCAGAGAGAACCGGCCACAGGAACAGTCATCCCGCTCTAGGCAAATTCGGCTAGACAGCTCACATCCCCATGTCAAGAGGATTGTATAAGAATTATGGGGATGAAATAAATATTCCTTCAGCACAAGCTGACTGCGAATCATATTTGACATTGAAAAACGGATACGTCAGCTGAAATTTTGGTTTTTCCACAAGTTCGTTTTTCCAACTTGAGCGGCTTGGAGCCTGAATAGGACCCTTGCAAAGAAGGGCCGAAATATAGGGGATGAATTGTTATACATGGGACAAGTAGGCTACCGCGACAAGTAAACCAGAAGTAGATTTTGAATTGAATTTAAAAGTCTAGGACCTCCGTGTAGAAGCCACGTAAACAAACGAAGGCCCACATGACGGTGCCTCGTAGTGAAAACCAATATGACCAAAGGGGTAATTTGATGGAGATTCTTGCCAAGAAGGGCCAACGCGTCGCTTGAAATAAATCTCAGCTGCCTTACCCGTTTAGCGCCATGACTGTGATCTCCAAGTCAAAAATATACCTCACAGTGGTATTTTTTTTTTTTTACCTTTTTCGATGAGTAGATGAGCCTGCCCGAGCAGTACCCATTTTCTACCGGGTGGCTTTAGTCTCTCCGTAGGTGTCCCGTCACTAGCGTTTGTGGTCACAAAAAGCCACCCACTGAAACTGGACCGGGTCTATGACCTAATCATGGGATTAAATACCTGACTAGAGCGTCGTGCTCGATTCCTGGTACGCCTCTACCCTCTAAACAGCCCCTATTACTATATCTTGTATTTTTGATTTTTCTTCTTTTCTTTCTTTGTACTGATATTTAAAACTCTCGATGACTCAAGTGTTCGTGCCGATGAAAAATCGCCACGTGCCCAGCAATGAGCGAGAAACGTCACGACAACAAACGTTGTTGATTGGTTTACACAAGATTTGAATTTGAGGAATCGTTTGGATGACGTTTCTTGTTCTTACCGAGGTTCACTGGCGTGTTTCGGATTTAGTAGAAAATTTAAGTAAGATTCTGTAAGAAACACGTTCATTCATTCCTTATCTCTTATTCCAGCCATCAAGACAAAGAACGTCGTAACGTTGTCAGTCGACAATGTTTTCGTTGAACCAGGCATCGGTGCTGCGGGTGTTAGCTCGACCGACACCAACAACCCGCTCTTCGTTGGTGGCCACCCAAATCCAATTGGTATTCGTGGTATCCAAACGTCTGAACAGTTTGTCGGCTGTCTCCGTAGACTGGTTATCGACCAGACAGAGCAGAAGCTCTACAATTCCGTTGTTGTCGGTACTGTGACGACAACCACTTGTCCGACAATTTAAGTTCTGGTCTAAACATACCTGTGTTCGGCAATTTACTAATTGTCCTAGCTTGAACTTTTCTTTTTCATGAAATATGTGTCTGTCTTTCAAAGTCGATTCAACGCACCTGTTTTGGAGCGCCACTGTTCATACACTACATCACAATTTCACAAAGCGTTTAAGTGTCACAAATGTCTAAATTTGTGCATGTTTTGTGCACTAAGCTAGGTTTTGACTTGGCAAATGTTTTTACATACGGACCTGATTAGCAAAAAAAATGTTGAAATTTGAAACGTTTTTGAAACTGCTTTTTAATCTTGGAACGTTTTTCACGGTTAGAAATCAGTTGTCTGGCCAACAGCAAAGAAAAAACTTGGTTCGTATAATGAGCAACTGATACAGTTTTCTTTGCACATTTTTGTTCGGCCGGAATCAAACCTTGCTCTGTGGGAACCTAGCTTTGTAGGATTGCCCAACATAGTTATCTTCTCCCACATTTTCTATGTGCCTTGTGACAATTGCTGAATGTAGGGCGTTGCATGTTCTTGGGGCTGAATGCTATGTCCCTTTTTTCTATAGTGTGTAACTGGATTCTGAACTGCCAAGATTTGGAAAATACTCATTGTTGTTATTACTTGGACTTCCACATTTTCAAATAAATATTTGAACTTTAGGTATGTCCCACGGTAGCTCTGGTGACTTCGATTCCCCAAGTAATCGGGGAATGTTAGCCCAGGGCACATCGATTCCCCGACTTTGTGGTGAAGATTAGCCCTGGGCAAGTAGATTCCCTAATGTTTCGGGGAAAATTAGCTCCTGACATAGTGACATATCGAATCCCTAACAAACGGGGAAGAATGGCGTTTGAAGTAGTATGGAACAAGACCAAAGGTTTCGATGGGATCCCAAAAATTTAATGTCTGACCCAGACAACTAGGTCTTGTCTTCGAAGGATCCAGTCTTCGCCAGGCTAGTCATCTGAGAAAATCAAGTTCAGATATACCTGTATAAACCATATCTATTTTGACAATACTTATCGAAACTTCCTGCTTTACTTCTGCCAAATTTCCGGTTTCGGCCGAAATCCGAGCGAACTACTTGTCCAGCCAAAAAAAGATAGTTCAGAAACGACTTCAGCGTATCTCCTTATCCCTATAAAGAACATCTAATCAACTTCAAATAAAACTTTAACTTATACAAAAAATCCGGTTTCAACCGGATTCCGGACGAACTATATGTCCGGGTAAACAATGATTGTCATATACAGATTCAGCGTCTCTTCTTACCGTTAAATCTGCCATCTAATCAACTTCAAATACAAATTTTGCTTTTAACAAATTTGCTGGTTTCGGCCGGATTCCGGGCGAACTACTTGTCCGGCGAGAAAATGGTTTTCAACATCGTGTTCTGCATGTCTTCTCACCCCTAAACCGAATATCTAATCAACTTAAAATTAAACTTTTGCTTTTAACAAATTTTCCGGTTTTGGCCGGATTCCGGGTTAACCAGTTGTCCGGCGGGAAAATGGTTTTCACCATCGTGTTCAGCATGTCTTCTTACCCCTAAATCGAACATCTATTCAACTTCAAATCAAACTTTTACTTTTAACAAACTTTCCGGTTTTGGCCGGATTCCGGGCGAACTACTTGTCCGGCGACAAAATGGTTTTCACCATCGTGTTCGGCATGTCTTCTTACCCCATAATCGACTATCACATTTGCTGTTTCAAAATATTTTGTTTGCCCCTTAATTTAAACCCCCTCCCCCACCCTAAACGTAGGGCTACAGAGCCCATCTACGAACTCGACCTTACTCTTGACCCAAAGAATCCTCACACCAAATTTCATCAAAATATCTCATTCCCTTCGAGAGTTATCGTGCTGACAGACGGACGGACAGACGGACGGACAGACGGACAACTTTTGCGATGTCATAGGTATCCGTCACTAACGTTTTGGGATCCCAATAATTTGATTTAACATGCCTCCGACTGGGTTAATCTTAAGTAGTAGTATCCTATAGCATATAATCTTGCTGTATTAGCATCCAGTTTGCTAGTACTAGTGGTAGCATCTAGTGGAAACAGTTACTACTGCATGCTACTTTTTCGTACAACTCCATAGGACTAATTCTCGAAAAATTTTCGTCGGGACCGATTACCAAATAGGGAACGATAGACACTGCACATTCCGAACTGAGACTGATACTTTATCCTAAAACGATATTTCACAGCATTTGACGGCTGAACTTGACCCATGAGTGCTCACAGCAAGTTTGAACAGAAGATCTCAACTCTTTCTAGGGTTATCGTGCTTAGAGAGGGACAACTTTTACAAAGTCATATAATATCCCATCACTTACGATTTTTGATCCAAAAAATGACGACAAAAAGCCGAGAATTGCGGGAAATTTGTATGGCAGAGGGGTAAATCCAGCGGGGACCCGTCTTTTCGTCAACCCGTCGGCCGTTCGCCAACCCGTCCTACGCGTCGATTCGCTTACCGTCGATTCGCCCAACCTCGGTTTCATGAAGCGTCTCACCGCGTCGATTCGCCCACCGTCAATTCGTCCACCCATTATAAGACCAAAAAAATCCGTCACAACCCCCACTTTTTACGACAGCTCTCTTACCCATCATGAGACCTAAATAATCCGTCCCAACTCCCATTTTTTACGACAGTTCGCTTACTCTGTCACAAGGCCCAAAAAATCCGTCGATTTGTCAAATTCCCAAAATCAACCTCTGAGCTAGTGCGGCCTATATCATTGAACGCGGTGTCAGAAAGCGACTGAGTAAGGCGTATTCTCGTCGTTCCCCGAGGACTCCTCGGGGAATCGAAGGGAACGGCGAGAATACAGGGACTCACTCCACGCGGACTCCACGTACAGAAAACAGTGAGAACACGGAGAATGCTTCCAAAACGGATTTTATTCTTAAAACAAACTGGATCTCCTTTATTTTTGGTTTTGTTTATTCTGTTATTTTTAATGAATTTTATATTGTACCAACACCAGCAAAAACTGATTCCCCTCCGATTCTGAAAGGGAGTCCTTTTTGATGATGATGATGATAATCGGAGCATTCCCCGTCCGTGGGGACTCGCAAGAATACGGGGAGTGAATCCCCGGGACAAACAAAAACGCGAGGACTCCTCAAGTGGAGTCCTCGGGGAACGGCGAGAATACGCCTTTAGTTCCAAATGCCGACAGCTGAAACTGTCCATAGGGGAGGCAAAAATCATCCTTGGACAAAGCACGACGAGATTAGAAGGGATAGGAAAAAAGATTTCGAATCAGACCTGCTCCAGATCGGTTCGCTGCTGGAGCAGATTTCAGACGAGGAGCCGAAGGACGGTCCGAAAAGACCAGCAAATTAAAGCTCTTAAAGAAAAGTTCCAAGTGGGTTCCTTATAGGTCAGAGGCTTCCTCAAGAAAGCACAGCGCTTTTGCGGTACCTAACCACAAGGCAATACAAATGCTTCTGTGAAGTATTTTACCAATATTATAATATAACTGAGATTAGACAAGTTCAACATTCATCGTGATTATACTCGGTCCAACCTCCCATTGCTTAATCGCCTAATTACGGACTGAAAAGCTCAAACAATCCTATCGTCGGCATTTTGGGTAGTGGTCATTTTGAGTCTTGAGCATTTTGAACCGTGGGCATTTTGAGGCATTATGATCGTTGGAGTTTTGAGGGTTAGTCATTTCGAATGGGGCAGCGGATACAAATGAAACTTGACAGTAGTTGGAAAGAGGTCGGTTCACGGATGTCGACAACTTTGGTATCTTTCGTATTGTATTAACTTAATAATAAACGAAGGATTGTACACTCTGTGTTGACCATTGTGCTGTAGGCAAAGACTCCTTTCCGTGGATTCTCGTGAAACTTTGAAGTTGTAAGCTCATTTGCAGTGGAGGTTCGGGGATGACATCTGTGAGGAATGCGTAGACTCTATTGAGATAATAATCGATATGTAGCCTACCGCTCTCGGTACATGTTGTACCTTAAAATACGGCCGCTCCTTCGACTGACATTTTACCCTTGCATTCATCCTCTCTATTTCCTCTTTCATTATTTGAACTGAGGTCTTATATCATGCTTCTGATGATTCTGGCTCAAGCTCTGCTGACTAGTTTTCACCTTTATTTAAATCGGACGGCATAGTATCCTTCTTAATTACTCCCCTGCGACGCAGTCGCTTTGTTTTACCGCGTTTAATGTTAAGAGCCGCGCTGTATCAGATGTCGACTTTGAGAAGTGGGTGAATCGACGGATCTTTTGGGTCTTGTGACGAATAAGCGAACTTTAGGAATAGGTGGGGTTCTGACGGATTTTTTGGGGTCTTGTGACGGGTAAGCAAGCTCTCGTAAGAAGCGGAGGTTGTGACGGATTTTTTGGGTCTGATGACGGTCGGTGAATCGATGGATCATAAAATTGGGTTAATCGATGCTCAAGAAAAAGGACGTAAGGTGAATCGACGCTGGACGAATCGACGGGTGGGTGAATCAGCGGGTGGGCGAATCAGCGGTTGGGCGAATCGGCGGTGGGCGAATCGACGGGTGGGTGAATCGACGGATTTTTTGGGCGTATTGACGGGTAGATGAATCGACGGGTGGGGGTAGTGACGGCGACCCCATCCAATCCAGCCAGAATATGGAACACAGCGAAATGATTTCAAGAAAAATAGACAAACAGTTGAAAATAAATTTGGTACATTAAAGATTAATTGAGGTTTGTCCTAACCATTTAGTTGCATTATTGATTTTTTGTTTTAAAGTGTGTGGTGACATTAGGAATTCAGTTTTCCAATGAAATTGTGTGATTTATATTCTGATGAAAAAAGCGTCAGCCTTTCGCGGGCTTTCTGTCTCACCGTTATCACATGACATATATACTGCATCATCCCAGATTAGGGTTACCATTATTCGCAGAATTTGTCGAAGGAAATTCCCCCTTGAGATAAAGACTTAATCAAAATTTATGATGAAAAAGTCGCAAACCTTTCGTAGGCTTTATGCCTCGCATCATCACACATATTGTACTGCATCATCCTGACATCATCATGTAGCAGTGTTGCCACTATTCGCAGAATTTGTCGAACGAAATTCGCTCGGAAGATGATCAAAAGTGTTGCTAGTAAACCTGATTTTATTGTTGCTGACGTTGAAGAATACCCTTCAACAAACAAATCCCCGGGTAAAAGCTCACGAAATTGAAGTCCAATTACCCGGGGATTTTTGCTGTTGCCCGTCGTTTTATAAATACCCTCCGTTCAAACGTAACTTAAGAAGCCTTGACGTCCTTAAAGCCAGGCTTCACTTAACACTTTCCAGATGCCCAGACATCCGAGACTTCCGCATAGTGAATCCAACCCTCCCAGATTTTCATGATAATGATGACAGCTCATTTTGCAGTTTTTCAACATTTCCTAGATGTTGCACTTAAAATATTTCTTACTCCCAGTCACAAATCACAACTGTCAATCATTTTCCCCTTTCTTCCTACATTTGCATATTTCTTGAGTCTCTCGAAGGTGCCTCTCATGTCTCATGGCACCTTCCAGACATCCGGAATCTGGGATTTTTAACACCCCGGACTTCCAGAAGTGTTGGTCTGGCTTCACCTTCCCAGAGGCGTTGCTACAGGCCCGTCATTTCAGCAAAACCTAGGGGGGGGGGGGGCAAAGAATTTTCAACCCCTAGGACCATCATTTCACTGAAAAATCCAGGGGGGGGGGTATTTCCAGCCACGTTTTTGTTTAGTGATAGCCGTGTATCCTTTGCCCAAAGGTAAAATTCGGCACTTTTATTGCAAGTCTAGATTTCTATAAACTAGTACAAAAAGGGTAAGAACGAGAAAATGGTTTTCACCATCGTGTTCAGCATGTCTTCTTACCCCTAAATCGAACATCTAATCATCTTCAAATAAAACTTTTGCTTGTAACAAATTTTCCGGTCCTGGCCGGATTCCGGGCGAACTAATTGTCCGGAGAGAAAATGGTTTTCACCATCGTGTTCAGCATGTCTTCTTACCCCATAATCGACTATCACATTAGCTGTTTCAAAATATTTTGTTTGCCCCTTAATTTGAAACCCCTCCCCCACCCTCAAATATAGAGCTACAGAGCCCATCTTCGAACTTGACTTGTACTTTGACCCAAAGGATCCTCCCACCAAGTTTCATCAAAATATCTCAATCCCTTCGAGAGTTATCGTGCGTACAGACGGACGGACGGACAACTTTTGCGATGTCATAGGTATCCGTCACTAACGTTTTGGGCTCTCAAAAAGGAATTGCTAACACGAATTTCCATATAAAAAGAACTAAACAAGGGGATAGCGCCTGTTCCCTAATGCAGCAAATCTGTCTACAACCTCTTCCACATTGAGGCAGTTCGCTTCCTCTTTATTACATGCGATAACAAGTAAACTGTTCAGTCTTTCATCACCACAGGTTGTACGTAAATATGTCTTTACGTGCTTCATGGTGCTGAACAATCTCTATTTCTATCCGGATACCTATTTAGAAAGTTTAAACAGGTGCGTTCCGACGGTGCACCCCCCCCCCCGCAGCACCCGTCCTGAAGCTTTTGGCCATTCGGTAAAATTTTGTATCCCACCCCCACCCCCAAAAGTAGCCTCAAGCCTGTAATCGGACCGCCCCGAGTTCAGAAACAATCAACATTTTGTGTTTTTTGATGGCTTGATCAAACCAAAATGAACGCATAATATTGTTAAATGAACCTTTTCTGTCTTCGTTCTTCTTCACTTTCTGTGTTTTTGCGCTTAAAAAAGCTTAAAACAGTTGGCTGATGTCTGCTCATAATAATCCACAATAATTTCTTCGCAATCAATCCTTCATTCACTGCACTAAACTCAACCAACTCTGTCCCAGTCCGCAACTAACCTTAGCAAAGATATATTTTCCCAGTCGAAACGTCGAAATGAGACACGTTGTTTTGACTCGAAATGGGCTTGAAAGCCAAGGAACGAATCAACGAAATAAAACTGATAGGAGGGGTTTTGAACTCTCGGGTAGTGAGTGAGTCACTGACTGAATAGTAAGAGAAAACACTTAAAGCCAGGGAATTTTTGTAAGCAAAGTGGGAAAGGCAGTACGTTTGGGTCTATGCAGAAAAATAAAGGTTTAAAAAGTGAAATTTTTCGAAAATGGGGGGGGCAGATGCCCCCCCCTGCCTCCCCCAATTTACGGGCCTGCGTTGCTAGCCAAAATGCTTGGGAGGGGGGGGGGGGGGCAATTTATTTACCGACTGCCTGGTAATTTTTACCGACTGTTTTTGCAAAAAAAACAACCGTTTACAAGAACAGCAGTTCTGACGAAAAAACGACTGATTTTCAGAAAACCGGCTGTTTTCATGTAAAAATCAACTGTATTTACGAAAAAAACAACTATTTTTACCAAAAACTGTATTTACGAAAAAGATCAACTGTTTTTACAAAAACCTGCAGCGCTTCGCGCCGACAGCGACTCGTTTTTTTTTTTACCGAATGGCCGACAACATTCGGTGGGGGGGGGGGGGGTCCCGCTCACCCCCCATACGTCACGCCCCTGCACCTTCCACAATCCGTCTCGACGAAAACGGCGTCTGGTATCCGGAAGAAAAATCTGGAAGGTGAAAATCTGGAAGGTGGCACCAGAATGTCGGATGTCCCAGCTGTTTGCTCCGACTTCCGATCCGAATCCGAGAGGAAAGCGGCAAGTAGCGGCAACGGCAACGCTGTCCAACTCAAAGTGTGTAAGTCAAATGACTCATGTCAGTGAAAAATTTATGTTTGCTCTCAGTATCTTTGGTCCAAATTTGTCAAAGTCCAACACCTACAGACAACAGTGCAGAGGTGCAGTGAAGTTAGTAAAGTGACCCAAACCAAGGCTACAGAGTACAGGTAAGAGTCTGAAGTAATGTTAACAATATTAAGACTGGTAAAAAGCTATCTTACTGTTAAGACGAGCACTCTCATGTCTGATGAATAATCACAAAACCTCTGTCTCCCTGTCTTTGTAATACAGCCATGAGGAGTAGATTATATTCTTGATACCTCAGTCTAGTACACTAGCCCCTTTTCAGGCACGGTGCTCAAACGTCTAGCACCATGCCTGGGCAGTGCCTGGGTGCTAGATGTTCAAGCACTGTACCTTGGATTTAATGTATGGTGCATGGATTTCAGTATACAGTGCATACATGAAAAACACAGTTTCTGTCATCACAACTGAGCACCAGCTCGGACAGGGCTGAAATTACTACCATGAATTAGAGAAATCAAAGACAATAGTTATGTTTTTTGCCTTTTCTCCGTAGGTCGGTTAACCGACCTATTTGCCACTATTGACCGTTTTTTCGTCTCGCCAGTCGGTTCGACTGAGCTCTAAAAAACGGCTTATAAGAAAACATGGCGTCTTCCCGTCGCCGGCGCCTATCTCTCCGATGAGAATTTTGAATTTCGCGCCGTACCAAGAGCGTAGGTCGGTTGGATGGACCTCCCGCCTCAGTCCACAGGTCGGTTAACCAACCGGCGAGCGGAGCCAAAGAAACGGCTTATAAGAACTTAGGTCGGTTAACCGAAGGAAGAAAACGACTTATAGTGGGAAATCTTGTAGGTGGGTTAACTGGATGAAGGCAAAAAACGCAACTAATCGTTTATATATTTTTCACAACCAAAACAAAAGGGCTCGGCTGATGACAGACGTGAAAAACCTCATTTCCTTTTCTACATAGTCAAGGGTTTTGCATGCAAATTGTCCTGTGCCTCAGCTTTTCCTACCTAGCAACCAACCAGATTATTGGCTCTTGGGGCACTTTACATGGAAAGTAGATACGGTGCTGTTACGTTTTTCATCTCCATCATCAGTCAAGCCCTTTTGTTTTTGTTGTGAAAAATATAGAAAGGGTTGTCTTTGATTTCTCTAATTCATGGTAGTAATTTCAGCCCTGTCCGAGCCGGTGCTCAGTTGTGATGACAGAAACTGTGTTTTTCATGTATGCACTGTGTACTGAAATCCATGCACCATACATGAAATCCAAGGTACAGTGCTTGAACGTCTAGCACCCAGGCATGGTGCTAGACATTTGAGCACCGTGCCTGAAAAGGGCTAGTGTACTAGACTGTGATACCTGCTTGATACCCTGCCCAATGCAAATGAGCAGAGAGCAGGAGCTACATGGAACATTAAGCTATATTGCAGTAGAGCCCCAGAGAAGAAATTTCCTTATCAGCGTCTTCTGGGTCATCTTAAACAGCCGGTTGGTTGTCCATCATTGTGATGTTGCATCTGATACACTGTAGAGCAGGTCCTAGTTCGCTATACTGTACTATAGCTTTTCCTCTGGTCTGGGCAGCAGCGATGCACATGAAGAGGGAAGTAGACGGGTATTGATGCTAAGCTCAGCTAATATCTCTAGCTCTGCTCAGTTTGTCAGTCTCAGGGTATCCATAATGACTTCATTTGACCGAAGGCAGAGCAGAGGTCCTATAGGATTATTTGTTTTTGCTGTTGCTGACCTGTCCTGTAGCTTAGGCTACCATCTCTTCTGGAATACATAGTAAGGAGTCTAACCCAGTTTACCACAAACCTTTAATTTTGGACACTTTATGCATACCCTCTAAGAGGCCTCAGTAATACTTAGTGACAAGTAGGTTGCAGGGGCATCACATATGGGGGAGACGCTTAAAACAGTCAGTTTTTCTGCAAAAACTGCAGTCAAGAAACAATGACCAGCCAGTCGGTAGAAACCTTGCCCCCTAAAAAAACATTTTGTCTAGTACGGTAACGCCTCTGGTAGGGTCTAAGGTGGAGTCTAAGGTGGATTGTATGTGCACAAGTTTTTGTATGCGGACACATGCCTCTGTCATACTGCTGCTGCCATGCCCCCACTTTTGGCTTTTCAGTTAAGGTTTTATGTGCACTACGTCACTGAGCCAACAGCCACGGGAAATAGGATACCAACAAATGGATGGGCTTATGTTTGGAGAGCAGCCAGATTGTGAATATTCTTGGCTGGCCAGAGTATACTCAGATTGATTGGATTTGCCACTTCCTGGGTTTTCCAGGATTTTAGTTAGCGATAGATAGCAGTTGGATCTGAATTAGCCTAGCATTATTGTGTTTAAAATACTTTAAATTTCAACTACCTGTAGGTTGTTCAGCTAACAGCATTTTCCATCTGTTAGGTGATATGGTTAATATTTTTTAAATGTTCATTGGCCCCTGTTTGCATGATAATGTGAGTATAGGCTGTATACATTCCTACTTTGGATGTCACGTCCTAGGTGTCCAATGCTTGATCTGCTGCAGGGGCCAGGCGGGGACATCCAAAGCCTCTTTCCATCTGCATTTCTTTGGGGGGGAGGGGGCATCTGCACACTGCCACATAAGCTAAGAGGATCGAACTTTGCTTTCCGGATTCAGTCAACGTTCGGAGGTAGAGAAAAGGGTGATTCGGAACCTTGTGGCATGCATAAGTTGCGAACAGGCGATCCGATTGAACGAAACTTGATGTGTGGTGTGAGAAGATGCCTAGATGATCCGTTGGTATGCCTAAACCGGATTCGGTCGTAGTGGAGAGAAAATTCTGTGGCACACCTAGGGGCAGACGATTGAGCGATTGGGGTGAAACCGGAAACTTGAATGAATGAATAACTTTATTGTTAATATCGCGAGGATAAATAAAACAATATATGTTACAAAAATAAAATGTCTGTCACTTGTTAAAATTTTCCACAAAATATTGTCTGAATGACTGCCTGTATCTCGTCGACGCACCAGGGTTGCATGGTTCCAACTTGTTTTGGTGTCGGGTGTAGCGCTGGGCTGATTTTGACGGCGGAAGGATGTCACGGTGCTTCGAAGACGATAGCAAGCCATGTCCAAAAGACATGACCAACTCATGCCTTCTCTCCTTCAAAGTGGTCAGCTTGAGCTGTGAGAGACACATATCGTATGGTATATGGCTGTCCCCCAAGATTATTCGCAAGGCTCGCTTCTGGACAGACTCCAGCTTATTGCTTTGTTCAGTGGTGAGGCCCGCATGCCACACGGCACATGCGTATTCCATCATCGGACGCATATGGGCTGTGTAATAGGTTAGCAAGGCTTGCTCGCTTAAACCGTGTCGACGCAATTTGGCCAAAGACCTCAGGAGAGGTACGGCTTGTCCTAGCACCAGGCGGATGTGGTCCTCCCATGTCATTTTGTTGTTGAAGGTGACCCCCAGAATTTTCATCTTTTGTACAGCTGGGATCCGTACATCCGGTATCTCAGGTATATTTTGTTTCAGGAACGATACCCTCATAATAGCAGACTTCTTCCTATTGATGCTCAGTTTCTTCTGTGCATAGTCATCTTCGAGTTTCTTGACTACAGCTTCTGTGTCCAACAACTCGCGAAGTCTCTGCAGAAGCATCAAAGTAAGGTCATCGGCGAACTTGGCACGGTCTTTGTGCCACTTTGCTATCAAGTTGCAGAGCAACAAGAAAAGCGTTGGGCCTAATTTCGTCCCTTGGGGTATGCCGCATGTCAAGTCCGCGCTCTCCGAGGTTTCCCCTTTGTATTTTGTCCTTTGCTTTCTGCCTGCGAGGAAGCTGGATACGATCAGGATCAGAAATGCAGGAAACCCTTCCATGGCGCTCAGTATTTCTTCATGGCTAGAGTGTGTCGAAAGCTTTGCTGACATCCCCTTGCAAAATATCCACGAAAGCTTCGTCATTTTCCAAGTGGGCCAAGATTGTTTCGACGATGTAAACAAGGTAATGGCTTGTACTGTTCTTCCTAAGAAACCTGAACTGTCGAGGATCTAGCATTTCACTCAGCCATTGCAGGAGCCACTTATTTAGGAATGTCTCGTAGATCTTTGATAGAAGTGGTGTGAGGGAAATCGGTCTTAAATCACCAAGTTCCTTAGGATTATTCACTTTCGGGATAGGAATCACGACTGATTCTTTAAGCGCCTCAGGAAAAATACCTGTGATGAGTGACTGGTTTATGATGGCTGCAATAGGCTCTGCAAGCAACACGGCATTTTCTTTGAATAGGATCGCTGGTGGGTCGCTCGGATGTGTCGCTTTGTTTGCGGGTATTTTCTCAAGAACTTTAAGTACTTCAGTGGGCGTGACTACTGGGATGTCGCCGATGTCAGGTAAAATGCTTCTTGTTTCTGCACTGGGGTTTGTTTTGCAGATGTTGGCAAACCAGATGTTTAGATCGTCAGCAGTTATTTGTTCACCGTCACCGTTTTTGATATGAAAAGATGTCACCAGCGTGGAAGTTGTTAGATCACGAACGACTTTGTGGAAATTTCCAGGATCAGACTTCAAGACTTCATAAATCTTCTTGCCATAGGATTTTTCAGCTGATCTGCATGCGTAGACCAAGCGTTGCGTAGTTTTTTCCACTTTTCTCTCTGTCCTAGCCGATGCAACCTGTCTCGTTTCTTCATTAGTTTCTTTAGCTCACTCGTAACCCAGGGCTTGTCTGCATTCGAACGAGTTACGCGTTTCTCAGGGAAACAAGAATGGTAGGCAATTTTTATTTCAGTGCTGAATATTGCCACCATATCATTGACATCTGAGAGTCTGTATAGGTGTGCCCAATTTTTCGTAACACACCATTTGGAAAACTCTTCTTTCCCGTGTAATGTTAGAGGCCGAGAAACATGTGTTACTTTCGTAGCTATCAGTTTACCATCTTTCGGCTTCCAAATCACTGAGAGATGTGTACTCTTGCCCAAGCTGGGTCGGGATTCGGGGGCATCGTAGATCTCCGACGTCGGTAAAAATCAGGTCAATTGTTGACTTCTCTGTCGTCAGGATCTTTACCACTTGTCTAAGGTCCATTGGCTAACCCAGCGCTTGTCCAGGTCGTTGAAATCACCCATCAGCATAATTCCACTATTAGGGTAGGTCCTTCAAATACCGTCGATTGATTTCTGAAGGTGGTTCAATAGTTCTTTTCTGTACACAGCTCGCGGTGGGTAGTAGAGTATTCCAACGATCACCGACGAAAATGCCCTTGGCATAACTTTCGGTTTGATCTTCATCCATAAGAGCCCATAAGTTTGTGGCTGTCCATTTATACTCAGCAGCTCATGCTCTATCTGAGCTCTAACGTAGATACCTACTCCACCTCCATGCGAGACAATATGTCCGTCTGCATCTTTCCGGTTTTGGGTGTATAGTTCGTACCCGGATATGTCTGCTGTTGACGCAGTAGCGGACCATATTTCTGTGATGCAGCACAAGTCAACGTGGTCACTCTTAAGACGAACACTGAGTTCAGTGGTTTTGTTACACAATGACTGAGCGTTTAATAGCATCACATTAGGAAAATCAAAAGAATCACCGCGCTTCCTTGTCCATATCCTGGGCGCAGCAGGGCTACATTCAGCTTCTAACGTGGGTAACCGAAGGCTGGTAGCTGGTAGTTTCCCCAGTTGGCTGCGCTGTGGCTTGAAGCGGGAACGGGGGGAGGGGGTAGTTGGGCAGCAGGGTTGCCCAGGGGCGGCCATTGGTTCGTCATACTCCAGTTGGGAGGGGGAACTGGGCTGGGTTGAACGTTGTGGCCTGTTCCGCCTGCAAGAAAAAAAGGGGCAGTAAATCGGTCATAAGGGGTGGGAGAAAAGAATGTACGAGGCCGGAAAATTGAACCGGCATTTCTGTACTTTGCAGCGTCAAGAGGTCTTGGAAGGTACAGAGCTCATATGGTCTAGATGATACGTTTTGAGGTCCAGGCAGGATCCGACCGGTGTGGGGATTTGGAGGGGTACCGAAGATTTCCCGGAAATGCTCGGATTCGTGGTACTTGATCGGTGGTAAGAGAAGATGCACTGAATTACCTATCAGTGTGTCCGGAATGGATTCGTGCATGGTTGGTGGGAGTTGGAGGGGAGGGGGGCTGGAAATTGTGTGGCATGCATAGGAAAAAAAGCTGATATGCCTTAAAAGATCTGACGCGTCGGATCCCATGACACGTCGGATCCCATTTGCGGGTCCGGTTCGGACCTGGCGCGGCCGTCGGAAGGGGGTATTTTGTTACGTCCTCGTTTACTTTCTAAGCCACATAGGCCACTCGTTATAAGAGCCATATGCGCTCGTAGCTCTTGTTCATCAGTAAATTATAAAACTGAATTTTTGTAGTCCGAAATAACAATGAGGATCGTAGAGAAAGACAATCGAAAAAGTGATCTAAGTGTGTCCGT
The DNA here is from genome assembly GCA_023053555.1 of Branchinecta lindahli. Classification (NCBI taxonomy): domain Eukaryota; kingdom Metazoa; phylum Arthropoda; class Branchiopoda; order Anostraca; family Branchinectidae; genus Branchinecta; species Branchinecta lindahli. Next base: position 23,544,153 of record JAKZAO010000012.1, read on the forward strand.
CAGAGAATAGCGCTCCCTTTCTGACATGCTGATTCTTTATCTTTTTATGGCAGTGGCTGCCAGAGGCGTTACTAGCCGAAATTTTTTTGGGGGCAAGGTATTTACCGACTGGTTGCTCATTTTTACCGACTGTTTGTGCAGAAAAAACGACGGTTGTGACAAAAAATCGACTGATTTTCAGAGAAACCGACTGTTTTTAAGAAAAATCGACTTTCCAAGAAAAATCGGCTGTTTTTACCGAAAAGTCGCGGCGCTTCGCGCCGACGCGGCTATTTTTTACCGACTAGCCGACAACATTGTAGGGCGTCCCCCCCCCCCATACGTGACGCCCCTGATTGCAGCTTCTCTCAAGTGCCATATACCGATCACTTTTCCGTCTGTCTGTCGGGCTGTTGGTCCGCTGTTCTCGGGTTAGGGTACTTTCAGAAGTGCTAGGACTATGAAACTTGGCAGGCGTAACAGGGACCCGACCAAACTAACTTCGAAATAGTCACTTCCCCGATCCGACCCTGTGGGTCGAGGAGTCCGAAATCTTAAGGTATGCACAACTTTGGAACGGGTGACCGGATCTTAATGAAACTTGATATTTGGAATGACCTCGTGCCCCATATCAAGTCCGGACCGGATCCGATGAATGTGGGGGGAGTCGGAGGGGGAACCGGAAATCTTGTTACACGATAGAGTGGACCGATCAAGATGAAACTTAGTTGGAAGAACAAGCACAGGCCTTAGGTACATCGTAGACAGAACTGGACCGGATTTGGGCACGGTGGGGGGAGTTGGAGGGGGATTCCGGAATTCCGGTGATCCAGAGTTAAGGTACTCCCAGGTGGGCTACGGCGATAAAACTTGGCAGGCATATCAATGACCCGACCAGATTAAGAGATTCTTGGCTTAGAAATAGTCATTTCCCAGATCCGACCATTGAGGTACACAAATGTTAACCGCAAAGTATAAAAAAGCAGAACATTTTAGCAAAATATGCATTTTCATGATCCTCATCAGCCCATGATCATTTCTGCCTCAAGGATTTTGCTTAGAAATGAACTTCGAGCTCCCTTAAAGTGCGCGTCTTGACCGCAAAGTGAAAAAAAAACTTTTGACCAAAGTACACATTTCATGATCCCCGAGGGTCCATGATCGTTTGTGCCACAAGGGTTTTGCAGAAAAACGAATAGGCTATCTAGCACCCTTAAAGTGCGCATCTTAACTAGAAAGTAAAAAAAAATACTTTTGACCAAACGATATATAGCCCATTCATGATCCCCATGGGCTATGATGATTTTTGCCTCAGGGGTTTTGCTTATAGATGAATTTCTAGCGTGTGTACATCACAGCAAAGTGCAAAAATAAAATACTTCGTACCGAGCTATACATTCTCGTGATTTCTCAGGGGTTTTGCTTACAAATGATCAGAACAAACCCACGAACTGGTAAATTCCTACTTTCATGATCTGACCCAGCCTTACAAGTGCCATATGATCTTCCAGCTCTTGTTTTATTTTAATCTGACCCATGCTTATTCAGTTGCAGGTGATTTTCATGCAGTACCTTCTTTCCGTGTGGCAACTTTTCCAGGACGTTTGAACTAATCTTCACTGTAGATTCGACAGTAACACTAGCAACAGCCCAGTAGTGTGCAGAAAATAATTGAATTGAGTGTGCTAAAATATGGTCGAGAATGAATTTGGCTCTCGTTTCGACGAGTTTGTTGTTACACCAAGCTATAGAGGCTACGCTCTGAAAACAGCACTGGCAAGCTTGGAAAAGACCATCACTAGCAACATTTTCAACTTGGAAAAGAGATACTTTGTGCCAAATTTACCCATCGTCCTGACAAATAAAGGCCTTATGGCCGAATATCAGGTGGAAAGCCTGGTTAGAAAGCTACCGTGTCCGAAAAACGGAAACTTTTTTTGCTTCCTAACTATGCCTTCGAGAGAAATAGTAAAAAAACACGCAAACACTACTGCTGAAACCGACTTGCTCCTGCTACATCCAAATCTTGGTGTCGCCCTTATACAAGTAAAGAGTATCGATGATAGCAGTTCAGCAGAGGATATCGCCCGGAAAGAGAAATTAGGACAAAACCAACTAAGAAGGACTAAGGAGTTCTTTGAAAATGAGCTGGCTCGGGCACTTAAGCTCGATCCGACGGAAAAAGACAATCTGTCCAATTTAATAAAAGAGATGCCGACGTATGTGGCAATGCCCAACGTCAAAGAAGTAACCCAAACAGGAGAAGCTAAGGTCCTTCTCCGACGCTTTTTTACCGAAGGAATAACTACCGAAACTACACTATTCAAGGCACCCACCGACAAAAGAATGTATCAGAAACTTTACCCATGGATGCTCAGCATGTAAGTATTATCAAGAACAAATAATCCAATAGAACCTCCGTCTTTGGTCCCATGCAGCGACCCCGACAAAATTGAGCTGAGCTAGAGGTACTTGCTCGAGCTTTTTTCGCCGCTGCTTATATCAGAGGAAAAAGAGCAGGAGGCGCGATGACCCGCTCTGCAGCGCGTCACGTGTGACGTCGCAGTGATAGACAACCAATCGGCTTTATTTTGCAAATTTCTTCTCCGGGGCCTTACTGCGATATAGCTGTGTCTGCTGTTTGTAGAGTTAACGAATTGTGATGTTCCGCGTAGCTCATTTATATCGGGCAGGGTATAGGGATCTATTCTACTCCGCGTGGTCGTATTACAGAGATAGGGAGACGGAGGGTCTGGTGCTTATTTGTTCTTCGTATTATGTAGTATTGTGTATGCCATAAGGGATTGCTGAATACAACTTGTGAAAGCACAGCTTTCACTAGAAATAATCTTGTCACGGTAAAACGGTTCAGAAAATTTGGTTTTCGGAAATACCAATATTTGCCCTGTGAAACAAGCGATTTTCTTGTTAGAGCGTCGTCTCTATCATGGCATCCCGCTCTCTGAAGTGGACGCTGGACGCAAAATATTTGAAAACTGTGCGCACCTTGGAATGGAGGAAAGCAAATGAATGAATGAAGAATTTATGACGCACTGCCCAAGGCCATTCGCTTAGAATATCAGTTCTTGATATTAAAAACAGAATGCAGTCTGGATATGCTAAATCCGTTTAAACGGGGAAAATGCAGTCTGGATATGCTAAAACCGTTAAACGGGGAAAATATAACCGCCGAGCTTTTGCCAAGCTCTACGCCACTAACTGCGGCCACTCAGTCCTTTACCTTTCTGGTCTGTACCCCCTGCTGAAGAAAAAGGATGTCGCTGTTATTCGAATTGCATATTACTGATACTGTAAATTCCTCCTCTACTTGCCAATTTGGTTTAAAAATCGAAAAATGATTAATAAATTCTCAGTCACAAATATAACCGTTAAACTTCATGAGCTGCATAGAAAGCTGTCGGTTGCGGCGGTTTTCCGCATCATGGTCTTGTCCGTTTGTTCGAAATGTAAATTTGTTTTCTTTTGCATCATGGTCTTGTCCGTTTGTTTGAAATGTAAATATGCATTCTAGTTTAATTGTGTTCTTTCTTTTCTTTGTGTACTCCGCTATTTCTGTTTTGTAGAAGTGGGTAAATAAAAAGATTCGTTCATTCATTCTTAATATAATATAAATAAACTTTTCTGCAAAACCAATAGATTTTTGATGAAGTTAATGAATTTTAGCTCATTATTTAGAAGATAACGTTGCACGCTTTTGCACCTTTTTAGAGAACTCGGCAAGAGTGACTTAACAGCTAATATATATTTTCACATTCGTATTTACTTGCAGGTGCTACCATCTAAAGACGTTTAAGAAAAATCCTGCGGGAATAACTGTTCGTGCAACAGCAAGCCTGAGAGAAAACCTTGTGATTACTTCTGATCTCATAGAAGAAAATACAAAGAACCTAACAGAATGGTACTTGAGAGATTCAACCAAGAGCACGCAGGGTGTGACGTCGAACGGTATATATCAATCACCAGTGCAGTTGGCATTGTTAGATCCGTTTTACTGCAATAGTTTGCCCAAAGTGCTCTTCATTACTGGAGACGCGGGGTCAGGGAAGACTTACATTCTCGCTGAGAAGATGAGACAGCTTCTGCTCGAAAACGCTGCAAACAAGTGTATCTACATGACGAAGAATCCGGCCCTAGTCGACAAAATACGCGAATCTATGAAGAAATCAAATATAAGTAATGAAAGCTGGCGCTGCATCACTGTCGACGAATTCTTCTGCAGAATACAGAACGAGACTGTGCCCGACAACATGGGTGCTCGCATCGCCGATAGCAGTGACTATCACGTGTTCATTGATGAGTACCAGGACATTGATGGTAAACGCAGGGGTTTTATAGAAACATTACTGCTTAAAGTGAATCCAAAACATAAGTTCAGATGGACAGTATTTGATAACTGTCAGAAGGACTGGTTTTGCTCTTCTGTTTCGCATGATGAACCAGTGAAAGTCCCGTTATCTGAAAAAGGACAGCCGTTTCCATTGATCACTCTACCCGCAGTCTACAGGCTCACGCCAGAAATTTACAAGTTTGTAAAGTCTCTAAGAAAAGTTGAAGACGATCAATCAACCTCTATCGGCTGCTCGACAATGGCTTTACCAGTCGCTAGCAAGATCGACGTAGAACGCATCAGTCTGATAGACTCTACAGAACTTAATACCTTGTTGAAACAGCATTACGTCGAGAATACAGTCTCTTGTTTCGTCAACCATCTGAACGATGTCAGCGGTGTATCGAAAAAGATAAGACACTTCCTTGAATGTTTGACTAAGGGTGAAGAAATTGATCCGAATTCATTTAAAAAGTATCGAGAACTTGTTCTTGGAAAGGCTTTTGTTGACTTCGAGGATGTATTGAAAAAACTACCGGACTTGCATGAATCTCTGATCAAGGATGGAAAAATAGACGAGAATTCAGTAAAAAAGGGTGCAGAACTTCTTGCTGATAAGGGTATGGGTGACATGCATGAGGTGTTGAAAAATTTAACAGGCTTGCTTGAATTTCTGATCAAGGATGAGGAAGTAGATGCGAGTTTAAATGCGTCTACAATAGGTTTCGTTAACCGCCGTCCGTGCGTTTTCAGTAACAAACAGAAACAACTAGAAGAATTGCTTCGATCCTTGATCAACGATGAAAAAATTCCTCGTGAACTAATCACGGTTCTAGTAGACGACCCATTCAAGCCTAGTCGTCTGAACATGGAGACGGAGCTAGAATCTGTCTGTAAAAATTATAAAGTATTTCTAACAACTGTCGAGGAGTTCAAGGGACTCGAGAGTCCCGTTGTCATTGCAATTTTTCCCTATCAAATGATAAATCATGGATACCCAGGTGACACGTGGACCGATCTACGTGTAGCAGCGTCTAGAGCGACATGCAAGCTTTTTGTTTTGACAACATCTGACATTAACAAAGAAATCACAGAAATTTGTGAGTCACATAGAGCTCCTCGCATTCAAGATGCTGCGCCTCCTCGCTTTGATTACAAACGCAAGAAACGAGCTACAGGAAGTAAAGAAGAAAACGGGCTTCTGTTGAAGAAAATAAAGAACTAAGAAGAGCCAGAGTTTCATTCGACAAAGTTAGGTCTTTGATTTTTCTTCAGATCATTATCTCTGATTTTGATAATATTTTTTTTTCGTTTTTTTAACGTGTATTATTTCTGTAGTATTTCTTAGAAAAAAGATGTCACAGATTGGATCCGGTTACCTGTGAACTTAACCTCTGATCTACGTCTTTTTTGTACTTTTTAACATATCTTTTGTGCGAAGTTACGATGAAACAAAATGGACGTGGCGCCGCTTCATCGGGACGAAGTGAACTTTTTAAAGTTTAAAAAACTTTCGTTTTTTTCGAATTTTATCAATTGATTTGGAATTACTACCATTCGTTTAAACAAGTTAACGCACTTTGATGTCTATTAAATGGATCTATAATGTACCGTCTCTGTGTGGTAGATGTTGGTATTGAGGCGAGGGGGGGGGGCAGAGCCTAATCCGCTTTGACCTCCGAACCGGTATAAGGTCAATTTTCCACGAATAATGTCGCATTTATAGCAGAAGCAAGGGCTGCGCTAAGAAAATACGAAGAGGCGAAAGCAGAAAATTCTGTATTCTATTTGGGCTACAGAACTGAAATATTAAAGCACAACTCTTACTAGAAATGATCTTTTCTCTATGAAATGGGTCAGAAAAAATATTTTCGAAAATACCATTACTTTCCACATGAAATTAGCGATTTTCTTGTTAGCGCTTGTTGACTATGTCCAGCCTTCCTGCTCTCCGACTCGGCGGCTGGGCGCAAAACATTTGAAAACTGAACGCCTCGTGGTTAAAAAGTGGGAACACTAAGCAAATAAAAGAAGTAATAAACAGAAGCTTCTCAGATCCTTATGTATGAAAGAGTTGTCAGCGGACGCTGAAGATCCCGACAAACGTTTCGTTGTGTGACGGGCAAAACTCGGCAAGGCCAAAAAACGCTAAAATTTCATAGGCACAAAACGAAACAATGGAGAAAGGTAGGGATTTTAGAAGCTTATGATTCTATATGGGAGCTAGTTATATTATAAAAGGCAGAATAAGCAAGAGGGGTCCTTTAAGGAGAGTCTTCACCTTCCGGAATCTGGGTTCCCAGATTTTCCGAGATTTTTTTTGAATTTCTTCTGCTATACTTAAAAATTCCGGAAATTTGGAAGTTCAAAAGCCCCTTTTTCCGGATTATTTTGATATACTTTGGGACCGGTTCATATTCCAGATGCAATTTACAGAAGACGTAAAAGAATAATCTGGAAGCACAGATTCCGGAAGTTCCGGGAGGTGAAGACCGGACTTAATAGTTGAGTTGAGTTTTTGATCAGAATTCTCAGTTCTCGCTTCTCAGCTCTCGGACAAATTACCGTTTTTGCCCTTCTCACTTCTCTATTCTCGCTTCTGACATATCACCAATGCATTGTTCAAATAGGTGTAATACGACATACAGATTCCTCTTTACCTTGGGGGGGGGGGGAGTTTGAAGTTTACCAAGAAAACATGAGAAAAAACTAAACAAAAAAACATTATAATGTAAAAAGAAAGAAAGGGGAAACTAATATCGAATGTTCTTCCTAATCAAAGGTTTAAGTCAATGATAGAATTCATCGTCCGTTTTGTGGGATCCCAAAACTTAAGTGACGCAGAGGCGTTATTAGACAAAATGTTTTTTTTTGGGGGGGGGGCAAGGTATTTACCCAGTATTTACCGACTGGCTTGTCACTTTTAGCGACTGTTTTTGCAGAAAAACTGACTTTGGAAAAAACGACTGCTTTGACGAAAAATCGATTATTTGTGCGAAAAACCGACTGTTCTGAACAAAAATCGACTGTTTTTACGAAAAATCGTGGCGCTTCGCGCCGACTCGGTTATTTTTACCGACTGGCCATCAACAGGGAGGGGGCGTCCCCCATCCCCCCCCCCCATACGTTACGCCCGAGTGACGGGATACCTAAGACCTGAGATTTTTCCCATCGATTCGAACGGTTGTAATTCACCGATGGAGGGGGAGATTCTTATTCGGAGATCAATCGAAGCTGTTGGCGAGTTATAAAGAACACTTCACAGCCATATAGCCATCTAATTTTCTTTTCTCTGCGGCAACGCTTCGCCTGATAACCCAGAATAAAGCAGCAGTGTTGCCACTTCTCGAAGAATTCTGTGATTTGTCGCAGGTTTTCGACTTCGCCTCAGGTCCACAGCTGTGAAACTTTCGTCAGAGAAAATCATACTTACGCCAAAAATCAAGGCATTTTGACCAGTTTCAAGGCAATTCTTTTCCGAAAAAGTTTTTTTTTTTTATGATTATTAGCTGCCTCTTAGAACAAATCGGAACCTTAGAATCCAAGAGTTTTTCGTCGAAACTGAAAAACAAAACCGAATTTTGTGGTCGCCAGAATTTTTGCGGCCAACTGTTACAGGTTCCGCAAGAAAAGTGGCAACACTGTAAAGCAGGTTTAGTCGAGACGTGCACTGAGGCGATACCAAGGACCGGTTCCTACTTCCTTGTATAGCGTGCATTGAGTCGAGTTTGTTCATATTTTTTGTATGAATAGAATAGACGTGTTACAGATTTTAAGGGAGGAAGCCATTTTGTGTGAAACGGCCGCTTTACAATCTAGGCAAGTTCCAGAGATGTTATTTTGTAGCTTATCGGGAGACGTAGTCTGCGAGGTAGTCTGGGTCCTGCAATGAGGCTGATGCGAAGAACAAATAGAACAACCTTTCTGACAGAACATACGGTTTTCGAAGGGTTTTCAGTGTTAGGTGAAAAAATTCTCCGAGCAAGGATTAAAGTCAACTGCAGTATGTGCTACTGGGATTAATCTTATCTCTAGATTAATCCGAATTAGATATAAGATTATCTCAGTAGAGACAAGATTAATCCCAGTAGTAAATACTGCAAGATTTTTTTTTATGGCACTTGCAGCCTCTGGCTCAAGTGCCATATACCGATCGCAATTCCGTCCGTCGGTCGGTCGGTCCGAATTATTTTGTCCCACATGTTCGAGTTAGGGTACTTCCAGATGTGTTAGGACGATGAAACTTGGCAGGAAAATCAGGGACCCGACCAAACTAATCTGGAAATAATCAGTTTCCCGATCCGACCATCTGGGGGGGAGTGGTGGGCCGGGGAATTCTGAGAATTAAGTAGTTTTTGTCACACTTTTTCGAGTTGGGGTACTTCCAGATGTGCTAGGACGATGAAACTTGGCAGGAGCATCAGGGACCCGACTGGATTAACCTGGAAATAATCAGTTTCCCAATCCGACCACCTGGGGGGGAGTGGAGGGCTGGGGAATCCGGAAAACTGGAGTAATGTGTAACTTTCGAACGGGTGATCGGATCGGAATGAAACTTAATAACTGAATAAATGGCATACCTCTGATGTCCCGTCTGAAGTCCGGACCGGATTCGACAGCTGTGGGGGAGTTTGGGGGGGGAGACCGGAAATCTCGAGAAACGGTTAGAATGGAGGGACCGGAGTGAAACTTGCTGGGAAGAACAATCATCTGCTCCAGATAAATCGTTTATACATTTGGACTGGATCCGGATAATAGAGGGGGGGGTGGAGGGGGGTTTCCCGGAATTCCGGTAATGGCGGTTTTGGGGATTTTCACGATGAAACTTGGGAGGCGAGTCAGGGACCCGATCAAACTGACTTATAAATAAAAATTTACATGATCCGATAGTCGTGGGGGAGTAGCGGGAGGGGGAATCCGGAATATTGAGTCATGTGTAACTTTGGAACGGTTGATCGGATTTGAGTGAAATTTGATAATTGATCAGAGGACATGTCTCTGGTGATCTTTGTCATGTCTGGACCGGATTCGACAACAATGGGGGGGGACTGGGGGGGGAATACGTGACCGGCTCGGATTGGGGAGAGCGGGATGGAACTTTATGGGAATAATAGAGAGATGCTCTGGATAAATCACTTACAGAACCGGATTGGCTCCGGCGACTGTGGGGGAGTTTGGGGGGGGGGTCCGGAATTCCGGTGATCGCGATTTAATGTACTTCCCGATGTGCTAGGACGATGGAACTAGGCTGGAATATTAGAGATTCGACAAGATTGGCTCAGAAATCGCCACTTTCCAAATCCGACATTCCTTAAAGTACCAATTTTGACCGTAAATTTAAAAAATACTTTTAAGCAAATTATCCATTTTTATGATCTCCATGAGCCCATTGTCATTTTTGCCTCAAGGGTTTTGCTTACAAATGAAGTTCTAGCTCCCTTAAAGTGCACATCTGAACCGCAAGGTCGAAAACTACTTTTTTTTTTATCAAACGATAAGCTACATCTCAACCCATGATCATTTGTGCCACAAGGGTTTTGCTTAAAATTTTATCACCCTTAAAGTGCACATTTTAACCGTAAAGTGAATTTTTTTTTTTTTACCAAACGGTATATATCAATGATCCATAAGGCCCTGTGATCGTTTTGTCTCAATAGTTTTTCTTACAGATGCATTTCTAGCGCCTATAAATTGCGTATCATTACAGCCAAGTTCTAAAACAAAATACTTTTTCTCTAGCTCCCTTAAAGTGCGCATCTGAACCGCAAAGGTAACCTTAAAAGTACCTTTGATCAAACACTACATCTCAACCCTTACAAGTGCCATATGAGCTTACAGCTCTTGTTTGGTGTTGACACAGCAAAGCAGACACGGATATTTTGCAAATAGTTCCTTCAGGTCGGGGACATTCTAAACTCCAACGCTGGGAGTCAATAAAGATCAGGGTAGTTTGTTTTACGGAAACCACCATCGAACTGTGAAATTTTCAAATCGTCCGTAACCTCTGGCACGACTGATAAAACGGCTAAAACGACTAACGATAAAACGACTGATAAAACGGCTTTATCCCTTTTATGGCACTTGCCCTTCGGCAAAACTTTCTGGGAAGAACAAGCCCAAGTGCATCAGTGACAGAACCGGACCGGATTCGGGCACTGTAGAGGGAGTTAGATTGGAGGGGGTCCGGGATTCCGGTGATCACAAGTTAAGGTACTTCCAGATGTGCTAGGAACCGCAACAACAAGATCAAAGGTTTCGATGGGATCCAAAAATTCAATATTTGATCCAGACAATTGGGTCCGGTAGATATCCGGTAAAAACAGTCGATTTTTTCTTAGAAATAGTCGTTTTTATGGCACTTGCCTACCGGTCAAGTGCCATATACCGATCACTTTTCCGTCGGTCTGTCTGTCGGTCAGTCCGCTGTTTGCGAGTTAGGGTACTTCCAGATGTGCTAGGACGATGAAACTTGGCAGGCGTATTAGGGACCCGACCAAACTAACTTGGAAATAGTCACTTGCTCGATCCGACCATCGTGGGGGGAGGGAGGGGAGCCGGAATCCGGAATTTAGTGGCATGAATAAATTTCGAACGGGTGATCGGATCTTAACGAAACTTGATATTTGGAAAGACGTCATGCTTCAGATGTCCCATATCAAGTTCGGACCGAATCCGATGTATGGGGGGGGAGTCGGAGGGGGGAACCGGAAATCATATTAAACGCTTAGAGTGGAGTGATCGGGATGAAAGTTGGTGGGAGGAACAAGCACAACCCCTACGTACCTCATTGCCAGAACTGGACTGGATTCGTGCACTGTGGGGGGAGTTAGAGTGGGGTTCCGGAATTCCGGTGATACGGGGTTAAGTTACTTCCAGGTGGGCTAGGACAATGAAACTCGGCAGGTAAATCAGGGACGCGACCAGATTAACCTGGAAATAGTCAGCTTCCAAAACCGACCATCGTGGGGGGAGTGGAGGGAGGGGGGACCCTGAATCTTGAGGTATGTATAACTTCCGAACGGGTGATCGGATCATAATGAAACTTGATATCTAGAAAGACAACGTGTCTCAGATGTCCCACTTCAAGTCCGGACTGGATCCGATGAAGCTGGGGGGGGGTCGGAGGGGGGAACCGGAAATCATGTTAAACGCTTAGAGTGGAGCGATCGGGATGAAACTTGGTGGGAGGAACAAGCACAACCCCTAGGTACATCACTGACAGAACCGGACCGGATTCGTGCACTGTGGGGGGAGTTTGAGTGGGGTCCCGGAATTCCGGTGATACGGAGTTAAGTTACTTCCAGGTGGACTAGGACAATGAAAATCGGCAGGTAAATCAAAGACGCGACCAGATTAACCTGGAAATAGCCAGCTTCCCGATCCGACCATCGTGGGGGGAGTGGAGGGAGGGGGAATCCTGAATCTTGAGGTGTGTATATAACTTCCGAACGGGTGATCGGATCATAACGAAACTTGATATGTAGAAAGACAACGTGGCTCGGATGTCCCATTTCAAGTCCGGACCGGATCCGATGAAGCTGGGGGGGGGTCGGAGGGGGGTCTGGAAACCTTTTGACGTGCTTGGAGTGGAGCGATCGGAATGAAACTTGGTGGGAAGAACAAGCGCAAGCCCTATGTAGATCAGTGACAGAACCGGACCGGATTCGGGCATTGTGGGGGAGTTAGAGGGGGGGTCCGGAATTCCGGTGATCGCAAGTTAAGGTACTTCCAGACATGCTAGGACGATGAAACTTGGCTTGAAAATTAAATACTTGGCATGATTGGCTTAGAAATAGTTAGTTCCCAGATCCGACCATCCCTTAGAGTACTAATGCTAACCGCAAAGTGCAAAAAAATACTTTTAAGGAAAATATACATTTTCGTGATCCCTATGAGCCCATGATCATTTTTGCCTCAAGGGTTTTGCTTACAGTGAAATTCCTTAAAGTACAAACAATACTTTTGAGCAAAATACATTTTTGTGCTCCTGATGATCATCTTTTTTGCTTCAAGAGTTCTGATTACAGATGATTTTCTATAACTTTGAAATAGTCACTTGCCCGATCCCACCATCGTGGGGGGAGGGAGGGGAGCACTACTATCCACTCACATCGTACTACGATAACTTGAACACAAGCAAAAAAGCTTGCAAGTGCCATATGAGCTTTCAGCTCTTGTTTATGGTCGGTCGGTCCGGGTTTTGCTAGTCCGGGTACTTCCACATAAGCTAGGATAGGCATATCAGGGACCCCAAATGATTAAGTTGGAACTAGTCACTTTCTCGATCCGAACATCGTGGGGGGAGTTGAGGGAGGGGGAATCCGGAATATTTAGGAAGTTATAACTTCCGAACGGGTGACCGGATCTTAATGAAACTTGGTATTCGGAAAGACCTCGTACCCCAGACGACCGGACTAAAATCTGTACCGGATCCGGTGACTTTGGGGGAGCTGGAGGGGGGAGCCGGAAATCTTGGGAAACGCTTGGATTGGAGGGATTGGGATGAAACTTGGTGGGAAGAACAAGCACAAGTCCTAGATACGTGATTGACATAACCGGACCGGATCCGCTCACTGTGGGGGAGTTGGGGGGGGGGGTCCGAATTTCTAGTGATCCCGCGAGTTCGGTACTTCCTGATGTGCTAGGACGATCAGGGACCCGAACATTTTGACTTGAGAGTAGTCGTTTCCCGATCCGGTCATCTGGGGGGGGTGGAGGGAGGGGGAATCCGGAAAAGTGAGGTATTTTTAATTTATGAACGGGTGATCGGATCTGAATGAAACTTGATATATAGAAAGACCTCGTACCCCAGACGACCGGATTAAAATCTGGACCGGATCCGGTGACATTGGAGGGAGTTGGTTGGGGGGAACCGGAAATCTTGGGAAACGCTTTGAGTGTAGGGTTCGGGATGAAACTTGGTGGGAAGAACAAGCACACGTACTAGATACGTGAATGGTATAATCGGGCCGGATCCGCGGTCACTGTGGGAAAGTTGGGGGGGGGGGGGTCCGAATTTCGAGTGATCAAGCGAGTTAGGTACCCGTATGGAAATAATTCAAGTCGTAAACGATCGTTTTTTTACGATTGGAAACAGTTGTTAACGATTGTATTTTTACGATCGGAAACGGTTGTTTCCAATCGTAATTTAAGGGCCGGGAACTGTTGTTTCCATCGAATTTTCACGATCGGGAACGGGTGTTTCCCGACTGGGTGTTTCAACTTACCCTGCACCCCCACCCCTAGCCTAGTCCCTGGTCCTCGTGCTGGCCCTGAACTGCAACGACTTCTATCCAAGTATTCCAACCCCAACTAACCTTTCATTTTCTGTGATAGTATCAGTATCGATGCCCGATCAGTGTTTCCACTTCATGGTGACAGGTTTTCCGTTCTTGTAGTCCAAAAATCCGATAAATTCCGACGATCAAGAACGAGAAATCCGTCAAATTTTCCGTCAAAAAACCCGTAACAAATCCGTCTAAAAATCAGTGCTTCCACTTGCTCCGCTTCGAAAATCCTGCCGGGAACCCCAAAAATCCTGCTAGGAAAGAAAAAAATCCTGCCAAAAATCCTGGCAAAAAAAAAATCGTTTCCATACTAGTTGAAGGGATGGTTGTCAGGACTGTAGTCGGAAGATTCGACCAAACGCAGCTGAATATATCGTCTCTATCGTTTGGGAGGATCAAGGACATTTTTGCCGTAATTACTAAATGCACATCAAACGACTTATATAGGCCCTTAAACAAGGGTTTCACTAGCTTTTCACCTTTGGAGGGGGCGTCCAGTTTTGCCGAAGGGACTTAAAAATGTACCGACAAAAAGCGAAGCCGCAACGACGCTAACGACTGTAGCCAGGATAAATTATACTAAGCGCCGCAGGCGAAAATTTTAAGATACGCCTTTTTTCTGGCCAAAGCTTACTTACATTTTAGCTTTTAGCGTGGTTTAAACCCCCCCCAAAATGCCAAGCCTTCAACGCCAACTATATGACGGTTCCTACTTTCAAATAGGGAATTTATCACTATAAAAAATGCGCCGCAGGCAAATTTTTTTTGAAGCACTGATGATCAAAATGTCTTTTTGCGGCAGTTTTTTTTATTAAAAAAGAAATCCTGGGAAGTCCTGGAAAAGTCTGAAAATCCTGCTAAATCCTGGATTATCAAAAATCCTGAAAAAAATCCCGCCGCTATCCAAAAATCCTGAATTTCAGGATAAATCCTGCAAAGTGGAAGCACTGCTAAAAATCCTACTGTAATGTAAGCAGCCTAGATGGAAGTTGTTAAGCGCAGAATGATGTGCCGTGTAGACAGATCCGCTAGGGAATAGTCCTCGTTGTCTTCTGAAATTATGGCGATCAGAAAAGAGTCGAGCCAACAAAACAAATAATTAACTGCGTGAGTAGCCTCTGGGGGGAGGGGACCATATCAAAACATACCACTGGTTAATGAACGGTAAAGCTAAAATTATACCGAATAGAAAGAATAGACCTGAAACGCAAAACCACAGGCATTTTTTTTTTTTTGTACAAACTTCAAGTTAAAGCTGATATTTAGACTTCGGAAAAAGGCGGTCGCAATACTAGTTGTTGCCAACATCCCCTTCATTTAGGGTTTTGCTGAAGAGAGCGAAGCCCCGGTAGCAGCTTCTAACGACTGTACCCGACCCGAGACAAAATTAAATTGAGCGCCGCAGGCAAAAGTTTTAAATTCTAGCTCAATTTTGGCAAATTCAACAGCTTCCTATTCTTTACGCAAGATCTTTAGAAATCCGTCAAAAATCCGGAAATCCGACGAATCAAATTCTCATCCGTCAAAGACCCAAGAAATCCGTTTTTGACGGACAAATCCGTCAAAGTGGAAACGCTGTGCCCGATGAATATTTGCGTTGTTGCATATAGAGGCAAATATTTTTGTTTCCCAAATTATCGATTAAACGGCAACACTCTTAAAAAATCACCAGAGGAAGGTTTAGCACCATAGAGGGGGCTTCGACTACGAAAGACGCTTTTGAAATATTTTGCGCTTCAAAAAAAGTGAAAGTAGCAAAAACACGGATGACAGTTCTCAACTTCAAGCATTTCCACGGCTTTTATTTATTTATTATAAATAAACAACTGAAAACGATCGTAAACAGTTGTTTACGATCGGGATTTCAGATTCTCCATTTTTGTTAAACTTTTCGATCGTTTGCACATTAAAAAAAGAATTAACTTCCCTTCTATCGTTGTTGAGATTCAGGTCTTGTTTCAGTTCTTGAAAACCGAACCAAATTTTCCCGATTGAAAACGACTGTTTCCGATCGGAAACAACTGAAAACGATCGTAAACAGTTAAAAACAATTATGCAAAACCAAAAACTAATCAACTTTCTTATTGCCGTAGTTAGAAATCAGGTCTGTATTTATCGTCTTGAAAATAAAAACAATTGTTTCCGATCGAAAACAGTTGAAAACGATCGGAAACAATTGAAAACGATTGTTAAATTACGATCGTAAAATAACGATTGTAAAATTACGATCGTAAAAAAACGATCGTAAAAAAACAATTGTAAAATTACGATCGTAAAAAAACAATCGTAAAATTACGATCGTAAACAACCGTTTCTAATCGTTAACAACTGTTTACGATCGAAAACAACTAAAAACGATCGTAAACAGTTATTTAATGACACCTGAAAAAAAAGATCGTAAACAGTTGTAAAATTATGATTGAAATCAGTTGTTTCCGATCGTTTACGATTGGGATTTTAGTTTCAGCTTTTTGTTAAACTATTTTGATTATGCAAAACTAAACACTAATCAACTTTCTTATTGCCGTAGTTAGAAATCAGGTCTGTATTTATCGTCTTGAAAATAAAAACAATTGTTTCCGATCGAAAACAGTTGAAAACGATCGGAAACAATTGAAAACGATTGTTAAATTACGATCGTAAAATTACGATCGTAAACAACCGTTCCCAATCGTTAACAATTGTTTACGATCGTTAACAACTGTAAACAATTGTAAACGATCGTTAACAACTCGACCGTGTTTCGGCAAAACGCCCTAAGTTGAGATAGGGCGGTTTGGCGTGAATGACGGATTTTGACACTAGATGGCCTCCTCTATCAATTTCTGTTGAAATCGTAGAGCTCCCACTTTAAATGACAAAAATGTCATGTGGCAGAAGCGCCCTAACTAATCAAGGATTTTACAGTGTTCAAGGCAAAACGCCCTATCTCAACTTAGGTCACTTTAATGCAAATAATCATTCTCTGTTTGCTGCCCCAAGTTACGATAAGGCGTTTTGCCGTGAATTTGGAGCTGAAGGAATTAGATAGGGCGGTTTTGGAGTCATAGATAGGGCAGTTAGCCGTGAATTCTGGTACCGAGACTACCGAGTGAACGGAAATTCTGGAAGCTGAAGTAGTCCAAAATAAAACGCTGATAACGTTCATGCTTGTATCACGAAGGCGATGAATAAAGTAGAGAGTATCTACGATCTCGACCAATATGTTCAAATCAATGAAAAGTCTCGGAAGTTCACCTCCACAAACGTCTTGAAATTCAACCAGTTTTACGAGTTTTCGAAACTAGGAAAACCGTCTGTTAATAATAAGGGAATTTGTGAGATGAAGGTTTTAGAAGTGCTGAGGGATTCCATGGAAAATTTTGGGAAACGGTCTTACACCGATGCCGAATTCTAAGAATGCAACATATTCGGAAAAAAAAATACCCTAAAAACTCATAGGATTATCAAGAAGGGGTTTTATACGTTCCGGTTCCAGAGTTCTCCTCGTGGAATCTCACTGGAAAAGAAGAAAGACTGGGAGACTCTACTTAAATCTATGCCACAGAAGAGGACCATCCGCCAATTTTACGAGTCACTAGTAGTGACCGAAAATGTTGATGACCTTGAAATCAACCGTGAAGACGATGCATCCTCAGCGGGAGACGATGAAACAGATTAGCAGTGGAATTGCGGCATTTTTTTTTGTTTTTTATCCCCACCTCCACTCCTCTCAGTGACGCAACTTTCTTTATTATTACAACTTAAATTTCTTATCTTTATACGTCACCTAAACTTTACTCTTACACTAAATTCAAATTATTACTTATTTGCTGCTTAAATAATTATCATTCTTTTAATTTTATTTGGGCAGTTAAAACTATTAAACTCAAAAAGAGCCGTATTCTACAAACAAACTATAACATTCACATTAAAATAATGGCTCAACCGGTATCACAGGGTGCTCTTCCAGCATAGGGCACCCCTTCCACCGTGACCAAAATTACCAAAAATAAAATAAAAATCTTTTTTTTTTACGGCTCTTTACCACTTTACTAAATTATCATTCCAACCTCCCAAACCACCCAATAAATGACCTAAAAATAAAATACTCTATTTTAACAATTGCGCAAATTGCGGTCTTCTTTTTATATTGTTCGTTTTGCATCCACTTGTTTAAGCTACTTAAAAATAAAATTAC
The DNA here is from genome assembly GCA_023053555.1 of Branchinecta lindahli. Lineage (NCBI taxonomy): Eukaryota > Metazoa > Arthropoda > Branchiopoda > Anostraca > Branchinectidae > Branchinecta > Branchinecta lindahli. The sequence continues at coordinate 23,561,947 of JAKZAO010000012.1, forward strand.
AACTGACATGACCTAAGTCAACTTAAGGCGGTATGACGGTTAGAAAGAAAAAGTTAAGTTCAAGGTAAAACGACCTATGTTGAGATAAGGCAGAACATCCATATATGAAGTGAACAATATCGTCATAGTAAAACGCTCTATCTGTACTTAGGGCGCATTTTGGCGAATATGTCATTTTTGGGATCCCAAAACGTAAGTGGAGGGATACCTATGACATCGCAAAAGTTGTCCGTCCGTCTGTCCGTCCGTCCGTCCGTCCGTCCGTCCGTCCGTCTGTACGCACGATAACTCTCGAAGGGATTGAGATATTTTGATGAAACTTGGTGTGAGTATCCTTTGGGTCAAAGTACTAGTCAAGTTCGAAGATGGGCTATGTAGCCCTATATTTGAGGGTGGGGGAGGGGTTTCAAATTAAAGGGCAAAAAAAAATATTTTTGAAATCTATTGAGATAGTCAATTTAGGGGTAAGGAGACATGCTGAATCCGAATATGAAAGTTATTCTCTCATCGGAAAAGTATTTCACCCGGAATCCGGCGAAAACCGGATACAAAATTTGTCGACCCTCGCTACCCCTTGTCTCAGATTTTTATAGCTCTGCGCGGGATCAGTATGGCCCTGCGCGGGGCTGACGTAAGAGAGAGAGAGCTAGTGCGGTCGAAGGGGATGGTATAATGGAAAAGAGTAGATGGTTGCCGACTGTGCGGGCTATATAACAGTTGGAAAGTTTATAGGGGTTGACAACTTCAGTAGTAGGGTACACACTAAAACCGAAAATAGGCCGATCTAAAATTGTGAGACAAGTAGGGGACTTCTAATGGTCTCATGGTCTGATAATAGGCTGTTAGACCATAATCATCTTCGGCAATGAGGGATTAGCAGTTTTTTCTACTTGGTGTACCTACAGTTTGTTTTCTGTGCTTTATGTGGTACGAACAATTTGGTACCACGTCTATCACGAGGACATGGAGTAGTAAGTAAGTGTTGCCAGAATCTTTGGTGGTGAGGGGTTGCCAACTTTTGTTAGTTGATATATCTTTATTTTTTGCCAGTGTAGCTCATGATAAGAACGATACGGTACCATGTCTATCACGGGTAGATGGACTTGTTTTATAAGTTAAGGTTTTATTTGAAGTTGATTAGATGTTCTTTATAGGGATAAGGAGATGCGCTGAATTCGTTTCTGAACTATCTTTTCTTGGCTGGACAAGTAGTTCGCTCGGAATTCGGCGGAAGTAAAGCAGGAAGTAAAGCGGAAGTAAAGCAGGAAGTTTCGATCAGTATCGTCAAAATAGATATGGCTTATAAAGGTATATCTGAACTTGATTTTCTCAGATGATTAGCCTGGCGAAGACTGGATCTGGTTTTAAAAGCTAATGTGATAGTCGATTTAGGGGTAGGCAGACCTGCTGAGTCCGTATATGACAATCATTTTCTACCTGGACATATCCTTCGACCGGAATCCGGCTGAAACCAGAAATTTGACAGTAGTATAGCCTAAGGCAGGAAGTTTTGATCAATTTCGTCAACGCCATTGATCTTAATCTGTTTATATGTTTTAATATTAAAAATGTTCATGTAGTCTGGCGAAGAGTGGATATCTACAAGACCCAATTGTCTGGATCGAATATTAAGTTTTTGGGATCCCATCGAAATCTTTGATCTTGTTTCAGTGGAGCCTATCTCAAGATAGGGCGCTTTACCGTGAATTTAACAAAAAACAGAATGCCCTAAGTGTAGAAAACTGGTTCTAGCTAGAGGAATACTCAGAATTGATCATTTAGGACTTGACTGTGCACTGGAGGTGAATATACTGATCAGACAGAATCAATCAAAACCCCATAAATTTTCTTAGAAAAAAAGCTGCCACAGAAAAACGATTTCAAATCTTTGAAGTCATTTTTCTCGAAACTACGATTTTCGAGATAGGGCGTTTTGCCTAGACACGGTCGAACTGTTTACGACTTAATTATTTCCATACGGGTACTTCCTGATGTGCTAGGACGATGAAACTTGGCAGGCGTGTCAGTGACCCCAACAGATTGACTTGAGAGAATCGTTTCTCCGATCCGACCATCTGGGGAGCCGGGGGGGGGGGGTTGCAGGGAGAGGAATCAGGAAAATTGAGGTATTTCACCTTACCTTTTTAACGGATGACCGGATCTTAACGAAACTTGATATTTAGATAGACCTCGTGTCTCAGACGTCCCGCTTCAAATCTGGACCGGATCCGGTGACTTTCGCGGGAGTTGAAGGGTGGAAACGGAAATATGGGAAAACACTTATAGAGTGAAGGGATCGGGATGAAACTTGGTCGGATGAACAATCATAAGTCGTAGATACGTCATTAACATAACCGGACCGCATCCGGGCACTGTGCGGGAGTTGGGGGGTCCGGATTTCTCGCAATCCCGCGAGTTCGGTACTTCCCGATGTACTACGACGATGAAACTTGGCAGGCATTTCAGTGACTCGAACAGACTGACTTAAGAATAGTCGTTTCCCCGATCCGAACATCGTGGGGGGAGTCGAGGGATGGGGAATCCGGAATCTAGTGGCATGCCTAACTTTCGAACGGGTGATCGGATTTAAATAAAATTTGGCAGGTGGAAAGAAATATCTTCTCTGATGTTCCACTGTCAAGTCCGGATTGGATCCGATAATTGTGAAGGGATTGGAGGAGGGCACCGGAAAACTCGTGAAACACTTCTGGTCGAGGGATTGGATAGGCTACCCTCCGATTCCAGTCGAACTTGACGGACGGGAAGAAGAGACGTCAGAGTCAGAGATGCGACTTTTATGTTTCCAAGTCGTATTCGGCCACAGTAGGGGAGTCCCGGAAAAATTATGTGGCTCACATAGGGGTCAAACAAGTGCAGCGATTCAAATGAGATTTGGTGTAGAGTAAGCATATGCCCTATATGACATATTTTACCGTCCGAACCGGATCCGGCCACGGTGTGGGGGGGGGGGCCGGAACCTACGGAAAAACGCGCAGATTCTAGTGAAACTTGATAGGTGGTGAGAGAAGATGCTTCAGATGATCAATTCACGTGTCCGAGCCAGATTCGGCCGCGGTAGGCGCAGTTGGAGAGAGGTAACGGAAAACGTGTGGCACGTCGAAGGATCAAACAAGTGGATTTATTGGGCTGAAACTTGGAAGTTACAAAAGTCATTTTCCCCAGATGATCCGAGGCGATGCCAGAAATGCTCAGACTTGAGTGAAACTGCATATTCTATTTCTAGGTCCGAACCGCATTTTTGGATGGCGGGTGTAGTTTGTGACGTTCTCTTCTACTTTCTTGTACCGCTTACTCGTAACAAGTGCCATATGAGCTCGTAGCTCTTGTTCTTAAAAACAATCGATTTTTCTTAGAAATAGTCGGTTTCCTTAAAGATAGTCGTTTTTTCTTAAAATCAGCCGATTTTTCGTCAACACATCCGCAACAGTCGGTAACATTTCCAAACATTTTGGCTAGTAACGCCTCTGGCCCAAAGCACTTTGAACCGCCCCTGGGAGTAACTCAGCAGTAATTAAATCCCCATATAAGGCATTATCATTCTGTATGTTCGACACAATATGTTCGATAATTTCTTTATCAGAAATAGATCAGAAGTACTATGTCGCAGACCCTATAGGCTACTATGAATTAATATATTTACACGAAAGCCCGAAGGCCATGGCAAAAATATAATATTGACATTGCTTAATAAATACATATAACACACTAAAGACATACAAAACAAGACCAAAGGTTCCGATGGGATCCCAAAAATCTTCGCCAGGCCAAACAGCTAATCATTAAGAAATCCAAGCTCAGATATGGATTCAGCATGTGCGTTTACCTCTATAAGCCGATCGAAATGATCCTAGCTTCCTTCTGTGAATTGTGCGGTTTTGGTGAGCTTCAAGAACTACTTGTCCGGCGAAAAACTAAAGCTCAAAAACGGATTCAGCGTATCTCCTTACCGGGCCCCTATATCCAACATCTAATCAACTTCAAATAAAAATTTAACTTCTAACAAATTTTCCGGTTTCAGCCGGATTCCGGACGAACTATATGTCCGGCTAGAGAGTGATTGTCATATACGGATTCTGCATCTCTTCTTACCCCCAAATCTATCATCTAATCAACTTAAAATAAAACTTTTACTTTTAACAAATTTCTGGTTTTGGCCGGATTCCGGGCGAACTACTTGTCCGGCAATAAAATGGTTTTCGTATTCTTGTTCAGCATGTCTTCTTACCCCTACATTAAACATCTAATCAACTTCAGATAAAACTTTAACTTCTAACAAACTTTCCGGTTTTGGCCGGATTCCGGGCGAACTACTTGTCCGTCGAGAAAATGGTTTTCATATTCGTGTTCAGCGTGGCTTCTTACCCCTAAATCAAACATCTAGTCAACTTCAAACAAAACTTTTTACTTTTAACAAACTTTCCGGTTTCGGCCGGATTCCGGGCGAACTACTTGTCTGGCGCGAAAATGGTTTTCATATTCTTGTTCGGCATGTCTTCTTACCCCATAATCGACTATCACATTAGCTGTTTCAAAATATTTTGCTTGTCCCTTAATTTGAACCCCCAACCCTAAATGTAGGGGTACAGGGCCCATCTACGAACTCGACCTTACTCTTGACCCAAAGAATGCTCACACCAAGTTTCATCAAAATATCTCATTCCCTTCGAGAGTTATCGTGCTCACAGACGGACGGACGGACGGACGGACAGACAGACAACTTTTGCGATGTCATAGGTATCCGTCACTAACGTTTTGGGATCCCAAAAAGATAGTAACTAAAAAATAAATAAATCGCGGTGGCGCAAACCAATCCGGAGGTATTTCCCCAACAATCTTATGTAGCAAAATTTTAAACATCCAATCTGCACCAAAAACTCCTTCCCGAATATCCCCGATCTTAAATCCTTCAGCTCTCTACACTCGTACATTGAAATGGCAAAACATCGTTTGCGATCCCGCACATTGGACAGAAGAAAGGAGGACCTTAAATGTGTCGATAATCTGGTCGCGAACCTTAATAAGTATGTTGCGCACCCCTGGATCGGTATTATTTTCTGATAAGATTTGTTTGATTTGTACCTAGGTGAATGTTGTTTAGTTTTTGTAGTCGTTGTTTTCTTTCTTTTTTCCCATACTCCATCTCTTTCTCCTTTGTGTGTTGATGGGTAATACAGATTTTCATTCATTCATTCATTCATTTTATTTTCGACTTCCTGTACATGTCACTGAGTGCAGCTGATTTTCTTGAAGTACCTCCTTTCAGAGGTTTTACTAGCCAAAATGTTTGGGGGGGAGAAGGTATTTACCGACTGGCTGGTCATTTTTACCGACTGCTTTTGCAGATAAAAACAAATATTATTGAGAAAAAACGACTGTGTTGACGAAAAATAGGCTGATTTTAAGAAAAAACGACTATTTTTAAGAAAAATCGACTATTTTTAACAAAAAAACGACTGTTTTTAAGAAAAAAAACGACCGTTGTTAAGAAAAAACTACTATTTCTAAGAAAAAATCGACTGTTTTTACTAAAAATCGCGGCGCGAAACCGACTGGCCGACAACATTGGGGGGCGTCCCCCCCCTTAGTAGTGACGCCTCTGCCTCCTTTCGTGTGCCAAGTTGTTGTCCTAGTACGTTTGAACTTATTTTTTTGTAGGTTAAAAAAACGACAGTTTAGACAATCTACGTTTGAGTGTCAACGGGATCATCAGCAAATAATTTGTTGGGCAACAGAAGACCACAAGTGTGCTGAAAACAACGAATGAATCCGGACTGTGGTTGAAAAATGGATGAATTGTGCGCTAGTTTTAGTGAGTTAGTTGTTGCGCCAAACTATAAAGGGAATACAACAGCATTGGCAAGCTTAGAAAAAGACCCTGACCAGTGACTTCTTCAAATTGGACAAGAGATACTTTGTGCCGAATTGAGCTGTTTGCCTGAAAGATCAAGGTCTTATGACCGAATACCAGGTGGAAAGTATGGTTAGAAACCTACCAGAAGAGAAGACCTGAAAGTTTTTTTTCGTTTCCTAGGTATCATCCCTCTACGAGAAATTAAAATAAAAGGTGCCAACACTCCTGGCGAAACAGACCTTCTGCTCATACATCCCCATCCAGCGTAGCAGTTATAGAAGTTAAGAGTATCAGTGATATCAGTTCATCGAGTGATATCACGGAGAAAGAGAAACTAGGACAAGACCAGCTAAAAAAGACCAAGAAGTTCTTTGGAACTGAGCTGGCTAGGGTTGAGTTCGATCAAACAGAGAAACGAAAACTCTCGGATTTCATCGACGTGATTCCTGCATATGTGGCAATGTCCAACGTCAGAGAAGTAGCCCAAACAGGAGCGGCCACTCTCCTTCTATGGTCCTGTTTCAACGAGGGTCCAACAGCCAAAACGCTGTTCAAGGAACCCAGCAACAAATAATTGTAGTCGAAGATTTACCCATGGATGCTCAGCATGTAAGTATTGTGCAGGATGTGCTAGTAAATGTGTTATATTGCTGTCTAAGGCCGTAGGTACGATTCCTACAAGAACGATAGGTACGATTCCTACAAGGGCCATAGGTACGGCTCATACTTAGGTTTGATTCCAACAGCCAACTCAGGGTGGGCTTGCCAACGTAGGTACGAATCTTAGTCTTAGGACAGGTCAAGTTCCCGCGATGACCTGAGGACAGGTTGGGGAATCTCCGCTTATCACGCAATGTCAAATAAAATAGAACGCATCCATCGGGAGTTCCAGAATATACTGTCTATTGTTACTAAGGAAAACATTTACAAATGGGATGATTATTTGCCATATTTATGTCACGTTCTGAATAACAGTATTAGTGCCACATCTAAAGAGACCCCTCACTTCTTAATGTTTTTAAGAGACGGATCTATGCCGTTTGAACAAATTTTAGAATCAAGGTTATATTATGATAAGGCTAAAGATTATAAACAAGAAATGATTAAACAAAATGAGGCACGTTTATCGAGTGGTAAAGGAAAACGTGGAACAAGCAAGGACAAAGCATCAACAGTATTATGATAGAAAAGCACGGGGAAAATACGAGTATAGATATACGAATGATATGATTTATTAAACCCAGGCATCTAGAACAAAAGGCATAATATAGCAACAGCAAGCGGTTATATCAAACAAAAGCACAAGCACAGCAAGCAGGCATATCATCACTCGGCAAGCATGATATTACATCCTCCTTCTTCCCTAGAAGAAGGTTATCACTTATTGACAGAGGAGATATAAGTGTTAGTACTGTTACTTACTAACATCTCCAAGAGAAGGCGCTAGGCTCGCTTCTCCTCACTATGTGGTAAACATATATTAACACTAAGAACTTCTCATACGCACTGATTCAACACAGACCCGAGAGAAGGCGCTTGGCTCACTCCTCGCCGGGCATTATATACACTATATACATACTTTCACTTCTCTTCTTTATTTTTTTTAGATTTTTTTTCACAAGTTCAGTCTGATTGGTGGCTTAATTGGCCTTCCGTATCTAGATTTGGCTACTGGTGCATCCACTGGTACTCTGTCCTTGGGTGGGCTTGGGCTGTTGGTCGGGGCTGTTTCATCAACTGATGGGATGTCTGACGATGTGGCATGCGGTATTCCGTCTGTATGAGGTAAGTCAGACGCTGGTGGGATCACAGGAGCAGTAACTGTATCGCTTTCACTGTACTGTCTGCTCTGTGTTGGTGTCGATGGCAGTGCGTTTGATAAGTGTTTCCGATTCCTCTGTAGAACGGTTCCAGCTTCGGTTTCGATATGGAACGATCTGGGGCGTGCTGCTGGTGCTACAATGTTAGCAGTGTTCCACTGGCCATCTGTTTGCTTCTGGTAAACCACTGTGTCGCCCGAGTTGAGAGTAGGTCTAGTTTTGGCATGTTTGTCGAAGTACCATTTCTGCCTTGACTGGGCCTCTTCCCGCTTCTGCAGGTACTTTTTGGTCGGGACCACCTGTTTCCGCAGGTGTTTTTCTGTACATGGTAGGGTGGAGCGTAGTTGGCGGCTCATTAGCAGCTGTGCGGGAGCGGCGTAGTTGTCGACGGGTGTATTCCTATATTCCAGCAGACCCAGATACGGGTCATCTCCGCCTTCGCTTGCCTTGGTGAAGATGCTCTTGCATGTCTGGACAGCTTTTTCTACCAGTCCGTTGGACTGCGGGTACATAGGGCTGGACGTCTTGTGCCGAATGCCCCACTCTTCTACGAATCGTCCAAACTCTGAGGATGAGTACTGAGTTCCGTTGTCCGACATAATGGTATGGGGGATTCCGTGTCGAGCAAAATGCGCTTTTAGTTTGCTGATGACTTCCTTTGATGTTAAGTTTTTCAACAGGTCGACTTCGAAGAAGCGGCTGTGGTAATCGACAGTTATAAGGTATTTCGCTTCGTTCCAGTCAGGGGGGCACTGGTCTTAAATTCCAGGGTATCGGGCTGGGTGGGGGTGGGTCCTTTAGTGCTCCAAAAGGCACTTTTCATAGCAAGGTGGGGTGTCTAAAATTTTATGTTTATTATTATTTTCATACCTGTTTTGGGGGTGGGGTGTCAAATTTCACTCAAAAACAAGAATTTCTTACAAGAAAAAAAAGAATTTCATACCAACATTTTCCAACATTTTCGTTTAAACGAGCAAGACGACTATTCAATCGCTGATTACGACTGAGCAAGCTATGTTAAGAAGCATTTAACATCTCATGGTTGTTACCGTGTTGTCACTGTCCAATATATATACCCGATTAAAAAAATAAATAACAAAATGAAATTTAACCAGACTGATCGGGATTATTGCAAAACAAGTGCGCAAGAGCTTAGACGTAGAGTGTGAAAGTAAAATGTTTATCAGATCTTATATACAAAAAGCGTTGGAACTAGGACACTTCACTTAACCTAATTTGAAATCATCCCAGTTTAAAAGTTTAGACAAACAGCATTTAGAAATCCAAAGAAGATCTTCGAAATCTTGCAAGAACGGTGTATGTTTCAATACTGAGCCAGTCCGACACTTTAACCCTCTTTTCCATTAGCAAGGCAATAACAAGTGTAATAAAACCAAATCGTTTTATTTCCTGATACTCCCCTTGTCCAACTTCATCAAGGTCGGCATATCATCGATCATATGATAAAACCGTCCAGTTTCCGACTCACGATTGAGAATTAAAGTATGCCGCGTGGTCTTATTTGTTGCTATTACACCAAAATTCGCATCTATACACATTTATATCTATAAGTACACAAGAGTTGAGCTTGAGAAATGTCAAAAACGAACTTATTCACCGAAAATCTAGGCCCAGCTACCCATGAACAGGAGGGTGGGTGGGGGGTCGCGACCAATCAAATTGCATATCTAGACCTATATATTCTCCATATTACCAACTTAGAGTTTGATTCCAGTCACGGGTCAAAAACTTTACTCATGGGCAAACTGGGCCCACTTTCCCCTGTAGCAAGTGGGGGTGGGGTTTAGGGCCTGCAAAAAGCAAACACAGAACCCAATGCTCACAAACCCACCAAGTTTCAACTTGGTGCCGTTTGATTCCTGTCACGGGTAACGAACTTTACTCCTGGGCAATCTGGGCCCAGTTGCCCTTGAACGGGTTGGCTGGGGGATGTGGAACGTTAAAAGTAATTTCACAGAACAAGGAACAAGCACAATACAAGGAACAAGTTATGAACATTATTCACTGGGCAATCTGGGCCCATTTTCCCCTGAACCGGGTGGGTGTGGTGGGTGTCGAGACTCCCAAAAAGCACAACTAGACCCCAACACCCGCGAGTATGCCAAGTTTGAACTTGATACTTCCACTGGTTCACGAGTAATGAGCTCCACAAAATATGGTGAAAACCGAAAACCGGCATTATCGGAATTCCGGGAAATTCCCCTTCTCCCCCCCCCAGTGTCCAGATACAATCCCATTGTATATAAGATTTATCTGGACCAGTTGCTTGTTCTTCCAAGCAAGTTTCACTCCGATCCCGCTATTCTAACCGTTTCTCGAGAGTTCTGGTCTCCCAACCCCCAACTCCTCCATAGCTGTCGAATCCGGTCCGGACTTGAAATGGGACATCAGCGGTATGTCATTTATTCGTTTACTAAGTTTTAGTCCAATACGACGACCCGTTCGAAACTTACACACCACTAAACTTTCCGGATTTCCCAGCCCTCCACCCCCCCAGATAGTCGGATCGGGAAACTGACTGTTTCCACATTAGTTTGGTCGGGTCCCTGATATGCCTGCCAAGTTTCATCGTCCTCTGATCGTCCTAGTACATCAGGAAGTACCGAACTCGCGGGATTGCCAGAAATCTTGTCCACCCAACTCCCGCACAGTGCCCGGATCCGGTCCGGTTATGTTAATGACGTATCTAGGACTTATAATTGTTCTTCCGACCAAGTTTTATCCCGATCCCTCCTCTCTATAAGCGTTTCCCAATTACCGGTTACCCCCTCCAACTCCCCCGAAAATCACCGAATCCGGTCTGCATTTGAAATGAGACATCTGAGACACGAAGTCTATCTAAATATCAGGTTTCATTAAGATCCGATCATCCGTTAAAAGTTAAAAATACCTCGATTTTCCGGATTCCCCTTCCTCCACTCCCCCCTCCAGATGGTCGGATCGGGAAAACGACTATTCTTAAAGGCGGGCTTCACTAACCAGATTTTTCGCCCGGATTCTGGGTTCCATTTTCTTCGATACCGGTATGGGTAGTGAAGACAGGTCTGAAACGGTTCGAAAGCACCCCGGACGCGTCCGGGAATCGGATAGAAAAATCTACCAGATTCCCGGATTCTGAGTGAAAAGAAGCGGGACTTCGAAAGTAGTTTTCATTTGACTTGGATAAATTATTGTGCTGAGGCGGTAAAATCTAAGAAAATGACAGAAGTGCTGAAAAATGCCCAAAAGTGGACTTGAAGAGACATTTGATTTACTTTCTGTTGTGTACCGTCTTCACATAATCCGAACCCCAGATTCTGGGGCGTATGGGTAGTGAAGCTCGACCTTAAGTCAATCTGTTGGGGTCCCTGAGATGCTTGCTAAGTTTCATCGTCCTAGCACATCAGGAAGTACCGAACTCGCGGGTTCAGTAGAAATTCGGACCCCCCCCAACTCTCCCAAACTGACCGGATCCGGTCCGCTTAGGCCATTCACGTATCCAGGACTTGTGCTTGTTCTTCCCACCAAGTTTCATCCCGAACCCTCCACTCTAAGCATTTCCCAAGATTTCCTTTCCCCCCTCCAACTCCCCCAGATGTCACCGGATCAGGTTCGAATGTAAAATGGGGCATCTGAGACACGAGATCTTTCTATATGTCAATTTTCACTAAGATCCGATGACCCTTTTGCAAGTTAAAAATACCTCACTTTTCCAGATTCCCCTTCCCTCCACCACCCCCCCGTTGATCGGATCAAGAAATGACTATTTTCAAGTCAATCTGCTTGGGGCCCTGACACGCCTGCCAAGTTTCATCGTCCTAGCACATCAGGAAGTACCGAACTCGTGGGATCAGTAGAAATTCGGATCCACCCCCCAACTCCCCCACAGTGACCGGATCCGGTTATGTCAATCACGTATCTAGGACTTGTGTTTGTTCTTCTCACCGACTTTCATCCCAAACCCTCTACTCCAAGTATTTTCCAAGATTTCCGGCTGCCCCCTCCAGCTCCCCCCAAAGTTACCGGATCCGGTTCAGATTTTAACCGAGTCGTCTAGGGCACTAGATCTCTCCAACTACCAAGTTTCATCAAGATCCGATCACCCGTTCAAAAGTTATTATTCCTAAATATTCCGGATTCCCCCTCCATCCACTCCCCCCACGATGTTCGTGTCGGGAAAGTGACTGTTTCTAACTTAATCATTTGGGTTCCCTGATATGCGTGCCAAGTTTCATCGTCCTAGCTTCGTGGAAGTGCCCGAACTAGCAAAACCCGGACCGACAGACCGACCGACCGACGGACGGACAAAATTGCGATCACTATATGGCACTTGTCCGAAGGGCAAGTGCCATAAAAACCATTAATTTGCAAAATTTGTATTATTCCAACAAGAAGAAGCCAGATAACGATTCCAACAACTCTCTGACTCACAGTAGCTATCCAAGGCCGGTAATTTAGTCTCAAAGTTGAAAGTCCTATACCTCGTAATGTTAATTTTCTTTGTTATGATCCACGACGATGAGGGTGTAGAAGTATCCGTTTTCTTCGGGTAGGGTGAAATCTCTCCTATCTAGCCCAAGACTACAAAACTAGTGGCAAGAAATATGAATTTAGAAATGCATGTGAGTATAGAGATTTTAAAGCTGGTTGAACAATTTTTAACTGTGATCGGGAGGGATTGTAAGATGTGATGAAGAGGACAATAATTATGATAAGTGAATGTGATAGAGTTGTTTCTCGAACAATTATAAATTAAGGAGTGTTACAGATTTAAGGATAGAAGACCCATCATGTGGCATGTAACCTAGTAGTCAAGATGGGTCTGTAATTCGTTCATCACCATCACTGGTGTGGTAAGGAAGCATAGATACCTTGCCTTTGTCAGGCAGTAGGCTATGTATAGACCAGATTTTACATGTTGAGTCTGTGTAAGGGGTTTTTGAAAAGTTCAGATTTTGGATGCGGGGTGGGGGAGGTCATTTTGAAAATTTCAGATTGTGGACGTTGGGTGGGGGGGGGTCATTTTGAAAAGTTTAGATTGTGGACGTGGGGTGGGGGGGTCATTAAGAAAAGCTTAGATTTTGGACGTGGGGTGGGGGGGGGTCATTTTGAAAAGTCCAAATTTTGGACGTGGGGTGGGGGGGGTCATTTTAGAAAGTCAAAATTTTGTACGTAGGTCAAGGGGTGGGGTGGGTGGGTTGTAGAAAGAATGACCTATTTAGGAGTGTATACCCTAGGATTTCATACCAGTGCCCCCCTGGTTCCAGTCAAAAATGTCCGAGGCAACTTGCTGCCATGGCACTAGTGGAATCTGGGAGTTGATGAGAGGCTCTTTCTGGTTGTTGCGGCTATGTTTCTGGCAAGTGCGGCAGTTTGTGATTAGTGTTTCAATGTCACTATTCATTTTCGGCCAGTAGACAAGCATCCTAGCGCGTTGTTTTGTCTTTTCCATACCAAGGTGGGAGACATGAAGCTGGTTGAGGATTCTGGTTCGCATCTTCGAGGGGATAACGATCCTTTCACCCTTGAAAATGATGCCATTCATGTATGATAGCTCGTGTTGAAGGTTCCAGTATGTCAGGAGGTCTGTAGGACAAAGCTTTCTGGTGCTGGGCCATCCGCCTTGTATGGCTTCTCTGAGACGAATCAGGTGCTCGTCTTCCTTGGTAATAAGTCGTATTTCCTCGAGCCTTGCATCGCTAACGGGAAGTATGCGTTCGATCTGGTGGACAAACACCTCGATTTCTCTATGGAGCTTCTCGTCGACGTCAGGTAGGTGTAGTCTCGATAGAGTGTCTGCGACTGCGATTTCTGTCCCCGGTCTGTAAATGAACTCTAGGTCGTAGGGTTGAATCTGAAGCATCATTCGCTGAGCTCTGGCAGGTGCTTTTTGAAGTGGATTCCGTAGGATGGTTGACACAATAAGCGATTGGAAGCCGTACTCGAGAGAGCCAGAGAAAAGGGCATCAAGTTCAACAAAGCGAAATGCAGCTTCTGTGTGACAAGTGTGACATATTTTGGACATGTTATTAGTGAACAAGGAATGCAGCCAGATCCTTACAAACTCGAAGCCATCAACAACATGCCTACACCATCAAACTCAGAAGAACTTGCAACTCTGTTGGGTATGTTGAACTATCTTGCAAAATACATCCCAAACTTGTCAACGCAGAATAAAATCCTGCGTGACCTCAGTAAAGCCACTGAGTTCAAGTGGGCCAAGGAGCATGACGAAGCCCTCCAGAGCATCAAACACTCAACAGTCTCAAACTTAGCATACTTCGTAAAACCCCACATCTGGCACCATGTAGCGTTTTACGAATGATATGATTTATTAAACCCAGGCATCTAGAACAAAAGGCATAATATAGCAACAGCAAGCGGTTATATCAAACAAAAGCACAAGCACAGCAAGCAGGCATATCATCACTCGGCAAGCATGATATTACAGAATTGGAGATATTGTTTTGAAGGTGGAACATTTCGATAAAATAAAGAAACTTTCTATGCGATATCAGGGTCCATTCCGAGTAGTAGCAATTTCAAGTAATGGACTGACGTACGAAATTGAACATTTTAAAACACGAAAAACAGTAGTAAGCCATGCAAATAGGTTAAAACCAACACATGAAACACGAGTTTGGCAACACGACCCCACAGAAAGTAACACAAGTTCAGAAGACGAGAACGCACCAATCAGCACTCCGTTCCATCACTTAACACCATTCCGACTCAATCACAGAGAGACAGGCACAGAACGTCAGGAAAGCGAGTGTGTTGACTTTTTATATAACAGTAATCAGGCAAATGACCAGGACCTATTACCCAAAAAGGTAAGGTTCGCAGACAGTAATTACAGGTCAGTAGAAGAACTCAGCGAGTATGAAGTCACACCCCCAGGCAAACAGATGTTCTTCCCCGACCGAATTTCTACCCCTTACCCGCCAAGAGTCAACCCAGCAAGTGAATTTCAGCCGGAAAGTCCCATCAAGAGGCCATTATCACTTTGGCAGGAGCTAAATCAACCCATTGATACACCGGGGCCATCAGATGAACGCCGCCGACCCCTACGGGAAGACATGGACATCAGGCAGCCGAGGCAACGAGAAGACTGTGGCTACATCTCTGTCTCTAAGGAAAATAAGAAACCGCAACAGTCCTGGAGGCATTTCAGGAATTCTCTACTGAACTTCCTACCCGATCCGATTCCAGACCTCAGATTTAACTCCAAAAGAAGAAGCTCAAAGAAAAATGACAGCAGCGATTACGAAGAAGAAGAACCAGCCGTCCCCACCGAAGAGATAGACTACGGCCCGACCAGGGCGCCACCTAAGACAGAAGCTGCAGAATTCACCAGCGACGACTACTCACCTTCTCGAGATGCCCAAGCGCCCCACGATGACGACAATGACGCCGGGTACATCGGACGCAGAGTAGCTGACTTCTCGCCAAAAAGAGTAGCCAACCCAAGAATCGACACGCCGGAATCTTCAGTCACTGCGGAAGCTCGGCGGATGGCCATATTGGGGAGAGAACAAGCCGGAAAAGCCATGCAAATATTCGACGCCGCCACGAGCCAGCCAAAAGAAGAAAAGCAGCAGAAGCCACCAATGACGGTAGCAGAGAGAGGAGCGACGACGCGCGCCGGTAGCCAAGTCATAAAACCTAGCAGACTACATTATAATAAACTTGGCAAGCCACAATAAAACAAAACATCCATAATCCCTCAAAACATAGAGAAACTAGATTAACCCTCGGTCAGTGGTCACCTTAGACGGAAATAAAACGGAATATATAAAATTAAATATTAAGAAAGCGTATTATATTACAGAATGGTAATCATCGAACAACTCAAGAAAATTTTAACAATCGTTACCCTAAAGAATGGCCGAGATGAAGAGCTCAACGTTCACCATCGCGTAGCGGGGTCCTGGTCAGAAGTCTGTGGAGCTTGGTCAAGATTAGCGCGGATTGAAGGAGAAGGGGGAGTCAGACAACTACTTATCCTGAGAAGCAGAAGCGTCCGGTTCTCCCTCTCTGCAAGTTACTTCGCCTGGGCAAAACATATCCGTTCCGAAAGTCTCAGGGTGACAAAGTCCCCCGACGACAAATAGTTTATATATTGTGAAAAAGATACAAGTTGAATTGGGGGTGGAGGAAAAGAAGAAAAAATCATAATTTCATCCCCCTGTACTACAAATTCTTGTGAAACAAATCAGCTATTAAATAAGCAAATAGACGAGATTATGGTAAATACAGGCCACTGACCCGCGAACCACTTTAACCGTACCAGTTTCCCAATAATGATCTTTCATTCATATTACCCCTTTGTCATCCCTCCTCGTTTCGTTCGTTATATTACTCAGGTGGAGAAGGATACATAGATAACTGGAAACAATAGGTAATTGAGCCAAATTATCCTGATAGTATTATCTGTTTATAGAATGGCAGCCAAACAACAATCCGCAAAGTTCTTCCTAATTGGAACGGTGGTGTGTGGCGAGGAGGAGCACGTCAATGTATACCACCGGACTCCGGGGACAGTCTCCGACCTGTGCGGAGCCTGGGCTAACCTGGCCGTCATCGACGGCGAAGGAAAACAAAGGATAGTAGAATTCCAACGCGCCGTCGATATACAGATGGACGTCCAGGAGAGCCTACACGCCTGTGCGAAGCACATCTGGTCAGAGAGTCTTCGGTTGACCATGTCACCTGAAGACGAATTTTTCCTATACTGTGACATATGTCGCAGGCTAACCCCACTCGGGACCGAGGTCCCAATAGGAGTGGAGGTATGGAAATATTCCCGCCCCCCCCCCCCTCCTCGGCCGTCAACAGGAAACGAAAAAATAGGAAAGAATATAAAGAGAATATTAGGAGCGAAGAATTTGGTGATGGATATAAAATTTTAAGTGTATAAATAAATAAACTGTAACACCACATTTACAATGCTCATGTTTAAGCAGGTAGTCATAAGGCAGACTAAGCCAATCTAGTGGTCTTACTTTGTTAGAACATGGCCGTGAATCAACAAATCATTGCGTACGTTTTCCCAACCCTGGTTGAGTCGGAGGAAACTGATGAATGCGCAACCCCCCCCCCCCGCCTGACCCCTCCCACGGTAAACTCGGATAAATTCGAAGACCACACATAACAAGGGTACCAAACCCCTCTCTGTTTTTCACCGGTAGGGGTCGACTGGGACGAGTTCGAAGCCCGAGCTGAACGCGAATTTGCCGAGACAGCCGTGAAGACCGTTCGATTTCCCCCACCAAAGCCCTACGCAATGAACAGGGAAAGGTTCTCCGCATACGTATCAAATCATGAACACGCGGAAACCATTCAGCAAATGTCGGACCAGGAGCTGGGAACAGGGTACTTGACATGGAGGATGAGGGAGTATTGGAGTATTGTCCTATCTGACGCGGAAGTGGGACCTTATGTTATGACACACAAACTGTGTAATACTAGTGAGGTCATCCTAAGAAGATATGAATTTTTTACTCTTAACCCTTACCATTCCCCAGCCCCAGTACACATTGTTCCTTCTATTTTACGGTACTCCATATCGTTCGAATGTAGCGTATGCCGACATCGCTCACTGTATGAAGTGAATTGGAATAAGATAATAGGAAAGGACGTTAGCAACTATTCTTTCATAACGAGAAATGATTTTTGGCGTGGCATGTTACAATCCCCCATTCTCGCTCGTAACCTTTGGAACAATTTGAACTGAATTCCCCTAAATACGTGCGATATATGCCTCATTATGTTTTGTTATCCGTTTTTAGTATGAATATGGCACTTCGGGACATGGACGAATTCATTAACCAGTTAGGAGTACCGGAGCAGGCTCACGCATCCAACAATAGCTCAATCGTACAGGGATACCGTTGGCTTCTAATCCAGTCTAAACAACGAAAAATTTCCAAAGGGATCACAGGTAGACCCCTAACACGACAGCCGGACATTATGACCCCTCCGATTTTCAACGTATAAGGCATCTAATTGAGGCAAGGGACGAAGCCCTATATCAACTGTATGTAGCTTCATCATATCTCACACTAGGTAGAAACATCGAACATTTGTTGACGTCAAGGGATAAGGTATACAGGCAGTTCACGTGGAAGCTGTGGGTGAATACACTACGTTATGTACGGAACATGAAGGGATAACGCGCTACCAGATAATCCACGAGAAATTTAAGCGTCAGGAAACATTAATGGTACAAAAATCATTAAACACCTTTTATCTCCCCCCAACTCTTCCTTCCTCAGAGAAGGTGTTTATAAAGGAAAATTCGGTCACATTCTGGTGTACAGCTGCAATTTGCAGGCCCTCACTTATTAACCAGGCTTCGTTCGTGCAGCAACCCGACATGATACATTTCTTAGAATTCTTATTTCAGGATTTAATTAAGGTTAATCCACCTAACCAGTCCGCACCGACAGCCTAGAACGCGAACGAATGCACCTTTTTCAACTCCTTAGTTTAGAGACCGTGCAGTGGATTACCGTTTTTCTATATGGCATTCTTCTGTCAAACCTTGCGTCTTCAAACGACATTATTCGGAATAGCGTGATCTTTAAGCTGGAGAATTCCCTCTTGGCATCCACCCGCAGTTGGAACATCTTTTGGAAATTAGACTCGGAACCCTTTGATACCCTGATAAAACACTGGAGTGACTGCATCGACAGACGGACGACCTAAAGGAAGTATTTAAGTATCTGAAAACCCATAAAGCCGCGTACGTAGCATCCAGCATCCACCACAAGGTACCCCGCTATGGTTGGACCCATAAAGGAGCAAACACCCTAGCGAGCGAAAGCGAATTTGATAACCCAATTTTAAACCAATCACAAGTAAACCAAACGGATAATGGGGAAGAAGTTTCTGAAATTTCAACACTGTAGCGCAAAGACAAAAAAGAGAGCTTTTAGTGAACCAAACCGAGATATATCCGCCCTGAAAATGCAACGGAGCGGGAACCGGCGGAATTTCGCTGGAATTTCGGTCCCATTTTTCCTATCGGGTATCCCCCATCGAAAACCCTTATTGAACCAAACATGACTATGCACTGGACTTGTACGGGGATTGGCTTCAAATTCCCAGTAAGGACGAAGCTAAACATGATAAAACCACTCCCAAACCTCTGAAAAAAACGATCATAGTAAAACCCCGCGTAGACGTTGAAATGATCCATAAGGAAAAACATTCCGAAGATTTTTTGACTCCCTTCCGAGCACGACTAGAAACACTCTTCGAATTATTTGAACTAGAAACTTATAAGTTAAAAACAACAGCTACTAGAATTTTTGAAGTATTTTATAGAAAAAGAGGGAAACGAAGTGCTAAATCCTTAATATCTGTAGTTGGGGATATTCTGGGATCACTGTTTTGCGTCACAACTGAAGAAGAACTAGACCTACGTTGCCCGGGCAACGTGATGTGTTGCAGCAACCTTTGCTCGGCTTCGCCGACTGAAGTGTTGCGAGAGCAACACTTTCGTTTTGTTTCTTCGCTGTCTGTTAAGTGCTGAAGTTGTCAACCATCTGTAATGAAATTAATTGTAACTTACGATCTATAATAATGTGCGGCCAAAAATGCTCGTCAGGTTTCGCAACAGGCATCTCCAAATGTGGAACGACGCAATTCAGAATTAGAAACCCAGCAGACAAAGTAGCTGTTTGTCCAGAGTTCACCAACCTGCCAGACGCCTTTCGCTATACAACAAAGTCAACCAATACCCTCAGGAGCCGAGCTTGAGGTCACCGACGGTTCCTGGCAAGAAGCTGGAAGCTGCAGCCGACTTCACCTCGCCAAATTTGGACGACACACCTAGTATTGGCAAACCAGCTATAATGTATTACATTGTATCAAGTTCGCCAACTCACCAAGCGGCTATCACCAGGCGAATTGAGAACTCCGAACAGCTCCCGGTCATGAACTCGAGGTCACAAGCAACTTTTGGAAAAGGCCCGAGCTGGAAGTCGGAAGGAGACCCCGAGAGAGACTATATAAGTGAAATTCGCACCGCACTTAGTGCGGGATCCTGTCTTACCTGTGAATTTGTGCTGATCACACTTGATTATATTTTGATATTACTGAGTCACTACCCCGCATAACAATCATAAAAATGGAGCTGCAGAAAACAGTTTTCCACCCCAACGAAATCGGAAAGATGGGAGAGATAATCAAGAAATTAGAGGAAAAGGAGAGATGATGGAGATTGCAAGCCACGTCCGCAGCAGATGGAAGTAGACGTAGCCCCCCTTACAGAAAAGTTTTTCCCGATATAGTAAGACGATTGCATAAAGATAGAGCAGAAAAAGTAAGAGATGAAATAAAAAGGATAAACTCAGCAACCTTTATAATACTTGAATTAGAATATCAAGCTGCGAGAACTAAACGAAGAATAAATTTCAGATACGAACCAGTTGAAGAACACCCTTATAGAATTCATGAAAAGAAAATTAAGAAGATCTTTAAGAAAAAATACTCCGTCAAAACCATGTTCCCACTTAAAGATAAAAAACCACAAATTCCCTTACCATATGGTACTTGACATTAACCCTTTGCATGCCCCTGTATAATATAGAATTTCAACTTTGTATCGTTTTAATAAAAAAAAAAAAAAATTCTCTTGTATCTGTAAAAGCAAAAGAAAACGTGTGCTTGCAAAAAATCCTCATTTCCTCCTCACCTACAATAATCGGTAAGTTAGCAAACGCTAGTTTATCGTTAAAATCACTTAAGAATTAATTAGTTCATAATATCTTACTTTTACGAGAAAATTATTAAATACTAATGAATACTATTCGTTATAGAATGGCAGCCACAGACCTGTTTAACAAAAATTTCGCTGTCGTCAAGCTGACCAACGGAGAGGACGAGATGGTGGCACTCTACCATCGAGTCCCCGGAACCGAAGCAGAGTTATGCGGGGCATGGGTCCCATTTGGCAGACATTTGCGGAGAGGGACGGCATCGGCAAATCATGGTGTTACGGGCCGTCGATGCCGAACAATCCCTCGAGGAAAATTTGCTCAATTGGGCCCAGCATATCACATCAAAACAACTTTGGGTGACGACGATGTCAACCGATGATGACTTCTTTCTATATTGTGCCAAGTGCAAGGAACAATACGAGTTGGGGGCGGAAGTCCAAAAAGCGGACAGTGAATGGAAATAGGAGACCGCCCCCCCCCCCCCAATGATCTTGGAATAATTTTTTTTTTATAATCCTGTGACGGAAAATAAACAATACATTGGGTTTCGGCATAAATAGAGACCACTGACCATAGGACCCCCCCCCCCCCCTTTTTTGTAGAAACAAGCTAGGCTAATGGTTTCGCTTCGATAGAGTATGTATACCGAACGTCCCACCCCCAGTCCCGCTAGCCAAACTTCGAACAAATGGGACGAGATAGAAGACCTCGCCGCGCAAGAGTGTCTAGCATTGCCCAGCGCGACCCCCGCGAAGATTGACACAGACGAATACGAGGCTACTGAGTGTGCAATCCCTCCCCACTTTGAGCTTACCGAATCCGACTGGGAAGAGTTCGAGACCATAGCCGAACGCGAGTTTGCAGCGGTAACAGATCAAAGAACTGTGTATTTTCCCCCTCCCCCACCATATCAGGTCGACAGACTTAGGTTCGCAGACTATGTGTCTAACCACGAGTATCCGGAAACTGTTCAACGAATGTCGGACGCTGAAACAAAATCCGCTTACCTGATCTGGAGAATGAACAGAAACTGGAAGTCTGCCCTTTTCGATGCAGAAAATGGAACATACGTGTTGACACATAGACTATGTAATACAGACGAGGTAGTGTTGCCAGAAGGTGACTTTGGGATTCTTGACCCCTTCTATTCCCCAACCCCCGAACATTTTAATATTGATATAGCCCGGAGGTCTGTATCCATAAAGTGTAACGTTTGCCAGAGTCGCTCACTGTACGAAATAGACTGGAAC
Organism: Branchinecta lindahli; assembly: GCA_023053555.1. Classification (NCBI taxonomy): domain Eukaryota; kingdom Metazoa; phylum Arthropoda; class Branchiopoda; order Anostraca; family Branchinectidae; genus Branchinecta; species Branchinecta lindahli. The sequence goes on from JAKZAO010000012.1 coordinate 23,583,617, forward strand.
AAACTTTTGAGGAGCGAGTTCCTGGACCATATCATCCCGACCAGAGACGAATTTTGGAAAGCGACGCTAAAGTATCCTATCGTGGCACATAATCTTTGGAATAACCTGAAATAGCTGCCTCTTTCATACGTGAATTCTTATGTTATTTTAATGAGTTCTTACTTTACTGTTTCCAGTATGAATACTAACGGTTCAGCACTACGAGACATGGACGAATTTATTGACCAGTTAGGAGTGTCCGAGCAAAGTCACGCGTCGTACAATAGCTCAATCGTAGAGGGATACCGTTGCCTCCTAATCCAATCAAAGCTACTTCAAAGGAAAGTAACCAAAGGGATCACAGTTAGATTCCTACCATTTCTTCCCGGTCATCTAGGAGTAAACCATCCCGATTTTCAACTTATTAAGAGTCTGTCCGAGGCAAGAGAGGAAGCCGAATATCAGCTATATGTCGCCACGTCGTACCTTGCGTTATGTAGAAACATAGAATTCCTGCTAACGTGCTATGCGGGACAAGGCGTATAGACATTTTACGTGGAAGCTTTGGTCTGAATTCGCTACTACATGTACAGAAAAAGACGGAGTAGCGAGTTACCAAATAATCCACGAAAAATGTAAACGCCGAGAAACATTGATGGTACAGAAATCCTTAAATAACTTTTATTTCCCTCCAGTTCTCCCTAAAACTGAGAAAGTCGATATATACCCCTTCGTAAAGGAAAGCTCAGTAACTTTCTGGTGTGTCGGGCCAGAAAACTCACCGAGTACGGCCGCTATATGCAAGCCTTTGCGTATACACATCGATTGGAACTTGGCCTCATTTACACAGCCCCCCAAGATGGTGCAGTTCTTGGAATTTCTATTTCAAGATTTAATCAAGGTTAACCCACCTAACCAATCGGCACCAACTGCCTAGAGGCACACAAAATTTAAACAACACATAAAAGACACAACCTTCAATACCTCTCTTTACAGAATGAAGTGGATTACAATTTTACTTTGGGGAATGCTTTCGCCAGAAACAGTTCACACCGACGACATCGTAAGAAATGGAGTCATTTTTAAGCAAGAAAACTCACTCTTGGCATCCACCCGTAGCTGGAACATTTTTTGGAAACTTGACCCCGAGCCCTTCGACACACTAATCAAGCAACTGGAACGCCTCCACCGTCAAACAGAAGACTTAAAGGAAGGATGGATACTGGGGTCACATGGTGCGGATGGATGAGGGCAGACTTCCCAACGACGCTTGGTGCTGGAAACCTTCTGGCCTGCGTGCAAAGGGTAGGCAGCGCTCCACACTTGGCAGAAACCTCGAGAAGGAAGCCATGTCAGGTCGGACCACGATGACTGAACTATGGAATGCTGCCCGAGATAGAGTCACGTGGAGGTCAGAAGTTGTCGCCTTATGCGCCACCAGGCGCGGGAGGACCTAAGTCTAAGTAAGCTGCTCCCGAAGAGCGCCGTGATTGTTTGACGCAGGATTTGAGTCGTTGAGTTTGAGTCATTACGGAAACCTTTGCTCCTTCTTCCTGAGGATCACTGGCATGTTTTGGTCTTAGTCATATAGAGTATTCGCCGAGACAGCCGTGAAGACCGTTCGTTTTCCCCCACCAAAACCCTACAGCATGAACAGAGAAAGGTTCTCCGACTACGTGTCTAACCACGAACACACGGAAACCATTCAATGCACGTCGGACCAGGAGTTGGCAACAGGTTAAAGCCAGGCTTCACCTTCCAAATGCCCAGACGTCCGGGGCTTCCGCATAGTCAAGCCAACCCTTCCAGATTTTCATGATAATGATGACAGCTAAATTTGCTGTTCTTCAAGGTTTCCTAGATGTCCCATTTTCAGTTTCAAATACCTCTCGCATCCCAATCATAACTGTCAATCACTTTCTCTTTTCTTCCTTCATTTGCATATTTGTTGTGTCTCTCGAACAGGTTGCCTCTATGCCACCTTCCAGACAACCGGAATCTGGGGTATCCAACATCCCGGACTTCCAGACGTTTTGGGCATGGCTTCACCTTCCAGATCCGTCTCGACGCAAACGGCTGTCTGGGATCTGGAAGAAAAATCTGGAAGGTGAAGCCTGGCTTTTACCTGACATGGTGGATGAGGGAGAACTGGAGTATTGTCCTCTCTGATGCGGAATTGGGATTGTATGTCCTAACATACAAACTGTGTAATACTAGTGAGGTCGTCTTGAGAAGATACTAATTTTTTACTCTTTAGCCTTATCATTCCCCAGCCCCGGTACACATCGTTCCTTCTATTTCTCGATTTTCCATATCATTTGAATGTAGCGTCTGCCGACGTAGCTCGCTGTATGAAGTGAACTGGAATAAGATAATGGAAAAAGAAATCAGCACGAATTATATCAAAACGAGAAACGGTTTTTGGCGACGCATGTTGGAATCGCCTATTATTGCTCGCAATCTTCTGGACAATTTGAAATAGAAGCCACATTGTATGTGTGAACTTACACCTTTTATAGTTTCCGGATTCCCCATCCCTCATCGGGAAAGTGATTATTTCCAAGTTAATCTGATCAAGTCCCTGATATGCCTGCCAATTTTCATCGTCCTAGCTTATGTGGAAGCGTTTCACGAGATTTCCGGTTCCCCCTCCAAGCCCCCCCACCCCAGTTCTCGGATACGGTCCGAATTTGAAACAGACCATCTGAGACACTTGTCAAGTTTCATGCATGTCCGATTACCCATTCCAAAATTATTCATGTTACTAGTTTCCGGACTCCCCATCCCCTCCGCTCTCCCCATGATGGCCGGATCGGGGAAGTGATTATTTCTACGTTAATCTGGTCGGGTCCCTAATACGCCTGCCAACTTTCATCGTCCTAGCTTATGTAAAGCGTTTCACGAGATTTCCGGTTCCCCCCTCCAGGCCCCCCCCCCAGTTATCGGATCCGGTCCGAATTTGAAACAGACCATGCATCGGAGATACTTGTTCTTGATGCTTGTCAAGTTTCATGCATGTCCGACTACCCATTCCAAAGTTATGCATAATGTTACTAGTTTCCGGACTCCCCATCCCTCCCCTCCGCCCCACGATGGCCGGATCGTGGAAGTGATTATTTCTACGTTAATCTGGTCGGGTCCCTGATATGCCTGCCAAGTTTCATCGTCCTACCGTATGTGGAAGGGCCGAAACTAGCAAATCCCGGACAGACCGACAGACATTACGATCGCATAAAACAGTCATTTTTTCTGCAAAAAAAGTCGGTAAATGCCTTCCCCAAACGTTTCGGCTACTAACGCCTCTGCTCCTATCAATTTATGTATTTATTGTATTTCATAGAGCATACCGCACATGCATTTTTATTCTGTTTGTTTATACTGCATCTTCGATGTTTCTACACTATATATGACAGGTGTGGTTAGAGTAATATTTATGGTGGCGGGGGATCCGGAAGAACAACCTTAACTGGTGAAACAAGAGCTGTAAGCTCATATGGCACTTGCATGGGTTAAGATGTATTGTTTGATCAAACATACTTTTCGACTTTGCGGTTAAGATGCACGCTTTAAGGGAGCTAGAGAAAAAGTATTTTACTTTTGAACTTGGCTGTTACGATGCGCACTTTAAAGGCGCTAGAAATTCATGTGTAAGCAAAACCCTTGAGGCAAAAACGATAACAGGCCCTTAGGGATCATTGATGTCAAAAGTATTTTTTCACTTTTCAATAAAAATACGCACTTTAAGGGTGCTAAAAATAAATTTTTCAGCAGAACCCTTGTTTCACAAATCCGTTTGATAAAAAGTCCTTTTCGACCTAGCGGTTAAGATGCTTCATATGTAAAGATGTTTCATGTGTTAAGATGCGCACTAGAACTTCGTTTGTAAGCAAATCCTTGAGGCAAAAATGATAATGGGCTCATGGAGATCATGAAAATGTATATTTTGTTTAAAGTATTTTTCTTACTTTGCGGTCAAGATTGGTACTTTAAGGAATAGTCGGATTTGAAAAGTGGCGATTTCTAAACCAATCTTGTCAAATCTATAATATTCGAGCCAAGTTTCATCGTCCTAGCACATCTGGAAATGCCTTAACTCGCGATCACCGGAATTCTGGACCCCTCCACCCTCAACCCCCCCTTACAGTCGCCGGAGCCAATCCGGTTCCGTAAATGATTTATCCACAGCATCTGTTTGTTATTCCCACAAAGTTCCATCCCGATCTCTCCATTCTAAGCCGGTCACGTATCCCCCCCCCCCCCAATTGTGGTCGGATCCGGTCCGGACACAAGAAAGATTACCAGAGACATGTACTCTGTTCAATTATCAAACTTCACTCGAATCCGATCACCCGTTCCAAAGTTACGCATGACTCGATATTCCGGATTCCTCCTCCCTCGACCCCCCCCCCAGGACCATCGGATCGAGTAAATTTTTATTTACAAGTCAGTTTGATCGGGTCCCTGATACGCCTCCCAAGTTTCGTCGTGAAAATACCCCAAACCGCCATCACCGGAATTCCGGGAAACTCCCGTCCACCCCCCCTTCCCAGTGTCCGGATCCAGTCCAAATGTATAAACGATTCATCTGGAGCAGGTGCTTGTTCTTCCCAGAAAGTTTCACTCCGATCCCTCCATTCTAACTGTTTCTCGAGATTTTCGGTCCCCCCCCCCAACTCCCCCATAGCTGTTGAATCCGATCCGGACTTCAAGTGGGACATCAGAGGTATGTCATTTATTCAGTTATTAAGTTTCATTCCAATCCGATTACCCGTTCGAAAGTTACACGCTACTCCAATTTTCCGATTCCCCAGCCCTCCACTCCCCCCCCCCCCAGGTGATCGGATTGGGAAACTGATTATTTCCAGGTTAGTCCGGTCAGGTCCCTGATGCTCCTGCCAAATTTCATCGTCCTAGCACATCTGGAAGTACCCCAACTCGAAAAAGTGTGACAAAAACTACTAAATTTTCAGAATTCCCCGGCCCACCACTCCCCCCCAGATGGTCGGATCGGGAAACTGATTATTTCCAGGTTAGTTATATCGGGTCCCTGATATGCCTGCCAAGTTTCATCGTCCTAGCACATCTGGAAGTACCCTAACTCGAGAAAGTGTGACAAAAAAACTCGGACCGACCGACCGACAGACGGAATTGCGATCGGTATATGGCACTTGAGCCAGAGGCTGCAAGTGCCATAAAAACGAGGGAAGCAGGATGCCTAGCCCCCCAAACGGAAAATAATTCCTGTCTTGCATAACCGGTATTTTTGATCAATGAGCTCCCGGAAAGAATAGGCGGTAGCCTAATCTGCCTCGAAAAGAGCCAAACACGGCAAATGCAAAAATCAGCGTAGTGCCTTTAGGGTGGACAAAAATGACATAGGAAGTTGGAAATTTCTGAAATGAGAACGGGTGGAACGATTACGGTCGTAGAGTGCAGTATTGTATGTATGTATTTATTTATAACCCATCTACAACAGCTACAAAAGCATGAGACGGAGTACAGAAAAAGAAAAAAAAAAAAGAAGGAACTAATAAACTTATACCCAAATACAAAACAACAACAAATTCGATAAATACTAAAATAGAATGCCGCTCCAGGGGTGGTGAGACGGCTTGTCAGCAGTCATCCGCTTGAAGTGTTCGGCCATTTCAGTTACCGGTTCCCGCAGACCGTATTTTCGAACTAGAGGTCTATTTCTTGACCAAGACGGGATTCCAAGGAGATATTTCCCATATTTAAAATAAATTTTTCGGAGGTCAGCTTTATCACTGTCACTTAATATGTCCCAGAAGGGAACGATATACAGAAAATGGCCCATGACTGAGCTGTTGAATATTCGAGTAAGTAGTTTCCTACCCAAATTTAGCTGGGATACAACTACTGAAACGTAAGAATTACGCACTTTATTCTCAATGTGCTGTACCAGAAGCTTCCGCGTAGCAGCAATAGTTCGACCGATTGGGATACCCAAGTACATGAAGTGATCGACTGGAGTAGCAACAGTATCTCCCAAATTAACCGGAGCTTCAATAGGATCTTTGCAATTAAACAAAAGTACTTGGGATTTATCTGGATTCAAAGACATACCAATCTTATCATAGTTAGTACTTAGATCCCGGAAATACCGTTCAAGACCAGCAACAGTTCGACTTATGTTAAAAAGATCATCCGCATAACAAAACTTCGAAACATCTAAACCGCGGAATATACAAGACGTATCAATGTTACTCTGGGCAGGCAGAAGCGCATTGTTAAACACAATAGGGGACGTTATCGACCCTTGTTTGATACCCTTTTCTACCGGGATATCAATAGTTAGCTTTTGTGAATGAGGCAATTTAACCTGCACTTTGAGTTGACGATACATGTCGTAAAGTGGGGCTACCACATCTATTTCAACTCCCGATTTTATAAGTTCTAGCATAGCTTGGGGATGTATAATCGAGTCAAAAGCACGTTGCACATCATAAGTACCAATAGCAAGCATTTTATCGCTTTCATGTGCATCTTTCAAAACATTACATAGCGAACGGAGTAATTGTGCGCAACCTAGGCCCTTTATGAAACCAAATTGAAAACCGGGCATTTTACATTTCGCTTTTATCCTTGAAATAATAAGTAACTCAAATAACTTACACAGGACACTTGAAACTGTGATGGGTCTATACGATGAACAAAAACCGCTCGGTTTTCCCTTTTTTAAAATAGGAGAAATAATTCCAACGCAAAAAGAGTCCGGAACAAAACCGACATTGAAAATTATTTGGAAAAGAACCGATAGGTGGGAAACAAGTAAACGGCCTCCATGTTCGAGATGTTTACCACAAATGCCATCAGCACCCATAGAAAACTTTTTCTTCATATTTTTAATCGCGTCGAGTATATCACCTTCTTTCACAGACAACTCGCACCGGGTTCCTTTTGACATTAATAATTCCAGTTCTTCAGAAAATGCATTCTCAACCGACGGGTCTGGGGAGGAGAATTCACTAGAAAAGTACGATACCCATGAATCTTGCGGAATTTCAACGGTAGGTTGGCTATTTTTTAAAGGTTTTGGGCGAGACTTCCAAAGCAGATTAGTATCTGCAGCAATTTTGTCCGCGAGGTCTTCCTTAATTTTCACTCTATGCTCATCTAGGGACTTACGGAATTTACGCTTCGTATATATGCGCACCGAGTTTACAACACCGCTACGGGGTTTACCGCACTGATGCCAAAGATTTAACCAAAATTTTGAATCATTACACGCTGATTTTAAATTCTCATTTTGAGACCAGCCAGATTTTTGGGTATCAGGGCGAACACGTCTAGAAGGCACAGCACACTTTTCGGCGCACTTTAGGGCATGTGTTATTTCCGCGGAATAAATATTGAGTGATGCCCGAAGTTCCTGCTCTGCATAAATCTTATTTGCACTGATCTGAAGAAGATGGAATGGTACTTTAATTTTACCCAGTAGATCATCACAAACGTAAGAAAATAGATCAGTATTAATATTTTTCCAAGATTTACGGGTATGCCATTTTGGTTTACCTTGCATATGCGGGGGAAGTTTTCCGGGGAGAAGAGACACCGAGATCGGTAGGTGATCATTATAAAACCCATCCTCTCCAACCGAAACAACAGAATCACAATCCATAGTAAACAATATATGGTCCAAGTTTGATGTCGTACTACTACACGATACAAATGAATACGGTTTATCCTTGGGCAATACCTTAAAATTTCTATTAAATGCCTTATTAATAACTGCTGCTCTTTTACACTTTTCAGCCAACAGATTACAGTTAAAGTCACCAGCTATCACACAATTTTTATATCGCTTTAAAATTCGCTTCACAGTTTTGAATAGTTTTCGGCAAGCCAGGTTGAACTTGTTATCCGAATTTTGATCACCATAATTTGTAGGGAGGTAAACATTTATGACAGCTACATCGGCTATTGTTACAGCCATGAAATTCTCGGACTGTTCAATAATTGTAGCAGGGTGATTAGTAATTATGGCCAAGCCTCCACTAGGTCGACCGCGTTTTTGCTGGCGCGTTGCAGGCTGAATCAAAATACAATGAGTTCCAGGTATACACAGAAGGGATTTCTTATCCCCAGTTAAGAAGTGTTCTTGTAGCAGCACAATATTATATTTCGCACAAATTTCAGTAAGAATGGGCAACTTACTCACCACTCCACCGTTTATATTCCAAGACATGATGTTTAACTTATCTGCCATTAGGCTGTGCATTGACTGGTCGCTTAACCTGGCTTGCTATGATTTTTTTCACTTCAGGGCAGCTAAATGAACGGCAAGTATGTCTGTTTGACTTGCAAAGAGCACATCCTATCGGCTTGGTGCATGGAGAATCAGAATGTGAACCATGACCCAATTCACCACATCGAGAGCAGGTCTGAGCGTTAGGGCAGTTAGCCGCTAAGTGGCCAAAAAGTTGGCAAGAATAGCACCTTTTGGGAAGGAATACAAACTCTTCAATTTGAAAACGTTCAAGGTCAAACTTCGGGGGATTCCTTAGAGCGAAATCAAGTTTTTGGCGAGATTGGAAGAATACCTTATAAGTATGACTGCTACCGCAACGCTCTACTTTGTCACAGTCCGGTATTCGCAACTGAACTGCATCGGCATCATAGTTTGACGGGATATTCTTGACTATGCCAATAAATACGGGAGATTTGACCTTCACTTCAATTCCTTGTGAGCTTTCGTTGATCGCGGATGCAATTAGGCTTGCCTTTGCTTTATTTGCTAGTATTACCAAGACCAAATAATGAGATAGAACTGCTGTCTCCCTATCTCGGTCATACAAACATGCTGAGTCGAGTAAAATACGGCCGACTCCTGACATAAACGAGCGGAGGTTACTAGCTTTGCGGCACATCACGTTTCGTTACCTCTGCAAATAGTCGAGGAAAGGTAGCATTCAAACCTGATTGGCTCTAAGAACATGCTCCAGAGCGGGTGAGCGCGCAATCTTTCACTATTTTTTCTGCAATAAGCAACGGCGAAGACAGAAGAGGAGTAAACGGGTATCAACATTAGCTCAAAGCTAGAGTAAATACCTCTAGGTCCGCTCATTTTTCTCGGGGTATTTATAGTCGCTGCACGTGACTGAACACAGTAGTTCTATCTGATTATTTGTTCTTGATATTACATAGGTAAGATGGGTCTAACCATCAATCCATTATCAGACATTTTGGTTGAAAAACAATTATTTAATACTAAAAAGCGATCATTCTAAAAATCCATCAGCATACTTTCCCCATTTCCTGTACTCCCATTGTTTTTCCCTTCTCAGCCAGGAAGGCATAGTCGGGTCTTTGGGTCCATACTGAATGGGGACAAGCGGGTACTTCAGGTCTTCTTCTGGGGGTCCGAGTGGATTTACTTTTTTCAACTTATTTAAAAGCTTCTCCTTTGCAATTTCCTTCGGATCCCTATACCGGTCCAAGTAGGTGTTGAAAGCTCTACGATGCGGGAACCATTCCTCTTCTCTGATTGGGTAATGTTTTTCAAAGTCGTATTCGTAGATTGGTTCTTTCATGTTTAGAAGGTCGTGATAGGTCGCTCTCACGGAGTGGTCGTAGTCTGATTGGTGAAAAGCCAGACCGGCTGGAGTGAGGTCGTCTTCAAACTGACGGTAGAAGTCGTAGGTTGAGAAAGTTCGGCGTGCCAAGTTGTATCTGAGGAAACAGTAACGGTAGAACAAGAAAAAGCATCACAGTTTGGACATGAGATGCAATGGAAGCAAAACGCTAGAAAGTATTTTTTCTCTGATACGCTTTCAGGCAAAATGTAAGTCAAAATCCTCTCTGTCTTGAATTATTATGAAAACGAATATAAATATGTTGCACAAAAACCCGAGGGTTATGGCAACAAAAATGGAAAAAAAAAAAAACACTCTCTATGAGAACAAGACCAAAGGTTCCGATGGGATCCCAAAAATTCAATATCTGATCCAGACAGTAAGGTTTTTTCTTCGCCAGGCCAAACAGCTAATCATTAAGAAAACCAAGTTCAGATATGGATTCAGCATGTATGTTTACCCCTATAAGCCGATTGAAACGATCCTACCCTACTTATGTGAATTTTGCGGTTTCGGCGAAATTAAAGAACTACTTGTCCGGCGAAAAACTAAAGCTCAAAAACGAATTCAGCATATCTTCTTACCCCTACATCCAACATCCCAACTTATTTATAAACTTACAAAAATTTAACTTCTAACAAATTTTCCGGTTTCAGCCGGATTCCTGAAGAACTACGTGTCCGGCGAAAAAATGATTGTCATACGGATTCAGCATCTTTTCTCACCCCTAGATCTATCATCTAATCAACTTCAAATAGAACTTTTACTCTTAACAAATTTTCCGGTTTTGGCCGGATTCCGGGCTAACTAATTGTCTGGCGAGAAAACAGTTTTCGTATTATTGTTCAGCATACCTTCTTACCCCTACATCGAACATCTAATCAACTTCAGACAAAAATTTTACTTTTAACAAACTTTCCGGTTTGGCCGGATTCCGGGCGAACTACTTGTCCGGCGAGAAAATGGTTTTCATATTCGTGTTCAGCATGCCTTCTTACCCCATAATCGACTATCACATTAGCTGTTTAAAAATATTTTGCTTGTCCCTTAATTTGAACCCCCTCCCCCACCCCTAAATGTAGGGCTACAGAGCCCATCTACGAACTCGACCTTACTCTTGACCTAAAGAATGCTCACACCAAGTTTCATCAAAATATCTCATTCGTTTCGAGAGTTATCGTGCTTACAGACGGACGGACGGACAGACGGACGGACAACTTTTGCGATGTCATAGGTATCCCTCCACTTACGTTTTGGGATCCCAAAAACAGAAGAAATTACACGAAAAGTTCCCTATGAGACATTGCAACTCGGAGGCATTTACCCAAATTACGAATATCCCTCTTGTTTGTACTTCCCATCTTATCCACTAACCAATCTTCCCTCATAATTCCCTGCCCAAAAATGTCTTCCCTTAAACCTTTCAACTCGTGACATTCACACAGAAAATGGAACACATCCTCATTCATCTTACCACACATCGGGCAGAAGTAAGGACCATTCTTTACCCGGTTTTTACCAATTTTCTCCCCTATAGCTACCCCCCCCCTCAAACTAACTAACCATTTTAACTCCTCCCTAGTCCCCTGACAACCCTACTTTAAAATACATTTCCTGCTACTGCTCTTGTGCAGTTGCATACGCTAATTTGCTATTTTCCACTTCAACGCTCCTAGCAGATGAAAGTTCAATTGGAAATGCTACTTCACGTTGACGCGTTCACTCACACCCAAAACAAGATAGAAAACTCAACAATTGGCACGATTCAGCTTACATGATTGCTAAAAATGCTAAATAACAGAAAATTATGGAAAACTAATAGTAATAATCAATGAAATGACAATAATAATTTATTACCCATCATAGTGTATAAATACACAAAAAATGGAGTACGAAAAATAAGGAAAAACGAAACATTAAAGGATGGTTGTTGCCTCAGAATCAGAAACCCTAGTTTATGATTCATTCATAGATTCCAGATTAGCAGAACGTAGCTTAAGCTTCGGAATTCTAACCAGGACTGAGAATCAACCGGTCAACAACATAAAGGACTTCACCAACGGTACCTTTAAAGCAGACAAACTTCAAAAAAGGCCTCATCACAAGTCCTGTAATTATAATTGGTTGGTTGAAAAGAAAGTTCGATTATATTCATTTACATAAGTTGCATTTGATCGAAGTTTGAAGTTACCTTCAAACGCAAAGGTCTCTATTTAAATACCGTTTTTGGTCGCCGGTCACATGTCCTTCAAACTCTGACCGTCGAACTTGTTGAGCTAGCAAGTTCGAAGTTTGCCTTCAACGTTGATGAAACAGCGACCGGCAAGGATCGCCCGGGTCGTAAAAAACACTAATTTTACGCAACCGGCGAACAAAACTTCGATCAAAAACGCAACTATTCACTCTAGCAGACTGAGGAAACAAATGCCAAAGATCAGAATTTGCTTGCTCTGTCGAGAGAAAACGCCATGACCTTTTATCTGTGTACGAAAATAACGAAGGAGAAGGGATTATCGCAGTCTACAGCAAATCCCTGATTTTGGGATAGCCTACGCCATGCACCAGATAATGCTGGGTACCCTAACCCTGACCAAATGGGATTCTGATTGATTGACTTCTCAAGTTCACTCAATCCATCAATAAGTTATCAGTTTAGGTTACCTAGCTATCCTAAAACTCAAGGTGCTATCTAGCTCTTCCTGAACTGACTTACGAAACCGACATCTTAGCCAGAATAAAACTATCACAATCAATGACTAAAATAGCATCGCGTCCCATAGGAAGTTTTCCGTTCTGAGCGTTCAATAATAGCAGGTTTCGCTACACTGGAATGAAACTATAAACTACCCTACCTCCAAATGCGCTCCGATTGAAAAGATCCTACCTCCACAAATGTGCTCCGATTGAAACTATCCTACGTTCAAAAATGGAAAAAATGGATTAGTAGTCTATCTTGTGCGAAATTGTGTGCTGAATCCGAATTTGCAGTCAGAACTGGCACCACGTCGCTAGATGTCTTCAAATCGCCTTTCCTTTCTTATCCTATGTTGCGAAGTATCCTATGTTGCAAACTTCAAATAGCTCTCCTGAAAAGTAGCGGTTTTGGACATAGGATAGTTTCAATCGGAGCACATTTGGAGGTAGGATAGTTTCAATTGGAGATAGTTTCAATCGGAGCGCATTTGGAGGTAGGATAGTTTCAATCGGAGCCCGTTTGGAGGTAGGATAGTTTCATTCCAGTGTAGCGGTTTGCCTTACGAATGTTTCAGTATTTTAAATTTGACCTACTCGATGCAAACGAGCGGGGGAGGAACCAAGCAGAACATCATAATTTGTTTACCCAGCACGGCAGTACAATATGTAAACACAGGGATTTTTGGTAGACTGTCTTATTGAATTGGATATTAGCTAACCTGTCTTCGCCGGGGATCCTGAACTGAGACAAGTCGAGCTTCTTCTGCTGCTTGTAGAGAAGGTAAACCACTCGCTGGTACCCAACCCCCTTGGCTGGAAACGGGGGGAGATATTCACAGAGCTCTTCGCCACTGGCAACCTTCCCACCAGGTATATTGGCACTGAAATTCAGTAAATATTTTATCAATGTGAAACGTATCCATGGTGGAACTAAAACCCATAGAATTTTTAATGGAGATATCAGCTCAGTTCAGTTACATCCATAAAAAATAGTTACACCATTAACTGTTTATGGCCCCACCATAAGGCCTAACATAAGGCATGGTAATGGGCGGAGCTTAACCTTAATTCATATTAAGTCTTAAACGTACCAAAACAGAGCAGAAAACGGAAGGAGAAAAACAAGAAGAGAGTCATGACAAACAAGAAGAGAAGAAAATCTAAATAAATAACTACGGTTCTTCTCGGTCATTCTTAACAAGGGTCCCTTTCTTTCAGGCCGCAGATCCATATCTAAACCGATCCAGTGATAGCAAAAGTACCAACTCGTCCAACTAACCTCAGTGTTATGTAGCAGTAGCTATCTCAGGGATCGAGACAGAAGAGGGGGCAAGATCAACTTTGGGCCCCCATCCTAGAAAATTAGTTTGACTCAGAATCTAATAGCTATTTTTAGGTAAATTTCGAATATGCGTAACGTCATTGCTGTGCATATTACTTTTTGAAGCCTATTTAGGGTAAAAAAAAAAAACTTTGTGCCCCTCCGAAATCTATGCGCGGCATGCTCCCCCTGCCCTCCACCCACCCCCCAAATTGCGCCTTTGGACTGGGAGCACAAGGGATCTGAGAAGTATTGCTGGGACCGTTCCAACGACCTTCGAACGACTATGATAGCTTTGGTTCTTTCGAATTGCGGCCTAATTTGTACTGGGAGAGAAGCTGGGTTACGAGTCCATGACGAGTAGACGACTCGTAGGTCTCTTTCCTCTACGCATTGCTGGATGTATTGGTCTCCAAATCTGTAGTGAACTTGGTTTCTAGTGGACTAAGATGCGTAACAGTCCTATTTCAGCAATATTTTTGTTAATTTACGTTTCTCTATTCACACCGACTGAACCTGAATACTGTAGCCGTAAACTTACATAAGCCAGTGGAGGCATTCCTTCTGGGAGTCATACAAGCAGCCGTCGGGGTTCGTCACGACTAAGGTCCACATGTCCTCATCACTAGATTCGAATGAAACCTCGGGAGCGCTTAGACTCTGGAAGGAAAGCATTTGATCAAGCATCCGCGGCCCCAGTACACAGGGAAAGCATTTGATCAAGCATCCGCGGCCCCAGTACACAGCTAAATGTCAACAGACCGACAAGAGAATTGTTGTGCCCATAAGACCAAACATCTGCTGATTTCCGTGTCTACGGCGATGTCAAGGTCCCTTTTCTCTTTGTAGCGTTCGACGTCAATGTCGCCAAGTAGATAGACGTCCGCTCGCCTGGATTGACCATAACACCAGTATTTAAAGTTAAAAAAATATGTGTGTTGTTTGAGCCCATGATGAAGAACTGAGAGTTCAAAGGGAGGGGAAACGGGTGGGCAGTTGAACTCTCAGCAACGCTGGCGCTCCTTCTTTGGAGTAGAATTACAATCAAACTTCAAACTTGTTAAGTTCTCGTTTAATTTACAAATTCTACTCCAAAGCGGAGCGCCTTAGCTCCGCTACTAAATCAAGAGGCAAGAGGCAAAGTACTTTTTTTTATCTTTTAACCATGACTAAAATCTTTGTGCAGGTAAATCAGACCATAAACACCCTATAGTCCCAAAATTACCTCTTTCGGTCTGACCACGTTTCCGTAGTAGACTGGAATCAGGGCATCCTCTGTCTGGTATTTCACTCTGAGCATGACTTCAGGGTAGAAGAAAGCTTCTGGGCCGAAGAGATGCTCGTAAATACCATAATGTGCTGCCATCTCTCTTACTTGAGCTTTGCCTATACTTTGCTCCCATTCAGCGCGGACCTCCGAAAGATCAGGAATATCTAGAATAAGAAAGTGGGAAGCTTCTTTTTGTGGTGTCCAAATTTTTGTTCGAATTTCTTATTTCCCGACCTAGTTTTACGTTTATTTTATCAGTGTCGTTATTGAGGAAAAATCAAACGACGACTCGACATATTTTTTAAATTAGCTTACTATAGATAAAAATCTGACAATTTTACGCCTAAGCCATTTTCAGATCTGATATGCCAAATAAAAAGCATAGTGGAGGAGCTAATTTTTTTAGATGCTGATCTATTGCCAGACCTAAAGTCTAACTGAAAAGCCAACATATTTTTATATCTTGGATTCGAATACAATAAATTATTTTTACTCTGGGATCTTTAATTTTTCATCGCAGGCTCTTGTCAAAATTCATCCAGCTGCGGCAAATCTGAATGTCAGCAAAAGCGTGGATTTCTATGGCCAACAAAGCAAAGCCATCCGAGGAACGCCCTCTATTTCGAGGACTTGAAGTTGCTATTGATAGTTGCCAAATATTTTAAGCATAGAGGTATAGGCACGTCCGTTAGAATAAGCTCATTTGAAAAAATCGATTATTCGGAAACAGCAAAGTAACTAAGTATCGCATTTTCAACGGGCCTTCAAGCCTATAATGAATTATATGATGGACAACTACACTGTCAGAAGTTTCATAACAGATTGCGCATAACACTTTCAAGAATAACACCTTTTCACAAAGTGTTATGACCAATTAAGTTTACACTATTTCGTGCCTAGATCTCCAACAACACCTTCAATTGGTAAAAATACTACACTGTCAGAACTTACATAACGACAACAGAGGGATGCCCGGTTTCAACAGATAACACTTTGGGATGATATCTGTTATGTTTCTTTCGTTCCCGTTAGTATTTTCCAGAGAATCTACTCACAGTCGTATGTTTAGAGCTTATCTGTATGACAGTCGTATGTTTTGAGCTTTTCAGAATGACATACAGGCAGTTACCAAACGTGAATTCCACCCACAAATCACATTTTTTAACTGTATGGCTACGAAAAAACTTCTATTCGTATGTTTTCGATTCACGGTTGTGTGTTCTGAGTTTCCCAGACTGACAGTCGTATGTCTGAGCTTGCCAGAATGACATCAACCGCGAATTTCGCCTGAAAAGACCAGTTTCTTGTCGTACTTTACGAAGGGATTTTCTAGTCGTATATTTGAGTCAGTCGTAAGTTTTGAGCTTGCCAGATAAGGCAGTTAGCTATCGTGAACTTGGCCTCCAAATGACCTCTGGTCGTATGGCTACATAGAGATTTTCTCTAACTCGTATGTTACGAAATATCATAAATGACATAAATGTGGTTACCAAATCGTGATTTTCACTCTGTGGCTCAGAAAACAGGCTGATTTTCGAAAAAATTTGGCTGCGGCGCAACCTTTCAACGTTATCCTATCTTGTTTTGTGCAAAATTCTCCTAAACAGGTTTGAATTTTTTCAGGCTTGTGGTTTCAACGTGGGAGCACTACCACATACCAACTTCCGGGAAAATATCCCATTCCGTTCCGTTTGGGAGTTATCGGGGCACGGACAGATCAGTGATATCGTAGGCAGCCCTTACTTTCGTTTGGAATCCGGAAAAGACTCTGATCATAAATATTTCCCAAAATTTCACTTGCACCGTCTTTCATAGTAGCCCATTCGCTATCTGGTTGAATGACCCGTAATTTAGGTGAGGTCTTAGGCCTAAGATTTCAGCCACCTTAAAAGCTAGAAATTGTTTGGGAAGTAGTTGAATTTTACCAGCAAAAGGTCGGATTACAAAAATAAATCGCCTGCGGCGCTCAGTTTAAGTTTATTTTCGGTACATACATTAAAAGCTGCTGTTTGGGATCCGGGCCACGTTAAAACAAGAGTTTGTGTGGGAACAGGGGGGCACAGGTATTAAAATCTATGACATCTAGCCGGGTGGGGGTGGGTGGTTTGGTCCGAAAAGTCCGGATTTAATCCAGGTGGGTCCCTTCAAATTTACGAAAATCGGGATTTTATACCTTGGAAAATAGGGTGGGTGGTTTGTCGATTTTATTTTATTTTGAGGCGAGTAATATATCATTCGATAGCTCACCACACAAAAACAGTGGTCGAGATGGTTTTAAGCCCACATCGAAGCTTCGTTGCACGTACAGAAGGAGGAAGGAGTGTAAAGGTCACGGGATATTAAAAATTATTAATATTGACAATAGCAGCCCTATTTCGAGTACAGTACAGGGACATATTCGGGGAGTACGTCCTCGTATTTAGGCAGGGAAGAACTACAACTGAGATGTTGTTTCCGATTGTTACCTTACACACTTCTGAGGACAAGGGGATACTCCCAAAATTTTCTACCGCACTAAGTTAAAACTGGATTAGTTTACAAATAGACCATCCAATGCTTTTTTCTTTTTTTCAAAACATAGTATAAAAAGTATCTTCATTTTCATTATAGGAACAAAATCACCGCTTCTGTTGTTCTGTCCCTAATGTGTCCGTCAAGTTTAATCGTCGTAGCACATCTGAAAGTACCTTAACTCGCGATCACCCTAATTCCGGGACCCTCCTCTAAGGCTTGTTGTTCCCAGGAATTCACTTGGATCCCTCCAATCCAAGCGCGTCATGAAATTCCCAGTCCCCTCGCGAACCCACCCCCCCCGACATTTGTCGCATTTTGTCTGCACCACCAAATAGAGCACATGTGACTAGTGTTGTAAACGGTAAAATTGGTCACGGTAAAATTCGGTATTTTACGTATTTTACCGTAATTTTACGGACCCCCGTAAAATTGGTATTTTACCACTTTACCTAGTTTACGTATTCGGTACGTTATTTTACGTATTTTATTCGTATTTTACTGATAGTTTACACTCTCAGAAGCAGGTTCAAAAAAATTTCAGAAACATTTTACCTAATTTACTCATATTTTAATGACAATGTAATACTTCTTGCCACACAGAATAAACCAGGGAATCAAGGGACCAGGGAGGCACCAGGAAAGTTTGAAAACGTCTTCAGATTTTCAAAGGAATGAGAGGTGAATGATACGGAAAGCGAATATATTGCTAATTTGGGTGGGTCTGCCGTGATAGGTTTTATCGACAAGTGCTATATTGTTGATTATTTCAGCTGTGAGTTAGTGCTACTATGCCTACGCAGGCATGGCTGTAAAGCCCGGTTGTGTGTTTTAACTTATCCAGCGATAAGAAAATTATGCGGGAAAATTTTGCAAAATACACCTTATGCTACTTTCGTCGTGCTATTACCGAAGCCATGGACGCAATGAATTATATGAGCAACTGGTCGAAGGGATTCCCGACTCCATAGCACTTAGTAGTTAATTATTTCAGAAGTGCAGGAAAAGTGACTTTCCGCGTGCTTTTCCCTTAAAATCTCTACAGATCAATCGCACCAGCTTCAAATAAATTTGGAAAATGTGTCAAATTCTTTTAGCCACTCTGAAATACCAATCTCACCATATATTCTCCGTGAAATACTTATTTTACCAATTTTACCTATTTTACCTTATTTTACCAATTTTACCAATTTTACTTACCGACTTTTTATTTTACGGTAATTTTACAACACTACATGTGACACGCCGTCTGATTGCCAGTTATCAAGTTTTATTCGGATCCGACCACCAGTTCGAAAGTTGTGCATGACCCAAGATTCTGAATTTCCTTTCCCTTCACTCCCCCCCAAGGTTTTCGGATCGGGGAGATGATTATATCGGTCCTTAATTCGGCCGCCAAGTATCATCGTCCTAGCACATCTGGAAGTAGCCTAAAGGCGTTTTTCCGTGACACAATTGTGGGCCACCCACTTCTGAGTGTTTTTCGCGGAAACACGAATGTGTGCCACACAGTCGAGGCTCGACCGTCGAGCCACAAGTTGAAACTCGCGGAAACGCCATTTTGTCTATTTTTTCGGCGGTAAATTCAAATGTCTGAATATATAAATAAAAATCATGCAAAATCTCAATAAACAGAACTCCAGGCTTTCGTCCTTACCATTCCGTGCAAAAAGAACTTCAGTTTTATGTCCACATACTTGAGAAAGTTTATAATTTTATTTGTTTGACGTTGTTTTTCTGCTAAATTTGAATTTCCCGCCAAAATCGAGCCACAAAATCGACAATCACCTCGGCAGTTGTTTGTCGAATTTGAGCCACAAAGCGGGCCACGGAAATCTTGTTGGTCGCGGAAACACACTTGTGGGCCGCACAAAAGGCCGCGGAAACACTCTTTTCGAGCCACAATCGACCCACAAACTCTTTGTGGGAGCACGGAGAAACGTCTTAACTCGCGATCACCGGAATTCCGGGAACCTTCTTCACCTCTTCCCACACTGCACTGAACCGGTCATGTTCTGTCAGTAATATGTCCAGGAGCTATGCTAGTTCCATCCCGACGGTTTTGATTTAGTTAGAGTGCGTTCGGTTCAGTTACTTGGTGTAGCACTCCTGTACTGGAGATGAGGCCTCAGTCTTTTACTTCTATTTTTGCTCAGAACGTTCGCAATTATCTAAATCTCGGCATGATACTGTACACAAACCTATCCAAATTAACAATCCAGACCATCTAACATTTTTTTTTTTTTTTTTTTTTTTTAGTCTGGGGTGGTAGGGTGGGTAATTTGGAACAAAACTGTGGATTTTCTACAAGGGGGTGGGGGGGGGGTCCCAAACCCAAAACCAGATTTTGTACCCCATATTCGGGGGTGGGTGGGTCCTTTTCTTGAAAGTTGACTGATTTTAGGCTAGATATCAATAGATTTCATACCTGTGTGGGAAGTAGTTGAATTTTCGCAGAAGAACTGGCCGAATTAAAAAATTTTGCCTGCGGCTCTTTTGAAGTCGTACCCTTTCTATTTAGTTGAACAGTGTATCATTTAGGTGCGGTTTAAAGCTTGAGTTTTGGGGTCCAAGCTATATTAAAAGCTACAATTTGTATGGGAGTAGTTGAATCTTGCTCGAACTGAAAAAATTTTGCCTGCGGCGCTCAGTTTAAGTGTGTCTTGAGTAATAACTCTAGAAACGTTAGAAGCTGGTACCGAGTCTTGTCTTCTCTCCAGCGGAATTTGATATGAACGGCATCCTCTAATTCTGTTACTTATTTGTTTATTATTGCGGCATTTACAACGGCATTTTCCATAGCGTTTTGAAACTTAAAACGTTAATAGTTCTTGAGCCTATGGTGGTTTGTTTTTAGTCAGTCGTATATTTTGAGGTCGCCACCCCCCATGCCCAAGCCCTTCGAACCACCTCTGTATAGCATGGGGTCTCATCACATCTCAGTTCCTTTGATTGATGTGAAGACTGGACAGCTTTTAAATTTGGAAGAATGCGACAACAAGTGTTACAATGAGTGGTGTTTTCATAAATGAATTATTAAATTTGCACCTTGACCTTGGACAAAGCTGGCTGGAAAATATTAAGCTAACATCATATAAGAAACCTAAAATGATCTGCACATTGGCTGTAGCTGTATGTATGTGACACAATGGTTTTGCTAGTTTTCCTAGAAACACAACTTACATTCCTTTGCTAGAGTAAGTCTTTTGATTTCTTCATTGTCCTTCAAAAGCTTCCTATCCTTCAGTCTTGCCGACCTGTCAGCTGTGGCTGTCTTCGGTGGCAGGCCAATATCAACATGACCCTCAAAATCAGTTCTTGGAACCAGACCTGCAATTACAATGAAAATCAGATTCATATTGATCTTTCCTTGCAGTGGAAGCAAGCAGTGATTTACTTCTTTTGTTCTTTTGCGAAATTAATTTTAGTCAAAGGCAGGCACCAACACCAAGACCAACATAGGCAAATCTTCTGCTAGAAACAAAGGATGACAGGAGGGACACACCAAATGCACATCAGAACAAAGAAAGAACCAGCACTCTTTTTCCCTAGAAATGGATAGGTAAACCAATAAGAAAAAGTGGTCTTCATTAAAGGCTAAATTTCTCGGAAGTTCTCTAATATTTTTAAAATTGGAAAAAGAGGTTAGATAGAACATAAGATCAAGTATCTTGTCGTCTAGGAGAGGAAGACGGCATAATTTAGGTATGTAATCAATCTCAGTTCAACCAAATGTCATGGGGGTGCCATGCTGGTACCACTGGTACCATGCCCATGGCCAAGCTCCAGCGCATGGTGCCCCAACGTATGGGCACCATGCCCATACCTTGGGGCATGCCCTGACGTTGGGGCACCATGCCCAAAAATTGAGGATTGGTGCTTGTGTGCGCTTGTGTGTACTGCTTAGTGTCTCTAGTCTAAGTCTAGAACTGAAATGTTCAAAGATTTTTTTTCTAGCTTTGGTCATCTGACTCACATGGAACTCTCCTACACAGGTGATTACTTTTCTCCTCAGTAGAGGGTTCCCCTTAGGCAGGAGAAATCTCCAAAGAAACTAAAAAAAGTCTTGTGCCCAACGGCAACTGATAGCCTACCTACACACCTTCATCTTGAAGTCGCTCCTGCAGTGTTTTCATCAGGTATTCTGGAGTCATCTTTCGATATGGACTGTGATAGTTAAAGTTCCGTTCCGGGACCACATGGCTCTTCGAAGTCAACAGCAGTGGCCTGGAAAATGCAGAAACTCTACGTGCCATGCCTTTGCGGGTATTCAAAAAGTTTGCCTAAAAACAAGGATACTTTAAACCGGCATCTAACGAGAATCTTTTTATCGCGAGTCTTTCATTTTTGCTCAATGACGCCACCTGCTGTCGATAGAGGGCTTTCAGTATCTCCTCTCCTGGAAGCAGAGCAAACTAATTGAAGAAACAGAAGAAGTTTTGTTAATTTATATTAAAAAATTAATTTATAAAAAAGTTAGGGGTTGAATGACTGCTGGGTCACCAGCCTTTACAAGCCCGGTCGAAATATTGATTGAATAGACTTGCATCATGGTTGTAGCTGAAATAGCAATTCCAACCAAGCAGCAAGAGGAAACATTAAGGTCGCTAATTTTGAGAGAAGTAGCTTCAGCTGGAGAAGGTAAAATTGTCTATACTACTTAAAGGCATTTTTCTGTGATAGTTCAGATTGACGATTCAAATTCCAGATTCTCCAAAATGCTTTTTCTCTGACAATCCGGATTCTGAAACAATCAGACAATCCGGATTTGTTCTTGGATTGTCGATTGGGGAATCTTGCAATGGAGCAAGATTAGCTCACTATTGACTGTTTTTTCGCCTTGCCAGTCGGTTCGACTGAGCTCTAAAAAACGGCTTATAAGAAAACATGGCGTCATCCCGTCGCCGGTGCCTATCTCTTCAATGAGAATCAGATGAGAATTTTGAATTTCCCACTGTGCCAAGAGCGTAGGTCGGTTGGATGGACCTCCCGCCTCAGTCCACAGGTCGGTTAACCGACCGGCGAACGGAGACAAAAAAATGGCTTATAAGAACTTAGGTCGGTTAACCGAAGGAAGAAAACGACTTATAGTGGGATATCTTGTAGGTCGGTTAACTGGATGAAGGCAAAAAATGCAACTATTGTCGGATTGTCGTTTTGTAATCTCAGATAGTACAGTAGAGGTATGCTTATGTGAACAGTTACTTTAATGTGAACACTGCAGTTTTGACTTTTGGGCTCCAAAATACCTGTAGAGGTGTTTTCTTTTCAGCTGCCCTTCTTACCTACTTTGGCTAACTGATAGTTAGCTTTAGACACAGCAAGTGCATGAAAATGGCAAAATCCGAAGTCAACTAACGTTCACACAAGCATAGGCTACCACTTCTGTAGATTAGCTGTTTCTCTGATGACTCAGTTATGGAATGTGAGTTGAGTTTTATTCAGCTTTTTTATTCAGCTGATTGCCTGATATTTAAAGATACTTAGGGATATTTTTGAGTAGTGAACTGAAAGACAAAAATCTTCCTCAGAAGGCTCTGCGGGGAGTTGAGCCCAGGCCCCTTTGCATACCAGGTGACCGCTGTACCAATTGAGTTACTGAGAGGCATGTGAACATAGTTTGGAAACCACTTCAGTAGTCCGATAGAAGCTGGCCATAAGGACAGTGATCTTGCCAGAAGGCAAATTCCTCTATTCATTTCACATCCTCATATCAGGGAAGATAATAGATGTTACTTTGATGGCACTTTATACATGAGTCCTAGCCTACTCAGTCCAGTTAAAAAAAAATTGCTTCTGGTTAATTTGTCATGGTACAAGTCCCTTGTTTAAAGTGTCATCTGCGTATAATTGGTGTCAGCCAAGATATTCTTTACTGATATTGTGGTCCTTCTTGGCAAGGGTCCTCATCATCAGGCATTCAGATTGGGCTGAAGGAACATTGGTGGTGATGATCACTGGGGAACTAAATGGCGTAGTGGCTTCTGAACTGGAATATAGAGAATCAAGAAGCTCATATGCATAGGTGGCTTCTTTTGGCTATGACACACAGGCTTGGGATGCCCTTTAGCCAACCTTTGATTTTTCTTTTTTGTTTTCCAGAAAAGTTTCTGAAGTCTGACATCGATAGACTCAAGAATGAGGCCATGTCAGGTAACTGGATGCACCGCTTCCTTCTACATCAAGAGTGCATCATGGATGATGCCTTGAAAATGGCAGTGAATGCACTCAAGTTCAGATTCGAACACAAAGTTGATGGTTAGTAACTTCGAAGTATTCCAGGTTATAAAGATTTAATTGTCAACTTATTAAAACAAAAGATAACTGCAAGTCAGATAATTCATTTTTAGTCCAGCACTGTATAAGTATGACTGCTGTTGTCGTACAGATTTCGATCAGTATTGGTGGATTTTGTCCACTTGTTTTTTCTTAACTAAATATGCAAGTAAACTAGTAAAAATCATTTAATTATTTATTTAAATTATCAGTAATAACAAAAAAACAGGCTCAAGTTTCTTTGAACTTCGTGGAAAGCCATTAGGCTAGGCTACTAATAGGCCTGAATCACTGAATGTTTATAAAATAAATTTGACATTTGTAAATTAATGAAAAGTGTTTTATCAATTGCTTTTCTGAAAGCGTCACATGATGGGCTGCAAACAGTGTGTGATGAAAGTTGGTTCCGTGCCTTGACAATGAGATTTTATCCCACCAGCTGACAATCAGTCTTTCAAGTTATAAACCATAGCTTAAGCTAGGATATGTCGTTGAAGACAATTAGGAAGCAACAACAACTAATAACAACAGACAACAAATTAACTAATAGGCTCTGAATTAAATTTGAAAAAAAAAATCCTAGTATAAACCTGTGTAAAAACTGAAGGGATAAATGGGAAGGTTCTGCAAAAACTGATTATCAGAGTGGCTCTTGGACCGACGCACGGACGACGGGAGGGGAGCGGGAAGTAGACGGCTCCTGTGGAGACAAAACACCGTCTTCGAATTTTTACTGAAAAAAGTATTCTGTGCTGAGTTAAAACTCAGTTTTTGTTCTGATTTATTGCTGACGACAGACTGTGCCGAGACAGAGCATGATTAGTCCTGTTGAAATAGAGATCTCGTACAGCATAAGAGGAGCGTCAATTGGGGTTGGCAACCTTCAGCTTTCCAGGGGGGTCAGCAGCAAACCAAGAAAAAAATCACAAAATCGGCAAGAAAGCCGACCATGTACAAGTTACCAGAAGCGAATCCGAAACTGGGCTCCATTACATGTAGGTTACATATTCTTGTATAAGAAACTTTCTGGATACAAATATCGACCTTATTTTACATTCTTTCACTTACTTCTGTGTTTTTGGTTTGCTTTGCCAAGGGAGCCCAAAAAGATGCCATTGCTCATCCGTAATGACGCCTCTGAGGATAGTGTAGTCTAAGTAAAATAAAATTACAAAGATTTCTCGGTGTACCATTTTTTAAAGTTAATGTTCAGTTAATAAATAATTAGTCACGTTGTGTGCAGTGTAAGCCGAGATTTAGATGATCCGAACGAACGTAGATACTTCCACTAGTTTACGTAGACTACGTCCTGAACATTGAATTTTTCAGATAGCGTATGGTTCCGGCACAATCTTGGTAAATACAGCAGGTGCTTTGAATATTTATAATGACAGGATCTCATACTAAGACCTCCTTTGTCCCAATATGTGGCGAACATCAGATCCGATGAGCAGACTCGTCACGTACCGGGGGGGGGGGGGTCTGAAGTTCAGTCTGTAAAAATGACGAACCAGTCGGAAAATGCCTCCTCCCAAAAAGCAGACAGTTTGGCCTCGTCCGTAGGCTTGGTGCGTACGTGCTTGTTGATTATTTTCCAAACATAGAAAAAATCATTATTTTAAGCAAAAATCTTACTAGAAATGATCTTTTCACGATGAACGGTTCAGAAATATCGTTTTTCGGAAATACCAATATTTCCCCGTGACATTAGCGATTTTCTTGATGGCGCTTGTCGACTCTGTCGATACTTTCCCCTCTCCGATGCGAAGGCTCGACGCAAATATTTAAAAACTATGCGTGCTGTCAGCGCGCTGTGGAAAAAGAAATGGAAAAGCCAAGTAAAAAGGAGCCCAAAACACAAGATAGATCTGTTGGCCCATCTAGTGATCTATAGTACTTTTAAATATGATTTTGATTTTGATGCATCTGAAAAAGTTGTCGGCGGACCTTGAAGCTCTCAAGTTTCCGCTACTTGACTGTCAAACTCGGCTTGGCCGAAAAAGTACTAGCAAGTCGTAGTTGCTAAATGGATAACTAAGCTATAATGGAACAAACAGAAAAGAGGAAACAAAAACTAAAGACAAAGACACTATAAAGAACATAAAATTTGTCGCTGAACAACCGCGAAACAGGTATGTTCCAGACATTTATTATTAGTTACGATCGTTACGATTCTTATTATTATTTTCGTTCTAGAGGCCGCCGTAAGAAAATTAGATCTTCCCTCTTATTATTTTCATTCCATGACTGTTACGATCGTTAAAATTTACTTATGATGGTCGGGAGCATTTTAAGTCATAATAGCTATGGGCAGTGGGCACAGTAGGAACTCCCGTGAGAGTGGTGACCTATGTCCGCATTGTTATTACTTTTGTTCCAGAGAACCCAGTCACACTGTGCTCAAAAGCCAGCCTATTGCTCAGACAACTGAAAATCCCTAGGGGACGTGAGATTTAATGGTCTTTGTGGCAGCTTGAGGATAATGAGCAGACTGCAATCAGGGGTCAGTTAGGGTTCCTGTAACATGATTATACACGCTGTTTCGCTTTAACTGATGTCCTGAATTTAACACGACAACATTCAGAATTGGTTGTGTCTTGTTCCTTTTCTTTTTTCTACTTTTGCAACCCAAAAAGCCAGGAAATGAGCCAAGGGTGACTGGGCTCAGATAGTGTTGTAACCACCTAAAGAGCTGACTCCTCCTCTGGCAACACGTAGTAGCTCCCGAGACCGTATCCATAGGCTTAGGAGTACATGTGTGTAGTCGGCATTTTCAAAAATTTTAGAATGAGCAAGCATGACATCGCAGGTTTTTCTTTCAAAACAGTCAATTTTCGTTACAGAGATAAATCCGGAAGTATTCGGCGAGAAGATTATGAGAGTAGGTGGCTTCTTCCCTCGTGGGAGAGACAAAGATGGCTGCAGAGTTTTTGTCATTAAACCCAAAACTCGTACAGATGAGAAAACCGAGGATTTGAAGAAGTTTTTGCTCTACTGGTTCGAACGTTTAGAAAGGTATTGCCGAGGGTATTGCCCCTATTTTGTGTTGTTATACATAAGGTGTGTTTTTCTGCAATCCCGTTTTTCTGCAATACCACAATTCGCCGTATTCCAGTTCAGCGCTTCCAATCGGACTAGTTTTTCATTTATGTTATGCCCGGGCCCCACTATAGCCACACCTAAGGCGTATTCTCGCCGTTCCCCGAGGACTCCACCTGAGGAGTCCTCGCATTTTTGTTTGTCCCGGGGACTCAGTCCCCGTATTCTCGCGAGTCCCGACAGACGGGGAATGCTCCGATTGTCATCACCATCATCGAAAAGGGTTCCCTTTCAGATTAGGAGGGGGATCAATTTTGCTGGTGCTGGTGCGATGTAAAATTAATTAAAAACAATCAGGATAAACAAAACCAAAAATAAAGTGGATCCAGATAAATTTCATCAACTGCATATATTTTTTTCGAACAAAATCCATTTCAGAAGCATTCCCCGTGTTCTCGCTGTTTTCCGTCCGCGGAGTCCGCGTGGAGTGACTCCCTTTATTCTCGCCTTTCCCTTCGATTCCCCCAGGAGTCCTCGGGGAACGGCGAGAATACGCCTCTAGTAGTAACGCCGGTAATAAGACCGTTTGCGGTCGAAATTTGGAAGAAAAGACGCTGAAAACGTAAAACAGTCGAGATGGAAAAATCCGTCTCCGCCATTTTGAAACGTAACTTTGGACCAATCACCGACCTTAGCTGCTGACTTTTGCAAGTTTTTTATTTACCTGTGAGTGATGATGGTGGTAACATATCTTGAAAATATTTATTCAAAGTGTGACCAGGATGAAACGTAAGGAGTGGGCAATAACCAAATTAACGAACCAAATTACGTACAGGTGTGACAACTCTGTTTCCGCGACCAAAGGTTGAGTGGCCGCTTTGTGGCTCGAGTTTGACAAACAACTGTCGAGGCGATTTCCGATTTTGTTACTCGAATTTACGGGAAATGCCACCAAAAACAGACAAAATGGCGTTTCCACGAGGTTCAACTTGTGGGTCGAGTCTGTCGCACACACTTGTGTGTCGCACACACTCAGAAGTGTGTTGCAAACAAGTGTGCCGCGGACCCCTCCCCCGCTGGAGCAATCCTTGTTGGCTAGCATGAAGTGGTATTATTGGTGTCGTGACCGAGGAGGAAATTTTGATTATTTTCTGTAGCGATTAATCTCGGGCCTTTTTTTAAGGGAAGAAAATGGAAACAAAGTCACTGTGTTCATCGAGCTTACCAACTGTGGAGTTGCCAGCATGGATTTGGACTTTACTGCCTTTTTGGTCGCCCTTCTACGAGACTATTACCCGGCTATGTTGAACTACCTCATCATGTTTGAAATGCCCTGGCTACTAAATGGTACGTACTTCGCACAGCAGCGGCCCAGAACGTTTTCTCTCTGCTTTCTGCTGGAATCTCATTTTGTGGTTCCTGTAAACTTTTGCTCCCGTCAATACTTTCATAAGCGTTAAAGGAATTACAATGATGAAACTGCACATTTGTTAGCAGTATCACCCTAGAAACAGCTGATCCTTGAGAATATTTTGAATGCTCAGTCATTTCTGGGATTCGAAGACGCCATACCGTTGACGTGTTACGCTCGTCAGTCTGTCTGTAACACTCGAACGAATTGAATCAAAGATGCGATTCAAGTTCGTAAATGAGCTTAGTAGCGAGGGCGGGGGTCACCAGTAGGCCTACTTAAAGGACACTTTGTTGTCGTATTTAGTAATTCATTCTACTTAACTAGTATTTCTATCCATGCTCGTTCCCGAGATTCAATCAGTTCATCATTCGTCTTAACGTAAGTCATACAAAGAAATTACTGAAATATATGGACAGTAAATATTCCACTAGGGTAAGCTGGGATTCTACTTCAGTGGTACGGCCCCTCTTTGCAAGGGTCCTCTTCAGCCTGTAACTAGAAACGTGAACCTGCTATCATCTCTTGTCTTCAGTCCCTCCTCTCCTATTTGTTTCTGGCTATTAGATATTTTATTTTCATTACAGCTGTTTGGAAAGTCATTAAAGGATGGCTGCCTCCGAAATCGATCAGTCTCGTCAAGTTCTTAGACAGGAAGACGCTTGGGGAGTACATAGCACCTGACCAAGCTCTGAAGGAATGGGGTGGTAAAGATGACTATCAGTATTCATTTGTGCCTGAGGTCAGGTCTGCCAATGGCTCACCACTTGCAAACGGGTATTCATCCGAGGATCTCCGGAAGAAGGTAAGGCTTAGGACCGACCTACCCATGTCCAACCACTGTTCACATGGAACCCTTCCCCACGTCAGACCTCAAGGATCCCTCTTGATTGTTTGGTACTACCACCCGGAGATGAGCGAATCCGGATTCGGATTCTTGTTCAGAATTCGTGCTTCTGGCCGGATTTGAATCCGGATTCGAACCTTCTGCTTGTCAGGCTGGATTCGGATTCGGGCTCGTTTTCCAAACCCTGAATCTTCTAAAATTCTCCCAATCTAAAATTCCCAATCTAAAATTTCTAAAATTCTCCCAATTTTTACTCACTTGTGCTTAAGATATTGTGCCTAACGAGCCCCAAATTCATTCCTGGTTGCCGAGAGGAACCCATACTATAACAAGCACACATGAAAACCTAGAAATATGGTTTACATCGTCTAATCGACCGTTGCATTTGCCTTAGGCATCAATGCTTTTTTGTCACCTCTGATTTTCGGATTCTGTGATTCGGTCGGATTCCAAGCCTGAGCATGAAATGGATTCGGATTCGGGCTCACGATTCCAAACGCTGAATCTTACGAATCCACTCGAGTCTCTTACGTGCTTCAGGTATTGTGCGTAACGAGCCCTAAATTTATTCCTGGTTGCCGAGAGGAAACCTATATTAAGTTATAACAACCACATATGAAAACCTAGAAATATGGTTTACATCGCCCAATTAACCGTCTCATTTGCCTTAGGCGTCAGTGCTTTTTTGTCACCTCGTGATATTTTTAATGGTCGGATTCGGCTTCGGATTCAAATCTGCAGCAAGAAATGGCGGATTCGTAATTGAATTCGTACCTAGCCCTGGATTCGGATTCGCCATCCATCTCTGGGAGGAAGTCAACGCGTGACGTCTTTTAAGGTGTTTTTCCGTGCTCCCACAAACAGTTTGTGGGTCGATTGTGGCTCAAAAAGAGTGTTTCCGGGGCCTTTTGTGCGGCCCACAATTGTGTTTCCGCGACCAACAAGATTTTTGTGGCTCGCTTTGTGGCTCAAAAACGACAAACAACTGCCGAGGTGATTGTCGATTTTGTGGCTCGATTTTGGCGGGAAATACAAATTTGCCAGCAAAATAACGTCGAAACAATAAAATTAAAAACTTTTTCAAGTATCTGGAAATAAAACTGAAGATCCTTTTTGCACTGAATGGTAATGACGAAAGCCTGGAGTTCTACTTATTTAGATTTTTACATGATTTTTATTTATATATTCAGACATTTGAATTTACCGCCCAAAAAATAGACAAAACAGCGTTTCCGCGAGTTTCAACTTGTGGCTCGACTGTGTGGCGCACAATCGTGTTTCTGCGAAAAACACTTAGAAGGGAGTGGCCCACAGTTGTGTCATGGAAAAACGCCTTTAGATGGCTTAACGTGACCCACTCTCGAGCCAAGACAAGAGGCGTTTTTCCGTGCTCCCACAAACAGTTTGTGGGTCGATTGTGGCTCGAAAAGAGTGTTTCCGCGGCCTTTTGTGCG
The DNA here is from genome assembly GCA_023053555.1 of Branchinecta lindahli. NCBI lineage: Eukaryota > Metazoa > Arthropoda > Branchiopoda > Anostraca > Branchinectidae > Branchinecta > Branchinecta lindahli. The sequence continues at coordinate 23,614,015 of JAKZAO010000012.1, forward strand.
GCCCACAAGTCTGTTTCCGCGACCAACAAGATTTTCGTGGCTCGCTTTGTGGCTCAAATTCGACAAACAACTGCCGAGGTGATTGTCGACTTTGTGGCTCGATTTTGGCGGGAAATTCAAATTTAGCCAAAACAACGTCAAAACAATAAAATTAAGAACTTTCTCAAGTATGTGGACATAAAACAGAAGATCCTTTTTGCACGGAATGGCAAGGACGACAACCTGGAGTTCTATTTATTGAGATTTTGCATTATTTTTATTTATATATTCAGACATTACCGCCGAAAAATTAGACAAAACGGCGTTTCCGCGAGTTTCTGCAACTTGTGGCTCGACTGTGTGGCACACAATCGTGTTTCCGCGAAACTCTTCAGTGGAATGTGTATGCATTATCGAGCCTTCTCGGTTGATCTTTTCTGTTTTAGAGAATTTCGCGGGCATTTTTTTGTATTTTTGGAATTTCGATTACCTTGAATTGCAGTAGCAGTAATAATAATTTATTTCCGGTCGACAAATCGTACAAGACGAAGTTAGTGGAGTAGGCTATTGTCTGGTGCGAAGCGCCGATAAAGGTGCCTATCAACATTTTTTGTCGGCACATCCGTGGACTTAAAAAGCTTTCGGCAAAAGCGTGTTATGTCAACTCGGTTTTAGTTAGCGTATTTTGCTGCGAAATTCATCTTGTGGGCAAAATAAATAAAAGTAATTTCGTACTATTGTAATATCGTAACGTAAGGCACGGTATACTCGATTCGGTAGCGTGATTGGCTCGTGGGGTGTATCTCCTAGGGCATGTCGAGTTGAACAAACTAGGGTTACAATGTACTTTATCAATCAATGCACTTACAACCCACTTGATTCCAAGTTGACGTTAATCCATACATAGACAATCCTCACATTAACGATATGGCAATTACTACCAACTGTACAGCATCACTGCTAGTCTTAGATTCGACTGATCTAGGCACAATACCACTCCTATTCTCACATTCATCTGATCTCTCTTAAAAGTGGAAATCTTACTTATATATACAATTTACCGATACACTCAACAAGGCACTAGCCCACCTGCACACTTGCCAATATTGCATCCGTCATCAATAACAAGACCAAAGGTTCCGATGGGATCCCAAAAATTCAATATTTGATCCAGACAATTAGTTTTTGGGATCCCAAAACGTAAGTGGAGGGATACCTATGACATCGCGAAAGTTGTCCGTCCGTCCGTCTGTCCGTCCGTCTGTAAGCACGATAACTCTCGAAGGGAATGAGATATTTTGATGAAACTTGGTGTGAGCATTCTTTGGATCAAGAGTAAGGTCGAGTTCGTAGATGGGCCCTGTAGCTTAACATTTAGGGGTGGGGGAGGGGGTTTAAATTAAGGGGCAAGCAAAAATTTTTTAAACAGCTAATGTGATAGTCGATTATGGGGTAAGAAGACACGCTGAACACGAATATGAAAACCATTTTCTCGCCGGACAAGTAGTTCGTCCGGAATCCGGCCAAAACCGGAAAGTTTGTTAAAAATAGAAGTCTTATTTGAAGTTGATTGGATGTTTGCTATAGGGGTAAGAAGGCATGCTGAACAAGAATATGAAAACCGTTTTCTCGCCGGACAAGTAATTCGTCCGGAATCCGGCCAAAACCGGAAAGCTTGTTAGAGGTTAAAGTTTTATCTGAAGTTGATTAGATGTTTCATGTAGGGGTAAGAAGGCATGCTGAACAAGAATACGGAAACCGTTTTATCGCCGGACAAGTAGTTCGTCCGGAATCCGGCCAAAACCGGAAAATTTGTTAAAAGTTAAATTTTTATTTCAAGTTGATTAGATGTTGGATATAGGGGTAAGGAGATACGGTGAATCCGTTTTTGAGCCTTAGTTTTTCGCCGGACAAGTAGTTCTTGAATTTCGCCAGAACCGCAAAATTCACAGAAGTAAGCTAGGATCGTTTCGATCGGCTTATAGAGGTAAACGCACATGCTGAATCCATACCTGAGCTTGGATTTCTTAATGATTAGCTGTTTGGCCTGGCGAAGACTGGATCTGGCGAAGACAAAACCTAATTTTCTGGATCAAATATTGAATTTTTGGGATCCCATCGGAACCTTTGGTCTTGTTGTCTTCGCCAGATCCAGTCTTCGCCAGGCCAAACTCCGATTCCGGGGCGAACTACTTGTCCGGCGATAAAACGGTTTTCGTATTCTTGTTCAGCATGCCTTCTTACCCCTACATCAAACATCTAATCAACTTCAGATAAAACTTTAACTTCTAACAAACTTTCCGGTTTTGGCCGGATTCCGGACGAACTACTTGTCCAGCGAGAAAACGGTTTTCATATTCTTGTTCAGCATGCCTTCTTACCCCTATATCGAACATATAATCAACTTCAAATAAGACTTCTACTTTTAACAAACTTTCCAGTTTTTGCCGGATTCCGGACGAACTACTTGTCCGGCGAGAAAATGGTTTTTGTATTCGTGTTCAACGTGTCTTCTTACCCCATAATCGACTATCACATTAGCTGTTTAAATTTGTTTTGCTTGCCCCTTAATTTAAACCCCCTCCCCCACCCCTAAATGTAAAGCTACAGGGTCCATCTACGAACTCGACCTTACTCTTGACCCAAAGAATGCTCACACCAAGTTTCATCAAAATATCTCATTCCCTTCGAAGGTTATCGTGCTTACAGACGGACGGACAACTTTTGCGATGTCATAGGTATCCCGCCACTTACGTTTTGGGATCCCAAAAAGCGTATTTTTGGTATTCTTGAAGTCGGTAAGTCCGCGCACACGGTGAGCCGGACAGGACGCAGTCACATGGCTATGACTCACGCCCGCTAGCTCGCTTTCTGAGAATTGGCAAGTCGGCAGGTGTGCATTTGTTCAGGGGTTTCAGAGTTACAATCGAAAGGCATAATCTACGTCAAATGCATACAATTTCCACTTTCCAATCAAGCTAATAGAAATACTTTAGATGAAATCCGTCGGCAAAGTCTGCCCAATATTAGTTTTTGTCCGCACGAAATGCCGAGAAAAGCTCAGCAAGACTTTCCCGTCTATCACCTATTCCCCCTCTCAACAGCCCCAAATGTTGAGGTCAGCCCGTTTAGGAACTTGACCTCAGTCTATGCGGAAGTTGTTGTGGTCACAGACAGACGGGAATATTTATGACATTAAAGTTAACCTTTGCTATCCTTTGGCATTCCAAAAAGACACTGATGATAAACGTTTCTGGAAATTTTCGCCAGCGGCGCCTTTGCTATTATTCCTTGCTCAGTGGAAGGACGTGTCGCTTGAGTGGGCTACTGTTTGTGCCAGACCAAAAAATACACGGGAAGAAGTAAAATTTTGCGAGAAAAAAGGCGAATAAAGTAATTTACTTTTCTCTGGGGCCTAGTAGTTAGTAACTGCTGTCGTATCTTCGCTGCCTCCAGCGAAAGCTGACATGACAGGCCTGCTGTTCTTACGTTGCTGCTTAATCCTTTCTTGAGCCCTGCCACTCGAATAATTTAAGCCCCCCCCCCCCACACACACATACCAAGAACTTGAAAACACCCCTGTCCTTAAATGAGATGCATCATAAGCATTCTAGCACTTGCAACGTCTAGAACCCCCCACCCAAGACCCAAGATGAAGACACGACTCGATCCGACCGCTGGGTCATCTAGTGGCGCGGGTCGGAAGTGCACGACATGGAGAGGCTGGGATCATAGTTTGACTATGTATCTAACAAATGGTTTTTATTGTATCAGGCACATGGAAAATCTGTAGAAAGATCAAACTAACTATTTGCATTATCGATTTCTTTGAGTATTTTGTTTTCTGTTTTTTTCTTGATAATTCCCGAAGTCCAAAGAATTAAGGATGTAAACCAGATCACAATATACAAACGCCGTAAATTATACAAATTTGTTATAATGATGTCTTAGAGGTTTTGAAAGTAAGCATAATAATATTCAGCTTCCGGTACCAAAAATTGTCAAACTAGCCGAGGGTTTTTACTTCTGACATATCTGAACTTCCACAGGGTTGATATACATCGTTGTTTTAATCCTCTTACACGCCCCTCGATCTCCTCGAAGATTCTAGTATACCTCTGACCCGCATCGGGAGATCAGTGAATATTTAATGAGTAATGGCGAGTTGACGAATTTGTTTTCAAGAGTGAAAGTAATTTGTGGATTACCTTGGATACCATGGAGATTTTGGAGAAACCAAAGGTAACTTGGTGTCGTAAATATTCGACCCATCGTAAAATGCTAGTGTGTCCTACCTTCTCGGCCCACATGAATCAACTACTTTAAGGTTCTACAAGCCAGTGATTTTTTAATTTTGAATGTTGGAAGTTGCATCTCACGAAATGTGTCTTGATGTCCGGCAAGTTACGCACTTATGTTACGGGAAAATACATCCCTCTAAGGACCCATCGTACCGAAAATGTAAATCCAGTCTGTTTGCGCATAGGCTCCAATGAAAATAGGCTATTGACTTAAGTTATACAGGAGCATCTATAATTACAATATCTGATGCCAAGCGAAAAATTCTTCGCCCCTCGCTATCCTGTTACTGCTTCGGCACACCCATAAATGTCTGCACATTTTAGCTGCCCCCCCCCCCAACCGTAGGATGGTAGTTACGCCCCTGGCAGGGATAGCAGATATTCAACCATGGCATGGCTGCCATAACAATGATAATAATAATTACAATGATAATAATAATGCAATGAAAAAAATGTGCTATTGGCCTCTATACAAAATCGTAAAAAAATCTCTATATTGAAAAGTTATCTTCTTGTCCTCGGGCCTTTAGTGGATTGCTTGGCTTGTATGTTTTTTCACCTAAGGCGTATTCTCGCCGTTCCGCGAGGACTCCACTTGAGGAGTCCCCGCGTTTTTGTTTGTCCCGGAGACTCACTCCCCTCGGACGGGGAATGCTCCGATTATCATCACCATCATCAAAAAGGATTCGGAGGGAAATCAATTTTTGCTAGTATTGGTGCAATGTAAAATTAATTAAAAACCATCAGAATAAACAAAACCAAAAATAAAGGGGATCCAGACTAATTTCGTCAACTGCATATTTTTTTTTCGAACAAAATCCGTTTTGGAAGCGTTCCCCGTGTTCTGTACGCGCAGTCCGCGTGGAGTGACTCCCTCTATTCTCGTCGTTCCCTTCGATTCCCCGAGGAGTCCTCGGGAACGGCGAGAATACGCCTCTAGAGTGGTACCTAGCGAAGAACCAGAAATAACGCCACCACAAAAGTTGTTGAGTAGTTTACATATGGTTTGGGTTTGTTTTGAGGATTTGTTTGGTTGACGGTTCTTGTTCTCGAGAGGTTACCGACTCTCCTAACTATAAATGAATAACCTCGCTTGCCCTTCCAAGCTTGCCTTTCTTGGCAGGCGAAAGGCGAATAGTGTCTGTTTTTTTAATAAATGTATCTCTACTCTACTCCGATTTTAGTGTACTGCAAGTGCTCGGTCGGTGCTGACACTGACACCAGCAGGCACCGGTTGCCATTTGTTAGAATATTAAAATCAGCTTGTTTAAAAGCGGGAGTAGCATAACTTACCGCCGGCACCGGTGCCAGCACCGCTGGTTTCTGTCGGTGCCGGGAAAGGGTGTGCAGCCAGAGGCGTTACTAGCCAAAATGTTTTGGGGGGGGGACAAGGCATTTACCGACTGGCTGGTTATTTTTACCGACTATTTGTGCGGATAAAATCGACTATTATTGAGAAAAAAAACGACTGTGTTGACGAAAATTCGGCTGATTTAAGAAAAACGACTATTTTTAAGAAAAATCGACTATTTTTACGAATTTTTATTGTTTTTAAGAAAAAACGACTCTTTCTAAGAAAAAAATCGACTGTTTTTTACTAAAAATCACGGTGCTTCGCGCCGACTCGGCTATTTTTTACCGACTGGCCGACAACATTGGGAGGCGTCCCCCCTCCCCCCCAGTAGTGACGCCTCTGTGTGCAGCAGGTGTCGGGGAGTAGATAACCCGTCGCTTGTTCTTCCCTAGGAACACAGGCGTATTTCGGACGTCATAAAGAGTATTGGTTCACGTCTACCTAGGTAACAGTAAGCCTTTTACTGTCTCCTAATCCTTGATCATCTTTCACTAGAAACCGCAGCCTTGGCGAGAAAACTCTCCGGAGCATCGATTTAGGAGAACGCATGCTTGCCTCAGTATTTCCAACTGTTGGGCGTTCCACGTTTTATGTCAGAATTTGTCCCATTAGTTCCCATTTGGACGAGGTACTGGTTAGAAAGTTGATGGTAATTTACTTTGCTTGGACGTGAATATTAGTAAGTAAACTCGTCAAGATTCAAGTTTATCGTAATTCAGGATAATTGAATAGTGAGTGAATACATGAGTAGTCCCAAGCAATTAAAACTGTACTCATTCCACCCCTTTACGAACCAGAATTTCAATCTTCACAACATCCCGATATCGAGAAAGGCTCATGAGCTCCCCCACCTGAGTATCAGGTCAAGCCAGTTCACTGTTTTGAAGGGGTAGAGAAAAAACACTTAAATAACTAATTTGGTATATTCCAGAACAAGGCCGCCGGGGTTGTAAGATTTACCTTACTTTGCCCTTAGGCGACAAAAGCTGCAGGGCTGTAGACTTAGTGTTACCAGTTTTTGGGATCCCAAAACGTAAGTGGAGGGTACCTATGACATCGCAAAAGTTGTCCGTCCGTCCGTCCGTCTGTACGCACGATAACTCTCGAAGGGATTGAGATATTTTGATGAAACTTGGTGGGAGGATCCTTTGGGTCAAAGTATAAGTCAAGTTCGAAGATGGGCTATGTAGCCCTATATTTGAGGGTGGGGGAGGGGTTTCAAATTAAGGGGCAAACAAAATATTTTGAAACAGCTAATGCGATAGTCGATTATGGGGTAAGAAGACATGCTGAACACGATGGTGAAAACCATTTTCTCGGCGGACAAGTAGTTCGCCCGGAATCCGGCCAAAACCGGAAAGTTTGTTAAAAATAAAAGTTTTGTTTGAAGTTGAATAGATGTTTGATTTAGGGGTAAGAAGAAATGCGAAACATGATGGTCAAAACCATTTTCTCGCCGGACAAGTAGTTCGCCCGGAATCCGGCCAAAACCGGAAAATTTGTTAAAAGCAAAAGTTTTATTTGAAGTTGAAGGGTATTTAAGGGTAAGAAGAGACGCTGAATCTGTATATGACAATGATGTTTTACCCGGACATAGTAGTTCGTCCGGAATCCGGTTGAAATCGGATTTTTTTTTATAAGTTAAAGTTTTATTTGAAGATGATTAGATGTTCTTTATAGGGATAAGGAGATACGCTGAATTCGTTTCTGAACTTTCTTTTTATTGCTGGACAAGTAGTTCGCTCGGAATTCGGCCTAAGTCGGAAATTTGGCAGAAGTAAAGCAGGAAGTTTCGATCAGTACCGTCACAATAGATATGGCTTATACAGTATATCTGAACTTTGTTTTCTCAGATGATTAGCCTGGCGAAGACTGGATCTGGCGAAGACAAGACCTAGTTGTCTGGATCAAATATTAAATTTTTGGGCTCCCATCGAGACCTTTGGTCTTGTTCCTGATGCCGGATGCGCCACACAGCGTACTGCTGTTTGTTCGTTTAGAGGCGTTGCTAGACGGTTGAGGGCTCTGTGCAACAATCTCATTCTTAATTCCACGCCCTTGCCTTGGTCGACTCAATTTCTTGTCGACTTCTTGGGCAAGGGGCGTTGCATACTCCGTCTTAGCTGACAACCTTCCTATCATCTTCCATTTTTTTTCCTATGAAAACGACGATTGGACCTTCTTATCCACTTTTAAAGTACTATGGGCACTAACTGTGCTTTAATTTTTATAAATTTTTATAACTTTCACTAGATAGTGCTTCAAAAATAAGCCGTTTACTTGTTATAGCTTGTCACTGACTCTTCGTCGTATCGGCGGAGACGATTTCAGAGCATGGTTTTGCAAGATGCGGAAATTCAAAACTCTCGGCGATGTACGAAAATCATTCATTTTGTAGAGTTGAGTGATGAGAGTGCCATGGCTGCTAAAATAAATCGTCTCTGTGCTGGCAGATTGCTCTAGTGTTATCTGATGAAACTTTCTGTTGTTTGTAGTACTGAAGAGAAATTTTTTGTTTTCTTGATGTAAAGTTACAAAACTACGAAAAATGTAGAAATATAACCAACCTACTTGCAGCTGACTCCAGAGCTTACAAGGAATTCTCAGTGAACACCGTTAATATGAATATTTGTCAAAAATACAAGTATTCCGGAGTATATAATAGCAACGAATGGATAAGGAAAAAAAACTCCGCTTATATTTGTCGAAGCTAGTAAATCGGAGTATAGCAGTTAAGAAAAAACGCCGTAACGATATATTAGCGAACATAAGTTGTCTAAGAATCTGCTGATTTCTTATGTAACGTTGTATCCTAAGGGGTTGTAACGTGACATCATGATTGTGTGATTCGCCCTTTGAACTTTAAATTTTAACTGAAAAGCCAACTTATTTGTGTGTCATTTAATTGAATTATTTGGTTTCTACAAAGGGATTTTTTGATTTTCCACTATCTACTCTAGTTATGAGGCTCAGAATATCTACGGCCGTCCCCACAGCGTAAATTCTACTATGACGCGGGAAATTTTAATCTCAACACAAATGCAGCTTTTCAGTGGGTAGTGGTGAGATTGGTGACGATTGCTTAGTGCCTGAACAAAAAAAAAATGATAAATCTTTCTCGTAAGGCATACAACAAAAATACAAGCGCATAGAGGCACCACAAATCACACGGAAATTCCACTATTTGAAAATCGATTATTCTTGAATAGCGGAACAGTGAAGTAACTCATTTTCAGCTAGTCTTCAAGCCAATTTAACTGAATAAGTGATGGGTAACTAGATTGTCTTATCCTAGCCCTTTTCGGTTAAACTTTAAGGGTGGGGTGCAATAAAAAACCAAGTCGCTCAATCTTGTTCAGTTATTCGTTTGTATTGGTTACGCGCATGAAGACACGCCTGGCGCCTTTAATTTATTGAAGTAATTTGGATTAATAAAAGAAGAGCGTGACTTTCCCCTGTCGCTACCATAGTAACGGGACAGTCTGTTCATTTTCGAAGTTCTCGGCGTTCTAAAATTGACTTCATACCAAGTTTAAAATAAATATATGAAAAAGTGTGACGTGAAAAGTCAACGCCGTGCCAGAATGTGAGTGTCGCTTTGCTGGAGGACGGGAGGTGACAGTCTGATTTTGTCGATTAGCCTTACAGGAATTACTATTAGCCGTAATTATCTGAGCGCATGTGTTTTATCTGTTTATTTTTAACCGAATTTAGCCAACTAGGGCCACTCCCACAAACATACAAAAAACGAAGCTACAGACAAAAGGATAATGAAAAAAATAAAATAAAAAAGTGAATCCTCAAACACAAACAAAGAATGGTACTTGAAGATGTGTTGTGTGTAATCTCATCAGACCAAGTCCGCCAAAGCGACCGAGTCAGGGGAAAAGCGGCGAGAAAGCAGAGAGCACCAGAAAAGCGGTTTATCCGAAGCAAGTATCCTTGTCTGAATAGAAAAGGAGGATTTCCTACGCAGTCCTAGAAAACATGTTTTATGCTGTCCTTCTATACTGCGGTTGACCCACGAAACGTTGAGTAGGCTACTTGATTTTTTTTTTGTCGGATAGTTTTATGGTGAAAGCAAGGCCGTATTCATTCATTCATTCATTCATTCAATATTTATTTCCCTCAAAATTATACAAGAGGAGTATAAAAATAAATAAATAAAATACACATATCATCCAGGGGGGGGGTTAGGGAGTTCGACCCCCCGCGCGAAACCCACAAAGCTAATCGTTTTTTGTAGGCTTTAAAATCTGATCTATGTATTGTTTGTACCTTTTAGTCCGACCCGCAGGCAACCCCCCCCCCGAAATAAATTCCTGGATATGGGCCTGGGTGAAAGGGTTTGAATGGTCGCACTATTTTTTCTTCATAATCATTTTTATTTACCCAATATCTTTACACAAGGGAAAAAATAACCTGGGAGGTCAACAATTTATACGCGTCATGAAATACATAAAATAACACTTAATCAAACCCTGGCTTAATTTTGCGTTGGTAGGTACGTTCTTCAGATATTTTGAACTTATTACATGCTTGCATTTAATACTATTCTCTCACAAGGAGCACCAGAAAAAGCGGATTGTCCGAAGCAGTACCCTTGTCTGAATTGAAAAGGAGGATTTCCTACGCAGTCCCAAAAAATATGTTTTATGCTGTCCTTCTATACTGCGGTTGACGCACGAAACGTTGAATAGGCTACTTGATTTCTTTCTGTCGGATTGTTTTATGGTGAAAGGGCTTGAATGATCACACTATTTTTTCTTAGTCAAACCCTGGCATAAATTTGCGTTGGTAGTACGTTCTTCAGTTAGGTATTGTCAGGTATTTTCTCTCACAATATCTATTCTCTCACAAGGCAAATTTCCACAATGACGCGGAAAATTTGAATCTCAATACAAACGCGGCTTTTCAGTGGCCAGTGATCAGCTCGCGGAAGATAGCTGCGTGAACACTTAATTTCGTCAAATATACAACACAGGTACTTTAAGCGCGTAGAGTTACCACAAATCCGACAGGGAAAGTCCACTATACGAAAATCGATTCTTTGTAAATAGCGGAGCAACGAAGTAACGCCTAGAGCCAATAGTGAAAAAAAAATCCCTTAAAGTTTAACTGAAAAGCCAACTTATTTTTGTGTCATTTAGTTGAATACACTGAATTATTTGGATTCTGCAAAGGGATTTTTCTGTTTTTCACTATCTGCTCTAATTATGACGTTCAGAATATCTGCGGCCGTCCCCACAGCGAAAATTCTACTATGACGCGGGAAATTTTTATCTAAACACAAACAAGGTTTTTCAGTGGGCAGTGGCGATATTGGTGAAGATTGCTTAGTGCCTGAACAAAAAAAAGTCATAAATCTTTCTTGTAAGGCATACAACAAATTAGAGGTACCACAAATCACACGGAAATTCCACTATTTGAAAATCGATTATTCCTGAATAGCGGAACAACCAAGTAACGCATTTTCAGCGGGTCTTCAAGCCAATAAGTGAATAAGTGATGGGTAACTAGATTGTCCTATCCCAGTCCTTTTCGGTTAAAGTTTAACGCAGTCCAAATAATGAGTGTATTCAGTTAAATTATACAAAAGTCGGTTTTTCAGTCAAATTTAAGCTTAGGTTGCATTATTTGTTTACGAATGAACGGCTTTGACGCCGCAAACTTAGTACACCATCCCCCACCCCAAGCCCGCCAATGTCAGGCCCAATTGATGTCTCCTGCTACCCCTTTTGAACGGTAAGGGGACTTTGCGAGGACCTGCTCATTTAATTTTTTCATTTCATTTAATAATAAAACAAAACATATCTCTCGTGGGCAGAGCCCAAATACGATGTTTTTAGTCATAAACAAAAATAAAATAAGTTGTCAACAAAGCAGAAAAATGCTAAAGATCATTACACTGCTTTACGAAGCTCGGCAAAAAGCTTCTACTGTAACGCATAGTGTTACAGTAGATTGGGGTCAGTTTTGGAACCTTCTCAGCCACTTCTCGGGGGGGACGAGATCTTACAGGAACAAAGGGTGGGTGGGGGAAGGAATGAACGGTGCATGGTGGTGGAGAAGGGAGGAGCGTAACCGAGTGATTCCTCCACTGAAATGAGAGAAAATCAGATCACCTCCCACCCCCCCCACCCCTTTTATTATCGAGTGCCTGATTTCTTCCGTTTCAGGTAACTTTCGCCGTGTCGGACGATACAGGCTCTATGGACACAGAGCTATCAGATGGATCCAACCAGAGTCGTATCCTGGAAGGCAAGTCCCTCCACTGAGCATGTTCTTATGTCTTTTATACTGCTGGGAGCTGTGCATGTTGCTTGCCATTTTCTTTATTCTTTCATTTTGTCTGTTACCTGATATCGTGATAACCGGTGATAAACGGTTTGTAGGCCCATTTCGATTATAGTTTTGTTTCGAGTTTTCCTGCTTTATAACGCTATAGTAACTCTAACAAGCATCTGGATCTGGTTCATTTTGCAAAGCTACGGATTTTTTTATGCTTTGTAATGCTATACTGGCCACCTGGTGCCACACTTTCAGAAGTTTGATAACATATAACACGTTGTTTTGCATCCTTGTGTGAAATCTTATATTGGAATCCGAGGATATTAAGTGTTATGTTTCACGGAAAGATAACACTTAAAGGAGTCATGATAGAAGTATCCTTAGCATCCAACATCACATTCAACACAGGGATGCTCAACCATGGGTTCAGTATTACCAGAATTCTGACAGTGCAGCCAGTTGTGACAGTTATTCTGACATCGAATTTTCTCTTGGATTTCGTTATTTCCAATGGAAACTGGATTGGCTGTCGGTACTATGTGAGCTTGTGTTTCAAATAGGAGGAGCAGGAAAACGGAGAGCATGTTCACATTCCGTTCTCAAAACAAGGTATGAATGTTGTGTGTGTCTGTCTGACGTGGTTGGTACTAGCGAATTACTAAAGTTCGCAAAATAATCTGATTGAAGTCTGGATTCCTCTGAGTTGGGGCCTCGGACTGAGCCGACTGTGTCGTAGCCAGTCTCCATTGAGAGTAGCAAAACCTAAGCGGAAATTGTGTGTCTGAATAATTTTCAGAACTGGTCAAGACCAAGTGCTACTTAAAACTCACTGTGAGTCCGCCTTAACAAATACAGGATCTGGATCATCCCCAAAGCTACAGACTTCTTAAGCGTTAAGCCACACAGTCTGCGAAATTCGCGCCATTCCTACTGTAACACTATGCGTTACAGTAGAAGCTTTTTTGCCGAGCTTCGTAAAGCAGTGTAATGATCTTTAGCATTTTTCTGCTTTGTTGACAACTTATTTTATTTTTGTTTATGACTAAAAACATCGTATTTGGGCTCTGCCCACGAGAGATATGTTTTGTTTTATTATTAAATGAAATGAAAAAATTAAATGAGCAGGTCCTCGCAAAGTCCCCTTACCGTTCAAAAGGGGTAGCAGGAGATAGATATTTTTCATTTGGTTGGTAGTTGCGTTGAGTTAAGAGAGTTGCGGATAGAGATGTTTAGGAAAGAAAGGATGGAGGAAGAGGATTTGGTTAAGATTATGGGGAAGAAAAATTTTGGGGACCTTCGTCGGCTGGGGAGGTTCCTCAAGCAGTCCATGGAGCATCGGGAGCGTTTTTTGGGGTAAGGCGTTCTATCTTCTTGGTGTATATATTGAGTTTTCGTGTTATTTTGTGTTTATTATGTTTGTTTTCCCGCCATGGCCCCACGGGCTTTTTTGGGAGTAAATTCATTCATAAATTCATATGGGAAGCCTGCATGCGGTGCGTCACAATTCCGGAGCGAAATAGGAAATTCGCATCCGACTGCGAAAATCGGATTGTTTGTGCACATACATAACAATACTCTATATGACTAAGTCCAAAACACGCCAATATCCTCAGGAAGAACGATAACATGGCGACAGCTGTGATGCCACTTCCGGCTTTGCCGCTATAGGTACACGGCGATTGTGTATTGGCAAGGAGAGTTAGTCATCAAGAGTACAGAGGGGCGCTCCAGAAACAAATCAGCACATGCGACTGACAAAAGCATGACGCAAGATGCGAAGCTGGCGTCATCCTATCATGCTATATATCATTGCAAGGGATAGAGGGCGCCAGCGGGGCTTAACGCAGATTTTGGGGCCTATCTTTTTGTTTTGTTCTGTTCGTCTTTGTGCGTGACCTCTATGAGTGTTCTTAGCTGGCCTATAATTATATAAATGACTGTGATAATGAGCATAATCAAAACAGGAGATGCATACGTGGCGTCAGCTTTGCTTACCATTTGTTTATTTTCTACATTATTTCCGCCGAAATAGGCGAGTAAATCGAGGGAAGAAAAACACAAAGGTATCCATATACATACGACATCACACTACTCACGTTCGCACAATTCACAAATTTATTTAAAATTGCAATAGTTGGATGGAATTAGCGCATAATTATCAGCCCATGCAGCCCTTTATGGGGCTGTATCGCCTTCCTTGATATGTTTCAATATCATGGAAACCTCTTCTGCTTGTCTCCGTAAAATCTAATTGGGAAGAAAAACCCTGTTGCTTATAGCTTGCCGAACAAGAATACGGGTTGGAAGAGATTGCTGCAGTAAGAGCGGGGTAGTTCTCTTTGTCCTCCTGAGACCCAGAACCTTGGGTAGGTCCTACAAACACCAAATCGTGCGCGGGCTGAAAAAAATCCACGGATAAACCAGATTTGTTGAGGTCCCCCTCCCTACCCAGCCCTCACGGCCGTATGTATAACAGGTTGCATTGCTCATTGGAGCGTGGGCGGTAGGATGACATACACAGGGCTGTAGATCAATGTCCAATAGTCTTAGTGAGTGTGTGCTCCCTTGTGATCAGTTCAGCAACCCAAGCCGACGTGTCCAGTGGCAGGTCACCAACACGACCTGGTGCAGCGGATCAGGCCGTGAAGAAAAAGGGAAAAGATCTGTTTCAGGGGTGCTTTACATCCATGGTTGGTAAAGATCGTAAAGTCTTTCAAGCGGTTTGGCAGTCACCACAAATCCCCGATACCGTTAGGTCGGGTGGGATACGTCGTATTTGGTTCAAGATTTAGGGAAAGAACTGATAGAGCAGTTAGGGTGAATATTTTAAATCTTTCCCCCCACAACCAACAATCGCGGAACTCCCGAAGACAGCTCCAGAGTTCCTGCTCTTCTCGAATGCCCCAGCACTTCTGCTGCAGCCGAGCTACACCTCTGTGGAACAGCCTGTCCGCATCGACTGTCATCGGAGGATTTAAAAAAAAGGTTTGCCGAATACTGGGCGCGCAACCAGAGAGAGGGTTGGGGCGCCCCCGAAGCCGGAAATAGTCACCACCGTCCAGTGTTGCCACTTTTCTCTGACGGAACCTGTGACTTTTGGCCGCAAAAACCTGTGACATTCTGGCGCCTTCGAAACTGGCTTCTTTTTATCAACTATTAACGAGAAAGCCCACTTTATCATCTTCATAATTATATGCCTCAACTGTTTGCTTCATTTTTGTGTAGCCTACTGGTAACGAACCGGTTGTAGAATTCTGGCTCGCTTTGTCGAAGAAGTAGAAAATCTGTGACCAGTCGCAGAACTTCTTGTGGCAACACTGCCACCGTCAACCTTATACATATCCTTATTGCTTGCAAGTGAGGCAGTGAGCACTGGCAGACAGTGGCAAGTGAATTCTGGCGAAGATGAATCAGCGTCACAAGCACGCAATGTGCAACAGTGCCATCTACATAAACGAATATTCTCTTGGCGCGAAAAGTATAGGTTCTGGTGGTGTGTTTGAGAAAATATACATGTCGTTGTTTACAAATCGATGGTCTTTCTAGGTCAGCTAATCAAGTTGAAACCTTCCGAAGAAATAACCTTCAGGCGAGAGGAAAACGAGACTAGTGGAAGCATCGTTCTTACAAATATCTCAGCTCGGCCGGCCTCCTATAAGGTAAGCTGACAATAGACCGAAAATAATCAAATATTGTATAATTTATTAAAGGAGGAAACGAGAGCACAAAATATCTTGAATAAAAAAAGGCTTGCGACTTCATATAGTTTGAACACATTGTTCGTCGGACCGATAACACAATTGTAGCGGATAATCTTGTCCTGTCGTGGGATTGCGCAAGGCCGTAGCTCTTCGCGTCACCAGATATAGATATAGCGGATACTTCTTAAAGGACCCCTCTTGATTATTCTGTCTTTTATGTTATCCCTAGCTCTCTTTTGGAATTATATGCTTCTGGAATCCCCGCCTTTCGCCATTGTTTCGATTTGCATCTACGACTTCTTAGCGCTTTTTCGGCTGAGCCAGGTTTTGCCAGTTACGCAACGTAAACTTGGTCGAAAGGTTGGAAGTCCGGTGACGTCTCTCTTCACTCTTTCTTCTGTTCTGGACTTAGTTGGTTTGTTTAGCCCCCCTAGTTGTTGGTTTGCCTTCCCCCCTATTAACCAAGGCGCATTCTCAAAGATTCTGCGTTAAGCCGCCGCGTCGGAGAGAGGGAAGGCTGGATAGAATCGACAAGTGCAAACAAAAATATTGCTAATTTCACGTGGAAAGTAATGGTATTTTTGAAAAATCACGTTTCTGAGCCATTCTATCGTGAATGGCGTGAATGGAGCCATTCTATGGTGAACAATAAGAGTTGTGCTTTAAAAACTTGGAGAAGAGTCATATTTCATAAGAGTTGTGCTTTAAAAACTTGGAGAAGAGTCATATTTCAGCGAGTGTCCCCCCTAGAGTCGTGAACGGGTACCGAAGAATTATAAACCCTTGTTGAAATCTATTTCCTTTCAGATAAAAATTACCTCACCCGACAAGTACAGCGTTCGGCCATCTACCGGTGTATTAGAGCCCGACGGCAGCGCCACCATCTCAATGACGGTGAAAGCTGGCTACCCCTCCTCAAGTATCGTCCGCGACAAATTTCTAGTCATGGCCTTTGAATTGGATTCCGGAGCGGAGAATCCGACGCAAGCGCTCCTAGCAGAATTGTGGAGAACTAAAACGGAGTCGGCGCAGCATTTTAGGCTCAAGTGCTCCCTAGCGCCCGGGGATGCGAATGATCACATGTTCCTGGCTGCTACCCCACCCCCGGTTAAGCAGTATGATGAGGTCCTATCTAAGGCATGTATACTAATTAAATTACCTTACCTTAAATTACCTTAAATCGCACTGGCCGGCGAATAAGGTTGGGTGAACATCCTGTAGATTAAATGCTTTTATTCCGCCAAAATGACGAATCCAAAGGATATTCTCTTACAGTTCAGATCCGGACGTAATCTGATCGTCGAAACCGTCTGCAGACACCATGCTTAAAAGACACACCTTCACATTTATTTGCGATTTACTGAAAGCCAAGTCCGGCTCCTTGCCATATTGAGCCAGTGGTAAAGTAGGCTGCAGTACTACGTCTGTTAGTTAGCAATCTTGGCTAAATTAGGCAACGGATATTGTTCGTAATTTTTTCGGCTGACAGGTCATTGTTAGACAATACTTGAAGTGTTTTTCCACGGGGGAAGGGGGGCCATCTCCCTCCACTCCCTCCAGGATGGTCGGATCCGGGAAGTGTCAATTTCTAAGTCAATCTGGTCAGGTCAATAATGTGTCTGCCAAGTTTCATCGTCCTAGCACGTCTGGAAGTACCTTAAGCCCCCCCCCCCCTCCATCCAGGTCCTCACGCAGTGCCCGGATCCAATCGGGTTCTGTAAACGATATATCTAGGGCTTGTTTGTTCTTTCCACGAAGTTCCATCCCGATCCCTCCATTCTAAGCGTGTCACGAGATTTCCGGTGCCCCCAACTCCCTCTTGTGCTTGTTCGTCCCACAAAGCTTCATCCCGAGCCCTCCACTCTAAGCGTGTCATTAGATTTCCGATGTCCTCTCTCCAAATCCCACCACAGTCGCCGGATCCGGCCCAGATTTGAACTGGGACATCTGATACACGGGCTCATGCCAGTTATCAAGTTTCATTCAGACCCGACCACCTGTTCGAAAGTTATGCATGCAAAACTATTCCGGATTCCCCCTCCCCAGAATGGTCGGATTGGGGAGATGACTATTACGAAGTTAATCTGGTCTGGTCTTTAGTATGTCTGCCAAGTTTCATCGTCCCAGCATATCTGGAAGTACCCCAACTCGAGAACAGTAGACCGACCGAAAAGCGATCGGTATATGGCACTTGAGCGGAGCTACAAGTGCCATACAAACGGTGAAACCAAAAACCGAAAAGTGGCTACACCGGCCGCAAGAGTGGACTGTTCATAAATGAACACTTCACTAAAAATATACTATCACAGAATATTTGCGGAAATTGACGTTTCTCGTCAAGTAACATAAACAAGAGCTGTAAGCTCATATGGCACTTGCAACTTGCAAGCTTACGTAGTAGGTAAGGGTAACAGCTAAGATTTGTGCTGTGTTGAGGCACAGACGATTATGGACCTTTCGGATTCATGAAAATGTATGGTTTAGTAAAAAAAAAAAAATGCCATGCACTTCGCGGTTACAATGCGCAATTTAAGGGGGCTAGGAATCCATTTTGTAAGCAGCACTGGTACACAAATGATCGTGGGCCCTTTGGTCATGAAAGAATATCATTCGCTCGAAAGTCTTATTTTTTGCATTTTGCGTCTAAGATGCGCACTTTAAGGGGTTCGAATTGAATTTGGAAACAAAATACTTCGGGCACAGATTATTGTGGCCCCTTGGGGATCTTGAAAATGTTTAGTTTCTTAAAAATGTATAGGTTCTTAAAAATGTTTTTTCCACTTTGCGGTAACATTGTTGCTTATAAGCATATATACATTTGTAAGTGAAAACCTTGAGGCAAAAATTATTACGGGCCCTTGGGAATCACGTGGATCTTTTGGTCAAAAGTATTGCTTCACTTTGCATAGTTAAGATACGCACTTTAAGGGGGCTTAAAACTCATTTCATATACTCGAGGTACAAATGATCATGGTTCCTTGGGGGATTATAAACATGTTCGTGAGATCAGAAACATGCCCTTTTGTCAACTGTGAAGCTTCCTTCGGATCCGACCAACCGTTCGAAAGTTATGCATGAAATTCTGGTAGTCCGGATTCCAGTTCCATCCACTCCCCCGAAGATAGTCAAGTCGGGGAAATGACTGATTCCAAGTCAACCTGATCTGATCCCCAATACACCTTAATTAAGTCAGCAAGTACCTTAACTCGCGATCACCGGATTTCCCGAAAACCCCTTCCAAGACCCCCAGAGTGCGCTGATCCGGTCCATTTCTGTCAAAAATGTATTTAAAACTTGTCCTTGTTCTTCTCACCAAGCTTCATCCACGAGACGAGCTCTTTCGAACTGTCAAGTTTCGTTTGTGGCCGATGCATTTCCCCTGCCTACCCCCCCCCCCCCCCCGATGGTCGGATCGGGGAAATGACTTATCTTAAGTCAAATCTGGTCGGGTCCCTGATATGATAAGTCTGCCAAGTTAGATCGTCCTAGCACATCTGGAAGTACCTTAACCCGTGATAACCGGAAATCCGGGACCCAGCCTCCACCCCCCCCCCCATAGTGCCTGGATCCGATATGGTTACGTCAACGATGTATCAAGGATATGTGCTTGTCCTTCCCACCAAGTTTCATCCGATCCCTCCCCTGACAGTGTTGCGGGACTCGGAGGGTGCCCAGCTTAACACCCGTATTCACTGACAAAACAAATGAGAAATGGGACATGTGAGGCATGAGCGATTTCCACATATCAAGTTTCATTCAGATCCGATCACCCGTTCGAAAGTTACGCATGCCTCAGTATTCCGGATTACCCCTCTATCCACTCCCCCCATGATGATCGAATCGGGGAAGTGACTATTTCTAAGTCATTTTGTTCGGGCCCCTCGTATGCCTGCCAAGTTTCATCATCCTAGCACATCTGGTAGTACCTAAACCCGTGATAACCGGAAATCTGGGATCCAGCCTCCACCCCCCCCCCCCCCTCAGTGCCCGGATCCGTTCCGGTTATGTCGAAGATGTATCAAGGATACGTGCTTGTTCTTCCCACCAAGTTTCATCTCGATCCCTCCACTTTAAGCGTGTCACGATATTTTCTGTACCCGCCCCTCCAACTCCCCACACAGTTGTCGGTTCCGGTACGTACGTAAAATAGGACAGGTGAGGCATGTGTTCTTTCCATATATCAAGTTTCATTCAGATCCGATCACCTGTTCGAAAGCTACGCATGCCTCAATATTCCGGATTCCCCCTCCCTCCACTCCCCTCACGATGGTCGAATCGGGGAAGTGACCATTTCCAAGTCATTTTGGTCGGGTCCCTGATATGCCTGCCAAGTTTCATCATCCTAGTACATCTGGAAGGGGTCTAGGCTAAACCCCCCCCCCGGCGAAACCCCCCCGGACAAAACCCCCCCGCCAAAACCCCCCCGGCTAAAACCCCCCCCGTGACCAAACCCCCCCCCCGACCAAAACCCCCCCGGTACCAAACCCCCCCCCCCGACCAAAACCCCCCCGGTACCAAAACCCCCCCGACCAAAACCCCCCCGCATAAAAAAGACGGGTATAAGTAGAGTAACTGGTAGTTAGAGAGTAAGAGTAAATAAACTTCTTTCACAAACTTGACTCTACAATAATGTCTGAAGTACAGTGGGTATCAGAACAATGATAAACAAAGAGAGTGTAAGGCAAAGGTGAAGGTTGATGGTTTTGCTGAAGTCACCAAACACCCGCATTCATTAACTGAAGCTGTTGTCAGTGAGGTGTTAAATGTGAATGATCAAATCAAAGCCAGTTCCACTCTGTGTATCGATCCCCCCAACAAATCCTTTCCCAATGCCTCCTCCTTCTTGGCAAGGAAGCTGCAGTTAGGATGCCACCCATTGGTGCAATGTGAAGCTCCCTTTGCCTGATTGCTCTTTAGTTGTCCCTGATTCATACCAGAAACTCAAAGATGGGCAGTAAGCGGAGGAAAACCTATGACACCGCAAAAGTTGTCCTACTTTCCGTCTGTGAGCAGGATAACTTTCGAAGGGAATGAGATATTTTGATGAGACTTAATGGGAGGATCCTTTGGGTCAAGGGAAATGTTGAGCTCGTTTTGTGATAGCACTTTCAAGATAGTCCCAGAAATATTCTATCAGCGCTTCACCTTCGTGCTTGTCAATGGTAAAACTGTCACATGGTTGTTCGTTTTGTTGCCCAGTAAATCCCAGTCTAAATATGTGTGAGTGTCTAAGGATTCGGGGGGGGGGGGGTCTATTCTTCTCTTACTCTCTACCTAACAGTTACTTTACTCATACATACCCGTCTTTTTTTATGCGGGGGGGTTTTGGTACCGGGGGGGTTTTGGTCGGGGGGGTTTTGGTCGGGGGGGTTTTGGTACCGGGGGGGTTTTGGTCGGGGGGGTTTTGGTCACGGGGGGGTTTGGCGGGGGGGTTTTAGCCGGAACCCATCTGGAAGTACCCTAACTCGCGATCACCGGACCGACTGACCGACCGACAGACAGACCGACCAACCGACGGAAAAGTGATCGATATACGGCAGTTGGCCGGAAGGCAAGTGCCATAAAAATTAAATATAAAATCCCCCTCACCCCCCCCCCCCCCCAGACACACACACTCATAGGGGCAATGTCCCCCCCCCCCCCCCCACACACACACTCCTGTAACGTTCCTCCGCAGTTGCACGTGTGAGAAATATTTTGCTATCCCTTCCGTCGTCAGTAATACCATATTAGGCTACCATATTTATTGACCTCGTCTAGCTTTGCGCTATTTGGAATCAAAATTGAAGGATTAATTTATATTCTGTTTCAGCTCGACGACATTGGAAAATGCCAAACCCGCCTGGAAACCCGGGTTCGTCGGCTGCAAGGCTTCACAGTTCTTCAACTTGTCCTCATCCTAGTGGTCTTATACCTCATGGTGGCCAAGTCAGCAACCGATGCTGGTGACACCTGTAGTGCCATTTAGGAACTATGAACAGAAACGGATAAAGCGTGGAAAGGAATACAAACAAATGTGCAACGGGATATGTGACTGCTTCAGTTTGGAATCTTTAAAGTACATCTAGCCAACTGAAAGGACTTCCGTCCGGTCCGTTTGTGATCCTGTATTTGAAAGGAGGTTCTCGTGGTTTTGCCCTTCTTTCACTGTTTTGTCCATTTTTCCGCCACTGTGATAAGACCTTTATGCTTATTTGGGAAAGTTGTTTCATTTTCGGCTGTATACTAATAACGTAAGATTTTAACATTCCGCGTGTGTTTGTTCTTGAAGGGTTGTGTGGATGAAACATAGTAGGATAGCAGTTGGCGAGTTTTATGTTTTTGTATGGAATGTCTTGAGTGGAGCATTTTCAAAGTCAGCTAACCTTGTACAAGGCTTATTTTTTTGTAGAGTATCACTATAGTATAGGCTACAATTAAAAACAAAAATACATCCTGCAAGTTCTGAGGGAAAGGTCCGCAGTAGCGACGCTGGACTGGTAGGAGACTACTCGTATTGAAGGGGTGGTGCAGCTTTCATGTGCTAAGATAGATTGTCGGCAGGATAAAGCACTTTCGTTTGCGCATGGGTATTTCATATCACGTCAGGTAGTAAGCCATAACGCTACGGAAATACATATCTAGGGTTGCCATTGGGAGCAGGCTGAAGTTTGATAACATTTCAACACATCACTGAACCCGTGGGACATGAAGGGGGCGCTCGCCTACTTAGGTCAGAGACTGTCGCTAGCATATAAATAGCAGTTCGTTCGCGCGCATGCGTCTCAGTTCGGTACGTCGCTTCAGGGCCAGAAGGATGTGCTCACCACTGTGAATACACACACCATCAGGATTTTGGTAACAAGTGCTGTCCTTTTGTGAACATGAAAGCGATTCTGGCAGTCTGGAAAGCTCCGCGAGCTTATGCGCCGGCTGTTCTGGCGACTTCGGCTAAAACTCGCTTCGCTTTCCAGAGCTGTTCTCGCCCTCCGCTAGTTTCCGCAAGCACTTGGAAAGTAATTTCGGCAAGTCAGCGAGAAGTTGTAAAGGTGCAACTGAGGCGCAACGACTTTCCGTTTATTCTTGCGCTCGGCGGATTCTCACTTTGCTTTTCGGAAAGCGAATCCAAGAAATCGCCCTATAATTTTGAAAAGCGGTTTTAAAGTGCAATACAACAATTTTACGTCTTATGCTAGATTATACCAAGAAGAAATAAGCCAATAGAACCTCCGTCTTTGGTCCCGTGCAGCGGCTATGGATATCCCGACAACACTGAGCTGAACTAGAGGTATTTGGCGAGCTTTGGGTTGCTGTCCGTCTACTTCCCGCTTCGTCGTTGCACATATCAGAGGAATTAGTGCAGGAGGCGCGCTGACCCACTCGGAATCGCGTCCAGACAACCAATAGGCTTTTACTTCGGAAATTTCTTCTCCGGGGCTTTACTGCGATATAGCTGTTAGTAGAGGTAACGAATTGTGATGTTCTGCATAGCTCCTACCCTCTGCTCGTTTGCATTAGGGTACAAGGGTTTATTCGACTCCGCATGGTCGTATTACAGAGATAGGGAGACGGAGGTTCTGGTGCTTATTTGTTCTTGGTTATACGAAAAGAGGATTGATAACGTTTTACGCAAGGATGTAGTTATCTAACTTCTGACAGTGTTGTAACTTACATAAGCGTCTAGGGTTGTTTATCGTTCCTGGCACTAAATGCCGGTTTCAGCTTAAGCCACGGTAACCGCAAACACAACTAATCGCAGATCCAGTTACCGTGGTAACAGATACCATGGTATCTGCAAAAACGCAACTATTGTGAAAGATGGAATGTTGGGCAAGGGACTTTTACTGTGACAAATAAACCAGAAATGAATACTGAATTGAAATCAGAAGGCTAGGAGTCCAAGTCTTTTCTCTAATATTCCATCTTACGTAATATAAAGTCAGTACGTAAATACTTACTAGACTGTCGCTAGGCTAGGGATGTACGTACTGGTAACTCTTAGTAAGAAATATCGCAAAGGTGACAACACGACGAACTTTTGGTTTATTTTCAGAGAAATACATACAAAAAAAAAATGATTTGAGGTTGGAAAACACCCGTAGTGTAAAGTTATAGCTGCCATGCCTAAGTGTTTTTTTGTTTTGTCAGGGAATACGGGTGTTAAGCTAGGCATCCTCCGAGTCCCGCAACACTGTCAGAAGTTTGATAACAGATAACACAGGGATGCGCGGTTTCGATAGATAACACTTGGGATGTTAGCTAGGATTGTTATGTTTTTCAAACGTTACGCATTCAAACGTTATGCATAAAAAGAGCCGAAAAACCGCCGAAAAAAACATCTGCTGACTTTTTTGTTTGTCCTCATGATATCTTCTCCCGAAACATAACACTTAAAAGGGTCATAACAGAAATATTTTCATAACGTTTAACACAAGGATGAGGAAACGTGTATCAAACTTCTGACAGGGAAAACTCGATGCTTCGCGCCCAACGAAATTCGTTTTTTTTCTGACGCGCTGCGAATTTCGGATCCGTTCGCGAAATCCGGGCTCTTTGGGACCAAGCCTCGCCTCAGCACTCCGGAGGCTACATCAATTTCGGTAGTTTACCGCGAGAGGAGCTGGTGGTCGAATTTTATGAGAGCGGCTTGAATTACTCAGCTGTAAAATTACTGTATTTTCGGTACAAGTGTATTAGCAGGACAATCATACTTTTAATTTTGGTTGAAAAAATGCCGGTTGTTTTCGTTATTATGGATTGTTTGTTTGTTCTCTTGAACTTATTTTTCTATGTACAGTCTTTTGAATAATATACATTGGAAATAGAATTTGAAGATGCGCTAAACCTTAGTCGATCCAGAAGCGAAGTAGGTCGAACAGTTAATGCCCGCCAACTCATAGTATGCTAGTTCATCCCAAACTAACGTAGTCTGTTACATGCTGTTAATTACTTCTTTAATTCTGGGGTCTGTGTGAGATTTACGTTTGAAAATTTCAGGGGGAGGCACTCCTAGGGCTCGGCGAAATGCCGCCTTTTGCTGTTGGGCGTGGCTTCAGCCACCAAACACAATCCTGACTAACGAAGTGCCCCAACTTTTTGGTGGGAAGAATTATCACCATATTGGTACCTTTCAAAGGGATTGTCACAGTGAGTGGAGTTTTGGTGTTTTTTTGTTGTTGTAAGGGGATGGTTTTCTCAAACCTATCGCTCTCGGTCTAATCCGCCTTGGAGGAGGAGCAAAGTGGATCATAGACAAAGTTGTAGTTCTGCGTGACAAGGGACTCAGGCGTCGACGCCCCAGCGCCACCGCCCGAGCTCCCCTTCAAAGACCCAAGGACTCGCGTACTTGCTTGCTGACAAGAAAAATCTCCCATTTGATAAATCGACAAAACATTTCTAAACAGAACTTGATAATGTTCAAAATACAACATACATGGTATAATTATGCAAAGTGAATCATGGACAAAGTTGTAGTTCTGCGTGACAAGGGACTCGGGCATCGACGCCCCAGCGCCACCGCCCGAGCTCCCCTTCAAAGACCCAGGACTCGCGGACTTGCTTGCTGACAAGAAAAATCTCCCATTTGATAAATCGACAAAACATTTCTAAACAGAACTTGATAATGTTCAAAATACATACATGGTATAATTATGCAAAGTGGATCATAGACAAAGTTGTAGTTCTGCGGGACAAGGGGCTCAGGCATCGATCCATCAAATAACGAATCCAAATTGGTCAACACTATTCAGGGCAAGCATTTGAACTCGTTCGACAGTGGCAGGTGAGTCTGAAAGTAAATAGTATTAAATCTTCAGTGGTTCATAATAGGGGATGTAGATTTGATGCAGCCAGGGGCGTCACGACTGGGGGGGAGGGGGATGTCCCCCCCCAATGTTGTCGGTCAGTCGGTAAAAAGATAGCGCCGCGATTTTTCGCCAGAACAGTCGTTTTTTCTGCAAAAATAGTCGGTAAAAATTACCAGCCAGTCGTTAAATGCCTTGCCCCCCCCCCAACATTTTGGCTAGTAACGCCTCTGGATGCAGCCTCTTGCTTCGAATTCCAGATTAATCTCCAGGAAGACGGATTTCTGGAATTCGGAAAAAAATCTGAAAGGTGAATCCGTTCACTACCATTAAACATTATCACAATTCACAACCACAGTGCTATAGCGGTTTGAGGTTCTTTCGACTTTGCCCGTCAGAAGCGATAGAAACGGAGATCATGGTCGTGTTCCACCCTACTTACCTTAGTAACTACGCATGACTTCACACCTTTTGGCGTCAAAGCGGGGATACTTTTGGCAAAATATCGCGCCACACACTAAAAGCACCAATCGGGCCACAGAAATCGTACTTACCACGCTTACTACGCTCCCGAGCGCGGTAAGCAACTGGTTACTATTTCGATAAGGTTGGAACGGTCAGCGTAGTAATTTTTCACGAGGTTGGAACGAAAAATGGTAACTACACTTGCGTTTTTTTGTTTCGCTGACTGTTGTCAGCGAAGATGTCAAAGAGTTTAAAACAAATTGTTCAAATAAATTATACAACAGCAAATAGTTAACTTAACCTTTTTTTTATCCCTTTTTTTCACATCACAGCAGAAACGTATTTTGTAAGTCATCGCTTTTGCGGGGAAGTAAGTACAATGCAACTGAGCCATCACACTGACAAGACGATTCTCCATTCATATGTTACTACAAGAACGACCCAACCACCACCCTCGAGCTGAAATATATGCTAACGAGCTTGCAAATGCCTTATGAGCTTCTAGTTATCAAACAATACATCTCAACCCATGCAAGTGCCATATGAGCTTACAGCTCTTGTTTGGATATAGTCTGACGTACTTTTGTTTAAGTTATGAAAGTAGAGTAGGTGTACCATTTTACTTGTTCATTCCACATACTGTACTTTCATAACTAAAACAAAAGAACGTCAAACCAAGAACAAATAATCAGATAGAACTTCTGTCTTTACTCGCATGCAGCGACTATGAAAACCCCGACAAAACTGAGCGGACCTAGAGGTATTTACTCTAGCTTTGAACTGATGTTGATACCCGTTTACTCCTCTTCCGTCTTCGCCGTTGCTTATCGTACAAGAAATGGTGAAGGAGGCGTACTCCCCGCGGTGATCCGCTCTGGAGCGCGTCCATAGAACCAAACAGCTTCGACTTCTCCTTTTCCTCTCCCGCGGGTTGACAGCGATTTAGCTATTTGTAGAGATAACGAAGCGTGATGTGGCGCGAAGCTATTAACCTTCGCTCTTTCGTAGCAGATAGGGTATGGTGAAATACTCGACTCCGCATGGTCATATTACAGAGATAGGGAGACGAGGATTCTGTCACATTATTTGTTCTTGGTCAAACTACAGTGAAACTACATACAAAACCGCAACCTAATAGTTACGGTTGTAAGAACACGCTCTGTGTGGCCGCGGAAATGCCGTCTGTCAGCTCCACAAGGAAACAGATGATGGAAGAGGGAATGGGAAAAGGAAAAACCTGACTTACCAATCTGGAACCAACCGGGGTTTTTGGCTTCTTTTCTGGCAGACAGCAAAGCATGACGAAGTGCGTTTAGTGCGGATACGGAGAGACAGAGAGGCGGCTCACCGACGGCTATAGAAAGAATAGAAATGATTAAACTGCGAGATTAGGATATTGCACCAGTACACTGTGCAGTCCCATGATACCAGTCATATCCTACCCAGTGCCAAAATTTGCTGGTATTGCCCTGATGTTAAAAGAAAAAAGTTCCAACCGTGCGATCGATAACAATTGTTATCGCACAGCCAGCCATGCGATAACAAGTGATATCGCACGGTTGGAACTTTTTTCTTTTAACATCAGGGGAATAGCAGAAAATTAAAACAAGTGTACTAGTGTTATAATCATTATCGCCCTTGCTTTTCTTCAGGCGATAGCGGAAAATTTGGCCCTTGGGCAGCATGATAGGCAGATATCACCCTCGATGCGCTCGGGCGATATCAGCCTATCATGCTACCCGCGGGCCAAATTTTTCCGCTATCACCCTCAGGAAGGGCGATAATATATAACAGTCGGAAAAAAAAATCGAATAAGATACCGATAAGTGGTTTCTGAATAAACAAATATATGTGTCTATTTCCCGTCTTTTTAAGGCCCTTCATAAAGGCCCTTCTAAGCACGTTCAAAATTGATACCTTGGAGAAACGGAGACTGAACCTATGCCTCGAGTTCGGTACATGAAAAAAAAAAATATTTCGCACCCCATCTACAATGAGTTTCTCCCTCCCCCATACAACAATGTAAGGGAAAGGCAAGAGCGAGCAGTCTCTACGAAGGTCCCAATATTCCAACCAGTAGCGGCCAAACACAGCCGTTACCAAAATAGTTTTATACCAAAGATTGTTGAAATTTTAAATAGCCTTTGACCATTTGTACATATTTTTTAGTGTATATATTATATTGAAAATTCGTGCATGACAGTACTCACCAAGTTTGGTTTTGTTACCGTGAAAGTGTGAGCGAATAAATTACTATTCTATTATATGCTAATCTTTTCACAGAACGTATGCGGGAATGAAGGAAAACGGAATGTACAATTCTAACTTAATGAAAATAAGTGTACGTGTTCCAGTGTAAACTAATTTTTTGTTTGGCTAGTATTCAGACTGAAAGTTTATCCGAAAAAGGGTTGAGATATGACAATCTAGTTACCCGTCACTTATTCACTCGAAGTTGGACTTGAAGACTTGAAGAAGAGGCTTGAAGACCTGATGGAAATGAGTTACTTCGTTGCTCCGCTATTCATG
This sequence comes from Branchinecta lindahli, assembly GCA_023053555.1. Lineage (NCBI taxonomy): Eukaryota > Metazoa > Arthropoda > Branchiopoda > Anostraca > Branchinectidae > Branchinecta > Branchinecta lindahli. Next base: position 23,642,417 of record JAKZAO010000012.1, read on the forward strand.
AATAATCGATTTTCATACAGCGGAATTTACGACACGATTTACGAAAAATAAAGTGATTACGCAGTGAGCTACCTTCTGCGAGATGATCAGTTGCCCCTAAAAAGCCGCGTTTTTATTGAGATTCAAATTTTTTCGCGTCATAGCAGAATTTTGCGTTGTGAGGATGGTCGTTGATATTCTGAACGTCATACCAGAGCAAATAGTAGCAAAAAATCCCTCGACAGAATCCCAATAATGCAGTGTATTCAGTTAAATGATGCAAAAATAAGCTGGTTCAGTTAAACTTCAAGAGTATAAAGATTCAGTCAACTAATGCGTTGTGGAAGCTTAAATGGGATGCTGTGGAGTGGTCAACCGATGCTTGAAGCTTGTCTTGTGGTGCAACCAATGCACGGCAAGACAAGCCAGACGTTCCTAATAACCTGAGCCAACCACGGAACGAGTTCTACAAGATATATCTTTATTTGCTCCAAGCTGCAAGTTAAGGTAATTTAGGGAAACCTAGTTTCAGCTTCAGTTCAGTTTATTTCAAAACAACAACACAAATCGTGGCTTGGGGCCAAATGGCGTGTTGTCTAAGTCAAAATACATGATATCAAAACAATGTCAATCAGAACAGCAATAATTAATTCAGAATGAAAAAAAAGTCTAACACAAAATCATAAAGATAAAACACACACAGGACAGACTAGAACTCATTGTTAAACAAGACCAAAGGTTTCGATGGGATCCCAAAAATTTAATATTTGACCCAGACAACTACGTCTTCTCTACGCCGGATCCAGTCTTCGCCAGGCTAATCATCTGAGAAAATTAAGTTCAGATATACCTGTATAAGCCATATTTATTTTGACGATACTGATCGAAACTTCCTGCTTTACTTCTGCCGAATTTCCGGTTTCGGCCGAATTCTGAGCGAACTACTTGTCCAGCCAAAAAAAGATAGTTCAGAAACGAATTCAGCGCATCTCCTTATCCCTATAAAGAACGTCTAATCAACTTCAAATAAAACTTTAACTTATAAAAAAAAATCCGGTTTCAACCGGATTCCGGACGAACTATATGTCCGGGTAAAAAATGATTGTCATATACAGATTCAGCGTATCTTCTTACCCTTAAATCTATCATCTAATCAACTTCAAATACAAATTTTACTTTTAACAAATTTTCCGGTTTCGGACGGATTCCGGGCGAACTACTTGTCCGGCAAGAAAATGGTTTTCACCATCGTGTTCAGCATGTCTTCTTACCTTTAAATCGAACATCTAATCAACTTCAAATAAAAGTTTTACTTTTAACAAACTTTCCGGTTTTGGCCGGATTCCGGGCTAACTACTTGTCCGGCGAGAAAATGGCTTTCACCATCGTGTTCAGCATGTCTTCTTACCCCTAAATCGAACATCTAATCAACTTCAAATAAAACTTTTGCTTTGAACAAATTTTCCGGTTTGGGCCGGATTCCGGGCTAACTACTTGTCCGGTCAAAAAATGGTTTTCACCATCGTGTTCAGCATGTCTTTTTACCCCTAAATCGAACATCCAATCAACTTCAAATAAAACTTTTACTTTTCACGAACTTTCCGGTTTTGGCCGGATTCCGGGCGAACTATTGGTCCGGCGAGAAAATGGTTTTCACCATCGTGTTCAGCATGTCTTCTTACCCCATAATCGACTATCACATTAGCTGTTTCAAAATATTTTGTTTGCCCCTTAATTTGAAACCCCTCCCCCACCCTTAAATATAGAGCTACAGAGCCCATCTTTCAACTTGACTTGTACTTTGACCCAACGGATCCTCCCACCAAGTTTCATCAAAATATCTCAATCCCTTCGAGAGTTATCGTGCGTACAGACGGACGGACGGACAACTTTTGCGATGTCATAGGTATCTGTCACTAACGTTTTGGGATCCCAAAAACTTGTACAAATTTGGGGATAAAACTATTACGGTACCGCTCCGTACGGTAGGAACGGGGTTCAAGCTTGGGTACTCGCTCTTTGTGGACGCAAACGTTGAGGTTGGAAGAAAGGAGGAAGGAGGGAGCGGAAGGAGGGATCCTGTAGGGATTTCATGCCAACTCTTTGCATAGCCTTTCGCGTCGATGATGGAGGGTTTCATGCTTTAGAAGAAAACAGTAAGGCATTTTAGGGGCTACATATCACGAGACAAGTTTTCACGAGAAAAGTCTATCACGAGACTCATTTGGCATTTGGCAATTCAAAAGAAAAATTACCAGGAGAAATATTTTCACGAGGCAAGTCGTCTCAAGAAAAATTCCCGTGAGGCAAGTGCGGCATAAAGACTTTCTATTGAATTTTATTTGAACTATACACACACTATAACATAAATTAGGAAATTAAAATGGAAATAGATCAAATGCCAGAGAACCGGGATGCCTGATTAACACAATCTTCCAAGTTCATGGAGCTGTTTGGAGCCAGGAGCCGATCTTTCAGTTGCTGCAGTTTAAGATCCTTTTCAATCCATTTTTTCCGCCGCGCCCCGTGGGCTCCCCCATTTTCCAGTTGCTTGACAAATAATATGGCATCTGCTTCTCTGGTGATGAAGATGCCAAGAATCTTGAAGATGTTTGGTTGGGCTCTCCCTACTTCCGCGTTAAGTGACCGGTGGTAGGCCTCGAGGTAATTGTTGGTCCGAGGGCCCGAGTTGGTTTGCTGGTTCCAACGGCATGGTAAAAGTGGACCGGGCGACAACCTCGTACTGGACAGCCTTTGTCAGAGCATCTGTAGAAGGTGCTTTCTGCAGATGTTGAAAGCCGAATGAACTTGTAGCCACAAGTATGGAGTGCAGCCCCGCCTCTTGCAGTTTTCACCATTTCGAAGTGGATTTGGGTTGACATTCTATTCACAAAATCAAAACTGAGTACTTTCCTAATCTGCACCCTCTACTATATATACGTTAGCTCAATTTAAGCTGATTGTCTTAATCCTACTTTTCTTAATCCGGGTTGTCTCGTGAGAGGGTTGCCTAATGAATACTTGCCTCTCGAAGATTTTTCTAATGCTCGATTGCCTCGTGCGGACTTGCCTAGTGAGACTTGTCAAAAGCCGATTGTCTCGTGAAAACTTTTCTCGTGATACGCTGTCATTTTAGGTCCTCTGTAAATAATTCTGAGAGCACGTTTCTGAAGACTTTCAATGGAATCTGTAAAAAAAAATCCGTTTCTGAAGACTTTCAATGGAATTCTAGGGACGGGTCAAATTAATATGACATGCCTTAAATGCCCCGCAAACCCACATCGTAACACAATACATCGGCGGGTCCAATTCAAGAACCGTGTCCTACCTTTTGATCGCATTACTCCCTTGGTGTTGTGAGGGTTGTCTAAGAGGGTTACTCTGAAATCGATGGGGATGTCCAAAGCTGTTGGAGGCTTATATTCCTAAAAATACAGAACCAGAATTAACTGTCAGAGCCAGGGCGTCCTTCGACGTTTTCGTGCCAGGACGTAAATGGTAGCCTACTGTATAGCGGATACTGTCCATATATTTCCACTGTACCTTCCTTCCTTCCACGGTATACTAACAAGTTATTACATTCGATTAAGCAGATATAACGAAAATTAATAAATAGTATCAGCGTAAGAATGATGCTCAATAAGCTAATTCAAAGTGAACAAAGACTAGTAACTGTAAAGAAGAGGAGAACAGATAAGCGATATTACAAAAAAACTGTTCTTCACAATCATTATCGAACTTCAAAAATTACAAGACTCGTCTTATGCTCGTATTTCGCAATAGTTGCTTTTCTGCAGATACCATGCTATCTGATGCTACGGATTCTTTGCAAAAATGACAATTGCCGAATTTGCGCTTTTAGAAGTCATCTCCAAAGCAATACTTGAATCCACCACATCAGATTCGGGAAAGGAAGGTTTCAGAGCCAAGTTTTCGAAGCCGAAAAGTACCGAAAGACATTACGATCGCTACATGGCACTTGAGCCTGAAGAGGACCCTTGACAAGGTGAGCCGAAACATAGTGTACTATTAGTAATTAATGCTGCGACCTGCGACCCAGTATGTACAATGAGTAACTAATTAGTATCAAATCACCTATTCACTTTAAGGTTAAGCCCAAAGCTCATGGGACGTCACTAATTGATTTGAGATCGTATTTAAAGTCAAAGTATAATGTGTTTCAGTATCAGTCATCCAGTAGCAGTTGAGCTGTATTCAGTACAGTTGTATATCAATCGTTTGATGTCTGTTCACTAGCGAAGATGTAAATGAACTGTACATAGCCACCGAACCTGGTCCTGTCTGTCATTCTCAACTTTATATGACACATAGCTCTAATAAAATGCAGCTGACGTATCCGTTCTGTACTGTCAAATATACAAATCAGGCATCTGTGATAGACTCGTTTTCAGACAGGTGTAACTGGAAAGCCTTACCCATGTACCGTTGGTAAGCAGCTTCCCAGTATCCGGATGCCTCTTGACATGTTCAGTAAGATACATTCCCAGTCCCATGACAAAAGCTCCTTCGATCTGGCAAAGGTCAATCTTCGGACTGATGGAGCGCCCAGCATCTTCGCAGAGGTCTACTCGTACGACCTAGAAAAGATATGGGAAGTGTTCCGGAAAACTGTCACACGTTAAGACGATAAGAGGAGGAGCCAACTCTTTATTGTGTGCAACACTCTCTGTAACAAAAATAATAACAGCGCGGACATACCCGATGAAAAATTATCTCAAATAGTAGGACGAAGTTGTACGAAAAAGTAGCACCAACTGATGCTACTACATTCTACCATAGCAAGACTGGATGCTACTGGAGCAAGGCGGGATGCTACTGATACTACTGCTTAAGATTAGCCCAGTGTGAGGCACATTAAATTAAAGTATTCTGTACTACTGCATATCAATACATACAACTTTTGCGTACAACTGCCACACACAATTTTTCATGGGGTACGTCACCACTCTGACGGGAGTTCCTGCAGAACCGATAGCTATTATCATTTATGATGCTCCCGACTATCATAAGTAAACTGTAATTAGTAACCGTCGTACCCGCCATTTTTTACGATTTTCCACCAATTATAGCACGCCGGGTTTAGACGAGCACGGCACAACGCCTTACGATTGCTGGTGGAGTTCCCGCTTAAGAGCCCAATTGAAAGGGTTTTAAGCCCCGTTCACAAACATGCCTAGCCATTGCAATCACGGAATCATAAGACACGTGCCTAGCATCACCGTTCACACCCATGCCTAGCGCAGCTCATTAACCTGGTTTGATAAGCTGTGATGCCTATGCACAGGCTTTGGACCATGCACGGAGTTCTTATAGGCCCTAGAATTCGGTGCCTGGCTAAGCTTGGGCACGTGCCTAGGCATCTGTGCTTGGCTAGGCATGCTTGTTTTCCGTTTTTTTCTTGTTAGTTCTCGTGCAAGTCCAAAGAATTAAGGATGTAAACTAGATCACAATAAACAAACGCCGTAAATTGTACTAAATTCGTTATAGTGATTTCTTGAAGATTATGAAACTGAACTAAATAATATTCAGCTTCCGAGACCAAAAATTGTCAAACTGGCCGATGATTTCTACTTCTGACATGTCCAAACGTCCACAGGGTGATATACTTCGTTGTTCTAATCCTCTTACACGCCACTTACTTTCTCGAAGATTGTAGTATTCTTTTGACCTGCGTCGGGAGATCAGAGAATAATTAATTAGCAATGGCGACCTTGCTTCCAAGAGTGATTTGTGTTCAAGTAATTTGTCGATAAGCTTGGATGCTCTGAGGATTTTGAAGAAAACAAAGGTAATAGTGTGTTCGTGAAAATCCGACCCATCGAAAAACGATGGTGTCTTCCACCTTCTCGGCCCACATGAATCAAATATTTTAAATTCGAACCTGTCGTTCTCCTGTCAGGACATCAAGTTCCACCTCAGTGACGACACCAGCGATGACGTAGAACAGGTGGGGAATCTCGACGGCGCCATTGAACACCTTTCTGGCGACCAAATCGACGTTCCCATTGAAGGCTTTGTCGATGAGCTCCAGCCATGTGGCTCCTTTGCCGAGCTTTTCCCTGACTGGCTGGAGTCGCTGGTTTAGCTCTTTGCATGCCTCCGAAACAGCCTGCAAAAAAATTGGTGAACGAAATTAGTTGAGTTTTGATACATTTAGGTTTCGATTCTCCTTGTTCGCGTTTTTTTACTACTGAGATGAATTCAGTTCTTCTTGTGTTGCGTTTTTGTCAGAATCGAGAACGGTGAAAGCTTCTCAATTCAGCAGAATCGAGAAGTTGCTTCGATAGTCACTTCTCGATTCTTGTTCTCCGTTCTTCTCCCTGATTGGTCAGCAAAGGGCGGATGTTCAATCCGTATAAAAGGTATTAACGGGTGATTAAATCAGTGTTTTTGTCGAAAGCGAGAACTGTAAAGTGAGGAGAGCAAAAACGGTAATTTGTACAGAATCGAGAATGGAGAAGCGAGAACTGAGAATTCACATGAAACGCAACTACTGTTTCAGAGGGCATCGGATTAGTCTTCTACTCGCCCTTCCATTAGCATACTCAAAGTTTAACCGAAAAGGGCTGGGATAGGACAATCTAGTTATCCATCACTTGTTCACTTAATTTGGCTTGAAGACCCGCTGAAAATGCGTTACTTCGTTGTTCCGCTGTTAACGAATAATCGATTTTCAAATAGTGGAATTTCTTTGTGATTTATCGTACTGAATTTTCGGTGTATGCTTTACGAGAAAGATTTCTGATTTTTTTTTTCGGGCACTAAGCAATCTTCACCAATCTCACCACTGCCCACAGAAAAGCCCCGTTTGTGTTGAGATAAAATTTCCCGCGTCATAGTAGAATTTTCGTTGTGGGGACGGCAGTAGAAATTCTGAACGTCATAACTGGAGCAGATAGTGGAAAATAGAAAAATCCCTTTGCAGAATCCAAATAATTCAGTGTATTAAGTTAAATGACACAAACATAAGTTGGCTTTTCAGTTAAACTTTAAAACCAATTTCCTGTTATTTTTATGGCACTTGAGCCTACTCAAGTGCCATATAGCGATCGTAATTTCTGTCGGTCTGTCGGTCTGTCGTTCTGTCGGTCTGTCCGGGTTTTGCTAGTTTGGGCACTTCCACATAAGCTAGGACGATGAAACTTGGCGGGCTTATCGGGGACCCGACCAGATCAACTTACAAATAATCACTTTCCCGATCCGACTTTCCCTGGATCCGGGAGTCCGGAAAACAAATAACAAGGGCAGCGAAAAAGAGCAAAAGCAAGTGTCCTTAAGTAGGATCGATCCCGCAACGCCAGTTTCATAGTCCAACGCTTTACCGCTGAGCCATGAGAGTTTGCTGTGTAGTCAAATGCAAGAGTATATAGAGTTTACAGATCAAAATAAGACCGACTGCAATCGAAATTATTTGACGGTCTTTCCCGGTTTTGCTAGTTCGGACAACTCCACAGAAGCTATAGGACGATGAAACTTGGCAGGCTCATCAGGGACCCGACCAGATTAACTTAGAAATAATCATTTCCCCGATCCGGCTATCGTGGAAGGATCGGAGGGATGGGGAATCCGGAAACTAGTAACATGCATAACTTTGGAACAGGTAATCGGACAGGGATGAAACTAGAGAATTGTCAACAATAAGTGTCTCAGATGTTCTGTTTCAATCCGGACCGAATCCGATTACTGGGGGGGGGCTGGAGGGGGGCACCGGAAATCTCGTCAACGCTTCCACATAAGCTAGGACAATGAAAATTGACAGGCGTATCACGGATCCGACCACATTAACTTAGATATAATCCTTTCCCCGATCGAGCCATCGTGGGGGAGTGGAGGGATGGGGAATCCCGAAACTAGTAGCATGAATAACTTTGGAACTGGTAATCGGACGCATGAAACTTGACAAGTGTTAAGAAGAAATCTCTCAGATATAATTATTCAGTTTCAAATCAGGGCCGGCTCCGAAAAATGGAAGGGGGGCAGGAGGAGGGCACCGAAAACTCGTGAAACGCTTCCAAATAAACTAGGACGATGAAAATTGGCAGGCGTATCAGGGACCCGACCAGATTAACTTGGAAATAATCAATTCTTCGGTCCGGCCATCGTGGGGGGAGTGGAGGGATGAGGAATACGGATACTAGTAACATGCATAAACTTTGGAACAGGTAATCGGACATGCATGAAACTTGAGAAGTGTCAACAACAAGTATCTCAGATGTTCAGTTTCAAATTTGGACCGGATCCGATAACTGGGAGGGGGGCTGGAGTGGGAACCGGAAGTCTCGTGAAATGCTTCCTCATAAGCTACGACGATGAAAATTGGCAAACATTTCAGGGACCGACCAGATTAACTTGGAAATAATCACTTCCTCCACCCGGCTATCGTGGGGGAGTGGAGGGATGGGAAATTCGGAAACTATTAACATGAATAACTTTGGAACGGGTAATAGGACATGAATGAAACTTGACGAGCTCCAAGAACGAATGTCTCAGATGTTCAGTTTCAAATCAGGGTCGGATCCGATAACTGGGGGGGGGGGACTTGAAGGGGGCACCGGAAATCTCGTTAAACGCTTCGAAATAAGCTAGGACGATGAAAATTTGCAGGCATATAGGGACCCCACCAGATGAACATGGAAATAATTATATCTCCTATCCGGCCACTGTGGGGGACAGGACGGATGGGGAACCTTGAGACTAGTAACATGCTTAACTTCGAAACGACTAATCGGATATGCAAGTGTTTCTAATGTTCAGTTTCCAATCCGGACTGGATCCGGAACCTCAGTAAGACAAAACTTCTATTCTAACAGTTGTCAATGGAAGGAAAGATTCAGCCTTGACAACTGCAAACCGCATCTGACAAACATGCTAACTCTTCTTACAAGTGCCATATGAGCTTTCAGCTCTTGTTGTTCATTATTATTAAAAAATTTACGTACAAACATACGTTTTACGTATCTTGAAAATGCAAAATGCTGCAGCTCATCTTCAACTCTTCCAAAAACTCCCTCAAATTAATAACTTACATAATTGCTAGTATGATTTGTGATTTAAAGGTAATTTTAGGAAACCTAGTATCTGCCAATGGCGATGCGATTGCTTACGCACCCGTTGACGCCAACTCTGAGCGTGTTCCACCCCTCTACCAATAGTAACTATTAGTTACTATTTCCGTTCCAGCCTCACGAAAAGTTACTACGCTGACCGTTCCAACCTTCTCAAAATAGTAACTAATAGTAACTATTTGCTTACCACGCTCGGAAGCGTAGTTAGCGTAGTAACTACGCATCTCTGCAACGTGATTGGTCCGATCAGCCCGCGGCCTGATATTTGGCCGAGAAATTAAAAAAGCGTTCCAGCCTAGCGTAGTAACTACGGTAACTAGCGTAGTAGCTACGGTAAGTAGGGTGGAACACGCTCTCTGATCTGAGGTTGGGGCCCTGTTTTGATTGGCAATGACCCAGATTGACCTTACCCAGCAGTTGGTGTCGCTAGTGGTGCTGCCTCCTGTTGGCGCTGCATTCGGATTGGTTAGATTATTCGTCGGCTTGATGGAAATCATATCCACTGGAATCCCAAGAACTTGAGCGGCAACTTGCGCCACCTAAAATGAACAAGATCACAGGTGTCACTGAGTTCTGAAACTGAGTTACATTTCAAATTTAATTCATTTAGTTCCATTTATGGCATGTCGGGAAAGGGCAGAAAATTCACCACATAACCTGTTTCTCAATTCATCAGCACCGTCAGAAGCTTCATTACATCTAATAGAAAGATGCACCATTTGAATAGATAACATACAAAATACTATTTCTTAATGGTACATATACATTTGTTGCGTTTACGCAGATACCATGGTATCTGATACCACGGCAATTAATTCTGCAATTAGTCGTTTTTGCTGTTACCGTGGTATCTGATACACGGTTGCTCTGCAAAAACGACTATTGCCGAAATTCTTTTCGAAATCATCCCCAAAGAAAAACTGATATCCAGTTACATCAGTAAGTGCTAGTGGCACAAAGTGCCAAGCTTCTTTCCCACAAATTTGACAAAAATTAATGAAAGTGAGACGACTTTTCCAGATACCACGATCAATTACCTCGGTCGGACCGTGGTATCTGCATATCAGATACCACAGTAACTGGCAAGAGGCCACGATAACTGCAAAAACACCTTTTGACCCTGGTATCAGATACCACGATAATATTTCGAATTTATAACCACTTAGAAGCATGTATTTTTATGTAATTTATATGTAATTTATAACCACTAGAAGCGCTGTATAACTACAGCGCTGATGATGGATTCCTCTTTGGCTGGTATTAGTTGCGTTTTTGCGGATACCACGGTATCTGATATACGGTCTAAAGTCGTTTTCGCAGTTATCGTGGTATCTGATACCACGGTCAAAAGGCGATTTTGCCGTTGTCGTGGTATCTGGCCAGTTACCGTGGTAACAGATATTCAGATATCACGGTCCGACCGTGGTATCTGGTCGTGGTATCTGAAAAGTCATATCACTTTCATCAAATTTTGTCAGATTGGTGAGAAAGAAGTTCAGCACTTAGTGATGTAACTGGATATCAGTTTTCTTTTGGGATGACTTCGAGAAGTGCAATTTCGGCAATAGTCGTTTTTGCAGTGAACCGTATATCAGATACCACGATAACTGCAAAAACGACTAATTGCAGATCCAGTTACCGTGGTAACAGATACCATGGTATCAGCAAAAACGCAACTATTGACGGTGACCCATAATAGAGTGTATGTTTGTATAAAGCAAAAGATGAAGATTAGGTTAGGACTATATAATGTTTGGTACGTCCAGGTTTTGATACGGAATTTAACATGTTGATTGATTTTTCTCTATTTTTTTTTTCTTCCGCTGTCGCCTCGTGCACTTTCGCGGGTAGTAAACCTGTAAATATAATTATTAGCTGCGTTTTTGCGGATACCACCCGAGTGAAAAAAAAGATAGAACCAATTTAGTGCCAATGATCCTCTTGTCACGATACAAACCATGTATACGTGATTGGTCGTTGTTTTGTATTGGTTCAATGTGCGTCTAAAGTTGCTATCGCCTGATAGTTTTGTACCGTGCTGAATAGGTACCTGTCAATCATTACTGAAGCGGCTTTTGTAGTCTGTCTGGTATGGGAAGAAAAAGGTTTCTGGCTCCGAGGGGGATCGAACCCTCGCCCATAGCGTATGTTCTAAAGCAAAATGTTGGCGGACCGAAGTGGGAACGAACCTAGGATCTCTGTGTCAGTAGTCAATGATCTTAGCCACTAGACTGTACTGACTTGTTAAAAGGGCTGAATGTCACATCTAATGATTGCGGATCAAAATTATTTGACTTGCAGTTTTGGGAAATCGGTTGAAAAGGAAAAATCTTGCTACGACTGGTCCTTGAGTTATTACATGTTTGGATAGTCCGCCTTATGGCTGACTTCTCCGAGAAATTTTAAACAAATGTTCGGTCCTTTTTAAGTTATTCCCTCTTACTCCCGTCTGAAGATTTCCTCTAGTTATCGTCGGGAGAAAATGCACGAAAATTACACTACTAGTCCTGGCAGTTATTTTTTTTTTCTAGACCAAAATCAAGGTGTTACTGCAAACTGCTTTGGCAGAAACTTCTGATAGGCGGCGTCACTTCTGAAATAGAAGTTTTTTTGGCTTTTGCTTTTCCCTTTTCGGTTGTAGCTGTTACCGAGGGGTTGCCCACTCTCGGTTTTAGTGTAGGCTACAACAAGTGCCCGGTGCCGCGATGCCCGGTCGGTGCCGGCACCGGCTGAAACAAGCCGGCACCGATCTTTCGCGTGTTAAAACATCAAAATAAGCATTTTTTGAAGCGTTTGAAAGAAGGATCGCCTAATTTACTGTCGCACCGGTGCCGGTACCGCCTATTTCGGCTGGTGCCGGCCGGTGCCAGGAAAGGGTGTACAGCAGGTGTCGGAGAGTGGGTAACCCCTCGACTGTTACCTTTTTTGGAGATTTTCACCTTTTTCCAAGTCGTCTTTGCTACTGTTTTTGCTTGTTTCTGCTTCCTTGATAAAGATTATATTTGTGACAGGCATTTGAAATTCAAAAATTGTGTTTACATCAATTTGATTGGATTTGGGATTAACTGACAATAACCGTGAGGCTAAAGCAAAAAGGAGAGCGCTCGGGAGAGCGTAACTTAGTCAACTACAGCGAGTTCCTATCCGGACCAAAAGTTTGGAGTTTTTCGCAGGAAATAATTTCGAAGATCGAACACAAAGACATATAAGCTAGCGGTTTTTCTGCAGTTTTCGAGTTCACAGTGTGTTGGCGAAACGTAACGTTGGCAAACAGTACAGACAACCATGCGGACCACAAGTTTGTAGTTTTTCCTGGACGCTATCGATTTTCTGTGGTTTTCGAGTGCTCAGTGAGTTGGCACATGCGACACATTTCCGATCGTACCTAGAAAAATAGGCATGTAAAGAATGGTTGGCTCGTGATTTTCCGTAGTTTCGATGTCACGGCAGGTGTATACACAGTTATTGTACGAAACCATTTGAACATGCACCAGTTGTCTTCTGATGTCCTAGCAACTCTGCGAGTATCTGCGACTGACACATGGGTAACAATCCTGCTCATACCTAGGAACATATGCACATTAGCTAGGATTCGCTACAGTTTCACCGTGCACGATAGCACATATTCAAAGCTTCTCGAAGACGCATAGACCAGCACTCGGGAAATGCGAAGGACCTCAGAAACAATGCGAGCATGTGCTTTTTGGTATAGTTTTTCAATAATTCTCTGTCTTTTTTTCACTCGGGCATGGTATCTGTTACCATGGTAACTGGATCTGCAATTAGTCGTTTTTGCAGTTACCGTGGTATCTGATATACGGTCCACTGCAAAAACGACTATTGCCGAAATTATAATTTTCGAAGTCATCCCAAAAGAAAAACTGCAGTTACATCACTAAGTTGCGTTTTTGCTGATACCATGGTATCTGATATCGAGTCTGATATACAGTCTAAAGTCGTTTTTGCAGTTATCGTGGTATCTGATACCACGGTCAAAAGACATTTTTGCAGTTGTCGTGGTATCTGGCCAGTTACCGTGGTAACAGATATTTAGATATCACGGTCCGACCGTGGTATCTGGTCGTGGTATCTGAAAAACGCATCTCACTTTCGTCAAATTTTGTCAAATTGGTGAGAAAGAAGTTCAGCACTTGGCGATGTAACTGGATATCAGTTTTACTTTCGGATGACTTCGAAAAGTGCAATTTCGGCAATAGTCATTTTTGCAGTGGACCGTATATCAGATACCACGGTAACTGCAAAAACGACTAACTGCAGATCCAGTTACCGTGGTAACAGATACCATGGTATCCGCAAAAACGCAACTATTTATAGGCTTCGGTGTTTTCGCTGTGAAAATTACTTTTCGATTCAATTATATTCTTCTTCTTCTTCTTCAACGGACAAAAGACCGCAGCAAACATCCTATAGGGTGATTTTAGCTGGAATCTCTGCATATCATACCGAACAGAATTCTAAAAACTCCAAACGCAGCAACTTGAGCTACCTATAGTGCTTCAGCGGTTGATAAAATAGGTTCTTTCATTTGGAAAGATCAAGACCGAAACAGCAGGTGTCTCTATATAGTTAACGGTGGAAACATATAGCCTAGTCGTCAACAGCGAATTGTCTTACTGGAATACTCGCTGGGGTGACGTAGACCTGACCAACTCACTTTTCGACAGGCAAAAATGTTTAGCGTGTTCCACCCTCCTAACAATAGTATATTATTTTCGTTCCAATATCGTGAAAAGTTAGCTGACCGTTCCAACCTTCTCAACATAGTAACTAACCACGCTCAGAAGCGTGGTAACTACGATCTCTATAACGTGATTGGTTCGATCAGCCAGTGGCACGATATTTTGCCGAGAAAAGAAAATGCTTTCAAGCCTTTACGTCCAAAAGCCAGGATTCGTGACGTCATGCGTAGTAACTACGGTAGGTAGGGGGGAACACGCTTATTATCAACTAGTCCATACCTTCGTGTTGATCCCCTGCCCGACTTCGATTCCCCCGTGAGCTATCGCAACCGTTCCATCGTTACGGTAGATGGAAACGATGACGTTGTACTTGCACCAAGAGATATCAAGACAGAATGACATGAGATTGAACGCGATACCCCGCTTCTTCCATCTGTTGACCTGCGGGAGAATCAAGAGTAAATAAAAGTTTTCAGAGAACTTTTAGGCGACGCGGCAATAATTCGGCATGAACTGAATATTTCAGAGGTACACAGTCAGATGTTTGATAACATTTAATACGATTCAATCGTTGTTTTTTTTGCAGATACCATGGTATCTGATACCAAAAAGTTGCTTTGCAAAAACGACAATTGCCGAATCGTTTTTTGGGATCCCAAAACGTAAGTGGAGGGATACCTATGACATCGCAAAGTTGTCTGTCTGTCCGTCCGTCCGTCTGTCCGTCTGTACGCTCTATAACTCTCGAAGGGAATGAGATATTTTGATAAAACTTGATGTGAGGATTCTTTGGATCAAGAGAAGGTCAAGTTCGTAGATGGTCTCTGTAACCCTATATTTAGGGGTGGGGGAGGGGTTTAAATTAAGGGGCAAACAAACTATTTTTAAACAGCTAATGTGATAGTTGATTATGGGGTAAGAAGACATGCTGAACACGATGGTGAGAACCATTTTCACACCGGACCAGTAGTTCGCTCGGAATCCGGCCGAAACCGGTAAGTTTGTTAAAAGTAAAAGCTTATTTCAAGTTGATTAGATGTTCGACTTAGGGGTAAGATGACATGCTGAACACGATGGTGAAAACCATTTTATCGCCGGACAAATAGTTCGCCCGGAATCCGGCCAAAACCGGAAAGTTTGTTAAAAGTAAAATTTTTATTTGAAGTTGATTAGATGTTTTGGTTATCACAAGTTTCGTTTTTCCAACTTGAGCGGTTTTGAGCCTGAAGAGGACCCTTGCCAAGAAGGGCCGAAATATAGCTCGAATAAAATTTAGCTGACGTATCCGTTTTTGCACTGTCAAATATGTTCAATTTCGTGATAAGAACAACACATTTTCTACCAGGACAACTTCTTCGCCCGGAATCCGGCCAAAACCGGAAATTTGGCAGAAGTAAAGTAGGAAGTTTCGATCAGTATCTTCAAAATAGATTTGGCTTATAGCGGTATATCTGAACTTGGTTTTCTCAGATGATTAGCCTGGCGAAGACTGGATCTGGCGAAGACAAGACCCGATTGTCTGGATCAAATATTACAATTTTGGGATCCCATCGAAACCTTTGGTCTTGTTTAAGTAGCCCCAAAAGAGAAAATTTCATCCAACCACATTACAAGTGCCAAACCTTTTCCCGCCGATTTAACAGACAGCTAGGCTCTTCTGTTGGTGCTGATGAAGATGACTTTTTCAGATCCCACAGTCAGATACCAAGGTAACTGGCCAGAAACTCAGTAACTGGAAAAAGACTTTTGACCGCGGTATCACATATCACAGTATACGCAACAAGACCAAAGGTTTCAATGGGATCCCAAAAATGTAATATATGATCCGGACAACTAGGTCTTGTCTTCGCGAGGCTAATTTCATCTGAGAAAACCAAGTTCAGATATAACTGTATAAGCCATATCTATTTTGACGATACTGATCGAAACTTCCTGCGTTACTTCTGCCAAATTTACGGTTTTGGCCGAATTCCGAGCGAACTACTTGTCCAGCAAAAAAAAAGATAGTTCAGAAACGAATTCAGCGTATCTCCTTATCTAGCGTTCTCCTTAAAGAACATCTAATCAACTTCAAATAAAAATTTAACTTGTCCGGGTAAAAATGATTGTCATATACAGATTCAGCGTCTTTTCTTACCCTTAAATCTGCCATCTAATCAACTTCAAATAAATTTTTTTTTTCCGGTTTCGGCTGGATTCCGGGTGAACTACTTGTCCGGCGGGAAAATGGTTTTCACCATCGTGTTCAGCATGTCTTTTTACTCCTAAATCGAACATCTAATCAACTTCAAATAAAATTTTGCTTTTAACAAATTTTCCGTTTTGCCGGATTCCGGGCGAACTTCTTGTCCGGCGAGAAATTGGTTTTCACCATCTTGTTCAGCATGTCATCTTACCCCTATATCGAACATCTAATCAACTTCAAATAAAACTATTACTTTTAACAAACTTTCCGGTTTTGGCCGGATTCCGGGCAAACTACTTGTTCGGCGAAAAAATTATTCCCACCATCGTGTTCAGCATGTCTTCTTACCCCATAATCGACTATCAAATTAGCTGTTTCAAAACATTTTGTTTTCCCCTTAATTTAAACCCCCTCCCCCACCCCTAAATGTAGGGCTACAGAGCCCATCTACGAACTCGACCTTACTCTTGACCCAAAGGATCCTCGTACCAAGTTTCATCAAAATATCTCATTCCCTTCGAAAGTTATCGTGCTGACAGACGGACGGACGGACAGACGGACAACTTTTGCGATGTCATAGGTATCCGTCACTAACGTTTTGGGATCCCAAAAACGACTTGAGACCATTGTGGAAGACAGCATGGTATCTACAAAACAGCAATTTGATGTTTTTACTGTTATCAAGGATGTTCAGAATGTTGTGCAATGAACTTACCAAGGATGTTCAGAATGTTGTGCAATGAACTTATCAAGTCGTACCATCCCGTAAAACATGACATTTATGACAACAGTGACCTATATTTGGTCGCTTGAATAGAAGGATGAAGAACCCTCTAATAAGTGTATCGAACTTCTGAAAATGTCGAAAAAATAATTAAATGAGATTCTAGAGACATAGACTTTGCCGATGACATCAGCCTAATGGAGACCTGCAAACAGAAGCTCCAGGACTTCCTCACAAGAACCAGTGAAACAGCTGAACTGTTCGGATTGAAAATAAACATCCCCAAAACGAAGAGTATGGCGAGCAGTGGCTCCCCGCTAGACATACGCTGTAGGGACCAGCAAGTCGAACAGGTCGTTGAATTTCGATATCTCGGCAGTACAGTTGAAAATACTTGAGCATGTGCAAGGGAGGTTCGGCTGGGACTTGGCCAAGCTAGCGGTGTCTTCAATCGGCTTAAGAAGATATGGAGGAGCAAGAAGTATTCCCTTAGACTCAAGCTGAGACTTTTCAACAGCAACGTTCTCTCCGTACTTCTGTACGGATCCGAGACCTGGCACCTCAGCCAACAGCACGAGAAATGTCTTCTAGCCTTTGAAAACACCTGCCTTAGGCGGATCTTAAACTTACACTGGACAGAAAGGGTCACAAACCTGGCGATTCGCCAGATGACAGTGCAAACCCTTATTACTGAAGTCATCAAGATCCGCCGGTGGAGGTTAAGTGCAAACTAGCAAAAGGACAAAATTGGAGACATGTATGCTTAAACTTTTTAAATGAAATGCCTGCCTTAAAAATGAACGTCAAAGCCCTAGGCCCCTTACGTTTTTTTCTGAGTTTTCTGCCACCACGACGCGTTTCGAACTTTCGATGGTTTTACTTTAGCTTGAAAAACTGCAACTTTTGCTACTACAGCAAAAGTAAAGCTATGGCCATATAGTCAGTGTGAAGCGTGGCCGCGTGGGTGAAGGTCCCTTTGAATCAACACGTAAAAAACTAACGTTACACTTCTGTAATCCCTTACGTTACGCGACTCTTTCACACCTGTCGCGGACCTTTTCGGACTGACGTAAGCAAAAAAATACGGAGTTTCTTTTTTCTTTTCTATTTTTTCGTCGTTTTTTTGTCGAAGAAAACTTTTTTTTCTCATGAAGCCAAGGTTAAGCCAAGGTTTCTCCTCGGCAATCTGAGAAATCTTCTAATCAAGCAAATCATGGTATTTAATTTACACTTGTCTTAAGTTAAGTTTCTTAAAGGACCCTTCTTGCTTATTCTACATTTTATAATATAGCTAGCTCCCTTATGGAATTATATGCTTCTACAATCCCCACTTCTCTCCACTGTTCTGTTTTGTTTAGCGCTTTTTTGGCCGTGCCCAGATTTGCCCGTCACAGTTGGGAAGATTCCTTAAGCTTTCGATGAAGTATCGAGAAAGATTTATTTAGGCCTACTTGGAATTTAGTGAAAAGTTGTTTTCCATTTTGTTTTGTATTGCCATGGCCCTCGGGCTTTTTGTGCAAATATATATCATATCATGCTTTTTTCCCACTTTTTGACCACGGCGTGTTCAGTTTTCAAATGTGTTGCGCCCAGCCGCCGCGTCGGAGACCAGGAAGGCTGGATAAAGTCGAGAAGCGCTAATAAGAAAATCACTCAATCCAAGTGGAAAGAAATGGTATCTTCGAAAACATTTTTTCTGATCCATTTCACAATGAAAAGATCATTTCTAGTAAGAGTTAAGTTGAACGTCGACGTGACGGCTGTAAGGGTTCGGTGCGAAGGAACCTTAAGCGGTTTTTTCCTAACCTCATTATGTTGCTCGATTTCTTTTCTTCTCCGATCGTATTCCGAACTTTCGCGGAGTTTCGCCACGAGGCGGCTCATGTTGTCAGCGTCCCACGGAATCCCTTTGATCCATGTGTCGCCATCTGGTCTAAGATTTCGAAGTCGGACTTCTAGAGAGTCGATCTTCAACTCATGCGCGATGTGGTCCATAATGATCTCACTCAATGCGATGCCGCACTCAGCGCCTATAAAAAAAATGGTCACTTTCTACTACATAGATGGCGCTTATACAAGGTACTTGTACCGTGACAAAAGGCGTATTCTCGCCGTTCCCCAAGAACTCCTCGAGGAACGGCGAAAATAGAGGGAGTCACTCCAAGCGGACTTCGCGTCCGGAAAACAACGAGAACACAGGGAATGCTTCCAAAATGGATTTTATTCGAAACAAATATTTATTATGCAATTGACAAAATTAGTCTGGATCCTCTTTATTTTTTTATTTTGTTCATTCTCAATTGTTTTTAATTAACTTTACATTGCACCAACACCAGCAAAATTGATTCCCCTCCGAATCTGAAAGGGAGTCCTTTCTGATGATCGTGATGATAATCCGAGGACTCGCGATAATACGGAGAGTGAGTCCCTGGGACAAACAAAAACGCAGGGACTCCGCAAAAGGAGTCCTCGGGGAACGGCGAAAATATGCCCAAATAAACCAGAAACAAAAATCGGTAAACGGCTGCCTTGTAAGCAGCGGGTCCTGGGTTCCCGGCTGAGGGACAGCTTAGTCTTTTAGTTCACTACTTATAAATGGTGACTGTAAGGAAGTAACTAGGGGGCGAGGGGGGGCGTCTGGATCTAAACGAAGATGCAATATTCATTCCCGTACACTGTCAGAAGTTTCATAACAGATCGCGCATAACACTTTCAAGAATAACACCTTTTCACTTAGAAATAAAGTGTTATGACCAATTAAGTTTATGCTATTTCGTGCCCAGATCTCCAACAACACCGTCAATTGGTAAAAATACTACAATGTCCGGATGCCCGGTTTCAACAGATAACACTTTTGGAATGTTATCTGTTATGTTTCTTTCGTTCCCGTTAGTATTTTACCAATTGAAGGTGTTGTTGGAGATCTAGGCACGAAATAGTACAAACTTAATTGGTCACACAAATTTATTTCTAAGTGAAAAGGTGTTATTCTCGAAAGTGTTATGCGCTATCTGTTATGAAACTTCTGACAGTGTATCACTTATTTGTCTTTTGAATTCACAAACTGGCACTTTGGTGCGAATGAGGTGCATGATGGATCTGTTCTGCTCAAGTTTTGTCGGTTTTCCTGCTAAATTGTGTTCAAATGTCAAGCTTTTTGTTGCTGGTTACGAAGACTTATAAGGCGTATTCTCGCCGTTCCCCGAGGACTCTACTTGAGGGGGACCACGGACGGGAATCCTCAAACTATTATCACCATCATCAACAGGGACTCCCTTTCAGATTCTGAGGGGTTTTGCTGGTGCTGGGGCAATGTAACGTTAATTAAAAACAATCAGAATAAACAAACCCAAAAATAAAGTGGATCCAGACTAATTTCGTCAAGTGCATATTTTTTTTTCGAACAAAATCCGTTTTGGAAGCATTCCCCATGTTCTCGCTGTTTTCTGTCCGAGGAGTCCGCGTGGAGTGACTCCCTCTATTCTCGCTGTTCCCTTTGATTCCACGAGGAACGACGAGAACACGCCTATACTTTAAGGGGTTTCCAATACTAGTGATATATAAATGTTTTTTTCCCACTACTTTCCAGGTGAGATCTGAATCCTCTATTAGCTAGTTCCAGTCGTTCACCATCGTTGCTGAGAATATTTTTTTTCGCAAACGTGTGCGTGGTTTCTGCAGTTTTCTGAAACGTACACCTATCTTGTTACTTCTCAAGACAGTCGTACTTTCGACGACAGAGAGGCGGACATGTTCTTTCTCGGAATTTTCAGGTTTCCCTCGGCAATTCCGTGCCCCTCCCCCACAAAAAAAAATGGTACGATTTTATACTATCCAATTTTATATATGGTACGTTTGCTAGGTAACAAAAGGGTTTTAAAAAGAAAAACAGGGCGAGGGGTATGTGCGAGTAGAGAAAAATCGAAACAACTTGCCCGGTGCTCGCATAAACGTTGCAGACGGCGTATCGGTCTTGACTACGTATGGAGTGACCTTGTACGCCCCGGCAGTGTAGCAATTATGAAATTGCATAGCTGCCAAGAACGACGTCGGCTCGTTGAAGTCACAACCCGAGTCGGCGTATAAGTCAGCTTTTACTGCTACCATATGCCCTTCGTCATCGATCCCGACCTAGAAAGATGAGGTTCCTCTAATTCATTTAAAGCATAGATCTTACTAAAAATGCTTTTTAAATAATAAAACGGTCAACAAATTTTGTTTTTCGAAAATACCAGTAGTTTACTCCTAAAATTAGGGATTTTCATGTTAGCGCTCGTCAAGTCAAAAGAATTGCCACAATAGCAAAAGCTAAATAGTTCCAAGAACAAATAATCCAGTAGAACCTCGTCATTGGTTCCATGCATCGACAATGGATACCCGACAAAACTGGGTGGCGCTAGAGGTACTTGCTGTGAGCTTTGGGTTGATTTTGATACCCCGTCTACTGCCCTCTTCGCCGCTGCGCATACCAGATGAAAAGCTGTAGGATGCCTGCAAGCGCAGAGAGTCCGCTTTGCAGCGCGTCACAGGTAACATCACAATGGCAGACAACCAATGAGCTGTTAAAGACGACTCAGACGGCGTTCCTAATAACATTTCTCCTGCGGGGCTGTACTGCGATATAGCTGTTTGTAGAGGTAACGAATTATGATGTTCCGCGTAGCTCCTTCCTTCGCTCGTTTGCATCACGAGAATATATTCGACTCCGCATGGTCGTATTACAGAGATAGGGAGACGGAGGTTCTTGTGATTATTTGTTCTTGTATTGGCAACAGAAAGCAAATATTTAAAGCCTACAAAAATAGTAACAATATCTAAATACGGTCAATGTACAACAGCAACACAAACTTAATAAGAGCTTATCTAAACTTATCCAGGAGAACATTCCGGATTCAGTCGCTGGCAATCCGGCAATTAAATTTCGCAAAAAACTATCACAGTCACTGCCGAGTCTCTACAAAATGATCGACAACTGGACCCAACCAGCGAGTGACCTTTTATCCTGTCTCCTGGCCGAAGTTTAAAATTGTGTTATATTTTGCGTTTTGTATTTATTTTAGTTTTTTTTCTTTTTTGTTTCTACACTCCGCTTTCAAAAGTGGCAGGTGAAAAATAAATTACTCATTTATATACTTACTAGAGGATTATACTACACAATCAAGACTGGAGATACCAAGATATTTTATATGAAAGAATACTGAAACGATAGTCTTCTGATGTGCTGAATAGAGACATACATGGCAACCTTTTGGCGGGTAGCGTGTCAGGAAGAGGCAATCATAAAAGCGAATATCATCAACAGAAGTGAGGGAAAGTGAACCCTCGATTACATCAATGCTCCTAGTAAAACCAGGTTAAACTTCACCTAAAATAAATTCGTTAAACCGTACGATTATACCTTCTAGAGTTCATTTCAGATTTTAGAGCATGATGTTTGCTGTGGTTGTACGGGTGTTTTTTACTGAATAAATGTTGCGAACGTCTAAACGCTTTCCTTAATGCTTCCACGATTATTCTGATGGTTCATTCCATCACATTCTAATAGAATTAAAAGTATGAAGCATATCGGTATAAATTTACAAAACTGAAAATAAAATGCCCTGTCTGTTGTATGTCATTGCTGATTGGTAGCAAATTCCATTGGTCGCAAAACAAGTAAACAGGTAAATATTGCATATATTGCATATTTTCCGTTTCACAAAGGGAAGTCCAAAAATGACCCAAGCAATTACCGTCCCATATCCATTCTTCCTTTTTTTCAAAAATTTATGAGAAAATAGTTCGAAAACGACTATATAATTATCTTCAAAAAGCAGGATATACTTTACAAAACGCAGTTTGGTTCGGAAAGGACTTTCAACGGATCTTGCCATTTTAAAATTGGTTGATTGGGTGAATGACGCATTTGATAAAGGTCAGGTTCCCGCAGCATTATTTTTAGATATTAAAAAGGCATTTGATACCACTGATCATGAGAAGTTGCTCCAGATTCTCAAATCAATTGGGGTAGATAACGTAGCTTTAAAATGGTTTGATTCGTATTTAAGTAAAAGGGCGCAAGTCCTGCATGATTCAAATGTAACATCTGAGAGCCATTTTATAATGTGTGGAGTCCCGCAAGGGTCAATATTGGGACCCCTACTTTTTCTTATTTATGTTGACCAAATAAAATTTTATTTAACTGAAGCTAATATAATACTATTCGCAGATGATACCCTTCTTTTAGTTGCATGTAAAAATCTACCTACTTAAAAAAAAAAAAATGGAAATAGCTCTCACTGAATTTGTGTCATGGGCTGATTCGAATTATTTAACACTAAACTACAGGAAGACAAATTATATTTTATTTTCTAGAATAGCATCAATCCAAACAGATTAAGAATAGCTAATAATACCATAGATAGAGTAACAATTAAGACCAAAGGTTTCGATGGGATCCCAAAAATTTAATATCTGATCCAGACAACTAGGTCTTGTCTTCGCCAGATCCAGTCTCCGCCAGGCTAATCATCTGAGAGAACCACGTTCAGATATACCTGTATAAGCCATATCTATTTTGACGATACTTTCAAAACTTCCTGCTTTACTTCTGCCAAATTTCCGGTTTCTGCCGAATTCCGAGCGAACTACTTGTCCAGAAACATATTCAGCGTATCTCCTTATCCCTATAAAGAACATCTAATCAACTTCAAATAAAACTCTAAATTATAAAAAAAAATCCGGTTTCAACCGGATTCCGGACGAACTATATGTCCGGGTAAAAAATGATTGTCATATACAGATTCAGCGTCTCTTCTTACCCTTAAATCTGCCATCTAATCAACTTCAAATACAAATTTTGCTTTTCACAAATTTTCCGGTTTCGGCCGGATTCCGGGCGAACTATTTGTCCGGCGAGAAAATGGTTTTCACCATCGTGATCAGCATGTTTTCTTACCCCTAAATCGAACATCTAATCAACTTCAAATAAAACTTTTGCGATCTTAACACATTTTCCGGTTTTGGCCGGATTCCGGGCGAACTACTTGTCCGGCGAGAAATTGGTTTTCACCATCGTGTTCAGCATGTCACCTTACCCCTAAATCAAACATCTAATCAACTTCAAATAAAACTTTAACTTTTAACAAACTTTCCGGTTTTGGCCGGATTCCGGGCGAACTACTTGTCCGGCGAGAAAATGGTTTTCACCATCGTGTTCAGCATGTCTTCTTACCCCATAATCGATTATCACATTAGCATTTTCAAAATATTTTGTTTGCCCCTTAATTTAAACCCCCTCCCCCACCCCTAAATGTAGGGCTAGAGAGCCCATCTACGAACTCGACCTTACTCTTGACCCAAAGAATCCTCACACCAAGTTTCATCAAAATATCTCATTCCCTTCGAGAGTTATCGTGCTCACAGACGGACAGACGGACGGACGGACAGACAGACAACTTTTGCGATGTCATAGGTATCCGTCACTAACGTTTTGGGATCCCAAAAACCAGTAGATATCTTGGACTCATAGTTGATGAGAATGTTTCATGGAAAGAACATGCAAAATTAGTTGGCAATAAGCTATCAAGGTCCCTTGGAGTCATCCGCCGCCTTAAATTCCGTTTTCCTAAGAAAATACTAAAAATTATTTATCATTAAATTTTTCATCCTCATTTGTCTTACGGGTGTTCCATACGGGCAAGTAACTTCATTTCTTGTTATAAAAGAGTCCAAATCATCCAAAATAAGGCAATTCAAATTATATCACCGGTTCAACAAACTGATAACATTAATCTTCATTTTAAATGTACCAAGATATTTGATGTATCGAAGACTCGAGATTTCCAAATTCAACAAGACCAAAGGTGTCGATGGGATCCCAAAAATCTAATATATGATGTTGATAGATCAAAACTTATTTAGAAACAGATCACCAAAGATTCTAGCAACCGATTCTTACTTACGAGTCCATGTCCTCGTGATAGACGTGGTACCAATTTGTTCGTACCATATAAAGCACAGGAAACAAATTGTAGGTACACCAAGTAGACAAAACTGCTAACCCCTCATTGCCGAAGATGATTATGGTCTAACAGCCTATTATTAGACCATGAAACCATTAGAAATCCCCTACTTGTCTCACAATTGGGATCGGCCTATTGTTGGTTTCAGTGTTCACCCTTCTACTGAAGTTGTCAATCCTTCTAAACTTTCCAACTGTTATATAGCCCACAACCATCTTCTCTTTTAGCAACCCCACATACCAACCCCTTCGACCTTCGAAAACAACTAGCTCTTAGGTTCATTGAGCACGCGCTCTGCACAGAGCTATACTACTATGCAGAGCTTATATACTATTTTGAAGAAAAGGGGTAGCCGAAAATTGGTCGACACATTTTGTGTCCGGTTTTGGCCGGATTCCGGGTGAACTACTTGTCCGGCAAGAAAAAGGTTTACACCATCGTGTTC
This sequence comes from Branchinecta lindahli, assembly GCA_023053555.1. Taxonomy (NCBI): domain Eukaryota; kingdom Metazoa; phylum Arthropoda; class Branchiopoda; order Anostraca; family Branchinectidae; genus Branchinecta; species Branchinecta lindahli. Next base: position 23,667,539 of record JAKZAO010000012.1, read on the forward strand.
AGCATGTCTTCTTACCCCTAAATCGAACATCTAATCAAATTCAAATAAAACTTTTAGTTTAAACAAACTTTCCGGTTTTGGCCGGATTCTGGGCGAACTACTTGTCCGGCGAGAAAATGGTTTTCACCATCGTGTTCAGCATGTCTTCTTACCCCATAATCGACTATCACATTAGCTGTTTCAAAATATTTTGTTTGCCCCTTAATTTGAAACCCCTCCCCCACCCTCAAATATAGAGCTACAGTGCCCATCTTCGAACTTGACTTGTACTTTGACCCAAAGGATCCTCCCACCAAGTTTCATCAAAATATCTCAATCCCTTCGAGAGTTATCGTGCGCACAGACGGACGGACGGACGGACGGACGGACAACTTTTGCGATGTCATAGGTATCCGTCACTAACGTTTTGGGATCCCAAAAACCTCCTTAATTCCATCTTCATTCCAAAATATGTTCACACAAAATCAAGACCTGCATTCTTATGACACTCGAAATTCTTGCGACATCGTCCAAGAAGCAGAGTTCACTGCCAGCACTGATTCAGAGCAGTCGCCAGTCGCATGCATTTTGACTAGTTATTGTTTGCCCAGAAGTTTATTGGATTAGCAGCAATACGAAAAGCAGTCGTGGATCGGATGCCAGAGTACGGTGGAAAAGTCTACAGCAGGCACCACGTTCCACTGGGCCACCTCCAATAAGGTGATTGCCACTGCCTACGTGGGCCTGCGCTCATAAAGATAAGTCAACCCATTGTATTATTAAAATGAATCAGGATACGTCTGAACAAGTGCTAGAGGAGCTGCGGGTTATGAATGCAAAATTTGCAGGCCTGTTGTCAGTTCCAGCACAAGTGGAAGAATTGCGAAGAGATTTTTCAAAGTTTTCGGTGGGCCTCCAGGCGAATATTGATAGAGTTGAAATCACAACTAAGCAAGTGAAAGACGAATTTAAAATCCTCAAGCAAGAATTGGATTACACCCGGGACAGGTTAAGTAGATTGGAAGCCGAAACGAAATGCTCAAACCTTTTTCTTTACAATTTTAACCCACGGGTTAGAGGGCCCAGTCTTCGGCAAGATGTGTTAAATTGCTTGAACAATGTGATCCCAGGATTGATGATGGGAAGTTCAGACGTGAAAGATGTATTCCGACTCAAATCGCCAAACGCTGTAGGCCCTGTCCTTGTTAAGCTGAGCTCGAGAGATTTGCGTAACAACATTTTAAGAGGGAACACATTCCTGAAAAGATATGCAATAACTGCGGCTCCAGAATATACAGAGCGAGAAAAGGAAGCGCGCGACCAGTTGAAACCAGTTATGGATAGAGCACGTCAGCAAGGGCACAGCGAAGTAAAGTTAAGGGGTCAGAAACTCCACATTGGAAGACAGGTTTTCGCATACAATTTTAAGGCAAAGAAGGTGGAAGAAGTGAAGGAAAATCCAGGAAATTTGAACCGGGCTGCAACGAATGACATAGGAAGAGGGTCACGAGATATGATCCCATTAGAAATCGCTCGAAAAGATGAGCGTCAAGGACGTAGTCGGAGCGGTTCTGAGTACCTGGATGCGATGGAAATGGTCGAAACCACTTTTGGAACTCCGGTAACTTCCAATAATGGGGATATTCCAGTTGCACCTCCGGTTAGAGACAGAAAGCGAAACAGTGAACAAGTTGTGAGCCCCGATGATAGATCGCGCCAACCGAGTACAAGTGTGTTCCGACAAAGCAACGAAATAAATTTCACAGGAAGTAACGAGGCCCCTGCGTTCAGAACAAGCCAACCTCGAGGGAGAAATCTTAGCACATTGTTCCAGTTAGAAGACCATGGTAGTAGTTTGGAAAACGATACAGGAGGAAACGAGCAGCTTGGTAGGGGTCAAATCAACACGGGCCAAGAAACATAGGGAGGCGAGGGCCATGTGCGAAAAGAATTGCGCGTGTGTTTTTGGAATGTGCAAGGGTACACACGTACTAAACTGGAAGACATATGCGAATTGGGAGAATGGGATATTATAGGCCTAGCAGAAACGTGGCAAGATGAGTGTATTTCATATGAAGGTTATTTATGCCATTGCGTGTCGCGTCAGAAATCTAGAAACGGACGAACATACGGAGGAGTAGCACTGCTTGTGAAATGTGATGTTTTTGTTAAGTGTGTTAGATTAGATAGTAAGTCGGAAAATATTGTTTGGCTGAAGTTGGTATGCGGAGGAACTCAAGTATTATTTGGATGCGTATATATCCCTCCTATGGGAAACTCGTATGGAAGAGAAGATGTTTGGAATATTTTAGAGACAGAAAAAAGTGTACTTACTCGCAAGTTGGCTAACCACGAAATTATTATTGCAGGCGATTTTAACGCGTATACCAGTAACCATACGGAAACGGTAGTGGAAGCTGATTTGGAGAAGATGAACCGAAGGGAATCTTCACGAAGTCATGAGGAGATGGAGGTGGGGAAGAGGAATAGTAAGGACCAGACACGTAAGAAAAACAGATGGGGTTTAAACCTGCTGGAATTTTGCGGTAATGAAAATTTGATTATTTGTAATGGGAGGCTAGGAGAGGATAAATTGAATGGTAATTTTACTTGTTTTGCGGGGGGGTCGCCTAGTTTAATTGATTATTGTTTAGTAGGGCTGTCTCTATGGCCGTCGTGTGTTGATTTCCAGGTTTTGGGGGTGGTTGGGTCTGATCACGTCCCAATTGCATTGGTAGTAAATATAGGGAGTAGTTATAGTAGTCATTCAAGTAAACAGCGCCTGGCGGACGTTACGAGTTTTAAGAAGAAAGGAGGTAGGATAACGACACCGCTATATGTTGAGTGTGATATCGCTCTCGGATTGCAACTTAAGATATCTGAAGGGGAATTACGGCTTGATCGTTGTATGAATTTGGTGAAGGAGTTTCAGGTGGAGGAAGCAATAGACGAGATATCTGATTTTGTTTATGAAGCAGTAAGTTCTTTAACAGTTGAAGAAAGAGTAAAAAGTAGGCGCGTTAAGACTAGTCATAGAAAGTATGAGTTTTTTGATGGTGAGTGTAAAGAAAAGAAAAAAAGTGTGGTTGAAGCGTTGAGAACAGTAAAAAATAGCCAGGGTAATAATATTGATAGAGATGTTGAATTGTATAGGAGGGTTAGAAAGGAATATAAAGGTTTATTGAAAGAGAAGAAAAGATCGAAAGAGAGAGAATCGAGAGAAATTATTATTAGGGCATTTACATGTAAGGATAGTAGGAATTTTTGGAAAAATGTTCGCCGATCTGTGAACGGAGTACCCAGAAATACCGCACCAGAGGCTGATTCGTGGCCTGAATTTTTTGAGAAAAAGGAGGAGAAAGAGAAAGAAGAAATTTTTTCTACAAATTTTAAAGAAGAGATGCGAAACCAGGCTTGCTACCCATTAATGGAAGCAGACTACGGTCTATTAAACCCGGTTACAAACATGGAAGTCTGGGATGTATTACGGAAAATGAGGGGGAGATCGGCCCCCGGAAAGGACGGTATACCGGCAATTGTGTGGCGATGGGGTAAAGATGCGGTAGTGCAAGTGTTGGCGGTTATATTTTCTTGTATAATTAATACAGCTACTTGGCCGGACCAATGGAGGACGTCAATTGTTATCCCTATATATAAGAAAGGAATTAGGACTATACATGATAATTACCGAGCGATCCACTTGGGCAGTGTATTAAGTAAGATTTTTTGTAAAGTGCTAGACCTAAGAATGAAAGTGTGGTTGAATGATAATGATAAAATGTCTTCGCTACAGGCTGGATTCAGGGAGGGATACAGTACGCTAGACCAGATATTTATTTTGAATGTTTTGATACGTAAATATACTAAAAGGAAAGGGGGGAGGTTGTACGTAGCTTTCCTTGATTTAAAGGGGGCTTTCGATAATGTTAAAAGGGAATTATTAATGAAAACTTTAATCGAAATTGGATTCCCACGTCCTTTCGTGGTCATTTTAATGGAAATTTATAATGTAGTTAAACTGGTGGTTCGGGTTGCAGGGAAATGTTCTAGGGAGTTTTTGTCAAAAATTGGATTAAAGCAAGGATGTAGTCTTTCTCCAAAGTTATTTTCTTTGTACATAAATGATTGGCAAGAGTATATGAATGTGAGAATGGCACCTATGTTATCCGTTGATATAGTTAAGTTGTGTTTATTATTGTTCGCAGACGACGTGGCACTTCTCGCTGATTCAAAAGAAGATTTGCAGGTTTTGATGGATATTACGGCTGAATTTTTGAAAAAGAAAGAGTTGACATTAAATGTTAGTAAAACGGCAGTAATGTGTTTTAGGAAAGGGGGAAAATTAGATAATATTAAAATAAAGTTTGAAGGAGAAGAAATTGAATATAAAGAAGATTTTATTTATTTGGGATTTAATTTGTCGTCAAAGGGGAAATACGGGAAACATGTTGATTCTAGTTTAGCGAAGGGGAAGAGGTGCCTGAATATGTTGTTGAAAAGCGAGTTGAGAGAGATAAATAATTTAAGAATGCATAAACAGGTGTTTTCGTCTAAGTTAGTTCCAGTAATGCATTACGCCGCGGAAATTTGGGGGTATAGTCCGGGTATTAAGCTAGAACAAGTGTAATTAGGCTATTTCAAAAGAGTTCTAGGCCTTAGTAGTAAGATCAACACATTAGTGATAAGAGGAGATTTAGGTTTATTTTCATTAAGGAGTAGGCGTCTTGTTAGTATGATACGGTTTTGGGAAAAAATAATAGCGTTGCCGAGAGTAAGACCGCTAAAGGCTGCATATTTGGAATCCCTTCAGGATGGTGCAAAGGAATCGTGGTCAAAACAGGTAAAACATATTTTGGATAGTAGCGGTTTGTCTCATTTTTGGTGTGAAGGAAAAGGACCTAGAGCAGGAAATGGTGTGAGTATTGCTAAGGAGGTGGAGGTTAGGTTACACGACCAGGAAATACAATTGTGGCAGTGTGCGGTGGCTGATTCTGGTTCATTGTGGTTGTACGCGAGGGCCAAAGAGACATGGGGAGAGGAAATTTATTTTAAGGTGGGGATTCCAGCAGATCATTTGAGGTTGTTAATGAGTTTACGGGGTGATTGTCTACCATTAGGAATGCGTAGAAGATATTTGGGTAAGGTAAGAGTGTTGTCTGGTCCTTATTTTTGCCCAATGTGTGGGCAATTGGATGAAAATATTCTTCACTTAATGTGCGTATGCCCTGAGCTTTCAGATCTTCGTGGGGAAATTTTTGGTGTTAGTTATTGGGGGGAGGATTGGTTGGTAAAAGTAATGGGAAGTAAACTATTTGGTGATATTGAAAAGTTGGGAAGATTCACAGAGAAAGGTTCCTGTAAAGGAATATGTAAAATAGTTATCACTTATTTGGTTTTTGTTCTTTATTTTTGTTTTGTATTTTTTTGTGTGTCATTTTTTTCCCATGGTCTCTGTGCTTTTAGTGGAATAAATCTTATCCTTATCTTATCCTTCAACAAAAAGAGCTTCTTTTTGGGATCCCAAAACGTTAGTGACGGATACCTATGACATCGTAAAAGCTGTCCGTCTGTCCGGTGTCTGTCTGTCCGTCTGTAAGCACGATAGCTCTCGAAGGGAATGAGATATTTTGATGAAACTTGGTGTGAGGATTCTTTGGGTCAAGAGTAAGGTCGAGTTTGTCGATGGGCTCTGTAGCACTACATTTAGGGGTGGGGGAGGGGGTTTAAATTAAGGGGCAAACAAAATATTTTGAAGCAGCTAATGTGATAGTCGATTATGGGGTAAAAAGACATGCTGAACACAATGGTGAAAACCATTTTCTCGCCGGACAAGTAGTTCGCCCCGAATCCGGCCAAAACCGGAACGTTTGTTAAAAGTAAAAGTTTTATTTGAAGTTGATTAGATGTTCGATTTAGGGGTAAGAAGACATGCTGAACACGGTGGCGAAAACTATTTTTTCGCCGGACAAGTAGTTCGCCCGGAATCCGGTCAAAGCCGGAAAGTTTGTTAAAAGTAAAAGTTTTATTTGAAGTTGACTAGATGTTCGATTCAGGGGTAAGAAGACATGCTGAACACGATGGTGAAAAACATTCTTGAAAACAGTCGGTTTATCTGAAAAAGAGTCAATTTGTTTCAAAACTGTCGTTTTTTGGGATCCCAAAACGTAAGTGGAGGGATACCTATGACATCGCAAAAGTTGTCCGTCCGTCTGTCCGTCTGTCCGTCTGTCCGTCCGTCCGTCCGTCCGTCTGTCCGTCCGTCTGTAAGCACGATAACTCTTGAAGGGAATGAGATATTTTGATGAAACTTGGTGTGAGCATTCTTTGGGTCAAGAGTAAGGTCGAGTTCGTAAATGGGCCCTGTAGCCCTACATTTAGGGGTGGGGGAGGGGGTTCAAATTAAGGGACAAGCAAAATATTTTTAAACAGCTAATGTGATAGTCGGTTATGGGGTAAGAAGGCATGCTGAACACGAATATGAAAACCATTTTCTCGCCGGACAAGTAGTTCACCCGGAATCCGGCCAAAACCGGAAAGTTTGTTAAAAATAAAAGTTTTATTTGAAGTCGATTAGATGTTGGATCTAGGGGTAAGAAGGCATGCTGAACACGAATATGAAAACCATTTTCTTGCCGGACAAGTAGTTCGCCCGGAATCCGGCCAAAACCGGAAAGTTTGTTAAAAGTAAAATTTTTGTCTGAAGTTGATTAGATGTTCGATGTAGGGGTAAGAAGGTATGCTGAACAATAATACGAAAACTATTTTCTCGCCAGACAATTAGTTAGTCCGGAATCCGGCCACTGTCCGTCCGTCTGTAAGCACGATAACTCTTGAAGGGAATGAGATATTTTGATGAAACTTGGTGTGAGCATTCTTTGGGTCAAGAGTAAGGTCGAGTTCGTAAATGGGCCCTTTAGCCCTACATTTAGGGGTGGGGGAGGGGGTTCAAATTAAGGGACAAGCAAAATATTTTTAAACAGCTAATGTGATAGTCGGTTATGGGGTAAGAAGGCATGCTGAACACGAATATGAAAACCATTTTCTCGCCGGACAAGTAGTTCACCCGGAATCCGGCCAAAACCGGAAAGTTTGTTAAAAATAAAAGTTTTATTTGAAGTCGATTAGATGTTGGATCTAGGGGTAAGAAGGCATGCTGAACACGAATATGAAAACCATTTTCTTGCCGGACAAGTAGTTCGCCCGGAATCCGGCCAAAACCGGAAAGTTTGTTAAAAGTAAAATTTTTGTCTGAAGTTGATTAGATGTTCAATGTAGGGGTAAGAAGGTATGCTGAACAATAATACGAAAACTATTTTCTCGCCAGACAATTAGTTAGTCCGGAATCCGGCCAAAATCGGAAAATTTGTTAAGAGTAAAAGTCTTATTTGAAGTTGATTAGATGATAGATCTAGGGGTGAGAAAAGATGCTGAATCCGTATGACAATCATTTTTTAGCCGGACACGTAGTTCTTCAGGAATCCGGTTGAAACCGGAAAATTTGTTAGAAGTTAAATTTTTCTTTGAAGTTGGGATGTTGGATGTAGGGGTAAGGAGACACGCTAATTTGTTTTTGAGCTTTAGTTTTTCGCCGGACAAGTAGTTCTTTAATTTCGCCAAAACCGCAAAATTCACAGAAGTAGGGTAGGATCGTTTCGATCGGCTTATAGGGGTAAACATACATGCTGAATCCATATCTGAACTTGGTTTTCTTAATGATGAGCTGTTTGGCCTGGCGAAGAAAGAACCTTACTGTCTGGATCAGATATTGAATTTTTGGGATCCCATCGGAACCTTTGGTCTTGTTCCTTGAGAACAGTCGTTTTTTCTGCAAAAAAGTCGGTAAAATTACCAGGCAGTCGGTAAATGCCTTGCCCCCCCCCCAAACCTTTTCGCCAGTAACGCCTCTGCTAAAATCAACTGCGCCTTATAAAACAAGACCAAAGGTTTCGATGGGATACCAAAAATGCTCGATCCTAACAATTGGGTCTTGTCTTCGCCATTCTCAGTCTTCGTCAGATTCCTTTAAGATTTTACTAAATCGACTTCAGAAACAACCTTGAGCTTCAATCAAATTTCCAGTTTCGGCTGAATTCGTCATTTGTCCAGGAAGAAAACTAAGTTCAGATATGGATTCAGCGGACCGATCATTACCCCTTCAATGAATATCTTATTATAAATGTTTTTACCGTAAATTCGAAACCCTCCTCTGCCTCCAAATATAGGAATAAAGGACCCGTCAAGAACTTGACCTATACTTTGCCAATGAATCCTCATACTAAGCTTGAACAACATATATCAACCCCTACTAAGCTTGAACAACATATACCAACCCCTTCGACCTTCGATTACACTAGCTCTCTCCGACGTTCATAGATTACCCAATGTTCACACTGCTGCGATTTCACGCAAAATTCTGCGTCATGCGGCATCTACGACACAAATCATTCGACAAGCAACGCAGAACTTTGCGTTTTGTCGCAGTGTCGGATGCGTTGAAAAAATGTCTACTGATCCGACATATCGCATGCAATTTTTTGAGGGAAAGAAAACAAATAACAAAGATTAGTAAATTTTCAAGACTAAAATTTGCTCTACTTTGTTCGGATTGTAATCCTAGGATGGCTGAATGCAAAATATCTTCTAAATAAACTTGTATTACCCTCTGTTAAACAAGATGACCTATAGATTTTGACTAAAAATTTCCTAGTGGTGGGTGGTATTCAGAAGTGTAATCTCCCCGCATCTTCAGAGGTCGTTTCCCCAAGGGCTCCTTTGTCCTTTTGCAGATTAATCACGAAGAAAAATTTCGTTTTCCTTTTGCGTCCGCGTGGTGGTGAGAACGTCCGTGCGATTCTGTCGCACGTCGGATCATCAAAGAAAAAATCGTGTCGCACACGACGTACAGTGTGAATCAAGGGTTACGCGCTCTGAACGTCATCAACGCGCAGAGCTATACTAGTGTGAAGAAAGGGGTAGGGACTGCAATAGCCGGAAATTGGTCGACAAATTTTGTGTCCGGTTTTTGCCGGATACCGGGTGAACTACTTGTCCGGTGAGAAAATAACTTTCATATTCGAATTCAGCATGTCTCCTTACCCCAATCAACTATCTCAATAGCTTTCAAAAAAAAAAATTCCCCTTAATCTGAAACCTTTCCCCCACCCTCAAATATAGGGCTACAGAGCCCTTATTCGAACTTGACCTGTACTTTGACCCAAAGGATACCCCCACCAAGTTTCTCAAATCCCTTCGAGAGTTATCGTGCTTACAGACGGACAGACGGACGGACGGACAGACGGACAACTTTTGCGATATCATAGGTATCCCTAAACCCAAAAAGGTGTCCTCAGCCCCAGCTGGCTGCGAATCACGTATGATGGTGTTGATCCGATTAATCAGACCCTTTTCTTTTCAACCCTTCTTGGCAAGGGTCCACTTCCGGCTAAAAATATGAATTTGCGATAATTGCGCATGCTAAAGATTTGAGCTATGAGCTGACAGTGAGCACTGCAAAGAAGGGCCGAAATAGATTTTGGGATGACCAATCCATTCAGAACCACTGTATTAATAGTCTTACCTCATAAGTGGCGTAGTACGGCTGCCTTCCACCTAGCGCCTCCCACATTGAATACAAGTCCATATGAGTACTGACCGGTAAGCCAAGAAGGTAAGCGGCGACTGCGCAGGCTGTCGCGGGCATCGGCGAACGCGACTGTTTGTGTCCGAATGAGCCTCCGACGCGCCGAATTTGCATATTGACCCTACAAAGAAGAAGACAATGTAATTTCAGTTTTCGGAATATTCGATCTCTAATGATTCTTCTCAACATTTTGACTTAAACCTGTACGGCCAAACTACCCATATCAAGCTATAAACTAATAGCCATCCTTCTTCAAAATGTCGCCTTACATTTCTCGACCCCAGAATAATTTTGTTGAACAATTTGAAATGAAATTTCCGTTTTTTTACGGCGTCCGATCGAATTATTCTGACTCAGTATTGGCCGGCAGTTCATCTGTTTTGCTTTTCGGCCAAAGGTGAGTTGGTGAATGAACACTCATTTTTCAAAAATCGTTTTCGTCAAGTATACCAGTGGTTCCCAACCTTTTCCGTACCGCGTACCCCTAATCAGGGTTCGAAAAGGTTTGCGTACCCCCTTTATCAGAACGTGAAAAAGACGATATTTCTTATGATAAATGATAAGGCATACATATTTTTATTTATTTATTTTATTCAATAAAGGAGTAAGCCATACGGCTTGTCGCATAATGTAGCATATGTATAGTGTCTATATATTATAGCATATAATAGTGTCGCATATGTAGAAATATTTACAACAATCAATGAGACACTTGAGGCTTTGTAGCTAAAAAAAAAAATCAAATATCGGCTCGACGTATTAACGGCAATATTTTTTTTACAGTCAGCCTGTTTCTTTGTTTGGTTTGATGTTCTCCGTGCTTTCATCAAGCTGCATCGCAAACGTTTTTGTTGGCATGATTCGCAACCTGAATGACAATATCACTTTTTTTGTCTTCTATTTTTCTTGAAACAAAATTGTTAGACACAGGAACAGATTTTAAGGCAGTAAGCTAGCTGTTTTGGAATCAACATTATTTCGTTGACTTTCACTAGGGCTTGTACTTGTAGTCAGAGGCGTCACGCACGGGTTAGCAACATATCTCCCCCAAATTGGTCGGCCAGTCGGTTAAAAAGAAACGAGGCGGCGCGAAGCGCCGCGATTTTTCGTAAAAACAGTTTTTTTTTAAACCAGTCGCTAAAAATGACCTGCCAGTCAGTAAAAATACCTTGCCCCTTAAAACATTTTGGCTAGTGATGCCTCGGCTGGTAATACTACCCTTTCGGCAAGCAAAAGTGAGTGATGCGAGATTTTGAGGCTACAGATTAAACCGATTTTGGTTCCTTCGCGTACCCCTTGCAAGGGCCTCGCGCACCCCTTCGGGTACGCGTACCACCGGTTGGGAACCACTGGAGTATACAACACAGCTAGTACAAGCGCATATGAAGTACCACAAATCCGACATGGAAAGTCCATTATCTGAAAATCGAGTATTAGTGAATAGCGGAGCAACGAAGTAACGTACTTTTATCGGGCATTCAAGCCTATTGATGTGAATATGTGATGGGTAACAAGATTGTTCTAGCTCGCCTTTTTCGGTGAAACTTTAAAGTTTAAACGAAAAGGGCTGGGATAGGACAATCTAGTTACCCATCACTTATTCTCTTAAATTGGCTTGAAGACCCGCTCGAAGTGTGTTACTTCGTTGTTCCGCTATTCACGAATAATCGATTTTCGAATAGTGGAATTTCCGTGTGATTTGTGGTACCTCCATGCGCTTGTATTTTTGCTGTATACCTTACGAGAAAGATTTATGATTTTTTTGGGGTTCAAGCATTAAGCAATCTTCACCAATCTCACCACTGCCCACAGAAAAGCCGCGTTTGTGTTGAGATAAAATTTCCCGCGTCATAGTAGAATTTTTGTTGTGGGGACCGCCGTAGAAATTCTGAACGTCATAACTGGAGCAGATAGTGGAAAATAGAAAAATCCCTTTGCAAAACCCAAATAATTCAGTGTATTCAGTTAAATGAAACAAAAATAAGTTGGCTTTTCAGTTAAACTTTAAAGCAAAAAGAACAGTGCACACGACACATTTTCAAAATGGCCTAAGAAGAAAGATGATTAAAATGGTACGCGTTATCGTTTCAGAAGGTCTCATTTTCTAATTTCCAGAAGTAGTCATTCGCCCGAAAGCCCGAAGTAAAGTACGGCGGAAAAAGTACAAGGTTCCAGCGCTGAAAAATTCAAATTTCGTTACGTGCATGTGTTTTCAGGCTTGAGTTACGAATTTCTAAGAAAGTACAAATTTCGCGATTGTCGCAGTAAAGAGAGAATTCTAGGGGGGAGCCTTCTAGGGTATTCTAGAGAGGTGTTAAAGTGTTAAAGTTTAACTGAAAAGGCAGCTTATATTACATCTGATATATGGTTGCGTTTTTGCAGATACCATGATATCTGTTACCAAGGTAATCAACTGGATCTGCAATTAGTCGTTTTTGCAGTTACCATGGTATCTGAATATCAAATACCACGGTACCTTGCCAGATACCACGGTAACTGCAGAAACGCCTTTTGACCGTGGTATCAGATACCACGGTAACTGCGAAAACGACTTTAGACCGTTGTATCAGATACCATGGTATCTACAAAAACGCAACTATTTTGACCCATCTAAAGAGGTTTTGTATTTTTCACCGGAGACTCATAGTAAATGACGTTCAGAATGTGCGCTGCTTGCACGAAAACCCAAAATTCATCGAAACACGGAATCTGCCATTTTTATTTAATTTTTCGGCAATGGCTTACCTCTGTAGTTGGTAAATATTTCAAGCATGGAGGGACAGGCGCATAGAGGTACAACAAATTCGAAAGATTTTAGTTCATTCGGGGAAATCCTTTATTTGTGGACACCGGAAAAACGAAGTAACGCATTTCTATCGGATTTTCAGGCATATCCAAGTGAATACGTGATGTGTAAGTAGACTGTCGGGTCTTAGTCCTTTTCGGTGACACTTAAAGAGCGCTGAAGCTTTAAATGAAAAGTTTAAAACCTCACTTGTTGCTCGGCAGTCCCGTGGCTTTCGCTATAGCGATATGATTGGTGTCCATATCCTGCGTTGCCACGTAAGCTTCCAGCCCATCCTCTGTTGGAACGCAGAGGACACTGTGGGTCTCCATCGTGAAGTGGAACTGGCCTCCCATGTTCCATTCTCCTTTGACGAGCTTGGTGGCCTTCTGCATGCTTTCTGAAAAAAGGAAGGGTGTCACTGCTATCAGGGGCGTCATGTATTGGGGGGGGGGGGGAAGCCCCCTCAATGTTGTCGGCCAGTCGGTAAAAAATAACCGAGTCGCGCTCCTCAATTTTTCGTAAAAACTGTCGATTTTTTTCTTGAAAACAGTCTTTTTTTTAAAACAGTCGTTAAAAATGACCAGCCACACTGTCAGAAGTTTCATAAAAGATAGCGCATAACACTTTCAAGAATAACACCTTTTCACTTAGAAAATAAAGTGTTATGACCAATTAAGTTTACATTATTTCGTGCCTAGATCTCGAACAACACCTTCAATTGGTAAAAATACTAACGGGAACGAAAGAAACACAACAGATACCATCCCAAAGTGTTATCTGTTGAAACCGGGCATCCTTCTGTTGTCGTTTTGTAAGTTCTGAAAGTGTAGCATTTTTACCAATTGAAGGTGTTGTTGGAGATCAAGGCACGAAATAGTGTGAACTTAATTGGTCATAACACATTATTTCTAAGTGAAAAGGTGTTATTCTTGAAAGTGTTATGCGCGATCTGTTATGAAACTTCTGACAGTGCAGTCGGTAAATACCTTTACCCCCCCCCCAAAAAAAAAAACATTTTGGCTAGTAACGACTCTGGCTGCAATGTCAGAAGTTTGATAAAAGAGAACCCATGTTTGCACATCCTTGTGCTAAATCAAGAACAAATAATCCAATACAGCATCCGTCTTTGGTCCCATGCACCGACTATGGATACCCGAGATACCCGACAAAACTGAGCGGACTGCGGAGTTACAGGTACTTGCTGAGCTTTGAGTCGATGCGCGTCTACTTCCCACTTTTGCGGCTGCGCATGTTATAGTGGGAAAACTTTAGCAGGCGTGTGTGACCTGCTCCGCAGCGCGTTACATGTGACGTCACAATGGTAGACAATCGTCACAATGGTAGACATCCAATCAAACAATGCATAAAAGGGACAGGTCGACTACGATGCTTGGCAGCGATACTTCGGCCCTTCTTAGCAAGGGTCCTCGTCAGGCTGTTGAACGTCAGGGACAATGTGCCAAGAAGGGCCGAAACAACGCTGACTAAGCATCGTAGCTGACGTATCCGTTTTATGAATTGTTTGAATATATGTTTCAAAGTCAGCTTGGGCTCAAGGAATATTTATAGACAACCAATCGGCTGTTACTCTCGACAGTTCTTCTCCGAGGTCTACTGCGATATAGCTGTTTGTAGAGGTAACGAATTGTGAGGTTCCGCGTAGCTCCTAGCCTCCGCTCGTTTGCATTGGGCAGGGTATCGGGAATCTATTCGGCTCTGCATGGTTGTATTACAGATGCAGGGAGCGGAGGTTCTTGTGCTTATTAGTTCTTGGTAAAATGTTATGTCGGGTGTCAAAGATATTTCTGTTACGACCCTTTCAATGTTTCGAGTCAAAGTTTCTTTCACACGTCTCGCGAAAAGATAACATTTAAAAGTGTCATAAGATTTATTTTCATAAAATTTAACACAAGGATGCGCAAACATGTTCCAAATGTTACCAAACCGAATTCATCATTGCCTTCTTTGTGTTGATGGGTAATAAAATATTTCATCAATTTATCCATTCATAAATAAAAATAAATAAAAGTACAATTAATTAATCCTACCTTCATAGTTCCCAAGGCAGTACTGACTCACTGGTCCAGCCAATTCATTGACTTTCACTCTTTCTGGAATCAGTGACCCCTCTTTCGGGGTTAAGACGGGTTTCTGGATGTCTTTATATCCTACACGAACCAGTTTTGCCGCTTTCTCAGCAATTAGTTGAGATACGGCTACAATGAAACCGACTGGTTGTCCGGCGTACAAAACCTTGTCTTCTGCAAAGATCTGAAAACGGAATGTCGTTATATTTAACTATTAAATCATATTCAGTATTTAGATTTCAAATCAAAGCGCTCATTTACTAATTATTATATGTTACTGCTGTGAACTCTGTTCTGTCAAACTTCATTAAGTTTGCCAATACTGGCTTTCGACCTCAATGCTGACTGCTGGCTGACTTTTCCGGGTCTAGGCTAAACCCCCCCCCGGCGAAAACCCCCCCGGACAAAACCCCCCCGCCAAACCCCCCCCGGCTAAAACCCCTCCGTGACCAAAACCCCCCCGACCAAAACCCCCCCGGTACCAAAACCCCCCCGACCAAAACCCCCCCGGTACCAAAACCCCCCCGACCAAAAACCCCCCAGTACCAAAACCCCCCCGACCAAAACCCCCCCGCATAAAAAAGACGGGTATAAGTAGAGTAACTGGTAGTTAGAGAGTAAGAGTAAATAAACTTCTTTCACAAACTTGACTCTACAGTAATGTCTGAAGTACAGTGGGTACCAGAACAATGATAAACAAAGAGAGTGTAAGGCCAAGGTGAAGGTTGATGGTTTTGCTGAAGTCACCAAACACCCGCATTCATTAACTGAAGCTGTTGTCAGTGAGGTGTTAAATGTGAATGATCAAATCAAAGCCAGTTCCACTCTGTGTATCGATCCCCCCAACAAATCCTTTCCCAATGCCTCCTCCTTCTTGGAAAGGAAGCTGCAGTTAGGATGCCACCCATTGGTGCAATGTGAAGCTCCCTTTGCCTGATTGCTCTTTAGTTATCCCTGATTCATACCAGAAACTCAAAGATGGGCAGTAAGCGGAGGAAAACCTATGACACCGCAAAAGTTGTCGTACTTTCCGTCTGTGAGCAGGATAACTTTCGAAGGGAATGAGATATTTTGATGAGACTTAATGGGAGGATCCTTTGGGTCAAGGGAAATGTTGAGCTCGTTTTGTGATAGCACTTTCAAGATAGTCCCAGAAATATTCTATCAGCGCTTCACCTTCGTGCTTGTCAATGGTAAAACTGTCACATGGTTGTTCGTTTTGTTGCCCAGTAAATCCCAGTCTAAATATGTGTGAGTGTCTAAGGATTCGGGGGGGGGGGGGGTACCGGGGGGGGGGGGGGTCTATTCTTCTCTTACTCTCTACCTAACAGTTACTTTACTCATGCATACCCGTCTTTTTTTATGCGGGGGGGTTTTGGTACCGGGGGGGTTTTGGTCGGGGGGGGTTTGGTACCGGGGGGGTTTTGGTCGGGGGGGTTTTGGTACCGGGGGGTTTTTGGTCGGGGGGTTTTGGTCACGGGGGGGTTTTAGCCGGGGGGGGTTTGGCGGGGGGGTTTTGTCGGGGGGGGGTTTCGCCGGGGGGGTTTTAGCCGGAACCCGACTTTTCCAAGGGGCTAATGCGCGACTCGGCATGACCCGAAAGCCTAATAGCTTATTCCCCCCTCAGATAACTTATACCAAGATGCAACGTGCGATTGTTATTGGTTCTCTATAGTGCATCTGGCGACAAATCTTCATTGGATTGTATGAAGGGCGTATATCTTTCATCCTACCAGCTCTTGAAATATTTATTAACCCTGCCCCTGTGATCACCATGACTAGTTTCATGATGAAGAGTCATAGCACTTCTTTTCTGGGATTTGACCTTAACAACTCTTTTAAATGTACAGGTAAACAAAACCTTTTTTTTTATATACGAACCAAAGGTCATTATTATGAGTCTTGTTCAAAGCTCCTTACAGTGGGGGCCTTTAAGGCCTAGTAGACGATGGGTGGTTGATAGCCTATTGCAAGTTCGGTCTTCAAACGATGGTTTGAATCGACCTCCGGTGTCCACAGTTAACCCGTGAAGGTCTGCATGTGGAGCAGGCCATCCTGACGTCCGGCTTACTACACCCCTCGCCATGACATCAGGTTGAGAATGCATCTTCACAGTTAAATACAGTCGTCGTAACATTCTAGGCGTATTCTCGCCGTTCCCCGCGGACTCCACTTGAGGAGTCCCCTCGATTTTGCTTGTCCCGGGGACGAGCAAAGTCCTACGAGTCCCCACGGGCGAGGAATGCTCCGATTATCATCACCATCATCAAAAAGGACTCCCTTTCAGATTCGGAGGGGAATCAATGTAAATTAAATAAAAGCAATCAGGAAAAACAAAACCAAAAATAAAGTGGATCCAGATAAATTTCGTCTGCATATTTTTTTTTCGAGCAAAATCCATTTTAGAAGCATTCCCCGTGTTCTCGCTGTTTTCCGTACGCGGAGTCCGCGTGGAGTGACTCCCTCTATTCTCGCCCGAGGAGTCCTCGGGGAACGGCAAGAATACGCACTATGGCTCAACTTCGGCAAGTAGGCTGCAGTCTCTCCAACAACGTTGGGGAGTTGACGGTATATGGTCTGTTGTGTTTGAACATGTTGTGCATAACAACCGTTGCCATGAGGAAGAGCCGAAAATCGCCAAAAAGCATCTGCTGAATTTGCCGACATCATGATGACAAAAAAAAGATCAGTAGATACTTTTTTGGCTGTTTTTTTTTTTGCTCTTCCTGTAAATGCTTGTTATGCATAACATATTTATAATGTTTTCCAACACAACAGATAGCATCCCTAGTGTTGTGTGTTACACACTGCCTGTTGAAACCGCGCATCCTTGTGTTGTTCTCCATTCTCAACCTTGTTTACCACCAGAAACTCTGATCGACACTGCCAGATCTCGCGCAGCGACAATCTCAGCTGGCCTATTATGAACGAAGGTGACACTTGGCGTGTGTGGTGGAATGAGACTGGCTATGTTCTGTAATTTTTCGAGAATTTAATTTCTTCTGGTTTTGGCGATTTGGCGCCACGATTTTTTCTTTTTTTCAAAAAATCGTCCGGTTCAGCCCCACCGGTGGGGTTGGTTCGGACGGGTGGTGTTTTGAACCGGACATGTTGAGATGAGCTCTGAATATGACCGAATAAGTGGTACAACTAAGCACTTATCAAGTTTTCACTTCTTGGAGAAGAGTTGGACTATCCAAACATACCACTTTACCGAAAATTTTTGGAAATTCGAACTCAAAAGAAAATGCTTGTTGAACTTAACTTTTTTCCACCGGAAGCAATTCATTTAGATAGCTTGGCTCCAGCAGCTTTATCCTGCTTTCCGGACTCCAGAAAATGGGAAATATTTTGATCTGGACAGAGCGGGGTTGGACCGGACCTCTAGAATAAAGTCCGGTTCAACCCCCCATAACGTGTCCGGATCAACCCCACACAGACCATTTCTAAAAAAAATAACACAAAAAAAAGCGGAAAGTAGTAGGAACCCCGCAATAGGCTAATAAGATGAAGAGATGAACCTACATTCGACTAAACTGTAACAACTCGCCAAAAACAACTAACTTCTTCTCTAACTGAAAATGAAATTGTAAGTCCGATTTGTGCAATGAAAAAAAAAAACAAAGTCGCCTGGTTGGGAATCCGTTCGCACCTGAGAGTTCAAACTCGTCCCATGAGTAAGAACATTATTGCCAACCTCTGTTAATTATTTCATGATTTTACAACTTTGGGTCTGCCCACAATTGAAACTGTCCGGTTCAACCCGCATACGGTTCAACCCCGACCTCCCCTACACAAAACTGTATTTCAGCCAGGTGATGATCCACACGGATCCACACCTGCTTTGAACTGATTAATATTTTCGGCATTTAGGACACTTTCAGGTGATTCCATTACAATTCGCCACAAAACAACTCGCCACAGCGACAACTGGGAACCGAAAGGTTGCCACACAGACATGTCGCCACACGGACAACTAGTCACACCGACAACTCCTCACCGATAGCTTGCCACAGTGGCAGTTCGCACAAGGACGACTCGCCACAATGACATTACGCCACACGGCCAACTGGCCAGATGGACAACTGGCCACGAAGATAATATTTTAGGTGAAAGACCACAAAAAATGTGATAAATATTTGTTCCAGACGACCCAAGGGAATTTGGATCCTAGCTTTGGTTCGCCGGAACACAGTTGCTGTGTGAAAATCTAAATCAATCGGAGAATCGGAAAGAGTTGTCAGTAGTATAGCCGTAGCAGCGCAGTCTATTTGTTGAGAGGCATCGCCGTAATTTTTGCTTCGTTAAACTTTTTATTTTTTAATAGCCTACCTCAGGCATTATGTTGTCATATTAGTCATGACAAATCTTTAAAGTTTCGATGTAATCACCTCGGAGAAATATGTAAGCTAATTAAACTCGGTAATCGTTATTTTTCAAGCCGGTTTTCGTAAGGCAGATGGCGAAAGGAACAAGACCAAAGGTTTCGATGGGATTCCAAAAATTTAATATTTGATCCAGACAACTAGGTCTTGTCTTCGCCAGATCCAGTCTTCGCCAGGATAATCATCTGAGAAAACCAACTTCAGATATACCTGTATAAGACATATCTATTTTGACCGTACTGATCGAAACTTCCTGCTTTACTTCTGCCAAATTTCCGGTTTCGGCCGAATTCCGAGCGAACTACTTGTCCAGTAAAAAAAAGAAAGTTCAGAAACGAATTCAGCGTATCCACTTATCCCTATGAACAACGTCTGCTCAACTTCAAATAAACTTTAACTTATAAAAAAATCCGGTTTCAACCGGATTCCGGACTAACTATATGTCCGGGTAAATAATGATTGTCATATACAGATTCAGCGTCTTTTTTTTACCCTCAAATCTGTCATCTAATAAACTTCAAATAAAACTTTTGTTTTTTTTACAAGTTTTCCGTTTTGCCGGATTCCGGGCGAACTACTTGTCCGGCAAGAAAATGCTTTTCCCATCGTGTTCAGTATGTCTCCTTACTCCTAAATCGAACATCTTTCAACTTCAAATAAAACTTTTACTTTTAACAAACTATCCTGTTGTGGCCGGATTCCGGGCGAACTACTTGTCCGGCGAGAAAATGGTTTTCACCACCGTGTTTAGAATGTCTTCTTACCCTATAATCGACAATCGCATTAGCTGTTTCAAAATATTTAGTTTGGCCCTTAATTTAAACCCCCTCCCCCACCCCTAAATGTAGGGCTACAGAGTCCATCTACGAACTCTACCTTACTCTTGACCCAAAGAATCCTCAAACCAAGTTTCATCAAAACATCTCGCTCCCTTCGAGAGTTATCGTGCTCACAGACGGACGGACAGACGGACAACTTTTGCGATGTCATAGGTATCCCTCACTTACGTTTTGGGATCCCAAAAATAAGCGACTGTAGCCTAAAGCAGAGCATATTGACGACATGTCGGACAATAATCTGTTCACTGATTTTAGCCCTTATTTGGAAGAAGAAAGGGAGGCAAGAGGGCAACTCACTGGCTCGTCCTCAAATGCCATCGGTGCAAACTGAGGACCATGGAAAGTATTTATTCCTGGGACGTCCTTAGCTGTGAAGAAACGTACAACGCCATCAAGAGCCTGAAGAAAAGAATAGAGTTTAGTAGCAATTAATGGTCATACAGACCATTGTTCCACCCTACTTACCATAGTTACTACGCATGATTCTGGCCTCTATCTGTTTAAATGCAGTTTTTTTTTCGCGAAACAGCACACAAAAATGGGTCATAGTCTATATATTTTCATAACATCTCAAATAATATAACGATGCACAAATATGTGTTAAATGTAACCAAACTTCTAACAGTCGTTGCGTTCGTTGTCCGGTGACTGCTCACCGGTGCTTCTTATAACGCGTTTTTGCATCCACTGGTGACTAATCACCAGTCTTATAACCCGTTTTTGGACTAGCCGGTGTCCGGTTTTACCTCACCGGTGCGGACCGGTGAGGTAAAACCGGGGCTCCCTGCTCGGGAGCCCCGCTTTGCCGAGGAGTTAGCAAGTTTTCATCAAATCACCGGTGAACCAAAAAACGCGTTATAAGAGAAGAACCCGACACTGGTAACAAAACACCAGAGCCAACCCGGAGTGCAACGAACGCCAGGGGCGTCACTATGGGGGGGCAGGGGGGACTCCCCCCCCAAAGGTCTTGAAAAAGTACTTTCGTCGGGCGAAGCCCGGCGAAAGTTTACTAGTTTGTCGGCGCGGAGCGCCGGCAAACACAGATGAAATAAAAAATGTTATGCTTTTGTCGGGTGTCGGTCCACACGTGGGCACATCGGGTTCTTTTGCACGCAAGAAATAAAAATCTGCTGACATTATCTGGGCAAAACCCAAGAATAAATCAAATTCTGTATGTTTTTGTCGGGCCTTGGGTGTTCACGTCGGCACTTCGGGTTATTTTTGTACATAAGAAATACAAAGTGAATACACTTTTGTATGCTTTTGTCGGATGTCGGTCGACTCGTCGGCACATCGGGTTCTTTTCAAACGTAAGAAATCAAGTTCTGTACAGTCTTGTCGGGCACAAGACAGAAGAAATCAAATGCTGTATGGTTTTGTCGGGCGTCGGTATTCTTATTCTCGTCGGCACATCAGGTTCTTTTTCACGTAAAAATCCAATGCTGTAAATGCTTATCGGGTGCATCCCGAAAGTTTAAGTTTCGTCGGCACATCGGCTTCTGTTTACTCATACAAAATAAAGTTCTTTACAGTCTTGTCGGAAAAAACACAGAAGAAATCGAGTTCTGAATGATCTTGTTGGGCGTTGGTAATCTTGTCGGCATATCAGGTTCTTTGTATGCACAAGAAATCAAATTGTGCAAACATTACTCGGGCGCAACCTGAAAGTCTCGTCGGCAGAAATTTTGTCAGGCCAATCCCGAAAGTTAAGGTCTCGTCCTTAAACCGTTTTTGTTTTTTAATGCAACGTCAAACACGTTTTAGTTCCATTCCATTCCTTGTCGTCAAAATTCGGCAAACCTGTTCTCCTTATTATTTTTGTAGGTCGTTTATCTGTTCGTACACATAAACTGCCCTTTTTGGTTAATCTGGCTGAACATCCTTCTTTCTTTTCTTGGTCGGGTGTGCTCATAATCAGGAAGAGTAAATAAAGGTGTGCAATGGCGATGCACAGTATTCAGCATGTCTTTTTAACGTGAAAACTATTTCTTTTGCCGTAATTCAGAACAATTTTGCTTCGTCATTAAAAGCTAGAATCTGTATGGTAGGTATAGATCACATTTTTTTCCGAAGAAAAATAGATTAAAAAATTTCGCATGCGGCGCTCATACTCATACTCCTTCTGGGTACAGTCGTTGGAAGAGTCGCTTTTTAGCGAAAGATGAAACGGAAAGTCGAAGATGTGAATCTGAATTTACGAACTTATATTATAGGAATAAGCTCAATTGACGCAAAATTTCACTTGCGGCGCATTTCGTAGTAGGCCTATTCTCTATTTGGAAGAATAGTGTTTCATTTAGTTAGCGTTTTAGGATTGAAATTCTTGGCGGTTTGAAACACATTAAAAGCTAGAACTTCTATGGTAGGTATAGCAAAATTTTTCTGGAAAGAAGGCAGATTTAAAAAGTTTCGCCTGCGGCGCTTACTTTAACTTTTTCTGGGGATAGTCGTTGAAAGCTTCACTTGTTTTGCGAAAGCTGAACGGAAAAACCGAATATGTGAATTTGAATATGCGAATTTATATTAAAGAAATAATTGCAACTGATGCGTTACAATTTGTTTTACACCGCTTCTGTTCTATGCTGGCGGGTAATTCTGTTCTAGCGGCGTTTTTGTCGGCACATTTTTTAGTCCGTCGGCACAAACTGGACGTCCCCCCCCCAAAGGTAAAAGGCTAGTGACGCCCCTGATGTCGAACGCAGCTAGTGTAGATACACCCAGCTTTGGTATATCTAGTATCCAAAAATCAGGGTTTTGTGGTACGCTGTTTTATACTGAATCTCTATTCAAACAATGCAAATTTGTAGGTACGTTCCTTCTCCAACGTTATCCCTGAAGTTCGACAGCCTGACGAGAACCTCTACCAACTACCAAGAAGGGCAAAATACCGCTGCCAAAGCATCGCAGCTGACGTATCCGTTTTATTCATTGTTTGAATATAAATTTCCCAATCGGCTTGGGCTGAAGGAGTGTGTATTGAATCTCTGAACTATGCAGGCTATACAGCTTGGCCTCAGGAGCCGCTGCATTTACAACTTTTAGGCAAACCTTCAAAAATAAATTCAGAAACATACCAGAGCTTCCGTGGCATCAAGAGAATCTATTTTCGCAGGACCAAGACTCGAAACGACGATGGCCCCATACAATTGACCTGGTTGAGGTGGAATATCGCTAATAAACTGCGCTTCTCCTATGGAGAAAATAAAGAATATTAAAAATGTTATTCACCCACTACTACAGTTGCATTCCACCGACTTATTTTCAGTTACGATTCTGTTATTTCGTTTGTACCATCGTCCGACGTGATAATAACATTAGCTCCTCCCTCTTATCATTTTCGTTCCACTATAGTTAAAAATATTAATTGCGTTTTTGGTCTGAATTCTCAATTCTCAGTTCTCGCTTCTCAGTCTCGATTCTCATTGTTTCTCTTCTCGCTCCTCAGTTCTCACTTTTGATGAAAGCGCTAAATACTCTTAACTAGCTCTTCCTAACGCCGAAGAATCGCCGTGTGAGCCAGAAGTGTCACGACAACAAACGTCGTTGATTGGTTTTAACAGGGTTTGATTCAATCTTGAGGGTTCGTTTGGGTGACGTTTCTTGTTCTTCCCGAGGTTCATTGGCGTGTTTCGCAATTAGTCATATCAAGAATAAATAACGAGACAGAATTACTGTCTCCCTATCTCGGTCATACAAACATGCTGATTCGAGTAAAATACGACCGACTCCCGATGCAGATGAGCGGGTTCGCGCCACATCACGTTTCGTTACCTCTACAAATAGCTAGATCGCCGGTAGGTTGTTAAAGAAGAAATCTAGGAGTCAACGCTGATTGGTTCTGTGGAGACGCTCCAGAGAGGATCAGCGCGCGGAGTACGCCTCCTGCTCGCTTCTTTCGATATTTCTTGTGCGATAGGCAACGGTGAAGACGGAAGAGACAGACATCAGCTCAAAGCTACAGTAAATACTTCCAGCTCCGCTCAGATTTGTCGGGGTTTTCATAGTCGCTGCACGGACTAAACACAGAAGTTATTACTGATTATTTGTTCTTGGTCATATGGAGTATTAACCACCCGTTAATACCGTTTATGCGGACTGAACATCGGCCTTTTGATGACCAATCAGGAAGGAAGAAGGAGAAGAGAAACGAGAAGTCACTACCGGAGCAACTTCCGAAGAAACCGAGACGTGACTATCGAAGCAACTTCTCGGTACTGCAGAACTGCGAAGCTTTCCCCGTTACCGATTCTGACATCTATAGAGGCGAAAGTCTTTCTGTTGCAGTTATATTATTATTATTATCATTATTACAGACGCAAGTAAAGGAGAATTGGCTTCATCTCAATAGTAAAAATTAAAAAGGGAAATAGGAGAATTGAGAGGAGAATCGTAATAAAAAACGCAACTATTATCAGTTATGATCGTTACGATTCTGCTGTTTTTTTCGCTCGACCGAAGGAAGTGACCGGACGGAAATTTCCGCATGAAATCGACCCAGGTAAAGTGAAACAGATTTTGACTCGATTTCATGTTACTTTCTTCCTCAGATCGACCGAAATCTCAGCCTCTGGATCGATTCCGACCGGAATTTCGGCCTCGGTCAGAGACACGGCCGAAATTTCGGTCGATTCGAGGAAGAAACTAACCTGAAATTGGGTCGAAATCTATTTCACTTTATCTGGGTCAATTTCAGGTGGAAATTTCCGTAGGGGTGATATGAAAATTAGCCCCTAGCTCCTCCCTCTGATCATTTTCGTCCCGTGATAGTTCGATAAAGTCAGCTTACCTGCCGCTTGTGCTCTGGCCTCCAGCTTTGGGAGTGGCTGACCAATAGGCAGCTCATCTGTCGTTGCCGTATACTCATGTTTAGCGGTTGAAACGGGTCGACACAAGATGTCAGCTCCCGTCTTCACCGCTGCTGGCAAATCACCGGGGTAGACGCTGAGAAGGAACTAGAAGGAAAAGGTTGTTTAGTTTTCGATTTAAAAGAAAAAAAAGTTTGTTGAGAAATAGTTTTGACAATTTGTTGTTCGTCTTGCACAGGTGACCTGTTGTCACATATTAAGATGGGCTATTTGTACATGGGATGATGTTGAATGCTGGTTATGCTGAAGGATAAACAATCGAATTGAATTAGTACTTTACCTTTACCCGAAAATAAAAGTGAATTTAGTCAGCAACAGTTTTCTTTGTTTTTGCTTTTTTTTTTGCCTTCGTGTCGTGACTAAACAAGACCAAAGGCTTCGATGGGATCCCAAAGGTGAATCTTTACTGGCCTTATTCATCCAGACAAGCGGGTTTCGTAAATTCTCCGTATTCGTCAGATCCCGTGAGCATGTTCAGTTCACCGTCACAATCACTTATGGAACCCAAGAACTTGGTTTAAAAAAATTAGCCTGATTAATTTTTTTTGTTACGGAAAGTCTGAGGTTTTTCGTAGCGGTTTTAGGTCTCTCGAAACAGAAGCAGGTTTCCAGAATTACTTTACTTTTACCCGTGTAATCAAGACGGCAAATGTTACAAGGGCGATTTTTTTGGCGATTCTGATAGGAAATAAATAAACTGATCACAATCATGATAACAAAAACGACAGATTCTAACGTAAACCAATTGACGTAATACTCTTAGCAAACCTTTCATTTCTCGAGGCTTAACTTCGCATGGAATTTCACGATGGATGAAAATGGATCAATATAGAGCATGTTCCACCTTTACTTCTAACAACAGTAACTATTAGTTACTGTTTTCGTTCCAGCCTCGTGAAAAGTTACTACGCTGACCGTTCCAGCCTTCTCGAAACAGGTTACTAACAGTAACTATTTGCTTACCATGCTCGGGAGCGAGGTTCGCGTGGTAATTACGATCTATGTGACGTGATTGGCCCCATCAGCCCGGGGCACGATATTTTGCCAAAAATAGAAAATTGTGCTCCAGCCCCGATTCCAAGAAGCCAGAATCTGTGACGTCATGCGTATTAACTAAGGTAAGTAGGGTGGAACACGCTCAGAGGGACCAACTCCCGGAAACATTTCTTCACTGTAAAAAGTTTATCCGCGTAAGGATTGAAGTGAACTGCGGTATTTACTACTGGGACTAATCTTATCTCTACCGTGATAAGACTAATCCGAATTACAGATAATCTTATCTCAGCAGAGACAAGATTAATCCCAGCAGCAAATATTGCAAGATTATTTACGGTGTTCCTTTCACTGGAAGGATTGCGGAATCTCGAGAAAAACTTCCTTCACGGTCACGAGTCACGAAACCAAAACCTAAGGTCACAAACCCAAAACAATCGAAATCACTGCCAAACCTTGTAACCATCTCCAAAACAATAAGTATAGAAGCAAAACTTCAAAAATCAGCTGGTCTTTCTCTGAGATGATATTTCGCCTCCTTTCCTGGGTATCCTCTTCCGGTAGGACTTTAAACCGAAATTTTACATACCTTGTAAAAAAGTGAAACTCCAAGTGACACTTTGAACTCGGGGGACGTCTGGGTATGATCCAGCTCGACGCTTGCTTTCAGCGTCTCCTCAACTAACTTCAAAGCTTCGCGAAGAACAGTATGATCTTCTAGGTTCTTCCCGAGTAGAAACTCTTCAACTTTCGACATGTGAACCTGAAATACAAAGACTCTGAAGGGCTCATCACCTCGGTCACTTTCTTCCTGAGGACACTGGCTGTCAGCGAGCCTATGTTAGGGACTGTCGGCTATACCTCAGCTTTTCTCTTCAGAGGCGTCGCTAGCCAAATTTTTTTTGTGGGGGGGGGGGCAAGGTTATTAGCGACTGGCTGATCATTTTTACTGACTATTATGTAGGCCAAATAACTTTTTTTTTTTTTTTTTTTTTACCGAATGGACGACGGCGGCTAAATGCTATTGTTTTTTTGTCTGATTTTGTCTTGCTAAGACCTAGTTTGAACTTGCCCAGGTGGGTGCCTCGAGATCGCACTACCAGATGATCCTGCAGTCGTACTAAGCCCTAGTTCGGGCTGGCTACTTGGATGGAGGAGATCTAGACCAGTGGTGCCCAACCGGTGGTACGCGTACCCAAAGGGTACGAAAGACCCTCGCAAGGGGTACGCGAAGGTCCCAAAATTAAAGTCTATAGCTTTAATATATCGCTTCAATCGTTTTTGAGTCTCCTAACTCAGTAATTTCAGATTTACATGCCTTAGCATTGACGCCAATAAATATCGTCTTTTTGACGCTCTGATCGTGGTAAAAAATAGTAAAACAACCATTCGTTGAAAAAGGGTTGCGCAACCTTTTTGAACTTGATTAGGGGTAAGCGGTGCGGAAAAGTTTGGGAACTAATCTAGACCCTACAATTTTTACTTTGTAAGTGTAAGAATAAAAAAATTATCCAGAATTTTAGTGCTCCGAATATAACGGCAAAGCTGGTTTTGCTACATGAGGGGCTGTCCGGGTCTGCAATTTGGAACCTTGAGCTTTTCATGGTCTTCTTCAATGTTTTTCTCGTAGTTGAGTTGTTTTTCTTTCTTTTTGTTTTTTTTTGTTGCTAGTTCATTACTCCACTTTTTCTTGTTTGTTGTAGTGGGTCAAAAATAAATTATTATTATTATTAAATGTTGAATGCTTCCAGTTTGACTCCTTCAAGTTACTTACCAAAGATGCAGAGATACCACCGAAAACAATCCTGGGAATCTGACAGATGACATTCTTTGAATTCTTGGTAACGCAGAATCCGGCGTTAACATAGGCGTGGGCATTGACAGCACGTGGGGTGATCTGAAACATAAATTAACGGTTCTGAAAATTCTTATTGCCCACTCAAAAGACAATGATATCAAAAGCGGAGTAAGTAAAGAAGAGAAAAAAGAACAACGACAATCACCGTGTACAAACTAGACAAGATTAGACATAATTCTATGGCACTTGGGCAAAAAAGAGCTAAATGTGTTTGTTATCTGGTACTCATATTATAGTTTTACTTACCGCAAGCGGTAATGATGATTATCATAACGCAGTATATCGAAATAAAAATGCACTAAATTTTCAAGCAAAGAAGGAAAAAAGACTGGCCGGGTCTATACAATCTTCTCCTTGGATGACGAGTGGAAAAAAAGACGTTGCGTTTTCGCAGATTCTGATACCCCAGTCTGAAGTCGTTTTTGCAGTTACCATGGTATCTAATTTTCAGATACCACGGTTCCGACCGTATCAACTGATCGTGATATCTCAAAAAGTGATCTCAATTTCATCAACACACACACAAGAGGCCAGGTTTATCAAGGTTATTTTATATTTCTTTGTCCTCTTCTACTGCACTTATGCCCTTGGGCAGTGCGTCATAAATCATTCATTATTTCATCAAGGATAGTTCCTTCTCCCACATGACTAGTGATGGCGAGCACGGGTCCGCATGTAAGAGTGATACAGACGCGACTGCCCAACAATATTCAGGGTATATTGACTTTCAAAAGGCCGCTTAACTTTATAACACACATTTCCGTTGTTTCAAAGTTTAATCCATCATTATTCGAATTTTAAAATTTAAGTCCATACCAGAGATGGGCGCATCCGAATCCGGATTCGGATTTTGGTCGGATTCGAATCCGGATTCAAATCTTCTGCTCGTCAGGCTGGATTTGGATTCGGATTCCAAACCTTCAATCTTACGAATCCACTCAAATTTCTAGTCTATATCCTTCCAGTTTCCGTTTCCCAATTTTTACACAGTGGGCTTAGGCACTCCAACTTTTCTATCTCCACCACCAACCATAATCTATCATGTTATCTAATTACCTAAGATATCAGTGATTTTTTTCACCTCTGATTTTTAAATTATAACCTATGTAGACATGATTTGATTGTTGTTAAGGTCGAAGTCGAATCCTCAGCATGAAATGGTGGATTCGGATTCGGAATCAGGATTCGTACCTAGCCCTGGATTCGGACTCGAATCCTTTCACGATCGGATTCGCCCATCTCATGGTCCATACTATCGCAAGACTACTGAGAGAGGCCTGTGCATAGGCCAGGAACCAGGAATTGTGCCTGCCCCAGCTTGTGCCTACCTTAAATGTTCGGACGAAAGTTAGCTCATCGTCAAGAGCCGGTAATTCTACCGCTGTGATGATAGCGTCTTTCATGTCTTCTTGAAGTAGCTTCATCAACTCGATTGATTTTTCTTCGCCTCTTGCATTAACTGAAAAAAGATTTAATTTATCGTTTAATAAGTTTCACCTTTGCGAATATCTGCAATGCCTCCTTTCATTTTTATTTCTGTCCTTGCTCGAAACTGGTTGCCATGTAGTACAAGAGTCTTTCATGGCTGACAGAGTAGGTTTTTGTCAAGCAGAATAGTATGTTTAGGTTTTGATACGGGGCCCGGGTTCCGGCTAAAACATTTAATTCGCGTGTCTAGGGAAAAGCTTACAGTCAAAGCTGCAGTATTTTTAGTTTCCTATTTGTTTGCATTCTGAGGGTTGGTGGTGGCGGGGAGGGGGTATTTCCGGGGGAGTTTCGCCAGGGGGGTTCTCGCCTAGACCCTTGATACGGAATTTAAAAAACATACAAATCTAATTATTTGGGTTGTCGACATAACATCCCCATTCGAAACGTGCCCTGGCGAATGGCGGGACGTTTCGCCGGGGACGTTTTTCATGGGGACTTTTCGTCGGTAAGCAAATTATTTCGCTGGTTAATGGCCTAACACTTATTGAGCCTTTCAAGGCTAATACCAGGTCTCACCAATTTTTTTTTTGAAAATCCAAGAGCGTGAAGTAGCTATTTTTGAGGTCAAGAGCGGGAGTGGGGAGGCAGCCCTTCTTCCAGGCTTGGATCCGCCTGGGAGGGAATACTGGGTCTCACGCAGCGTAGGATAAGAGACAGGGAAAGTAAAAGGAGTAGGAGTACAACTCACCAATAGAAAGGGTGGCTCCAATCGTTTCCAAAATAACGAAAATGTCCGACGGGAACTCAGGGTGACGCTGTTTTAACATCAAATTACCAGCAATAGATCCAGTCTGCGAACAAAAAATCAATAAGCGGTTCGTTGCCTGGTCCACAGGGAGGATTACAGCGAGGGGCTACTTACTGAAAATCTGGGCGTGAGCAAAAAGACAGAGAGACACGGATGCGCATGCCGGGGCAGGGACCAATGTACACCTTGTGACACGAGTGAGGAGTCCCTCGGACTGCAGTTGCCCTTTCTTGACTAGGGGGGACAATGAAGCTTACCCGATGAAAAAAATTGTAACCTATGTAGTTGTGTGATATATTTTTTATATATATATATATATATTTATTTCTGCTCGCTTACAAAAATGGAAAAAAAGCGGAGTATAAAGGGAAAAGAAAAAATAGAAAAGAAACAAACAACTTCATACACTAACTAAACAATAAACAAAACACTACTTATAAGAGATGAGTCAGCGAATTTTCCGAAAGCATGTTGATAGCCATTAAACGTGCTCGATTTTCTATCAATTCTACTTTACTGTTCGGGTCAAATACCCCGTACCGTGCAGAAAGCTCTGTGTTTGACGAACGCAACGGCAATCCGAGCAAGAACTTTGCATATTTGTAGTACAGTGGACGTAATTTCCTCCGGTCGGCGATAGAAATGATCTCCCACAGAGGTGACAAATAAAAGACATGCGGCGCGACCACTGCATTAAATAACCGAGCACGAACATACCTGTTTACACTGTTTTTACAGCTAATCGCTTTACCATAACCCGCTCTAATTGCACTGTGGGCACATGTAACAATCTTAGCATTTGTACGGAAAAGTTGCATGTATTGATATGTACAGAATATTATCATTTAATGTGCCACAGACTAGGCACATCTTAAGCAGTAGTATCCAATAGCATCCTGTCTTGCTGAACTAGCATCCAGCCTTGCTAATAGTAGAATATAGTGGTAACGCTATTAAAATTTACAACTCCATACTAACTCATTTTTCATCGGGTACATTCTAAGGCAGTGTCAAGAGCCTCTCATTCTTGGAAACGGATATTTGGCGCTTGTCTGGTTTTGTAACGTCTGCGAATTATTCAACTACGGACCTGTTATTCAAATCAAATATCAAATCAAATCGTTTATTCATTAGGAAACTTACACACGGCGTGTGCCGACTAACTGATTCCACCGTCAATATAAATACAAACTAACCTAAAAAATCAAACATATGCACTTAAAAACCAATAAAATCATGTGGGCTCTTGAATGGAGGGTGAAGCGTTAAACAGTTTAACGAAAGCCGGAACAAAACTATTACTGTATCTTACGTGGGTGCATTGGACAGGTTGCAGTTTTGGAATTGGGTTTGCAACTAGTCTTGGAGGTCTTGGCCGTTCGGTTTCAAAATCATGGGGAGGATGTTTCGGAGGATTGGGTGTTTAAGAGTTTTTAGACCAAAATTTACCGATAATTTTTCACGACGACTCGCTAATGTACTAAGATTGAAAGTTTTTAAAAGGTTGATATAAGGGACTTTAGGAGATTTAGACACAACAAGTAGCGCTCTGTATTGGATTCTTTCAAGCGAATCGGATTGGTCGCGTGTAAGGCCAAAATGCCAAACAGGGCAACAGTACTCTAAAGTAGGACGGATAAACGAAAAATAAATTTTAAGGAGATGTTCAGTTCGAACCCCAAAACGAGAAAGTAGCTTAAGGGAGCGGATGGCCATGTTCCCTCGTTTCAGCATCGAATTTGTTTGTTTTTGCCACTTTAGATCTGTCGTTAAGTAAACACCAAGAAGTTTAATTTCATCAGTTAGTTGGATTTGGGATAGGGGTGGAAAAAACTCAGGTTGACGTTTTAAAAAAGAAAAAGTTAGCACAACCGATTTATCCATATTCACAAACATACAGTCAGCTGCCGCTTCATCACATATTTCATCAGTTATAACTTTTGCTGAACTCTTAACATTCTTACGGCATACATCCAATACAGACAAGTCGTCAACATATTTCCAACGATCAGGAAAAGACGTTGCAAGCTCATTGATCATTACTAAAAACAATAGAGGCCCCAAGAGTGTTCCTTGAGGGACTCCGCAGAAAATTGGTAGACTATCTGAAAAAACTCCTTTATATTTTGTTCGCTGAGTTCTACCGGTTAAAAAATTTGCCACTATCTTAACTAGAAAGGGATCAACATTAAATTTATTTAAAAGTTTATCCACGAGCTTGCTGTGGCTGATGAGATCAAACGCCTTTTTTAAATCGATGGCAATAAGGTTGATCCAGTGATCAGGTACATCTAAATTTTTAAGGATCTTATCAACTAAACTAACTAAATAATGGGTTGTGGAGGTTTTTGGCAAATTACCAAACTGCATTGGGTCAATGTGTTTTAGAATTGATTCTTTGAGCCAAGGACATAGGAATTGCTCGTAAACCTTACTAAAGATTGGTGTAATTGTTATCGGACGGACACCACTGAAGTCATTTGGGGAGTCCTTTCAAGGAGGCACACTCGTGCCTCTTTAAAGAGGCGAACCACGACAATGTTAAGCGATCTTCGGTTCCAGTGGTCGCAGAGGGATGGGGAGGGATGCATTTCGTAGCCCGAGCTCCAACTAAGAAACCTGCCAAATTTCATCCCCCTCCGACTTTTCCTTCATGGGGAAAATCTGGCCGAAAGTTTCGACCCCCCAACCCCACCCCCCCTTTAACGTTGTCCGATCGGGCTGAAATTCACAAGTTAAGGTCCCCTAGGGCCCAGGAGCTTATCCGCGAAATTTCAGCTCGATCCGATAACTCCTTCCCTGTTTTCCAGAAACCACGCATAGCCACTTAATGTTCATGTTCTCCTTTTGTTTTTTTTCTGCCACGCCTACAGGTCACAGCCGACATCGGATCTGGGTGTACGAAGACTCATTCGACGCGGAATTCTCCGAGTAATTTTCCTGGAAAGTTTCGTCGGAAAATCTTAACCCCCCGATTTTCTAGCTTAGAAAAACCCCATTTCCCCATAAGAGCCCATGTTAATTTTTGAAATTCTTAAAAGTTACGAATTTCAACATTCAAGTACATCAAAATGATCAGCTCGACATGGTGAGACTGACTGCAAGCTTCAAAAAATTCTGTCTTAATCCGTAAAATTTTTATTTGAGAAAAATGACAGAAACCCTTTTTTTTTTTCTGCCACGCCTACAGGTCACAGCCGACATCGGATCTG
This sequence comes from Branchinecta lindahli, assembly GCA_023053555.1. Taxonomy (NCBI): domain Eukaryota; kingdom Metazoa; phylum Arthropoda; class Branchiopoda; order Anostraca; family Branchinectidae; genus Branchinecta; species Branchinecta lindahli. Next base: position 23,700,421 of record JAKZAO010000012.1, read on the forward strand.
GGTGTACGAAGACTCATTCGACGCGGAATTCTCCGAGTAATTTTCCTGGAAAGTTTCGTCGGAAAATCTTAACCCCCCGATTTTCTAGCTTAGAAAAACCCCATTTCCCCATAAGAGCCCATGTTAATTTTTGAAATTCTTAAAAGTTACGAATTTCAACATTCAAGTACATCAAAATGATCAGCTCGACATGGTGAGACTGACTGCAAGCTTCAAAAAATTCTGTCTTAATCCGTAAAATTTTTATTTGAGAAAAATGACAGAAACCCTTTTTTTTTTTTCTGCCACGCCTACAGGTCACAGCCGACATCGGATCTGGGTGTACCGTAAAATCCGTAAAATTTTTATTTGAGAAAAATGACCTTAAATTTTTCCGAAGCCAAGAGCGGGGGGTTAGGGGGGCGGCAGCCCCCCACAACAAAAAACCTGTACAAAAGAGTCTTTAAAAGTGGGAGGGTTGGGGGGCGGCAGCCACCCAACTTCCTCTCCTAATTCCTGTACGAGTAGTAGTACATCCACCATGGATTGTAGAAAAACGTACAGAAATAATATGAAAAAAACTTCGTTTTCTTAAAGAGTTAAAGAGGCTGCGTCCCAAAGTCGAACCTTAAAACGTACAGGAATTAGGAGAGGCATTTGGGGGGCTGCCGCCCCCCAAACCCCCCGCTTTTAAAGACTCTTTTGTACAGGTTTTTGTTTGCTACCCTACCCCCACCCCCAGCTCTTAGCTTGTGTGCTCTGTGTCTGGGAAACAGCTTCAATAATTATGTTAAAATGTAAATGGAGTGGTCAACTTCATTGTTACTAATTACTAGTTTCGGCGCAATGGTTCTCCTGTCCTCTTGTGTTTAACATTTTTCGAAGTTATTCCATTATTCATTCATTTCAGTTTTTTGTTAATTAAAAGAGGGCCTTTCCGAAGCCAAGAGCGGGGGGTTAGGGGGGCGGCAGCCCCCCACAACAAAAAACCTGTACAAAAGAGTCTTTAAAAGCGGGGGGTTTGGGGGGCGGCAGCCCCCCAAATGCCTCTCCTAATTCCTGTACGTTTTAAGGTTCGACTTTGGGACGCAGCCTCTTTAACTCTTTAAGAAAACGAAGTTTTTTTCATATTATTTTGGAATAGGGGTGACAAATCCACTTTTCCAAAAAGAAGGGTATTTTCCAGATGTAGTTATTTCGTTAAATATTTCAGACAGAGGCTTAGAAATTTTATCGGGAAAAGCTTTTATTAAACTAATTGGAATATCAATCGGGGTTATACTCGTTCTTTTTAGTGCTTTGAGCTTACGTTCCACGTCTTGGGGGTTAATCAAGGGAAAATTTGTGAAATTTGGGGGCACGTCCGGAATTTCTTCCTTCGGGAGAGGAGGTAGAGTCTGCACTATATCAACGAGATGGGCATTTAACTTATTTGCAGTGTCAACTTCCTTTTCGTCAAGATTGAAGTCAATTCCCTTTTGCACCTTGCCGACTAACAGTTTTATATTTCTATACCACTGGGACTGCTTTGATTCAAAAAGGTGTTCGACTTTTGTAGAGTAATACGCAGATCCAGCTTGTCTTGTAAGTTTGCGCAGTTTATTTTTCAGTTTATTTGCCTCTTTCGTCCTTCCATTTCGGAATAACCGACGTTTTTCACGAACTTTATCTTTAAGTTCTATCGTAACAAATGGGCGTAACAAATTAGTAGAGTATATACGGGATAATTTGGATAGGAGCTTGTTTTAGGAAGACGATGAAAAATAAAATCAGAACATAAACAGAAATCAACCGAGAATCCAGATCGTCTACCAACAGTCCAACGTAAAAGTAATCTAACCTCTATGGCAGTGCCAGGAGTCTCCTTCTCTCGGGAAGGTAAGGCTTGATGGAGTATCCCTTTCTTTTATTTACTTGTTATATTCATTTCATATTTTTATTTGTTTATATCTGACCCGCTATTTAGCAGATTAATACAAAACAAAGTAAAAGGCCAGATAACCCCGCAAGAGGGGAAGTCGAACGTAAAAAATGTGGAACTAGGTAATTGATCAGAGGGATAAGTAGTAAGATCGAAAAGCAGCATCCCTTCTTCAGTCCGACACTTGTGAACAAGCCAGAACGACCAGCCACCCTGACATAGTCTTTTCTTCACAAATGAATCAAAGGCGTAACGTCGGAGAAAAGAGTTGACGGGCGTCCACTCGGGAGCACAAAAAGGCTCCACTGGCTCCGCCTCCGCTCAATTTTCACTGAACATTCATAGTCGATGCATGGGAGGAAGAGGAAGGTTCTACTAAACAAGTACTTTTAAGTTCTTGGTATTGTGTGACTGAGACAGTGTATGGCCCAAACCTGACTGAACAAATTTCTTCTCGTCCCGTAACCTGATCGGCCTATTTTTGTTGCAAAAGGCACTCCCAAAATATCACTCATAGGATTTCTCGTAGGCAAGGGGCTTCCTGTTCATCCCAAAGCCAAAAATAGACGACTAAACTCACGTTTCTAACAGCAAGATTTCCGACTTTCTCAACGTGATCGGCGAGAGCATTGCAGTAGCTGAAGCCACTGAGGGACGCCGAGCTTCTGAGGACCTTGATGAACTTGGAGAGACCCACAGCTCCACCCACTCGGATTTTTTCACCAATAGCAACGCTGTGAAGCTCAGTTACGTCATTCAGTGATATGTAAGCAGCAGCGGGAGTTGTATCGTCGTATACTCCTGAAATTTTGAGAATAGTGAAACGCTTTTAGGTTTGTTTGCTCTCCGTCAAATAATTCTGATCAACTTTACTGCCACGAATATCCCTCCACGACCCCCCCCCCCCCCCATGACATCTGTAATGTAACTTTAGTAATTAAATTATACTTCAAACTTGTTAGTATAACGCTGCGGAATTTCGTTGTGATCTCACTAAATTATGGAGAATGTGGAACGCGTGATGACCAAGCATGTCTTTCAGAACTAATTTTGTAGACAGACATGTCGATGTCAATGCAACCGTTCGATGAACCGAGTCGGAAAAAGATATGCTGTTTCGAATAAAATGCATTAAAACTGGTTGTAAAATAATGCAAATAGGGGACGATAGACCGCAGATTTCGTGGTTGCACACTTACTGCGCTCCCGAGCGTGGTTAGCGAATAGCTACTATCAGTTACTATTTCGAAAAGGTTGGAACGGTCAGAGTAACTTTTTACGACGTTGGAGCGAAAATAGTTACTATTGTAAAAAGGATGGAACACGCCAGCCAGCCAGTGGAGGACCCACTTAACACAAAACTCCTCAACGACGGTCCTTGACAACACAGCTTCAACTTACCCTTTCCAGTGTTGCCACTGATTATCTTGTATCCGTTCTCCGCTTTCATAACTTCCAGGAGCTCGTACAGTGTTGACGGGTAAAACCAACGCGCGCCATCCTTCGGCTCAAAATATTTTCTTGTTTTCGTCAGACTCCCGTTCGAGCAGCCGTTGGCTTCTGCGCACTTCCTTTTTTCAAGGCCCTTCAGGGGGCAGACGGCGACAGCGTCCTGTGGAAGATTGTCTAATTAAGGACTGGTAGCTCTATAGAACAGCTTATTATGATCTGTTACTTAGCGCTAGAACACGTTATAGTAGGAATGTAGCTAGACTCTATAACGCTTACACTTTCCCTCATATTCTAATAATAATAATAATTCGTTTAATTACATATGATCTTTTTACAAAAACAGTCGTGGATAGTCATACATGGTCTCATAGTCACACATAGGCTATGTTAGAACTGCAGAACATATTACGATAACAAACTAAACAAAAAAAAAATTCACACTTAAAGGAACAGTAAACTTGACTAGGCAACTTTCGGCCATCAAACCGGCCTGGGGGGCTTAGATAAATGTACAGGGACTTATTGTCGACAGGACCCCCCATCTTTGTTATCTCGAAACCCCTCCTTATTGTTCCCAGAGCTAGCTGGCAGGGCCTTGCCCCTTATGCACTGTAGTTACGCACTCATGCACTGTAAAAGTTCGCGATTGTCTGTGTTATCAACATACAGGGTTGCCACTTTACTAAAATAAATTCACTATGCAAAAGGAAAAAGTAATACCAAACAAGAAAAGTACTCAGAACGTGTTGCTGGGTCATAGTCACCTTGGAAATAGAACCTGACAACTACTTTTTTCTTAAAATCTGCTGCCAAAGTAAAAAGAAAGTTCTATTGTGAGCACAATTGTACTACCGGTGGCAACCCTGCTGACATACATTGTATTACTTTGTTTCAAGGCAAAGATCGTGGGTTCGAGTCCTACTGTCGGCACACAAACCTTTTGCTTTTTTTTTTTTTTTTCTACTAACTCAAAAGTCGAACTCAGGAAACTGCCCGGAAACTGCAATGGTCGTAACAAGAATTTTTCTAACTCTCAATATCGACTCAGGGTACATTCTTGATATGTCAGCTAGCTCCCTGAGTCAAGTTTACTGTTTAAACTTAAATTCACAATTGAGATCCGCTAAATACTTCAGCTAAAAAGAGCCCAATTTGCATTCTGTCCCAGACATCCCCAATTTCTGGTTCGGATACTGCTTGTCCGACTCATGGCAGGTACATGTGCCCCAGTCATCAGGTTTCGACCTGAAGTTAAAGTGGCCTGAAATTGTATGATAGATGGTGCTCATATACAAAATGGTGATGTCTCAGAACAAGCCTAATAACTAAGCTTCATTTGGAGCTATCATTCGATCCTGTATCTTTATCCTGTAAAGATCTGCCCAACTTTGAAGTTCCTCATCGAATTTACAAACAGGGTCGAAAAACTTATTTCAACAAAATTTCTGAAACAAATTCAATCCAAAACTGGCCGTAACTAGATAGCACTAGCACTAGATAGCGGTTCAGCAGTGAATTAACAGGAATTTCTGCTCAAACTTTTCATCAGAAAACCCCAAATGTCCCATATAAACATGTCCCAATCATGGCTGTCTCACCTAATAAAGTTTCTTCCTAAGGTTTTAGGAAATGCAGGTTTAAACGTGACCTACTTCAATGTCGCAAAACGGCAACTTCAGCTCCTCAGTTGCATCGGTGGCAACGGATTTAAACGCGTCGATAATGGCGCGATATCCAGTGCAGCGACAGATGTTGCCATCTAGGCTCTTCTCCACTTCTAGCATGGTTACGCCTTCAGGCTTATCCGCTAGAAGGCTTCATGAAAATAAAATGAACGTCAGCGGCGATCTATTAAAGCAGAACTGAAATTTGATAATATCCCATTATTTCCTTAGCTCAATAACAAACGTCATCGACTGCAGTCGATTTATTTTCGATTTTCCTTTCAGAGTTGTTTTCATGCTTTTGAAATCTGATCTTTCTGTGAAGAGTCTTTTCACAACTAAGCCCCGCCTCTCGCGTCCTTTGCGAATGATTAAGTAGGAGGTGCGGACAACCAATTACAGAGAGCGTTTGTTGGCAATGCTGGTCAATAAATACTCCTTCAGCACATGCTGACTAGGGAAAATATATTAAACAATGGCTCAAAACGGAAAAAAAGAGTCAGCTAATACGATGTTCGTCAGCGATATTTTGGCCCTTCTTGGCAAGGGTCCTCGTCAGGCTGCTGATGAAACGAAGCTGCAAACGATGTACTTTCAAAGTTAATTCATAGGAGACGATTTTTTTCTCCGGGAAGTTGGAGTTGGAAATTTTTTAGGCTGGCTGACTTAGTAGCGTAGAAGCAAGGTAGAAGTGGAGTGTGTTTGCTCGTGAGTGTTCTCGAAGCTTCTACTTGCGAAATTCGTCGAGTCGGAGGGAACTCGGGATGTACAAAAGGGGCTTTCAAATAAGAACGAACGATTCTTGCGTTGCGCTCGCTTCTAGTCGGCGTTGCGTATGGGCTGCGTTCCTTTCACTCCAAGAGGGCTCGTGCGTTACGTCCCCACGAAAATGAAATGGATAGTAAAAGTTCTGATAAGGACACATTGCAAGCAAGATTTCCTTTTGCGGAGCTTATGAGTATTTATGGATTAGTTTATAGTAACAATAACGGCAATAATAATAAGCACATAAGCTATTGCATCATACAAATTCTCGAAGAAACTGGGAGTTAAAGGAACAGTAAACTTGACTACGCAACTTTCGGCCATCGAATCCCCCGGGGGGCTTGGATAAATATACAGGGTCTTATTGTCGACAGGCCCCCCCTTCTTTGTCATCTCGAACTGTCTCGAACCCCCTCCTTAGTGTTCCCAAAGCTAGCTGGCAGGCCCTTGCCCCTTATGCACTGTAATTATTCACTCATGTACTGTAAAAGTTCGCCTTTTTACATGTAGACTACAGAGTAACGACCTCCCGACTAGGCGGCCGGGGTTCGATTCCTAGTCGCGGCACACAAACCTTTTGCTTTTTGCAAACCTTTTGCTCAGAAGTCGAATTCTCGGAAACTGCCAGGAAACTGCAATGGTCGTAACGAGAATTTTTCGTACTCTCAATATCGACTCAGGGTACATTCTTGATATGTTAGCTAGCTCCCCAAGTCAAGTTTGAGTCAAGTTTTCTGTTCCTTTAATTGTCGTACAGAGCAGAGTTTAAAATCTTATCGATAAATCTTATCTACGCTTCAAACTACTAATCGGTTCAGCATTAACCTAAGGCACCAACGACTAACAACTCTGTAAAAAGACTCCACAACAAGTATGATGATTTAGGTTATTTAGTTGTGAAAATACAATCTTTTTATTATTTATTCCGTTCTGTTTTTTCATGGCATGGTCTGATCTTCTTTATCCTTAGGTAAACAGCTTACCTATTCATGGTCATCACCATCGCGGGACTGCAAAAGCCGCACTGCGATCCATGACCGTCGGCCAGCCGTTTGTGCAGGCTATGGTAAGTCGTCTTCTTATTTCCTAGACCTTCTGAAGTAGTGAAGTCCCATCCGTGGGCGCTGTGCACGGGCAGCAGACACTGATAACGAAAAGAAAAGTAAGCCAGACGCTAAAGGAACGATCCTTGATCTGAAAACCGGAAATAGATTTATTGATTGATTATCCTTACCGAGTTCACGCTGAAGGTCTCCTGCTCACCGGTTCCTGGGTTCACCCTCGTGGCAGAGACGATACAGGCGCCGCAGCCTCCTTCGCCACACATGCGCTTTGCTGACTTGATGCGGCACTTGCCGCGCAACACCTCCAGAAGAGAAGTGTCGGTTGCCGCATCACCAACTGAAAAAAAAAAAACTGATGTTACCACAGCAAAAACTAGCAAATTGGGATGGAAGAAAATTACAGAGAGTGAGAGAGAGAAGAAAAGTGAGAAAAGTAAAAAGTTGTAGGTGACTTCCGTTTTGAGCCTTTGTTTAATATTCTATAAGACCAAGTCCGAAACACGCCAGTGATCCTAGGGAAGAAAGAGAAAGGTCACCTAGAAGTATCCTCAAAATTGACTCAAGTCCTATGTAAACCAATCAACAACGTTTGTTGTGGTGACGTTTCTGGCTCTTCGCTGGGCACACGGCGATTCTTCACCGGCACGAAGAGTTAGTTATCAAGAGTACAGAGTGAGAATGCTAAGTGAGCAACACAAATCGCATGATAGTGATACTTTATTGTAACGAGCTTTCACAGCACTGGACTGCCGAACTTGCCGTTTGGTCAGGAACATCGTAATAAGGTAGTTATACATAATAAGGCAATAGTCAGTAAGTAACCAGTCAAAATAAAAAATTAAAACGTTTAAATATTATGGGGGATATATTTGTCACTTATTCAAGACGTAAACGAACGCTGGCAGAAAACTTTTTCTGTAACGCTAAGATAGTGTAGAATTATCTTTTTATATAATTAGTGTTAATATGGATGAGAAACATCAAATCGGCTTGACCGTTGTACCGGTTTTAAGAATAAACTGGATTGAAACTGAATTGAGATGGGTCTACGAAAACGTCTTAAACTGGAACAGCATAGCCACAACAAAGGCCCACTGTTTTTAAGCTTGGTTAACAAGTTTAGAGGGACTGTAGATGAAGAGGAGAGTTCTGTTGATGAAGGGCTTCTTATGACAGCTTTGGTTTTTCGCGATTTTTTAGAAGCCGTTTTTAATTGCCCAAACCGAGATACTGAAACTTACTTTCCACCCCAGTTCGTCGTTTCAAGAACGACAAAGGAGACGGCAGTCCAACCGAACAAAGAAAACGCCTTATTTTCGGCAGTTGTAACACATGAACGGCGTTTAAAGAAAACGCGAACCAAAAACCAAAACAAGGACTCCTCGGGGAATCGACGGGAACGGCGAGAATAGATGGAAGCACTCTGCGCGGACTCCGCTGACGGAAAACAACGAGAACACGGGGAATGCCTCCAAAATGGATTTTGTAAAGAAAAAAAAACATTCATGCGACGGAATTCGTCTGGGTCTATTTTATTTTCACTTTTGTTCATTCTGATCGTTTTTTAATTAATTTTAGACTGTTATTATTTACAAACAGAAACTCAGTTTAAATTCATGAATAAACTCAATATTGATATCAGAAATTCTTTTTAACCATCCTTATTATTTTTCCAAATCGACAACACCAGCAACTCCCAAAACCGATTCCCCACCGAATCTTAAAGCGAGTCCTTTTTTTATCATGGTGATGATAATCGGAGCGTTCCCCATTCGTGGGGACTTGCGAGACTCCAGGGAGCGAGTCCCCGGGACAAACAAAAACATGGGGACTCCCCAAAAGGAATCCTCGGAGACCGGCGAGAATACGGGTATAGGCTCACTTACCGGAATAGGTGGCACCATTGACGAAGATCAAGGCATCAGCTTCTTTCGAATCCGGGACGACCATTTTAGCGACTTATGGGCCCACTCTACAAAATGAACACCAGTGACACAAATTCTAGATCTTCAGATAAGAAATTGATTGCAGTATCGTGAGTTGCTACAGAGTTCGTCTTCTTTTGCTAAAAAAGAAAACGCCAGTCACATAGAGACAACGGGCGATAAAAAAGGAATGCCACGTCATTCATGTTATCGAAAATCATTGACCTTTAGATCGGCAACATCAGGCAACAATTATATAACAGATAAAGCGTAACTATATTTACGATATTTTATATATACACATTTCATTTATACGATATTCTACGTACGTAGGAAGCAGCCGCCAGCCGCGCCGAAAAACGAGAAACTCAAGATCCTTGTTCGTTGTGTTTTCTTCTTCTTCCTTTAGTCAGGATCCCGGTTCTGAGGCAGGATCCCTGTTTTGATTTCAGTCAACGAACCAGGCTCCTACTTTGGTCAATCATGAATGGAAGCGAATTCTTTTGCAATAGACTTCTTCAGCTAGTCGACAGTGCCGTTTGGGCCTATGGGTAATGTTATCGAAGCGTCTTTATTTCTTCCACTTACATGAGCTTTCTCTCCTTTGCTTTCTTTTTCTTTCACTTTGTCTACACCTTGTGCTTTTCAATAGTTGCGTTTTGCAGATACCATGGTATCTGTTACAACGGTACCTAGATCTGCCATAAGTCGTTTTTGCTGTTAGCGTTGTATCTGATACCACGGTTGCTCTGCAAAAACGGCAACTGCCGAAATTTCGCTTTTCGAAGTCATCCCAAAAGAAAAACTGACATCCAGTCACATCACCAAGTTCCAAACTTCTTTCCTACCAATTGAACAAAATCCTAGGCTCTATTGTTGGTAATGATGAAAGTGAGATGACTTTTTCAGATACCACGATCAGTTATGTAGTTATGTAATATCCGATACCACGATAACTGGCCAGATACCACGGTAACTGCAAAAACGACTTTAGACCGTGGTACCAGATACCATGGTATCTGCAAAAACGCAACTAATACTTCTTGGGATGACACTTATACTATCCCGGTATTTAGCCCGGACTGGTTCGATTCTGGGGATATTTGCAGTAGCCTAGCCGATCTCTTGGCTCTAAACTTTTCCCTAGAGCACGGCGGGGGTAGGAGTTCTCAATAATTACATACGCAAACTGCACCCATACGAGCTCAGAAAGCATCCTAGGTGCTTTAAGTTTCTCCCTAGAACTTCTGGCCAGTGTTGCCATTAGTTGCAGAACTCCACAATTTGTCAATCGTTTTCGACTTCTCCTTAAGTTCACAGCAGCTGTGACAAAATCTGTTGCAAAAATGTAGCAGAATTCTGTGATTTCAAAGCTGTTTGGTCTATTTCATGTCAACTCTTTCTGGGAAAATTGTTTGTTTGGTTTACGAACCTGGTCTTATAAGAGCAAGTTTGACGTGCATTTCTGAAACCAATTGATTTTTATTTTTGATCACGTCACGTGACATATTTCGTTTTTACTCGGATTTTCCTTCGTTACGTTTTCAAATGAACTAAAAACCGATGAAATCAAAGTAACTTCAAGATAGAAAATTACGCTAACGGTTTAGCTTTAAAAATGGTTATTCAAAACCGCACCTCTGTTAAACTACAGGAATCTACGAGTTTAAAATAAAAGAAGGACCAATAAAGTTTCGTGGTGCCAGACTGTAACCGATTTTTTGCCAAATGTCACAGGTTCCTTCAGAGAAAATGGCAGCACTGCTTTTCAGTGCACGGATTCAGATGGATTGTGCTTTTATAGTTTTGTTTGGCAAAACTACACTGTTCAGAGTTGAACAAGTGTTCAAAGAAGCATGTACCTCTACTGTAGGTGACTGCTATCAGAGGAAGCTGGTGAAAATGGCAAAGCCCAAAGTTAACCAACGTCGAACGAACGAAGCATACATCATCATCCAAAACGTCGAACCATTGGGTGCGACGTCGGTGTCGTTCTTTCCTGCTAATACTGCACTCTTCGGACTCATCCTTTTGATGTTTATTTTAAAAATTCGCGCTCTAAATGCCTCTCACAGAGACATCTAGTTTTCATAAAGCTCACAGTTGTATTATCAATATTAGTACAGTATACGTAATTTTCCTCAGTATTTTTCCTCCAGCTGAACGAAGACAAAGAAAATCTTACCAGCTAAGTAATGCTTTATTCCCCAAAACTAAGACGTACTGGCTCCTGTCCAATTAACAGATACAACGAACAGCGCTTACTTAGCGCAGCCTCGCAGGATTGGCCACTAGAGGAAAATATGGTTCCTGAGTAAGGCCGCTGGATGGCACTGGGGTAGAGGTGAACGAGCGATTCGCCCAAAATCCGGCAAAAACAGGAAATTTGGTTGAGCTGAAGTTTAATCCTCTATTATAGTTTATCAGAGCTTTGGTTTGGAGGTAAGAAAGCATGCTGAACTCATCTGTGCTTTGTTTTCTCAACGGATGTTTGGGGAAAAGAAGAGCTTAAAAATACGGGGACATTAAAAGTCATCAGCAAAACATCGCGGAAGTTTTTTAAACCAGAAACAGACACGATGAGTCGGAAAACACTTTGTTCTCGCCTTGGATGGACAGTCTGGTTAGAATAGCCGGCAGAAATTTACGAATCAACATAATTATCAGATATACTTTTTGGTGAAAAGTATTACCTATATAATCCTCGATAAAGGATCTGCAAGTTTACGGAATCTGGAAATCTGTCAGACCCACTTGTCTGCGTATCAGGAAGTATATAGGCTACAGATATTAATTTTTGGGATCCCATCGAAACCTTTGGTCTTGTTGATTAAAGCCGCTAGATAGCACTAGCTTTCAGAGGGGGTGCAAGTTTGAGTGGATTAATTCCAAACGCCATGATTTTTTGGCCCTACCAGGGACCCACACATTTCCTGTAATGACTCCCCATTCAGGGGGCTTGTCATTTCCTATGCTTCTACGTTGCCCGAGCCTCACCTAGTTTCCAAAAATTCCACTTGGGTCGAATCGGCGTGCTTGCTCAGATAGAGCCAATCCCTGGCCTCCTTGGACGTGAGACCAAAGAGACTCCTCCCTCAAGGCAATATTTTTATCCCCGTGGGTATTTCTCGAACTATCTGACGCTCGGTCAAGAGCGCCTCAGAAATCTCTTATTGACAAGCCCCCTGAATGGCGAGTCATTACAGAAAACTTATGGGTCCCTGGCCCTACGGAGATGGAATTGGGCTTTGGCCTAAAGCAGCAAGAACGCATCGGAGTTCGTTGCACTCCGGGCTGTTTCTTGTTTTTCCTCACTGGGATTCGGTTCTTGTCCTAGCTTCTCGGTGACGTCACTAGAACCTACCTCCCGAGCAGGTTCTGTAAGCACTTGCCACTAACCAGGCACCAGTTGGTCCAGAAACGCGTTACAGGACCAGGGAGCAGTGTTGCCAGATTGGCGGATTTTACGACAAACTGGTGCATTTTGTCGGAGAGAGGCGTGAATATTTTTGCAACTGGCGTGTTGCGTAAAATGTGGCTGTTTTTCTTTTTAACAGGCGTATTTTTTTTTGCGTCGTTTTAATCGCCGCAACCGAAAGCCAAACAGTTTTTGGGGTTCTGTATTACACACACAGAACCCCCAAAAAATTGTCATTGAGTTTTTGGGAGGTGTAAATTTTTCTTGCGTAATTTTGGCGTATTTTTCAGAGGCCGCGGCTTATTTTTTTTACAACGATCTGGCAACACTGCCAGGGAGCAGTCACCGGTGAATAAAAAACGCCTTATAAAAGAACCGGAAACCGCAGGTGAGTAGCGTACTCCCGGAACAAAGAACGCAGCTAGTAGTTCGTAGATATTTATACCAATATCAAGAACACGAGATCATACCAAGATTACAAGATTATACCAAGATCACGAGCTGTCTAATGCCATCCTCCACACCCAGAACTAAACAAATGGCAATCGAGCGGAAGCTCCATTTCCTATGTATTGTTTCAGCCCAAGCTGGCTGCAAATTGGGTTTGATGGAGCTGAGATTTACTCCAGCATTATTTCGGCCCTTCTTGGCAATGGTCCCCTCCAGGCTCAAGCGATAATAAGATCGTAGGTACATTCTTCTGGCTTGAGCCTGAAGAAGACCCATGCCAGAGGGGCCTGCTGACTTATCTGTTTAGCTCCTTCTCGTCTATACGAGAGAAACCGTTTTCACGCTGCTTTATTTACAAAGACTGACTGATCATAAGCAAATGAGGGTCAAGTATTTTCTGTACTGCAAATTCCTCTTGTAGGAAGGTAGCCCGTGCTGCACGAAGCTAGACCTACTCCTCTCTGCGACAAGAACGGGGTAGTAACTATACTACTCTTGAACATGGGAGGTTGAGCGCTACGGTGTCAAAACGTTGACGACGTGCTAATGCAAGCCTTTGAAAGTGTCTCCTTCAAGAACGCAAGCCTGTAATTCAAGCTTTTGCTACAGAGGAGGGGGGGGGGGGGTAGTTTCAAACAACTTTCCATAATATACCGTGCTTAATGTGTCTGATGTGCGAAACATTTTCATGAACTCAAAATCCGTTAGAAGCTACAGAGAGCTGCAATCTTCCGATGACGGTACCTCTTCCCCAGATCAACGTTGAACAACCTTTATTTCTTCAATTTCGGCCAAAGCTTAGTCACTTCCGGTCGTAGGGCTTCCGGTACCCATTCAAGGTACTCACTCAACAAGAACTTATCATTACTCTCCCACACTCTCTTAACCTCCTCCGCGGAACTCACCCCACGCTTGATCACTGCGTTCAAAAGTTTCTGAGTCCTGGGTTGGAGCTTCGCCCAAGTCTTCACCATAGTCTCTGGCGGAGACAACAGTGAAGCTTTGAACTTCTCCAATCTCGGAAAGGCGGAGCCTTCCAGAAAGAACTTACAGAACCACTTGATTTTTTCGAGTCCCTTCGGGTACTCCAGATCGCAGGTGGGTAGGGGCCAGGCGCTTTTCCCGAAAGTGACATCGCGTCGGCACATGATTTTCTCATCAGCGTACCAAGGAGCGGGTTCGGATAGCGGGTCCGAAAAGGAGCACAGTCGGGTGGCAAAAATGGGTAGCCACTCGGGATCAATCGCTGTGGCGCCGCGCAGAAACATTTTTGTGGCTTCGAAAACCTCCTGGTAGATAATAAACTCGGGTAGTTCCCTCTTCAAAACAGAACCCGGGTGTAGGTAGACCGGGTCTTCCATTTCGGGTAACCTGTACGCGTACTTCAGCTTAATTTTATCCTCTGAATTCTTTATCTCGCTCTGCGGCACTTTTCGCGCCACTCTGTCAATCAGTCCTGATAACAAAATCTGGCGCAGTAGCTTTGCCTGTGTGTCAGTGGGAGGCGCTACTTTTAAGTCAAAAAGTGCCGTTTCCTGAGGCAAAACATGGCTGATTTCTCTGACCAACTGTTGCCGCAAGTTTTGAACTTCTTTAACTGCTTTTAGCCGCAACCCGTGCTCATTGCAGAATGCCACAATGTTCGGAGAATTTTCTGCGGCACCAATTGCTCTTAGCAGGACCATCGGGTCTCCGAGCAAAAGGGAACTCCCCTTTCCTGCCCAAGTACGGCGCATCATTTGCCACTCTCTCAAACTGCCGCTATTGCCACCTAGTGGCGTCTCCAGTAGAACTTCTGGCACAGCAAGTGCCGCAACCAGACAAATTGTAAGGGGTAGAAGATCGTGCTGTTGGCTAAGCGCTAGCATTTTGGCATAGCGCGGCGCAACAGGGAATTCGGACATGGCCCGACCTAGTGGCGTGATTTTGGCCGCATATTCAAACTTTTTCAAGTCTTTCAGCTTTCCATCGCCCGTCTTTTCTTCCAGCGCGCCAAGGTTGATCAGAAGATGTTCGGCGATTTTAATTTGGTCCACGTCCGGTGGCGTAGGGAAGGGAAAGTTGACCACTTTGTCAATTCCAATAGACTTCATCTGAAGGACCAAGTCGTCGATGGGTCGCCGTAGGATGTCAGGCATGGAGAAGTCCTGGAACTCATCGTTGAACATGGCAGACGAGTAAATCCTATAAAAAAAAATGTGTCAGCGAAATAGGAACAGAGAGAAGCAAATTTAAAAACAAGGGCGTGATTTTGTTGCTTCTTCACTCGATCACCAATTTACTATAAAACTGAAGCCGGTCACAGCCGAAAAGGGGTTTACGTCCGGGTAGAAAAATGCATACGATCAAGGATCTACATCTTGGCTACTGTTTGGGCCAAGTTTAGGCTCCTTAAACCTTTTCCTTCGCTATCATTGTTTGTACTTGGGCCAGACTTGGACCTTTCTTGTAGTAGATTATTATTTTATTTTATTATAGCGTATATTATTTTTTAAGATAAGGAAAAGTTTGAATCTGAACTGTAAGGATTGCTTCCGTTTTTTTTATTTGCCTCATTATTTTGGCAGAGCTAAATTTGACGGATTATAATAAAATTATTTGTAATAATGTTACAGCTCAACGAAGACACGTCCGTTTCTGCCTATGTGGCGCGCTTGGGAGAAGATCTGTATCGTGGGTTCGACCCATCTTGATTCAGGCCTTAATCGTGCCTTTGATGTTGCGAGCTTCGGGGTTCCACTCACATTCTCCTTTGTGTATTTAATTGTTTTTTAATGTACCGGTAGAAGATTGTGCTATTGGCTAAACGCCAGCATTTTGGCATAGCGCGGCGCAGCAGGGAATTCGGAAATGGCACGACCGAGTGGCGTGATTTTGGCAGAATACCGTTGGCTATGTTTTTTAAATAAATAAAATAAATATAGTATAACCTGTAACAGTGTCCTGGAGCAACACGACCAGCTCGACCTGCCCTCTGATCAGCTGACGCTTTCGAAGTCCAAGTAACATGGAAAGCTGACACGCCGGTAATCTTATCGTAAAGTTTTGCTTTAACTTTTCCAGTATCAATCACGTATCTAGAAAGAAACTGAAATTTATACAACATCGAAATAGCGTTAAGAAGCAATGTGCGGACGACAACGCAGAAATGAAGCGTTTCAACAAGAAATCAAATTACTTGAGTCTGTTGGTGCTTCTTCATCCTGTCTGCGCATCACCATATTTTATTTTTAAAGTGTACAACAGCTCACCACAGTGATTTAACTCCTTACTCAAGCTGTTGCCGACGTGCTGCAACTGTACTGTGTACGTGGTTCTGAAAGAGAACTATCGGCTCATGCCTCTAAGAGTGCGTTCCCCTAGTCGGAGTGTGTAATCCCTTTTAAAAAACAGAGGTCGTGTTCCACCGAGTTATCATCAGTTACGATTCAGTTACAATTTTTGGTCTTATCGCCCGGCGCAATGAGAGAATTAGCTCCTCCTTCTTATCATTTCATTCCACAACAGTTACGACCGTAACGTACGATCGTGTTAAGTAACTACTGTACCTTGTATTTATTTGTTTACGTTAGTTTTGTTTTTATAGACTTTACTACTTTAAAGTTTAACTGAAAAGCCAACTTATTTTTGTGTCATTTAGTTGAATACACTGAATTATTTGGATTCTGCAAAGGGATTTTTTGTTTTCCACTATCTGCTCTAGTTATGACGTCAGAATATCTGCGGCCGTCTCCACAGCGAAAATTCTACTATGACGCGGGAAATTTTTATCTAAACAAAAACAAGGCTTTTCAGTGGGCAGTGGCGATATTGGTGAAGGATGCTTAGTGCCTGAAAAAAAAAGTCATAAATCTTTCTTGTAAGGCATACACAAATTAGAGGTACCACAAATCACACGGAAATTCCACTATTTGAAAATCGATTATTCCTGAATAGCGGAACAACCAAGTAACGCATTTTCAGCGGGTCTTCAAGCCAATTTAAGTAAAGAAGTGATGGGTAACTAGATTGTCCTATCCCAGTCCTTTTCGGTTAAACTTTAATAATGAAAGATGAATGGCTGACGTGATTTGTTATTGCTGTACGTTATTGTTGTTTGACGAGTACCCCATACATGGCGTGTCTAGATTTGGATATAAATAAAAGGCTAGTCTATTCTATTATAATTCTACGATCGGTACAATTTCATTGTGATGTTCGGAATCATCAAAAGTGATAATAACTATCCGTTCAGCAGGAATTCCGGTCAGAGTGGTGATGTCCGTCCGCGCTGTGATTTTTTTCGTTACAGAGAGGGTAGTAACTACCACAATAAAGAGCTGACGTCTCCTCTTATCATCTTAGCTTGTAATAACTTCTTTGAAACCTAACCAGAGTGTATTACCTCTATTAAAATTGCGCGTCTTTGTGTAAATGTTATTAAACTTCTGACAGTGCTAGCTCTGACGATTTTTTTCTCTCTCAAAAGAACGTAGATAAACGTACCGAATATGAGGGATAGTTAGGGACGTTTCTCCGACGTTTGTAGCGACGACGCATAATCGACTCCCTTCCGGTGGGTCTCCAAAGACGAGCCTCTGCCTATGCGAGGGGAGCATAGAGTAGAGCGGGAGCACGTGAAGACTTGAGAAGGAGCCTTGTTCTTCTTCGGGATCCATTTCGTCACCGCTCCCTGTAAAAATCGATTATGACTTGGTATGGTGTACCACGATATAACACTCATCAAGATTCGTCACATCCGCGAATCTGGTCCGTACGTGCCCAAAATTATCCCACTACAATGGAATTCTGACTGGTTGTTCTCTGGACATTCAAATTAATATTTAATTTTGACTGGTTGTTCTCTGGGCACTCAAATCCTAAATATTTTAATTGGTTAGAGTAGCCTACCCAGTATTCGGTATAGGGTAACCATCGTATGGAGTAGGATATACGATTTTTAACTCTGATCAGTACGATTACTTCAAAATTTCTCAGGGTTATTTAGAGCCCGATTTAGAGGCGAAAGCCTTTTTATAGCTTTATATTATACTATACTATTATTTATCATATTATTTTATTACATTATTATTATTTTTATATTATATTTATATTATTATTTTATAGCTTTATATTATATTCCAGACTGTGAGTCTACCACACTTTTAGCTTATCCTATCCATAAATCAGGATTTTTTTAGGCTTACCTGGTTCAGAATCATCATCATTGTACTGCAGCTCATCTCCCTCTACTTCTTCTAGAGGAACGCTTGAATAATTATCCAAATTCACCGCTTCACTAACCAGCTGCTCCGTTTTCTCTTTGATTTTCTGCTTCTTCGAAATCACAGGCTTCTCAATTTTCGAGTCGGCTTCCGGTTGGTTTTTGTCCGGTTGTTTCTGGGGGACTTTATGGGAGGGGAAGGTTTCCCGAAGCTTCCGACAGAGCTGATTGACCTCTTGCTGACCTGAAACGAAATACACAAAATAAATAAGCCTACTCAGGCCCTACAAGTAGTGCCGGATTAAGCCCTATGGAGCCAGAGGCAGTCGAATTTTTAGGAGCCTGGAGCCTCTCGCAAATTATAGTTGCATTTTTGCAGATATCATGGTAAATATTCCTTCTGCCCAAGCTGACTGGAATCATATTTGACAGTGTAAAACGGATAAGTCAGCTAAAATTTATTGGAGCTATATTTTGGAGCGTTTTTTCCATCTTGAGCGGCTTTGAGCCTGAAGAGGACCCTTGCCAAGAAGGGTTATCCGTTTTACACTGTCAAATATGATATCATGGTATCTGATCCCACGCTCTAAAGTTTTTGCAGTTATCGTGGTATCTGATATTCAGATACCACGGTCCAACCGTGGTAACTGATCGTGGTATCCGAAAAAGTCATCCATCAATTTTTGTCAAATTGGTGGGAAAGAAGTTTGGCACTTAGTGATGTGACTGGATATCAGTTTTCTTTTGGGATGACTTTGAAAAGCGCAGTTTCGGCAATTGTCGTTTTTGCAGAGCAACCGAATATCAGATACCACGGTAACTGTAAAAACGACTAATTGCAGATCCGGTTACCGTGGTAACAGATACCATGGTATCCGCAAAAACGCAACTATTCTCTCAAATCATTATAATTTTCATCCGTTGTCGCGGGGCCCCAAAAAGCAGTGGGGTGACCCGGGGCTTACTTTTTATATGAGTTGCGTTTTTGCTGATACCATGGTATCTGATATACGGTCTAAAGTAGTTTTTGCATTTATCATGGTATCTGATACCACGGTCAAAAGGCGTTTTTGCCGTTGTCGTGGTATCGGGCCAGTTACCGTGGTAACAGACATTCAGATATCACGGTCCGACCGTGGTATCTGGTCGTTGTATCTGGATAGTCATCTCACTTTCATCAAATTTTGTCAAATTAGTGAGAAAGGAGTTCAGCACTTTGAGTGATGTAACTGGATATCAGTTTTTCTTCTGGGATGACTTCGAAAAGTGAAATTTCGATAATAATCGTTTTTGCAGTGGACCCTATATCTGATACAACGGTGACTGGAAAAACGACTAATTGCAGATCCAGTTACCATGGTAACAGGTACCATGGTATCCGCAAAAACGCAACTATGGTTTTCAATGTTACTTTTAGGCAAATGAGAAAAAAAAAAAAAAAAGGTCATAACGGACATATTCTGTAACACTTGTAGACAACATCTAAGGTGTTGTCTACTGAAATAGCGCATCCTTGTGCTCTCAACTTTTTCTGGTATACACGACAAGATACAGTGGTTAGACATTCTCACCTGTCAAGAAGACGAGAATACCGCCATCTGGTAATGTTCTATGGATCTTGCAAATCTTCTTATACGCCTCATCCACGTAATTCTCCGGCGTTCTCTTATTAAAGTGAATCGTCACAGGGAACTGCCTCGACTCGACTTTGATCACGGGAGGCGTTACTTTAAATAGCCTTTGGTTTCCAGTGAAATCCTCGATTCTCAGGGTGGCTGACATGATGATCAGCTTTAGAGGCTCCCCCTTCTTTTCTCTTAAATGGACAATACGAGAAAGTAAACCCAGTAGGATATCAGAGTAGACACTTCTTTCGTGAGCTTCATCGATGATCACCACGCTGTACTTCATTAGGAGGAAGTCTTTCTGTACCTCCTTGAGCAGGATACCATCAGTCATGAACTTCAACTTGGTTTTATCCGTGGTATTTCCTTCGAATCGAATCTGGTATGATACGATATCAGTGCTTAGCGCCATCTCTTCAGCAACACGTGCTGCCATGGAAACCGCGGCAACCCTGCGCGGTTCGGTTATTCCGATCATCTTACCGTTTTCGGCGTATCCGGCTTCGTAGAGGAATTGAGGTACTTGGGTAGTTTTACCGCTACCCGTTTCACCAGCTAGGATGACAACCGGGTTGTCGTTGATTGCCTCCATTATGGACTGTTCCTCTGCGAGGATGGGTAGCTTATCGCGAGCTGCCTGAATTTCCGGTTTCCTGAACACCGGAACGAAGCAGGTTTTCCGGTTGGAAACTTTTTTAGGAACAACTTGTACAGATTCAAGCTTCGTCTCCTTCGGGGTTTCCGCAACCTTTTCTTCTGGTTTAACAGAAGTGTCCTCTTGCGGAGTGGTTTGCTCTTCTGCAGCACTACTTTCACTTTCTTGCTCACTTTCATCACTGCTCGCCTCTTCAAGCCCAACAACGTTTGGGTCGTAGGCTTTCTTCTCTACATTCTCAACTACTGGCTCAATAGTCAGCTGGCTTTCAACATATTTCTGCTTCTTCGGTTTGGCTTCTTGGGGCTCAATTACTGGCTCACTGTACCTCTTAGTTCCTTTGGTCTGCATCTGCGTTATCGATGTCAACAGCTTGGCTTCTGATTCCAGAATCTGAACTTTGCCCAGCTCTTCAATGAGAGCAGCTCGATTTTCCTTCTTTCTCTTTGTATCTACAATCTTCTCTAAAGCCTTCCGTTTCTTCTTTGAAAGAATTTTTCCCGCCCTTTCTTCATTATACTTGATCTTTGTTTTGCGCTTTTTCGAAGGCAAAACTTGGAGATTGGATTCATCGTATTTGCCAGGGGCAAGGCTGTCATCCAAATTTATGGTGCTGAGCTCTGCGTTGTCAACTTCGACATCGACCTAGAAGGACAAATCCATTTAAAGCAGAGCTGAAACATGATAGGCTACTATTCCTTCTCATCATTTTCCTTCTCAGCAACAAGCGCTACCACTAGTCTTAGTGGAATTTCCCTTTCGGATTTGTGCTACTTCTATGCCCTTGTGCCTGTGTTGTATGCTTGACGAAAACAATTTACGAAAAATAAGTGTTTCACGCAGTGAGCTACCTTCCGCAAGCTGATCACATAGGCCTACTGGCCACTGAAAAGCCGCGTTTGTATTGAGATTCAAATTTTCCGCGTCATAGCAGAATTTTGCGTTGTGAGGACAGACGTAGATATTCTGAACGTCGTACTGGCGCAAATACGAAAAAAAAAATCCCGTAACACAATCCAAATAATGCACTGTAGCCTATTTAGCTAAATGATACAAACATAGGTTGGCTTTTTGGTTAAACTTTAGAGTTTATTCATACGACGGACAGGAGAGACCCTTATCAGTCGATAGGAATGATGATTGCGAACATGACTGTGTCTTTATTTCTACAGAATCCTAACATGTGTCAACATTATTCACAAATAAGAGAAACGGACGGAAGCGAATTAACTGTTTAGCGCTAAGGGTCCATTCCCTTGCAAGTTCATAAAGAAACAAACAGTACAGATAAACAAAAACAGATATTCAGACTTAAGTGCCATATAGCGATTGTAATACTGGTCCTTCTGACAGATAGATAGACAGCATAGAACTTTTTTGTTTTTGTTTTCTTCGCCAAAAACCTATCATGGCTTACGCCAAATTTGTTTGTTAACATCATTATAACTCATGAGAACACATGTAAATCATAACAATCATAATTCGGTACGTATATACATCAGTAATAAATAACGTCATAAATTCAACTTACACGTTAAAAATCTCAAGCTTACGCTTGATTATACAAATTTAGAAAAGAAGCGGCAAAACTCTTTGTGAATCTCTGGTGGGCGCATTTGGTTGGCTACAACTTTTGGGGAGCCGTTTCGTCAGCTTTTCGGAAGAGAAAATACTTCTGTGGACTGAGTATGGTTCACAGATTTAACACCAAACTCTATGCAGAGTTTCAGCCTTCGTTCATGTAAGGGGTCGATTACGAATTTACGTAGCAATACTTCATAGGACCTCTCGGACGCCTTTGATGCTATGATTAGGGCTCTTTTTTCGGGTGGTCTGTTCGACCGCAAGGCCGAAATGCCACAAAAGGGGCTCCGTATTCTAAATTCGGTCGGACAAATGAGACGTAAATCCGGAACAAGTGTTTCGTGGGTGCCACATGCCTGGATAGATTAAGAATTTGAAGTCCCGCATTCTCTCGCTTTTATCATGCTAGTCATCTGCGCTTCCCATTTTAAATCTTGAGTTAGGATTATCCCTAGGAGTTTAATTTTTTTTTTCTACTCTCAAATAATCTGGAATTTCGGGTGAAACAGTAGGGTTTAAAAATGTATAAAAATAAATTTTCATAGGAGCCTGCAGTACACGATTTACTATCATTCACTGTCATTTCAGATTTCAAAGCTTGTATTTTTTACTTTACGAACAATATCTTGAACTTTACTCGAATCTTCTCTACAGCAAACTTCAATCATTAATGTCAGATTATAAACATATTTCCAACGACTTTCAAAATCCTCCGCCATATCATTGACCATAACAAAAAAATAATATTGGGCCCAAAATGGTACCCTGGGGCACACCACAAAGATCTGGTTCTGAGTAAACGTTCCGATACTTTAAAATCCTGGGACCTATCGAATCTTCTCTACAGCAAACTTCAATCATTAATTGTCAGATTATAAACATATTTCCAACGACTTTCAGAATCATCCGCCATATCACTGACCATAACCAAAGATAAAATTGGGCCAAAATGGTACCCTGGGGCACACCACAAAGATCTGGTTCAGAGTAAACATTCCGATACTTTAAAATCTGGGACCTATCTGTTAAGAAACTTTTTTAACTGTACGACTTTAGCTAGTACGGGCACTTTCATGCAAGCTAGGGCGATGGCACTTGGCATGCATATAAAGGACCCAACATGACGCTCAACGAAACATTCTTTTCTCGGATCCCATTATCCATGTGAGGGTGGACGGAGGAAGAAGCAGGGAATTTGTGACCCACGTAAGTTGCGAACGGGCGATCCGATTCGACTGAAACTTGATGGGTGGTGAGAGACGATGTCCGTAATGTGTCTAAACCGCATCCGACCATGGGGGGGGGGGGTGAGAGGCGGCCACGAAAATAATGGAACATACGTAAGGACCAAAGGGATGTAGGGATTGGGACAAAACTTGGGGTTAAAAAAGCCAGGAATCCTAGGTATGTTATTTCGAGGTCAAGACCGGATTCGGCTTCAGTGACAGACGCTGGATCTTTCGGTGGGGAGAGTTGAATATATCCAAAAGTGCTTTGAATTGAGTGAAACTTGGTGGTGTGTAAGAGGAAAGGCTCTAGATATGATATTTACGTGTCTGAGTCACATCCCATCACAGAGGGCTTAGTTACGAGGGGGACGCCCAGAAAACTATGTGATGTGCGAAGGGACCACATGGCTGGTTGGATGGTGATGAATATTTGGACAATACAAAGGTCAGGCAGCCATTATCGTATCCTCAATTTAAACAGACTCTTTGAGTTTACTGCCAGCTGCAGTAAAATCTTAAAATTGAAAAAACTGGGTGGGTCAACTAAGAACCTCTGCCCAAACCTTTTGTCTAATGGCAAGAGATTATATTACTGACTAATACTATCTTTCAAAATTTTTTGTCTGTTGTCCCACAAACAAAAGAAAACGTCTTACACGACAGTCATAACCAGCGAATCAAGAGAAATTAGCAGAGGAAAAAATGATGTTCAGACAGGAGATTCCACAAACTACAGAACAAAAAAAATTTTAAATTCATCTATTTAGAGATGAATGATATCATACCTTCCTCCTTCCTTTTTGATTGTACCTGTTCGCCCTATTCTTCATAATGTCTTAATGAAGACAGAACAAATGTCAATATCTGGAAAAAAAGAGAATCAATACTAGTACAGCTGAGTACCTGAGTACAGCCACAGGCAAAAATGGTATGTTGGTACCCTAGCCTCTGATTAGCCTAAGGCTCACCCATGCTACCCACAAGCCGCCTAGAGGCTACCAAGACAATAATCTTACAGTACTATCTCTTAGATACTACTGCAAAGTCTTAATTTATTATTTTGACTTGACTGTTTTATAGGAGAAAAACAAAGCCAAAGGCAATAACAATTCAGTCCAAAATTTAAAAAAAGTCTTCAGAGAATCATATTACCATCAACTAATTAGCTTAGTAGTGTGATGAACTACTGAACTTTTCGTCATAAGGTAAAAAATTGAATTTCTGACAGATAGGCTATTTATGTTCTCTTATTCTTAGACTTTTGCAAGGACAGCATTGCCTTTATGGCCTTGTGAATTAGTCTGGATGAAAGAGCAGAATGTTGCATGTTTTTCCCCTGTTTTCTCCCTAAACTTTTTTTGGTACTGAAATCAGAGCTTTCTGGCGTGAAATGGATGCCCCTTTGTTTTTGTGTTTGAACACAGAATAACCATTTCAGACAGCTATCGGAAATTCAGCAATGGTAAAATACAGTGGTCAAATACTTGTTTGATATTTAACAGCCACAACCCATATGTCCGAATAGGTTTAAGTCGTCGAACATGTACAAATTTTTTGAGTTTAAACATTCAGAGAAAGTTATTGCCGGAAGTTTCAAATCCAATATGACACTGCTGTGACATTTGCTAATATTACCAACTCTGATATATTATATTAGTTGGTGCTCTTCAACAAAAGCACTGACGTTTTCCCAGCAATTTTTTGATTTTCTGAACCATTTCTAAACAATAAAAAGTAAAATCTGACCAGCTTTTGATTAGAATTTTCTATTGGTTTTCGCAACTTTTAGCTATTCTATTTCATTTAGCCTAATGCCCTGGCCCCACTATGGACACACCTGTTTGAGCGCTTGCGCACTTGTTTCT
The DNA here is from genome assembly GCA_023053555.1 of Branchinecta lindahli. Lineage (NCBI taxonomy): Eukaryota > Metazoa > Arthropoda > Branchiopoda > Anostraca > Branchinectidae > Branchinecta > Branchinecta lindahli. The sequence continues at coordinate 23,725,220 of JAKZAO010000012.1, forward strand.
CCGACGTGTTACCTTCACTCTATACAGCCCAAGCCCCGACTTGTGGGGTGCCATATCAATTTAAGGGCTACTTGTTTTGAGTCTTTGTTGTCAAGATCGTCGGAAACGCACTAGATAGGTTTTTGAATTTAAAAGCCCATTGTGAGACCACTAGCAAAGAGAGCTACTATCGTGACTCATGAGAATATACGTTTGTTGCCCCCCCTTTTTTTTGCCGACGCGCAGCTGGCTTACCCTGGATAAGGTTTGTTTGTTCGGAAGTTCATTGGTTTGGGCTTCGAAAAAAAGAAAGAAAAAAAAAGCATTGATTATGGAGCGTGATGCCTCCTCCCGAAAAAGAGAAACTTATTTCGGTTACATATGTTGGGCTTGTCAATATCAGCCGTATGGTTTGAAGCTGGAAGCCACAGAACATTTTCGTTGCTGGTTGTTTTGTTTGGTTTATGAGATGCTCAGAAGTATCCTAGTCTATTTTGTATTTAAGACGTTTTTAAGACCTGTTTTTTAGACGTTTAGGACACTCCTCTCTCACTGGTTGTTCATAACAAATTAAATTTAAAAATGGGAGATGGATTATTCCATCCCCAGATTTTATGAACGGGTTGAGAGAGAAACGTAAAAACCGGTCTTAAAGATGTCTAAAAACCGAATTACGAACAGGTGTGTCCGTACTGTGTGACAAATCATTTGTCACACAGTACGGACACGGACACATTTGTCAAATGTTCAAATAAACATAATCTACTGTATGTTTATTTTTACATCTACTGTACCAAAAATAAGCTTACCTCTAAATACTGTTTGCGAATAGTATTCTGTCTGCCTGACTTGGACTCTTTGAAGGTTCACCCAGTGCTTCCACTTGCTCCCCTTCGAAAATCCTGCCGGGAACCCCAAAAATCCTGAAAAATCCTGCTAGGAAAGTAAAAAATCCTGTCAAAAATCCTGCCGAAGAAAAAGATCGTTTCCATACTAGTTGAAGGGATGGTTGTGAGGACTATAGTCGGAAGATTTGACCAAACGCAGCTGAATATATCGTCTCTATCTTTTGGAGGATCATTGACATTTTTGCCGTAATTACTAAATGCACATTAAACGACTATATAGGCCCTTAAACAGGGGTTTCACTAGCCTTTCACCTTTGGAGGGGGGCGTCCAGTTTTGCCGAAGGGACTTAAAAATGTACCGACAAACAGCGAAGCCGCAACGACGCTAACGACTGTAGCCAGGATAAATTATACTGAGCGCTGCAGGGAAAATTTTAAAATACGCCTTTTTTCTGGCAAAAGTTTACTCACATTTTAGCTTTTAGCGTGGTTTAAACCCCCCAAAATGCCAAGCCTTCAACGCCAACTATATGATGCTTCCTACTTTTAAATAGGGAATTTATCACTATAAAATGCGCCGCAGGCAAATTTTTCTGGAAACACTGATGATTAAAGTGTCTTTTTGCGGCAGTTCTTCTTTTTTTTATTAAAAAAAGAAATCCTGCGAAGTCCTGAAAAAGTCTGAAAATCCTGCTAAATCCTGGATTATCAAAAATCCTGAAAAAAATCCTGCCGCTCTCCAGAAATCCTGAATTTCAGGATAAATCCTGCAAAGTGGAAGCACTGGGTTCACCGTTCAAATCACAGAAGACACAAGCATGAAACCAGAAGTTAAATTTTCCGCCAGGAAATACGTTTTATGCGTTGCCAAGCTTTTGCGAGGTGTACGTACTCAAAGTACCAGGTACGCACTTGGCAGTGTCGCTTTTGAGAAGCTCACTCAAGCGCCAGTTTTAAAATCAGCGTACGGCATTGGTGGGTTGCAAATATCGTATTAGTAGGGAGCAGTGCTTCCACTTCTCCTTATTTATAAGGAGATCTACTGATTTTTGAGGGTTCCTACTGATTTATTTTTGAGTCTCCTGATCTACTGATTTTTCGCTATTCTACGTAATTTTCTTCGAAAGGCTATATTTCTTGATTAGGCTATTCTGTTGCTGGGCCTGGAGTCGTTGTTTGGAACTCATCACCGAATTCACGCCTTTCTATTATACACGCACATTTATTTGTTATTGCCGTGCATTCCTATACTTTACAAATGAGCAACCTTAAACTCTTTGGAGTTTGGCGGAAGTTTATGTAGGGTAGGCAAACGTGTCTTCCGAAATGGGCTTCAAGAGGCTAGGTTTAGAGGCGGTATCTCACACGCACTTGTGAGCAGGGGCGTCGCGACACCTTCCTGATGGGGGGGGTGCGGCTTCGGAATTTTACCGGAATTTTTCGGGATTTTACCGGAATTTTTCAAGATTTTGCCGGAGATTTTCCATAGTGAATATCTCTGCAGGCACAGGCGTCACTACTAGGGGGGGGGGGGGTCGACACCCCCAATGTTTTCGGCCAGTCGGTAAAAAATAGCCGAGTCGGCGCAAAGCGCCGCGATTTTTAGTAAAAACGCAGTCAATTTTTCTCTTAGAAATAGAGTCGTTTTTTCTTAAAAATAGTCCTTTTTTCTTAAAATCAGCCGATTTTTCGTCAACACAGTCGTTTTTTTCTCAATAATAGTCGTTTTTATCTGCAAAAACCGTCGGTAAAAATGACCAGCCAGTCGGTAAATACCTTGTCCCCCTCAAACATTTTGGCTAGTAATGCCTCTGTCTGCAGGAACTCTAGAATACTGTTGTGTTCTGACTTAGATTGTGTGTTACAAACGACGGTAGTAGCTTATTTTTACTTCTGATATTTGAAAACACTGAAATATTCTGACTCTTTCATGAGAGTCTGTTACTAATCGCATGTGAAACCGATCTAGTTGACGAACGTTAAATTTTCACTAAAACTCACGAAAGAATTCGAATACCATATTTCTTCAAACTTTTTTTTGTTCCGAACCTGTCCTGGGGACTTCCGAGATCATGTCGGAACAAGGCTAACTTGTGAGTCGAGAAGGCTGTCGAATCTAGAGTAGATGGTACTGTGATTTTATTCCTGGAACAATATTTGTAGCTGGAAATGGTGTAAATTTTGGTAGGTTGCCTAATTTTTGAAAGCTACAGAAATTTTGGAGATTACCGGAATCACCCGGTGAACGTCCAGGTTCGATGTTTTGTCCGTCTGCATGATTCACTCTGATAAGTTGTGCTTCGCGGTCATCCCTGTAAGCGGTAAGCAGCAAAATTCCGGTAGATTCCCTGAGCCGAATTTTGGAAGATTCCGCGCGGCATATTCCGGTAGATCCCCTGAAACACGTTCCAACAGATTCCCTAAGTCAAGTTCCGGTAGATTCCTTTTGAAGGGTTTCGTTAGATTCCCTGAGCGAAAATTCCGGTAGGCTAGATTCCCTCAGCCGAATTCTGGAAGATTCTGTGGGGCAAATTCCGGTAGATCCCCTGAGACACGTTCCGACAGATTCCCTAAGTCAAGTTCCGGTAGATTCCTTGTGAAAGGTTTCAGTAGATTCCCTGAGCGAAATCCGGTAGGTTCCCTGAACAATAATCCGGTAGATTCCCTAAAAATCGTCAAGTTCAGGTGAATTTGTCAAATTTTAACTGGCGCGGCTTCGCCGCACCAGTCAAAATTTACCGGAATTTTTTCCCATGGGCCTTCTGGGGGGGGTGCAGCACCCCCCCCACCCCCCCCCCTCGCGACGCCCCTGCTTGTGAGCATTTTTAAAATGGTTAAGTAAAGTATTACCGCTGAGTAATGTGCCGAGAAAGTTAAATACTTTCAGGTTCTTCCTTTTTCTTTTTCTTTTTTTTTAGCTGGCATAGAACTTTTCTTAATTTTTACTTTTTGGGCTACGGAATGGGTTAATATTCTCATGTCCTTAATTTCTTTAACGTGACCTACTAAAAGAAAATATTCATATAAACTTGAAATTATTTTCTAAATTTTCAGTAGATTACCTTCCACAAAAATCTTTCGTTTCTACTTATAATTCTAACTTCATTAATAATTTGTATATATTTTCTTCCCTGCCTTGCCTGTAGCTCCGCAAATCGTCACAGCCACTCACAAGAATTTCAATACCAACCAAATCACTACGGTACATGAAGAGTGTTCCATCAGACTCAAAACCGCGGAAAGTAGCTTACAAATAAATTTCAAAATCCAATATTTCAGACTGCAATATTTACTTTGAAACAATGCTATAAATCATAATTAAATCATTTACAAAATGCATTTTTTTTTTTAATATAATTTTGTCGGTCCCTATGCATATTTTCTGTTAAGTCGATTTCTGAGCAATCATTTTAATTTTCATGAGGCATTTCAGGTAACTTGTACTTTAAACCTTATTTTAAAATAATTTTTTTTCGAGGAGCCCTTCCTCCATAGGGTTCCCTTCCTTTGGTGGCGGATCCCTCTACAGCTATACTTTAAATATTCCCCTTTTGACAAATAAATTATAAATACAAATCTCCTTAGAAACTTCTGATTTTTAGAACATCTCCTTATAAATCTCCTATTTTTCTGGATTCTCGAATCTCCTGATTTCTCCTGATTTTTGAACTCCGTCTACGGATTTTCAAAATTTTGGAGTGGAAGCACTGGTAGGGAGAGACCCTGTATGAGACCCTGGTCTCATTGTCTTTGGTGGGTTGATCTAAATCTAATCTATCTGGCCTAAGACTATTTGCATATATTCTTTGTATCTGGCTACAATGCCTACAACAGGTCTAAAATCCTGCTGCAATTAGCCTATAGGAGAGGTTCCCAACCTCAGACAAGATTTCAAATTTCCAGAGAAATCTTTTTTTAGTGAAATACAGGAGGGGTACCTGACCTGACCTGACCTCGTTTTTACGCAACCTCGAATTTTGCCGTGAAAATGCTGAAATGAACTTTCCATGCTATCCTGACAGTCAAGAAGCAAAGTCTGATTTGTTTTTTCAACAGTTATGTCCCAAAATATTACAGTTAGGCTATTTGCCTTTTCTTTGTTTTGAACCTGGTTTAAAAAGGGATTTTCTGGTTATTAGGTCTATTACCTCTTATCTTTTTCATCACTTTGCAAGCAATCTGACCTCATGTAAAAGAGGGTGAAACTGTTTGAAAATAAAAATATATTTAACTAGAAATATTGAAGTAATATTTATTTTCCCAACATGTAAACCATTCTATTAGCTTCATTCTAGTATTTTTGTCATGTTTTTTGGTTCCTTTTTAAGCCAGATAGATTTCACTAAAGAAATATTTCTCTGGAAATTTGAAATTTTGTCTGAGGTTGGGTAGCTCTCCTGTATATCTGCCTTAAAAAGGAACCAAAAAACATGACAAAAATACTAGAGTGAAGCTAATAGAATGGTTTACATGTTGGGGAAATAAACTTTACTTCAATATTTCTAGCTGAATATATTTTGTTTTTCAAACAGTTTCACCCATTTTTACATGAGGTCAGATCAGGGTCAGATTGCTTGCAAAGTGGTGAAAAAGATAGAGGTAATAAAGCTAAAAACCAGAAAATCCTTTTTTTAAACCAGGTTCAAAACAGAGAAAAGATAAATAATTGTAATATTCTGGGAAATAACTGTTGAACAAAAAAATCAGATTTTGCTTCTTGACTGTCAGGACCAGTCAGGATAGCATGGAAGTTTAATTTTAACATTTTCGCGGCAAAATTCGAGGTTGCGTAAAAACGAGGTAAGGTACCCCTCCTGTAGAACTATCCTAAAGCATTAAGTAGGCTGTAAGTAGGCTAGTGTTGAAAAATAAGTTGTTATCATCTTGTGCCTTGGGCTTGCAGTTAGCCATAAGATGTTTGATTTAATGATTTGTGGTGGTTAATCCTAGGCCAGGTGACCCAGCAGGTTCTGCCCAGGTTTAACCACCTGGCCCCCAACCCCCACGCCCCCAAGGCTTGGGGGACACAACATTGGGGGACATTGGGGGGACAGAACATTGGGGGATGGTGGCTTGGGCCAAGCCACCATCCCCCAATGTTGTTGGCCAGTCGATAAAATTTAAAAAAATTTCTTGGAAATTGTCGAATTTTCTTCAAAACAGTCAGTTTTTCGTAAAAATAAGTGATTTTTTCTGAAAAACAGCTGGTTTTTCTTAAAAAAACGGTAGATTTTTATTTCAAAACATTCATTTTCTCTTAGAAACAGTAGTTTTTTTCCGCAAAAGCAATCAGTAAAAATGACCAGCCAGTCAGTAAAACCAAATATTTTGGATAGTAATGCCTCTGCCTGTGATTTGATTTTGGTTGGGAGATGAATTGTCTCTGATGAAACATCCTAGGCATAAGCATGAGGCTGTTTTTTTTTTTGAGCATCATCTTCTGAAACAATATGCCATGTGACAGAATGTTGAAGTGGATGTCATCAAAATTCAGCGGTTCCTGATTTTACTTTTCAGGCTCCAGTGAAGGTTTTGTAGTCATCAGCAAGCAGCTGTCACAATGAGCTCAGTTGAAGGGTCTCCATCAAGAAGTTATAGAGCATCAAATGATCAACTTTCCTTAGATGGGGTAACTATCATTATATCCTTGTTTCTTCGCAAGACCCCAGTTTCATTCAGGGCTTGAAGGACACTTCGTACTAATGATAGTAACTCATTCTACTTCATTAGTATTTCCATCCATTCTTCTTCTTGAGCTTCTTCATTTCATAAGTGTATCCTGTCTCCTCTGTTAGCAATTCACTGATTGTCACACTTGCTTTATTTGCTCTCTCTACATGACATATCATGCCCCGAATTATTTTTTCCAAGGAGCTTATTCTTCAGGACACAGTGATGCAAATTTGTCCAAGATTTTCATCCAAGGCAAGGGACATGGAAAGAGGCTAAAAACAGCCAAAGCCTTGTTTAATTTCCTGTAAGCATAGTTCAGCTATCTCAGAACATCAGAGCAGAATCACCATGTAGTGCAAGGTGTCCCTTAAGGCTAGGCTTTACTTTCTAGATTACCAGATAGGTGGCGTTTCCCACAGTCAAAATCAACGGCTCGAGCTGTGCTCTCAGCAGCGGAAAGTGTAAAAGATACATTTGTTGTAAATAAAGATAACCTTGAACCCTTGCATGATTCTTCAACGGTTCCTAGTTGTTCCATTTGCAAATATTCCTCCCAGTGACAAATGTCAATCAGTTTAACCTTTTTATGGCACTTGCCCTTCGGCCAAGTGCCATATAGCGATCGCAATTTCTGTCCGTCCGTCGGTCGGTCGGTCCGGGTTTTGCTAGTTCGGGCACTTCCACATAAGCTAGGATGATGAAACTTGGCAGGCATATCAGGGACCCCAAATGATTAAGTTGGAAATAGTCACTTTCCCAATCCGACCATCGTGGGGGGAGGGAGGGGAGCCGGAATCCGGAATTGAGTGGCATGCATAACTTTCGAACGGGTGATCAGATCTTAATGAAACTTGATATTTGGAAAGACATAATGCTTCAGATGTCCCATATCAAGTCCGGACCGAATCCGATGTGTGTGGGGGGAGTCGGAGGGGGGGGACCGGAAATCATGTTAAACGCTTAGAATGGAGTGATCGGGATGAAACTTGGTGGGAGGAACAAGCACAACCGCTGGATACATCATTGACAGAACCGGACCGGATTCGTGCACTGTGGGGGAGTTGGAGTGGGGTTCCGGAATTCCGGTGATACGGAGTTAAGTTACTTCCAGGTGGGCTAGGACAATGAAACTCGGCAGGTAAATCAGGGACTCGACCAGATTAACCTGGAAATAGTCAGCTTCCCGATCCGACCATCGTGGGGGGGGGTGGAGGGAGGGAGAATCCGAAATCTTTAGGTATGTATAACTTCCGAACGGGTGATCGGATCATAATGAAACTTGATATGTAGAAAGACAACATGTCTCGGATGTCCCGTTTCAAGTACGGACCGGATCCGATGAAGCTGGGGGGGGGGGGGGGTCGGAGGGGGATCCGGAAATCTTCTGACATGCTTGGAGTGGAGCGATCGGAATGAAACTTTGTGGGAAGAACAAGCACAAGCCCTATGTAGATCAGTGACAGAACCGGACCGGATTCGGGCATTTTGGGGGAGTTAGAGGGGGGGGGTCCGGAATTCCGGTGATCGCAAGTTAAGGTACTTCCAGACATGCTAGGACGATGAAACTTGGCTTGAAAATTAAAGACTTGACATGATTGGCTTAGAAATAGTTAGTTCCCAGATCCGGCCATTCCTTAAAGTACTAATGCTAACCGCAAAGTACAAAAAAATACTTTTAAGCAAAATATACATTTTCGTGATCCCTATGAGCCCATGATCATTTTTGCCTCAAGGGTTTTGCTTACAACTAAATTCCTTAAAGTACAAACAATACTTTTGAGCAAAATATACATTTTCGTGCTCCTGATGGTCATCCTTTTTGCTTCAAATTTTTTATTACAGATGATTTTCTATAACTTGGAAATAATCACTTGCCCGATCCGACCATCGTGGGGGGAGAGAGGGGAGCCGGAATCCGGAATTTAGTGACATGCATAATTTTCGAACGGGTGATCGGATCTTAATGAAGCTTGATATTTGGAAAGACCTCATGTCTCAAATGTCCCGATTCGAGTCCGGACCGAATCCGATGAATGTGGGGGGGGGTCGGAGGGGGGAACCGGAAATCATGTGACACGCTTACAGTGGAGCGATCGGGATTAAACTTGGTGGGAGGAACAAAAACAATCCCTAGGTTCATCATTGACAGAACCGGACTGGATTCGTGCACTACGGGGGGAGTTGGAGTGGGGTTCCGGAATTCCGGTGTTACGGAGTTAAGTTACTTCCAGATGTTCTAGGACGATGAAACTTGGCAGGTTTATAATGGACTCGGCCAAATTAACTTGGAAATAATCACTTGCCCGATCCGACCATAGTGGGGGGAGGGAGGGGAGTCGGAATCCGGAATTTTATTGACATTCATAATTTTCGAACGGGTGATTCAATCTTAATAAAACTTGGTATTTGGAAAGCGGCAACATGTCTCAGATATACCATTTCAAGTCGAGACCGGATCCGATGAATGTGGGGGGGGGGGGGGTTGGAGGGAGGAACCGAAAATCATGTGACACGGTTAGAATGGAGCGATCGGAACCTCCCGAGCGTCACCGTCAAAAGGAAGTGCTTGAAAATTTCGCTGATTTTTCCATAAGATGTCAAAATACTTAAAACAAATTGTTCAAATATATTATACAACAGCAAATATAACTAAGTGACCATTTCTTTTGAACGTAACTGTAGTACCAAACAACCCATCACACTGACAAAGCTACTAACCATTCACATCCTACTACGATAACTTGAATACAAGCTAAAAAGCTTGCAAGTGCCATATGAGGTTGCAGCTCTTGTTCACCTAACAGATCCATCTGCAGATTTGTTTTGTATCTCAGATGTATTGCCTCGGATCTACAACATCATTCCATATTCTTGAGTGGGGAGGGGGGGGGGCGTCCAGGGGAATCTGGAAGGAAAAGCTTGAAGGTGAAACCTGGCTTTTATCCTACTGCTATTGGTAGATTCGTGGTTGGAAGTAGCCTACCCTTGCTTGAGTACCGTATCAGTTGGGCAAACGGTCTGCACAGAAGGATTCTGTTTCCCTTTGGCTGAAGAAGTTCATTTTGAGAAAGTTTTTGTACAGTTCTCTATTTCCACTTTTTTCTTAGGTCTCTATTGACGAGTATGGCCAATTTAATGGTATAAATGGTCTCGGAGACCTTTCTCTGGAAAACTTGCTTCAGGAAGACATAGACAACATTCTTGAAAATGAGGAATTCGGAACTGTGAGTCTGATTTTTTAGTTTCATCTGGTGTGTTTTTGTGTTTCGTTGAAGTTACCGGAAATGCCAAGACTTTCGGGGACCCCGTGTTTACGTCATCATATTAAAGAAAAAGAAAACGGACACAATTTTCCAGAGGATAATCGCTGAGTGACACCGCCTGGTGGAGGTCGCATCACAACTTTACAGAGTGACCAATTGGCGTAATGATAGAATTGAAAGAACGAAAAATTGGATGAAAGTGCCGGTAATCACCCGGCGAATGGGTTTGTTGAATCGAAGCCGAAAATCAAGCGACTTAGCCTATGTATTATGTATCTATATATTTCCAACTGGAAATCAAACCTGGATGTAACAGTACGACTGGGCAGTGTTCATGTAAAACCTGTTGGCAAGTCCATCAAAGAAACCCATGTACTACTTATAAAGCATATACGTAAAAGAATTGCAGGTGCATACCGATCTGTGGTATCTAATAAGCTACATTTTAAACGTTCCGTCCTCGCAGCAATCTACAATTCAATCGCCCTACCTCCTATCCTGTACATTGCACCATTTAAGAGACTTCTCACTAAAAATTGCTGAACGGGGAACGACGTACTCTTGCCGTTCCCCGGGGACCTCTTTGGGGTCGAGGGAAATCGCGAAAATAAGGAGGGGGGTCGATTCCTGGGAACTTTCCGGAGGGAAAACAATGAGAACACGGGGAATGCCGATGTACTTCCCATGCCAGACTCATTCAGTTCGCGGGTGCATGTCCGACCAGAAAATCAAAATCAGACACTTGTAGTTGCTAGAAATGATAGAATCTTTATTTATTTATCACAAGCTCGTTTTTCTGGCTTGAGCATGAAGGGGACGCTTGCAAAATAGGGCCGAAACAGGACCGAAATAATAAGTGATTTATTAACGTTTTTAAGGACTCCCTGGCAATTTGTATGCCCGAAGAATTTACTTCGAGCATTGTTTTAGATGATTTAGGCCAATGGCATATTTTATGAATTGTATTGTAATTATTGTTGCAATGATAAATTGACTGATGATATATGTGTATATTTTAGTGTGATATATTTGACGTAGGCTAAAGGTCAAATTTGGCGCATGCGCTTTGAAAGTCTATGAATAAACCCTCTCTCTCTGTCGTTCGTATACAACTCAGCTGACGTCAGGGGCGTCACGACTAGGGAGGGGACGTCCCCCCCCGAATGTTGTCGGCGAGTCGGTAAAAAATAGCCGAGTCGGCGCGAAACGCCGCGATTTTTCGTAAAAACAGTCGATTTTTTTCTTGGAAACAGTCGATTTTTCTTAAAAACAGTCGGTTTCTGGTAAAAATAGTGGAATTATTGTTTTTCTTAAAATTAGCCGATTTTTCGTCATCACAGTAGTTTTTTTCTCAATAGTAGTCGTTTTTATCTGCGAAAACAGTCGGTAAAAATGACCAGCTAGTCGGTAAATACCTTGCCCCCCCAAACATTTTGGCTAGTAACGCCTCTAGCTGACGTATCCTTTTAATGAATTCAAATATTCTTGGAAACAGTCGATTTTTCTTAAAAACAGTCGGTTTCTCGTAAAAAATAGTTGATTTTTTCTTAATAATTGTTGTTTTTCTTAAAATTAGCCGATTTTTCGTCATCACAGTAGTTTTTTTTCTCAATAATAGTCGTTTTTATCTGCGAAAACAGTCGGTAAAAATGACCAGCCCCCCCCCCCCCCCAACAGGGTTCCGTTTTTGCCGGCTAAAATTGATTTTTACCATACCGGCGGTTTTAATCGGCTTTTATTAATAAAAACCGATTTTTGCCGGCTAAAACTGGCTAAAATCAAATCGCACTGATTTTTTCTACGTATCAATTTTTACTGTTGCTTCTTCGTTGTTTTCCGACTATTTTTCAACAAGGGTTGATTCCCGGACTAGTTAGCTCGCCTACTCCAGTCCAGAAAACCGGTTTGGGGTCGCTTGCACAACATTCTACAGGTTCAGCCATTGGGTAACCGACTCTGATTCGGAAAGTGCTGAAGACATCATGTTGGGAGACCCCTGAACTAACGCGGAAGTTTTCGTTTTGTTTTACTATTGCAGTTGAATGTCTGTTCTATAATTTGATTAATGTGACTTAATGGACATTTAACCTTAGTTGGTCAATTTATTTCTGCCATATTCGAAGCTGATTTCGTTTTAGTGATAACAGTGCAATGAGGCAATTTTTTCTTTGAGAAATGCAACAAAGAAGTTTTACAGATTATTTTCGAATAAAGAAGTACTCTATATACGAGATCGCTAGGATCAGTTAATTAAGTTTGTTTGAGTTCTTCTAGGTTTCTTTAATACCTGAAAGAAGTATGACAGTCTTAGAATAGCGGAGTGCTACCAAAATCACATAGTAGCAGTTAGAAATTTGATTTTAGCCAGTTATTTGATTTTATCCATGCCACTTGATTTTAACCATACCGGCAGAAATCACCTTTTGACCGGTATTAACCGGCTGGTATTTTAGCCACCCGGGAACCCTGCCCCCCAAACATTTTGGCTAGTAACGCCTCTGGCTGACGTATCCTTTTATTGTATATATCAACTATATTTTGTTTACATGGACAGTCCTATGTTATCATGTTGTAAAACATGAGATATTCAGGAATAAATACGATGATTGATTGATTCAAATATTCTTCTACCAAGTTTCTGGTTTTGGCCGGATTCCGGTGAAACTACTTGCCCGACGAGAAAGTGAAGTTCAGGTTTTGATTCTGCATGTATTCTCACCCCATGACTATGCTCCGATCAACTCCAGAAAACAAACTTTTACTTCTATCGAATATTCGGTTTTTGCCGGATTCCGGACAAACTACTTATCTAGCGAGGAAATACGGTTCATAAATGGATTCAGCATGCAAGCTGTTCTTGCCCTTATAGGGATGTTCCGATCGACTTTAGAAAACTTTTACCTGTTCCAAATTTCCAATTTTTCTACTTGTCTGGCGCGAAAATGAAGTTCAGACATGGATTCAGGATGTTACACCTAAAGTGACTGACGTCGATACTTTGTTAGCAATAGCAATACCTCGGTCCTTCTAGGCAAGGGTCCTCGTCAGGCGGTTTAAGCGAACCCGCTATTCATCGCCCTATTCGAGCAGCAAAAACAGCAGCCTTGTCAAAAATGAAAGTTTTTCCCTATAAGAATTTCGAAAAAATAACTTCCCATTGTAGGATGCTTGTAGTTGATAGAAGCTTCGTTTATTTATTGTAGGTTTGTTTCTAACCTGCAATTTTATTTTATTTTTCCTTTTTTTGTAATAGGTACAAAGCCAGTTTCTTGACGTTGCTGACGCTGTCTCGATCGCGTCACGAACAAGTGCCAGCGCTGCCAGTCATGCCTCCATCTCCAGCATGGTTGGCCATCCTCGAAGGCAACCCAAAAAGGGATCAATTCTGCGGCATGTTGTTCTGAAGAACATATCTTCTCAACTTATAACAGTAAGTACCAGTTGTTTTCTATTGCTCGTTTTTCCCCAGAACCTTTTCTCACTACCAGTAGTGGAAAAAGCCTCGAGTCGACTGGCCATAATATAAAAGTAATATTATTTGGTATCACTTAAAACTGTAATATTTGGTATCACTTAAAACTGTAATATTTGCCTCACCGTGGATTAGGGCGACCCTAAGCGACTTCCTTAAACTTTTCAGTCTTACTAAAACTTCATTTATCAGTACTCCCTCTAGTTTTCTATCCCAAACTCACTTACTCCAGACGCTTCCATTCTCCATTCACCCAACTGTCATCCATATCCACACATAGGACTCGAGTAAGGACCCGTCTTCGACATAAATTGCCCCAGATATTTCCATGTTTGGACAAAAGTGGTAGAGCTTCGCATTTCTTGACCAGTTTGTTCGAATTGCAGATATGGCGAATAGGCATGGGCACTGTTCATGTTTTCTGTTCCTGTTCCTGTTTTTTTCTTCCTGTTTTACTGTTTCCTGTTTTAGGGATAAAAAAAAACAAAAACGGCTGGGTTCAAAACAGCTGTTCTGTTTATTTTTGGATCCCTATAACACAGAAAACAGGAAACAGTAAAACAGGAAAAAAAAAAAATCAGGAACAGTGCCCATGCCTAATGGTGAAGTAAGGACTCGCTAAAGATTTTCTTCCAGTCGTTTCCTACACATTTTTAAGAAACTAAACATTTTTAAGATCCCCAGGGGCATACGTGCATCATCTGTGCCCCAAGTATTTTGCTTCCAAATTCCGTTTGAACCGCTTAAAGTGCGCATCTTAGCCGCAAAATGCAAACAAAAATAATACTTTCGAGCGAATGATATACTTTCATGACCCAAGGGCTCATGATCATTTGTGTACCAGTGCATTTGCGTACAAAACGGATTCCTAGCCCCCTTAAATTGTACATTGTAACCGCAAAGTGCATGGCATATTTTTACTAACCCATAAATTTTCATGAATCCGAAAGGTCCATAATCGTATGTGCCTCAACACAGCACAAATCTTAGCTGTTACCCTTACCTACTACGCATGCTTTCAAGTGCCATATGAGCTTACAGCTCTTTTTAACAACGGCACGGACAGTTTCAAAATACTTTTCGTCGAACCTCCGTTTCGGGGAGCGGGAAGTCTAGGCAGAGTCGACAGACACCAACAAGAAAATCGCCACTTTAGTTGGCAATTTTTGGTATTACCGGAAAACGATATTTCTGAACAATTTATCGTAAAAAGATCATTTCTAGTTAGAGTTGTACTTTTGGGTCTAGGTTCTAGCTAGTTTACTATCCATCTATCTATGCAAGTCCGCCAGAAGAATGTCGACGATTAAACAAAATAACTGAAAAAGAACTAATAACCAATACCTGGGCTGGTGGTGAATCCCTCCCAAGTCCCCCAGCATAGTACAGATACTTGTAGCCACACTGACCAAAGGGACTTGCTAACCTGTGTGGAACTTTCCAGGGGTTCTCCAGGATCGGCCCCCCTTCTGCCTTAGCGGTCTCAGCTTGGCTAGCTGTTGGATCTAACAGTGGTTTGACCTACGTTTTCGATGGAGGTCAAAATCTGCGATGGTGCCTAGGATCTGGTACAGGTACGTTCCGTTTGATCTTCCGTCGGCGTTCACTGGTGGATCTAGATGGGTGCTAGGTGAGGGGGCTTGTAGCCATGTTTAAAGGAACAGCGGATTGGATCTGGAAGACAGGGTAGATAGTTTTCACAGATGACTCATTCTGCTCTTGGAAGGAGTTTAGGAATCCCGGCATCGCCGATTTGGGTGAAAAGGAGGCAGGCGACGAGCAAATGGGCTACAGACTCGGCAATTATCAATCGAAGGAAGAAAATAGTAACAGAATCATAACGATCGTAACTATAACAATAGCTCGATGGAACGCTATACCGGAGTAAAACCGGTTATGGGGAAAGCGTGGCAAAAGAAAGCTTTTGCAAGCTGGCCATTCTATAGCGTAGCTTTTATACACTTTTGGCCCAAGGTTGTGACGAGAATATACCACTAATTTATTTTCAATATTTCAGGAAAGGACATTGAGTCATTCGGTGCAGTATCGGCGCTGACGTTCAATCACGACTGCAGTCGGCTGCTCACTGGTCACGTGAGGGGACAGATAGTCATGTATGACGTCTCGAATGGGAAACTGCTGAGGGTCATTGAAGACGCACACGAAAGGGAAGCAACAGTTCTGAACATAAAAGTATAAAGTCATTCTCTCTCTAGGCTAAAACGAGCTAGTTCTTTAGCTAAGAGGCTGTAATGAGATTGCAGTCTACCCGACGAAAACGGAAAACCTACAAACACAGAGTTTAACATTAATGAGGATATTGAGGATCATGTCCGATTAAACTGTGATCCCATCTGCGATTAAAAAAAAAATCAGAATAACGTTTCCACTAACTTCAGGCTCAGAATGTATACCAAACGCCGATGATTCAGTCTCAAAGTCGGAAATCCTATCCCTCATAATGTTAAATTACTTGTTTGAGCTTACCGACGAAACGTCCCCATGGCAGAACTTCCCCAGCGAAACGTCCCCATGACAAAACGTCCCCATGGCGAAACGTCCCCATGGCAAAACATCCCCAGCGAAACGTCCCCATGACAAAACGTCCCCATGACAAAACGTCCCCATGGCGAAACGTCCCCATGGCAAAACGTCCCAGTGGCAAAACGTCCCAGTGGCAAATCTTCCCCAAGATTTTTAAGTTTGTCTTAGTCTTCAGGCGCATGACCGAGGTAAAACAACTTCAGAGTTTGCATTAGAGATGTAGGAACATTCTTTATAGGCCGTAGCCTAAAGGGTGGACGTGGGACCAGTTGTTTCAGATATGCACCGTTTCCCTTCAAAATATATAGTCTAATACGCCTTTCCCTGGGCTCGTAACTGATCAGTAGTAGCAAGAACAAATAGTCAGATAGAACTTGTTTCTTTAGTCGCATGCAGCGACTATGAAAATCCCGACAAAATTGAGCGGACCTGGAGCTATTTACTCTAGCTTTGAGCTGATGTTGATACCCGTTTACTCCTGTTCCCTCTTCACCGTTGCTTATCGCACAAGAGATGTAGAAAGAAGCTAGCGGAGGCGTACTCCGCGCGCTGACCCGCTCTGGAGCACGTCCATAGAACCAATCAGCGTTGACTGCTACATTTCCTCTTCATCAAGTTAACAGCGATATAGCTATTTGTAGAGGTAACAAAACGTGATGTGGCGCAAAGCTGAGTTTTACTCGACTCAGCATGTTTGTATGACCGAGATAGGGAGACAGCAGTTCTGACTCGTTATTTGTTCTTGGTAGTAGGCTAGTTCTATTTCGTTTAAAACAACATGCATACCCGATTTCTTTTTACCGATGAGTTCCCCGGAGGAAACAAGCGGAAGCCTGATCTGGCTCAAAAGAGTCAAACAAGGAGAACGCAAAAAATCAGCGTAGGGCCGTTATGGTGGATAAAAATGGGATGGGTAGTTCAAGATCTTTTTTAGGGAACCTTGTATTGCTTGGGATAGTATTTAAATTGTACACCTAGGCGATTTTGATCTCTTATTTACATGCCCTGGTCTTAAATTAATTAGCTTTGAAAGAATGCCGGGTCTGATGTAAATCATGAAATCTTTTGAGCGGCTTATATCCTCGTGAAACGTTGCCGCTAGTTGAGCGTCTCGTCACCCTATGATCTCAACAAGGGTGGGTCGTGGGTCACTGGGGTGTGACTTTAGCTCTTTGTTCGGCTATGTTAGCAGATCACCGAAAAGCGAAATTAAAAGTTAAATGTGAGCACGCAAGTAAGTAGTTACTCCTAACGAATACTTTCAGTGTCTCCTTCATGTTTGATCTCTGTTCTTGCTTGAAATTAGTTGCTATGTAGGCTTGAAAGTTTGACCGGTTTTGACGATGACTCACAAGAGAGGGTGTGTTTGTGACGAGCAAAAACTGAAGATTGGATTATGAAAGTTATCTTCAGATTTAATACCGCCTTTAATCAGCTTTTTTTTCTAGTTTTCACTTAACCCAACTCTTGCCATATTCTCTGATATCACTGGCAGCGTCTACGAGGTCAGCTTCACCCGCACCCTAGGAATGAGGGGTTCCGACTCAAGCTGCCTTTACGGAGGGGGAAAGGGACCTGCGGTCACGATCGAACCCCTTAATCAGTATTCCTTGAAGAACCCCATGCAGTATGAAACGATATTTCTGGCTCTTGCAACACTAGATAAGGTGGGTCTAACCAATTTCTAGTGGTTCTAGTAGAATCAGTTACATTAGAGGTATGCCTATTTGAACGTCGCCTCTTTTTGAACGATCGGCGAAGAAGCTACTCTTAGCGGGCTACTTTTACCGCAAAATACTTGCCGAGAACGTTTATTTAACGTCCATTTTACCATATGTCAAGTTGGAAATAGAAAATATTTGCTCTTAAAGAAACAGATTTCGACGTGATTTCTGTTAGTTTAGTTCTTCCTCGGATCGACCGGATTTTGGCCTTGGGCAGAGCCGAGGAAGCAATTAACATGAAATCGTGTCGAAATCTCTTTTATTTTGTCTGGTCGATTTCACGCGGAAAATTTCCATACGGGCGTAATTTCACCAAGAAACTGGCGTTCAAACTAAATTGTTTCCCCTAACGAAAAAGAAGCAAATAGCCTATAAAAGTAAAAAAAAAATAGAATTTCAGATTAGCCTACTCTTTATGCTAAAAGAAAGCTGAAACAGTTTACTGTTAGCTGATGTCAAGTTAGTAAACTTTCCTTTTAAATTGACTGTTTTACAAGCACGAAACAAAATCAGGAAACATTAAGAGAAGTGTTCAAGTAAGCCTATAAATTCATGTGTGCGTAATGCCTTTCAACTTTAAACCAAGTTGTCCCGCGCGGTAGCTCGGGTGGCCCCTCTATGGCCTGGAAATGCACAAGTTAGAGAAGAATAGCCTATCGCTGACCTATGAGGCAAGAAACTAGGAAGTTGGAAAGCTAGAGAGAGAGAGAGTCCTTTCCTTTTTCTCCACTGTCGCCTTGTGCATTTAATAATAATATAATAATAATAATAATATAATTGCAATAATAAGGCTTTCGCCTCTATAAATTTCTCGGGACACTCTACACTCTAAACTGAATTTCAGCCAGGTGGTAGTCGACACCTGCTTTGAATTGGTTGATATTTTCGGCATTCACAACACTTTCTGGGAGATTGTTCCAATGTTCTACAATTCGGTTTCTAAAGCTCCATTTTCCAACGTCTTTTCGGAATTTCTTGCCACTCATTTGGTTTGGTCATAAAATGAATATGTGTATATAGAAGTATGACAGAACTCCAACCCCCTTGCTCATTGCCTGTCTATTTTTCCGCACGATTCGGCGATATCGGGTTTCTTGAAGTCCTCCCATGAGCAGCAGAATAAATTATCGGTGAATAGTTAATGGGAAATTCGTGACTTTATATGCCATGTTGTAAATAGTTAGTATTAATATTTTGGATGTCTTCTTCTGCCTCGATAGCAACACATTTATCAGGTTGTCAAATTTTCTGACAATGGATGCGTTTTGTCTCAATTCTAAATTCTTGCTTCTTTATTTCTCTTCCAAACTAGAGTTTTAGTCGAATAAGGACTATTGAGAACGAGAAACTGAGAATCGTCAAGAAAGTGATTATCCAACCAACTTCTCGATTCTTCAGTATTGCGAAGCCTTCCCCGTTCTCCTTTTTGTCAAAAAACGCAAGAAAAGGAGAATGGCTTCATCTCAGTTGAAAAAAAAGAGTGTAATAGGAGAAATGTGAGGTGAATCCCGAGCAGAACTGGGATAGAAAACGCGACCAGTGTAAGAAGAACTTCTTGACGAAGTTCTTCATTTTTTTTTAAATATTCTTTCTTGTTTCCTCTTTTTCCCTTATTTCTAATTTTACCATTTTCATCACGTCTTTAAAACGTTAAAATTTCTTTATTCTTTCCTTCCTTTATATGTCCATTCCTTAAAATTTTCTTTCATTTAAAACTTATTATTTATTCAGATATTATCCCTCGTTATTATTTTTTTTTGCAACCAAACCAAAAAGGGGGTTTTGTCCTGGAGACATTAACAACGTTCTTCATGATTCTCTATCCTTAAAACCAGTTTCCTTCCTTTAGGCTATGGTGATTCGTCTTAGACCTCAGCGGAAAGTTATCTTCAGTCAGCAGTTAGTCGGCGAACCTCTCTGCCTTCCCTTGCTATCCTGGCAATATTTGATGATCCAAACTTCGAATGGTCAGGTGATCGACCCCGTGCTCGCATGTGCTAAAGGAATGTCGATTCATTTCATCCAGGTTAGTCATTTAGCCTAGCTCGTTGAGCAGAAATGAGTTCGATTTTATTATTTAGTTCCATATTCACGTTTCTCAAAAATTCTTAGCGATAGAAAATGGCACCGGAATTGTCAAACATGAACGCTGTATTGAATTAAGAGACTTCAGTCTCTTTCACACCAGTCCCAGTCACGTGAAATTGTAATAGATTGAAATAGATTTTTTTTGAGACGATTGTTAGATCTATTCTATTCCTTACAATTTTAGTTTTAAAGTGAAACATAAAAGCTTCAACAAAACATCAAAACTTCAAGGTCCGCCTACAACTCTTTTAAAAATAAGGGCATGAGATTCTTCATTTTTTTTTTTTTTTTTTGGTAGGCCAACAGTCTTATCTTGTGTTCGGTCCCCTTTTCTTTTGCTTGGTTGCCCCCTTTTAATAATAATAATAATAACTTTATTTCAGCCAGAGGCCATATGCACACAACAACAAAAACACAACAAAAGTTCACAGGCACTAAGACGCACTAAGGGCACACGTCCCTGAGGAGCGCCCTCCTTACAGGAAGGCAGCTGAAAAGGGGATCAGCGGCATTCCTGACAAGAAAATTCTCAGACCAGAAAATTCTCTGATGGAGAGACGCTTTAGACCGCCTCACTATCTCATTCAGTGTACAGCACCTTCGGGAAACAAGTTGATGGCTCACGCTACAAATCTTCGGAAGCTTGTAAAGGCGGCGAGCAACTCGATTGTAACCAGTTTTAAGAAGTCTGGCCGATTTGAGTGAAATATTGGCCACTAAGGATATACCAAAAAGCTGATAGCAATAACACTGGAACAAGCGAGTTTTCACAGCATCAGAACAATGCCCAAATTTAACCACGGCCCTTCAGTTTTAATATATTTTGCGGAGAGCCGGGAAGTCTGGACTGATTCGACAAGCGCCAGCCAGAAATTCTCTAATTTCGTAGGGCAAGTAGACCCAAGGCCGTATCCAGGGGGGGGGGGGGGGGTTGGTTAGGGGGTTCGAACCCCCCGAAACCCACAAAATTAATCGTTTAGGCTTTAAGATATGATCTATGTATTTTTTGTACTTTTTGGTCCGACCCGCTGGCAACCCCCCCCCCCCCCCGAAATAAATTCCTGGATACGGGCCTGAGTGGACCTGTTGTTATTTTTGACAACGATATTTGTGAACCGTGTTATCGGAAAGGTCATTTCTATTAATTAAGAGTTATGCTTTAAAATAAACCTGTTACACTCCGAAAATCCGCCTCTTACAGCTCGGCAATCCATCAAAAGTGCGATATTTCTTGCAGTGCCTGACGGAATGAGCAAAGACATTTGAAGAGCTTCTTAACTTGTTTCATATATAACGTGGCACTTGATACCCCCCAGTCCCCTCCCCCTCCCCCCATATTTGACAATGCAAAACGGATACGTCAGGTACATTTTGTTAGTGCTATTTTTCGGCCCTTCTCGGCACAAGCTGGAAAATGAACTTCATGACCCCCCCCCTCCCCGAGCAGACTCGTAACAAAAACTCAGAACATTATCTTAAACATGGTTTAAAAAATAGTAGCCTAAATTGCTTCTTAGCTTTGGCATCGCGCTCAAGCTCACACCGACCATGTCAGATATTCAGTTGCACATTTAGCACATTTGCCCATTGCCTTGCTCATTTAGTTGGCATTAATTTGTATATTGTTTCTCCAGCTCACAGAAGGCCGAAACAACCAACATTCCGGAATTCCCCTGATATCCATTGCGCTACCATACAGTATCACCTCTATGGGTTGGATAGACGCTCGTACTCTAGTCACTTTCGATACCAAAGAACGTCTTCACCTCATCGACGTGAAACAGCAAGAAGAAATTGAAGATCTGGACCTTTCCAACGTCGGCGTCGTCTATGCCTCCGGGAACTTTAAGGGTTTGGCGACGGGAGTTGCTGTAAATAGGGATATGGTAAGTGATGTCGTCACTACTTGCATATGGATATGGAAGGGAGACCTTCTTCCGTATGACGCGGGAATCCGTCGACTTGGGATTCCCACATTGGCCTGCAGATTTGAGGGGGGGGGGGGTCTGACTGAGATGTAAAAATTGTGTCATGGAACCTACGACGGGTAGAAGACCAGGGATCCCCAGTTTTGAGTCCCACCCGAAACAATGCCCACCCCAAAATTTGGGCAACTCGACGGTTAGCCGACAGAACTGCCGATTATTTCCCAACGAAGTAATAATAATAATAATAATAATACAAAGCAAGAAAAAGGCTTTCGCCTCTAAAGAACTCGAAGAAATTTTGAGTAGTCGAACTGATCGGAGTTGAAAATCCCATCAACAATGCACTTGAAACTATTGATCGATTCAGCATTAAGAAAACAAAACAAGAGCTGTAAGCTCATATGGCACTTGCAAGGGTTGTGATGTATTATTTGATCAAACGTAATTTTTGACTCTGCGGTTCAGATGCGCACTTTAAGGGAGCTAGAGAAAAAGTATTTTATCGTTGAACTTGGCTGTAATGATGCGCACTTTAAAGGCACTAGAAATTCATCTGTAAGGAAGACCCTTGAGGCAAAAACGATAGCAGGCTCTTAGGGATCATTGATATATATGTATGATCAAAAGTATTTTTTTTTCCACTAATGCGGGTAAAATGCGCACTTTAAGGGTGCAAGAAATTATTTTTTTTTGCAAAACCCTTGTGGGACAACTGATCATGGGTTGAGATGTATCGTTTGATAAAAAGTACTTTTCGACCTTGCGGTTAAGATTTACACTTTAAGGGAGCTAGAACTTCATTTGTAAGCAAAACTCTCCAGGCAAAAATGATCATGAGCTCATGGGGATGATGGAAATGCATATTTTGCTTAAAAGTATTTTTCTTTATTTGCGGTCATGATTGGTACTTTAAGGAATGGTCGGATTTAAAAAGTGGTGATTTCTAAGCCAATCTTGTCAAATTTCTAATATTCCAGCCAAATTTCATCGTCCTAGCACATCTGGAAGTACCTTAACTCGCGATCACCGGAATTCCGGACCCGCCCCTCAAACTCCCCCCACAGTCGCCGGAGCCAATCCGGTTCAGTTTTGGACTTGTTTGTTATTACAACAAAGTTCCATCCCGCTCTCTCCAGTCCAATCCGGTCACGTATTCCCCCCCCCCAATTGTTGTCGAATCCGGTCCGGACATGAAAAAGATCACCACATGCACGCCCTCTGTTTAGTTATTAAATTTCACTCGAATCCGATCCCCCGTTCCAAAGTTACGCATGGCTAAATATTCCAGATTCCCCCTCCCTCCGATCCCCCCACGACTATCGGATCGAGTGAATTTTTATTTACAAGTCAGTTTGATCGGGTCCCTGATACACCTCCCAAGTTTCGTCGTGAAAATCCCAAAAACTGTCATCACCAGAATTCCGGGAAACTCCCCTCCACCTCCCCCCCAAGTGTCCGGGTCCAGTCCAAACGTGTAAACGATTTATCTGGAGCAGATTCTTGTTCTTCCCAGCAAGTTTTACTCCGATCCCTCCATTATAACCGTTTCTCGAGATTTCCGGTCTTCCCCCACCCCAACTCCCCCATAGCTGTCGAATCCGGTTCGGACTTCAAATGGAACATCAGAGATATGTCATTCATTCAGGTATTAAGTTTCGTCCCAATCCGATCACCCGTTCGAAAGTTACACAACACTCAATTTTCCATATTCCCCCGCACTGCACCACATATACAAACCCCTTTGACCCTCGAATGCACTAGCTCTTTCCAATGTTAACAGAGTGACCCGATGCAAAGAGTGACGTCACGCCGCGCGCAGACCTACTAGTGTGTAGAAAGGGGTAGGGGTTTTACAAAAACTACTAAATTTTCAGGATTCCCCCGCCCTCTACTCCCTCCACGGTGGTCGGATCGGGGAAGTGACTATTTGCAAGTTAGTTTGGTCGGGTCCCTGATATGCCTGCCAAGTTTCATCGTCCTAGCACATCTGCAAGTACCCTAACTCGCGATCACCGGACCGACCGACCGACCGACCGACCGACAGACCGACCGACAGACCGACCGACGGAAAAGTGATCGGTATATGGCACTTGAGCGAAGCTGCAAGTGCCATAAAAACTAAAAATTATACAAATTAAAAACTGGCGAAAACCTTCCATTGAATCTAGGATCTCCGGATGACCAGATGTATCGAATGTTTTTGAAACGTCCGCTTGTAATATCTACAAATGTCTCATCTTCTTCAAGATGTGCTAGTATTTCCTCGATGATTTTCACTAAATAATGGGTAGTACTAGAGTTCTTTAAAAATCCAAACTGTGAATTGTCAAGCTTGTCACTAAAGTCTTCCATAAGCCACTTTTGCAGAAATCTTTCGAAAGCACAGGGGTTAGTGAGATAGGTGTAAGGTCACTGATTTCTTTTAAGGTCACTGATTTCTGACTTAGTCATATAGAGTATTTGATGCTGTTGCTTGACCCCAAGTATCTGAAATTACAGGAGGTATCGAAAGTTTGATAGATCTTTCACACATATATAAGGCGATAATGTTTAAGTGAATAAGTGATTCTTAGCTAGATTTTCTTATCTCAGCCCTATTCAGTGTCTCTTTAAACAATAATAAAAAATACCGCAAGGCTAAACCAAATGATGAGCCCAGGTAATGAGCTATGCCAGAGGAAACAAAGAAATTGCACAAATGACAATGATCATGAAATTAGATTTAATTTGACGAACCATCAGGGGTGGCAACTCCCAGATAGTTTGGCTACACTGGGATGCCAGTGAGCCGATGTAATATCTATATCTATCAACGAAGGCATGTCGGCTACCTGGAATGCCAATGAACCGATGTAACCACAATATCTACCAACCGAGCTACAAACCAGCGAGAGACGCTTTAGTAAGATCACCCGACCTGATTTCGCTGGAAGTGCGACTTAAAGCACAACTCTTACTGGAAACGTTATTTTCGCAATTCAGTGGTGGAGAAATATTGTTTGGAAAATACCATCCCTTGCCACGTGAAATTAGTGATTTTCTTGTTGGCGCTTTTCGACTCTACTCAGCCCTCTCGTTCTCCGACGCGGCGACTTGACGCAAAATATTTGAAAACTGGACGCGCCGTGGTTAAAAAGTGGGAGGAGATGCCGAG
Organism: Branchinecta lindahli; assembly: GCA_023053555.1. NCBI lineage: Eukaryota > Metazoa > Arthropoda > Branchiopoda > Anostraca > Branchinectidae > Branchinecta > Branchinecta lindahli. The sequence continues at coordinate 23,749,893 of JAKZAO010000012.1, forward strand.
ATGGACCTGATAGTCTCCAAAATGAACAAGACCAAAGGTTCCGATGGGATCCCAAAATTCTATATTTGATCCAGACAAACAGGTTTTTTCTTCGCCAGATCCAGTCTTCGTCAGACTCCTTGAACATTTTTACACTTAAAATTTATAAACAGATTAAGGCCAAACAGCTAATCATTAAGAAAACCAAGTTCAGATATGGATTCAGCATATGTGTGCCTTACTTCTGCGAATTTTCCGGTTTCGGCGAAATTCCAGAACTACTTATCCGGCGAAAAAATAAAGCTCAAAAACGAATTCAGCGCATCTCCTTATCCCTATATCCAACATCTAATCAACTTCAAATAAAAATTTAACTTGTAACAAAATTTCCCGTTTCAGCCGGATTCCGGACGAACAACATGTCCGGCTAAAAAATGATTGTCATATACGGATTCAGCATCTCTTCTTACCCCTAAATCGGACATCTAATCAACTTCGAATAAAACTTTTACTTTCAACAAAGGGGCGAACTACTTGTCCGGCGAGAAAATGGTTTTCATATTCGTGTTCAGCATGCCTTCTTACGCCTAGATCGAAAAAGTTGAACCCCCTCCCCCACCCACCCCTAAATGTAGGGCTACAGAGCCATTCTACGAACTCGACCTTACTCTTGACCGAAAGAATCCTCATACAAGTTTCATCAAAATATCTCATTCCCTTCGAGAGTTATCGTGCTCACAGACGGACGGACGGACAACTTTTCCCTCCACTTACGTTTTGGGATCAAAACAGCACTGTGAAGCTTCTCATGTCCTTATGTAGGAAGGTGTATCGGACTATGGTGGAAGGTGTATATTGACTTGCTTTATTTACTACTAATTACAAAATAAACTATGTATGCACACAACCGCCCGGGGAAGGCTCAAACAGCCTGATGATGGACGGCTGCAATCCTCTGATTCTCAACCTTTAACAAATTTCATTTAACAAAAACAAAAGAAGCCCTTTAAGAAATTAACCTTTAATACCAAAATCTAAAAAAATGAATAAAAAAAGACAAAAAAAGGGAAGAAAATTATCTCCCCTCTCCCAATAAATGTTTTTTTTAATTTTGCTTTAAACGACCCAATGTGTTCGGCCTCCCGAATGCCAGAATGCCAACTTTGAAGCTTCCGGCCAAGTTTGCGTTGCGTGACTAGTAAATTCGGCTCGGCCGTAAAAGCGCTAAAAAGACGTAGAAACAAAACTAAGCAATGGCGAAAGGCGGTATTTCAGGAGCGTATAATTCCACAAGGCAGCTAGGGATAATATAAAAGGCAGATTAAGCAAGAGGGGTCCTTTAAAGTAATTTTAAGGTAATAATTATATCCCGAAGTTGCTATTTGTTTCATTCCGTTTAATAAACTTATTTGTGTCACAGCGTTTACGATGGTGTACGCACTGTCAGAAGTTTCATAACAGATCGCGCATAACACTTTCAAGAATAACACCTTTTCACTTAGAAATAAAGTGTTATGACGAATTATTCTACACTATTTCGTGCCTAGATCTCCAACAACACCTTCAATTAGTAACAAGAGCTACGAGCTCATATGGCACTTGTTACGAGTAGTGGTACGAGAAAGTAGAAGAGAACTTCACAATAAACACCCCGCCATTCAAAAATGCGGTTCGGACCTAGAATTAGGATATCTAGGTTCATTCAATCTGAAAGCTCTAGATGACATATTTAGAACTTATGCTTGTTCTTCCCACCAAGCTTCATCCCGATCCCTCCACTCTAAGCGATTACAAAGATTTCCGGTTCGCCCCTTCAACTCCTCCCAATGTCACCGGATCTGGTCCGGATTTAAAATGGGATGTCTGAGTTACGAGACACCTTTCTAAATATCAAGTTTCGGTTCAATCCGATAACCCGTTCAATAGCTGAGCTTAAATATTCCTTCAGCCCAAGCTGACTGCGAAAAACTTTGAGCTAATTTAGATATTTAAGACTAAGCTAGAATCTTCAGTTTTGTTATCACAAGTTTCGTTCTTTCCACCTTGAGCGGCTTTGAGCCTGAAGAGGACCCTTGCCAAGAAGGGCCGAAATATAGCTCCAATAAAATTTCAGCTGACTTATCCGTTTTCGCACTGTCAAAGCTGAGCTTGCCATTGGATTCCGGATTCCTCTTTTGTACACTCCCCCTCGACGGTCGGATCGGGAAAACGACATTCTCAAGTCAATAGTTCGGGTACCTGACAAGCATGCCAAGTTCATTGTCCTTGCACATCAGCTGAAGTACCGAACTCGTGGGATTACTACAAACTCGGATCCCCTCCAACTCCCCCACAGTGACCGGATCCATCTCTTCCCACCAACTTTCATCCCAAACCCTCCACTCTAAGCGTTTCCCAAGATTTCCGGTTCCCCCGCCCGACTCCCCCCAATATCACCGGATCCGGTTTGGATTTAAAATGGGGCGTCGGAGACACGAGATCTTTCTATACGTCAAGTTTCATCAAGATCCGATCACCCGTTCGCAAGTTAAAAATACCTCACTTTTCGGGTTCCCCCTCTCTCCACCCCCACCCCCCCAGATGGTCGGATCCGGGAAACGACTATTCTCAAGTCAACCTGTTCGGGTCCCATACACGCCTGCCAAGTTTCATCGTCTTAGCGCATCAGGAAGTACCGAACTCGCGGGATCACTAGAAATTCGGATCCCCCCAACCCCCCCCCCCACTGTGAACGGATCCGGTCCGGTTATGTCAATCACGAATCTAGGGCTTGTGCTTGTTCTTTCCACCAACTTTCATCCCGATCTCTCTACTCAAAGCGTTTCCCAAGATTTCCGGTTCCCCCCTATAGTTCCCCCTATGTCACCGGATCCGGTCCGGATTTAAACTGGGATGTCTGAGACACAAGGTACTTCTATATATCATGTTTCATTAAGATCCGATCACCCGTTCGTAAGTTAAAAATACCTCATTTTCCGGATTCCCCTCCCTCCTGCCCCCCCCCCGGATGGTCGGATCCGGGAAACGACTATTATCAAGTCAATCTGTTCGGGTCCCTGACATGCCTGGCAATTTTCATCGTCCCAGCACATCAGGAAGCACCGAAGTCGCGGGATCACTAGAAATCCGGATCCCCCCCCCCCTAACTCCCCCAAAGTGAGCGGATCCGGTCCGGTTATGTCAATCCCGTATCTAGGACTTGTGCTTGTTCTTTCCACCAACTTTCATCCAGATCTCTCCACTCTAAGCGATCTTCAAGATTCCCGGTTTCCCCCTCCAACTACCCCCCATGTCACCGGATCCGGTCTAGATTTAAAATGGGAGGTCTGAGACACGAGGTACTTCTATATATCAAGTTTCATTAAGATCCGATCACCCGTTCGTAAGTTAAAAATACCTCATTTTTCCGGATTCCCCTCCCTCCAGCCCCCCCCCCGGATGGTCGGATTGGGGAAACGGCTATTATCAAGTCAATCTGTTCGTGTCCCTGACATGCCTGCCAATTTTCGTCGTCCTAGCACATCAGGAAGCACCGAACTCGCGGGATCACTAGAAATCCGGATTCCCCCCCCCCCCCCCAGCTCCCCCAAAGTGAGCGGATCCGGTCCGGTTATGTCAATCCCTTATCTAGGACTTGTGCTTGTTCTTTCCACCAACTTTCATCCAGATCTCGCCACTCTAAGCGATTTTCAAGATTTCCGGTTTCCCCCTCCAACTACCCCCCATGTCACCGGATCCGGTCTGGATTTAAAATGGAAGGTCTGAGACAAGTGGTCCTTCCATATATCAAGTTTCATTAAGATCCGATCACCCGTTCGTAAGTTAAAAATAAGTCATTTTTCTTATTTTTTCCGGATTCCCCTTCCCACCACTCCCCCTCAGGTGGTCGGATCGGGGAAGCGACTATTTCCAACTTAATCATTTGGGGTCCCTGATATTCCTGCCAAGTTTCATCGTCCTAGCTTATCTGGAAGTACCCGAACTAGCAAAACCCGGACCGACAGACCGACAGACCGACAGACCGACAGACCGACAGACCGACCGACCGACCGACGGACGGACAGAAATTGCGATCGCTATATGGCAAAAACTGAAGTAGCCTACAGAACTGCACAGAACGACGGGAGTATCTAAAATAAAATAAAAAGAACAGAACTGTAGTGTCAGAAGTTTGATAACAGATAATAATAATAATAATAATAATGCACTTGATCGTCATTCACGCAAATAAGACAATTACATAAGTAGACGTTTCATCTGTACGTACAACTTAAAAAATATAATTTGACTTAATTAGAATTTAAATATTGGGTGAAATAAGGTATACAAATAACACATGTTTGCGCATCCTTGTGTTTAAAGTTTAACCGAAAAGAGTGGGATAGGACAGTTTATTTACCCATCACTTATTCACTTAAATATGATTGAATACCCGATGAAAATGCGTTACTTTGCTTCTCTGCTATTCACGAATAATCGATTTGTGGTACCTCTATTCGCGTGTACCTGTGTTGTATGCTTGACGAAAGCGATTTACGAAAAGTTCGGTTGTACCTGTGCCCACCCCATTTTCTCTATACGTACATTTCATCTACATGTAAAACTTAAAAATATAATTTGATTAACTAGAATTTAAATATTTGGTGAAATAAGGTATACAAATAACACATGTTTGCGTATCCTTGTGTTTAAAGTTTAACCGAAAAGGGCTGGGATAGGACAGTCTATTTACCCATCACTTATTCACTTAAATAGTCTTGAAGACCCGATGACAATGCGTTACTTTGTTTCTCTGCTATTCACGAATAATCGATTTTCGTACAGTGGACTTTCCCTGTCGGATTTGTGGTACCTCTATTCGCTTGTACCTGTGTTGTATGCTTGACGAAAGCGATTTGGGTCATTCCAGCGAAATAAAGCCAGGCAAAAAAATCGATTTCTCAGATTTTGACGAAAATTTCTCAGAATGATCTACCAGGGTCCAGGACCTTCCCCAAATTTTTTTTCGGCGAAAAAATTTTTTTTCGGACTCTCACGAATTTTTGAAATTTTCGGCCAAATATTCCATTGTTGCTGGTCGAAAAAGTCAATATTTTTCGAAAATTCGACAAAAATCAGGGAAATTCAACACGACCTTGAAATTTTCTGAGCTTCTTACCTACCTTTAGGACTTCAAATCTCGAGATGTTCAAGTATGTAGGTACTCTTCTTTCCTTTTTAGAGTAATTTTGGCAAGGTAAGGTAAAAAAAATGGGTCTTGGTAGATCCATTCCAGAAGAACCGGCCAGATCGCGAAAATTCTGAGATAGAGTGAAGAACGAGCTACATTTCTGCATTAGCACCTTTGTGGCTATCGAGCCAGAAATGGTCTTAAATAGCGATGTTAGAAAACTGAAGTTCTTATGAAAATGCATTGTTTTTATGACGAATTAGTCTCACAACCTAAAAATAAAAATTGAGAAATGAATGCTGCTCTAACCCTGGTTTCAGTTGATCTTACTGTTAGACCACAACCTGCCTGGACCAATTCTTAGCTGCCCAAGGGCCCGAAATCTTCTCTTTGGCCTACTTTCAGAAACTTAATACAATGCATGCTTTTGCTCTTTCACGTGTAAGTTTGGGCGAGGGTGGTAATTACTCATATACTTGGTTATACGCAATTCTGAAACGCTAACCGAGTTCCGTTGTCAGTACATTTTTATTATTTATAGGCTGCGATTATTTAAGAAACTGAAATTCTGTATTTGCAACTATGTACAAAGAAATCTAGAACACGTTAATATTATGGCGAAGTTACTATCGTCAGTCTATCAACATCTGTCACCAGTTCTTAACCTCGTCTCGGGGACTAAAAAACCTAAGGGGTCGACTGACTTCCGCAAAATGGTTATGCAGGCTTCTTCTACGTCTTCATCCGTGTCGACAACTTTGCCCAACTCCCAGTTATCGCAAATCTGGAAGCAGACATAGTCTCCGAGCTGGTAGTAGATCCCGCCTAACTAGATCCCGCCAGTAATTACTTTTTATGAGAATTAGAGACTGGAAATTTAAATATATCACACATTCAAGACGCTTCCAGAAGCGACCTAGGACTAAACTGGTCTCGGGGGTGTAAAATTCTACCAAAAATCCAGTGAGAGTCAAATTTTCCATCGGCACATACCCATCATAGAGAGATTTCGCCCTACCCGAAGAAAACGGATATTTCTACACCGTCATCGTCGGGATCATAACAAAGAAAATTAACATTACGAGGGATAGGACTTTCAACTTGGAGGCTAAATTACCGGTCTTGGAGAGCTGCTGCGAGTCAGAGAGTTGTTGGAATCGTTATCTGGCTTCTTGTTGGAATAATACAACTTTTGCAAATTAATGTTCTTTTTTATGAGAGTTTGAAGGCTTCAAAGTTTGTAAACAAAGACGGAGGTTCGTGTCCTATTGGTCGGTTACGACGCGGACTTCAAGGAACGCGTCATAGCTGACCAATAGGACGCGAGACTTCCTCTTTGTTGACAAACTTTGAAGCCTTCAAACTCATAAAAAGAACATAAAAGTTGTATTATTCCAACAAGAAGAAGCCAGATAACGATTCCAACAACTCTCTGACTCACAGCAGCTATCCAAGGCCGGTAATTTAGTCTCAAAGTTGAAAGTCCTGTACTTCCTAATGTTAAATTTTTCGTTATTATCCCGCCGTTTTCGTCGGATATGGTGCAATCTCTCTATTGCTCCCGTGGTGAAAACTAATATAGCCGTCCGACTTGATTAAAATGATTGAAGAGCTTGTTCCACCCCTCTTCCAATAGTAACTATTAGTTACTATTTCCGTTCCAGCCTCAGGAAAAGCTACTACGCTGACCGTTCCAACCTTCTCAAAATAGTAACTAATAGTAACTATTTGCTTACCACGCTCGGGAGCGAAGTAAGCGTAGTAACTACGCATCTCTGCAACGTGATTGGTCCGATCAGCCCGCGGCCTAATATTTGACCGAAAAAATAAAAAAGTGTTCCAGCCTAGCGTAGTATATACGGTAACTAGCGTAGTTACTACGGTAAGTAGGGTGGAACACGCTCGAAGCAGAATATCGCGAACCACGTTGTAAAATAGCGGTGTGTTTCGATGAAAGGGATGAAGCTTATGATAAGGATGAAGCTAGAGTTAGGGGCATATATATGGCGCCAGAAAATACGATCCCACAGACTAATAAAATAGTGTGACGCCTTTAGAATGACAGTTTCAATAATGGCATTTACCACAAAGTGTTTTCCATTAAGGGTAGCGTATGTGAGGTAGGCTGTGCCTTAGTATGGTCTAAATATTAAAAAATATTAGTCAGAACAGCAGCGTTTTCTTGCGATTTCATTTTTGAAATGCATGGTCAATCAATTTTGTCATAAAAACAATGCATTTTCCCAAGAATTTCAGTTTTCTAACATCGCTATTTAAGACCATTTCTGGCTTGATAGCCACAAAAGTGCTAATGCAGAAATGTAGCTTGTTCTTCACTCTACTACCATAGGGAATCTCAGAATTTTCGCGATCTGGCCGGTTCTTCGGGAGTGGATCTACCTAGACCCACTTTTTTGACCTTACCTTGCCAAAATTACCGTATAAAGGAAAGAAGAGTACCTACATACTTGAACATCTCGAGATTTGAAGTCCTAAATGTAGGTAAGAAGCTCAAAAAATTTCAAGGTCGTGTTGAATTTCCCTGATTTTTGTCGAATTTTTGAAAAATATTGACTTTTCCGACCATCAACAATGGAATATTTGGCCGAAAATTTCAAAAATTCGTCAAAGTCCGAAAAAAAATTTTTTCGCCGAAAAAAAATTTGGGGAAGGTCCTGGACCCTGGTAGATCATTCTGAACAATTTTCGTCAAAATCTGAGAAATTGATTTTTTTGCCTGGCTTTATTTCGCTGGAATGACCCATTTACGAAAAGTAAGTGTTCGCACAGTGAGCAGTGAACAACTAGCGCACCACTGGCCATTAAAAAGCCGCGCTTGTTTTGAGATTCAAATTTTCCGCATCATAGTAGAACATCGTGCGAGGACGGCCGTAGATATTCTACTCTCGAGAGTCATACTAGAGCAATTATAGAGAAAAAAAAATCCTTAACACAGTCCAAATATTTCAGTGTATTCAGTTAAATGATACAAAAATAAGTTGGCTTTTGAATTAAACTTTGACAAACATATTCTCACAACATTTAACACAAGGATGCGCAAACATATGTTAAATGTTCATGATTAAGCTCGATAGCCTAAAGCATAACTCGAGAACCACCTCTGAGCGTGACCTCGGGGTAGTTATGGAAGCAGATCTAAAGTTTTCAACGCATTACGAAACTGTCATCAAGAAAACTACAAGAATTGTGAATCTTATGAGAAGGACATTTACATTTAAGGACAATTCCCTATTTCCTATTTTATTTAAGGCACTAGCTCGCCCACTAATTGAATATGGCCACACAACAACAAGGCCCTTCTACATCAAGGATATTACCGCCATTGAGCAGGTTCAAAGAAGAGCTACAAAAACTGTGCCAGCCATTCGCCATCTGCCTTATGAAAACCGGCTTAAAAAATTACGATTACCCAGTCTATCTTACAGATTTCTACGAGGTGATTTGATTGAAACTTTTAATATTTGCCATAGTTATTATGATAACATAAGGCCTGATGATGTCCTCACTTTCAATGACAACGGTGTCAGAGGACACAACTTGAAACTGAGTGGCAAGAAATTCCGAAAAGACGTTGGAAAATGGAGCTTTAGAAACCGAATAGTAGAACATTGGAACAATCTCCCAGAAAGTGTTGTGAATGCCGAAAATATCAACCAATTCAAAGCAGGTGTCGACTACCACCTGGCTGAAATTCAGTTTAGAGTGTAGTGTCCCGAGAAATTTATAGAGGCGAAAGCCTTATTATTGCAATTATATTATTATTATTATATTATTATTATTATTATAACCTGGGTCAAGGTTTGAAATAGATTGTGTCTGTCAGTATGGTATGTTCTTTTGTATTTGTTTTCTTCAAAATTTGTTGAGTATTTGATTGTGCAAGTGTTGGGCCACGTTTAATGTATTTTTTGGCCGTGTTGTACTATTATTTCTTTTTTTATACTCGCCAGCTTTGGCGGCCAGAAATTAAATGAAATGAAACTTCTGACAGTGTGGCAACAACAAAACACAAGCTTAGCTGCTGCACCTTCGAGGAATTGTACTAATTGCGTCTATACCGTGGCATCTGATACCACAGTCTAAAGTCGTTTTTGCAGTTATCGTGGTACCTGGCCAGTTATCGTGGTATCTGATATTCAGATACCACGGCCCGACCGTGGTAACTGATCGTGGTATCTGAAGAAGTCATCTCACTTTCATCAGTTTCGTCAAATATGGCGGGAAAGAAGTTAGGCACTTAGTGGTGTGACTGGATATCAGTTTTTCTTTTGAGATGACTTCGAAAAGCGCAATTTTGGTAATCGTCGTTTTTGCAGAGCAACCGTGTATCAGATACCACGGTAACTGCAAAAACTACTAATTGCAGATCCAGTTACCGTGGTAACTGATACCATGGTATCTGCAAAAACGCAACTACTCTATAGAGTATGGGCTTTTTAGGCGATACTTGCATAGCTGCAGGTTTAGGCGATACTTCGCTTTGCATAGCTGCAGGTGTCGGCCTCAATTCCTTGTGCTCCGTTTCTTATTTTGTAGGCAACCTCCGGAGAATATGCCTGCTATCAATCAGTTCTAGTCAGCTACGGGCAAGTCTTTCTTCTTGGCACGCGTAGCGTCCATGCGGTTCTCCTGCGGACCTGGAAGGAGCGGATAGCTTTTCTTGTTAAAAATGTAAGTGCTATTCGATTTATTTTATCTGGCCTCTCTTTTGTGTTATTGTTGCATTTTTGCAGATACCGTGGTATCTGATATACGGTTGCTCTGCAAAAACGACAATTGCCGGATTTGAGCTTTTAGAAATCTTCAAAAAAAAAATACTGATATCCACTTACAACTACAGTGACATAACTTCTTTCCCACCAATTCGACAGAAAACTAGACTCCTTGAGATGAATTTTCAGATACCAGTATCAGTTACCACGGTCCGACCGTGGTATTTGAATTAGATACCACGATAACTGCAAAAACGTCTTTTGACTGTGGTATCAGATACCACGGTAACTGCGAAAAAGACTTTAGACCGTGGTATCAGATACCATGGTATCTGCAAAAACGCAACTGTTGTTGTTACAGACGATGTAGAGATAAGATTTATTCTCTAAGAGACAACGGCCATGGCAAATACATTAAAATAGACAGAAACAAACAAAAATAATATACCCTACTAGCACCTATTCCTATGGGCTAAGGCTACCCTAAGGAGCCTCGCCAACTTTAATATTCCCAAAATAATTATTCCCTGTAACGCTACACATCCATCCTTCATCCAGTCCCCTTTCATTCACCTTAAAAATTCCTAACAAGTTCACTCAAATTTTCACATTCACACAATAAATGTTTCAAGTTCTCATCCAGTCGGATTGGTCCTAATTACTGACCCATGTGCGGTACATGAATGAGAATGTGGTACACCTGATGTGTGAATGTAAAGAATCGGATGGGTTGAGGGAAGAAGTGTTTGAAGAAGGAGTATCATGCAGAGTGGATGGTTACAGTGATGAAAGATGAACGCTTTACGGGAGTTCGCCAGTTGGGAAGATTCCTTAAGCTTTCGATGAAGCATCGAGGGGGGGGGGGTGATCTAGTTTGAATTTGGTAAATAGATAGGGCCTTTTCTTTTGTTTTGTTTTTATGTTTTATCGCCATTGCTCTCGGGCTTTTTGTGTAAATATATCATATCATGTCACACTACCACCGAGACTACCACACATCTGGCATGAGTAAGGAAACCTCCTATCGTGTGTAAATACTTCATTACAAAAGGCAAATTCGGTCGGTCTTCATTTATGTTAGTTTGTCTTTAAATATTGTATTTGTTTGATGATGAAAGATGAATTATGGTTGACCCTTTTTGGACTGTCCCTGACTGTAGCATTAATGTAAATACTATTATATTCGAATAGTTGAATACGCTTAGAACGAGTTAGTCATGCAGCATATCAAATATGAACACCTTAGAAGCCAGTTTCGTATAGCCAATGATTTAACTAGTTTAGCGTCCCAGTAGGTTAACGTGTTTCACTTATATCCTTTATTTGCAGAAAAGGCATGTAGAAGCCCTAAGCTTCGGTAACCAGGTTCTGGAGGATAAGGCAAAAGCAGTAATTGGCCTCAAACCGGGGCCAACCAAAAAGGAAATCATCAAAGAGAAGGTAGTTTTGAATTTCCTTTTTTCACTAGTTGAAGGGAGGGTTTCAGAGTAGCTCGAGGGAAAGAGAGATTCAAGCTGAGTATTGTTTATTTAGTTATTCGTTTATTCCGCTCAATACTCAGGAGTGACATAATATAATAAATGAACAGAGTTATACCTAGTGGTCATTCAGGTGGAACTGTAAATGCTATGGAAAGAAATGGACAAGGGTTTAGCCAGCCAACTAAGAGTATTAACGTCTTACATTATTCACTCGTGAAAGAATGAGTATAGGATGTGGATTTGGAGGGGTACGAGATACGTACAAGCTAGGATATAGTATTGGTCACTCGACGATTATTTGGCAATTTTGATATAGACTTTTCATCTGAAATCAGATCGGCCAGTTTTGAATATTATGGTCCTGCCAGTGTGACTTGATAGAGGTTCAACTTTCACCTTGATGGTAAGAAAACAACGAAAACATCTCTGAATCACTACCTTCGAAGGAGAGCTCGCACAACATAGTGTTTCTGCTGAGATATCTGCTGAGATAAACTTAGCTATGCTTACAGCAAAATACACAAGGCTTTGGCTGTTTTTGGCCTCTTTCCATGTGCCTTGCCTTTTATGACAAACGTGGCAAAATTTGCATAACCTGTCCACTGACTAATGAGCTCCTGGGAAATACTGGTTGGATGCCTGATACGTCACGTAAAGAGAACAAATGTGGCAAGCGTGATATTCAGTGTAAGATGTCCTGAGGTAGTTGACTACTTTAAAACTTACAGCAAATTACACAAGGCTTCGGCAGTTTTTAGCCTTTTTTCCATATCCCTCGCCTTGGATGACAAACGTGGCAAAATTTGCATAACCTGTCTATTGACTAATAAACTCCTCGGAAACTTTGGCCGGATGCCTGATACGTCACATGAAGAGAACAAATGTGGCAAGCGTGATCATCAGTGTAATGCCAGTATGAGATAGGATACACTAATGAAGTCGAAACGGGAACGAAAACGGATAAAAATACTACTGAAGTGTAATGAATTAGTATCATAACTGCGACGTGTCTTTAGATAAGTTTTGTTCTGGCATATATTTGTTCGTACTCCGTACTTTCAAGCACCCTCCTAGATAGAACGCTATAAAAAACTTCAGTTTTCGGGACAGTTTTAAGGAAATTAGATATATCGCTCATTAAAGGATTTGCCCCGTTCCCAAGAGTCCAATCTAGGCAGTATGTCGTGAGATAATGTGGTCGGGATAATCTGTAGACTCTAATCATCGTCCTCTGTTCTTGTAGATGCGAGAAGTTATCGACGACTTCGTATCCACGTGTGTGTTCCCGCCCTTAGGGGACGAAGCTAGTCTCCGAAGTTCCTGTTTAGAAAACATTCCTGGCCTGATTGCCAATTGCGTAAAGTTGGAATTGGGGTAAGTTTTTAATGTCGGTTTGCTCTTTTCTTTACAGCCGCGTTGGCTTAGCCTAAAGTTTCCTGGCCCACGCAATGCTACCCCGAGCAGGTGCGGGATCCAGAAGGCGTAGCTAGACCATAGACGAAACAAAAGTATACCGCGTCGAAGTTCGTCCGTCTGTTCCGATCTCCAAGCTCAAGTGAGCCGTAGACTTTGCTTCCCCCCCCCACCTCCCACAAGGATTAGGACAAACGCAGCTAGATCATATCCAGATGGTACATGACTGTCTTTGAAGTTAGTATTTGACAGTGCAAAACGGATACGTCAGCTGAATTTTATTACAGCTATATTTCTACCCTTCTTGGCAAGGGTCCTCTTCTGGCTCTAAGCCGCTCCATCCGGGAAAACGAACTTGTGGCTAAACGAACTAAAGATTCTAGCTTACCGTTAAATATCTGACTTTGTGCATTCCTTTGTGAGAGCTGCTTGGAGCTAAAAAGGCTGTTGTGAGTTCCGTGTCCAATAAGTCTTGAGCCTGATCTGCCTTAGAAAGAGCCGAACACGGCAACTGCAAAAATAAACAGAACTGAAAAATTAAACAAGCTGATGCTGCGTACCAAGTCTCATATCAGTTCCTCCTTCCTTTCAGCAGCCTTGCACGAGCCGAACACGGCAACTGCAAAAATAAACAGAACTGAAAAATTAAACAAGCTGATGCTGCGTACCAAGTCTCATATCAGTTCCTCCTTCCTTTCAGCAGCCTTGCACGCTTAAGAATCTTTTGTGCCTCTCAGAATTTCCGGTGCTCCACTCCAACTTCCCAGATAGTAGCCGGATCCGGTCTTACACCCCGAAAAGACTGAACTAAACCGTAATCTGGTTCAGATCCGGCTACCACACATTGTAGCTATGTGCCTCAGAGAGTTTCCCGGGCTCCAGCTCACCCCGTTGAGGCCGGATTCGGTCCAGAAAGTCATATCAACCCAAATGACACAAATAAAACCAGGGAACTGTTCTCGACACCGATTTCTTATAATCTGCAGAAATCCAAATTAACTACTTTTTTATGGCACTTGCAGCTTCGCTCAAGTGCCATATACCGATCGCTTTTCGGTCGGTCGGTCGGTCTGTCCACTCATCTCGAGTTAGGGCACTTCCAGACGTGCTAGGACGATGAAACTTGGCAGGCGTATAAGGGACCCGACCAAACTAACCTGGAAATAATCAGTTTCCCGATCCGACCATCTGTGGGGGAGTGGGGGGCGGGGGAATCCGGAAAACTGAGTAGTGTGTAACTTTCGAACGGGTGATCGGATTGGAATGAAACTTAATAACTGAATAAATGACATATCTCTGATGTCCCATTTTAGGTCCGGACCGGATTCGACAGCTGTGGGGGAGTTGGGGGGGGGGGGCCGGAAATCACGAGAAACCGTTAGAATGGAGGGATCGGATTGAAACTTGCTGGGAAGAACAAGCATCTGCTCCAGATAAATCTTTTACAAATTTGAGTGGATCGGGACACTTGGGGGGGATGGAGGGGAGTTTCCCGGAATTCCGGTGATGGCGATTTTGGGGATTTTCACGACGAAACTTTGGAAGCGTATCAGGGACCCCATCAAACTGGCTTGTAAATAAAAATTTACTCGATCCGATAGTCGTGGGGGGAGTAGAGGGAGGGGAAATCCGGAATATTGAGTCATTCGTAACTTTGGAACGGGTGATCGGGAGTGAAAATAATAATTGAACAGAGGACATGTCTCTGGTGATCTTTTTGATGTCCGAACCGGATCCGACAGCAATTGGGGGGGGGGACCGGAAAATACGTGACCGTCTTAAACTGAAGAGATCGGGATGGAACTTTATGGGAATAACAAACAGATGCTCTGGGTAAATCATTTACAGCAGCGGATCGGCTCCGGGGACTTTGGGGGAGTTTGAGGGGGGTCCGGAATTCCGGTGATCGCGAGTTAAGATACTTCCAGATGTGCTAGGACGATGCAACATTGCTTGGAAATTATACACTTGACAAGATTAGCTTAGAAATTGTCAGTTGCCAGATCCGACCATTCCTTAAAGTACCAATCTTGACCGCAAATTAAGAGAAATACTTTTAAGCAAAATATACATTTTCATGATCCCCATGAGCCCGTTATCATTTTTGCCTCAAGGGTTTTGCTTACAAATGAAGTTCTAGCTCCCTTAATGTGTGCATCTAATCCGCAAGGTCGAAAATTACTTTTTATTAAACAATCAGAAATTTTGTAGAGGCCATGTGCCTTATTTTGTAGAGGCCATGTGCCTTATTTTTGCATTATATTATTATTATTATTATTAATACATCTCAACCTATGATCATTTTTGCCAGAGGGTTTTGCTTAAAAATGTATTTATATCACCGTTTAAGTGCGCAGTTTAACCGAAAAGTAAAAAAAAAAAGTACTTTTGACCAAACGGTACATAACAATGATCCCTAAGGATCTGTTATCGTTTTTGCCTCAAGAGTTTTGTTTAGCCTACGGATGAATTTCTAGCGGCCTTGAAGGGTGCATCATTACAGCCAAGTTCAAGAATAAATACTTTTTCTTTAGCTCCCTCCGCATTTGAACCGAAAAGTCGAAAAGTACTTTTGATCAAACAATACATCCCAACCCGTGCAAGTGCCATATAAGCTTATAGCTCTTGTTTACATAAGCATTTTAAAAATAGCAACGTCGCTCTTGCCGAGGGTAATTGGTCTATGAGTTAGAATTTATTCGCAATTAAGCCCATGGGCGATGGCGGAAAAATTAATAAAAACAGATATAAAGCACTCGTGCAAAGAAAAAAGCAAAAACAGACCGAAAATGAGTATCTACAGAAATAATTCAGGCGATTAATTTTTAGCTCATACGTCTGTGATCTCCTCTACCAGAGAATCTCCGCATTCCCATCCGCTAAATCAGTTTTCTTGGAGAGCCTGGAAACATTGATTCTGGACGATCAGCTGACCCAGCTGGACCCGGTGATATCTAAGGATTTTGTGGACCATTATCAAAAACGTGGAAAGTTGCAGGTAAGTCGTAGACTTTGAGATCTATGGGGTATATTATCGTTTGGCTTTGAAATCGTTTTGTTTGGCTTTCATATATTTTCTCCATACCCCGAAAGAACTTAGTTCAAAAAAGAATGTGCGCGTTATCGGGATCTTAAACGAAAGCAACGACTGTTTATGGCGTTGCAAATTGGCCCTTTCTTCCGTCCGTCTGTCTGCGATCGCGCCAACTTCTGAACGGATATAGATATTTCAGTGATGTTGCGTCCGGCAGAACCCTTGTTTTTAATGTTGTTTGCAGAAGTGATTAACTTGATTAACCTTGCACTAGCCGCTAACAGTTTTTATGTCGCGGTCGGATGATCAGTCTAATTTATTCCGGTCCGTGTTTATGAATAGAATAGAATAGTAATTTGTTCGCTCACACTTTTCATGCACAAATTCGTCAATATAACATATACATTAAAAAATACGTACAAATGGTCAAAGGCTATTTAAAATTTCAACAATCTTTGGATTAAAACTATTTTGGTAACGGCTGTGTTTGTCCGCTACTGGTTGGAATGCTGGGACCTTCGTAGTGACTGCTCGCTCTCGCCTTTCCCTTACATTGTTGTATGGGTGAGGGAGAAACTCATTGTAGATAGGGTGCGAAATAAGTTTTTTACCGATCTCGAGTTTAGTCGTGATCACGCAAGCGACCTGGCAACATGTCAATCGCTGGCTGCGGGGTTTCGCTATTCAACGTTTGGGTCGTCTTCGTGTGAACAAAAGGCTGATGAATGGGGTGGCTGATGAAGTGTGTATCGATCTAAAATTTTTGAAGCTTGAAACTTGGTTCCCTAGGTCAAAATTGTAGCTTAGCTTTGTACTCCACCTTCGTACTCGACTCTTTAGAGGTCTCAGTGTTAGAAAGTTCATAACAGATAACACAAGATTATTTTCAGCAGATAACTCTTGGAAGTTATCTGTTGTGATTTTGCAAAGGTTGAGCCGAACAATTGCCGACAAATCATCTGCTGACTTTTCCGGTATTATCGACGAACGAAAAAGTCAGCAGATGTTTTGCGGCAGTGTTTCCGCTCTTCTTGTACGCATAAAGCCGCTTGCATTGACGCGTCGTTGCGTATGTGTTTATCTTGCATTGCGCGCAGGTTGCGTAGCGTATTTTTCACTCCTGCGCGAGAAGCTTTGACGCTAGATGCTCATTTACTTTTTCTTTTCTCGGTTTCTTCTGCTGAATTTTAGTTTCTTTCATCATTAGCAGCTTCTTCATCATCAGTAGGTTTTTCTCCAGTTTTTCTTCAAAAATTTCAATTTTTCACCGATTGGTGCGTACGCGTCGACGGAACGCAGGAATAGAAATTGTCTGCGTAAGGTCTGCGTTGCGCCGCCGCAAGCGCGACGCAGAGGATGCGCAGCTCAGTGCGAAATGCTCAGTGTGTGAAAGCGGCTTAACCTCGAAATGCGTAAAGTAACAGCTAACATCGTAATCATCGGTCCAAGGTTGCCCCAACCTAACCTAACGACAACCAGCGACCCAACTTAACAAACGATCAGCCGCAAGGAAGCGGAAAGGGTCTCACCCTGGAACCCAGGTGCTGACGAATTCAAAGAAGAAGAAGAAATAAATGTTATTTGTTGAAGCTGCACATTCTTGTGTTAGTGACAGTGCTGTACATGAAATTCGAGTAGTTGATATTGAGACAAAATGTTTATTTTTGTCACAAATGGTTTATTTTTAGGTACTTGAAAGCTGTCTTATTCACCTCGACATATTTTGTCTGGATTTCAACCAAGTGATTGGTGTTTGTATGCGGGGGTCGCTTTACACAGCATTCTTGTACCTTCATAATAAGGCCCTAGAGGACTACGTTGGACCTCTGCAGGACTTGTTTGGGAAGCTACTTAACCTGCTGGAAGCCCACGGTAATTTGTCCTCTGTCTCCCCCACCCCCGCCATAAAAGTATTCAAAGGCACAGTTTAGGCTGATGTTGCTGAGAACCGCTTTTCTGGTGATGCATCGTTGGCAGTACTGCCACTGGTTGCAGAATTCTGCGATTTGTCACATACTTTCGTTTCTTCGACAAAGCGAGCCAGAATTCTGCGACCGGTTCCTTACCAGTATATACAAAAATGAAGCAATTAAGTTGAGGCATATAATTATGAAGATGATAAAGCTAGATTTCTCGTTAGTAGTTGGTAAAAAAAGACGCAGAAAATCCGGATATGTGTCACAAACCACCGAGAATCGTCCGATGACAAAACCACCGAGAATCGTCGATGACACGCTCAAATATTGAATCTGGGAAGCGAAAGTTAAAACAACCACCCGTCAAAGCATTAACAAGATATCTCCACTCGTTTGTACCTTATTTTATTCAACACTAATATAGACGTTCCAAAAACATGAAGAAGTAACCGATAGGACTACAGACAATATTACGAAAATATTTCAATGTAATTTAGTGTTTTATCGTATACCTAGCATAGTATTTTAATTAATTTGACAAATCGGTTGTATATAACTATTATAATTGTTTCTTTTGTCGTGTAGTGCATGATTATCTTGTCGTCTGCCTATGATATCCAATGGATAATTTGGTATAAATAAATGATTGATTGACATGCCTGTTCGACGAAAATTACTGATTGATTCTCAAAACTTTTCAGATCACGCCGCACCGGTGACGGAGCTTGGCAACGCAATTCTTGTCTACATTTCATGCTGCATGGCAGGTCGTTCTTACCCTTATGGGTTGCTTCCTGAGGAAAAAGCGAGCAGGGTGGCCCACGAGGTCCTAGCATTCCTGACAACATTACATTCCACAAGGTCGTCAGATACTGAAAGAAGCTATCCTTATCTAAGGTGATTATTATTAGTAAGATTAGATTAGATTTAGATTATTGATTACTGAGCAGCCCGAGGGCCATGGTAATAAATAATCACAAAAAATCTCAAACACAAAAAAAAACGCACAAAAAACAACAGCAACAACATAACTCCTCCTTTAATCTTTCTCTACTCTATTGACACATTTATGGTATTTCCTTGTTCCAAAAATCTACTCCTTTGTTCCATCGCTATCCTCAGGAATTGCCCCAATCTCTTAATCGTACGGTAGAGGTATGCTTATGTAAACGTTTGCTGACCCCGGATTTTGCCATTTTCATGCACTTGCTGTGTCTAAAGCTAACTACCAGTTAGCCAAAGTAGGTAAGAAGGGCAGCTGAAAACACCTGTACAGGTATTTTGGATCTTCATTCTACCATTTAGCCCAAAACTGCACTGTTCACATTAAAGTAACTGTAACTGTTCACATAAGCAGACCTCTACTGTAGCAAAACACTCACTTTCAACAACTCTGATTAACCACTCTTCATCTTCACCCACACCGTACCGTTCTTGTCTCCATTCTCTCAGCTCCATACACTCGCAAACCACGTGAAACAAACTCTCATTCTGTCCGACACCCGCCCACCGGACAGAAGTAAGGACCGGATTTCTGCCTGAAATTACCAATATGTCGTCTTCCAGCCCCAGTTGGTAGAGAACATGAATAGGAGAATTGTATTATTAACAAACTAGTCTAGAATCAATTAGAAGCGCAGCTAAAGTACTGCCTGCGAGTATGTGCCATTATTACCACGTAGCACACTAGTCACTTTTACTATATCGTATTATGTAAAATAACAGCATTAAAACTCGAGCTAAATTTGTTGATGATGACTAGTTTACCAAAACTGCGGCAAACTCTACTTATGTTTAGTCTATTATTGTAACCTGTATCCCCAGTTAACTAACCTTATTATACCCCCCCCCCTCCCCCCCTGTAATCTGTATCCGTTTCCCCTTTTTCATTAAAGTAGAAAGGACACAATGCATCTTATTTATTCCACTTCAGCAATTATTTATTCCACCGCAAAAATCTGTGTTCAAACTTCATAGATTATGAGGCCATAGATAAAAGGTGTCCGTTATTTCTGTGAGGAGTGTTTGAGTGATGTAAACTTGAAGTCTTGTTTAGTTAAAAATAAACGAAAAATGGCTTGCATTTTTACAAACAGGAACAAACGGCTTTGATAACGGTCCATTGTCCTTTAATATGCATGCCACTAATCAATTTTATGTTTTCTAGGGCTCTGTTGGAAGTCAACACACGGGAATTTTTAAATGTGCTGAGCATGGCCTTCGAAGAAAGCATATTGAAAAACAGTGAGCTAGGACAAAGGCAGCGTCAGCGTATCGTTGACATTCTCATTCAGATTATGGTCCAGGGTGACGATTTTGATGTAAGTTTTACCCTCATCATCTGATATCGTACATCCTCGTTTTATGTTCTTTAGGTTTGGCTTGAAAGGCCAGTCACTGTCCACTAGACCTGTCTCGTCACAGGAGCTATGAGGCAGGACCCATCCCCAAAATTAACGATGTCTATGGGACGACTGACTGAACGACCGTCAGAATTTTTTAGGGAACCAGTCTAAAGCTCCTGCAAAGTTTGTCGTAGTCGAACCATACTTATCGCCGTATCTCTTCACTGCCAAAAGTTCTGTAGCAGATAACATAAGGATGCGCGGTTTCAACAGATAACACTTATGATGTTAGATGTTATATTTTTCAAACATTATGCATCAGAACGTTATGCACAAAAGACGAGCGGAAGCACCGCCGAAAAAACATCTGCTGACTTTTTTGTTTGTATTCATGATATCGGCAAAGTCAGCAAATGCTTTTTCGGCGTTTTTTGTTCTTCTTGGCAATGCTCGATATGGATAACGTTTTAATGAGTAACCTTTGAAAAACATAACAGCTAACACCCTAAGAGCGTGTTCCACCCTACTTACCGTAGTTACTACGCTAGTTACCGTAGTTACTACGCTAGGCTGGAACGCTTTTTGAATTTTTCGGTCACATATCAGGCCGCGGGGTGATCCGACCAATCACGTTACAGAGATGCGTAGTTACTACGCTAACTACGCTCCCAAGCGTGGTAAGCAAATAGTTACTATTAGTTACTATTTTGAGAAGGTTGGAACGGTCAGCGTAGTAACTTTTCGTGAGGCTGGAACGGAAATAGTAACTAATAGTTACTATTGGTAGAGGGGTGGAACATGCTCTAAGTGTCATCTGTTGATACCGCGCATCCTTGTGTTAACTGTCATTGAACTTCTGACAGTGTTGTCAGCAGGTCTTCTTGGTAGGTTTTGATACATGTATGGTCGAGTGGTACGGCTGTTTTGGGGGGAGGAATGCAGGAAATGGTTATCACAGATCGGAAGTACCTTTTTATAAATCACCTTTGGGTGGGTCGTGGCGTTCATACTTGCTTATGTCTTTTTTTGTTTTGTTTTTTTGCATCGAGATGGCTACTACTTATTTACTTGTCCCTGTACTTGACGCATTGTGCAAGCTCTGAGCATCAGTTGACGGACCAGGTCGTTCCTTGAAGCTAGCTATTTCCTGATCGGCATCGAGAGTTGAAGTCGGGAGGGATCCACCCCCCTTCTTGACGGCGGGAAACTCTTGATCACGATCTTAACTGCGTGCTGTCCGCTTCACTGGCCACCGCGGATTTTTTTTCAGCTGGACGGTGGGGATCTTCTGCTCACGTGTCCAAACCAGGACAATCGACGTCTCTTGACAAGTAATGTTTTGGAAAGGGCCCGCGTCGTATACTTAAATATAATACTAATAATACGTTGTATACACTAGAAGACTGGGGGAGGGGGAATAACTCAGATTTGTTTATATACCCTCTCAGGAACTTAATATACCTTTACTGATTCTGTTTGAGCGGTATTTCGGTCCTTCTTGCCCAGGGCCCTCTTCAGTTCCCAAGCTAGAAAAGTGAATTAGCTGACGTATTCCTTTAGCGCAGCCAGCTGTGATTCGCAGTCAGCTTGGGCTGAAGGAATGTTTATATTTGGATAATATTTACTATTTTTATATATGTTCGTTACCTGTTTCTAATTTTGACTACGGTACTTTGTTATATTTAATTTTGATTTCGTATTTTAGGTTTCTCAGATTGGTGCTCTCTTTACATTCATCGCCCGACAGCTGGCGACTCCTCCCTTGTATCTCGATCGACAGCTGATGCTTGAAGTAGTAGAGTTTATCACCCAACCGGGAGCGGGGGAGCGACACGAAGAGCGGCAGCAGGCGCTCATTGAGCTCCTCCAAGTTCCGACAGTTAGTATTGAGGAGTCGGTGGGAGCCGATAAGCTGCTGGCTATGGCTGAGCGGGCTGGCTTGTAAGTAAATTTTTAAGCATTACCTCTGGTTCATGGAGACGGCATTCGGCAGTATAAAAGTAAGATACGGTGTAATTTATTAACATGAGAATATAGTAGCTGAACAAACGGTCCAGACACTTCAGTGACAGAAATGGCGCTTTCTTATCTTTGGATTAAAGGGATATTAACTTGAGATATTCTCACAATTTCAAGCGTAGAGGGACAAGCACATAGAGGTACCACAAATCCGGAAGAATAAGCTCATTCGCTGAAATTGATTATTGGTGGATAACGGACAGACGAAGTAACGCATTTTTATCCGGTTTTCAGGCCTATTTAAGTTATTAAGTGATGTGTAGCCTAACTAACTGTCGGATCTCAGCCGTATTCCGTTAAACTTTAAAGCGTGAGATATATACTATAAAAAAAAGGTATAGCGTGTCGACCTTTACAAAAATTAGATAGAAGAATTATTTCGGTCCCTATATATTCTAAGCCGCCGTGAAAAACGAGGAAAGGCAGGATCTCTGTTCTGAGGGTTTCCTTCTTGCTTAAGACAGGAGCCCTATTCTGAGGCAGGAGTCCTGTTTTGATTGATAACGAAAGGACAGTAGCCCTGTTTCAGCAACATTAGCCTCATTGACGAACAAGGCTCCGATTTGATCAGGTATGATCTTCAGCATTTGATTTGCATCAAATATAGTCTCAGGGCTGATTCAGAATACCATTTTCGTTGATTGTTGAACCTTATTAACCGTATAATCGGTTAACCCGGGGTACGTATTAATATAAGTAAAAGAAAAGAAAGTACTAAACTACAAAAACGTAAGCTACCTAACCAACATCACGATTATGAGACCAAAACGGGCAATGACTCGTTTGTTTTGGTGCTGAGCCGCGGAGGAGGAAATTGGAGTATGCTCTTGAAAATATCCCTTTTGCGATCCTTTTTTTTTATCCTTTTTGCGAAAGAGATGAGTCCTGCCATATGAAAACATTAGTCCAGATGCGAAATCTGACAAAGACCCTTACGGTTATAACGACTTTTATCCGGAGATGTTTCCCGGAAGCGACTCGTAAACCCTTAACAGCTCGAGTCACTAGGATTGAACAAGTAGTGGAGGTATTGTCACGAGCGTGTCCGAAAGCTTTCAGGACTGTAAATGCTGCGTTTTTATTTTTATTTTCGTCCGAAAAGCTCTTACCTTATATGCAGCATTATTTGCAGCATTTACAGCACTAAAAGCTTTCGGACACGTTCTTTATTTCTTCTCTGACACTTCTAATTCCGAAACTTAATCGCCAGCTCCCCAGTTTCTTCTTGAAAATTCAGCGTAAAATTTAGCATCTTCGCTGAATTTTTTTATGAATATTATGCTGAATTAGTGCTGCAATAACTGAGCGAAAATTTAAGTTCGAAAGCGAAATGCTGCATAAAATGCTGATTAATTCAGCATTTTCGTTCGTTTCCGAGCTTCCGGACACGCTCCATATCTGTAGGATCAGTAGTAGTTGTGTCAATTCAAGATAGTGCCTTTTTTTCCTAGCTACCGTGTATGCGAAGATCTCTACCGGAATTCCGGTCTTCACGACAGCGTCTTCCGTTGCCTTGTTCGGGATGGCGGACGTCGTCACCACGCCCTACCCTACATGACATCAGTTCTCAGCCAAAAAGACAAAAGTTGGTCCAAAAAGATGAGACAGGCGTTGCTGGAGAACCTCGAGCCTCTGTTGGAGTCTCATATGGAAGAATTGGTGGAGTTTCTGGTCAAGTTTGAACAGGACTTAATCGAGAAGGTTCTAGAGTTCCTGCAAAACGACGGACAGAAGCGGTATCGGTTTATGGGCCGACTCCTCGACGCAAGGTGAGATAAGATGTTTTACTGTATCTTTAAATGAATGTACCCATATTTTATAAGATAAGGTAAGATTTGTGTCCGTAAAATCTTAAAAGAATGAAACAAAACCATAACCTCAGCATATATTTATAATAAAAACTTCCCTTGTGACTCATGGCCACCTTAATGAATCTGGATATTCCTTCAGCCCAAGCTGACTGCGAATCAAATTTGACAAAGCAAAACGGATAAGTCAGCTACATTTTATTGGAGCTATATTTCGGACCTTCTTGGCAAGGGTCCTCTTCAGTCTCAAGCGTCTCTTTCCAGCTGGAGCGGCTTGAGCCTGAAAAGGACCCTTGCCAAGAAGGGCCGAAATATAGCTCCAGTAAAATGTAGCTGACTTATCCGTTTCGCTTTGTCAAATATTAAGGAATCTTCTCAAATGTTGTATATCGCTAAAACTTTCGCTTTACAGTATTTGTTTAAATCATTCCTCCCCCCACACCATATTCCCAGATAAATATGTGAACACGTTTGTGCTGACTCAGATAACCTACATGTATTTATGTCAGCATACAAAAATAAAGCAAAGTATAACAGAGAGAAAAACAAATCAAATATACGAGTATGGCCCGTTTGGGAAGCAAGGAAAGCATGTCTTTGGCTGGGTCTTGATGATGTTTGTTGAGGAAGGACTTGCGTTTCTCCCTGAAATGTGGTATTTTTCTGTTCGTTCCCCTCAGTCACGGATCCTCGCCTCAACCAAGCTTGGGGTGAGGAACTGTGTCGTGGGCTTGACCCATTTCGCGTGAGGCCTTGTGCCCTCACAAGCCTTGTACAACTCTCGCTTCTTCTGCTTATAGTGGTGCTGTTTCGGGGTTTCACAATAATTCAATTGCTTACAGTTTATCTGAAAAGCCAACTTATTTTTGTATCATCTAACTGAATATACTGAATTATTTGGATTCTGCTAAGGGATTTTTTCTATTTTCCACTATCTGCTCTAGTAGTGACGTTCAGGATATCTACGGCCGTCTCCGCAACGGAAATTTTAGTATGACGCAGAAAATTTGAATATCAATACAAACGCGGCTTTTCAGTGGCCAGTGATCAGCTTGCGGAAAGCATATCACTGCGTGTTTCGTAAATGGTTTTCGTCATGCATACAGGTACGAGCGCATAGAGCTACCACAAGCCCGACAGGGAAATTCCACTATATGAAAACTGATTACTCGTGAATAGCGGAGCAAAGAAGTAACGCATTTTCACCGGGTCTTAAGACTCTGAGTGAACAAGAGATGGGTCACTAGATTGTCCTATCTCTGCCCTTTTCGGTTAAACTTTTAAGTGGAGTGAGATCAGTGGAGAGAGATCAATGAAAGTTCTGGAAAGACCATAGGCTAATGTCTTCTGAGAACTGTGCTAGCCACACAGCTTGAGTTCTCAGTGGTGCTCATCTAGGGGTTTCATAAGCTATCGTTTAATTCCAGGTCAGATGTCTCTAGTGGTTGTAGCTCGTCGAGTGGCTTGTCTGGGCTTTTCGATCGAAACTTCTATTTAGAATACGTCAGACTGATGTCTGAATTTGACCAAAAGAAGCTGATCGTGTACGTTGGAGCCTGCCCAGAGGATGTTTTGGGACCTGAGCTTCTGCAGGTAAGAAAATATCCGTATTCGACTCCGATCCGGCTAGATGGAGAGAGTTCGGTCACTGTAAAGCCCCGTTCACAAGCATGCCTAGCCAAGCTCAGATGTCTAGGCATGTGTCTAGCACACAGCTTAATCTCTAGCAGTTCTGCAAGCTCGATTTCTTTTTGTGACACAGTGGCGCGGGAGCAACAACCATGCGAAGTGCAATGACGTCGTGATTAGATAGGCAAGTTGAAGCAGCCAAACAAAATTGCGCTCCCGCCTATGGTGTTGATCACGATCTACGCGTTAGGAACACAGTGGCGCGGGAGCAACAGCCATGCACGTGCAGTGACGTCGTGAATAGATAGGCAAGTTGAAGCAACCAAACAAAATTGCGCTTCCGCCTATGGTGTTGATCACGATCTACGCGTTAGGAACACAGTGGCGCGGGAGCAACAGCCATGCACGTGCAGTGACGTCGTGAATAGATAGGCAAGTTGAAGCAACCAAACAAAATTGCGCTTCCGCCTATGGTGTTGATCACGATCTACGCGTTAGGAACACAGTGGCGCGGGAGCAACAGCCATGCACGTGCAGTGACGTCGTGAATAGATAGGCAAGTTGAAGCAACCTAACAAAATTGCGCTTCCGCCTATGGTGTTGATCACGATCTACGGAGGCGCCAAGTTCAGAGCTGTGTACCAAAAGCATCTCATGGGGAAGATAGGAGCTTGCTTAACTGCCTAGATACGTAATCTGTGGTCTAGCATCACCGTTCGCACCCATGCCTAGGCACAGATTTTGGGCCAGGCACGGAGTTCCAGGTTCTAGAACTCGGTGCCTGACCACGCTTGAGCATGTGCCTATGTATCTGCGCTTGGCTAGGCATGCTTGTGAACGCGGCTTAAGTAAGTAAGTAATTTATTTTTGAACCGCCATTTGAAAAGCGGAGTACGTAAAGTAAAACGCCGAACGCGAAGAGACATAGCCGAAACAGTGCTCGTACGACACGGTAGATGCGGACACTATTTAGAGTTGTGTGGGTTAGTTTTAATCGTGAAATGAAGGGGGAAAAGTATGGACTAGTAAGATTTATCGGCCATCCAGTTTCGCCTGACCGTTTTGCGCATTTTCTCTAGATATAGAGTAGTCGAAATAGATATTTATTTCTTTAAAGCACTTGACAGGTTATCTATATAATGAATATAATGAAATAAATTACTTGAATTGCTTGAAATACTTGATACAACCGCAGGGACCCATACATTTCCTGTAATGACTCGCCATTCAGGGGGCTTGTCATTTCCTATGCTTCTATGTTGCTATGTTGCCCGAGCCTCACCTAGTTTCCAAAAATTCCACTTGGGTCGAATCGGCGTTCTTGCTCAGATAGAGCCAATCCCGGGCCTCCTTGGACGTGAGACCAAAGAGACTCCTCCATCAAGGCAATATTCTATCCCCGTCGGTATTTCTCGAACTATCTGACGCTCGGTCAAGAGCGCATCAGAAATCTCTTATTGACAAGCCCCCTGAATGGCGAGTCATATTACAGGAATCTATGGGTCCCTTATACAACAAAGAGAATATTTTTAAAAAATTGCTTCGTTGTAAGAGATACGAAGTTTCACTTCGTAGAATCAAGCGTGACATATTAGCCCGCAAAGAGTGCTGCTGCGCTCATTAGACACAAATAACGCTTCGGCTGACCACGCTGCGATGCTGTTTCAAATTTCGTGCTCGAATTACTTACAGTAAGAGATACGAAGTTTCACTTCGTAGAATCAAGCGTGACATATTAGCCCGCAAAGAGTGCTGCTGCGCTCATTAAACACAAATAACGCTTCGGCTGACCACGCTGCGATGCTGTTTCAAATTTCGTGCTCGAATTACTTACAGGGACCATCACAGACCGGAAACCTACAAGACTCGGATCTTCTGGACGAAGAAGTCCAATAAATGTTCCCAACTAGCATTCCGTCAAAACCTTGGTATTGTTGTTAATAGCCTATGTATGAAGAAAGTTTAACAGTCCTCGGGATCTAATGAGGTTTGGGAGTTTGAGTTTGGGGTGTAGTGATTCTCAACAAGATTTTCAAAAGACATCAGTCTCATGCGATCATGTCATGACCACGCTATGACGGTGTTTCAAATTTCGCGCTCGAATTACTTGCAGGGACCATCACAGACCGGAAACCTACAAGACTCGATCTTCTGGACAAAGAAGTCCAATAAATATTCCCAACTGGCATAAGGCATTCCGTCAAAACCATTGTTGTTATAGCCTATGCGTGAGGAAAGTTTAACAGTCCTCGGGGTCTAATGAGGTTTGGGAGTTCGAGTGTGGGGTGTAGTGATTCTCAGTAAGATTTTGAAAAGACACCAATCGAATGGCGATCATGTCCAATATCTCCTCTTTACCTTCTTCAAAAGAAGTCTTTTGTCTTGGACCCAACTGTCAAACTAAAAGCAATAAGTGATCAGCCTCTGCCATCATCCAGCCGCCTTCCTCCATTGCGCCAGCTAATTCAGTAAATTTATTGTTCTTTTCGTGTTTCGTTGTGCATTTCTTGTGAAGTGTTTATTTATCTTTTTGACAGTGCAAAACAGATACGTCAGCGGAAATTTATTAGAGCTATATTTCGACCCTTCTTGGCAAGGGTCCTCTTCAGGCTCAAAGCCGCTCAAGGGTATTGATTGTCACAAGTTTCGTTTTTTCCATCTTGAGCGGCTTTGAGCCTGAAGAGGACCGTTGCCAAGAAGGGCCGAAATATAGCTCTAGTAAAAATCATCTGACCTATCTGTTTTGCACTGTCAAATATGATTCGCAGTCAGCTTGGGCTGAAGGATTATTTATCTTTTTGTATATATACTATGCAAACGATTCATTCAACCATTACTTGTAGATATGCTCAGCTTGTGAATGTTGCAGAGCAGAAGCAGTAGTACTGGAACGACTCGGCGAAGTCGAGAAATCGTACGACAAAAGAGTGGAGGGTTTCAGGCAGCTACTGAGTCAGGTAAGAAATTCCAGATGTTGCCCCTAGCCTCTTATTACAACTCTCGGTAAGCGGACTCATGCTTGTCAGAGCAGTTAGTTGTAACGAACTTTAGATACCACCATTATTATGTATACCTAATAGTAGTACGGCAATCCCAATGAAAAATAATCACAAAATTAGTAGTATAATAGAAAGAATAGATGTAATTAATGTTGAATTTGAGTTAATTATTGTTATTTTTTAATAGTGAAAAAAAGTAGAGAATTATTTTAATTATGTTAAGTTTAAGTGGTATATGTAAAGATAGGAAGAGATTAATTGTTAATTTTTGTAAAGATTTTTGAGCAATTTTAGTTTGAGTAGAGACATTTGAAAATTTGATTATAAATATGAATATTCACTCAATCAATCTTAAATATTTGTGAAAGAATGATAAAGTGAATTTTTACTATACTTTTAACATTTGTAGCAATTGAGTAAGGTTGGTGTTAGTGTGTGTAGCCTAGCGGTGATGAATTACAAATTACAATAAGATTAAAAGTTAAATTTGAATGATAGAAAAAAATGATAGATAAAATGATAAATTTAACTGATAGAAGTGAATGATAAAAATAAAGGTTTTTTGTATTTTATTAGAAAGTAAAGGGTAGTACCCTTAGAGAGAAAAAAAGTAAAAGTTTAAAGTAAATTAGATTAGATGTAAATGTTTGTTGAAAAGTTTTTAAAATAGAAGGTAGTCATATTTTGAATGTTTAAAATAAAGTTTTTTTTCTTAGGAGACGTAGCCCCTGGTTTAGTTCAATCTAAAACAGGAAAAATGGAAAAAGAAGCTACGCGGGAATTAAAAAAAAAAAAAAAATAAAAAAAAAATAGTAGTATGAAGTTGTAAGAAAAAGTAGCATGCAGTTCGAACTGATGGTACTAAATGCTTCTATGGCAAGGCTACCGTGTTACTGCATTCTACTGCATGCTACTGTTAGCAAGACTGGATGCTACTATAGCAAGACAGGATACTATAGCAAGACAGGATGCTAGTGGATACTACTGCTTAAGATTGTCCCAGTCTGAGGCTCATTAAATGATAGTATTCTTTACTATTACATATCACTACATGCCACTTTTTCGTACAACTATCATACAACTACGCAGGCTACAAATTTTTCATCCAGATCGTAGGCGGGTCATAAATAAATAATATCTGTAGGGTTACGTAACGAAAACAATATCAACTTACGTGACGATCGTGGACAACAATTTACAATGGGGCCCCCAGTATTGATGTATGCGTAAACGGGAAGCCCCAATGGGCCACTGTACTGAAACAACAGAAAAACCAAGGATTAAAGTTTGACCGAATATGGCTGAGATCCGTCAGTCTAGTTGCACTTAGCTTATTTACTTAAATAGGCTTGAAAAATGGATTACTTGTCCGCTATCCCAATGCTATTTACAGATAATCGATTTCATCGAATGAACATATTCTTTCTGATTTGTGGTACCTCTATGTGCTTGTCCCTTTGTGCTTGAAATATTCAGCAACTATAAAGGTAAGCCATTGCCAAAAATAAGACATATAACAAAAAGACATTGAGCGTGTTCCACCCCTCTACCAATAGCAACTATTAATTACTATTTCCGTTCCAGCCTCACGAAAAGTTACTACGCTGGCCGATCCAGCCTTCTCAAAATAGTAACTAATAGTAACTATTTGCTTACCACGCTCGGGAGCGTACTAAGCGTAGTAACTACGCATCTCTGCAACGTGATTGGTCCGATCAGCCCGCGGCCTGATATTTGACCGAAAAAAAAGAAGTGTTCCAGCCTAGCGTAGTAACTACGGTGACTAGCGTAGTAACTACGGTAAGTAGGGTGGAACACGCTCATTATCGTCACTTTCCTACTCCCTTCAGAGGAGTTGCTTCATCCAGTTTTCCGAGCTTAGCGGCCTTAACACATGAAATGCAGGCTTGAAATTCAAATTCTCCACGTCTGCGTGAATTTTGGATTGTCGTGCAAGCAGCACACACTCCGAACGTTATTAGCAGAGCCCCGGGTGAAAAATACAAAATCCCTTAGATGACTCAAAATAATTCAGTGTGTTCAAATATCAGATGTAAAAATAAGCTGCCTTTTCAGTTAAACTTTAACCAAGAAAAAGTGCGCAAGCGCTCAGACGTGGAGTGTAAAGAATGACTTGAACTGACTTAGATTTCTCCCTTCCCGTAACGTTTAATATTCATATTGCATAGTTATCCGTGCAACCAACAGTTGTGCTCTCAAAGAATCTCCAAACACGGCTCAGGCCTCCTCTCATACAATCATTTATGCTCGCTATGAGCACTGCAGATTTGTTCCAATACGCTTTGTTTGCTCCTTTGCTCGAACACCCTAAGGTCAAAGTCATGAATTTCAAAGTGCTTCTCGTCTGACATCTTCCACGCAAGAACACATGCTAGTTCAATTAGAAACGCAGCCCCTTCGCGTAAATCGTATTCGTTCTCCAGTCACAATATTGTCCATCTTTGTCTTTCCAGTTTGCTTCGTTCGTATAAACCCCGTAGAGTTGTTCCAGTACACTACTGGCTTTACTTTCATCAATCTTGAAATGTATTTCGTTCATTATACCTTGTTCAAAGTTCAAACACACTAATGCCAAAGTCATAAAGTTTCAGATCCCATTTCATCATCCCCAATTCCGTACGCGGTGACTAATTGACAGCTCAAACCCTTTGCGAACATGAAACCAAACAAACGCAATGCAAATCTTACGAAAAGTACTGTGTACCAGTCTATGAGATATTAATTTGATGAATGTCATCGTTCACGAACTTAACACATGGGCAATATAGGCCCCCTTGCAAACGAACGGGAAGGGTGGGTGTCAAGTTAGAAACATAAAAAAATGGGCAATCTGAGCCAAATTGCCCCTGAACCAAGTGCGGCCAAAAAGCAAAAAGAGACTCCAATGCTCACAAGCCTACCAAGTTTCAACTTGATACTTGTTGATTCCTGTCACGGGCAATGCGAACTTTACTCCTGGGCAATCTGGGCCCAGTTACCCTTGAACGGGGTGGGTGGGGGAGGTACAACTTTGAAAGTAATTTCCCAGACCTACGATCTACAAGTACAAGAAATATCATCGTCCTGTGTTCAGGTCTGGTTCAGTTATAAAAATTATTCATTGGGCAATCTGGGCCCGTTTGCCCCTGAACCGGGTGGGTGTGGGTGGGGGGGACCACCAAAAGGTATAACTGGACCCCAATACCCACAAGTGTACCAACTTTGAGTTTTGATACCTATTGATTCCTGTCACGGGTAACGAACTTTACTCCTGGGCAATCTGGGCCCAGTTGCCCTTGAACGGGGTGGGTGGGGGAGGTGCAACTTTGAAAGTAATTTCTCAGCCCTAGGATCTACAAGGAATTTGATCGTCCTGTGTTCAGGTCTAGTCAAGTTATGAACATTATTCACAGGGCAATCTGGGCCCATTTGCCCCTGAACCGGGTGGGTGTGGGGGATCGGACCCCCAAAAGGCACAACTAGACCCCAATGCCCACCAGTGTACCAAGTTTGAACTTGATACTTGCACTGGTTCACGGGTTATGAGCTCCTCAAAATCTGGTGAAAACCGAAAACCGGAAACCGAAAACCGAAAGCCGAAAGCTGCTACAGCGCTCGCAATAGTGGATTGCTCCAAGGAACACTCCACTAAAAATCATACGTCTGTAAGAAAATGGGACCTAATGTCCAAGTACCATCTAGAGAACCACTACAAAATTCGTAGACCTTACCTTAAGCCCAATTCACACAGAGAGCGAATTGCGCCACGCCTGACGATATTCGTCACGCCAGGCGTTGAAAAACGGCTTCGTCAGGCTTCGGCTCCGAGCCGTAAAAATTCGCAACGCCAGGCAAATAATTTGACGCCCTCTGTGTGAATTCTGCTTTAGACCTTAGTTCCTCCAGAGCCATCGGTGGCGCGTGAGCGGCAAGATTCTTGATAATTACAATCTGATAGGCCCTTTTGAAGAGAAGAGCGAATAAAGAAAACATTTTCGGTAAGGTAAGGTACAATTTTATTGTCAAATGTTTAGAAACATCATGTTTCTAAACATCATGTTTCTAAAAGCATCAGACATGCCAGTGGCATAAAAAAACGACGCTTGACTAATTCAGATTCTTTTGTAAAACATTATTAATGAAATCCTAGCCTAATGCATTATAAAGAAAAAAACGAACAAGTATCACACATCAACGCTAAAATTTTAAGAGAAGATAATCATTAGCTAAACAAACACAAAGACCAACACGAGAATTTACAGGAACGGACTCACAACTAAAGAAAAAAAGTTTGCGACAATGGTCTGATCTTCCTTCAAGCTCAAACGAAAATGAATCAGTTAAATTCGACACTTGTTAATGACAGGATTTCCTCTTTAGGTGCAGAGTACACAGGAACAGTCGCTGCTCAGTCAGTGTCAAGAAGAAGCGTCTTTTCTTGTCAGATTTTGCGAGCGACATTCAAAGCAAGACTTCTGGCTTGGTCTCCTGGATTTCATAGTCGATGTTCGAAATCTTTCAGAAAATCGAGGTAAGTCTAGCTTAAACAGGGCTTGAATACACTTTCTGCTTAGAACTAGATCTTCTCTCTATATCATGGTGCCAGCAACTTTTTCCTTCCATGGAAATGCCGTGAACACTGAAAAATTCTCACATATGTTAACTTTCTTCAGGCTGTTAATCGCAAGTGGTTAAACCCTTTGCCCTGCACCGACTAAATAATAAAAATAATTCAGTTTCATTTCAGTTTTCAGTTCAATTCATTCTCAAAACCGATACAACGGTCAAGCCGATTTGGTGGTTCTCGTCCACATTAACACTAATTATATAAAAAAAGAGATAATTCTACACTATATATCATATATCAAAGACTTGTCAAACATAACACAAAATATTCAAATCTATAGACAATTAATGATGCGAGTTAAAAAGGTTGACGAAGGCGGGAACAAAACTTCTTAAGTAACGAGTCGTTGTGTGTTTGATTGGCTGCAATTTGGGTATTGGTTGGGCTACCACTCTCTCAGGCCTTACTCTTGCCGCTGAAAATTCTGTTTGAAAAAGGCCGAGGGCTATATACAAGTACTTATTGTAAATAAACAGAAACGTGAATATCCGTAGAACTAATCTGTGGAAAGCTGTCTGAATTCTAGCGCTCTATACACAAATCTACAAATCTTACTTATGGACTGGGCGGAAGTACACTTCAGGATACCAGGAAGTATCGGGATATTTCCACCGAAAATCCCCTACGGAGATCCGAAAGCTGTTGACACCGGCTTAAAAAATGACCGATATCCTCATCTTCACCACCGCAAAAAGGACACCTATATTTCCCATCCGGATTCTTCTTCTTACTATCAAAAACTTTATTTCTCCCATGCATTGTTAGGCAATTAGCCCTCAGTTAGATCCAGTACCTCAAATAAATCGCAGGTATATTAAGGTTAAAATAGAATTCTGGCTCAGAAACTGTTTTCACCGTACTGAAATTTCTAAGGGTTTCCGACGAAGAAATTATTCCAAACCATTTCTGTGTTTCCTCGTCTTCAATAACTCTCAGTAGCCTACTTCATAAATGAAAACTGGAGATGATTTAGGAGGGCCTAAGCCAGCATTCCAAATATATGAAAGTAAAACCTCATCAAGTATGATCATCATAACTTGTAATGGCCATGATTTTGTTTTCTGTGCATTTAACATTTCCAAATAAGCTGCCTTTACAAGTCTGTCATCAGGTAAAGCAATTGTTTTCTGCCTAAATCTAATAATTTGGGTGACGGTGACGGTGAGTCCGTGACCCACAAAAGAGAGTGTGTTTATGTCGATCAGAAGCTGAAGATTGGATTAGGGCTAGAATGAATATGAATATATTCCCAAAAAAAGCCCTTTGGGCCATGGCGGGACAAAAATACAAAAAATAAATGAACACTCCACTCCAATTATATTACAAATAGATAGATAGATAGATAGATAGTTTATTGCTATAAGCAGCCCGAGGGCCATGGCAAAAATTTAACATACAAAAGAAAAAAGAAAAAACACAAACACTGACATATAATAATACTCGAACATAATTTCCGTTTGAATTGTTTTACTTATTCCAAAAATCTACTACTATGTTCCACCGCTAGCCTCAAAAATCGCCCCATTTTCTTTATACCAGCAAAACACTCGTCCTTAAAAATTCGTTTTAACCACTCTTCGTCAAATACGCGTACATCATACTCTTCTTTTCTCCAGTCACTCAGCTCAATACAATCGCAAAGCATGTGAATCACACTCTCATCCACGCACCCACACATTGGACAGAAGTAAGGACCGAACTTCTGCTTACAATTACCAATATAACGTCTTCTACCCCCAATTGGTAGACAATCTGCCAACAGTTCAATAATTATCTTTAACTCATCCCGTCTAAGACCCGCTTTAAACATTATATTCTCACCCCATGTCTCCCTTACCGTAGCATAAAACCCCAAAGATTCCGATTGATCCTTCTGGGCGTGCCAAACCTGTATTTCCTGGCTCTTAAGTATTTCTTTCACTACCTTAGTCACTCCTTCCTCCCTTCCTAATCCATCATTCCACAATTCACCAACTCCGCAATCATCCAGTATCTTTTTTACTAGATATGGCCATGAAGTAGGAGACTCTTCTTTCAACGCTTCTAAATATGCAGATTTTAATAGTCTAACGCGTGGCATCCTAACAATCCTTTCCCAAAACCTAACCATACTCACTAGTCTTACATTTCTTAAAGAAGTTAAACCTAACTCACCCCTAACAACAACACTATTTGTAAATTTACTTACTCCTAACCACCTTTTAAAATAACCTAACTGCACGACTTCAATCTTATCTATCTTCTCATACCCCCATACTTCAGACCCATAATGCATTACCCCCACTACCTTAGACCTAAATATTTCTTTAT
Source organism: Branchinecta lindahli (assembly GCA_023053555.1). NCBI lineage: Eukaryota > Metazoa > Arthropoda > Branchiopoda > Anostraca > Branchinectidae > Branchinecta > Branchinecta lindahli. The sequence goes on from JAKZAO010000012.1 coordinate 23,785,356, forward strand.
GGGCCCTAAGGTTTCTAATATCCTTTACTTCGCTCCTAAGTATCAAATTCGAACATAATCTACCCTTCTCTACACTCTTTTCAATATGTTTACTAAATGTCTTACCTTTAGCTCTGAATCTTACTCCCAGGTATGTCCACTCTTCCTTAACTTCTATTTCTTTACCTCCATAATTGAACTTATCGTCCGTCCTCAAATATCCTCCTTTCCTGAATACTAATACTACCGTCTTACCTGTGTTTAGCTCCAGTTTTTTCCCTTCTAAGTACTCTCTCAACAAATCAAGTAAAATCTGCAGATTATTTCTACTATCACTTAACAAAACTATGTCATCAGCGAACAAAAGCATACATAGCAAAGATACGTCTAAAGAAACCGTGGGTGCTCCTTTTTTTAACATAAACTCCACAACATCATTAATAAATATTCCAAACAGTTTCGGCGACAGGGTACAACCTTGTTTTACACCCATATTATAACTTATTACCTTGGATAGTTGTTTCCCTACCCTTACTATCAATCGTGTAAATCTATATATCTCTGCTAACATTAACACAAATGTTGCGGGTAGTCCTATACTTAACAGACTATCTATCAATAGAACTCTCTCTACGTTGTCAAACGCCCCTTTCAGGTCTACGAATGCCGCGTACAGTCTTCCATTTCTAGGCCTAGTATACTTATCAATCACCACTTTTAATGCGAAAATATTATCCATCGGTCCGTAACCTTGTCTAAACCCTGCTTGTACCTGATTTAAAACCTCCCTAGAATCTAACCATTTCTTTAACCTATTATCTAAAATCTTACAAAAAACCTTTGATATGCTATTCCCCAGGTGTATACCCCTATAATTACCAAGCTCCTGCCTATTACCTTTTTTAAACAGGGGTGTCATTATATACATGACATCAGGGACCCATAAATTTCCTTACAGGGGGCCTGTCATTTCCTATGCTTCTATATTAATATGATGACCAAACCATCCAGTTTCCCAAAATCCCCGCTCGAGTCGATCGGCATTCTTGTTTGTCGCATTGGACGTGTGCGCCAAAGAGACTCCTCCCTCAAGGCGCCAGCAGCCAATCCCAAATTTTTGTCTGTCTGGTCCTGAACGTCATTGGACCGTGGGTATTTCTCGAACTACATTCTGTGCGCTCAAGATAGCATCAGAAATCTCTTATTGACAGGCCCCCTGTAAAGGAAATTTATGGGTCCCTGATGACATACAAATATATTAATGCATTGAAAACATAATGATCCTACTACACATAAATAAGCTATCTCCTATTAAAATTCCCCCCACCAATCACGGACTGAAATCGCGCTGCTCTAAACTTTTGGACAAGTTAGCAATCTTGAAACTGGATTTTCACGATAGGCCCAAAGAGACTTGACATGATCGCTAGCTATTAGTTTACTTCTGATTGATTGGCTGGTTACGAATAAGAAAGACGTAAATGTCTTTACAACCGATCTTCCCGAACCATGCAAACTAGCCCGTGGTCAGTAAAGAAAAAGAGCTGGCTGCGCCAATGCCCACTGGGTAACACCACGCATAATTGGCGTCGATTCCGGAAGTAATGTGTTAAAAAATTAAAGTATATGGAAACTTGCACAAATCTGCAAATTCATAGTCCACAACCATCCAGGCATATGTACTTAAAGGAACAGTAAACTTGACTACGCAACTTTCGGCCATCGAATCGCCCGGGGGGCTTGGATAAATATACAGGGTCTTATTGTCGACAGGCCCCCCGTTCTTCGTCATCTCGAACTGTCTCGAACCCCCTCCTTAGTGTTCCCAAAGCTAGCTGGCAGGCCCTTGCCCCTTATGCACTGTAATTATGCACTCATGTACTTTAAAAGTTCGGCTTTTTACATGTAGACTACAGAGTAACGACCTCCCGACTAGACGGCCGGGGTTAGATTCCTAGTCGCGGCACACAAACCTTTTGCTTTTGCAAACCTTTTGCTCAAAAGTCGAATTCTCGGAAAATGCCCGGAAACTGCAACGGTCGTAAGGAGAATTTTTCTTACTCTCAATATCGACTCAGGGTACATTCTTGATATGTTAGCTAGCTCCCCGAGTCAATTTTGAGTCAAGTTTTCTGTTCCTTTAACTTTTGTTTTTCTTTCCTGCAGTTAGCGATACCAGAAAAAAGTTCAGCTCTTGGCGCTCCAAATGGGTTAGTCTCTGTTTATCCTTCTTCGCCTAATTATCAGCGTCCATCACGCACGAGATCACACATCATACAATAGGTCCATACGTTAATAACAGAAAAAGAGAATCTTTCACTTTTTAAATTGAAGGGTAGTACAAACTCGCACCGTCAGACAGGGAGGCTCGCATATTTGTTTTTTGATGAAGGGATATAATGAAACATGTTGATGATAGTGATGAACTTTGGGGGCTAATGTGAGCGAGAAGTTTATGGTCTGTCCAAAAATGTTAGTGCGTCGCTATCACAACGCCATTTGACGGGGAATGAGCTTTTAGCGGAGAGCTAGTTACGCCGTTGCCCGCTAGGTAGCATAAGCGTAGCGCTCCCAGTGGATTGAAGTACTCTACTACAGTATTGAAAACTCTACTCCGGGTTAGCCCATAAAACTCATCACCAAAACAAGATTGAAAACTAAAAAAGAATCAAGTTCAGCCTAGGTTAATGCTAAACAAGCCATAAAAGAAAAAACAAACATAAACGAATATATAAATAAACAAACAAACATAAAAGAAAAATATGACAAGCTAATAGTAACCATCAATAATGAATAACAGAAACCGTAAGTTTAGCTTTGGCGAAGAGTTTCGGGCGTCAATTCGGAATAGCGTTTCAAATCGTAATCTATCAACTAGGAGCGCTCGAGGGGTTGCTCACTCTCCGGCACCCGGTGTAAACTCATTCTCGGCACCTCCCGGCACACCCTGGCACCTTCCGACTTAACCTCTCTAGGGTGAATTTTCCTAAATCAAGTAATATGGCGCTGTCTAGCGTCAAAAGAAAGTACTATAACCGATTAACTGCATCATAATAATCAACAACTATTCACCCTAGAGAGGTTAAAAACTGACAAAATTGGGAAGGTGCCGGGAGGTGCCGGAAGGTACCATCCTATTTATTAGTCGGTGTTCCAAACTCACAAAGTTCAATAAAGGTGCATTAATTGGTGCATTAGTTATGTCAGATTATTTACAATAATTATAACATGAACAAATATCGTTTTGGTATCGATATTTATGTTTCGATATTCGATATCCATATTTGGTCCGATTTTATCGTTATGGATATCGAATATCGCCTAACACTATTCCCAGTCGCCTTATAACAAGTATTTTTCTCGTGTTAATACACAAGTAGTTTCATGAATCTCTAGGCCTTTACACCAGTTTTTTTGGCACTTGCAGCCTCTGGCTCAAGTGCCATATACCGATCGCAATTCCGTCTGTCTGTCTGTCGGTCGGTCGGTCTGAGTTTTTGTCCCACTTCTTTGAGTTAGGGTACTTCCAAATGTGCTAAGACGATGAAACTTGACAGGCTTATCAGGGACCCAATCAAACTAACCTAGAAATAATCAGTTTCCCGATCCGACCATCTGGGGGGGGGAGTGGGCGGGGGAATCCGGAAAATTTAGTAGTGTGTAACTTCCGAACGGGTGATCCGATTGGAATGAAACTTAATAACTGAATAAATTACATATCTCGGAAATCTCGAGAAACGGTTGGAACTGAGGGATCACAGTGAGGGATTAAGTTATTTCAATACTTGTTTGGATATTGGGGATGTGAAATGTCTTAGTTCTAACGATGTCTGTATTTAAGATGCGATAAACATTTTACTTTAACACTCCACGTTTGAGCGCTTGCGCACTTGTTCCTTTTCAAAACACACCGTAAAGATTTTTCTTTTCTTCACATAAAATAGATTGAGCATTCGCTCTTGAGCTCCTAGTCGCTGTAGGCTAGTTACTTTTCAAGTTTTTATAATCACTGTATCATTTCTCTTGATGAAAAAAGTTTCTATTTTTTTTACACATAGGCTACACTTTTATTTACCGGCTACAACACCGGCTATTAGATAGGATGGTACCTTCCGGCACCTCCCGGCACCGGCACCCGGTGTACACGGGTTTGGGGAGTGAGCAACCCCTCGGGAGCGCTCAGTTGGAAAATCACGAAACATGGACGTGCCCGAAAGCTTTTTAGGGCTGTAAATGCTGCATTTAATGCTGCATAATTTTTTTTTTTTGTCCGAAAGCTGTTACATTTATTTCTTCTCTGACGCTTTAAGAATACCAAAATTTAAGTCAGGAAGAAGAAGAAAAATAGAATTAGCTGTATAAAGGACGACTCAGACGGCGTTCGTAAAGTTCGCAAGTATGCTCCGTAAAGTTTGTCGCCGCTTATACGGGAATTTGACCTAGATAACATTACGAGAATTTTGTGTGACAATTTGTTCTAGAAAGAAAAAGATTCTAGGACATAATAGGAAGATGCTAGGAGAATCGCCGTGCTCCCCAGTTTCTTCTTGAAAATTCAGCATCAAATTTAGCATCTTTGCTGAATTTTTCGATGAATTTTATGCTAAATATGAGCGAAAATTCAAGTCCGAAAGCGAAATGCTGCATAAAATCCTGAAGTAATTCAGCATTTTCGTTCCGGGGCTTTCGGACACGTTCCATGATGCACCTCGTCGAAGAACAACATCGACGTTTAGTGAATTCACAATTATATCAGCTCTGCAAATTCTGCTTGTGTTGTACCGGTTTCGTAGCCTACGGCGTGGTGGCTACCGCTGTGGTTGGTCCAGTGATTGTACCACTCCAGATAAAGTTCATAAGGTATTTCCTTGAGAAATTGAAGGGAAGGATTTCCAGCTTTGGTATATGTACTTATTTTTGTCCGCTTAAATGAGGGGAAAAAGCGGGGTACATAGAGAAAAAGAAAGAAAATACAGAAGAAACTAAAGAAAATATATACACACACTGAATTTAACTAGTCAAGAGTTCTCGGGGAGTCAGCACCATCATTTGTCATTTATTATTATTATCATTATTGTTGTTTTATTGTGAGTTTGAACTGTTGAGTAAAATTATTTTCATTATTTTTTATATATATACCGAATCACTTTTCCGTCTGTCTGTCGGTCGGTCGGTCCGGTGATCGCGACTTAGGGTACTTCCAGATGTGCTAGGATGATGAAACTTGGCAGGCATATCAGGGACCCGACCAAACAGACTTGGAAATAGTCACTTCCCCGATTCGACCATTGGGGGGGGGGTGGAGGGAGGGGGAATCCGTAATATTGAGGCATGCGTAACTTTCGAACGGGTGATCGTATCTAAATCAAACTTGATAATTGGAAAGAACACATGCCTCACATGTCCCGTTTTACGTCCGAACCGGATCCGACAACTGTGGGGGGATTGGAGGGGGGGGTACCGGAAATATCGTGACACGCTTAGAGTGGAGGGATCGGGATGAAACTTGGTGGGAAGAACAAGCACATATCCTTGAAACATCGTTGACATGACCGGATCGGATCCGGGCACTGTGGTGGGGGGATGGAGGCTGGATCCCGGATTTCCGGTCCTCACGGGTTAGGTACTTCCAGATATGCTAGGATGATGAAACTCGGTAGAAATACCAAGGACCCGACCAAACTGACTTGGAAATAGTCACTTACCCAATTCGACCATCTTGGGGAGGGGAGGGAGGGGGAATCCGGAATATTGAGGCATGCATAACTTCCGAACGGGTAATCGACTGAATGAAACTTGATATTTGGAAAGAACACGTGCCTCACATGTCCCATTTTATGTCCGGGCAGGATCCGCCAACTGTGGCGGGAATTGGAGGGGGGGGTACCGGAAATATCCTGACACGCTTAGAGTGGAGGGATCGGGATGAAACTTGGTGGGAAGAACACGCACATATCCTTGATACAACGTTGACGTAACCGGATCGGGTCCGGGCACTTTGGGGGGGGTTGAGCCTGGGCCCGGATATCCGGTTATCACGGGTTAAGGTACTTCCTGATGTGCTAGGACGATGAAACTTCGCAGATATATCCGGACCCGACCAGATTGACTTAAAAAGTAACTTCCCCGATCCGACCATCCGGGGGGAGGAGGGAGGGTAAATCCGAGTTTTGGAGTTTTGTTCCGGCATTTGTTGAGTTGTAAAATAACCGATAAGTTTTCCTTTTAGTGTTTTTTTTTTATTTTTTGTAACAAGACTATAGAGTGAGAGAGTGTTATTTTATTCATTTTTGTATGACGAAAAGGTCAAATTCGGCGGCAACGCTGTGACAGCTACTTTTGAAACAATAAAATTCTATTCTATTCTATCTTGAGGCAAGCATAACTTCCTTAACGGGGCATCGGACACAAACGAAACTTTTGGAAAGAGCTCGTGTCGCGGATTTACCATTTCGTGTCCGGACCGGATCCGATAACTCTGGGGGAGGGAGGATTGGAGAGCGATCGGAAATCTCAGAACAAGCTTAGAGTGAGGGACCGGGATGAAGCTAGGTGAGAAGAACAAGGAAAAGGAAATACATTTTTGACAGAAATGGACCGGATTGGCGAACTGTGGGGGTCTTGGAAGGGCTTTTCCGGAAATCCGGTGACCGCGAGTTAAGGTACTTAAAGATGCACTTGGAGGATGAAATTCGGCAGATGTGTTGGGGATCCCGATCAGATTGACTTGGAAGCAGTCATTTCCCCGATCCAACTACCTTCGGGGGAGTGGAGGGAACCGGAATCCGGACTACCAGAATTACATGCATAACTTTTGAACGGTTGGTCGGATCCGAAGGAAACTTGACAGTTGACAAAAGGACGTTTCTCTGATCTCACGATTTCATGGGCCCAGATCGTTTGTACCTCAAGTATATGAAATGAGTTTTTGGCCCCCTTAAAGTGCGTATCTTAACTGCAAAGTCAAACAATACTTTTTACCAAAAGATCCGTTTTTGTGGTTCGCAAGGGCCCGTGATAATTTTTGCCTCAAGGGTTTCGCTTACAAATGACTTTCCAACATAGGATACTTGTAGCATCAATGTTAACGCAAAGTGGAAAACACATTTTTAAGAAACTATACATTTCTAAGAAACTAAACATTTTAAGATCTCCAAGGGCCCATGGTCATCTGTGCCGCAAGTATTTTGTTTCCAAAATCAATTCGAACCCCTTCAAGAGCGCATCATAGCCATAAAATGCAAAAAGATCATACTTTCGAGCGAATGATATACTTTCATGACCCAAGGGCCCATGATCATTTGCGTACCAGTGCATTTGCTTACAAAATGGATTCCTAGCCACCTTAAATTGCGTATTGTAACCGCGAAGTGCACGGCATATTTCTACTAAACCATACATTTTCGTGCATCCGAAAGGTCCTTAATCGTCTGTGCCTCAACATAGCACACATCTTAGCTGTTACCCTTACCTACTACGTATGCTTGCAAGTGCCATATGAGCTTACAGCTCTTGTTGAAGAAGGTAACTGTTTTTCATCTATCACTCTCGTGCCATTCGTGGGCAGTGTCTATCGTTCCCCTATCTGGGAACCGGTACTCCACACGCTATTGTTCCCCGTTTGTCGGGGATTCGATGTGTCAGGAGCTAATGTTCCCCGCGATGTCGGGGAATCGATAGGCCCAGGGCTAATCTTCCCCGCGATGTCGGGGAATCGATAGGCCCTGGGCTAACATTCCCCGACTACTCAGGGAATCGAAGTGTCCAGAGCTAATGTTCCTTCATAAACAAATAATCGATTTTGAGATCGGGGAATCGAAGTGTCAGGGGCTAATGTTCCCCGACATCGTGATGATGATTTTATTGAGTTAAGATCGGGGAATCCAAATGCCAGGAGCTAATGTTCCCTCATAATCAAATAATAAATTTTGAGGTCGGGGAATCCAAGTGCCAGGAGCTAATGTTCCCCGATAAGCAATTATGGCTTTTGAGGGCGGGGAATCGAAGTGTCCAGAGCTAATGTTCCCTCATAGTTAAATAATAATCGATTTTGATATCGGGGAATCAAAGTGTGAGGGGCTAATGTTCCCCGACATGCAAATATTGAGTTTGTTGAGTTGAGGTCGGGGAATCCAAATGCCAGGGGCTAATGTTCCCTCATACATCAAATAATCAATTCTGAGATCGGGGAATCGAAGCGTGAGGGGCTAATGTTCCCCGACATGCAAATATTTATTTTGTTGAGTTGAGGTCGGGGAATCCAAATGCCAGGGGCTGATGTTCCCTCATAAACAAATAATCGATTTTGAGATCGGGGAATCGAAGTGTCAGGGGCTAATGTTCCCCGACATCGTGATGATGATTTTATTGAGTTAAGGTCGGGGAATCCGAATGCCAGGAGCTAATGTTCCCAAATAAAAAAATAATCGATTTTGAGATCGGGGAATCGTAATGTCAGGGGCTAATGTTCCCCGACATCGTGATGATGATTTTATTGAGTTAAGGTCGGGGAATCGAAATGCCAGGAGCTAATGTTCCCTCATAATCAAACAATCAATTTTGAGGTCGGGGAATCCAACTGCCAGGAGCTAATGTTCCCCGGGAAGCAATAATGGTTTTTGATGTCGGGGAATGAAAGTGTCCAGAGCCAATGTCAATATTTGTATGAGCTAAAATCAATATTTGTATGTCGGGGAACATTAGCCCCTCACACTTCGATTCCCCGATCTCAAAATCGATTCTTTGATTATGAGGGAACATTAGCCCCTGGCATTTGGATTCCCCGACCTCGACTCAACAAAATAGATATTTGCATGTCGGGGAACATTAGCCCCCCACACTTCGATTCCCCGATATCAAAATCGATTATTATTTAACTATGAGGGAACATTAGCCCCTGGCATTTGGATTCCCCGACCTCAACTCAACGAAATAAATATTTGCATGACGGGGAACATTAGCCCCTCACAATTCGATTCCCCGATCTCAAAATTGATTATTTGATGTATGAGGGAACATTAGCCCCTGGCATTTGGATTCCCCGACCTCAGCTCAACAAACTCAATATTTGCATGTGGGGGAACATTAGCCCCTCACACTTCGATTCCCCGATCTCAAAATCGATTATATGATTATGAGGGAACTTTAGCCCCTGGCATTTGGATTCCCCGACCTCAGCTCAACAAACTCAATATTTGCATGTGGGGGAACATTAGCCCCTCACACTTCGATTCCCCGATCTCAAAATCGATTATATGATTATGAGGGAACTTTAGCCCCTGGCATTTGGATTCCCCGACCTCAACTCAACAAACTCAATATTTGCATGACGGGGAACATTAGCCCCTCACACTTCGATTCCCCGATCTCAAAATCGATTATATGATTATGAGGGAACTTTAGCCCCTAGCATTTGGATTCCCCGACCTCAACTCAACAAAATCAATATTTGCATGTCGGGGAACATTAGCCCCTCACACTTCGATTCCCCGATCTCAAAATCGATTATATGATTATGAGGGAACTTTAGCCCCTAGCATTTGGATTCCCCGATCTCAACTCAACAAAATCAATATTTGCATGTCGGGGAATATTAGCCCCTCACACTTGGATTCCCCGACCTCAAAATTGATTATTTGATTATGAGGGAACATTAGCTCCTGGCATTTGGATTCCCCGACCTTAACTCAATAAAATCATCATCACGATGTCGGGGAACATTAGCCCCTGAAACTTCGATTCCCCGATCTCAAAATCGATTATTTGTTTATGAGGGAACATTAGCTCTGGACACTTCGATTCCCCGAGTAGTCGGGGAATGTTAGCCCAGGGCCTATCGATTCCCCGACATCGCGGGGAAGATTAGCCCTGGGCCTATCGATTCCCCGACATCGCGGGGAACATTAGCTCCTGACACATCGAATCCCCGACAAACGGGGAACAATAGCGTGTGGAGTACCGATTCCCAGATAGGGGAACGATAGACACTGCCTCCAGGGCAGTGTCTATCGTATATTTGCATGTGGGGGAACATTAGCCCCTCACACTTCGATTCCCCGATCTCAAAATCGATTATATGATTATGAGGGAACTTTAGCCCCTGGCATTTGGATTCCCCGACCTCAGCTCAACAAACTCAATATTTGCATGTGGGGGAACATTAGCCCCTCACACTTCGATTCCCCGATCTCAAAATCGATTATATGATTATGAGGGAACTTTAGCCCCTGGCATTTGGATTCCCCGACCTCAACTCAACAAACTCAATATTTGCATGACGGGGAACATTAGCCCCTCACACTTCGATTCCCCGATCTCAAAATCGATTATATGATTATGAGGGAACTTTAGCCCCTAGCATTTGGATTCCCCGACCTCAACTCAACAAAATCAATATTTGCATGTCGGGGAACATTAGCCCCTCACACTTCGATTCCCCGATCTCAAAATCGATTATATGATTATGAGGGAACTTTAGCCCCTAGCATTTGGATTCCCCGATCTCAACTCAACAAAATCAATATTTGCATGTCGGGGAATATTAGCCCCTCACACTTGGATTCCCCGACCTCAAAATTGATTATTTGATTATGAGGGAACATTAGCTCCTGGCATTTGGATTCCCCGACCTTAACTCAATAAAATCATCATCACGATGTCGGGGAACATTAGCCCCTGAAACTTCGATTCCCCGATCTCAAAATCGATTATTTGTTTATGAGGGAACATTAGCTCTGGACACTTCGATTCCCCGAGTAGTCGGGGAATGTTAGCCCAGGGCCTATCGATTCCCCGACATCGCGGGGAAGATTAGCCCTGGGCCTATCGATTCCCCGACATCGCGGGGAACATTAGCTCCTGACACATCGAATCCCCGACAAACGGGGAACAATAGCGTGTGGAGTACCGATTCCCAGATAGGGGAACGATAGACACTGCCTCCAGGGCAGTGTCTATCGTATATTTGCATGTGGGGGAACATTAGCCCCTCACACTTCGATTCCCCGATCTCAAAATCGATTATATGATTATGAGGGAACTTTAGCCCCTGGCATTTGGATTCCCCGACCTCAGCTCAACAAACTCAATATTTGCATGTGGGGGAACATTAGCCCCTCACACTTCGATTCCCCGATCTCAAAATCGATTATATGATTATGAGGGAACTTTAGCCCCTGGCATTTGGATTCCCCGACCTCAACTCAACAAACTCAATATTTGCATGACGGGGAACATTAGCCCCTCACACTTCGATTCCCCGATCTCAAAATCGATTATATGATTATGAGGGAACTTTAGCCCCTAGCATTTGGATTCCCCGACCTCAACTCAACAAAATCAATATTTGCATGTCGGGGAACATTAGCCCCTCACACTTCGATTCCCCGATCTCAAAATCGATTATATGATTATGAGGGAACTTTAGCCCCTAGCATTTGGATTCCCCGATCTCAACTCAACAAAATCAATATTTGCATGTCGGGGAATATTAGCCCCTCACACTTGGATTCCCCGACCTCAAAATTGATTATTTGATTATGAGGGAACATTAGCTCCTGGCATTTGGATTCCCCGACCTTAACTCAATAAAATCATCATCACGATGTCGGGGAACATTAGCCCCTGAAACTTCGATTCCCCGATCTCAAAATCGATTATTTGTTTATGAGGGAACATTAGCTCTGGACACTTCGATTCCCCGAGTAGTCGGGGAATGTTAGCCCAGGGCCTATCGATTCCCCGACATCGCGGGGAAGATTAGCCCTGGGCCTATCGATTCCCCGACATCGCGGGGAACATTAGCTCCTGACACATCGAATCCCCGACAAACGGGGAACAATAGCGTGTGGAGTACCGATTCCCAGATAGGGGAACGATAGACACTGATTGCCCCATTCGTGCTTTGCTCTCAGCCGGGAGTACATGATTAATTATGTGTAAGTATTTCATGAATAAAAGAACATAAGCATGGACCTGGCAGTCATAGTTAAGGTGCACCCGAGGGTGCACCTCAACGAAAAACAACATCGGATTTTGTTAACTCGCATTTGCATCACTTCTTCAAATTCTCCTTATCTTTGCACCAGTTTTGAAGGACAAAATAACTAATATCTATAATTATGTATATGTAAATACGTATTATAGGATATAATAAATAGCGGCCGCTACCGTTGCGGTTGGTCCTGTTATTTTACCACTGCAGACAAGCCTGCCTAATGCAGCGTTTACACAGACAGGAATTCCGGTCCAGTAGAAAGAAATTTCGGTCTAATTGAAAGGAATTCCGTTGGTAAAGATTTTCGGTCTTGAAGAAACTGTTCTTTCCCTTTGTTTTTATACAGTATTCTGTTCCAAGCCCGGATTCTTTTCAAGTTTTCCTCTGCTTGTAAACTCAGCTTAAGTTGGACATTGCCCTGCTTTGCGGGGAAAAGCAGTAGGTCATTTCCAATAAGATGACCTCCTGCATTATGGTTCTCCATTCGTCAGCGCCTCGTGAACAAGAGATTTTTCTCATAAGGTTTTTATTAGAGAAATGGAAGGGAAACGTCGAGTTTTATGTTTGGTCAGGACTCGCCGGGAATTAGTTTTGCAGGGGAGATTCGCAGTGGAGTTAAGGGCAGTAAAAATTTGTTAAGTCCTAAGCCGGGCTAAAAAAAAATTGTTAATTAACGTTTTTTATTGAATATTTTTATTGAGTCGATTTTATTGGTTGGAGAGTGAATGTTTTTGCCTCCTCATAGTCCTCAGACGGCTAAAGCGAAAGGTTTTTCATTAATGAACGTTTTTTATTGAAAAAATTTTATTGATTCGATTTTATTCGTGGGAAAATTAATGTTTTTTATTGCCTCCGCAGACGACGAAAGCGAAAGGAAGAGTGTCCGAAATCCACTCATTGCAGAGCTTGGCAATTATCTAAACCACCAATTACATCGTCTAATATGAATCCGCGACAGCGGTATAATGTACCTATATTTAAAAAAGGCAAATTCGGCCATAGGCATACCTAGATCAAACGCCTTAGACTCCTCGAAATCATAACTATAGAACAAAACAAGAACTATTTTCTTTTCTTCAAAGCAATTGTCACAACAAAACAAGACCAAAGATTTCGATGGGATCCCAGGGGAAATATTTATTGGACTTCTTCATCTAGACAATGCGGTCTTGTAGATTTATGGTCTTCGCCAGATCCCAAACTTAACATTTGTCCCAGGTCAAATGACCCAAGCTGTGGTCAGATTAAAACCGGAATACCAATGCTATTTGAAAACCCATATGATATGCCGATCCAACATGTTCTTTATCTGTGCATACATCTTATAATTAATGTTCACCAATGACTCATCCGCTGAGAAAACTAAGAGCAGATACGGATTCAGCATGCACTCCTACCTCCAGATCAAAGCAATGATCGACTTCAGAATTTAATTAAACTTCCTTCGAATTCCCGGATTTTGTTGGATTTCGGACGGATTGCTTTTCCAGTTTAAACAAAGTTCAATATGTATTTGTACCCCTATATGATATGATTTGATTTATTTGCTTAAAGCCCAAGGGCCATCGCATACAAAATACAAAACAAAAAACAACAACAACAAACAAACAAATATCTCCCCCCACAAATCCTAATTACAAAAACTCTTCCCTGTGTTTCCATCCTATCCGCAAAAACCTTCCAAGTTGCCTAACCCTAAATAAAAAAATTTCCTTAAACTTTTCAACCAACCAACCTTCCCCGAAAATTCGCTCCCCAAATATTTCGACTCTTAAATCATTCAACTCAACACATTCGCACATGAAATGAAACAAATTCTCATCCACACAACCACACATTGGACAAAAGTAAAGACCACTAGACCGCCCCTTAGCACTACCCATATAATTTCTGCGAATTCCCAAAGGAAGGCTATCACTACGAGCGCTTACCATTAATTTTAATTCCTCAGAAGATAACCCTCCCTTAAAAAAACATTTCTAAACCCCAACACTCTTTGGCCTTATAGCGTAAAGATACATCGACGGCTTAGAATCCTTCTCATGATATTGGATCTCTAATCGATTTAAAAAAAAACTTTTACTTCTACTAAATTTCCAGTTTGGGCCGGTGAACTAGGAAGTTCAAAAATGGATTTAGCATGTCTTCTTATCCCTATATAGCATATAGTGCTACACTTTCATCATCGATACCGCTTATAGGACAAAAGTAAGGACCGATCCTCTCTTCTGTTTTACCAATATATTTTCGCCATGCCCCAAGTGGTAAGCTATCAATCAGCCCTCATTTCAACAATATACCTAACTTCTTCCTTTCTTCCCACACTTAAAAAGAATTCCTTCACTCCAAATCTTCTTGGCCACCGCGAAGAAGGAAATGGGAATCACCTTCTGAAATTGCCAAGCCTGGATTTCTTGCTCTTTTAACCTATAACTTACCATTTTCACTATTTCTCCGACATTTGTATCTATCCCACCGCAGTTGTGTAGAATTTTTCTAATTACATCACGCTATAAAATATTCATAAAAGCAGAGTGAGATAAAATTCCATGTTTCCAAAATCCCTTTTTCGGAACGTATGTGATCCGATCTTAAATGAAGTTATGTTCCCCTTGCAGTTATTACAGCATAGATCACTCATCCGTGAAAATGAGAAGTTATTTCATGTGACAGATTATTGGCATGTTCATGCATAATATCGACGTTCCCATGATGGGTTCTTATTTTTCCACAAACTTTCATAATATCAACGGGGTCCCGTGATAGTTCGTATTTTTCCACTAACTTCTCGGTGTTTTTCTCCTCCTCCTTTCTAATTTTTCGCCTTCCGCCAATTGGCGATATTGAGTGGATGGTTCCCTGGTCGCTTTCTATTCTAGGACCGAGTGTTGCGATGGGTGGTACAATTGTACCAGACTCAGTACTTTTTTCTCTGATCTGTATATCTGTACAAATTTTTTTCGAAGTCAGAGAATCAGTACAATTACGTCCAACTGGTACAAATTCAGTATTTTTTCTTTCATCGTCCTAGCACTTCTGGAAGTGCCCTAACTCGAGATGAGTGGCCTGACAGACCGACCGAAAAGTGATCGGTATATGGCACTTGGCCATAAAAACTAAGAAAAATGACTATTTTTCCTGTAAACGCCTGGACACCGAAAAGGGTTAAGACCTGACAGTCTAGTTATACATCACGTATTCATATAGGCCTGAAAACCTTATGAAAATGCGTTTGACAGATAATGGATTTCCTTGAGGTACCTCTATATGCCTGTCCCTCCATACTTGAAATATTTACCAACTGAAATATTCAGCCATTGCCGAAAAAGAAAGGCCCGCTTATCGTCTATAATCCTGCAACTGCAAGCTTGGTTTCAAATTCAAAATCTCCGCGTCCGGAGGAATTTTGGGTTTTCGTACAAGCAGTGCACATTCTGAACGTCATTACTAGAGCCTCGGTTGAAAAAAAAAAAATGCAAAATCCCTTAGATGGGTCAACATGTTTCAGTGTAAAACATCAGATGCAAAAACAAACTGCCTTTTCAGTTAAACTTTAAAAAAGCCAAAGCTGTGGGTAATTTGTTAAAAGCATAGCCTACTTTTAAAATATTCAACTATTTATTTATTTTGTACTTTTTGTTTAAAGTAATATAGCCTACCATAAACAGTAAACATTGCGAGGGGTGCTTTAGTGATAGATAGTGAAGCAGCGGTTTTCGCACTCGCAGCAGCTTTCCCTAAAAGTGTTTCGGGAAAACGCCAAATAGAACTGAAACAAAAAATTGTGTATTGGAATAATCTGCAGAGTCCGATCTTTAAAGTCCATATCAAAACCTGGACATATGCTACCAGTCCTAACCCAGTATTCAGCATCTGCTTGACTCAAATCCTCTCTTGTGGGGCACCATCAGTACCAGCCAAGATTTCAGGTATGAAACATTCTTGTCTACGTAGCAAGAACAGAGATTAAAATGAAAGCAAACACTGATAATTCTCTTGATGACATGCCAATGAAGAAACGCCGGTTGCCTAGCGAAGAGTAGGAAATGTCACCACTGATGTCCCCAACAAACGCTATTAATTGATTGACACAAGATTTTAACCATCGTTCGGGTGACGTTTCTTTCTTCCGAGCTATTTGTTCAGTGACAATTCAGCTTTGGATCCTGGGGTCGCCAAACCGCAACAGGCTGTGAGTGAAGGGGTTCGAGTAGCAACCTGAAGGAAGTGAAAGTGTGTGCAGTTTTTTCAGCTTATGGCGTTTTCGTAGAAGTAAGAGGTTGGCGGTATCACGATATATTACTTACAAATATTATATATAAATTACATAGACAGAGTGGAGTTAATTTTAAGCGCAGGGAAATAATATTTTGGGGCACACAGCGAAGCAGCGGTTTTCGTGGTGTGGAACTCAAGCAGCTATCCCAGAATTATTTCAGGAAAGCGCCGCAGAAGGTTAAAAAAAAATCAGAATAATAAAAAATGGCAGATTTTGGTGAGAAAGATTTTCTTGTAACTGAACACGCGGCAAGCAAGAAAAGTAGCGAAGAAACAACTCCTTAGAGAACCCGATTTCAAGTCTTCTCAGCGTTTTTTTTAAATCCTTTGTACCATATTTCGTATCTAATTATAACAAAGCAGCGTTTGACACTTAGTTTATTTTACCTTGCATTAACCGTTGTTTTATGTATTTTTAGACGTACAAGGTTATTTTTTGTCATACAGAAATATTATGTGAAATATACTTATTGATATTGATTGATATTGAATAATCTGCAAAATCCTAACTTAAAGTTTAACCGAAAAGGAGTGTGATAGGACAATCTAGTTACCCATCATTTATTCACTTAAATTGGCTTGAAGACCCGCTGAAAATCCGTTACTTGGTTGTTCCACTATTCAGGAATAATCGATTTTCAAATAGTGGAATTTCCGTGTGATTTGTGGTACCTCTAATTTGTTGTATGCCTTACAAGAAAGATTTATTACTTTTTTTTGTTCAGGCACTAAGCAATCTTCACCAATGTCGCCACTGCCCACTGAAAAGCCTTGTTTGTGTTTAGATAAAAATTTCCCGCGTCATAGTAGAATTTTCGCTGTGGGGACGTCCGCAGATATTCTGAACCTCATAACTAGAGCAGATAGTGGAAAACAAAAAAATCCCTTTGCAGAATCCAAATAATTCAGTGTATTCAACTAAATGACACAAAAATAAGTTGGCTTTTCAGTTAAACTTTAAACCAACTCCTAATCCCATAAGCAGGAAATGTATGGAAACTCCATTTATTTCCTCGGTGGATAGGAACTGAAAGAAATCTTCTGAATAGTTTCTCAGCGGTCTTAATAGCGCTAGAAAGTGGTTACGGAGTCTCGGATACCCTCCTCTGGGTTACAGCCCCCCCCCCCCCCGAAAAAAAAATAAAAAAATAAAATCGTAACATTATTGTGATCTGAATAATCTGCAGAATCCTAACTTAACCAACTCGTAATCCCATAAGCAGGAACGGTAGATGAAATGGAAAGTGAAAAGCAATCCTCCTTTCCAGCTGTCTTAGCAGCGCTGGAAAGGGATTACCAGTCTCGGACAACCTCCTCTAGTTTGAAGCTCATTATCTGTTTCCAGGTTCTGCTGATCTGAGCCAGTACATCCTCTCAAGCATCCAAGGCTACGTTCCGCCAGGTGCTATATTGCAGCGAGTATTGAGTAACAGCAAGTCTTCCAGTGGAACCTGGGCGGATGTCAAGCAGCTCACTTTAGGTAATTACACTA
Organism: Branchinecta lindahli; assembly: GCA_023053555.1. Lineage (NCBI taxonomy): Eukaryota > Metazoa > Arthropoda > Branchiopoda > Anostraca > Branchinectidae > Branchinecta > Branchinecta lindahli. Next base: position 23,803,100 of record JAKZAO010000012.1, read on the forward strand.
AATATCCTAGGTGCACTCGTCGTACTCTTGGTCGTTTCTGGTTTTACTCACCAGCAGTGTCTGGTGTTTCTTCTATACGGAGTTTTCTGGTCCCGCCATCTCCCAGTGACTTCTCACTATAACCGGCCTCCCGACCAGGTTCTTGTGAGTTCGCGCTGGTAGCGAGGGCTTGCCCACTCCGGCCCTTCTTGGCAAGGGTCCTCTTCAGGCTTGAGCCTGTGTTGACACCAGTCGGCACCGGTAACCATGTGTTAGAACATTAAAACTGGCACATCTGACACTGTCTAGGGAACCGGGAGCCGTACTTTATGTCCTACGGGCTACGGAACCGGTAGTTCTCGCGGAAATCAAACCATATGTCAACCCCCCAAAATGCGAGTATATGCATTTCAACCCTTCGTCAAATTGTTCAAATACATCCAATGCTTCGATCTCTCTTGGTTCATTTATCATCAGCTCAACCAATTCTCTACGATGGCTTGGCATTGCTTTCAACTCTACACTTTCAAAAACTTGCACTTCGGTTGTTGAAGACGTGTGCACATCTATTCGTTCCGCTTATGGACGCATCGTCCCAAACCGTGGGCGCTACAGTCGGAAAGCTTTAGGAAATTTGTACAGCTCTTCTTGTGCTCCATCCATTTTATTTCGCTCTGGTGTGGCACATGTTCTACGGAAGAAGGAGTTGCAGAAGATGAGAAGATGCTATTTCAAGTATGCGAAGCACCTGCTTTATTTGCCAAAGTTATACCATAGCCACATGCTAACGGAGCGTTTCCAAGTTAAAGATGCAAGCGTCACACTTCTAGAAATTTCGTCGGCTCTGCCAAAAATTATGGACAACAGGGACCAGCCAGCACATGACAGTCTGCATTCTTTTCTGGCCGATGGATGAAAAATTGTATATTGTATTTTTTGTGTTTTATTTCAATGGCGGGTCATAAATAAATTACTTACTTACTTACTTACTATATGAGCTACGATTCCGGGATCTGACGTCATTGACTAACGGAAACTTGTATGTGCTGGCTCCCGTTCCGGTAGTAAACGGAAATAGCTCACGGAAACCTCATCGTACCAGCTTCTCGTCCGGTAATCTCACGGAATTGTGTACTCTAGGGCTAGGGAGCCGGTAGGTGATACCGGGAACTATTGGAGTTTGTGTTCCGGTAGTGTCCATGGTTACCACATCAAAAACATTTAGAGAGTAACTTTTGTCCGAAAACAGAGAGTGAAATGGGAATGAAAATTTACTTTCAGGAAAAAACATGAAATGGCCACTTTTGGTCGGAATCGCCTCTGCAAAAATGACGCATCTTAATTTTATTTTCACGAAAAAACGTGAAATAGTCACTTCTTGTCAAAATCCCTGCTGCAAAAATGACACATTTGAACGTAATCTAAAATAGATGTCACTCTTGTCCTGCGTAGGATAAGAGTGACAAAAACAAAATAGAGTGACAATTCACACTATCATGCGATATGTGGCAACCCTGCGCACACCCTATATTGCATTCAATTTTATAGGTATGCTGGAGTCATATAACTATGAAACGACACTATATGACATCGCAACGCGGCTGTTTCGTTCAGACACACATCGTCAGCTGATTGGTCTAAAGCAGAGAGCAACAAAGGGAGTTGTCGTATCCCACCCAGTCTGCACTGATTGCTCTAAAGGAGTTTCTGGAACCGGTGATGCGTTAACCATCTTTCGGTAAGTTAACCTCTTTTCCGTAAGTTACCGTTCAAGAAATGTTCCTTCAGACGAAGGTTATTGTTAAAGGACCTGTCTGACTTATACTGCCAATGCAACTTACTTCTATAATTGCTCCATCCGTTCTTTTTTTATATATAGATTTTTTGCATATTTAAAAAAAAACTGAAAAATCACGTTTGGTACTTTTTGTGGCTACTCCTTCAGCCCTCAGTGACGTTAATTTTAATCTATTTTACCCACTTTTAACTATTCACGTCACCTAACTTTTGAAAATAAACCCATATTTTATTTAATATTCTTCCCCTCATATTTGGAAATGAATTGTCACATTTGAATTTTTAAAACTATTTTCTTAACAATATTTTATTTAAACAAATAAATCTTAACTGTAACCTCCGCGCGGCAAAAGCAAGAATTTCAGTTGTCCAGCGATGGACCCACGTTAGAAAACAAGTCCTTGAGTAGAAATGCAAACCCCCTTGCATAGCAACGTAACAACATAACTGAGACATACAGTAAGTATTCCTTTTCGGAGAAGCTGATTGACATCACCAGCAGAAAGAACTTCAAACCACAAGCGCTCATACACAACAAGACCAAAAATCGACAAGACGCGGAAAAATCTCTTGTCAGAGACCTAATCATGCGGCAAAAACAGCAGCCGTGTCTAAGATGTAATCTCAGCATACCACTCCAGCGATTCTTAAAAATTACTCCCTAGAGTTGTAGATTTAAAGTTGCTAGATACTTCATTTTTCTTATCGCAAGTCGAGATTGGGAGAGTCGAGAGGAGGACCTTGACATGAAGTTCGAAATATCACGAAAACAAAAGATCAGATAGGATGTTTATTTTAGCCACGAATAGGCCATACACAAAGTCTCAAACATACAATAACGAAAAATAACAGAACAACCACACTGTCAGAAGTTTCATAACAGATAACACAAGGATGCGCAGTTTCAAGTTCAAGTTCAATGGGTTTATTAATAAATAAAAAATAAATCACACTTAACCACAACACTCAGTCCATTCCTGGACGCCGAGAACCAGAATCTTTACGTTTATACATAAAACGCAGAGTGGTCACTGCTCCTACTCTCAGACAACACTTAAGATGAAATCTGTTATGATTTGAAAACGTTATGCATGAAATGTTATGCGTAACAAGCAGTGCCAGGAACACCTGAAAAACCGAAGAAATAGCATTTATAAAATTTCATACGATATATTCTAACCCCCTAACGACACCTCGCTGATTTCCCACTTGCCTAGTTTCGCTACCTTTGTTGCGTATCATGCAGTCGACGTTTTTCTGCGAGAAGTTTGTTAAGCAGCTGGTTTTGTACGTTTTTCCCTGTTTTCAACGGGCCTGAAAAAAGGCTTAAAACGGCCAAAGCAGTTGGTAGTGTGTTAAAAGCAGCCCCTAGTTTCAAAATGTTCAACTATTTTAAAATACTAGAATATAAACAGTAAATAGTGCGAGTGGTCCTTTAAGAGCGTGTACAACTATCTAGAAAATGCCACTGCTTCCCCGGTGCTTAACATTCTTTCCGTTTAGGTGTGGCCACATGTACCACGCTTCCTGTTTGTCTATCTCTGAATCTGACCATGAGATTGGCTGTCGGGTATGCAGCCCGCACCCCAGCGAGAAGTTAGACACCCCTCACCTGCTATTCCTGAAACCGGGTGTCTTCAAGAGTGATACAAGTGATGAATACTACCTGAATCGTGCAGATGAACTGGAACTACACCTACAGCCAGCCAAATTGGCTTTTTAGAAGTTTTTCGAAATCGGGGCTGGATATAAGCAAGAACTGATGATGATGAGAACTTCTGTCTCGTGGACTACCCTTACTGGCAATACCACGTGAATCATTCCGATGAACTACACCTACAGCTATCTAAATTGGTTTATTAGAATTCTCTCGAAATTGGGACTAGAATAAGTAAGAACTGACAATGATCAGAACTTCTGTCTCGTGGACGATCCTTCCTGGCGTAATAGATAGTCGACTATTCAGTCGGGAGTGATGAATACTACCTGGATCGTGCAGGCGAACTGGAACTACACCTACAGCCGCTTTTGAAAATTTGTATGTAATACTAGTTATAAGCAAGGACTGATAATGATCAAAGCTTCTGTGTCGTGGACGACCCTTACTGGTAATACCACCTGAATGGCAGAATCGTGCAGATAAACTACACCTGCAGCCAGCCAAATTGTCTTTTTTAGAAGTTTCTCGAAATTGGGACTAGAAATAAGTGAGAACTGACAATGATCAGAACTTCTGTCTCGTGGGCGATCCTTCCTGGCTTAATAGATAGTCGACTATTCAGTCGGGAGTGAAGAATATTACCTGGATCGTGCAGACGAACTGGAACTACAACTACAGCCAGCCAAATCGCCGTTATGAAAATCTATATGTAATAGATATAAGCAAGGACTGATAATGATCAGAACTTCTGTCTCGGGGACGACCTTTACTGGCTTAATAGATTCCCGATGAAAAATTTGTAGCCTGTGTAGTCGTATGGTAGTTGTACGAAAAAGTTGCATGTATTGATATGCAGTAGTACATAATACTTTAATTTAATGTGCCTCACACTGGGCTAACCTTAAGCAGTAGTATTCAGCAGCATCCAGTCTTGCTATAGTAGCATCAGTTGGTACTGCATGCTACTTTTTCGTACAACTTCATACTACTATTTAAGAAAAAAAATTATCGGGTTGTCGAATGTTCAGTCGGTTTTCTTTTTTTTTACGACTTCCAGTGAACAAGCTATCAAATGTCGAACGGAGATGGCGTGAAGATGCTTAATCAAAAAAAGCTCTCACTGAAATTCAGCTTTTGCTTGGCTTAAAGGACGCCTCGCACTACATACTGCTTCTGCTAAAATGTTCTGGGATCGTTGACTACTTAGCTATCCTTACAGAATATTACACAAGCCCTTGACTGTTTTTAGCCTCTGTACATGTCCATCTCCTTGGAGGACAAACTTGGCATAATTTGCATAGCCGGTCATCTGACCAATAAGCATCTCGGAAACATGATCAGGAGCCTAATACGTCATGTAAATAGAACAGACGTGGCAAGCCTGATAATCATTGTAGTGCCAATAGAGGACCTGTGAAATGTAGAATCTCGGGAACAAGAATGGATGGGTATACAGCTAAAATAGTATGAATTAGTACCATAAGTACGACGTGTCCGTTAACATTCATCAAGGATTATAAAGATAAACGTAAATGCAAAAACACAACATAGTCCCTTCGAGCTATCATTTTGTAGAAACAAATGGCATATTTGTATTGCATTGTATTAATATGTTATTATTTATTGTCGTTTTGTTATTTATTGTTACTGTTCGTCGGTGTCCATATGATTACACTTGACCACAGCGTACTTCTGAGCTTTTGTCGCCCGTTTCTTCCCTGTTTCTGTCGTGAATTTGGGCAAAAAAGTTGGAATGAGTATTTTTGCGCTATTGTGAAACTATAGGTGATGAATTTAGTATAACGCAATTAACAAAGCGTTAAAACAGAGCATTATGGAGAAAGAAAACGGAAGTTGCATTGAGCTTTCAGTAATGAGATGACAGTGCAAGATGAACAAAAACAGGAAAACGGACTAGTCGAGCCCCAAAAAGATCGTTCTCGCTAGATGGCAAGTGGAAAAATTGACTGTTTGTTTGTAGCCATTTGATTTTTTAGGTTCGTAAGTGGTATTGTAAAACTAATTTATTCTCACAAATGAACGTATTGAGGGGATGCCCCCTCACCTACTTCAGCATTTCTTCTGCCAGAGCTGCTGCGAGTCCAGCAAATCTGAGTCCGAGTCCTTGTAAAGACGTCTCGAGACGAGTCCGAGTCCACGGCTCTGGCGGACGGACAGCTCCGTGAAAGACGAGTCCGAGTCCTTGTAAAAGGCGTCTCGAGACGAGTCCAGAGTCCACCAGCTCTGTATTCTGCTGGTTGGCACACCCTTGCATCTACCGTTTTAGCGGCGTTTTATTTTTTGTTTCTAGCAGTTTACAGTGAGTCCTCCACTGGCAATCGTAAGGCCGTTGTAACCGTGCTCGTCCAGAGCCAGCGTGCTCTCATTGGCTGAAAATCGCCAAAATGGCTGCTTACGACGCGTTACGATAGGATGGCTTCCCGACGAAATAATTGTCGAGAATTAGTCGTTTGGAGGTGTACGAAAAAGTATCATGCAGTAGTAACTGTTGCCACTGCATGCTACTACAAGACTAGCCCAGTCGGAGGCACATTAAATTAAAAGTATTTCACACCACTACAGTAGAGGTATGCTTATGTGAACATTTGTTGACAGTGGACTTTTACCATTTTCATGCACCTGCTGTGTCTAAAGCTAACTACCAGTTAGCCAAAGTAGGTAATTAAGGGCATCTGAAAACACCTGTTTAGGTATTTTGGATCTTCATTCTACCATTTAGCCCAAAACTGAACTGTTTACATTAAGTAACTGTTCACATAAGCATACCTCTACTGTACATATCAATACATGCAACTTTTTCGTACAACTACACAGTCAAAGAAATTTTCATCGGGTTACGATTGGCACTTTAGCAGTGAACGACCCATTTATCGCCAGATTCGCCAGTCCTGCTTCACCCAGGGGGCGTTTTCGCGTGGATGGTTGTTGAGCTCGACGGGGATGCCATCCACTCGAAAATGGCAGTGGACGCAGTATTGCCACTTTTCTCTGACGCAACCTGTTATTTTGGCCGCAAAAACGCTTGACTTTCTGGTTCCTATGAAACTGGGTCATTTTTTACCGACTATTAAAATTTAACTGAAAAGCCAACTCATTTGTGTGTCATTTAATTTGATACACTAAATTATAGGATTCTGCAAAGGGATTTTTTTATTTTCCACTATCTGCTCTAGTTATGAGGCTCAGAACATCCCAGCCGTCCCTACAGCGTAAATTCTACTATGACGCGGGAAATTTTAATCTCAACACAAATGCGGCTTTTCAGTGGGCAGTGGTGAGATTGGTGAAGATTGCTTAGTGCCTGAACAAGAAAAAAATGATGAATCTTTCCCGTAAGGCATACAGCAAAAATACAAGCGCATAGAGGCACCACAAATCACACGGAAATTCCATTATTTAAAAATCGATGATTCGTGAATAGCGGAACAACGAAGTAACTCATTTTCAGCGGGTCTTCAAACCAATTTAAGTGAATAGGTGATGGGTAACTAGATTGTCCTATCCTAGCCCTTTTCGGTTAAACTTTAACGAGAAATCTCGCTTTGTCGTCTTCATAATTATGGTGCTCAGTTTTTTTGCTTCATTTTTCAAATATGACTGGTAAGGAACGGGTAGCAGAATTCTGGCTTGCTTTGTCGAAGAAGGGAAAATCTGTGACAAAGTGCAAATTCTGCGACCAGTGACAACAGTGAGTGGACGATGACGTCAGTGGTCGAAAATGTGTTGAGCTCGACGGAAGATGCAGTTTCGTTGCTGAAGAAACGTTTTGTTCTTGTGCTCAATCCTGATGTTATTCACGAGAAAATGACTTTGAAGTTGATGGCATCCACGACAAAACGCATATCATGATGATGGCTTGTCTCGTTGAACTACGTCGTCGACGCGAAAACTTAATTCCCTTAGAAGCTATTCTTTTCACACCTGTCCAAGTCGTGACGTAATAAGAGCAATCTCACGGATACTCTGTATGACTAAGTACGAAACAAGCCAGTGAGCCTGGGGAAGAACAAGATACTTCACCCGAACGAATCCTTAAAATTGATTCATATCTTATGTAAACCAATCAACGACGTTTGCTGTGGGGACGTTTCTGGCTCTTCGCTAGGCACACGGAAAATCTTCATCGACACGAAGATTTAAAGGTCATCTGAATGAAGTCTAACACCCTAAATTGCCACTTTTACATACTGCTTACCATTTATCTCTCGAAAACCGGACTAAAATCGGATGAAGTTTCACCGTGCTATAATTTTCAGCCTTTTTTCCGACTTGTCTTGATCGTAACGCTCGCCGTAACAGTTGTAACAGTCCATGCGTAACAGTTCATGTTGTAACAGTCCACGCCGTAACAGTCCATGCGTTTATCCATCCATGCGCTGTTTATCCATCCATGCGTTATCAACGTACGTTTATCCATGCGATAATAACAGTTTAAATATTGGCGCTAAATTTGTCTTGGGAGGTCGTAACGAATCACCATAGGGAGACTTAGAACTTCAAGAGTGGATAGCGCCGAAATCACGGAGCGAAAAAATTCGTCTTCTCTGTACCGGTACTGTGAAGGACGATCTGAGGGGTTCATGGAAGTATGGTAGGATCGTTCAGGTGTCCTTTAAGTATGATTCTGGTGGTCTAGCTCCGCGCGCTTATGGGCCTTTGCGACGTCGGCTAAAACTCGCTTCGCTTTCCAGAGCTGTTCTTGCGCTCCGCTAGTTTCCGCCAGTGACTTGGAAAGCGAATCCACTGCGCGAGTGGAAAGTGGTTACGGCAAGTCAGCGAGAAGTTGTAAAGGTGCAACTGAGGCGCAGCGACGCGAATTCTCGCTTTGCTTTTGGGAAAGCGAATCCAAGAGATTCGCTTCACTACCCAGACGCCCCAGAATCTGAGGTCCGGATTATGTGAAGACGGTCCCAGACAGAAATCAAATCAAATGTCTCTTCAACAAGATCTTACTACCTCAACACAGTAATTTCTCCAAGTCAAATGAAAACTACTTTCAAATTCCCGCTTCTTTTCACCCAGAATCCGGGAATCTGGTAGATTTTTCTACCAGATTCCGGACGCGTCCGGGGTACTTTCAGACCTGTCTTCACTACCCATACCGGTATCGAAGAAAACGGACCCCAGAATCCGGGCGAAAAATCTGGGTAGTGAAGCCCGACCTTTAGTCATCAAGACTAATCAAGAGTTCCAAAAAGCAGGCGAGAATCCGCCGAGCGCCTAAACAAACGGAAAGTCGTTGCGCCTTTACAACTTCTCGCTGGCTTGCACATCACTTTCCACATTCGGAGTGGTATTTACCTTCCACGTCACTTTCCAAAATTAACCTAGCGCCAGAACAGCCTCGGAAAGCAAAGCGAGTTTCAGCCGCAGTAGCAAGATCACGTGGCCACCTTCTTCTTCTTATCATCCAGGGAGATATCCTTTGTTCCCTTCAAAGCGGCCTGTTATACTGTTTTTGATTGGCTACTATATATATAGAGCCGAGCGGCCAGCGAGGCGCCGGACGCGTTTACACTTATAAACCGTTCTAGGGACAATCAATAGTGTAACAGGCCGCTTTGAAGGCAACAAGGGATATCTCCCTGGATGGTGAGCATAAGCTGACCGCGGATAAGTCAGCGGAGATTAGGAGTTACTTCCGGACAGTGAATAAATAAAACACGCTCATGCAAATTACAGGACTCACAGTGCAAACACACGATAAGGATTTCCCGGCCGAATACTGTACTTTCATGACCAAGTTGGAAAAAGGTCAACTTTTCCATATGGAAATGATGATGGTGATTTCCAGTCCGAGAGCTCCCGATCCTGATCGTTTGATCGCACTATTTACAAATAAAATGACGTAAAGTTGACAGGACCGAGAGCGGTGGTAGTAGTAGGGAACTTAAAAATCAAAATGCCCCTGAAGCATTTTTAAATTAAACGAGGAATGCATAATTTGACGAATAGAAAAAGGCATTTCGGAGAAAGTCAGTATCCCCGTCTCCCCCCAACGACGAAATGGGTGTCATAACGCCACCGCGGTTTAGCGCCACCGTATGTTTTCCGCCACCCAGGAAATCTTGCATCATCAAGAGGATTAGTTGCGTCAGACGAAAGGGTCAAATATTTTGGTAGGTTCTTCGCCACCGTATGTTTTCCGCCAACTCATTAGTGCAGGTAGCTGGTTCATGTAATTCCAGATCCAAATCCTAAATGCGAAGAGGGTGTTTACCGCCACCAACACTAACTCTGCGTTAATCCTAGCTAAGACGAAGGCTGAGCTTAATGTTTCACACGATTATTTATTTTAAGTCCAAGTAAAGAAACTGTACAACTTCAACAATTCAAGGCCCCCAAACTATTCAAATTTCAAAAGATGAGAAATCGCCCGCAGAAATACGTCTCTTGAAGACCATCATCAATGTAAATGTCATTTTCTTTCACACTCTTCGTTTTAACTATTTCCATGATTATTTCTCTTGTCACTTAGTTCGGGTTCTGCAGTTACAGTTGCTCTTATAAATACTTTTAGACCAATTACTAACTGATGATCCCTTAATCGCTGTGATACTTAATACGGTTGGCGCGCGACACCCCATCAGAATATTAGGTCTGACAAGATTTGACCCTACTCTCTGGAGGAACTAATGACGCAAGATTTCCTGGGTGGCGGTAAACACCCTTTTCAGATTTAAAGATTTTAATCTGAAAATACCTGCACAGGCCACCTGCGCTACCTGAATTAAAAGTTGGCGAAAAACATACGGTGGCGGAAAACCGCGGTGGCGTTAAAACACTGCTACCCCCAACGACACATCGTCTCATCCAAATCCCTCCACCATTGGGACCCTAAGTTTGTCAATTCCCGTGAGACTTAGAATTAATTGAGATACTAATGATGGTATGAGGATTACACGATACCCACTTGAGGATTACAAGAAGTCGGTCCAGCTATCTAAAAAGTATTCGACTCTAAGCTGCGAAAGGGATAACTAAAACAATACAAGAAGTGAAAGATCACTGAGCAGCTACGGTGAGTTTCCTTTCCAACTGTAATAGTCGAAATTAAATAACGATCAAATGTCCTTAAAGGACACCTGAATGAAGAGTACCAAGTATCATCCCTATCTGTAAGGCTTCCGTTAGCATTGCCTGCAGAAAACCCAATCCAAATACGAAATAGTGTTTCCAAGCTATGATTTTTGCTCCATTTTGCATCTGTCCTTATTTCAGTAGGCAGTTTTAGAAATGAACAAATGTCTCCAATCAACCCTTCTTCTGGAATATATTTTAACCAGTTAAGCCCAAACGTATATCTAGAAGAAATTCCAATACGATCCGGCCAGCGCTGTACAAGATTTGAATGAATTGCGCTTTTTGTCTTGGAGTCTGCATGTGCAAACCTCGAGAAACTAACATCCCTATTCTGAAAACGTTACGCCCAGGAGAAGAATGCTCTCCGTGGCCATGTCTGTAAATGCATTCTCCATGGTGTGTTCAAGTATGGTTTCATTGTTCAGGTGTCCTTTAAACATGAAAATACTATTCAGTCATAAATTTGGGTGATTCCTCAATTCACGTTGCCATTCACCTTTGCATGTGTGCTACCTTTTATTCGTTTCTAGGATTCTTCAGTTCATAGTAAAGGCAAGTCGTACACTCTTTCTCCGGGTAAGGATTAAAGTTCACTGCAGTATTTGCTATTGGGATTCATTTTATCTCTACTGGGATAAGACTGATCCGAATTAGAGATAATCTTATCTCCTTAGAGACAAGATTAATCCTAGTAGTAAATTACCTTAAATTGCAGCTTGGAGCAAAATAAGGATTTCTCCTCTAGAATTCGCTCCGTAGTTGACTGTATGGTTCGTCTCTATGATGGTTTGTTTGTTTGTGGTGAAAACATCACACGTTGATACTGGTATCAACGGCATCCCATTTCAGCTTCCACTCAACGTCGTCCCACTCCTCATCAACGGATTTTTTGAAAGATTCGACTGTTTCACAGTTTACTGTTTTTTCGGAGAGGGAATTCCAAAGAGGGATTGTTCTGGTAGAGAGGAATTGATGTATGATTCTTGTTGAGGTTTCTTTTTATTCTTCTGCTGTGTCCACGTGTTTTCATGGCTGGGTCTGGTGTCAAGACTTTGGGGGTCTGGCTAGTCTGGAGGATCTTATAGGCCTGCATGATGTAAAATGCAAGATTTTTTTTTTCTAAGTGCATATGAAAATTGTACCTCTAGAAGAGTAAGCCGAAAAACGTATCATGGCTGATTTAAAGGACACCTCGCACTGCATATTGTTTCTGCCAAGATGCCTTAAGAAAGCCGACTATTTTAAAACCCATCGGATTCGGCTGTTTTTAGCCCCGCTTGACTGCCGCTTGAACCCCCCTTGCCTTGGAACACAACCCGATGAAAGATTCTTTGACTGTGTAGTTGTATAGTAGTTGTACGTTGCATGGAATGATATGTAGTAGTATAGAATAGTTTGATTAGTGATATGTAGTAGTATGAAATGTAGTATGAAATAGTAGTATGAACATGCGTCCGACTAGGTTAATCTTATGTAGTAGTATCCGTCATCCGATAGCATCCAGCTTGCTAGTCGTAGCATATAGTAGCAACAGTTGCTACTGCATGCTACTTTTTCGTACTACTCCATACGACTAATTCCCGGAAATTTTTCATCGGGAAATGCGGCAAAGTTTGCATATCGCTTGTGTCCTGGCAAAGAAGTTACTCGAAAACAGCGTTCCGGAGCCGGATACGTTTCGTCGAGAGAACATAGGCCTACATGACAAGCGTAAAAATCGGTTAAGTATGATAGAAGTAGAGCGAAGTATTAGTTGCGTTTGATCTGAATACTCTTGATGACTAACTCTCCTCGCCGATGCAAGATCGTAGGGTACCTAGCGGAAGAGCCACAGCTGCTCCAAAAGATCACCGTCATTGGTTGACACAGGATTTCAGTTGTTGAGTTTGAGTCGTTAGAGAGACGTTTACTCCTTCTTCCTTAGGATCATGGCGTGTTTTGGACTTGAGACATATATGGTATTCTCAGTTCTCGCTTCTTAATTCTCGTACAAATTACCGTTTTTGCTCTTCTCACTTTTGACAAAAACACCAATTTGGCAGCTCGTCTGCATCGCGGTATTCCCGAATACCTGTTACTGAACACCCGCACTCGGTTGACCAATCAGGGAGGAGAACAGAGAGAGGATAATCGAGAATTCACTATCGGAGCAACTTCTCGATTCTTCAGAATCGCGAGGCTTTCCCCGTTCTCGATTCTGACAAAAACGCAAGAAAAGGAGAATTCGCTTCATCTGAATAGTCCAAAAACGCGAAATAGGAGAATACACTTTATGACTATCTCTCCTTGCCGCTGCGAAATCTCCGGCCTCTCCGGGTATCTAGCGGAAGAAAGGCAGAAGTGGTGTCACAGCTGCTCCCAAAGATCGTCGTGATTGCTTGACACAGGATGTGAGTCGTTGAGTTTGAGTCGTTACGGACGCGCTTACTCCTTCTTCCTGAGGATCACTGGCGTGCTTTGGACTTAATCATATAGAGTATTGCGAGGAGAATTTGGATCAAAAACGCATTATCATACGCTCGACAGGTCCTTTTCAGCGATATAAAATTCTTTTGCTCGATTCGTTGTCAAGCTCGAAGCAATTAGAAGTTTGATAAATGATTAAATTGCCGTTCGGCATGTTCTTTCACGACATGTTGATACTTTGGGAGCCTGACCATCGAGCTTGCACCCAGTAGCATACATTTGTATTAATCAAGTGCCTTTTACCTTGAAGATGACTTCTCCTCTAAAACCGTCAGTTGGCCGCGATCAAAATGTCAACTAACAAACGAAGGCCACCACAGCCAGCGGAAAAAGAGGCCGGAAAACCGTATGACGTGCAGTTGACCTTACTGGAGGACGGACGCGATTTCCGTCATCAGTGTTATGTCCTGGCAGTAGATGCCGTTGGGAGCTTGGTGTTCCTCGTTTTCATTGCCGCGTTCCCAAGAGCAGACCTTCAACTGCAACAGAAGCGACAGTTAAAGTTACAGGGGGCCATATTCAGGACAGGACAGGAAGAACAACGAATTCCGGAATTTTTCATCAACGCCAAAACCATTGTGACGCCACTCGAACTAGGTCAGTAAACTTATCATAGACATTAGTGGCGTTTTTGATCGCCGATCAAATTTGTCCGATAGACGAAGCGAGTTTGACGATTCGTGCGTAATATTGTTTATATAATACCGCCTAATCCTCAAACGAAATCCACACGTCTACGCACCAAATTATTACTATTATTTGTTCCTGTTCATGCTACATACGGAGTCCGGTGAAAACCGGAATTTCAGTAGGCATCGTTGTATGTCTGTAGCGGGTGGTTGGAGTTTTGGTCTAGTGATGAAAACATATAGAAAATTGACCTTCCCGCGTCGTTTTCCTAGAAGCCGGGTCGGCCGGAATCCGGCAAAAATAGGAAATTCGTTTTTTCTAGTAATATCTTTGTTCAGCTGCGTTTGTTTCGGTGTCGGTAGAGGTAAGAAGACTGCCTTGTAGTGTTACAGGGTAAATGGTACGTTCGCGATCTGGCGTAAACTGTGAATTTTGGAAAGAACAAAATCCACCGATAAAACAGAAATGTATGTGTAGATATAGAACATGCTTGATCAGAATTTTGCACTGGTATTCCGACCGTAATCTAGGATAGACTTTTAATCAAAGATTTACAGGACCCGATGGTTTCGATGAAAAAGTCCGATCAGTATTCCCCTTTAGGATCCTATCGAAGCTTTTGGTCTTGTTGCTGCTCGATAGCCACGCAGGACTCCGTGTTCTTGGCAACTTGACTGCCTTGGTCTATGATCCACCTGGGTCCACCTCCAGGCGGGCAACCTGTCACTTGTCACAACTTGACCCCTTCCATAAAGGAGGAGCCAACTCATCCAACGACCAATCCCAGACCTCGGAACTACCTGAGTTTTGGAAGTTTTTATATTTTTTATTCTGATACGTGCTGAATGTTTTTCTTTTTCACGGATTTCATAGTTACGATCTATTTTAAGCTTACCGGTTCGCGTGGTCCCGAATCGCGCCAATAGAGGATCACACGATCATACCAGTCCTGGCTCAAACTTACCTTTTTTGGTAATAATAAATAAGTAACAGATCCGCTAAATTGATTGTTTGGTAATAATAAATAAGTAACTGACCCGCTAAATTGAGGAGATGTTGAATCGAGGGGCTGCTCACTAAACATTTTGGCGTACACCAAGAGGCACAGAGGCAGACCCAGAGGCAGGGGCCCCTCTACACCTTGCGACAGAAGTGAGCAGCCCCGCGTGTTGAATCCGTTGAAAATTCAAGATCAATATTAGAACATTAAATTTCCACATAATTCATAAACTAACTTAGATTGCAATTGCAAGCAATAAGGATTTGGTATCCCGAAGAAAAGCTTGCGGATTTGTTTCCCTCTCCTCCAAAAACCCCTAACGAACTTTCTCATGATTATTTTTTCAGATTATCTCATCTGTCATCAAATTATCATATGTTTCATGAATTGCAAATGCAGACAAAGTCTTGCGTTGAAGCTACGACGCGTGATGGGCCTAGGGAAAGCACCCCCTGTCCGCCAGAAACAAGTTCTGTGTTTGATATTCGGATAACGTAACACAGGTCAGTGATTTTAACTTTCAGTTTGCTTGTTGTTGTTGGTGGTGATATATGTATGAGGATTTGGTAGTTAAATGTGTCACTGACGGCGATCAAAAACAAGAGGCATAAGTGGAGCAGCGGTCGTCCAATAGGCCTTACCAAAGAAGAAGTGGCAGGCTTTTGGTATATGTGCAAGTAAGTCCCTTAGCGTGCGATGCTCCTACACAGTCAGAAATTTCATAACAGATAACACAGGGGTGCGTAGTTTCAATAGATAACACTAAGACGTTATCTGCTACGATTTTGCAAACGTTAGACTATGCATTACAAGCATTGTCAGGAAGGGCCGAAAAAGCATCAGCTGACTTTTCCGATATCATGATGACAAACAAAAAAGTCAGCAGATCTTTTTTCGGCGGTGTTTCGGCAATGTATAACGTTTTAGTGTTATCTGTTGAAACCGCACATCCTTGTGTTATCTGATACAACGCTTCTAGCAGTGCAGTCATGCAATTCTGTCGGTCCGGACATTCACATGACCGCGGAACCTTCCGCCCAGGGACCCATAAATGTCCTGTAATGCCTCGCCATTCAGGGGGCTTGTCAATAAGAGATTTCTGATGCTATGTTGACGGACCGGAAGATAGTTCGAGAAATACCCATGGTCCAATCACGTCCAAGGCCAGATAGACAAAATTTGAGGAGTCTCTTTGGGCGCACGTCCAATGAGGCAAACAAGAATGCCGATTCGACCCAAGCGGAATTTTTGGAAAGTAGGCAAGGGTCGGGCAACATAGCAACATAGAAGCATAGGAAATGATAAGCCCCCTGTAAAGCAAATTTATGGGTCCCTGGTTGTAGTGATTCGCGCTCCTAGTAGTTTCTGTTTATGGTTGCGTTCCACCCAGTTATCACCGACTATGATTGCTATGATTCTGTTATTTTCATTCCAGCGTCAGGCGTGATAAGAACGCTAGCTTCTCCCTTCTATTATTTTTATTTTTAGTCACAATCGTTAAAATCGTTAAAATTATTTTTAGTCACAATCGTTACAGTTCAAGTGGTCCCTCCACTAGCAATCGTGTCCGTCGAAATTGTGCTCGTCCGGACACGGCGTGCTCTCATTGGCTGAAAACCGCTTTACGACACGTTACGATCGCTTCCGACTGCCAGTGGAGGACCCACTTTACTTATGATGGTCGGGTCAGGAGCGTCATAATACTCTTGGTGTCTAACTCCCTTTGCCGATGCAAAATCGCCGGGTACCCGGCTAGGCAAAATCGCCGGGTACCCGGGTAAAATCGCGCGGTAATTGGTTGACACAGGAATTGAGTTGTTGATTTGAGTCGTTAGTGAGACGTTTACTCCTTCTTCCTGAGGATCACTGGCGTGTTTTTAACTTAGAGCGTGTTCCAACCCTCTACCAATAGTAACTATTAGTTACTATTTCCGTTCCAGCCTCACGAAAAGTTACTACGCTGACCGTTCCAACCTTCTCAAAATAGTAACTAATAGTAACTATTTGCTTACCACGCTCGGGAGCGTAGTTAGCGTAGTAACTACGCATCTCTGTAACGTGATTGGTCGGATCACCCCGCGGCCTGATATGTGACCGAAAAAATTCAAAAAGCGTTCCAGCCTAGCGTAGTAACTTCGGTAACTAGCGTAGTAACTACGGTAAGTAGGGTGGAACACGCTCTTAGTGATATAGAGTATTGATATCCGTTCAGCAGGAATTTCTGTGAGAATGGTGGCACCGTCTGTCCGCGCTGTCATTATTTCTGTTCTAGAGAGGGTAGCGACTACCACAATAAAGAGCTTGTTCCTCCTTTTATCATCGTTACTTGTAGTAACTTCCTTTGGAACGCAGTCACATGTCATGGCCCTTTTAAGACTTATCTTTTCACAAAACATAATACTTACTCATCCTAGCACATCCCCCGGTTAACTCATCCCTCTATCCCAAGTCGTTTCTCTCGTACTTTATCAAGGATTGTAACGAAAAAGTGGTAAAAGCGCAATTCACTTCTAAAAGGGTCATAGCACAAATATTTTTGTCATCCGTCGGAATATACAACACACGGGTGCGCAGCCGTGAATTAAATGAAAACTTCCGACACTGTGACTTTTGGAAAAGAAAAGCCTGGAAGAATTATGATATAAAACAACTGAAAAATTGTCGTAAGCCGAGATATGTAGATTTTTAAAGCACAACTCTTACTAGAAACGCTCCTTTCAAGTAAGTGGTACTTATGTCATTTTTCGAAAATACTAATACTTGTCCCATGAAATTAGCTATTTTCTTGTTGGTGCTTGTCAATTCTATCCAGACTCCGAAGCGGAGGTTGAATTAATGAATAAATGAATGTATTACGTGATTTAGCCTTACGGCATTTCACAACTAACAAAGAAACAAAACTAAACATCTAAAATAAACTACAAATCACATCGTTTTGAAAAAAAATCTAATCAAAAGAAACAAGAGCTGTAAGCTCATATGGCACTTGCATGTGTTGAGATGTTTTGTTTGATCAAAAGTATTTTTCGACTTTGTGGTTAAAATGCGCACTTTAAGGGAGCTAGATAAAAAGTATTTTATTTTTGAACTTGGGTGTAAAGATACGCACTTTAAAGGCGCTAGAAATGCATCTGTATGCAAAACCCTTGAGGCAAAAACGATCACAGGCCTTTAGGGATCCTTGATGTATACCGTTTCGTCAAAAGTTTTTTTTCGCTTTTCATTTCAAATGCGCACTTTAAGGGTGACAGAAATAAATTTTTAAGCAGAACCCTTGTGGCACAAATGATCATGGGTTGAGATGTATTGTTTGAAATAAAGTACTTTTCGACCTGGCCGTTCAGATTCACACTTTAAGGGAGCTAGAACGTCATTTGCAAACAAAACCCTTGAGGCAAAAATGATAATGGGCTCATGGGAATCATGAAAATATGAATTTAGTTCAAAAGTATTTTTCTAAATTTGCAGTCAAGATTAGTAATTTAACGAATGGTCGGGTTTGGAAAGTGGTCATTTTTGAGTCAATCTTGTCAAATCTCTAATATTACAGCCAAGTTCCATCGTCCTAGATTATCTGGAAGTACCTTAAATCGTGATCACCGGAATCCCGGACCTCCCCCCCCCTCAAACTTCCCCACAGTCGCCGGAGCCAATCCGGTTCCGTAAGTGTTTATCCAGAGCATCTGTTTGTTATTCCCACAAAGTTCCATCCCGATCTCACCAGTCTAAGTCGGTCACGTATTTTCGCCCCCCCCCCTCAATTGCTGTCGGATCTGTCCGGACATGAAAAAGATCAACAGAAACATGTCCTCTCTTCAATTATCAAATTTCACTCAAATCCGATCAGCCGTTTCAAAGTTACGCATGACTCAATATTCCGGATTCCCCCTCCCGTTACTCCCCCCACGGCTATCAGATCATGTAAATTTGTCTTTATAAGTCAGTTTGATCGGGTCCCTGATTCGCCTCCCAAGATTCGTCGTGAAAATCCCCAAAACCGCCATAACCGGAATTCTGGGAAACTCCCCTCCACCCCCCCCCCCCTAATGTCATGATCCATCCCAAATGTATAAACGATTTATCTGGAGCAGATGCTTGTTCTTCCCAGCAAGTTTCACTCCGATCCCTCCATTCTAACCGTTTCCCGATATTTCCGGTCACCCCCCCCCCCAACTCCCCCATAGCTGTTTAATCCGGTCCGGACTTCAAATGGGACATCAGAGGTATGTCATTTATTCAGTTATTAAGTTTCATTCCAATCCGACCACCCGCTCGAAAGTTACACAGTACTCCAATTTTCCGGATTCCCCAGCCCTCCACCCCTCTAGTGTCCGGATCCAGTCCAAATGTAGAAACGATTTATCTGGAGCAGATGCTTGTTCCTCCCAGCAAGTTTCACTCCGATCCCTCTATTCTAACCGTTTCTCGAAATTTCCGGTCTCCGCCCCCCCCAACTCCCCAGAGCATTCGAATCCGGTCCGGACTTCAAACGGGACATCAGTAGTGTGCCATTTATTCAGTTATTAAGTTTCATTCCAATCCGATCACCCGTTCGAAAGTTACACACTACTCCAATTTTCCGGATTCCCCAGCCCTCCACCCCCCCCCGGGTGGTCGGATCCAGTCCAAATGTATAAACAATTTATCTGGAGCACATGCTTGTTCTTCCTAGCAAGTTTCACTCCGATCCCTGTATTCTAACCATTTCTCGAAATTTCCGGTCTCCCCCCCAACTCCCCCATAGCTGTCGCATCCGGTCCGGACTTCAAACGGGACATCAGAAGTATGTCATTTATTCAGTTATTAAGTTTCATTCCAATCCGATCACCCGTTCTAAAGTTACACACTACTCCAATTTTCCGGATTCCCCAGCCCTCCACTCCCCCCCGGGTGGTCGGATTGGGAAACTGAATGTTTCCAAGTTAGTCCGATCGGGTCCATGATGCTCCTGCCAAGTTTCATCGTCCTAGCACATCTGGAAGTACTCCAACTCTAAAAAGTGTGACAAAACTCCTTAATTTTCAGAATTTCCCCGGCCCACCACTCCCCCCCAGATGGTCGGATCGGGAAACTGATTACTTCTAGGTTAGTTTGGTCGGGTCCCTGATTTTCCTGCCAAGTTTCATCGTCCTAGCACATCTGGAAGTACCCTAACTCGAACATGTGGGACAAAAAAATTCGGACAGACCGACCGACAGACCGACCGACGGACGGAATTGCGATCGGTATATGGCACTTGAGCCAGAGGCTGCAAGTGCCATAAAAACACTAAATAATACACACTGAATTCCATTATCGAAAGTTAAAATATCGATATCGAATCCAGATGTCGCCCAACACTAGTACAGAACACGAGATAGACCTGTCGGCCTCCTAAAGTCTTATAAAATGAAAACACTCATTTTTACGCTTCTCATGTACTTATTTCTGAAGGAGTTTTAGGCGGACCTTGAAGCTTTCGGCGAATTTTGCGCTCCGTGACTGGCAAACTCGGCTCAGCCGGGAAAGCGCTAAAAACTCGTAGTCGAAGAATGGCGATGGCGGGGACTTCTGAAGCTCAACTCAACTCCTTTAAAGAGGTTGATTGATCTTGCGGAAAATGGGGCAGAAATTATAACCAATCAGGAGTGGTTGTCTATTGTAGCAAAAGCGTTCCTTGGTGAAAATGTGGTGATTTAAAAAAAAAATGACATACAAATCTGAAAACATTGAACTATATGAATAATGCGAACTAATGAGGTTGTTTTTTTTTACTTGGTATTGCTTTAACAGCTAAAGAAATCCTTATTTTTTGTTTTCTTGTAAAGATCTATTTTGAGCTTGCCCATGTGAGCGCTTCCGGATTAATGCGCCGATGGGTGATATATTACACAATTAAATTACTTACTTATTGTTAGATTGTGTTTTATAATAATCCAAATACAATATAATAAATTGCAAAAACAGTAAGGCCACATAAAACTGGCTACAATCGAGTTGCCTGCCGCCTTTACAAACTTCCAAAGATTTATAGCGTGAGCCACGAACTTGTTTCCCGAAGGTGCTGTACACTGAATGAGATAGTGAGGCTATCTAAAGCGTCCCTCCATCAGAGAATTTTCTGGTCTGAGAACTTTCTTGTCAGGAATGCCGCTGATCCCCTTTTCAGCTGCCTTCCTGCCTTTATTCCTTGCCTTTATTCTTGCTTCCTGTAAGGAGGGCGCTCCTCAGGGACGTGTGCCCTTAGTGCGTCCGCTCCTCAGGGACGTGTGCCGTTAGTGCGTCTTAGTGCCTGTAAACTTCGGTTGTGTTTTTGTTGTTGTGTACATATGGCCTCTGGCTGAAATAAAGCTACTATATAATAGCAGGGACCCATAAATTTATAGCAGGGACCCATAAATTCATGTTTGCCTCATTGTACGTGCGCGCCAAAGAGACTCCTCCCACAAGGCGCCAGCAGCCAATCCCAAATTTTGTCTATCTGGGTATTCGCGTATTCTATCCCCGTGGGTGTTTCTCGAACTCTCAGACGTTCGGTCAGGAGCGCATCAGAAATCTCTTATTGACAGGCCCCCTGAATGGCGAGTCATTACAGGAAATTTATGGGTCCCTGATAATAGTTATATATAGCGTCTACAAATTTCTTTTAAAACATGTACATTTGAGCAGTAAAGTCTCTTAAATTCTTCTTATTACATTCGTCATCGTCTTATCTTGTCGAGGGGTTGCCCACTCCCCGGCACCTGTTGTGCACTCTTTCCCGGCACCGACCGAAATCAGCGATGCCGACACCAGTGCCGCACATAAATTCGGCGATTCGTCTTTCAAATGCTCACAAACGTGATTATTTTAATTGTCTGTAACACGTTGCAGCCGGTGCCGACACTTGCTGCACACTCATTTTTTTTGGGGGGGAGGGAGGGAGGTAGATTTCAGAGGGGCAAAAACTAGTTTTAGAGTCTAGTAAAAAAAACCTGGGATAGAGGCTCAAAATGTTGCCCCCCCCCCCAAGGTTCACTGAAATGGTGCCTCTGACAACTCCCTCTGGGGTCACACGACTTCTGATAACCATTTCCTGTTTTGATTAATGCAGTTGTCGTACGGTCCTCCCCCGGGGACTTGGCGACTCCAGATAACTGTTCCAGATTAACTTGTTCGAAGAAATCTTGCATTTTGAGTGGTGCACATGTCATACATCTAATTGATAAAAGCTCTGGGAAAACAGTTCCCCTGGGTTATTGATAAATGTACGTTGACATTTATTTTTTTGGTTATGAATAAACAAGTTGGTAAGCTACCGCTTCTCTAACTGTACAAAACCCACGAATAATAGGCAACACTGTACTTAGACCGAATTCATATTTTTTTTAACAGATCCTTAAAGGACCCCTCGCACTATTAAGTGTTTCTGCTCTGATGTTCTGAGATAGTTGACCACTACGACTAAGCTATGCTTACAGATTATTACACATGGCTTCGGCTGTTTTTAGCCTCTTTCCATGCCCCTTGCCTTGGATGACAATCTTGGCAAAATGGGCATAACCGGTCTTCGGACGGAAACAGCTCCCCACTAAATATGACCGGTGATTTTCAAAATTTTGTTAAGTTATGGATCCAGGCTAGAGCTAATTCCCTCCCCCTGTTAGGTAGATTTAGAGTTTTTGATAGGGATAGGCCTGGTCCAGAGGTCGGGTATAACTGTCGACTTTGCAAAGTTGGGGAAGAGGAAAACATGGACCACTTTCTCAATCGATGTCAGGAGCTTTCGGAGTTATGGGGATCTTTTTTTAAGGGCAACGTTTTGCTTCTTCCGGCTATCCTGAATAGCACTTCGAAAGGGTTATAACCAAGGTTTGCGAATATATAGACGGAGCGCTGAAGCTAAGAGCGTCATAGTTGAACTTTGCGTCGTGGGGACAGTCTGTAGAGATTCTGAACGTCACTACTAGAGCAAAATCCCTTAAAGTAATTCATTCATGTGGGCCGAGAAGGTGGGAGACACCATCATTTTTCGATGGGTCGGATTTTTAAGAACACACTGTAACCTTTGTTTTCTCCAAAACCCTCAGGGTATCCAAGGTTATCCACAAATTACTTGAACACAATTCAGTCTTGAAAACAAGGTCGCCATTGCTAATTAACTATTCACTGATCTCCCGGCGCAGGTCAAAAAAATACTAAAACCTTCGAGAAGATCGGGTGGCGTGTAAGAGGATTAAAACAACTAAGTATATCATCATGTGGACGTTTAGATATGTCGGAAGTAGAAATTATCGGCCAGTTTAACGATTATTGGTCTCGGAAGCCGAATATTATTCAGCTCAATTTCATAATCTTCAAGAAATCACTAGATCGAATTTAGTATAATTTACGGCGTTTGTTTATTGTGATCTAGTTTACATCCTTCCTTCTTTAGACTTGCGGAAATGAAAAGGAAAAAACAGAAAACAAAATACTAAAAGAAGTCGATAATGCAAATAATTAGTTTGATTTTTCTACACATTTTCCATATGTCTGCTAAAATAAAAACATTTTGTTAGACCCATTTGCCAAACTATGATCCCAGCCTCCCCATATCGGGCGCTTCAGACCCGCGCCACTAGAGGATCCAGCGGTCGGATCGAGTCGTGGCTTCATCTTGGGTCTTGGGGGGGGGGGGGGGGGGGGGGGGTCTAGACGTTGCAAGTGCCAGAATGCTTATGATGCGGCTCCTTTAAGACAATCCAAAAATTTCAGTGTATCCAGTTAAACGATAAAAAAGTAAGTTGGCTTTTCAGTTAAACTTTAACAGCATAGCAGATCTATCATGGACCTTATTCGCTCCGAAGTGGGAATTTAGTTAAAACCATACAACGTAAACAAAAAAAAGAATGCATTACATGTGTGTGAAGGCTAAACAGTTTTTCTGCAAGATGTATTTTAAACGAAAACAGACTTCGGTGGGATACTATTTGCTCGGGTAACCCGCGTTCCGAAAACTGTATCATTTGGGTGTTATTTTGTTGCGCATTCTTTCTTGTTTGCCATTGTTTTCTTGCTTCATCTTGGTCCTAATTTTGCAGCTCTTTTCAGATACCTTTTTTCATCATCACTCTAACTCTTTCATCTCATTCCCTAGACCAACCTTTTTGTTCACTTTTTTTTAATCTCTTCCATCTCTTCTTCGATTAACATTCGCATTGCATGGCCTTATGCTATCCTTTCCTTCACTCATCTAGTTTATTACCGTATTGCGTGCGCTTGGGTACATCCTAGTCTGTTCCATTTAGTCCCAAACTTGGATGAACGAGACTTAGTCTTCTCCCTGGCACGGTAGCCGGTGGACCTCCTGAAAAGAGGATAGCAGGCGAGAAGTGAGAGTTTGTGGAGCCGCTGAGCTTGACTTAGCTTTCGGTATGTTTATCAAGTAACCAGGAAGTCTTATTATAGATCATTTTCCACTCCAAAATCAGGTTTCCAAAGAATGTGAATAATTTCTTGTTATTACTCTGTCTTGTGTTCTCCCTAGTTTGTTGGTTTTGACATGGTAACTGGAATTGATGAGGACCGGAATGGCGTAACACTCTTATATGGTCCTTTGAAAAGTTTGATTTCGGGGCTCGTTTTGGGGTTGAGGGTGGTGATTCCACTATCTAAACGAATTCTTGAGTACGGTACAGAGCAAAATAACAATAGGGAGTAGCGCCAAGACTTGATAAAAGTGACACACACTCGAATAGCAGTGACACTAGCTATACTGAAACTTGATCAGTCGTGCACCAGCCGTGGCTCCAATAACTTCATGTTCTGAACAATGCAAAAAAAAAAGAAACAACCTGCCCTGTTTTCTCGATGCGTGCAGATCGCATCTTAGTTTTACCAGAAATTTCTGTATCCGCAACTTTGTCTCACTTTAAATTCATAGAGCATAGTGGGCGGAGTATGGCCCGTTTGCGAATCAAGGAAAGCATAGGTCTTGGCGCTACTCCCTAGTGTTATTTTGCTCTGGTACGGTACAAAAAAATTTTCCAATCCGACGGGAGGGTCGAACTCTAAGAAGGTAGGGGTCAACATTCCTCGACAAGAAATCTCATATATAGACTGATAATGCGCGTTCGTCAGACTCCTCTGATTTTACTCACTAGTGTCTGGTGTTTCCTCTACCGAGATTTTTTTTTGTCTCACCGTTTCCCGGTGACTTTTAACCAGGACCTGCTTCCTGGCCAGGTGCTGGTTAGTCTGCACTGCTGAAGAGAAACAAGACAGAATGTTTCGACGGGATTCCAAAGGGTTGATCTTTTGTTATACTGACAGTCAGGTCTTGCAGATTTTCGTCCTTCGCCAAACCAGGGACCCACAAATCTTCTGTAATGCCTCGCCATTCAGGGGGCTTGTCAATAAGAGATTTCTGGTGCTATGTTGACCGACCGGAAGATAGTTCGAGAAATGTCCACGGCCAGATAGATGAAATTTGGGATTGGCTGCTGGCGCCTTGAGGGAGGGGTCTCTTTGGTGCGCACGTCCAATGAGGCAAACAAGAATGCCGATTCGGCCCAAGTGAGATTTTTGGAAAGTAGGCAAGGGTCGGGCAACATAGCAACATAGAAGCATAGGAAATGACAGGCCCCCTGTAAAGGAAATTTATGGGTCCCTGCCCGAACCCCGTAGCATTTGATAATCATCCTAATAGAACACTGAGCCAGATCCACCAGGAATACCTTCCAAAACCTGCATCTTTCGTCCGTGCACCTACTAAGGTCTATGTTATCTGTCTTCTTATTTTCTTTTGTACTCCACTCTTTTCGGTCTTGTACGATTTGCGGGTTAGAAATAAATTATTATTATTACTATTAAGAATGTGCCGAAAAAAATAAGCGGAAGTGGAGCCACTATAGAGCACTCTCAGACGTCCAGTTCTGCAAATTGTTTTCAGCTCCGGATTTCCTATCCGGTTTTGTCATTCCCAACGAGCCTGGCCTATCCCTGACAGTACCAGCTGATGTTGAGGAATCCAGTTTTGAAAGTCCTGGCCAATTAAATTGTTATGAGGAATATTCTAATTAGCTATTAGTTTGTTTGACGAGTATTCTAACTGACTAATGTTGAACCAAGTCAAATAGGGAAAACGAAGACCCAATTCGTTTCAGCTTTAACAAGACCAAAGGTTTCGATGGGATCCCAAAAATGTTATATTTGACCCAGACAACTACGTCTTGTCTACGCCAGATCCAGTCTACGCCAGGCTAATCATCTGAGAAAATTAAGTTCAGATATACCTGTATAAGCCATATTTATTTTGACGATACTGATCGAAACTTCCTGCTTTACTTCTGCCAAATTTCCGGTTTCGGCCGAATTCCGAGCGAAATACTTGTCCAGCCAAAAAACGATAGTTCAGAAACGAATTCAGCGCATCTCCTTATCCCTATAAAGAACATCTAATCAACTTCGAATAAAACTTTAACTTATAAAAAAAATCCGGTTTGAACCGGATTCCGGACGAACTATATGTCCGGGTAAAAAAATGATTGTCATATACAGATTCAGCGTCTCTTCTTACCCTTAAATCTATCATCTAATCAACTTCAAATACAAATTTTACTTTTGAACAAATTTTCCGGTTTCGGCCGGATTCCGGGCGAACTACTTGTCCGGCGAGAAAATGGTTTTCACCATCGTGTTCAGCACGTCTTCTTACCCCATAATCGACTATCACATTAGCTGTTTCAAAATATTTTGTTTGTCCCTTAATTTAAACCCCCTCCCCCACCCCTGAATGTAGGGCTACAGTGCCCATCTATGAACTCGACCTTACTCTTGACCCAAAGAATTCTCACACCAAGTTTCATCAAAATATCTTATTCCCTTCGAGAGTTATCGTGCTTACAGACAGACGGACGGACAGACCGACAACTTTTGCGATGTCATAGGTATCCATCCACTTACGTTTTGGGATCCCAAAAATCGAAAGGTGGGGATATGGCTTGGCACTAGCCAGTCAGGAAATCCTGCAAAAGAATCTAGCCAGGGTTGGTCACCAAGAACCAGGGTGTACTAGTTACTTGCTTACTTCAGGATACTTTGGGTTACTCAGGGTTACTTTGGGTTACATTGGGTTACTTTGGGTTACATTGGGTTACATTGGGTTACTTTGGGTTACATTGGGTCACGAGTCTTGCGCACAAATGGCGTACATCACGCTTGCAATTGTCTCAAAAGTATCCCAAAGTAACCCAAGTATCTCAAAGTATCCCAAAGTAACCCAGTGTAACCCGAAGTAACCCAATGTAACCCAAAGCAACCCCTCGTGCGCAAGACTTACGTGGTGACGTTTCAAACTTTTCGTAAGACGAGACGAGGTGTCGATTGCAATATCTTGAAACTGATGCGAAATTCCTTCACGAAACAATTGAAATTCACGGAAACTTAGAGATACTTTGGGATAATGTGGGTTACTTTGGGATACTTTGGGTTACATTGGGTTACATTAGGTTACATTGGGTTACTTTGGGTTACATTGGGCTACTTTGGGTTACATTGAGTTACCTTGGGTTACATTGGGTTACTTTGAGATACTTTTGGGTTACTTTCCAGGGTGTACGAAGTTACTTTTGGTGACCAACCCTGGGAATCTAGTACCGTACCCGCATTCAGCTAGACTCATCTACCTCATAAATCTGTTGGGATTTTTTCCTGTTCAACTTCTTGTCCATAACGTTTGGTTATGGCAATGATGATTTATAGCGTTTCAGCGACCTAAAAGTGGACTCGCAATACGCTGTTCTGCTTCAAACTGAAACTAGTCCCTATTTCGTTATACATAGAAACCTTCTTCTACCAAAGTATCATAAATAACGACACAACTCTCAGGCTCAGCTGGTATCGTCACGCAAGTCAAGTGTCGCCTGGGAATGATAAAACCCGAGCGGAAATCGAGTCAAAATAATTTTCAGAACTGGCCGAGGCCAAAAACTCGTTGGTATGTGTCACTAAAGTACACAGGGTTTCATGTTTTAACTTTCCACTGGTTTATACTTTTTCGTTAGTAAATCTTAATATGAAAGTCACAGATTAAAGTTAAACTGAAAGCCAGCTTATTTTTCTTCAACTTATTTGTTTCTCGGATTTGAAAACACTGAATTATTTTGACTCCTGTGAAGGATTTTTAATTTTTCATCTCGGGCTCTAGTATAGTCACGTTCAAAATAAGCAGACGTTTTATAAAAAGAGAAGCTGAGAGAAGAATAAAAGTAAGTGAAAAGTAAGAGAACCGACCTCCCTAAACGAAAGACTACGATCCCAAATACGCCTTCGAAAGGTTGAATGTTCCTTACCGCTCGACGCTACCAAGATTAAGCAGCCTAAGGGCTTCGGATCAAGAGCCCCAAGTCGGGGCTAATAACTCATCGGTTCACACGACAAGTCAAAATTCATCCAGCCGCGGCGAATATGAATGTCAGCAAAAGCGTAGATGGCCAACAAAGCGCTGCTTCTGAATGCAAGATCACGTCTGAGGAACGCCCTTTATTTCGATTACTGAAAAGCTAAAATTTTCAGTTTATTTTTCGGAATTGTTTACCGTGTAGTTGCTAAATATTTTGAGCTTCGACGTACAACCACGTAGAGGTACGTTAAGTCCGTAAGAATAAGTTCATTCGATAGAAATCGGTTATTCGGAAACAGCGAAGTAACGCATTTTCCGGGCCTTCACGTCTATTTAAGTGAATGGTCATATCTGTCGTATCTCAGCCCCAGAGCAAAATAACACTAGTCGAGTAGCAGCGACACTAGTACCATTAGCGATAGGTAACGTCCCAACTGAAACTCAATCAGTCGTGCACCAGCGCCGGCTCTGATAACTTCATATCCAAGAAAGAGCGAAAATGAAATACAACTTCCCCCGTTCCCTCGATGTGTGCAGACCGCATCTTAGCTGTACCAGGGGCCCATAAATTTCCTTTACAGGGGGCTTAATTGTCATTTCCTATGCTTCTATATTGACCGATCCAGATCTAGTTTCCAAAAATCTCCACTTGAGTCGAATCGGCATTCTTGTTTGCCTCATTGGACGTGCGCACCAAAGAGACTCCTCCCTCAAGGCGCTAGCAGCCAATCCCAAATTTTGTCTATCTGGCCTTTGACGTGATTGGATCGTGGGTATTTCTCGAACTATCTTCCGACCGGTCAAGAGCGCATCAGAAATCTCTTATTGACAAGCCCCCTGTGAAGGAAATGTATGGGTCCCTGGCAAGGCCGTATCCAGGGGGGGGTTAGGGGGTTCGAACCCCCCCCGAAACCCACAAAAGTGATAGTTTTTTGCAGGTTTTAACCTCTGACCTATGTATTTTTTGTACTTTTTGGTCCGACCCGTGGACAAAACCCCCCCCGAAATAAATTCCGCGAGCAAAACCCCCCCCCCGAAATAAATTCCTGGATACTGCCCTGGTCCCTGGCTATACCAACATTTTCTAAGCATGCAAGTTTGTCTCGCTTTGAATGTCGCGAGCCTAGTGGGCGGCGCTACGAATAAGGCACGGAAAGCATAGGTCTTGGCGCTACTCCCTAGTGTTATTTTGCTCTGCCCAGCCCTTTCGGTTAAACTTTAACACACGAGATCCTTTTCCATAAACCAAGCAGAGGGCTTACCGGTCGGTCTGACTAGTTGGCGGGAAATTCAAACATGTGTGATCAAGGCGGTCATTTTGGCACCACTGACATTGCACAGAGAGTGTTGACTAGAAATTAGTCCGTTTATGTTTACCTGGCTAATAATTTTGTTGGTCAAGTTTGAGATGTAGGTGTTGTAAGTAAGTAAGTAAGTAATATGTTTATTACCCGTATTTTTCAAAAGAACAAAACGGAGTAAAGAAGAAGAAAAAGAAAGAAAAAGGAGACGATTCTGAATTTCTAGTAAAGCTGCCGTCTGCACACATCGAAGAAACAGGGGAGGTTGTATCTTTTTTTTGCTGTTTCAGAATTTTAAGTTATTGGAGCCAGCGCTGGTACACGACTGATTGAATATCAGTACGGACGTTCTCTGTCACTGGTGGTGCTAGTGTCGCAGCTATTCGAGTGAGTGAGTGTCACTTTTTTCAAGTCTTGGCGCTACTCCGTAGTGTTATTTTGCTCTGGTACAGGACAAAATATTTTACTCAAAATGTACAGAGGTGATCCCGGGTATAAAACAGATTATGTGAAAATAGTTGAGTTTTTGCAGACATCATGGTATCTGATACCACTGTTTAAAGTGGTTTTCGCAGTGACCGTGGTGTCTGATACCACGGTCGGCGTTTGTGCGGTTACCGTGGTATCTGAAAAACGTGTCCCACTTTCATCATCAGAAACACAAGAGCCTAGGTTTTTGTCAAAATCGTGGGAAAGAAGTTTGACACTTTTGGGATATCAGTATTTCTTTTGGGATGACAGAGGTGTTATCATAATCGTTTAACACAAGGATGCGCAAACATGTGTTATGCGTTTCAAACTTCTTACAGTGTAGACGGGTGAGCACACAGATTTGTATTATATGCCGCTTCTCTCCGGTCACGGACAATTGGATTAGTAACGGATGTGTAGCCCAACGGTATCGCTGGACTTGAAGATTCAACTGTCCACGACCAAAGTTTTTTGCCTTCCCTATACACTTCCCCTTTTTTTTTAATAACTAAGTTACACCATGCAATGCACTTAAGCCTTCGGCCTTACCATGCCTCGACGCTTGATCATCAACTGGTTTGTCCGAGACCTCCGAGCCGCGCCATAGTATTATATGCCGCTTCTCTCCGGTCACGGACAATTGGATTAGTAACGGATGTGTAGCCCACGGCCACTCTAGCCGTTCTGTTACAATATTTATACCGATACCCTACTCTAAAACTCCAATCCTCATCTCACACACAACACAAAAATGTATATCCTCCAAAAACGATTAGTATCTTCCGTTTCAAATCTACAACTTTCTTTCTGTGTACAACTACTCAACTTTCTATCGAAATTAACTTTTCACGAACTAAAAAACTGTTGAAATTACATGAAAAAGGTACTATTCTGAACTACTGGTGTCTCTTCAAATTTTAATCAGAATTTGCCTTGTCTCCTCAATCCAACAAATTTCTATAAATGTAAACTGTATCTTAATACGACTAAAATCCTTACAACTTTTTCTTCTTTTTTTTTTTTTTTTTTCACGCCGATCAACTACAAACAAATCAAACAGAAACGGACCGAAACCATGTCTTCTTTTTTTTTTTTTTTTTTTTTTAGACGGGGCAACTACCACAAGTGATCTCCTTTTCATCTACTGAAATTACACACAATTATCAGCCACAAAACAGACGTTACAGGTCGAACCTATGGACTATGATGTGACCAAATTCGTCACTGCTTTCTTGAAAAAACACCATAAACCATACTGGAAAAAGGACTTTGCTGTAACCTCGGAATTCAATTCTATCAAATCTCTTATAATTTGATTAACTTTCGTAACGGACTGCTCCACATAAACAGGCCCACCTGCGGCCAAATAAACAAAACATATTTTCTCACTTATTCGGACGCCCCTACTTGGCAAATACATTTAAATATTCACAGCATTTTTTTTTTTTTTTTTTAACTGAATCTAATTTTTTCTTATTACCTCTATTCCAAAATACAAGAAAGTTACTTTTCTACTTTCCCAAGTTTTCTTGTCTCTTATCTCATCCCCACAACCGACAGCATACATTACCCTTGCCAAGAACGGCCGACATATCACTGCCAAAACGTTCTAGGTGACATTTCCGTTTCATGCATTATTTTAATATACATTACCAAAAACCTTTCATTATTTGACTATAATATTATCTAAAAGATCATCTTCCCTCCAGATTTCCCTCTTTCTTCTATTTATTTATTAATACATTTCGCGATACTTGCCGCCACGGTGATACTTGTCGCCAATGCTACACAAGTACAAATGGATTACATACACTTTACACACAGAAACTGATACACTACAGGAGCAAACAACAATACCATGCTCTACCTCCACCGCGCCTGCCAACCCAAAATTTGACGCATCCAAATTCAGATTTACTTAGTTAGGCTATACTGAATATCCCTCCATTAATTCCAACACAATATATTAATGATATGAATATATATATATATATATTTTTTATTTTTTTATCATAATCAAAACTCTAATTTCATTTCCTCCTTAAACTCATTCCATTTCACACATTTATTTTTATAAGCGTTGCTAATGATAAAACTTCCTCGCATCTCAAAATAGCCAGCATCACATGCGGAAAGGTCACCTGCAACAGTATGACTGTTTCCGGGGATTTTAAACGACCTTACCTCCAACCTTCCACAAAATCTGAACCATGAAGTTTGCTCTATTCTGCACTTTATCATCAAAGACTAATATTTCGAATTGAACCGTGTATACCTCCATTCACCAAAATGCATTCTCTTGCATGGCTGCAACTGTTTATTTGTGTTCTTTTTTAACAAAAAACAACTTAAGACCGAAACAAATGCTGCTTTAATTCCGGATATTATCATTGTTTTCTTTTCAGTCTATTCAGCCGAAAATGTGTCATTAAAAAATGCAACGTAAAACCCTCATTCCCAAAAGCCATGGCAGTAACGCCACCTATCGCTCCACCATTCAACAAGGAACTCATAGCCAAAATAGTACGATTCGCATACTAAACAAAATCTTACAAATTACGCGAAAAACATATTTCGCCGTCTGATAACCCAGTCCTCCCATTGTGTGACCTTCTAGTCTGAACATCCTGTCTTTCGTCCACGAATTCATCAACGTGGTAAATACGCATAACTTGGGCTTATTCTGCTCGACAATTAAAGCTAGCACCACTGTCGGTTGACTTTCTTTTTCTACCCAACTCAAACATATTCTGTCCTTATTTTAAATATATATCAAATCTTAATACAAATTTTATATAAACACATATTTCGAAAAACCTCAACGAACAGCCATTAGTTATTTAATTTCAAGGCAATCCGAAAACTAACGCTTTCCTTCTTCTATTCTTGAAATATGAATAAAGTGACTTGCGACGCCTCAACCGTCCAAAATATAACATATTGCATCATCTAGCCCTTCCGGTACTCCTCCTAAGTATCATAATTTACTACGTGCATTTTGGTTTAACTTCCCGATATAAATTCCTTATTTCCTTTTAGGGGGAAACG
The DNA here is from genome assembly GCA_023053555.1 of Branchinecta lindahli. Classification (NCBI taxonomy): domain Eukaryota; kingdom Metazoa; phylum Arthropoda; class Branchiopoda; order Anostraca; family Branchinectidae; genus Branchinecta; species Branchinecta lindahli. The sequence goes on from JAKZAO010000012.1 coordinate 23,835,898, forward strand.
GCGAAAAAATTCCTAATGACTTTTCTTTCACAATTTTATCATCATAAACTTTTATTTGGCCATCTTCTCTGGCACTCTCCTCTCTGTTGGGTCTGAAGACTAACAAATATCAAAATCCTCCTTTTTACCTTATTTATAATTATTTTTCCTGTAAAGGCTAGTATTCTCGAAATCCTTCTCACTCCTTCTTCCGCCCCCACGCCCTTACCTCATGTCTATTTTCATGGCTCCCTGAAGGCCTGACCACTGCTTCTTGTTTGGTCTCCTACTTTCCGTTTTAAAACTCAGACTTATCATAAAAATTCCCTTTTTCTTTTTTTTTCGCATTGGCGTAACCGGCAAACTCCACAATCATTGAGCAGCGCCCAATATGTTACACCAGCTCTACCTAGGCAGCTAAAAGTCTGTCCCAACCCTTCTCCATCACCCACAACGTCAAAATACGGGCTTGAACCAGCCTAGAATATTGCCACCCCCACTTCAACTCAGGTCGCCTACGGCATTTAATATACAGCTACAGAGGTCGCTTCGGTTCCTTTTCTTTTATTGCACGGGCTCAAAACACCAGCCCTAACTGAACAGCTTTTCTCTGTTATTTTGCTACTGAAAACTGTTGAAATCGATCACTCATAATTGTTACTCAGTGTGGCAACAACTAGTGATCTATCCAAGTAGCTACAAATTTGTGAGGCTCTGCTTTTACCCTTCGCGGGGTTTCCCTACTTTCTTCTTAATTGCGATTAAACAACTTAATCGTCTGGGAATATCTATCACACAGGCTTCGTCAGCACGTTCTAAAATAACCGAGTCACAAACGTCTTACCTCGGACCAATTACATAGCGTACATAACTCAAGCCACATGAGTCTAAAATTGGGCAACAGCTCCACTTAGGCAGCTTAATTTAACCGAGCAAAATAGCTGTCGGAATCGACACCGGTAGCTTACAATAACCGAGCAACCTATATCTCAGATTCGACACCAGCTCCCCTTAGGTAGCTCACAATAACCGAGCCACATATGTCTCAGATTCGACACCAGCTCCACTTCCGTAGTTTTCAGTAACCGAGCCACATAGGAGTCAGACTTGACACCAGCTCCACTTAGGTAGCTTACAATAACCGAGCCACATAGGTCTCAGATTCGACACCAGCTCCACTCAGGTAGTTTTCAGTAACCGAGCCACATAGGAGCCAGACTCGAAACCAGCTCCACTTAGGTAGCTTACAATCACCGAGCCACATAGGTCTCAGATTTGTTACCAGGTCCAGTCAGGCAGCTGTCAATTCTGTGTAGCTTTTAGCTTTGAACCCATCTTCGGCAGCTTACTATAATCGAGCCAAGTATGTTACAGATTCTACAGATTTCTGTTTCTTTCTTCTCGTCTAGTGCGTAAATAAAATTTCATCATCATCAGCATCATCATTCTACACCAGCTCTGCTTGATCAACTTAAAATAACCGAGCCACATAGGTCTCAGATTCGATACTAGCTCCAGTCGTGCCGCTATAAATTCTGTTTAACGGTTTTAAACTTATTCAAAGGATATTGAGACCTCCAGTGCCACGTAGGTCGCTTGTGGTATCTGTAATAGCTACGGAGGTAGCTAGGTCAACATTTTACTCTTATGCTCAAAATATCCAAAGGAGTATTCCCATCAACAGCGCTAAGCCAAACCAAGCTACTAAGCCCCAAAAAACACAGCTTGATTATTATCTGGAAAACTAAACCTTAACAACTAAAACGTATAACCCACAATCGCTACTCAGTATGGCAGCAATTAGGCTATTTTTTCAATCAGTTTGACTCACTTACATCATACTAAGTTTATTCTCTGGCACCAAAACTTTTGAAGAAGAGAAGTGAACTCTCTTTAACCCCAACTCGGTACATTAATGACTGCGTCTCAGTATGGCAGTCATTAGTTAGCCATCCGCACAGGCAGCTAACCAGTTACAGATTTGATGTGACCTTTTTCTGTCGACAAAAAATTCGCCAAATTACGCGCCTAACGAGGTGAGGATGTTGCCATCCATAATGCCACTCAAAACGCCTGCAGCGTATCTAACAGAGCCACGGAGTCCTGCACTTTCTGCAACTGAGGACTCTCCATATTGCTACACTTATAAATTTCTTCCAGTAATTAGTTTTATCGATCCACCTCGGCAATGATACATGTTCTGCGACATTTTTCGATCATCAAACGGCTTAACTTACGAGCCTAACGAGGCAATAACATCGCCATCCATAGCGCCACATAGGTCGGTTGTAGCATATAGTACAGCCACATAGGTCTCAATTGTTTGCCACCTTTAAATTACATGGATAAACTTACAATTGTTTCTCAATTTGGTAGCAATTACAGATCCACCCACACATCTATACATTTTACGTAACATTATTCCAGTACTATGAAATGAATCACATTGCAAACCTAAAGATTCAAAAATATCACCGCTCCTTGTGCCACTTAGGTCGCCTGTGGTATCTAACAGCCTGAAAAAGTCTCTATTTCTGCCACCGAGGACTCTGCCACTTTGGATCAACCGCCATTTTTAACTTGTTTAACTTAATATAGTCAAACCCTCTGAATATTCATCTTGTGACGTTTACCAGGGCGCCAATAAATCATATAAAGCAAACTTGGAATCGCTGCTCAGCATGGAAGCAATTAGCGACATTTCGTGCTCTCATTCATGGTTCTCAGAATCGATCCGGCCCACCTCGCTTGCACCCTACTTAATTTATTCTCAAACCGGCGACCCCCACCCTTTTCAACAAAGGAACAAACCGGACTCACTTTCACTCGAACTAATTCACTCCCCGGTCATTACCCGTTTCAACAAAGGTTGGGCGAACCTGTTTTGACCGTACTAAACTTGTTCACCAAAACGTGCTTGCTCTGACAATACTTGGAAATGGGCCACTCCCTGTCCAACCTGATAGAATCATGTATCTATCGTGCCTTAACTACGCAAGCAAAAATTGTTGTCATAAAACAACAATAAAATATGAAAACATCTTACTTTTTAAACATGATTTAAAAAACCGTAAGTCAATCTGGCCTACAAAATTCATTCTTCAGATAGATTATCTCGTATCATAATAATTCTTCACATTCCAGTACCAACACAAACGTCTGTTAGGACATCCAACCCACCCCAGTCAAAACACTGGAATAACAACACACAACACTATTGATATTCGCCTCGGGAGCGACAAAATCCATTTTTGAACAAAATGCCAATTGCAAATTCCCTACCACATTATCAATCATTTGTCTCGCTTTTAATTTCTCAATCTGCCTTCAGTGTCCTTACGTCCCACCTTGGCTAGCCCGCGAGGATCCAATTAAATAAGAGCTTCAGGACCTTAATGCCGCTAGATAATGATCCTTACTAGGTAATCCCTCTGAAGTATGCCTTCCTGATATCCATATCTTTACTAACACAACTTGAAACTCCTCCATGGCAAAAAACTTTCAGGCACACTAGTCTTACGTCCGACGTGCTCGTCGCTTGATCATCAACTGGTTTGTCCGAGACCTCCGAGCCGCGCCATACGATGACAGATTCGGATGCCAATGTTCAGACGCTTTAAGCCAGCATTTCTTCCTCGGTTCTCAGGTAGTTTTGTGGGCTTTCTTGGAACGTGCTTTTTCCGTTTTAATATTTCAGCGATCCTTTTGTAACACAGGAGCCTTAAAGGAAAATTTTCCGGATTATCGGAATTCCATATATTTCTATAAAGGATTCCCAGAAAAGACGGATTTCTTTTCTAAGAAAGATAATTAAAGGACTTGCTTCGGAAGCATTCTCGCATTTGCAGTGTTGAGATCACCCACTTTCAAGACGCTAGTTCAAACCAAAACTCAGTACGATCATGGTACGACCTACGACCATCTAGTGGCGTGATTTGGAGACTATACTTCTTGACACTGTCAAAGTAGCTCACAACGTCACAACTGAACAGTCCAAGAGAAATAACTTGTGTAGGCTATCAGCAACAAGTAAAACAAGACCAAAGGTTTCGCGATGGGATCCCAAAGAGGAATATTTATCGGACTTCTTCGTCCTCATTATCAGGTCTTGTAGATTTCCAGTCTTCGCTATATCCCGTAAACTATCACTAACCAACCACTTAACCAGGTCTGCTAACTAACTCCTTTGTGTCTCTAATTTCCAGTCTAGCCTAGATTACGAAGGGAATACCATGGTTTGTCGAAAACTCGGAGGATATTCTGATCCAACATGTTCTTTATCGTGTGTATACCTCGGTATAAATACACCACCTTTGAAAATTTTATCAGAAGATTCTGTTCTTTCCAAAATTTCCAGTTTTTATTAAAACGCGATCTTAGAATTCATTTAAAGGATATTCTTAAAAACTAGTCTTTTTATATCCACACCAAAATAAAATGCTGGGCAAAGACATTTCTTAAAACCGACAAATTTTTTATTTTCGACCGATTTCGGGGAACCCGGACGACCTAGCGACTCGTAGGAAAACGCAGAAAAAAGATCAGTCTTCTATGTCTTCTTATCATTGGATCCAAACTCTAGACACCCGATGAAAACACGATAGAATGCATAGCAAATTTCAAGTTTTCACCAGACTCCGTCAGTGACATCGAACCGAGTAGGCTATCTATCAAGACCGACAGATCGATTCATGATGCAAAAGTAACCCACTATTGATACTATAAACCGCTCGATCAGTCAATTGAACTATCGAAAATACAGAGGACACCGCTCTTCAAAACCAAAATCTCAACGCACACTAAAAGAGCTGCGCAGCTGACCGAGTTCGAACAGAGAACCTTCCGCATGGAAGCCAAGCGTTATAGCCTTACTTCTACCTTACTTCTAGAGCGAGGAGCCACGTTGTGCGAAGTACACAAACAAACATGGACTTCATCCAAATCTAAGTGCCTACTATTTAGGCTATAGCGGAGCAGACTAAGCGTTTAAAGAAAAAATAAACTGGGAAACAAATTCATAAATCGAACCTCCAATCAACTTTACGCAAAACTTTTATGTTTTACATTTTTTCCGGTTTCGGCCGGATTCCGAGTCAACTACTTGTCCGGCGAGAAAACAGGTCTCAGATATGGATTCAGCGTGTTTCCTTACCCCTAAATCGACTCTTTAATTATCTTTTTTTAAATATTTTTTTTCGCCCCTAGTTTGAAACCCCTCCCCCACTCCCAGATATAGGGATACGGAGCCCATCTGCGAACTTGAACTGTACTTTGACCCAAAGGATCCTCACACCAAGTTTGGACAAAAATCTCAACCCCTTCGAGAGTTATCGTGCAAATAGACGGACAGACGGACAACTTTTACGAAGTAATAGGTATCCCTCCGCTTACGTTTTGGGATCCCAAATAGACGACTGAATGTTCGTATGTGTCCATTTTTTTTCAAATAATTTCTTTGATGTTGTTTTCACATATCTGTTTGAAATTCGTCATATTTGCATGAAGAAAGGGTGTGTCCGCTGTCAGATCAGTGATTACTACACTGTAAAAAAAAAACTTTCCGCTTCCAGATAACTTAGTCTGTAGTGTTTTGCATTCTAGCGTTTTGATCTTCCATCGGATTTTGACTCTCCGAATTCGTTCAACTCTCCGAATTCGGGAAAGTCTCCGAATTTAACCACTAAAGTCCGATTTAGGAGATACTTTTTACAGCGTAGCAGGCCGTATTACAGTGCAGAACCACCACGCCGTTTAGTTCCTATTAGCCCCCAATGATCATCAACGTTGGACTAATACTCTAAGACCAGCAGAAACTAGACCTACGTTGCCTGGGCAACGTGAAATGTAGCGGCAACCTTTGTTCGGCTTCGCCGACGTTCGTGTTGCGAGAGCAACACTTTGGTTTTGTTTCTTTGCTATCGGTTAAGTCCTGAAGTTGTCATCCCATCGACATTTTCAAAATGTTATGTTCCAAGAAGATTGTTTTCTGGACTGACGACACAATCCATAACCATACGGCTATCCTTCAGCGTTGAAAAAAACAAGTGCGCAAGTGCTCAGACGTGGAGTGTGAAAGTAAAAGGTTAATCACATCTTATATACAAACAGCGTTAGAACCAAGACATTTCACATCCCCATTAACCAAAAAATATTTTAATTTGAAATCTTCCCTGTTTAAAAGCTTAAACAAACCACATTACAAATCCAAAGAAGATCTTGCTAGACAGTCTGACACTTTAGACCTCTTTTCCATTAGCAAGGTAATAACAAGGGTAATAAAACCAAATCGTTTTATTGCCTGACAAAATTCGTGCATTCATGCACGAATTTAACTCACCGGAAGTCTGGGCCCAGTTACCTGAACAGGAGGGTGGGGGGGGGGGGTCACGGGACCCATCAGATTCCATATCTAGACCTAAATTCCTCGACTATACCAACTAAGAGTTTGATTCCAGGCACGGGTCAAATACTTTACTAGTGGGCAAACTGGGCCCACTTGCCCATCAACGGGGAGGGTGGGGAGTGGTCCAACTCCACATATATATTCCCAACTCGATGATCCAAAAGCACAAAGGAATTTCATCTCCAGTTATCGTCAAGTTAAAAACATAAAAATGGGCAATCCGGGCCCAATTGCCCCTGAAATAAGTGGGGGTGGGGTTTGGGGCCCGCAAAAAGCAAAAAGAGACTCCAATGCTCACAGACCTACCTAGTTGCAACTTAATATCTGTTGAATCCTGTCACGGGTAACGAACTTTACTCCGGGGCAACCTGGGCCCAGTTGCCCGTGAACGGGGTGGGTGGGGGAGGTGCAACTTTGAAAGTAATTTCCCAGCCCTAGGATCTACAAGTACAAGGAATTTCATCGTCCTATGTCCAGGTCTGGTCAAGTTATGAACATTATTCACTGGGCAATTTGGGCCCATTTGCCCCTGAACTGGGTGGGTGTGAGGGGTAGGACCCCCAAAACGCACAACTATACCCCAATGTCCACAAGTGTACCAAGTTTGAACTTGATACCTGCACTGGTTCACGAGTTATGAGCTCCACAAAATACGGTGAAAACCGAAAGACGAAAGCTGCTACAGCGCTCGCAATAGTGGATTGTTCCTAGGAACACTCCACTAAAAACAGAATATTGGATATAGGGACTAAATTCTGGGCCTATTGTAGGCTACTGTCTCTGTGTGATGATTGCTGATAATGAGCGAATGGACGACTAAGACAGAGACGACTAACATTTTAGGGTAATTGTGAAGGGTTATAAATAAAAGAGTAATATTAATTTTCTGCTAAGAACTAGTATTAGAGATGTGAATGAAGATGTGGTCGATCTGATGTGTGCGTGTTGCGAGTTGGATGAGTTGAGGCATTGGGTTTTTGGCATGAGAGTGTATGATGAGGAATGGATGGTGAGAATGATGAAGAGTGATTGTTTTGCGGTGAGAGTTTGGGAAGATTCTTCAAGCTGGCAATGAGGCATCGTGAGAATTTCATGTAGGCTAAGACTGTTGACTTAATTTGTTTTTCTGTATTGGGGGTTTACCATTTGCTTTTTTTTCGTTGTGTATTTGTGTTGTCATTGCCCTCGAGCTTTCTTGCTATAAATATCATATCATCATAATAGCCTATAAGTTTTTGGCACCACCATGTGTGGTGATGCCGTAGTCAGCTTGGGGTGAAGGAATAGTCTACTTTGATAGTTTTTTTCTGGACCAACCACTGTTCAGGAAAGTCCGCCCTCTTGTCCAGGTAAATGTTTCCTCGTAGTATTATATCAAAAGTTGATCGGGCGAGTGTAGTTTACATTATGCAGTGTGTTGTAAGAATTTATCATGAAGATTCATACTTTGTTGTTTTGTATGTGGCCCTAAGGCTTTAAATGTATGTATGTATGTATATTCTTTGTAACCCGTTACATTCAAATGAACAAGAACGGAGTAAATGGAAGAAAAAGAAAAACAAAAGAGAAAACACTGTTAACCAATTACAAATATGTACAGCACTACAAATGACGAAAAACACAAAAGGCGAGTTAATTAGTACTCATCCATTGGGCACAGAGTATTGGTAGCCATTATTAAATACATTATTCTAAAGTATACTCCCCACTCCTCGTTTCTATTCGAGAATTGTCTCTGCAAGTATTCTACGTGCCTGCGGAAAGAATTCAAATTCCAAGAAAAACGTGCCTCTGGGTTTTAATGAGGAATTGTGATTCTAAACTAATTCTTCCACTTTCAGGACTTTTGGAACTAAATGTGTGTCAATGACAAGAGATGTGATACGTCCGATTGTAAAGGATGCTCTTTCTATTTCCTTTCCTGATGGTGCCATGGCTCGTTGCAGGCATTAGGACAGGTAAGGCTCTATTTACTGTATCTATTTTACTATATGTTAGGCCCTATATATATAACTATTATTTGACAGTGCAAAACGGATACGTTAGCAAAATTTATTAGAGCTATATTTCGGCCGTTCTTGGCAAGGGTCCTCTTCAGGCTAAAAGCCGCTCAAGTCAAGTGGGGAAAAGGAAACTTGTGATAACAGCTGAGTTTTCAGCTGACTTATCCGTTGTATATCAAATAAAACGACTAAATCTGACTTGTCCGTGCAAAACAGATAAGTTAGCTGAAATTTCAGCTGACTTATCCGTTTTGCACTGTCAAATAGGGCCGAAATATAACTCTAATAAAATTTAGCTGACGTATCCGTTTTGCACTGTCAAATATGATTCGCAGTCAGCTTGGGCTGAAGAAATATCTATATAACTTTAATTTATGTTTTTGAGTATTCATATATATATATGTTTATTTACCCACCGTAATACCAAAATGGTAAAGGTGGTGTACGAGAAACAACACAAAAAATCACTTAATAAATTATTATGTACATAGTCATAGAACACAGAGACAACTTTTTTGGTCAGGGCAAAATAACAGTAGGGCAATCAATCGTGCACCAGCGCTGGCTCAGATAACTCCATATTCCTAACTCGGCAAAAGAAAAGATACAACCTCCCGTGTTTTCTCTGCAGACTGTATCGCTGTACTAGAATTTCCTAAACCCGCAAGTTTGTCTCGCTTTGAAAGTCGCAGTCGTAGTGGGCAGAGCTACGAGTCAATCCGTTTCCGATGCATGGAAAGCATATGTCTTGGCGCTACTTCCCTGTGTTGTTTTGCTCTGTTTCCGGTTCTAGGAACAATGAGCACAAACCATGAGAAGGATCTAACGACTCTTTATATTCCATCCTCCGATTTTTCAGTTAAATCTATAGGATCATTTATGGGTGAAGTTTGTACTGATCCAAGTGTTACTTATCCAAGGTGGGAAATTTAGAAGATATTTTGAATATCTGAATTACATTGATCTTATTTTCTTTTTCTCTTTAGTATTAAATATTATCCAAAGCGGTGAAAGTGAAATAATATGGGGATTTGCAAGACCGCTGAAGAGTTGACCACGGATTCTACTATCAGTTCTGACCCACAGAATGTAAACGGTGTAGAGGGAGTTACCAACAAAAACAAAATAAACAACTAATGAAGATTTTTTTTGCAAGTTCGGAAGTTTTCATCCCCTTCTTTTCCCAGTTTCAGGTCCCGACCAGATCCGGTCACTGTTGGTCCGGATTCGGAGTTGTAGGGCGGGGGCAGAAATCTTGTGACACCCATAACTCTGGAACGAGTCACTTGATTTGGATGGAACTTAACAGATGGCAAGAGCATACATCCTCAATATTTTCCATTCACAGGTGTGGACCATGTTCGGTCAATTGGGGGGGGGGGGCTGAAGCTGGAGTAGCCTACGGCGGAAATCTTGTGGCACGCGAGTTCGGGTACTTGCGTATAGGACGATGAAACCTGTTAGGCGTATTAGGGACCTGACCAAATTGACTTGTAAATTGTCGTTTCCCTGATCGACCATCCAGGAGGGTTGGAGGAGGGGGAATGCGGAATCTTGTTATGCTTACTGCTTGAAGGTGATATTTTGGCCAAGGGACCAAGGAACTGTCGCACGTCCTAAGCAGATTTAAGGTCGGGCTCCATTACCCAGACGCCCCAGAATCTGGGGTCCGGATTATGTTAAGACGGTCCCAAACAGAAATCAAATCAAATGTCTTTTCAACAGTCCACTTTGGGGTATTTTTCAGCACTTCTGTCATTTTCTTAGATTTTACCACCTCAGCACAATAATTTCTCCAAGTCAAATGAAAACTACTTTCAAATTCCCGTTTCTTTTCACTCAGAATCCGGGAATCTGGTAGATTTTTCTACCAGATTCCCGGACGCGTCCGGGGTGTTTTCAGACCGTTTCAGACCTGTCTTCACTACCATACCGATATCGAAGAAAACGGAACCCAGAATCCGGGCGAAAAATCTGGGTAGTGAAGCCCGACCTTTAGATTTTGGTGTACCTACAGCTTGAGACTGTTGCCTGCCTGCTTGACTGCTAGAGCGGAACTCTCCACTCGAAAGCAGAAACTTTGTGCTGAAGAACGGAAGCTAGGGTACACAACTTTGGTAAAGTCCTCTCTGACATAGACTACACAATTCCTTTCCACCTTACACATTGTAGGATCTGGGTTGATCAAAAGTGAAACACCATCCTTTGTGGCCCAATGCAAGAGTTCTACGAAGCTTTCCAAAATGTGATCAATCTGGCCTGAGGCCCAAACTTGCCGTGAAAACCACAGAGGTTAGACCCTTACCATCTCCTAGCACTGAGCCGAAATCGGCTGAAAGAACAACAAAGAAAAATTGAACGAAACTAATGTCGCGGTGGAATTGTCCAAACCTCGTAAATACACTTTTTTACGATTCTTAGGTTCTTATACTGTCCGATGTAATTTTTCATGGCGGATCGAATGGTGCAAACCTTGTATTTTTATATAATTTTCTTCGTCGTCAAATCTCTGAAAACTAACCACCTACGCATATATACGAGGTTTGCAATTCTATGCAATTCTAGCGTATTTACGAGGTTTGTACGCAATTCTAGCGTATTTACGAGGTTTGCAATTCTATCGGTCACTCAGACACTGTTTTTACGAGGTTTGATATGTTTTTACGAGGTTTGCAGGAGTAGGGAGTCGTTGATTTTCAGACGGCCCCAAATCAGTTTTTTCCTTCTCCTGAACAATTTACTATTTTGTATTTGCGAGGTTTGGACAATTCCACCGCGATGTGTTGCTCCGCAACGCAGCACAATTACACTAAAGCCTTGACGTCCATGCGATCAAGGAAGAATATGGCCCCAGAAAGCTGCCATACCCCTGGGCATTTCAATCGTCTTTATATGAATCCGAAATCAAACTAATAGAACACGAGTGGATCCAAAGTTTGGAGATCCAAACTTCCCGCCCCGTGGGACCCGGGCAAACTTTTCGTAACACAGAAAAAGCGGGAAGTTCAGATTACCCATTCTCACTCGAGCATGATTAAATTTTAAGATTAAATTGAACAAAACTAATGTGTTAATCCGTAACGCGGCACAATTACACTAAAGCTTTGACGTCCATGCGATCAAGGAAGAATATGGCCCCAGAAAGCTGCCATACTCCTGGGTATTCCAATCGTCTTTATATGAATCCGAAATCAAACTAATAGAAAACGAGTGGATCCAAAGTTTGGAGATCCAAACTTCCCGCCCCGTGGGACCCGGGCAAACTTTTCGTAACATAGAAAAAGCGGGAAGTTCAAATTACCCATTCTCACTCGAGCAGGATTAAATTGGGGGACATGTTGTATATTATCAGTCACATAATATGGGTATAGCTCCCGGTTTTGCTAGAAAGGCACGAGTGCTCGAGGATACCTTTGGAAAAGATATATTTTCCACTTTGTGAAACTAAGTTCTAGCCGCAGGCTTATAGCGTATGGGAAAGGGAGGCAGAAGAAATGAGGCTGTGCCGAACCGTGTCCAAGTGGTGACCAGAGGGGTTAATCACTTACGAGTGGCGAGCTGGAGGAATGTATATGCGGATGTATGGATATATGTACATATGAATGTATGTACGGATGTATATATGATGTATGAGCGTTTATTTTTAGTGTTTGTGACATTTTTTTGGAAGGAAAAAGTTGGAAACTCGGAATGATAGTACACTCCAACGGGATATTTACTAGTCAATCTGTCCAGGTCCTTTATACGCCTAACACGCCTAACGTCTTAGCCCATGTACCCATGTTTCACGGTGAACTTGGACCTTAGCCGGATTGATGAATATGATATTACATTTTGGAAACCTTCATAGAACTCTTACCTGGGGCAAAAAATCATGTTTTTCATTTGCCTTCGGCCCAGAGCCTACAGTGTGAGATTCGTTTCAGCTGGCAGGTACCAGTTTCTGGTTGAAGATAGACACAAGATTTCTTGGACCCCCCCTACAACTCCCTCCAGAGTGCCCAGCTGTGGTCCGGTTTTATAAATGATGTGTCTAGGGCTCATGTTTTTTTTTTTCACCAAGTCCCCATTCTCAGCTATTTTTGTTGCCCTCCCCCCCCTGTCCCCCACAGTTTTCGGATCCGGTTTAGAGTTGAAATGGAGCATGTGAGACACGTACTTTTTCCAGTTATCAAGTTACATTAAGATCTGATCACCCGTTCGGAAATTATGCATGTCTTAATTTTGCAGATTCACCCTCTCTCCGCTCTCCCCAGGATAATCGGATCCGGAAAGTGACCATTCATGGTCGGGCCCGTAATGTTCCTACCAAGTTTCATCCTTTTCGCGAAGTACCCTAACTCGCGCTCACCGGACCGACAAACCGACGGAAATCAATCGTTAATATGGAAGTTGGGCCGAAGGCTGCATGTGTCTTGAGAACTGAACGGTTAAACCAAGAACAAATAATCTGATAGAACTTCGATCGTCAACTGTGCGGACCTAGAATATTTAGTCTAGCTTTGAGCTAATGTTGATACCCGTTTACTCATCTTCCTTCTTCGCCGTTGCTTATCGCAGAAAAAATAGTGCACGAGGCTGGCAGGAGACGTACATTCCGCGCACTGACCCGCTCTGGAGCGAGTCCATATAACCAATCAGCTTTGACTGCTAATTTTCCTCACTGGAGGTTTCACAGCGATTTAACTATTTCTAGAGGTAACGAAACGTGATGTGGCGTGAAACCTCCACTCGTTCGTAGCGGACAGGGTATGGAAATTATTCGACTCCGCATAGTCATATTAGAGAGATAGGGAGACGGAGGTTCTGTCGGATTATTTGTTCTTGGTTAAATGGAAGAATATATACTACTAGGAATGCTACGAACGCGGCATAAAGCTTATGTAACTGGTGTAACCCTATGTAAACCAATCAACAGCGTTTGGTGTGCTGACGTTTCTGGTTCTTCGCTAGGCACACGGCGATCAAGAGTATTCGCCTGAGCGAATGCGAATCCGCGTTCTGTGGGCACCAACCTTAGTAGCTTTTGCTTGGCAGTTGTCAACCCACCCATCAAAGTGAAAAAATAAATATTTATAGCTGAAATGCGAACAAAAAGTAAAGAAGAAACAGCTAAACATTTGGCAGCTAGTATTTACTTCTTTAAAAACTTTTTTTAGTTTGTTTTAACATTTCTGTTAATCTGACACATTTTCAAGCAGAAAAGATGTGTGCGCTTGGGTCAGTGATTACTAGCAAACTTAATGAATGATTAATGAGCCGGCTAGTATGTAAGAGGGTAAAGTTGCTCTGAAAGGTTGAAATTGGTTTCTGTAATTTGCTTTTGTATTCTAATGTTGGTTGGTGATAGCAGGGGCGTCACGACTGGGGGGGGGAAGGGGGGACACCCCCCCCCCAATGTTGTCGGCCAGTCGGTAAGAAATAACCAAGTTGGCGCGAAGCGCCGCGATTTTCCGTCAAAATAGTTGATTTTTTTCATGAAACATTCGTTTTTTCTGAAAATCAGTCGACTCTTTTTTCAAAACTGTAATTTTTCTGCAAAAACAGTCGGTAAGAATTACCAGTCAGTCGGTAAATGCCTTGCCCCCCCCGCCCAAATATTTTGGATAGTAACGCCTCTGGCCCTCTGGGTGTTAGGATTTGGGAGAAAAAAAGGTGCATTTGCGTTCGCAATAATGGAAAAGCATCAGGTGACAGTTCCTCTTTAAGGATCCATTACCGGGAAACATAGTTTCAAAACTGCTAAATTCTTTGGATCCCTCAGCCAAATTTGTCTAGATTAAGACGTGCCGTTGCCGAGAAACTGAACCTATCACCTTTATTCCGATACTCACAATCTTCTATTGCCGGTTTGAGCACATTCGTAAATGCTTTATTAATATCTTTTAAATACGAGTGAGGGCTGGCAGGAAAAATATAGTCGAAAATAACCGTTCGTCTGGCAGCATAAGCAGGTTTACTGCTTTGGATAAAATATATTTATTTTATTTGTAACCCGCCAAATGCACATGGCGACAGGGAGTAAACAAAAAATTAAGGAGAAAATCAACATGGACATGCAATCTAGGTTTTACGTTGAATGATAGATTTCAAGGTAGCCTGCGGTTGGCTGACTTCGAATCATGGAAAAGGTGGTACAAAACGGATTGCTCAGCGAAAAGAAAGATCCCGGAAAATAGGAAAAGTAAAGTAAAAGGAAAAAGTTTGAAGTCTCCCTGTTCTAGAATCGTTGGACAAAATGCCTGGAAATCTGGAGGGAACCTTCAGGCCTATCGGACCGGAAATCAGGCTGGGCAAGTTTCTTCGTCTCTCCACCGTTGACCGGAAAATTTAACTTTTCAAGCTATTACAAAAATGTTGCAGTTAGAGGCGTTACTAGCCAAAATGTTTGGGGGGGACAAGGTATTTACCGACTGGCTGGTCATTTTTACCGACTATTTTGCGTATAAAAACAACTATTATTGACAGAAAAATGACTGTGTTGACGAAAAATCGGCTGATTTTAAGATAACGATTTTTAAGAAAAAATAGACTATTTCTACGAAAAACCGACTGTTTTTGATTGTTTTTGAGAAAAAACGACTATTTCTAAGAAAAAATCGATTGTTTTTACTAAAAATCACGGCGTTTCGCGCCGACTTGGATATTTTTTACCGACTGGCCGACAACATTAGGGGGGGGGGGCGTCCCCCCTACCCTTCCTAGTAGTGACGCCTCTGGTTGCAGTTACCCAGCCGCCCACCCGTTCTGGCCACGCTGTCAAAAAAGGGCAACAACAGACTATCCCCATTCCCCAGTAATAATTTTTTTGCTCCGTCACTGCTTCCGTAACGTCGATCAGCAGTTGCTAGGAAGATAAGTAAAAATGTATTTTGCGGTGTAAATGCGTCAATTACAGCGTTGCCATGTTAAGGGATGAGGGGTTGCTATCCAATTCCGTGGTTCTGGTCGACAAGAACTGGCTGGCTTGAAAAATCATTTGTTCCGTTTATTTACTCGCAGGTCGAAGAAAGTTGTGAGAATATACTAATTTCGTTTTTGCAGAAAACATGGTATCTGTTCTGTTACCACGGTAAAAGTCATCCCAAAAGCAAAACTGATATCTAGTTACATCACTAAGTGTCAAACTTCTTTCCCACCAATTTGACAAAATGTGATGTAACTTAGAAGACTTTTTCAGATACCACGATCAGTTACCACGGTCGGACCGTGGTATCTGAATATCAGATACCACAGTATCTGGCCAGATACCAGGACAACTGCAAAACCGCCTTTTGACTATGGTATCAGAGACCAGGGTAACTGCAAAAACAACTTTAGACCGTGGTATCAGATATCATGGTATCTGCAAAAACGCAACTACTGTCTGCACTCTGTAACCTA
Organism: Branchinecta lindahli; assembly: GCA_023053555.1. NCBI lineage: Eukaryota > Metazoa > Arthropoda > Branchiopoda > Anostraca > Branchinectidae > Branchinecta > Branchinecta lindahli. Next base: position 23,851,666 of record JAKZAO010000012.1, read on the forward strand.
CTACTTTCCGGCCATTTTCAAGTTAAATGTGGAAATAAAGCCCATGTCATTACTGAATTTGATCCTAACTCAGTCTTCAGCTTTTGCCTCATTCAAAGACACACTCTGGTTACGAGACGAGACAAAATACGTGGTACCAGCAATTCGTGTATTCGAAGTAAGAACAAATATCAAGCAAGTATAAAGATTATGAATTCAAAAGGTGAAAAAGGGTGAAGGGTGTACAATTTTATGTCTGAAACTCATAGATAAGACAGTGCTAACGAGTCTCTGGCTATTGGTAATGCACATGGAAGGAGTTTAAGAATCCTGGCGTCGCAGAACCATACAAAACGAGTAAACAGGCGACGATAGCATATGCAGTTTTGTCATTGCTTATGAAACATTGGTGGAGTAAAAATACGACACTCTGAAGAAACGAAAAGTAACAGGTGTTACTAAAGTAACAAAGTAACAACGCCTGACGAATGAAAATGTCAACAATTATCCCAAAGAGAGTTGAGTTGTCTTAAGCACAACAGCTTATTGTAGGCCATTTTTGTCTGCCCCTATCATACCTGAAAAATTGTTGAGCGATTTGTATACCATTCATTTCCTTTCCAGTTGACCTTTCAAGTGCTTGTAAAGCCAACAGTGTTGTCGAATTGACCATCGCCCCGTTCTCAATGTCAGCCGTTATCTTCCGTTACGGATCCCGGAGCGTTCCATTGCCCCCTGCCTTTGTCCATAAGATGCCGTCGTCTTGGCCCCTGCGGGGGGACGTTGATGATTCTGCCGAAAGTGGGGAAGATGATAGACCTAAGTATATTTTCGAAAATCATGAAGAATCAGACGACATTGGTGAAAGCTCAGGTGAGATTCAGTGCTCAGTTCATCTTTTGCTTCCACCATCAGCTATTTTAGGCAGGGAACACTGTTGTCCTTCATAGTAATCAGTTTAGAGCAAGGACAGAGATACAAATTAAAGAAGACGCTGGGAGTATTCGCAAGGATGAATATTTAAAAAATGCGGATATTTGTTGATACCTAAAAATAACAGATATTTTGTTATGCTTATGGATGAAACTCAAGAAGCCCGGTGTCGCCGAACCGCGTCAGGTGCAGAGATGGGCGAATCCGATCATGAAAGGATTCGAATCCGAATCCAGGGCTAAGTACGAGTCCGGTTCTGAATCCGACCTTGACAAAAACATAGATTATAGTTTAAAAATAAGAGGTGACAAAACAGCACTGATGCAAATGTGACGGTTAATTGGACGACCAGGAATAAATTTGGGGTTAAGCACAATACTTTAAGCACAGTAGTACAAATTGGGAAAAGATTAGAAATTGAAGCGGATTTGTAAGATTCAGGGTTTTGAATCCGAGTCCGAATCCAGCCTGGCAAGAAAAGATTCCAATCCGGATTCGAATCCGGCCAAAAGGACGAATCCTGGATTCGAATCCGGATTCGCCCATCTCTGGTCAGGTGGTGAGCAACGGCCAACCTAGCTAATCGCGAGCCAACCCGAAAGAAGTGAATATGCGTGATGTCACTCGTCACCCGTCACTCGTCACCACTTGACTCCTCCTCAAGGTGGGAAAACCTGTCCCCGTCCCTTTTCACTACTTGACTCCTCCCCAAGGAGGAGCCAACCCTAACCCACCAGCCAATCACTCTCGAATGTTGTTAACCCCTCAAGTAACATCCTTCGATTCCGCTTACTTTGTTTCCCATTTCCTCTCCTCCGCCGATTTCCTTGAACTCATCGCTCAGAATATTCTTCAAAATAGGCAAATTTCTATGGCATCCTTCCATCCCTTCCCCAGCATTCCGTGTCGGTTTGATTCCCTTTTCCTTGTTGCGAATTTTCTTTCCCCGTCCTCCAACAACACCCTTTGAACTCATCTCCCGAAAAATTCTGCAAAATATACAGATTCCTATGGCGTTCCGAAATTTCTCCTGTTACCGGGCGTCTTTTCCAACTTGGTATTTTTTGCAGATGGTGCGTTAAATTCTTCTGGGAACTTGACCTCGTCTCGGAGTAAGCGTGGGATTTTCACCTTCTCCAAAACTTCTGGACAGAGCTGCACATTTCGTTTGAGCTATTCCGACCAGGATATCTCTGGGATGTACTTTGCCGTCGAGGATATATCGTTGGACTCGGAAAGGACTTGCAGCGAGTTTATTGAGGTAAGGCCAACTTCCGAATATATCTTCGTTAGGTCCCAGAAGCCGGACTTCATTGTCATGACGATCCTCTGCTAGCCATATTATGTTGTGCTATTATGGAATTAAAGAATATATTTATTATTTATTTATAAAGGACACCACAGAGTTTCTGCTAATGTCATGTAATAATGTATATTTTTCACCCATCGCACAGGAAAGAGAAAATGATAAAAGTAAAGTAGAGAAACATGGAAAAAGATGACACATAAAAGAAAAGAAAACACAACGAGAAAACCACATTAATAATTAAAAAATTATCAAAGAACAATCCCTTGTCACTTATGGCCGCTCTGACTGCATTTTATTTTTTTTTTTTTTTTTTTTTTTTTTTTTTCAAAATATAGCCTCTGGGGCTGCTACATAACAACTAAATTTATATACACTAAACAAAACAAAACAAAAGAAAAAGTAAAAAAAAATTTTTACGATTTTAATCGTTGATGTAGCTCATCGAGCCTCCGGATCGGTTCAACGATAGGCCTACCATATTTTTGGGTCATTTAGTATTAGGTATTGTGTTTCCAAGGAGGAAGAAGAAAAAGGTATTTTGCGAATTTAATATAAATCCGTTTTATTTTTAGTCGATCCGTATCGTTTAATGTTAAAAAAAAAATGAAGAATGTTGGAGAATGTTCCGAGATGGTTGACTACCCTAAAACTTAGCTATGCTTAGAGATAATTACACAATACTTCGGCCGTTTTTAGCCTCTTTCCAAGCCCCTTGTCTTAGAGGACAAACTTGGCAAAGTTAGCGTCTAAACAGTCTTTGGTTCTGACCAATAAGCTACTCGGAAACGTCACGTGCACGTCACGTAAAGATGACAGCCGTGGCAAGCGTGATAATCATTGAAATGCTAAAAGAGGAGTTAGGATATACTTCACATATGATTGAGTCTTTCGCGCCCAATGACCGCCACAGTTGTGTAGCAATGACAATGACCACCGACCACACACACGGATTTGCAGTTTCAACCGTCATGTCGTTACATGGGAGAGAACAAGTTCCTACCAGGTCAACGCGATTTACCCTACCCTGAAAAACTAGCCAAGTTAGTTCTTCCCTCTATCGCGTATAGATTTTATGAAGGAGCTTTCATCATGACATTCAAATTAATCAGTGACAACATTGAAGTGAGCGACACCATAAAATAACGAATTAACCGTCATCGTAGGGGGCACGTGTTCAAGCTTGAATCTACGTTTCACAAGGTTGTGGACATGTCGAGTCCGCAAAGAGAATTGTTGGTCCTTGACACTATTCCGGACGTACGAGCAGTTTTTGTCAGATTTGGAGACATGAAATCACTTCTAAACCCATTTCTTTTCAGTTTTTCCTGGATTTTGTTTTCCCTCTTTTTGGGATCCCAAAACGTTAGTGACGGATACCTATGACATCGCAAAAGTTGTCCGTCCGTCCGTCTGTACGCACGATAACTCTCGAAGGGATTGAGATATTTTGATGAAACTTGGTGGGAGGATCCTTTGGGTCAAAGTACAAGTCAAGTTCGAAGATGGGCTCTGTAGCTCTATATTTGAGGGTGGGGGAGGGGTTTCAAATTAAGGGGCAAACAAAATATTTTGAAACAGCTAATGTGATAGTCGATTATGGGGTAAGAAGACATGCTGAACACGATGGTGAAAACCATTTTCTCGCCGAACAAGTAGTTCGCCCGGAATCCGGCCAAAACCGGGAAGTTTGTTAAAACTAAAAGTTTTATTTGAATTTGATTAGATGTTCGATTTAGGGGTAAGAAGACATGCTGAACACGATGGTCAAAACCATTTTCTTGCCGGACAAGTAGTTCACCCGAAATCCGGCCAAAACCGGACACAAAATGTGTCGACCAATTTTCGGCTACCCCTTTTCTTCAAAATAGTATATAAGCTCTGCATAGTAGTATAGCTCTGCGCAGAGCGCGTGCTCAATAAACATAAGAGCTAGTTGTTTTCGAAGGTCGAAGGGGTTGGTATGTGGGGTTGGTAAAAGAGAAGGTGGTTGCGGGCTATATAACAGTTGGAAAGTTTAGAAGGATTGACAACTTCAGTAGAAGGGTGAACACTGAAATCAAAAATAGACCGATCCCAGTTGTTAGACAAGTAGGGGATTTCTAATGGTTTCATGGTCTAATAATAGGCTGTTAGACCATAATCATCTTCGGTAATGAGGGGTTAGCAGTTTTGTCTACTTGGTGTACCTACAATTTGTTTCCTGTGCTTTATATGGTACGAACAATTTGGTACCACGTCTATCACGAGGACATGGACTCGTAAGTAAGAATCGGTTGCTAGAATCTTTGGTGATGAGGGGTTGCCAACCTTTGCTAGTTGGTATACCCTTTATTGCCAGTGTATTTCATGGTAAGAACGATACGGTACCATGTCTATCACGGGGAGATGGACTTGGAAGTAAGAGTCAGTTGCTAGAAGGCATTCGCGATCAGGGGCTTGAAACTTGAAACTTTGATCTGTTTCTAAATAAGTTATGATCTATCAACGTCATATATTAGATTTTTGGGATCCCATCGACACCTTTGGTCTTTTTTAATAATGAGCTTGAACACTCGGAAGACATTCTACAACAATCTATGCCGCTCCCCTTTGTGTTTCCGGGACTTTCCGATTTTGTGTTACTGCTTAATAGTGTCTGGAGCTGACAGTAAGCTTAAGCGACCACTCTCTTCTTGACGCTTATGAACTGTTTAGTCCCAAACCTCCCTTTGTTCTGTTTCCCACTTGGGCTGTTATTCTCCATTCAAGATGAATGCTAAAAGGGGTGGTGAGAAAAATGAATGGGTTGGAAAGCTACGCCTTCTTGGCCATCCTGCGTTGGTGAGGGAATGCGCACTTAGACCCGCTGCAGTGTTTTTCTGTTAAAGCCGCATTTACCAGGCCCGTCATTTCAGCAAAACCTAGGGGGGGGCAAACAATTTTCAACCCCTAGGACCATCATTTCACTGAAAAATCCGGGGGGGGGGGGGGGTATTTCCAGCCACGTTTTTGTTTAGTGATAGCCGTGTATCCTTTGCCCAAAGGTAAAATTCGGCACTTTTATTGCAAGTCTAGATTTCTATAAACTAGTACAAAAAGGGTAAAAAAGGAATTGCTGACACAAATTTCCATATAAAAAGAACTAAACAAGGGGATAGCGCCTGTTCCCTAATGCAGCAAATCTGTCTACAACCTCTTCCACATTGAGGCAGTTCGCCTCCTCTTTATTACATGCGATAACAAGTAAACTGTTCAGTCTTTCATCACCACAGGTTGTACGTAAATATGTCTTTACGTGCTTCATGGTGCTGAACAATCTCTATTTCTATCCGGATACCTATTTAGAAAGTTTAAACAGGTGCATTCCGACGGTGCACCCCCCCCTCCCCCCCGCAGCACCCGTCCTGAAGCTTTTGGCCATTCGGTAAAATTTTGTATCCCACCCCCACCCCCAAAAGTAGCCTCAAGCCTGTAATCGGACCGCCCCGAGTTCTGAAACAATCAACATTTTGTGTTTTTTTTGACGGCTTGATCAAACCAAAATGAACGCATAATATTGTTAAATGAACCTTTTCTGTCTTCGATCTTCTTCACTTTCTGTGTTTTTGCGCTTAAAAAAGCTTAAAAGAGTTGGCTGATGTCTGCTCGTTATAATCCACAATAATTTCTTCGCAATCAATCCTTCATTCACTGCACTAAACTCAACCAACTCTGTCCCAGCCCAGTCTGCAACTAACCTTAGCAACGATATATTTTCCCAGTCCAAACGTCGAAATGAGACACGTTGTTTTGACTCGAAATGGGCTTGAAAGCCAAGGAACGAATCAACGAAATAAAACTGATAGGAGGGGTTCTGAACTCTCGGGTAGTGAGTGAGTCACTGACTGAATAGTAAGAGAAAACACTTAAAGCCAGGGAATTTTTGTAAGCAAAGTGGGAAAGGCAGTACGTTTGGGTCTATGCAGAAAAATAAAGGTTTAAAAAGTGAAATTTTTCGAAAATCAGGGGGGGGCAGATGCCCCCCCCCTGCCCCCCCCCCCAATTTACGGGCCTGGCATTTACAAGCATGCCCATCCAAGCACAGATGCCTAGGCACGTGCCCAGGCTTAGCCATTGCAGGCACCGAGTTCTAGAGCCTAGAACTCCATGCCTGGCCCAAAATCTGTGCCTAGGCGTGGCTGTGAACAGTGATGCTAGGCACGTGCCTAGGCATCTGTGATTGGCTTCTCATTCTTGTGAACAGGGCTTAAGGTTAATTTGGTTTCACCCACACTGTCAGTGGCGTTGCGACTGGGGGGGAGGGGGGACGCCCCCCCCAATGTTGTTGGCCAGTCGGTAAAAAATAACCGAGTCGCGATTTCTCGTAAAAACAGTAAATTTTTTTTCATGAAAACAGTCTTTTTTTCTGAAAATCGGTGGATTTTTCGTCAAAACAGTCGTTTTTTCTGAAAATTAGTCATTTTTTCAAAACTGTCGTTTTTTCTTAAAAACAGTAGTTGTTTCTGCAAAAACAGTCGGTAAAAACTACCAACCTAATACCTTGCCCCCCCCCCCACAAACATTTTGGCTAGTTACGCCTCTGCACACTGTCAGAAGTTCCATAACAGGCAAAAGAAGATTGCGCGGTTTCAACGTACAGTGTGTAACGGACAACACTTTGGATGTTATTTGTTGTGTTGGAAAACGTTATACAGGAAATGTTAAAGTTTGACCGAAAAGGACTGGGATAGGACAATCTAGTTACCCATCACTTATTCACTTAAATTGGCTTGAACACCCGCTGAAAATGCGTTACTTGGTTGTTCCACTATTCAGGAATAATCGATTTTCAAATAGTGGAATTTCCGTGTGATTTGTGGTCCTCTAATTTGTTGTATGCCTTACAAGAAAAATGTATGACTTTTTTTCTTCAGGCACTAAGCACTCTTCACCAATATTGCCAGTGCCCACTGAAAATCCTTGTTTGTGTTTAGATAAAAATTTCCCGCGTCATAGTAGAATTTTCGCTGTGGGGACAGCCGCAGATATTCTGAACGTCATAACTAGAGCAGATAGTGGAAAACAAAAAAATCCCTTTGCAGAATCGAAATAATTCGTGTATTCAACTAAATGACACAAAAATAAGTTGGCTTTTCAGTTAAACTTTAATAATGTTGTGCATAACAAGCATTGCCAAAAGAAACACCAAAAAACATCTGTTGACTTTTTTGTTTGTCGTCACGAAGTCGGAAAAATCAGCAAATACTTTTCGGCGATTTTTCGGCTCTTCTTGACGGCAACGCTTGTTATGCATAACATTTTCAAACACAACAGACAACATTCAAAGTGTTGTCTGTTACGCATTGTCTGTTGAAACCGCGCATCCTTCTGTTTGTCTGTTATGAAACGCCTGACAGTGCAACAATTGCAACCGCATGGGCTCGGAACATCCACACCCAGATCTTCTTAAAGTTTAACCGAAAAGGAATGTAATAGCACAATCTAGGTACCCATGACTTATTCTCTTAAAGAGGCTTGAAGACCCGATGAAAATGCGTAACTTCGTTCTTTAGCTATTTACAAATAATCGATTTTCAAATAGTGGAATTTCCTCGTGATCTGAAGTACCTCTATCTGCTTGCGTCTGTGTTGTATGCTTGACGAAAACGATTTACAAAAAATAAGTGTTCATGCAGTGAGCCCCCTTCCTCGATCTGATCACTGACCACTGAAAAGCCGCGTTTGTATTGAGATTCAGTTTTTGTGCGACATAGTAGAATTTTGTGCTGTGAGGACGGCCGTAGATGTCCTGAACATCATACTAGAGCAAATAGTGGAAATAAAAAAAAAATCCCTTAACACAGTTAAAATAATGCAGTGTAGTCAGTTAAATGATACAAAAATAAATTGGCTTTTCAGTTAAACTTTAATGTCGATTCCCGTTCGAGCTTTGTCGTAATATAGATTTTCGCGATTTTCCGCAAAAAGAGTCGATTTTTTTCTTCTAAACAGTTTGTTTTCCTAAAACAATAGATTTTGTCAAAAAGATCGTTCTTAAAAAGAGTCAATTTATCTGCAAAAACAGTTAAATTTTTTTGTTCTAAACAGTTGGTTTTTTCTAAAAATAATAGATTTGTCAGAAAGATCGTTCCTAAAAAGAGTCGATTTATCTGCAAAAACAGTTAAATTTAATTGCCAACGGTCTGTCGTGGGCTATCGAAGGGCTATTGAACATAGTTCACAAGCCAGTAGAAGCGCCAGATAGGCTACTCTGTCCGAAGTTTCATAACAGATAAAACAAGGATGCGCGGTTTCAACAGACAATTCTTGGGATGTTTAGTCTGTTGTGATTTTGAAAACGTTATGCATTAAACGTTTCGCATAGTAAGCATTACCAGGAAGAGCCGAAAAAGTGCCAAAAAAGCATCTGCTGAATTTTCCGACGACAAACAAAAAAGTAAGCAAATGCTTTTTCGGCTCTTCGGCAATGCTTTAATTATTATGTATAACATTTGCTGCATAAGGTTATTAAAATTACGACAGATTACATCCCAAGTGTTGTCTGTTGAAACTGCGCATCCTTGTGTTAAATTATCTGTTATGAAACTTCTGACAGTGTAGAGATACAGGAACAGTAGTGGTGGCAAGTTCGGCAGCATTTGCCTTCCCCTTTTTTTTCGTTTTTCGTTTCTTTTGTCTAGCTGACATTGCCTAGCATGGGCTCATTGGCGGTCAGTGACCTTGAACTGTTCTCTCTGTTCATAAACAAGCTGCCTCTCAGGAGTAAGAACTGCAAGCCTTTCTTCTTTACCAAGATTGCTATGGGGCCAGACATCCCGTAAAAAGTATCGTGGCCCAATCCCTGTGGGACCGCTCCCGCCTTGCGAGACCAATTTCCGACGATTTATTCCACAAAAATCATTTCATTTCACAGCTGGGCATCCCATCAATATCCCATTCAGGAAAAAAAATGATCCGTTGGCATTATTGTCGTTCCAGCAAACCACATCAACAAAGAAAGCATATCAATTTCAAGCCACAGAATAACGACGTGAGCGGGAAACAGGCTTTCCCGCTGACCCAGGAGGGGGGGGGGGGGCAAAATGCTGACTGCTTTCCCGAATGCATTCGGACAAGACGAAGTGAACACGTGGGACTAAAAGATAATTTCTTTGGTTCGGGGGAGGGGGTATCAGACAATAGCAGAAAGATTAGTTCTTAGACTCAGAAGCGAAAGGGGGAGGCATCACATAATCGCATTAACGCAATTGGAAGCCATAAAGATATAACTATGCTATCATATATGTGACGTAATCAATTCATGCGGGCAACTTACATAAACACAGAAAAATTGTATGAATGAAAAGATAATAATGATTTATTAGCACAAAAAGCCTAGGGCTACGGCGATGATGGGAGCACAATCGAAAAACACCCTAATAACCACCAGCACCTCCGTCTCCTTATCTCTGTAATGTGACCATGCGGAGTCGAATAGATTCCCCATGCCCTGCCCAATACAAACGAGCGAAGGGTAGGAGCTATGCGGAACATCACAGTTCGTTACCTCTACAAACAGCTGTATCGCAGTAAAGCCCCGGAGAAGAAATTTCGAGAGTAAAACCGATTGGTTGTCTACCATTGTGACGTCGCATGTGACGCGCTGCAGAGCACGCCTGCTGCATTTTTTCCCCTGATATGCGCAGTGGCGATGAGGGAATTAGACGGGCATCAACTCAAAGCTCAGCAAATACCTGAAGCTCAGCTCGGTTTTGTCGGGGTATCCATAATCGCTGCATGGGACCGAAGACATTCTTGCTGGTACTGAGTCTTAGCTAAAACCCGATGTAACTGGGCCTTAACCCGCGACACTCGCTCATCAGATTTAAAATACTGCTCTTGCTTCAACGCATCGGGCAGAAGTAGGGACTAAGTACGCCCCAATTTATTCCTTAAATATTTTTTCCGAATCATGACGTGAAGCGTATTATAAGAAATTGAAAAGAACGGAAATAAACTGTTTTCTTTTTTTATACTCTTCTCTTTACTCCTGTAAATTTTTTTCAGAATCTCTTGTCTTTCCCAAATACCTCAGGAAGAGGAACCCACGAAGGATGGGGGAGATATTACTTTGAAAAAGGGATTAATTGAAAACCGTCATTGTACGTCCTGATACAGCCAGTTTTATATCCTAATGAGTCCCGGGAGAGCTTACCGTTTGGTTTGGGGCAAGGGTTAGTGGCGTTTCCCTGTAAAACAAGCCAAAAGTTCACCCAGCTTCAAATGGGTACCTAGAAAACCCTGGGGAAAAGCACGGGAGCGTCGGCTGATTTTCCCAAAACCACCCATGGCACTCCGAGGGCAGAGTATCAGGAGATCGGCACCTGCGCCGCGCGAACCTTCGATTTCAGTGGCTTACCAGCAAAAGTTTGCTTTTGCCTTTTTACAGTCACTTCAACCAATGAAAGCGTTTAGTTTGCACTTTAGTAAGGGCGTAAAAAGTTGTGTAAAACTTTCTTATTCGCAACGGCCTTCCATTTCTCGAAATTCCTCCGTAGAATTAGAGTGAAAGCAGAAAGTTCGCGCTTCAGAAATGGTCCATAAAGGTTGTGATGAGATACTTTATTACGAGACCGAACTTTCACAACATAGGACTGCCGAACTTGTCGGTTTTTTTTTGTCAGGTCAACTGTAAATAACAGTATAAGGCAATGGTCAGGAAATTACCCGTCAAAATAAAACGCTAAAAAGAGGGAACACATTCATCTTTTCTTTAATATTTCAACGAATGCTTGTACGAAGCTATTTCTATAGCATTTGGTTCTTGCACTGAGGATGTAAGAACCGGGACTTTGTGGGCCTGAGCTCGAGATAAGCGAGGTTTAGGTTGGCAGTGTGGGGCTGGTATTAGGTAGTAGAAAGCGTGGTTCAGAACGCAGATTATACCTTGGGCAGTGCATACGAAATCGTTTATTCATCCCATATCGTGGTGATAAAAAACCAAAAAAAAAACATTAAATCGTCGCCCGTTAAAACTTTAGAGAACGAAAAACTACAGTTGTTTCACCTTCGGCTGAAGGACAAGCTTATAGATGTCAGAAAAGAGGTTAGTTCGATTCAAACAGAAATAGTGTATTGTGGAGCTGAAGATCTGCGTATTCTAGGTATCGGGAACGACGATTTACGACGAGTCGACGGATCGAAGAATTTGTGGGAAAGACTTGACTTCGGCTTCCGCAAAGTCGGATTCATTTCAAGAAGTTTTCGTTGGCAATGTGACCATTAAGATTTCGATTAATCCGTCAGTGGGAAATTCTATGTATCGATTCGTCGTCACTGGTTTCCAAACGGGTAAGTAAATAGTTTTCTCCCATTCAGATTTTTTTTCTTATTTTTTTATTTTCTTCTTTCTCCTGGCTACTGTCATGGTATATCACCAAGAACAAATAAAAAGACAGAACTGCTGTCTCCCCATCTCGGTCATACAAACATGCTGAGTCGAGTAAAACTCCCGACGCAAATGAGTGGAGGTTACTAGCTTCGCGCCACATCACGTTTCGTTCCCTCTACAAATAGCTATATCGCTGTTAACTTACTGAAGAGGAAATGTAGCAGTCAACGCTGATTGGTTCTATGGACGCGCTCCAGAGCGGGTCAGCGCGCGGAGTACGCCTCCGCTAGCCTCTTTCTACACTTCTTGTGCGATAAGCAGCTGTGAAGACGGAACAGGAGTAAACGGGTGTCAACATCAGCTCAAAGCTAGAGTAAATAACTCCAGGTCCTCTCAATTTTGTCGGGGTTTTCATAGGCGCTGCATGCGACTAAAGACACAAGTTCTGTCTGATTATTTCTTCTTGGTATCACGCAGCGTCTGTGCTGTGCAAATTTTGGGAGCATTCTACGACCCGCCTTATCTATCACCTCTTTTGAGTTTTGAGGCATCAGCAGACCAGTCAGTCTAGCGGTTTGTTAGTGTCAGGAACTTAGCTTATGGACTCAGGAGCAGGGTTGCCACGTGTCGCACGATAGTGTGAATTGTCACTCTATTTTGTTTTAGTCACTCTTGTGCTACGTAGGACATACAAATCACTCTATTTCAGAAAACGTCCAGATGTGTCATTTCTGCAGCAGAGATTTCGACCAGAAGTGACTATTTGACGTTTTTTCATAAAAATAAAATTAAATTTGCAATGTTTGTAGTGGTCATTCCCAGGTGAGTCCGAGCAAAAGTGACCATTTCACGTTACTTCCATGAAAATAAAGTTCCACTCCCAGTTCACTCTCTTTTTGGGGCCAAAAGTCACTCTCTAAATTTTAAAACCCTGCTCAGGAGAGCAGTGGTGGCCTGTGACACCTTGCAACTACGATTTTCTTATCCCCTTGGCCACGCTGTACCCCTGTCCAGTTACCAAGAGTGATAAGATTCATATCCGTTGCGTTCCGTTGTGTTTGTTCCTTTTTTTTTCATGTACTACACTGTCAAGTAAAAAGTAACGTTTTCAGCGAAACGTTCAGTAACGTATTTGGTTCACAAAAATAACGGCGTGTTTCAACCCACAGTAACGGTAACGTTTCAATTCTGACCGGCGATTCCAAAACGTTACACGCTATTGTTAAACGTTATTCAAGTGTTACTGTTCTGTAACGGTGCAAAACGTTTGTAATGTAACGGTAACGTTTGAAAACATTGACGTTACCATTAGACGTTATTAAAGCGTAGCTGTAGTGTAACGGATCGGCGCGTTTGTAGCGTAACGGAAACGTTTTTTTTTTCCTTTTATTTCCAGTGGTTCATTATATGTTTTTGGTGTAAATTAAAGCATGTTAGCTTGCCTCTGTAGGACCTACGTCCTACAGAGACTTAGGTCTCTGTGAGCGGCCAGACTCGCCTTTATTCTGACCAGCTGCCTTAATTAAGCGATTTGGCCTAATAAATAGCCTACTTGTCTGAACAAACAGTTTGTGGACTGATACAATTTTTGAGCCTCTTGATGGTTGTCAGGGTTGGGACTGAGTGGATGGAAGACAAACATCTGAGCTGAAACGGAATGTGGGACAAGGTGCTATTTAGAATGTTGTCCAGGTAAGGTCCGCTAAATATCTTAACCACAAAGTTGAGAGACACCAGCGATGCAAATAAAATATCAATTCCACACCCAACGTAACAAAGCTGCCAAAATGCTAGTATAAGTACCAAGTGGTAGGTTGTGAAGCAAAACAGAATGTAGGATGAAACATTGTACAATAGAGGTTTGCTTATTTGAATGTCAGCTTGTAAAAATACAAAGGTTTCATCCAAGGCTTGGCTCTGCTTCCCTTGGCTCTGTATCTTCTTTCAAGGTTCCAAGCTTTCAAAAAACAACACCTAACAGTCTGAAACTCAACATATTTTTTGTCAATAGGTAACAAGCATATACATACTTTATTGGAGTTTTTCCTTCACAGATAGTTAAGGCCAGAGGCGTCATTACTAGGGGGGGGGGAGGGGGGACGCCCCCCCAATGTTGTCGGCCAGTCGGTCGCAATTTTCAGTAAAAAACAGTCAACTTTTTTCTTAGAAATAGTCATTTTTTCTTAAAAAAAGTCGTTTTTTCTTAAAAATAGTAGTTTTTTCTTAAAAACAGCAGATTTTTCGTCAACACGCTAGTTTTTTCTCAAAAATAGTCGTTTTTATCTGCAAAAACAGTCGGTAAAAATGACCAGTCAGTCGGTAAATACCTTGTCCCCCCCACAACATTTTGGCTAGTTACGCCTCTGGTTAAGGCACTCAAACTGGCAGGCAACTCTTTGTTTTGTTTACTTTTTGTTCTGTTTACCTTACTACGGTACTGGTCCATTTGAACCAGGAAAGTTGCTGCAACAATTTTCTGTTTACTGATACCAAGTTTGATACTTACCCTTTCTATTTGACTGTTTACAAGCAAGAAACAGGGCCACGGTGTGTAAAAATTGAGAGAGGTATTCAAATAAGCAAGCCTCTACTGTTATACATGCATTGTACAGGCAAATTCTAGGGATTACTGAAACACACATGCAATTCTACTTTCCTAATGTTGAGAAATAGACCAGAAAATTTATAGTACGGGGTCTGAATGGTTTTGAAAAGGTTATACAGTCCGGTTCAATTGCGTTGAATGGGTCATGCTTAGATAGACATGTAGATAGAAGGCTACTGATTCCAAGGTGTAAGCTGGGTGTAAGGACTAGTGTCACAAGACCAGTTATCGGACAAGTTTTATTTTCGGACTAACCTACTTTTAACACATTATTCAGCCACTATCCTGAACCAACTGAGTTATAATAATGGAACCAACGCCATCAGATTCGTCTTCTTCTTCCGATCCCGATGGTGTGCAAAAATCTTTAGTTTTATGGCCACAGAACAGTGGCGCCATTTCAGAAAACCTCAGAGGGGCCGAAAAATCCATTTTGGGCCCCTATCCCAATTTTTTTTTTTTTTATAATCAGACATAACATTTATTTGCTCTTTTGGAGTAAAATCAAAGTGGTTTTGAATGTATCATAAGGAGCAAAATGCAAGAGTCACGCGTTGTTCAAAGATCCTTCAAAAATAAAAATAAAATTACTGGACCCTGTCTGTGCTATTCCACGCAGCCCTTTACAAAACAAGCGGTGGTAATCCAGAATAGTAAATACAAATTAGATTTGTTCTGAATTTGTGAACGCTTATATTTTTGAACCTTGCTTTACAGGACCAATTTAAAAAAAAATCAACCTGTGTACCGCTAAGATGCAGAGATTTCAACACCATATTGTATTGAAACTGTGCACTGCAGGCAAAATTTAAAAAAATCAACTTAGGTGTAAGGACTAGTGTCACAAGACCAGTTATCGGACAAGTTTTATTTTCGGACTAACCTACTTTTAACACATTATTCAGCCACTATCCTGAACCAACTGAGTTATAATAATGGAACCAACGCCATCAGATTCGTCTTCTTCTTCCGATCCCGATGGTGTGCAAAAATCTTTAGTTTTATGGCCACAGAACAGTGGCGCCATTTCAGAAAACCTCAGAGGGGCCGAAAAATCCATTTTGGGCCCCTATCCCAATTTTTTTTTTTTTTATAATCAGACATAACATTTATTTGCTCTTTTGGAGTAAAATCAAAGTGGTTTTGAATGTATCATAAGGAGCAAAATGCAAGAGTCACGCGTTGTTCAAAGATCCTTCAAAAATAAAAATAAAATTACTGGACCCTGTCTGTGCTATTCCACGCAGCCCTTTACAAAACAAGCGGTGGTAATCCAGAATAGTAAATACAAATTAGATTTGTTCTGAATTTGTGAACGCTTATATTTTTGAACCTTGCTTTACAGGACCAATTTAAAAAAAAATCAACCTGTGTACCGCTAAGATGCAGAGATTTCAACACCATATTGTATTGAAACTGTGCACTGCAGGCAAAATTTAAAAAAATCAGCCTGTTTTCTGCTAAAATACAAAGATTTTGGTTCAAAATCAGATTAGAATTGTATCTTGTAGGGTGAAATTCACGATTTGGTAAACGCATTTATTTTAGCACGTCAAACAACAAGGAATATAAACAAATAAACCTCGGATTTTGGGCCCCTTTAAAATTCAGAGGGGGGCCATGGCCCCCCCCTGCCCCCCTCAAATGGCGCCACTGCCACAGAATGATACAAAGTGCGGAAAAAATTTATTTTATGCTTCAGAATCTCCTATTTCTAACAAGTTCAGCAAAATTTTAGACGAGGGTGCAAGTCCAAAGTCTTGGCGACTGTCATATCTACAGTCGGATAAGTGATGGAGATCCTCAGTCCAAAGATTTGCTAGAATGTCGAAACTAAAGTTGCTTAAAACATTGTGTCCGAAGTTACGCCCAGGTAGGCACCGTAATGCTCCTTGGGATTTTGAAACATTGTTCATTGTGCGAAAACGTGCGCTTTTTAACAGTGTAAATTTCAAGTTTGTAAGTTGAACATCGCGAGTTCTAGGGTATTTTAGGTCAAAAAAAAAGGAAGTTTGTCCGATAACTGGTCTCGTGACCTTAAGCGGCTAAAGAAGGATTTACCTCAGGTAAGTAAAAGGTAGGTAAGGTCTGTTGAATGTTGGTCCGTAACCACAAGGTTGAGAGAGACCAGTAATTTTAACTGAACACTGAATCTCCCACCAACCCTGTAATAAAAGTGCCAAGACATTGCTAAAGGTGTTCCATCTGATGCAACTGTTGTTGATGGTGAAGGATCAAACACTTCTTGTGATCCTTGCAAAACAGGCAGCCACTATCTTTGGCCACTATCACTGCACAAGACATCTCACTAGCAGACACAACGTTCTGCCATATCTCTAGTTTGTTGTGGCACTGCATAATTTGTTTGTATGGTGTCGTTGCCAAATGTTCCATGTACCATAGAGTTAACACGAAAACGGAAAGAGTCGGCAAGCATAGCGGGATAAGAGCTTCTTTGGAAATATCAGAAAAACAAACTAACGCTTTTTCATCGGGTTTTCAAGATTATTTAAGTGAACAAGTGATGGTTAACTAGATTAGATGCGTTTTTTTGTTTCTTTTCTGTTCGCTGTTTTCCCTCTGTTTCATATTTTTCCCATTTTTGTCAAAACACAGAACACGCTGTTTCTCATTTTCCCGTTTTTGTACGCTGTTCCGTGTTCTTTGTTCCGTTGTCTGTTTAGCAGAATACGGAACTTGCTCTCCTAGCATGTTTTGTCACTGTTCAGATAGAAAATTGCAGAGAGATTCGCAGATAAAAAGGAAAGAATTCCAGAAGTTCAAAGGATAAGATGGACCCTAAAGTATGGTCGTTCTGGAATTTAATTTGCAATTTAACAGATTTCCCGCCTAGGACATGGTCAGGAACCTAAAATTGCGTTTTCGTCAGAACAGCGACAAAACACGGAATAGCGTAAGCAAAAATACCGTTTTCTATTTATCCAAAGCAGACAACTGTGAACACAGAACACGGAACAGGAACCAGAGACAAAAACGCAACTATTGTCATTTCCTAGCCCTGGTCGGTTAAACTTTAAGTAAGTGTACCCTACGTTTCGAAAGTAATTAACGTTTGAGGCTAAGACACCACTATAAATGTTATACCAACGTAACATTTACGAGAGAAACGTTAAAAGAGATTTTTGACGTCAGTAATAATTTGCCAACAAACAAATTATTTGACGGACTTTCTAACATATGACAGTCAGAACGAAGATTTGATTTTTTAAATAAGGACTATATAACGGTTGTACCTGGTACGTTACAGCAAATGTGTTTGATTAAAAAAAGTAACGAATGCGAAGTAACGGTTACGTGATGCTAAAAACAGAAAACTAAACCAGGTAAACAAAAGTGGCAAATGTAAAAGATTCTACTATTGTCGAAAGCACTAGATATCGCTGGTCCTTACTCTAGCTTTGTTATTCACTTGGTGTCCAATAAATAGTCTAACGTTATAGCGCGTCCGTTAAAGCTAATTTGCCGTTACGAGGACAACGTTTCAAACGATAAATGACTTTCTTACTTTGATCATGTACCAATTAGTTCACACACGCCAGCAATTGAACACATCTGTTCCATTCATTTTTTAGCACGTTAACCTCAGAATAAGAATAAATAAAAAATCTTCGCAGTAACGTTTTAACATTGGACGTTACTTTAAGCGTGTGGGGGTAAAACTGAAATCATAATTACCCCAAAACACTGATAAGCAATACGAAAAAGTGAAACCTATGGTTTATTTATGACCCTGATTGCATTATATGTCATCTAGATTTTCATCCTGGGAAGCTCCAAAAAACGTAACGTTTGCGACATAACGGGAACATGTTTCCAAAAAAAAAAAATCGACCAGTTGTATAAAAGCGGAGTAAGTAAGCGTTTCTAATACATATTGAAGGCTCTAGACATCATTTTTTTGTAATATACACGTTTTCTAATGCACGATCTAGGAAAAAAAAGTTAATGTTACGCCAAAAACGTTACTTTTTACTTGACAGTGTAGTGTAGTATATTATATACTACACTGTTTTTAACTTCAGTGTGCAAAAATAAAATTATTATTATTATTATTATTATATCCGATCCTCTTTACAACCCTGCTTATTCGACGAAGGGGAGAGCGTTTGAGAGCTTGCTTGAATGTTCTCGACACCCCTGGAAGTTCCCTAAGTTTGCACAGGCCTGCCACTGAGTAATATAGGGTAGGGATGGCTTTGCTGGTTTGAAGGAATAATTTTGGTTTTGGCCTTAGTTTTCTTTCTCCTTATAGCTACTCTCAAGGTATTTAGGGTTGACAAAAGGCTGGGGGGGGGGGTCCCGCTTACAAATCCCCCAGTGGCAACGAGCTTTATCCGGGTTCTAAGCTGTCGACTCTACCCCAGCCTTCAAAGGGCTCAGCCCCTTAACCAGATGAGAGGTGTCATATTATTTGGCCTCAAGGACTTTTTGGGATACCAAAACGTTAGTGATGGATACCCATGACATCGCAAAAGTTGTCCGTCTGTCCGTCCGTCCGTCCATCTGTCCGTCTGTCAGCACGATAACTCTCGAAGGGAATGAGATATTTTGATGGAACTTGGTGTGAAGATTCTTTGGGTCAAGAGTAAGGTCGAGTTCGTACATGGGCTCTGTAGCCCTACATTTAGGTGTGGGGGAGGGGGTTTAAATTAAGGGGCAAACAAAATATTTTAAAACAGCCAATGTGATAGTCGATTATGGGGTAAGAAGACATGCTGAACACGATGGTGAAAACCATTTTGTCGCCGGGCAAGTAGTTCGCCCGGAATCCGGCCAAAACCGGAAAGTTTGTTAAAAGTAAAAGTTTTATTTGAAGTTCCTTGTCATTTTTTATGACAATTCGCCATATTCCAGTTCAGCGCTTCCAAGCGAACTAGTTTCTGTTAATACTCTTGGTGACTATCTCTCCTTGCCGATGCAAAATCTCCGGCCTCTCCGGGTACCTAGCAGAAGAAAGGCAAAAGTGGTATCACAGCTGCTCCCAAAGATCGCCATGATTGTTTGACACAGGGTTTGAGTCGTTGAGTTTGAGTCGTTACGGAGACGTTTACTCCTTCTTCCTGAGGATCACTGGCGTGTTTTGGACTTAGTCATATAGAGTATCCCCCTATGCCTCACCGTCAGCACTTATGCCAGACATAGTAAAATTGACCACAGGTTGGACTAGAAAGTTCGCGATCTGCTTCCCTGATAATGGAGGTTTTGCATACGTCTAAAGTTACCAACTACCTTATGGATCCGACATTTTACTATGTCTACACAAGTGTTGATTATGAGACAACGGAGGATTAACAGAAATTAGTCCACTTGAAGCGCTGAACTGGAGTACGGCGAATTGCATCCTTGGGCCCGTGCCAAATACCGATCTCTTTCCCTTCGATCGGTCTTGGGATCGGCCCTCTTTGTGGGGTCGCAAAAACGCCTTCGGATCTGACGTGAGCTAAATACCGTTTCTGTATTGTAGGGGAGAAATGCGCACCTCGGTCCCTTTTCCAGTGCCCTACTACGTCATACCGCCCAGAATATGACGCACTTAAGATGGAGCCCCTGTGCGTATGGGGAGGGCTCCAGTGTGATTCACATCTAAACTGCCCTTTCGATGCCTTTGATGAAAAGGGTCAGAAGTGCCCTAAGACGAACTTGTTGAAGCAGAGACAGTCCCTCTATCTCCAGTCTAAGCAAGGTATGTACCTTAATCTTTTCTTTCCTGAACCAAGAGCAACATTTTGAATTTAGTGTAGAAGTCTAGGACTCCAGTGTCGAAGCCACGTAGACAAACCATGACCCACGTGGCGGGGTCTCATGGTGAAAACCAAACAAATCCAAATGTAATTTTGATGGGGAATACGCACTTGAGATGGAAATATTTTGGAAGTATATAGTGAACTGAAAGACAAAAATGCGAATGGTTTGCGAACTCTGTTCACAAGACCCTCGGTAGCTCAAACGGTTAGAGCGCCTGCCTTGTAAGCAGAGGGTCCTGGGTTCAAATCCCGGCTGAGTAGCATTTTTGTCTTTCAGTTCACTACTTCTAAAATATTTCCATCTCAAGGGCGTATTCCCCATCACAATTACATTTGGATTTGTTTGGTTTTCACCATGAGACCCCGCCATGTGGGTCCTGGTTTGTCTACGTGGCTTCGATATTGGAGTCCTAGACTTCTACACTATTTTCTTTCCTGTATTTACTGGGGGGCTACCCACTCCCCGGCACCTGCTGTGCACCCTTTCTCGGCACCGGCGGAAACCAGCGGTTCCGGCAACGGTTTCGTCCATAAATTCGGCCATTTTGCTTCTAAACATGCTGATTTTAATTAGCTAACACGTGGCAACAGGTCCCGGCTTGTGTCTCTCGGTGCTAGCACCGGCTGGGAATCGGGCACTTGCTGTACACTAAAATCGAGAGTGGGCAACCCGTCGGTATGTACGCACTCCTACTCTGCTCTGTCAGGGCTAGATTGTGACAAAGCGACTAAGACCTGACCTGTCAGAAGGGGGATCCCTATACGCAGCGCAGGACGTGTCTTGCGACTGGTTTATCTTGTAATGGGTCTGGGTTGTGATGGGTCTGTCTTTGACGAATTCCCTCCACCTGGTGTCGGTGCTTGATTGTGATTTGACCCTACATGACCGTCCAGTATTTACCACATATTATGTCATTGTGCCATCGGGCAAAACTTCATCGGGTTAGTTTCTCGTGCTCTTTCCTGTAAAATGAATATCTTGAAGCATTTTATTAGTATGGCGTAAAATTTCCTATGTATACAAAAATCCCGATATACCGACGAAACGAGACGTGAACGAGATTTTGTGCAACTGACAGAAAAATTAGTCAACCTATTTTGACTTCGTATTCATATACCAAGTTCGTTTTTAAGATCTAGTTTGAGCTTTCCAATTTTGGTGTTTTCAGATCGCGGCGACTTCTTGGGGGCGACCTTACGATGCAAATGCTTCCGACTCCGACTCCTTTAATTTACCTTAAATTGAACTTGCAAGCAATAAGGATATTGAATCCGATGAGTAGCTAGCGATTTTAATGTTGGTTACTTTCGGGTTGCGGACTCAAACGCGCACCAGTCATCTCTCCAAGGCTGTGATTTCCAGTCCTTACCCAGTCGCTTCTTGAAAGATTCGGATGTTTTGCTGGTGACGTGTCTTCTGACAAATCATTCCACATGGAAATTACTCTGTTAGAAAAGAACTGCTGTCTTACCCGAGTTGACAAATTTCCGCTCTAA
The DNA here is from genome assembly GCA_023053555.1 of Branchinecta lindahli. Classification (NCBI taxonomy): domain Eukaryota; kingdom Metazoa; phylum Arthropoda; class Branchiopoda; order Anostraca; family Branchinectidae; genus Branchinecta; species Branchinecta lindahli. The sequence continues at coordinate 23,873,103 of JAKZAO010000012.1, forward strand.
TTTTAGAGAGTAACTCCTTGGACTATCTCGGTCTGGCATATCAAGGAGGCACACTCGTGCCTCTTTAAAGAGGCGAACCACGACAATGTTAAGCGATCTTCGGTTCCAGTGGTCGCAGAGGGATGGGAAGGGATGTATTTCGTAGCCCGAGCTCCAACTAAGAAACCTGCCAAATTTCATCCCCCTCCGACTTTTCCTTCATGGGGAAAATCTGGCCGAAAGTTTCGACCCCCCAACCCCACCCCCCCTTTAACGTTGTCCGATCGGGCTGAAATTCACAAGTTAAGGTCCCCTAGGGCCCAGGAGCTTATCCGCGAAATTTCAGCTCGATCCGATAACTCCTTCCCTGTTTTCCAGAAACCACGCATAGCCACTTAATGTTCATGTTCTCCTTTTGTTTTTTTTCTGCCACGCCTACAGGTCACAGCCGACATCGGATCTGGATGTACGAAGACTCATTCGACGCGGAATTCTCCGAGTAATTTTCCTGGAAAGTTTCGTCGGAAAATCTTAACCCCCCGATTTTCTAGCTTAGAAAAACCCCATTTCCCCATAAGAGCCCATGTTAAGTTTTTTGTTGTTAAAAGTTACGAATTTCAACATTCAAGTACATCAAAATGATCAGCTCGACATGGTGAGACTGACTGCAAGCTTCAAAAAATTCTGTCTTAATCCGTAAAATTTTTATTTGAGAAAAATGACAGAAACCCTTTTTTTTTCTGCCACGCCTACAGGTCACAGCCGACATCGGATCTGGGTGTACGAAGACTCATTCGACGCGGAATTCTCCGAGTAATTTTCCTGGAAAGTTTCGTCGGAAAATCTTAACCCCCCGATTTTCTAGCTTAGAAAAACCCCATTTCCCCATAAGAGCCCATGTTAATTTTTGAAATTCTTAAAAGTTACGAATTTCAACATTCAAGTACATCAAAATGATCAGCTCGACATGGTGAGACTGACTGCAAGCTTCAAAAAATTCTGTCTTAATCCGTAAAATTTTTATTTGAGAAAAATGACCTTAAATTTTTCCGAAGCCAAGAGCGGGGGGTTAGGGGGGCGGCAGCCCCCCACAACAAAAAACCTGTACAAAAGAGTCTTTAAAAGTGGGAGGGTTGGGGGGCGGCAGCCACCCAACTTCCTCTCCTAATTCCTGTACGAGTAGTACAGGAATTATTAACTTACATCCACCATGGATTGTAGAAAAACGTACAGAAATAATATGAAAAAAACTTCGTTTTCTTAAAGAGTTAAAGAGGCTGCGTCCCAAAGTCGAACCTTAAAACGTACAGGAATTAGGAGAACCCCCCCTAACCCCCCGCTCTTGGCTTCGGAAAGGCCCTCTTTTAATTAACAAAAAATTGAAATGAATGAATAATGGAATAACTTCGAAAAATGTTAAACACAAGAGGACAGGAGAACCATTGCGCCGAAACTAGTAATTAGTAACAATGAAGTTGACCACTCCATTTATATTTTAACATAATTATTGAAACTGTTTCCCAGACACAGAGCACACAAGCTAAGAGCTGGGGGTGGGGGTAGGGTAGCAAACAAAAACCTGTACAAAAGAGTCTTTAAAAGCGGGGGGTTTGGGGGGCGGCAGCCCCCCAAATGCCTCTCCTAATTCCTGTACGTTTTAAGGTTCGACTTTGGGACGCAGCCTCTTTAACTCTTTAAGAAAACGAAGTTTTTTTCATATTATTTAAATAAAAATCCCCATCTACTAATATAGGAGATGATATTTTGATATATTGATATCTTTTTGTACAAATATACTCTATATAAGAGATTTTAGTTTTATTATTTGAAGAAGAAAAATAAAACTTGCTGTAGGCGATCCAAGTAAACATCCCGGCCCGGCAAATTTAAAATAAAACGGACATCTCGAGCGACCAATTAAAGAGATGTTATTTCTGATATTTTGAAATCTTGAGGATATTTTTGTACATCTGTACACTATATAAGAGAGTATAGTTTTATTAAGTGAAGAAAAAAGAATGACTTGTTAGGACTCGGGGCATGACTCGGTCTCGAGGCGCCTTTTTCGCGGACTCGGTCTTCTCTCGTCTCGAAGGATTAAAGTCCAGGACTCGGACTCATCTTGACTCTTGAGCGTCACTTCGATCTCGGACTCGGACATGCTGGACTCGAGAACAGCTCTAACCTTTAGCGTGTCTCTTCGCTTTATTCTACGTTGTTATTTTGCTCGGAATGGTCCCTTTATCGTAGCTAGCATTCCCTAAGCTTGGAAGTCGGGCAAATGACGAATAATCACCACTAGAAATTTCATCCTAAGATGTCCCTGCCAAGTCTCAAAGGCTTGTCTATAAATCTTGGGAATTCTCCGCAATTGGCCTAGTCGGGAACTGCCTCATGCCCTGTAAACATCACAACGGAACTGGGGAATTTCTGAGGTCCCGCTTGTGTAAACTTTCAAGGGAAAGGATTGATCATTAAAAGTAGCGAGCACACGATCCGAAATATCGCCGTCGGGGTCCGAAGTTAGATTTCGAATCTGTCGAAAGTGTGTTTGCAGTCAGCTTAGGCTGAAACAATACTCGTGTCGGAAATGCGTTGAATTTGGATCATCTTTGAAAATTCACACGATGTCCGTATGTTCGACCACAACGGTCTTGCGCGGTGGGTTGTGAACACAGAAATGAGTGGTGTTTTCTTGAAAACTTACGGCCAAACAGCTCAACTTCAAACAGAACTGTCACTTTCAGCAAATGTTCTGGTTTGGACGGATTCCATCTGGCGAGAAAATATTTTCGTACACGGATTCAGGACGTTTCTTTACCCCTACATAGGACCTTTAATCAACTTTAGGTAGAACATTAACTTTAAACAAATGTTCCGGTTTTGGCCGGATTCCGGGCGAACTATATGTTCGGCGAAAAAATAATTTGAATATACGGATTCAGAGTGTCTCCTAACCCCATTATCGAAACTTTTACTTCTAACAAATTTTCCGTTTTGCCCGGATTCCGGACAAGAGAAAATAGTTATCATATTCAGAATCAGCATGTCTGCTTATCTTTCATTCGACTATCTCATTAGCTTTAAAAAAAAAAATGGTCCCCCCCTCCCCCCAAAATATAGAGCTACGGAGCCCATCTACGAACTTGACCTGTCCTTTGACCCAAAGAACCTCCACGCCCAGTTTATACAAAATATATCGTTCCCTTCGAGAGTTATCGTGCTTACAGACGGACGGACAGACGGACAAATTACGTTTTGGGATCCCAATAATTAGACCCGAGTCCTACTAGGAATTGTCGGAGAGTTCGGGGAACTCTATAACCATTCTTTGAGAGGGCGCACAACATCCTATGTGAAGAAAAAAAATAATATGTTACTAAATGAGCGACTGATTGGGCGTGAACCCCCCCTGGTTTACTCTGTACACTCATGTTACCTTTATGTACAAAACAATCAGTGGCACTCAATACTAATGCACGCCTTCCAGGAATTAGGTCAACTTTTTGCGTGCTTTTTCCTTTCTAGGTCCCTCGGTTAATATTTGCGGTGTGTACGCTAAACAACTAGATGACTGAGCGTAGGCTCAGATAGCTGGGTTCTTTATTTTTGGCTGAACATAACAGGGGCAACGTTATGATGAGCCTAATTGCCTAGCTCGTCTCCTTAGTTGCTAGCTGATCTCAGCTTCTGCAGTTTCCTCACAAGCTGCGCTGAAGGGTTCAATGCCGTTCAAATGCATCACCCATTCAAATGCTATAAATACCTCAAAATTCTGGATTCCCCCTCCCTCCACCCCCCCCCCCCCACGGTGGTCAAATTACGTAAACGATTATTCTCAAGTCAATTTCTTCGAGTGCTTGATACGCCAGCCCAATTTCATTGCCCTAATACGTATCAGGAAGTACCAAACTCGCGCGGGGTCACCAGAATTCCGGACCCCCCTCCGGCTCCCCCTAAAGTCACCGGATCCGGTCCGGATTTTAGGTGGATCGTCTGAGGCACGAGGTCTTTCCAAATATCAAGTTTCATTAAGATCCGATTATCCGTTCAAAAGTTACAAATACCTCAAGATTCCGGATTCCCCCTCCCTCCACTCCCCCCACGATGCTCGGATCGGGGAAGTGACTATTTCCAACTTGATCATTTAGGGTCCCTGATATGCCTGCCAAGTTTCATCGTCCTAGCTTATGTGGAAGTGCCCGAACTAGCAAAACATGGACAGACTGACAGACCGACGGACGGACAGAAATTGTGATCGCTATATGGCACTTGGCCGAAAAGTAAGTGCCATAAAAAATCGACTGCTTCTACGAAAAATTGCGGCGCGTTGCTCCGACTCGGTTATTTTTACCGACAGGCCGACAACATTGGCCGACCCCCCCCCCCCCTTATGTGACTCCTGACTCCCCTGCTTCAAACAGCCTATCATTCTGTTCCGTCCGTGGCCGAATGGTTAGCGCGTCGGACTCGCAAGGGAAGGGTCCCTTGTTCGAGTCTCGGTCGTGCCTACTGTTTGGTTTCGAGCGGGGGTTAGTGGCGTAACTCTGTAAGACAAGCCAAAGTTCCCCCAGCTTCAAATGGGTACCTGGAGAAATCCGGGGAAGGTGACAGGAAGGGTGTGCAAAGCACAGGATGGCTGGCCCCCAACCCCCCATTGCACTTCCTGGCCGAGGGCCGAGAATAGGAGATCAGCACCGCCGGCTTGGCCTGTAAAGGCTGATAGCTGACACCTTTACCTTTTTTACCTTTTTACATTCTTGTTTTGGAAAGACCATCTGCAAATCTGTTTGCGATTCGGTAACTTCATCGCCATCGCCTCAGCTTGAGGCTTGAATCTTGCTTTCGCCCTCCACGCTGTCTTTTTGCTGTCTGTCTATACCCGACTGCAAAACATCATCGTCTCTCTGAGGTCTGAAAACCGTTGCGATAAATCGTTTTCAGCCTATTCCCAGTATCCGATTTTGCTCCTTTTCACCGAGTTTTTGCCACTTCGTATCTCTAAAGCTTTATGCATCCCTTCTTTTCTCATTATAAACAGCTTGCCGAACGGAATATAGCGCGTTGGATGGATAATCTCTTCCCAAAAAAGACTTTTCCTTTCCGTAGTGCTATCTCCCACTTTCGGAAAACATCCGGGGAACGCAAAACCCCGCCCGGAGAATCCTTCCCATTCAGCCCTCGATAAATGGGAGAGCCACGACAAAAAGCCGCCCGAGCGGTCCCTTGTGCGATGCAAGTGTAACCTCACAAAACCCTGTCTTCTCTTTCTTCTTTGTCAAAACACTATTTAGAGCTCTCTGCGAACTAATTTTGGTCCTCTGCAAATGTGGATCACAAAATGGAAGCAGAGATCAGAAACAAGAGCACAAGGAAGGGTAAGGCAAATTTCCAACTTAAATCTGGTGTTTAAAGTACGTATCAAAACCTTGACATGCTAGGCCTCTTCGTTCTTCGTCTTCCGCGTGACACAAAACTAAACTCTCTTGTTGGTCACCATCAGTAGCCTACCACGCACGAAACATTTTGAGGAGTATTTATAGATTTATAGATATAGATCGAATTGATTGAAATGTCTACTGGGCGAAATCGGGCAAAGCGAAATCGCTCATCGAGCGAAAAGCTCGAGCCAAATCCGGAAATCTGAACTCTCAGCGTATTTTGTTATTTTGTACCGGATTCTGTTTTAAACAGTTTTTGAAACTTGGTTTGGGGATTCTTTGGGCCAAGAAGAATGTCGAGTTCCTATATGGGCTCTGTAGCTCTACATTTAGGGGTGGGGGAGGGGGTTTAAATTAAGGGCCAAACAATTTTTTTTCTTCAAACAGCTAATGTGATATTCGATTATGGGGTAAGAAAAGATGCTGAACAGGATGGTGAAAACCATTTTCTCGCCGGACAAGTAGTTTGAATCCGGCCAAAACCGGAAAGTTTGTTAAAAGTAAAAGTTTGATTGGTTGATTAGATGTTCGATTTAGGAGGGGTAAGAAGATATGTTGAACTTATATGAAAAGCATTATCTACCCGGACAAACTATTCGCACTGAATCCGGCCAAGAAGAGACGATGAATCTGTATATGACAATTATTTTTTACCCGGACATATAGTTCGTGGATTTTTTTTTTTTTACAAGTTAAAGTTTTACTTGAAGTTGAAGTTGGACAAGGAGATACGTTGAATTCGTTTCTGAACTTTCTTTTTTTGCTGGACAAGTAGTTCGCTCCGAATTCGGCCGAAACCGGAAATTTGGCAGAAGTAAAGCAGGAAGTTTAAGTATCGTCAAAATAGATATGGCTTATAGAGGTATATCTGAACTTGGTTTTCTCAGATGATTAGGCTGGCGAAGACAAGACTATGTCTGGATCAAATATTAAATTTTTGGGATCCCATGGAAACCTTGGTTTTGTTCTTCTAATGCCTTTAACACACGATCAGGGTCTGGTGCTCCCGGTTTGGAATTTCTGCCCGGATTTTTGGCACCATCAGAGGCGTTACTAGCCAAAATGTTTGGGGGGGGACAAGGTATTTACCGACTGGCTGGTCATTTTTACCGACTATTTTTGCGGATAAAAACGACTGTGTTGACGAAAAATCGGCTTATTCTAAGAAAAAAACGACTACTTTTAAGAAAAAATCGACTACTTTTACGAAAAACCGACGGTTTTTTATTGTTTTTAAGAAAAAACGACTATTTCCGAGAAAAAATCCACTGTTTTTACTAAAAATCGCGGCGCTTCGCGCCGACTCGGTTATTTTTTACCGACTGGCCGACAACATTGGGGGGGGGGCGTCCCCCCCTCCCCCCCCCCAGTAGTGACGGCTCTGCCTCCATATGAAAAAGTTGAAATATTTTCAACTTGATAAGATAGATTCCTGCTGTTACTAAAGTAGAAGAATGAACTAAGGATGAGACAGGAGTGGGAGCTGCCATAGCAGCAGGAAGTCAAGCTGAAAAAGGAATTTGTGCACTCTTAGTTAATGATGCCAAAAGGAAGTGCAGGAAATCCGGCTGGGAAATCCTAATCGTGTGTTCGCACTATAAGCTGAACGTGGATACGTGAATTGCAGACAAAGGAGCAAGGGGAAACTGCTGGTCCTGTATTTCTTTGCTTTCTCTCTGTACCAACATGTCCGGAATCCGGCGAAATTTGGAAACTGTGTAGAACCGAAACTTCTTAATCAGGTTGATTTTATTTGTCGAATAGAGTGCAAGAAGCTAAGGTAATTTCATGTGTCGCTTCGTTTCGAAATTTGGTACTTGATCAGGTTTTGAATTAACATTTATCGCGAAGGAAACCGACGTGCAGAAACGCCATGCTATCGCCTGTCTCATCGCCTGATATTTTCCAAATATGACCCCTCCCTATTTCACGGACTAACAAAAGTTCCTTTTACGAGGAGGTCCCCCTCTCGCAGTATTGCCACTTTTCTTAATGGAAAGTTGGGGCTGTGCCAAGCAGTTTTGGTTCGAAGCCTAAGCCGAAATCCTGTGTGAAAAAAATGTCAAAAGAAATCAGATCCCATTTGTGAGCTGGTTTCTTCGCATACCGCAAAAACGACCTGTCCAGGTTTTCTGGGCTGGGATAACGTTGACACGAACGGCCGCTCTCGTAAAATCACTGTTTGTGAGCCAAAAGTTGGAGCCATGTGAATCAGCTTTGGAAGAAGTAAAATTAAAACAAATATATACCATGGTATCTGTTACCACGGTAAATGGATCTGCAGTTAGTCGTTTTTGCAGTTACCGTGATATCCGATACTACTGTTGCTGTACAAAAACGACAATTGCCTGATTTACGCTTTTTAGAAATCACCCAAAAGAAATACTGATATTTACTGACATCTAGAGTTACATAACTCTTTCCCACCAATTTGACAAAAAACTAGACTCTTGTGTTAGTGATGATGAAAGTGAAATGAATTTTTCAGATATCACAATCACCACGGTCGGGACCGTGGTATCTGAATATCAGATGCTCCGTCGTTTTTTTTAGCCTACAATTTGACCAAAGTCGCCTACAATTTGACGAAGACCCGCCATGTGGGTCCACGGCACAAGTCCCTTGTATATATCACTACTTCTGTGAATGAAAGGGAGCATGTCAAGCAGTTTCCTTGTAAGGTCCAGCCACAATCCCTTGTAAATAAAATAAAACCTCAAAAGAAAACGGGATTCCAAAGAAAACGCTCCCTAAAATAGGACCTCTCCATACTTTCAAGGACTGGGGAAAGTTGCCTCATACGTAGGGCCCTCGAAATCCCTCTTATAATTTCTCTACTTTTGTGAATAGGAAGTTGGGACCATGTCAAGCATTAGTTGGAAAGCTGCCAAAGGTCTCTCAGTCTCTGTTTGAAGATTTATTATCAGTATTTTCTGTTTTCGAAATCAAGGGGAAAAAGAAGGACCATTTATCCCCGAGTGGACTTGTCGATATATGTCTGGCCCTAAGTATACTTTGCGGATACGAGCCCTTAATCGTTTAGTGGAAGGCGGTCTTCCTTGCTGGAAGTGAGTCTTTGGGAAGATAAATAATTGCTGTTTGAGAAGAGTTTTTTTCTAGGTTCCGAAAGACCTCTCTTACGTATTCTGCCATGTATACTATCATAATCTCCCCTAATGAACTGTGATCTTCAGAATCCCCGTGCTTTGCCATTGTTAAATTTTTATCGTATAATTTCTTAGCGCTTTTTCGGCCCAGCCGAGTTTGCCGAGAAACTTCGAAGGGAGCTTCAAAGTCCGCCGGTAACTCTTTCAGAAATTAGGGCATGAGAAGCTTCAAGATTTTGTATTTCATTTTGGGAGACTACAGATCTGCCCCTTTTTTGGGATCCAAAAACGTAAGTTGAGGGGCGCCTATGACTTCGAAAAAGTTTCCGTCTGTCCGTACGTCTGTCAGCACAAGAACGGAATGAGATATTTTGGTGAAACTTGGTGTGAGGATTCTTTAGATCAAGGGACAGGTCGAGTTCGTTGATTTGCTCTGCAGCCCTACATTTAGGGGTGGGGTTGAAATTAAGGGACGAACAAAATATTTTTTTTTTTACAGCTAATGGGATAGTCGGCTTAGGGGTAAGAAGACATGCTGAACAAGAACACGAACACGACAAATAGTTAGCCCGGAATCCGGCCAAAACCGGAAAATTTTTTAAAAGTAAAAGTTTTATTTGAAGCTGATTAGATGTTCGATTTGGGGAAAGAAAACATGCTGAATCCGTATATGAAAATCCTTTACTACCTGGACATATAGTTCACCCGGAATCCGGCCGAAACCGGAAAATGTGTTATAATGAAGTTGATTCAACGAAATCTTCAGAAAGATACCTAAAGTTGTTCGTTCTATGTTTCACTGAACATTTTAAACATTTGAACATATTGGTTTCTATTTTCGTTTCGTATTTTTGTTTCTTAGTTTGTGTTTTATTCGTATTGCTCGTGAGTGTCTTTCCGATTTCCACCCTTGTTAGCCAAGCCTATAGTGCTCTTGGGTTTAAGTAAAAGTTGATTGATTGATCGATTGGAGGTTCGATTCAGCGGTAAGGAAATTTGTTTGTTGAATTCGTTTATGAAAATTATTTTCTCACCGGACAAATAGTTCGCCCGAAATCCGGCCAAAACCGAAAAATTTGTCGAAAGTAAAAGTCCTGTCTGAAGTTGATTAGAGGTTCGATTCAGCGGTAAGGAGACCTGCTGAACTCGTTTTTGAGCTTTATTTTTTGCGCGGAATCCGTGTGAAACCGGAAATTAGGCAGGTAAGGCCGAGGATAAGGCAGGAAGTTTCGATCGATTTCGTCAAAGTAGATGTGACTTATCGCCCGTATAGGGGTAAATACACATGCTGTATCCATATCTGAAATTGGTTTCGTCGTATGATTAGCCATAGGCCTTAACCTGTCTCTAAATTGTAATAGTAAAAATAATTAAGGAGTCTGGCGGAGACCGATGTCTACAAGACCCAGTTGTCTGGATCAAATATTAAATTTGTGGGATTCCATCGAACCCTTTGGCCTTGTTTACCACGGCGTGCACATTTTAAACATCTTGCGTCGAACCTGCGCTTTATAGAGCAGGAAGTCTGGCGAGAGTGCACGACAAACAAAATGCTGTTTGCAGGTGGATATATTGGTATTTCCGAAGAACCATATATCTGGTTAATGTGTTCGTGAAAAAAAACACTTCTTGTAAGAGTTTTGCTTTAATATATCCGGAGAATCACTTTCCACAGCGAGAACTCAAGTAAAGTAAAATTCAAGAAGTTAAGATTTTCCTAAACGAAAGGATTACAAACCTTGATTGAATATAGGATTCGTTTCTAAACCTATCAAAATATGCATGCTCCTGAACTTATTTTTCTTGTTTTTTGCAGAAGAAGATATGGCCAACCTCTCCCGCCTTGTGCTTGGCATATCCATATTCTTCATATGTGTGATGTGTGTTATCACTGGCCAAGTCATCGCCGCCAGACGTAAAGTCCTTGCCCGCGATCCAGACGAGCCGTCAGAACTCGTCACTGTGGCCGTGACGCCGTCATCGGCGACGATGAATGCTCCGCCTCCAAGTTACAGTGACGTCATGTGCCCGCCTCCCGCCTACGACACAATAGTAGGCGTGGAGAATCTATTAAAGGTGACTGGTGGTTCTGGTGGTGTGGACAAAAACGAGGCGTCCATTAGTGCAGAAATTGGGGAGGTGGTGAATAGATGAGAAACGGCGGTACATATTTAGATGATATTTAATCAATAGAGTGGGATGTACCAATGCCTCCTGGTTCGTTGGTGACTTGCGCCCGCCGCGTACGAGAACCAAATTGCGGACCTTCTGAAGTGAAGGTGGAGGGTACCTGCTAATTGTTTGCTGAAAATCAGTTGTTGTCAGCTTAGCCTCAGGTTCAGAAGAAAAAGGTTCTGTTCCGCACTTAGCACGCATCAGTCCGTGAGTTTTAGTGAGTCCGTTAGTTTTATAGTGGAACCGTAAAAAGTGGGGAGGGGTGATCTGATCACTGGCTGAATACATGAAGAAAGTTAAGTTGGAGCAAGAACAAAGAATCTGATAATCTGAAGAAAATACCTACAGTTACGGAAGAAAATATAGTCCTGTCGGCTAAACCATTGACTGTAGCAGAACTTCGAATTGTAAACTTAGACAAACTTTAGTCTCGAAAGCTTGCACACCTGAATTGAAACAATCCAAGCCCCAAAAGGAGACCATAAACTCTAGCTAATAACTTTTGTCAGTGATTAGGATAGATGATTCAGGATTGGGCGGTCGCGGTCTTGAACTCCTGCCAAGTTTTCTCCTTACATGATCAGTTCCGTACGGAAATTTGAGATTTCTGCCGGCCCGAGAAAACCTTATTGTGAGCGTGTTCCACCCTTCTAATAATAGTAACTATTAGTTACTATTACCGTTCCAACCTCACAAAAGTTACTACACTGACGTTTCCAACCTTCTCGAAATAGTAACTAATACTAACTATTTGCGTGCCATGCTCGGGAGCGTAGTAAGCGTGGTAACGACGGATCTTTGTAACGTGATTGGTGGATTACCGCGTGGATTGAATATTTTACCGAAAATAAAAAAATGCTTTCCAGCCTTGACGCCAAGAAGCCAAAATTCGTGACGTCATGCGTAGTAACTTCGGTAAGTAGGGTGGAACACGCTCTGTCTGTCCACACCGTAACAGCAAGAGAGCGCGATATTTGAATGTATAATAACGTGGCAATAGACACACGCCTTGTTGCATTGCACCTGAGAATGTATATAGGCTGGTGTGTCGTGTCCAAGTCCGAGCTGTGATCGAAGCCAAGTCCACTGTTTCTATGAATCACCTTTCCTAGACAGGGATGGATCAGCTGTTTCCCGCGGAAGTTCTCCAAGCCCTTGACGCATGGTTCTAGGTCTACTGCATGTGGGGATTGTTGCGTCCAGGCCCGTATCCAGGAATTTATCTCGGGGAGGTCGGACCAAAAAGTACAAAAAAGACACAGATCATATTTTAAAGCCCACAAAAAAAGATTGCTTTTGTGGGTTTTGGGGGTAGGCTCGAACCCCCTAACCCCCCCCCCTGGATATGGCCCTGGTTGCGTCTCAGGACCGTAAATTAAATAGAAGGGCATGGCTGTGGCAATGAGGGCAATGTAGCATCCCAGTCTTTTGGGATCGCACTAGTGAAAATAAAAGTTAACTCCAGTATCCTGGAACCTTTAAAGTACGCATTGGCAATGTCGTATATGAAAGAATGAATAGTTTAAAGGAGATGCATCATAAGCATTCTAGCACTTGCAACGTCTAGAACCCCCCCACCCAAGACCCAAGATGAAAACACGACTCGATCCGACCGCTGGGTCATCTAGTAGCGCGGGTCGGAAGTGCACGACATGGAGACGCTGGGATCATAGTTTGACTATGTATCTAACAAATTTTTTTATTGTATCAGGCACATGGAAAATGTGTAGAAAAATCAAACTAACTATTTGCATTATCGATTTCTTTGAGTATTTTGTTTTCTGTTTTTTTCTTGATAATTCCTGAAGTCCAAATAATTAAGGATGTAAACCAGATCACAATAAACAAACGCCGTAAATTATACTAAATTCATTATAACGATTTCTTAGAGATATTGAAAGTAAGCAAAATAATATTCAGCTTCCGATACCAAAAATTGTCAAACTAGCCGAGGGTTTTTACTTCTGACATATCTAAACGTCCACAGGGCGATATACATCGTTGTTTTAATCCTCTTACACGCCCCTCGATCTTCCCGAAGATTCTAGTATAACGCTGACCCGCATCGGGAGATCAGTGAATATTTAATGAGTAATGGCGAGTTGACGAACTTGTTTTCAAGAGTGAAAGTAATTTGTGGATTACCTTGGATACCATGGAGATTTTGGAGAAACCAAAGGTAACTTGGTGCTCGTAAATATTCGACCCGTCGTAAAATGATAGTGTGTCCTACCTTCTCGGCCCACATGAATCAACTACTTTAATAGCCAATTTGCCTTACAAAATACATGAACATTATAACACAAAAGGATACTCGTTATATCACTCAATTCGTTCCTTTATTTACCTAAACCACACCTTACAAATTGACGAATCTTAATTATCCCTTGAATCTGCAAATCAAAATAATTTAACAAAAATAAATATCTAAACAAAATTTTTGGTATAATAGATGTGACTATTCACTGTCTATAGTCCAGCGTTCCATGCATAAGGTTCCACTTCATTTTAGGTGGCAAAGTTATTCTTCATGCACACGAAGTCGAAAATGACTTTGCCACCGGCATCACCTGAAGCACAACCGTGAGCGTGTTCCACCCTACTTACCGTTGTAACTACGCATGACGTCACGAATTTTGGCTATTTTGCGTCAAGGCTAGAACGCTTTTTAAAATTTTCGGTAAGACATCACTCCACTGGGTAATCCAGCCAATCATGTTACAGAGATCCGTAGTTACCACGCTTACTACGCTCCCGAGCATGGTAAGCAAGTAGTTATTATTAATTACTATTTCGAGAAGGTTGGAACGGTCAGCGTAGTAGCTTTTCGTGAGATTGGAACGAAAAAAGTAACTAATAGTTACTATTGTAAGAAGAGTGGAACACGCTCCTTATCGGAGGGACCGCTCGACTCGATTAATGTAGGCTACCGATTTCCTGTGCGAAGCAAAACAAAATCTAGGATTTTATTTCTAGATTTAAAGAATTACAAGTGCAACACCTCCATTAAAAATTATCTCAAAATTAGTACTATGATGTCGTACGAAAAAGTAGCGTGCAGTACGAAGTGATGCTACTACATGCTTATATGTCAGGGCCGCCGTGTTACTGCATTCTACTGCATGTTACTATAAGCAAGACTGGATGATACTATAGCAAGACAGGATGCCACTGGATACTACTGCTTAAGATGGGCCCAGCCTGAGGCACATTAAATGACAGTAGTCGTTACTATTACATATAAATACATGCAACTTTTTTGTACAACTATCATACAACTACGCAGGCTAAAATTTTTTAGTCGGGCCTATCAGGTGCTAATACGTACTTTAAGGAACCTTTCGGTGGCCTGAGATTTAATGACCTGTAGCGATCTTTATCAGTGATGTCGGGACTGAATCTGTATCAGCAGCAATGGCATTAAAGCGCACGATCGCATTTTGCAAACGGTTGTTCTGCAACCCTTTTGACAGGTTGTAGGAATCATTGCTAAGCTAAGAATGTTATTTCTGTTTCGTTCGAGCTGTTCGTATACGAGTTTATTAGAGGGAGACAGCCTGTATTTGATTTGAGTCAAAGTGCCTTTGATGGTTAGGTTTCCAATGGTTTTAGTTTACGAGCTAGAACCACAATCCTGTGCAATACCATGCGTTTTTTGTTAGCCAGAGATTCACTATTTTATTAAATCGTAGAAATTACAACCGAACGCGCCAGCATCCATACGGAGCGTAAGAGACCTGGGTAGCGTTCCAGTGAAGTTATTACAAGTTACGATGATAAGAGGAGGGGCGATCATCGTATTGTGGTAGTTATCACGCTCTCTGGAACGCAAATAATAACAACGCGTACATACGTCATCACTCTTACGGGAGTTCCTATAGAACCGATAGTTATTATCACTTATGATGCTCGCGACCATCATAAGTAAATCGTAACGATCGTAACAGTAGGAACGAAAATAATAAGTGGGAGGAGCCAACTTACTTATTACGGCGGGCTCTGGAACGCGAATAATAACAAGAATAGTAACGATCGTAACTAATATTACGTCGCTGGAACGCTACCCTGGCCTTGATGCAGCTCTTCTTCTTCTTTCTGTCGAGTTGAGGAGGAGATTCTTGTTCTAGCGCATTTCTTCTTCTTCCTTTTTGTATTTCAAAACTTTCGACGATCGGAACTTTGTTTTAATGACGTTAGCTTTATCACTCAGCTTGGTTTAACCACATATCTTAAACGTATCGTCTTTCTTTTCACTCACAGCCCCAGTGAATATGTAGGAAGTCTACTTTTTAGCGATAACCGAGATTTTCTCGGGTTGCCAGTCAACAACTTGCTTTTTGTCTTGAGACGTTCAGGAACAGAAGTCCTTCTTCTAGTTTGATTATGATTTCGCTGTTATTTCTCGGCATTTAACCACAATGGGCATTTGTTTTAGATTTATCGCGAGAAAAACCAAGCTGTTTTTGGGCGAAGCGCGGCCGCAGTTGGCAAGCGCCTAATTTCACTGGGTAAGTATGATTATTTTCTAATATTTCCGCCCCATTTTATTGCGAAAAAGTCATTTGTAAGGCGGATTGTCGCTGTTCCCCGAGGACTCCTCGGGGAATCGGAGGGAACGGCGAGAATGGAGGGAGTCACTCCACGCGGACTTACTTACTTACTTACTTACTTGTTGCACTTCAAGCCGACGGAGGGCTCATCGTGGCATCCAAAATTTGTCGGCACGCATCTTCCCAAGCGAAGCGGTCAGTTGCTAGCGGCTCCATGATCGTTATTTCCCCCCCCCCCCCTCCTCCCCTAGATGTTAACACATCTAGGCCGCACAAAATCATTGTTTGAATATGTTCCCCTGTCAGCTTGTGCTCAAGGAATATGAAATCGGTACTGTCAGACTTTCTTGTGGACTTGCACAATTTCTTGAAACCCCCTCCCAGTCCCCCCTAGTTCGGAATTTTTTAAAAACCGAACACCGAGACCCATGGCAGTTACTCTACCCATTTAATCCTCGCATTTAATTTTTTCGCCACTCCCGTTTTGCATTCCGTAAATTTCATTTTTACATGAATATTAGGCTATTAAAAATTTCTATAAAAATCACATCCGTCTTTCCTATACTCATTTTCTTTAAAAAATATTTTGCCGACAACACTGCGATTTTTGGTTGGCGTTAATTTTTTTCAGTTCTTCAATATTCTTACTTACGCTCTTATAAGATTGATTATGGCTTTTTTTTTCAAATTAGCTAGCAAAAAATTTTGATGCATGCTTTTCTCCTGGTCTGTGGTCATTCTGTTCTCTTTCTAACAGCACAAAGATTTTTGTCTCTGAACCTGATCCAAAATGGTGGTTTGCTCTCCTACTTCAAACATTTTCTTCCATAAAATATTCTTCGGTTGATTTACACTTCGCCTGGTTCATTCTCATATAAATTCTCTGTATATGTGAAGAATATTGGTCAGTATTAGACGAACAAATTTCTTGTTAGGACTCGGGGCGTGACTCGGTCTCGAGACGCTTTTTTCACAGACTCGGTCTCGTCTCGAACGATTTTTGTCCAGGACTCGGACTCGTCGTCGCAGGACTAGCAGAAGCTCTGGTTGATGATCCGCGGTAAACTCGTTACCAGAGAAAACCGTAGAACGCTCGTGTACGAAATATAAATCCTTTACTATAGAAAAGGCAAAGAAAAGTTTCATAAAATATTTACTCTGTCCGTGAAGTTATCCGACAAAACTAACGTGAAGATACTTGCTTGGCCAGACTAGGCTGACTCTAACCGACTAACCTGAACAGGCTTGAATAGACCCAAAGAGACCTGAACCACAACTAATAAAGTCTGATCGTCACCTCCCGGAACTTCCGGAATCTGGGCTTCCAGATTATTCTTTGACTTCTTCTTCTGTAAATTGCATCTGGAATATGAACCGGTAGTTACATCAAAAGTAAGTACATCAAAATAATCCGGAAAAAAGGGGCTTTTGAACTTCCAGATTTCCGGAATTTTTAAGTATCGCAGAAGAAATTCAGAAAAAATCTCGGAAAATCTGGGAACCCAGATTCCGGAAGGTGAAGACCCGACTTAAGCCAGGTGCCTCTATGTACCATGTCGTCGGTGTCAAGCGTAAACCGCGTATCTCCCTTTTTCAAAATTTTTCAGGAGGTGAAAAAAACATAATATGTTAAGTTAATCCGAGATACGTGGTTATGTTAATGTTAATCCGAGATACGTGGTTTCCAGCTTGGTTGTATCTCCCAAACTATGAGTCGGAGGCAATCGAAATACGCACCGTTCGACGCAGAATTTTTCGGCGAGTAGAACTGTGTCAAAAAGTGGAAATCGCAAATTTGACCGGATACGTTGTTTCCGCTTGACACCGACGATGTATGTACCCTGCCAGATTCTGGAGGTCGTGACGTGTTTGGCCTTGCATCGACCTACCACGACGAAAACGGATGTCTGGAATCCGGAAGAAAAATCTGGAAGTTGCAGACTAGCATTTGATCAAATAGTGAGTTGTGAAGAAACAGCAATGACTGTGTCAGATTTTTTTTTAATGCTGGTGATGTTAACCAGAGTATTCCACGTCTGTGGGGACGCCCGAGAATACGGTGAGTGAGTCCCTAGGATAAACAAAATACGAGGACTCCGTCACGGGAGTCCCCGTGGAACGGTGGGTGATAATAATTTATTGAATTACCTCTATGTCTTTAATTTATCAACAGTGGTCAGCGGCGGTTATTTTAAAGTTCTGAAATGTGACTGCGGAAAGCTCAAATCTGGCGAACCTCAAATTAAGGAAGGATGAAGGTTGAAATGGACATTGGGTTCCTTCAGAGTCTAGGTAGGAAAGCTTCAGCCAGGTTAGCATGACCAAATTGGTAGTTGCAACTTGCAAATGAATATAACTCCCTGGTGGATCCAGGGTGGAGCCATACTTTATCATTTCAATCCCAGTAGTTTACGTTTTTGTCCAGGAGCAAATTAAAATCAGTCTTGATCTGTTGAATTGCTCCATCATTGATGATGTGATGATTTCTTAGGAATCGGATGCATCCCAGTACAATTACAGGAGGCAGAACAGAATCCGTTGTACGTTGTAGTTCAGAATTACCTTTTTTTAACTCTTCATTACATGTACTAAACTTACTGCAAATTTATCCAAAAGTATACCAAATTAAATAGTAAATCTTCCTCTTCTTCTTGCGTACTCGCATACCTTAGCTATTTGACCAAAACTAGGGTAGCCACTAAAAAAAAAAATAATCAAACCTGAGCTTTTGAAGATCAGAATGTGATTCTCCTATCTTTTAGCTTTGATTTGAGGCCAAAATCACCTCTCTATCTTGTCTCTAAGCATATTAAATCTTCTTTAGAAAACAGTATTTTACATAAGGAAATGCCTATGTTCATCCATTGACTTTAGGGTTTTGTCCATCTAGTGACCAGCTTGGAACTATGTGCTTCAATGAAATTCTATGAAACTGGGTGATTTTGAGCTGGTTTTGAGTGCATGGGGAGCCCCAGCAAGTGAGTTAGATGAGAAAATATGAATATGATCATCAAGGTTATGGTCCAATAGACCTATTGCTGCTATAGGCTGCTGACTTTTCCTCCTTAGTGTCAGCAAATTTTTGTAGCAAGTTCAGCTACCTTTTTTTACATCTAAATTTACACTGAATATTAAGAAATAATATTAAATAGCTAGGACATCTTACTGTTAGCCTTATTAAATAGACAATTTCGTCCTGAATTCAATGGTATTCTTAAAATATTTTTTGGAGATGTTTTAGATAGGTAAAACTGATAAGGAAAATTCACAGCAATTTATGCATTCATTACAACAAAATTGCCAATTTTTGCCACTAGGTGTTTTTGTGGCTACCCTACCAAAACCTGTGCGTCGATCAAAAACACAAAGATCGGACCATTCTCCTGAATCCGGTGTATCACCGTTACCGTTGTAAAGGAGAACCTCAATCCCGTTATGGCTCTATCAGAATGGCCATGATGTTCCGAGGAAAAGATTTGCAGAGGTAAATAAGATATAATAACAAGAAAAAAGATCATATTGATGGGTAGGTACATAAATTTAGTGTTCTGCAGTCTTTTAGGTTTAGTCCGGAATCAGTGTTACGCCGGAATCCGTTCTGCCTCCTGTACTGTTTAACAGTGGTTTCAGGCAGGTGAAATCAGGTTTGTGTCAGGAAGGTCTTTGTCACGAATTTGCACTTCAAAGCAAATTAAGATCAGTCTCGATCGATTGGGAAGGATAAGAGACAGATCTGCTGAGATCTAAATAGTGGCAGGTAAGGAAGTGATCTATTATAAAGCTATATGCCTGTCAGTTTATTTTAGGTACTTATTTCAGGTGGCTTAGGCCAGATTTAGTCATAGAAGGCATTTAGACAGCTGACAATTTAGGATTTTGAATGCCAGTGAAGTAGTCCTGGCAAAAATTTTAATGTCTCCTTTCATTTTTATTTCTGTTCTTGATAGGTACGGGTTATTACGGTGCGGGAACGTCCCAGGCCTGAAACCTTGGCTTGAATGGAAATCCTGGGACTGGTCAGTCACACACAAATCCTCAATTTTTGGGCATGGTGACCCAATGGCTGGGCATGCCCCAGCGTTGCATATGGGCATGGTGCTCATACATTGGGGATGTTAGGATATGTTAGGATGGAAATACACTATGGAAATTGTGGTTATTAAAGTTGTTAAAGTTGCCTCGTATTTGTCATTATCTCGTTTCGAGAAGATGCCTCAAGCTTGAGGAAATTCGCTTTTTTATTCTCAGATTGAACTTAGAAATTCACCACTAAGCGGATTGTCTACTGCTTGCCAGTGTGACAGTCTCTTCTTGCTGCAACGTAGCAGTAAGTAGGTAATATAGGTAAGTAACTAGTTAAGGTATCAATCACATCAGTATTTAAAGTTTAACCGAAAAGGGCTGGGATAGGACAATCTAGTTACCCATCACTTATTCAATAAAACTGGCTTGAAGACCCGCTGAAACCCGGGTCTCTGCAGACACTAAAGCAAGTTAAGCACATGGCTTTAACTGACAGATAGCCTATAGTCAATGTATTGATGTGGGTAAAGTACCAACCCCAAATCCTTGCGTGATCCGACAATGCCACGCTTTCACCACCCTGGACAAGAAACAGTCACCTCATAGAAAGTTCTTTATAGCTGATCCCTTGCGGATATCCTGAAATCCATCAACAGAACGAAGCAAATTTGTAATCATCCATGGACTTTCTTAGATTCGGTTTAGTGAACTTTTAATTTTTGTTTTAGTGCTGTTTGTTTCTTGTTTCTACTATACTCTGTACCTAAATGGGTTGTAAATAAAATTTAATTTGGTTTGATTGACCTAGGCCTAACTTTGTTTTTAAAAATTGCAGTTCAGATGAAACACTGTGACGATCAAGCAGTGATCTTTGATTCTGGAGAATCTTCCAAGGATTTGTCATGGAAAGAGGCCATTGAGGCTGCAGAACTCATCTCTGGCTTCATAAATTTGGAATGCTGCATGTCAGTCATTAACTTTTTTGATGTGGTACAGCATCCGCATCTGTGGCCAGTTTTGGTGCTTGGGTAAGATCTTATTTTATGCGTTCCCTAAGGTTCCTGGAAAATGTCCGATAGCCAGTAGCGTATATTCCGATTTGTTTCGGGAGGGGCGACAGCTCATTGAAAATATGCGGCCAAATGCCACCCCCTTTCCGGCCGGAAGGCCAAAAAATTTTCGGCGATTTTTTCATTTTTTGACAGTTTTTAACACTGAAAACACCTCTAGCCAGACTAAAATTTGATCCAAATGAAGATTTTGTTAAAAACGAGTTGCAAACAACACCTTTTAATTTTGTAATCATTCACAATACGACTCAAAACTGTTTCTGAGATCTATTACTGAACCGGGCTGTAAATAATTTCGATTGATCTTCTCAATTTGTATCTTAGCGTACGTTTTTCCCGTAAAAAACTTCTTTTCCGAGAATTTCGGGTGAGGATCGCCCCTGTCGCCCGTGTTTCGCACATGTTTTTCCCATTAAAAATCCCTTTTTCAAGAATTTCGGGGGGGGGGGGGGCGATGCCGATAGCCTACCTCTGAAACTCCATCCACCTAGGTCGGATCCTATTCGGACACTTGATTGTCGCAGCTAGACCATTTGCTCGTATAACCCATCAAGTTTCACTCGTATCCGAGAACTTCCGGAGAATCTCCTTCCACCTCTTCATATCCTCCACAGAGGTCGTATCCGTTCCAAACCTCAAATGGCTCAATGAGAACCCATGACCTTTGTACTGTTCAATTTGCATGTCTGTCACTGTTAAACCCCCTTCCAGCTGGAACGGCTTTTTGAACTTCTAGCTATGAACAACACATCGTGGGTCATTGATACCGAACTTAAAGGTTCTTTTTATTGTTAGGATAAACCTCTCAGGCCGGGCCTGGTGCTCTGTCCGGACTCCTACCTTCTGTTGCTCTGAACTAAGTGATTCCGCTCGCCCTGCTTCCCCAGCTCTAGAGGTTCTGGGTGTAAGGCTCCATTTAAAGAAACACGTTAGAACACAAGAAACAACTGGCAAGAAGATGCAGGTGGATGAACCTAAGAGAGGGAAAGCGTTTGACCTGGATCAGATAGCCTATGTCGTCTCCACATCTGGGTCTACTGGTGAACCGAAGATTGTTCAAGTGCCGTTTCGTTCGATCTTGCCGAACGTTCGGGATTTTCAGTGAGTATTACGGCTCTTGTAGTAGTCACTAGTAGTCTGCTATAAAAGTTAACGACCTCAACATATTGTTGGGCAATTGAGGAGTAAAATGATCAACACAAGAATTAAGAAAAAAGTTTTTAAGAATTTTCGAAGGTGTGACAGGTAAACAGTTTTTGTTTTATTCCCACGTAGCATCTTTTCTATAAAGTAATGATGTTTTCGAATTTTTTGGGCTACGACTCCTCCTCCACTCGGTGACGTTAATATTTTCTTGAACTCTTTAATGTCACCTACTCTTTCCACAACACAAACATTGACAAACATTTTAAATCCAGCATTACCATGTCAGTAAGTCTCACAATTGACAACAAAAAATGTCGAGTTTCAACACATAACACTTGGGATGTTGTCTGTTGTGGTTTTGCAAACGTTATGCACTAAACGATACACATAACAAGCCTTGCCGCGAAGAGTCGAAAAACTACCGAAAAAGTATCTGCTGAATTTTCTGATATTATGATGACAAACATAATAAGTCACCAGATGATTTTTCGGCGGTGTTTTGGTGCATGAGCGGTGCGATGCATAACGTTTTAATGCGTAACGTTTGAAAAACATAACAGCTAACCCGTGTTAGGTACCCGAACAGATTGACTTTAAAAATGAATGAATGAATATTTTAATAGCCAATTGGCCGTACAAAACACATAATGGTAACAATTATAATACACTTTACATCACTCAATGATTATCTTATTTAACTAATACGCTCTTTAGAAATTGGCACATTTTAATTATCTTAGCTTTATTTTTTGCTTCGAGGACGTCAGGGAACTTAATAGTATACCCATTAAGAAAATGTCTCCTGGGTTCTGAGAGTTGCTCGCAATCTACCAGAAAACGCTTCCTCTGTATTAAAGCACAGGGGGCATTGTCGCTTACTATTTGGAGACTTCTTATCCCAGTTATTCCGACCACGCACTGGCAGGCAGTTCGCTCGTAGCTGAAACCACAGGCGCAGGGTCTCCGCCGGTAGGTATAACTTGAAGTAAAATTCCATTCCGAAAATCTGCTTGACTTCTTTGTAATAGAGATTGAGATTGAGATTGCTTTATTTGTAAAAAAGAAAAAAATCAACAGATGAATTCCGGAACTGCCAACATGCCAAAGGCTCTGAGCGGCCAGTTCAGGAACTCAAAATAATTAATACCTCTAATTAAGACAAATTTCATCTCTTAACAAAAGTCACTTGTCACAACTTTATCCGCGTCAAACACGACAACAATCCAAGTACAAAGAGCAAGAAATAAATAAAATAAATCACACCAACTCTCAAGACTCTAAAAGATATTTTTTCATTTTTTTCTGGAAGGAGCTCAAAGACACCGATCCCTTTATACAGTCCGGCAACATGTTCCATACTTCTACACCAACATGTCGCAACGAAAGAGCACCTCGATGTGTATGGCGTATTTCAGACAGCAGCAGATTTCACTCAGAAGAAGTTGTTGGGTATGAATGGTACTCTGAAGTCACATGAAACATATCTAGTTCTCTTAGTCCTGACGGTGCTAACGAATTAATACATGAATAAACTAAAGATGCTACCTGAAAATTTTATATTTTGTAAACATTCAAAATGTTAGCCAGACGAAATGATTCACTTGTTGAATGTTTGTTTAAGAATAATGTTTTTATCGCACGGTTTTGAATTACTTGGATTCTGTGTATATTATATTTAAATGAATTGGACCACAGAGAACATCCATACTCCAGATATGAGGAAACAAGGGTGTAATATAAAGTTCTGAGTGCTTTTTGTGGAATAAAATGTTTGAGTCTATTAAGAACACCTGCTCCACGTGACATTTTAATAGAAAGAGCTCTCACATGATCTTTCCATGTAATCATTTCATCAATAATCATTCCTAAATACTTAAAACTTGTTACTCTTTAAATTACCACATCCCCGAACGAAAGTATCATATTCGTTTCAAAGTGTTGCAAATTTGAAAAAATCATGTATTTTGTTTTCGATATGTTTAATGAGAGATGATTCTTCCGCAAATATTCAGACAAACTAGTCAAAGCGGTCTCCATGATAGCAAACAGTCCATCTAGTGTGTACGATTTGAACAACATTACTGTATCATCGGCATATGTTATAAGTGTGCAATTAGTAACAAATTCTTTTATTTCCGAAACATAAATCAGGAAAAGTAGTGGCCCTAGAATTGAGCCTTGAGGGACACCGCATGTTATTTTTCTTTCTTGTGATGTCGACGATCTTACAACTACAACCTGCGTTCTATCTTCTAGGTATGACTTTATCCATTTCACCATCCAAACGGGGAAATGCATTTTATTCAATTTTGAAAGAAGTACCTCGTGATTTACCGTATTAAAAGCTTTTGAGAGGTCCACGAAAATTGCCGATGTCATGAATCCAAAATCCAGAAATTCCTTAATCTTTATAATAAAGTGTTTAATGAATCTTGTCATTTTCTCATGCATAATTTTTTCAAATAGCTTAGAAAATACCGGTAAAATTGAAATGGGTCTATAGTTATTAATTTGGCTTTTATCTCCATTCTTATATAAAGGTATTAGCCGACTTTTTTTCAGTTGTTTTGGGACAATTCCCTTTACAAATGAAATGTTTAACAAAAAAAGAAAAACATGACAAATAACTGGAAAAATTGATTTTAATGCTCTTTTAGGTATTCTATCGATACCTGGGGATTCTGAAAGACCAAGCGAAGTGAATTTTTTCTGTAAATCGTGCATGTGTATAACATCGTCTCGACTGAAATCGAAATTCTCTGTGTCGGTGTCACCAGTATTTGGTGGTTCAGGAAGTCTATCGCTATTATTAAATTGCCGGGATATACTTGATCCGATTTCTGAAAAATAAGTACAAAATCCATTAGCAATTTCCGCATCTTTTTTCAGCAAATCTCCATTAGGTGAGCTGATTACATTCGGGATTTCTTCTTTGTGCTGTTTTTTATGGGGTGAGAGAACTCCATTTATTATTTTCCACGTTGCTCGTGCGTCGTTCTTGTTTAATTCAAATGCCAAAAAATAATAATTTCTTTTTAATTCTCGTTTCTTTTTATTAACCGTTGCACGATATTCTTTGAAGAGTTCCTCGTTTACGGGAGAAGGATATTTTATTTTTCGAATGTACAGGTTATTTCTTAATTTTACCATATTTTTTCTCTCAGCATTAAACCAAGGTGGTTCCTGCTGGATGGGTTTTACAGAATGGTTTGGTAGTAAAACACAACATGAATCCAGACCTTGATTTATCTTTTCCATAAACAATGAATATGCATTTTCTACATCATCCATTCTCAAAACCGGTTCCCAGTCTATGGTAGAAAGAAATGTTTTCAGTTTCTCACAGTTTTTAGCGCAAAAATTAAATACATTTCCGTGAGGATTATGGCTTATTACATTCGAGAGCTGGCTATTTTTATCACAACTATGCTCATGTAATTTTATCACAGCATAATTCAAAAAATGGTCTGATCCTGGAGAAACAAGCACTCCCGAAAAACTCACTCGCTCATACAACGTCTGTGGCAAAAATATGTTGTCGATTAATGTGGCACTCAGAGTAGCTACACGGGTTGGGATTGTAATGGACGGTAAAAAATCGGTAACATGGCCGTCAGAAATTCCATGTTTCCTTTACTACTTAATCTAGCAAGTTGAAATTAAAGTCACCAACGATAACAGATGGCGTTCTAAAAGATCCCCACTTACTACACAAATTCTCTAGAGATTCTAATGACTCTTCTACTGGGGAACTTGGGGGTCTGTATGCAACTGCAAGTAATAGCTCAGTACTATCTTTAGTCAATCGCATGACAAGCGATTCAAATAGCCCTTCACGCCAAACAGAGACATCATCTAATATTGACACAGAAAAATCACTTCGTATATAGGCGCCTAAACCACCTTTTCGTATACTAGAACGATTACGGAAGTGGAAAGAATACCCTTGAATTTCGAAAAACGATATAGGAGACGCCTCAGTTAGAAAAGTCTCTGTCATACTTATTATATCAAAATAGAAGTTTGACTCGGCTAGTGTAGTACACATATTGTCCATTGCCGTTTCTAGTCCTTGAACATTGTAATTGGCAATTGCTAGCATATTAGGTTGATTTGCAAGAGGGATATCACTCGCTTTTACATACCTAGTTTCTTGCGATTTAACACTCAAAATGCTCATTTTGATCGTGCACTTCATTGCACAAACTAGGAATATTCAGACTCGATAAATCGAGAAATTGTGACTCTAGTTGACTAAGTCTATCCAACTGAAATAAAGCACCGTCATCGTATGATAAATAAATTCATCACAATATACCAGTTTTCTTTTACTCTGTCAAGTTGCCGTCAGGTACCAGAGGAGCCTCAGAAGGTCGGGGCAGCGATAGTACTTGCGCCAAGTTTCTCACTAGCACAATGTTTCCTCCTATTTTCACGAAGACACGGCCCTGACTTGTCCACGCATTCTTCATTCCAGCGACATCCTTTGAAGCCTGCAGGATCGCTTGCCGCCGCTTTGTCAGACTTTCAGTGATGAAAGTAGGCGTGCCGCGAAGTTTTGACCGGTTTTTAATCACTTCTCTGGCAAGTAGGGGGGTTTTGAAGGTCACTTCCACCGGGGGAATACGATCACCATTCGGCTTACCGAACATTTTCACATCTATGAAATCAGGTTGCCCTACTTGAACCCCAAGCTGCCTCGTAACGAGATTCAGGACACAGTCAGTCTGAGTTTGGTTCGAGTTCGCTTCAAGTCCAGGTAAATTGTGGATAATGATCGATGAGGCTTTGTTATTTTGTTCTATGATGTCCATTTCATCCTGTACTTTGTGTAGTTCTTCTTTGTAAGAATCGATTTTCTTCTCAAGGACACCGAGGCGAGAAATTACCTTGTCCAGAATTACCTTGACTTCGTGCATTACCGATGAGTAAACAGTCTGCGTGATGTTTTCAAGTTCTATTTGCGTTAACTTCACTTTCGACAGTTCTTTGGCAATGTTAGTTTTCACCAAGGCACTGATTGTGTTGCTCGTGGACTGAATCTCATTGCGGAGATCCCCCAGTTCAACTATCATTTCTGGCTACAGACCAAGAGCTACAGCAGTATCTTTGTAACTGTCTGGATTGGCGGTGAAATCTGCCATTGCACGTTTTATAGACGGATGTTTGTTTGACGCACAGGCAGCTTTGTTACTTTCGAGATCCATCCGGTTCTCAATCAAAAAATTAGCCGTTTTTCTATCCCCATAAGTGAATACCAAGAATTTCTTCTAATACTTTAGTGTATCTGAATTTTGTGTCCGTTCGTACCAGGCCTGAACCTCTTGTTCTTCTATCATTCTTGTGAATTCACGTTTGTTTCCCCGATCCGACCATCGTGGGGGAGTGTATGGATAGGGAATCCGGAATTTATTGGCAAACTCAGCTATTGAATGGGTTATCGGATTTAAATGAAATTTGATATTTAGAAAGACCTCGTGCCTCGGATGTCCCATTTTAAATCCGGACCGGATCCGGTGACTTTGGAAGGAGTTGGAGGGGGGAACCGGAAATCGTTGGAAACGCTTAGATTGGAGGGATCGGGATGAAACTTGGTGGGAAGAACAAGCACAAGTTCTAGATACGTCATTGACATAATAGTACGGAATTCGGGCACTATGGTGGAGTGGGGGGGGGTCCATATTTTTACCAAACTTTTAGTACCAAACTCGCGGGATCACTAGAAATTCGGATCCCCCCAACTCCCCCACAGTGAACGTATCCGGTCCGGTTATGTCAATCACGTATCTAGGGCTTGTGCTTGTTGTTTCCCACCAAGTTTCATCCCGATCTCTCCACTCTAAGCGTTTTCCAAGATTTCGGGTTCCCCTCTCCAACTCCCCCCCATTGTCACCGGATCCGGTCCGGATTTAAACTGGGATGTCTAAGACACGAGATCTTTTTATACATCAAGTTTCATTGAGATCCGATCACTCGTTCATAAGTTAAAAATACCTAATTTTTCTGGATTCCCCCTCCCTCCAGCCCCCCCACCCCAGATGTTCGGATCGGGGAAACGACTATTCTAAATTCAAT
Source organism: Branchinecta lindahli (assembly GCA_023053555.1). Classification (NCBI taxonomy): domain Eukaryota; kingdom Metazoa; phylum Arthropoda; class Branchiopoda; order Anostraca; family Branchinectidae; genus Branchinecta; species Branchinecta lindahli. The sequence goes on from JAKZAO010000012.1 coordinate 23,900,669, forward strand.
CTGTTCAGGTCCCTGACATGGCTGCCAATTTACATCGTCCTAGCACATCATGAGGGAGCACCGAACTGGCGTGATCACTAGAAACTCGCCCCCCCCCCAACTCTCCCAAAGTGAGCGGATCCGGTCCGGTTATGTCGATCACGTATCTAGGACTTGTACTTGTTCTTTCCACCAAGTTTCATCCCGATCTCTCCACTCTAAGCATTTTCCGAGATTTCCGGTTTCCCCCTCCAGCTCCCCCCAGTGTCACTGGATCCGCTCTGGATTTAAAATGGGACAGACAAGAGGTCCTTCCATATATCAAGTTTTTATTAAAGATCCGATTATCCGTTTGTAAAAATACCTCATTTTTCTTAATCTTTCCGGATTCCCCCTCCCTCCACTCCCCCCTTAGATGTTCGGATCGAGGAAGAGAATATTTCTAATTTAATCTGGTCCGGTCCCTCATATGCCTGCCAAGTTTCATCGTCCTTTGACTGGAAGTGCCCGAACTAGCAAAACTGGGACAGACCGACGGACGGATAGAAATTGCGATCGCTATATGGCACTTGGCCGAAGGGCAAGTGCCATAAAAACCAATATCTTCATTCAGCTATGGAGCCTCACAACGAAGCTTAGATGCTCTTAGCTTCAGTGCTCTGCTATTTTTTCACATACCTTGGTTATAACCCTTTCCTATGTGCTATTCAGGATATCGGGAAGAATCAAAAATTTCTCCTTAAAAAATGATCCCTTTAACTCCGAAAGCTCCTGGTATCGACTGAGAAAGTGGTTCATGTTTTCCTCTTTCCCAGACTTGCAAAGTTGTCAATTATGCTTGACATCTGGACCAGTCCTATCCCTATCAAAAACTCTAAATATACCTAAAGGGGGGGGGGTAGGGAATCTTGAGGTAGATTCATTTTAAAATAAAGCTCAGGCCCAAACACCTCCTTAATCCCACGGTAAAACTCCAAAGTTTCGGACTGACCTGTTAAAAGCTCTCCATTTTCGAATCTCTTGGTCATCCAAAATCGTAGTGACTCTGCGCAATAAATTATCGTCACTTACAGGGCCACGGCCACTGTTCAAACACTATTCCAAACTGGGAGCGTGCAAAAACGCTTCGATGTAATGCGGAAAATTCTGATTGTGTAAACAGGTAAACTTACAATATTGTATCCCCTCGCTAGTTGGCGCTGTCCTTCACTCTAATACTCTATACGACTAAGGCCAAAACACGCCAGTGATCCTCAGGAAGAAGGGGTAAACGTCTCACTAACGACTCAAATCAGCAACTCAAATCCTATGTCAACCAATTACCGCGATCTTTGGGAGCAGCTGTGATACCGCTTCCGGCTCTTCGGCTAGGTTGGTTAGTCAATAACCCGGTTAAAACAATAACCCGGCGAGTTTGCATCGGCAAGGGGAGTTAGTCATCAAGAGTACTTTAATTGAAAGACCTTCCTTCGTGTGGGGAACACTTTTATTTGTGATGTCGACCAGCCCACGTGTCTCCTGTTCTGCGACTTCAGCTACGGTACTAATTCTATGACACTAGAAACGCTCACAGGCTTCGGAGACATGGAGCGGTGAACATAATCTCGTTCTTTTGACGTGGTGGGGTACGTGAAATACGGATACATAAATTAAAGTTTGCAGTAATATATACTAGAGTTATTGTTCCTTTTTTAATGTTTATTGCCGTGTAATATCTTTACAAATAAATGCGAAGCCTTTACAGATCTTTACCTTTAGAGATGTTACAGATATTTACAGCTTGTTAAACCTTGCCTAATGTTCTTTAAATAAGTCCTAACGATTTTTTTTTTGTAACTTCGTCTTGTACGGTCTTAAAAATAATATTGAAAGGATACAGACGATTTCCGTCCAGCTGCACAGTTAAAGATCCGCCCAGCCGTATCAGTCTTATTCTTGTTCTAGGAAGATTTACAACGTTACCCCATCTGACGTCATTTTTCTCGCTGCCCCCCTCTCATTTGACCCCTCAGCCGTCGACCTCTACCTCTCCCTATTCACAATGTGCTCTGTACTCATTGTACCAGACACCCTTAAGCTAAACTCAGAGAAGCTGTCGAAGATACTCCAGTACCACAAAGTAACCATACTTCAGTGCACCCCGACGCTTTTCCTCACCTTTGGCGAAGAGATAGAAGGACGAACGGTTCTAGGTAAAGATACCTCGCTTAGGATCCTAGCGTTGGGAGGAGAGCCCTTCCCAAGACTTGATTTCTGGAAATTTCCAGCGACTCAGGCTGGAAAAGTCAGGGTGTTTAATCTGTATGGAATCACGGAGGTATCTTGTTGGGCTATGATTGAAGAAGTAGCGTTTGGCAACGGTGGACAGAGGCTTAAAGCAGGTGAATCTTTGTTTGGCAACAGTTCTTTTAATACAGGCGGAGATAGAGTGAGAGCATTTGGCAATGTCCGAAAAATTCAATATGCTGAAACTGCTGCTAGCACAACGAATGTCATTGAAGATGGGGGACATGAGTTTGATGAAGAAGAAATAGCCAGCCGTAATGGAGCAGCTTTAAGTGATAATGTTGCAAATGTCAGTGCTGCTTCCAATCCCTTCTGTAGTGAAGAATTAGTGTTCCGCAAGTCTGTCGCGAGTATGAACCGAAGTGCCTTGCGTGGCAACCATGGAAGAATTCCTAATTCCGACCCAGGACACATTTCGTCTACAAGAATAGGGTTCGGCAGTGCCGGAGTGTTTGAAGATACAAAGAAAGCAGTAATATGTGACAACGACAGAACTAACCTGACTGAAGAATCTACCTCTCTGAATTGTAAAGCAGAAACTTCCGACCGCAGAATTGATCAAGGTGCACGTGGCAACGCTGTAGAACAACTCCCCCAAAATGCTGCAGCTGACAATAGTGATTTCTTGGAGAATTTCGAGATTTGCGAAAAGACAAGGGCTGGACCTGTCAACCGCGGAAAGAGGTCCGGTAACTTTAGACAAAATGAGGAGGTAAAAAAGAGAGCAAAAATGGAGGGGGAGGTTTCTCTTGGAGTAGAGCTCAGTGAGACGGAGGTGGAGCTTAGAGATGAAGATGGAAACGTCGTTCAGGACGAAGGCGAGGGAGAGATATTTATCGGTGAGTAAGTTCTTCATTACATCAATGGACACCATCCTCTCCGAACTGGTGAAGTTATTTTTTGGGGATCCCAAAACGATGGAGGTATATCCATGACTTCGTAAGAGTTGGCCGTTTGTCCGTCCGTCTGTCAGCACGATAACTCTCGATGGGAATGAGATATTTTGATGTACTTGGTGTAAGGATTCTTTTGGTCAAAGTACATGTCGAGTTCGTAGATGGGCTGTGTAGCCCTACATTTAGGGGTGGGGGTTCAAATTAAGGGGGAACAAAGCATTGTTTTTACAGCTAATAAGATCGAATTAGGGGTAAGAAGCCATGCTGAACGCGTATATGAAAATAATTTTCTCGCTAGACAAGTAGTTCGCCCAGAATCCGGCTAAACCGGAAAACTTGTTTAATTTGAAGTTGTTGTTGAAGTTGTGAAGTTGTTCGAAATTTGTTAAATGTAGAGGTAAGAAGACATGCTGAATCTGTATATGACAATCATTTTCTACTCGGACATATAGTTCGCCGGGAATCCAGCCGAAACAGGAAACTTTGTTAAAAATAAAATTTTTACCTGAAGTTGATTAGAGGTTCGATGTAGCGGCAAGGAGACATGCTGAATCCGTATATGAAATTTATTTTCTCGCCGGACAAATAGTTCACTCGGAATCCCGCCAAAACCGGAAAATTTGTTAAAGAAAAAGTTTTATCTGATGTTGATTAGAGGTTCGATGTACGGATAAGGAGACATACTGAATTACTTTTTGAGCTTTATTTTCTTGCCAGAAAGTAAGTTTCGCCCGGAACCCGGTCGAAACCTGAAATTTGGCAAAAGTAAGGCAGGAAGTTTTGATCAATTTCGGCAAAGTGGATATTACGTATAGGGGTAAATACACATGCTGAATCCGTACCTGAGTTTGGTTTTCTCAGATAATTAGCCATTGGCCCTCATCTGTCAGTAAAAAACGCACAACGTTATCATTTGTGTTTATTTTCAAGCGGCTGATTAGTGCTAATAATAGTAAAAGTGGGTCGAAATAGTAATAGTAATAATAGTAATAGTGGGTCGTAGACCGGATATATACAATACCCGATTGTCTGGATCAGAAAGTCCAGTAAAAATTAAATGTTTGGGATTCCATCGAAACCTTTGGTCTTGTTTAAGAAGATAGGATAGGCTGCCGTGCCAGAAATGGACAAAGCAGAGCCAGAGAGGCTCCCGCCCCTTTTCAGGGGTCCCGCGTGAGCTTTTTTCAAGTCAGTTTCGAACGGCAATGGACGACTGTCCTCCACCTTGCGAAATTGGGTTTTCTCAGAAGATAGAGTCTGTAGCCTACGTGTCTGTCTTCGCTAGGAAACAGAGCTAGAAGGACCTCTGTAGGTTCCGCGTCGGATTTGCAACTCTGTTTTAGCCTTTGTATTCGTAAGTTGAATCGAAACTATTGTCTTTTTTTAACAGCCGCCCGCCTTGGAACGCACAGTACGGTTGTAACAAATTATCACACGATTAAGGTATATTATGGACTTCAAATTTAATTATAGACCTAAAATAATCTACCATGGCCTAGCAGACCACTTTCCCCTCAAAAGACCCCCCCCCCCAATCCCTCGGAATGTTGATACCAGATCGTGGAGAAGTCCCTGTAGCCTGTGAATCGGAATTTTTACTTCTTCTCTCCCCTTGCAATTGGCGTAATCTGCGGAAAATATAGCATTATACAGAAACCACTCCGCCTGACAAAAACGATGCCTGTTATCCATCTAGATGTTGATGACCTCCTAGGGAACCCTTAGCAGAGATAACTATTCCCTGAAAGGGTTTCTCAGTAATGAAAACGCCCGGATTGTACAGCAAGATAGGCGAATACCATCCATGGAATTAGATGTAGAAACGTGGGAGGAAGCGTTGCTGGAAGCAGAGGCGTTACTAGCCAAAATGTTTGGGGGGGGGGGGACAAGGTATTTACCGACTGGCTGGTCGATTTTACCGACTGTTTTTGGGGATAAAAACGACTATTATTGAGAAAAAACGACTGTGTTGACAAAAAATCGGCCGATTTTAAGAAAAAGCGACTATTTTTACGAAAAACAAACTGTTTTTGATTGTTTTGAAGAAAAAACGACTTTTCTAAGAAAAAATTGACCGTTTTTACTACAAATCGAGGCGCTTCGCGCCGACTCGGCTTTTTTTTTAACCGACTTGCCGACAACGTTGGAGGGGGCGTGCCCCCTCCCCCCCCAGTAGTGACGCCTTTTGCTGGAAGTGTTCTGTAGAATTTTTTGGAGTTGTGCATCTTCAGTGAATCGGCCCGGGTAGTACAGCAAGATAGGCGAATACTATCCGTGGAATTAGATGTAGAAACGTGGGAGGAAGCGTTGCTGGAAGTGTCCTGTAGGATTTCTTGTAGTTGTGCAATCTTCAGTGCAGAGCAAAATAACCTAGGGAGTAGCGCCAAAACCTATGCTTTCTATGCTTCACAGACGGGCCATAATCGTAGCGCCGCCCCTGAAGCTTTCGGCATTTAAAGCGAGACAAACTTGCGGGTTTAAAAATTTCTGGTAAAGATAAGATGCGATCTACACACATCGTGGTAACAGGGGAGGTTGTATCTTTTTTTTGCTGTGTTCAGAATATGAAGTTATTGCAGCCAGCGCTGGTGCACGACTGATTGAGTTTCAGTAGGGAGGTTCTCTATCGCTAGTGGTGCTATTGTCGCTGCTATTCGAGTGTGTGTCACTTTTTTTGGAGTCTTGGCGCTACTCCCTAGTGTTACTTTGCTCTGCTTCAGTGACTCCGCCGGATTACACCAAGATAGGCGAATACTGTCCATAGAATCAGATGTAGAAGCGTGTAGGATGAAGCGTTGCTGAAAGTGTTCTGTAGGAGTTTTTGGGGTTGTGCGCATCTTCAGTGGTCCGAATTGACTTATTTCGATTCAGCTCAGTTCAGATTTATTCGCCATAGTACGAGGGGTCGACAACTCTCATTTTTTATGTACACCATTCCGGAATAACGGAAGAATCCTGACCATTCCGGATTATTCCTGGCCATTCCGGATTATTCCTGGCCATTCCGGATTATTCCTAACCATTCCATATCCTCCCATTCTTTATCGAGTTTGATAATTCACCAACTTTTGTTTAGTCCGCATTTATTTCACCCCATTCGGTCTATCCTGCGGCGAACGAGGGGTCGACGACTCTCATTTTTAATGTACACCATTCCGGAATAACGGAATAATCCTGACCATTCCGGATTATTCCTGACCATGCCGGATTATTCCTGACCATTCCGGATTATTCCTTCGGGGCGTGTACACCATTCTGGGAGAGTCGTCGACCCTCGCCATAGTATAAATGCATAGCAATTATAACGTTGGTACGTCCATCAATATAGGCCGAAAAGAACAAGAAATTGTTAAAGATAATTCAGGGCTTTTCGTTCTAAAACCTAGTCAGATATCTACGGCACAAATGTTTTTGGGATCCCATAACGTAAGTGGAGGGATACCTATGACATCGCAAAAGTTGTCCGTCTGTCCGTCTGTGAGCACGATAACTCTCGAAGGGATTGAGATATTTTGATGTAACTTAGTGGGAGAATCCTTTGGGTCAAAGTACAGGTCAAGTTCGAAGATGGGCTCTGTAGCCCTATATTTGAGGGTGGGGGAGGGGTTTCAATTACGGGGCAAAAATATTTTTTGAAAGCTATTGAGATAGGCCTAGCAGATTTAGGAGTAAGGAGACATGCTGAATCCGAATATGAAAGTTATTTTCTCACCGGACAAGTAGTTCACCCGGAATCCGGCAAAAACCCGACACAAAATTTGTCGACCAATTTTCGGCTATTGCAGTCCCTACCCTTTCTTCACACTAGTATAGCTCTGAACATGGATGACGCAGATGTTTTAACATTTAGGTTTTATGAGATAATAAGATATTCATTGAAGGGGTAAGGAGGTCCGCTGAATCCATATTTGAATATAGTTTTCTTGCTGGACAGATGATTCATCACGAATTCGGCCGAAACTGGAAATTTGATTGAAGCTCAAGGTTGTTCTGAAGTCGATTAGAGATTCGGTATCGGGGCAAGGAGACATGCTGATTACATTTTTTGAACTATTTTAACACTAGAAATCTCCCTAGCGTTATTTTGCTCTAGCGCTGGTGCACGACTTATTGAGTTTCAGTAGGGACGTTCACTATCGCTAGTGGTGCTAGTGTCGCTGCTATTCGAGTGTGTGTCACTTTTTGAAAGTCTTGGCGCTACTCCCTAATGTTCTTTTGCTCTGACACACGTCCTAAAGAGCTGAGTTCTGCTTGAGAAACGTGTCTTATGTCGACTAAGTTTTGTAGACAGTTCCAACGTTACGGAAAAGCAGCGACCGTAAGTCCCTTCAGTAGGCTAAGCAAGTGTCAGAGGGTCACGGAACCCAGGGGCGTTACTAGCCAAAATGTTTGGGGGGGGGCAAGGTATTTACCGACTGGCTGGTAATTTTTACCGACTGTTTTTGCAGAAAAAACCACTGTTTTCAAGAAAAAATGACAGTTTTGAAAAAAATTTACTGATTTTCAGAAAAACCGACTGTTTAGACGAAAAATCGACCAAAAAACTACTGTTTTCATGAACAGAATCAACTGTTTTGACGAAAATTCGCGGCGCTTCGCGCCGACTAGGTTATTTTTTACCGTCTGGCAGACCCCCCCTCCCCCCAGTCGTTACGGACGAAACCACTTAAGTCGCAATCTGAAAGCACCATTTACATTTCACGATAACGAACTACCATAACATATAATATGAACAGTCCTTAAGATCCACTTATTCCTGAAGTTCGTCCGCCTCTGCATAGGTTTGAGTAGATTGCATTGCAGTTAAGGGAGTTCGACTAAGTGCGGGAATGACTTCAGTTAGGGAAAAACATGTTGTTTGGAAGGGAAGCTGGTTGGGCTGATTGGAACTTCTTTGCTCGGGAGAAGGGGGGGGGGGATTAATTGCGAGTATCGCAGGCACGATAGCATACCGATAGCACGACTGAATGATGGAAGTATTACACATAATTGTTTTTTATTATTTTAATAGTCATGTGTTAGTAATTCTGTTATAAAAGTTAAATTTTTTTAATTTTTCATGTTGGACGCATGCATGATTCTGTGTACATTTTTCAGTTCATGTCTATTTTTTACAATGCCGGAAAAACATTTATCGGATGTGTCCGTCTTTGGTTTTCAAAATAAAATATTGATTGGCTGCAGGAGAAAGCAGGAATAGGATTTAGAGAATTTTATTGCGTGATCAATCTTACGGCTGCTTATTTTAAGATTATTTTTTAATACATTCAAACACAAGGAAGAGTAGGAAATGAAGAAAAGAACTCTTCCGAAACGTCGAATAAGAAAGCGTGAATTAAAGTCTAACCAGATAGGCTGAGATACGACAGTCTAGATACTCATCGCCTATTCACTTAAATAGACTTGAAGACCCGATGAAAATGCGTTACTTTGTTGCTTTGCTCTTCATCTAATCGATTTCCATCGAATTAACTTTTCATTTCAGATTTGTGGTAGGTAGCCTACATCTATTTGCTTGTACCTCTGTGCTTGAAACATTTAGCAACTACGACGGTAAACGATTGCCGGAAAATTAATCTTATTTGGGTTACACCAGGAACCCATAAATTTCCTGTAATGTCTCGCCATTGGGGGGGCTTGTCAATAAGAGATTTCTGATGCTATGTTGACCGAACGGAAGATAGTTCGAGAAATACCCATGGTCCAATCACGTCCAAGGCCAGATAGACAAATTTGGGATTGGCTGCTGGTGCCTTGAGGGAGGAGTCTCTCTGGCGCGCACGTCCAATGAGGCAAACAAGAATGTCGATTGGACCCAAGTGGGATTTTTGGAAAGTAGGCAAGGATCGGACGACGTAGCAACATAGAAGCATAGGAAATGACAAGCCCCCTTTAAAGGAAATTTATGGGTCCCTGGTTACACGCAACAGTGGGTTTTCTTCAGTAGTGATCCTACAATCTGGAATTGAACATTTATCTCATTGGCCGTTGAAATACGCACTTTCGTTGAAATTCAGATTCTCCGCGTCGGGGTGATCTTTTGTCTTGTCGAGTCGGCAGTGCGAATTCTGAACGTCACTAGCCTACTAGAGCCCAAGGTGAAAAAATAAAAAAAAAACCTTAGCAGAGTCAAAAATAGTTTAGTTTATTAAAATCCCAGATATAGGCTAAAAAGAAGCTGGCTTTTCAGTTAAACTTTAAATGGTGCATAAGAGAATTTCATTTACCGCAGGTCAGTTTTCTTCTGGTCAAATCGGCTTGGGTCTGTTGAGGTGCAAGCAAAGGGAGATTTTGGCTGGTTCATGCAATGTAAATGTCACCAAAAATGTGAACCTAGTGTGACTGTTAAGCTGTTTTTTTTCTGTTAAAACACACACACACTCCATTTTGTATGTTTCAGCCGTTTCTATTTACCTGGCTAAAAATTTTGTTTGGGTCAGCGTGTGTTCTAAAATTGGCGACTTTTGGCGACTTGGACGATCAGAATTATTTTGTACCTGTTTGGTTTTCGTTTTGCAGTTTTCGAAGCTCTTTTCTTAGCGAATTATTTAGCTTTTGCTATTGTGGCAGTTTTCTGTAAAACCTTCAAAATAAAAAAGTTGCTCACTCTGTCCCAAACACATGTCGGTACTCCGAATGCTTCCATTCTTCGTTCACTCTAATAAAATTGCTCACACTCTCGTCTAAGCATTCCCACCTAGGGCAGGAGTAAGGAACCGTCTTTAATCTTAATGGTACTGAAGATCCGGGGAGGAAATACGGTCCCTAATTGTAGTCCTTCCTCTTCTCAAGTCGCATCGCAGTTCCTTTGCCCCCCAGCCATATCTGTTGGTCCCCCTGTCCCTGTCTTTCTTCGTTTTTTTCCTGTCCGTTACATTAATATTCTCTCGTATAATGTTGATACTTTGGTGACCCCCTTGTAGAAACCCCGGGGGCTGGACGTCCCAGATTCCAAGACATTTTTCGTCCTTTTTCTAGGAACTTGGTTTATTATTTCAAGTCAATCCTGATCCTTCAGAACAGCCCTCGAAAGATATCATGTAGAATTAAACGACAGACAAAAATTACGAATTAAAATTTGATGAAGTGGGGAGAAATGACCTCGAGCATCTTTTGAGAAGAATGGATGGATAGGAAGGCAAAGAAAAAGTAACTTCGCCAAGCGGCTGCTACTGTCGCGAGATTACAGCGCCGCCGGTTGTCTTTTCGTGCAGTGGTACACTATTCTGTACGACTAATACAGCGTTTACACAGACAAGAAATCCCGTCGATTAGAAAGGAGTTCCGGTCGACTTGAAAGGATTCCGTTCGGGAAGACGACTAGAAAAAAAGTCTAGCGGGCTTTTGAGAGCAGCAGTCATCAGTACTGATGTCATAAAGGCTATCAAGACATTGTTTTTGCTGGTTGATTTACTTTTGTCAGATTTTCTGGCTTGAAGAATTATTTTTTCCCTCTGCGTGTAAACATAATCTTGTCATCAAGACCGGATTCTGATAAAGTTTTCCTCTACTTGTAAACGCTGCATGAGTCTGAACCACGCGAATGATGCTAGCGGTGAACGAGAAACGTCACCCGAACGAATCCTCAAAACTGACTAAATTCTTAATATGTTAACCAATCAATAAGAACGGTCGTTGTATATGACGTTTCTGGCACTTCGCTGGGCAACACGGCGATTCTTCATCAGCACGAAGAGTTAGTCATCAAGAGTAGTCCTAATTTTAGTTGTTGATGTTGAAATCAGAGAAGGTGGAAGTATTGGGGTCACATATAATATTGGTGGAAATAAAATAGATGAAAATTACTCCGAATGGAAAGTGGGAGTGTGATTCCACCAATATTATAGGACCGTCTACATCCTTTCCCGTATACGTTGAGAAAACGTAGTCATACAGAAGAAGGACACGATAACCTGGCAACAAAGCTTTGCTAAAAATAACTCAACACCCGGTTTAAGTAATTCGGGAAAAAGATTACACACATAACTCGTATGAAACAAGGCAGATTGCCGTATGATGTATGTGCTGGACCTCCCGCCCGTACCACCGCCCCAGTCATACACAAATCCTCATTTTTTGGGCATAATGGCCTAACATCTGGGTATGGTGCTTGTACGTTGGGGCACCTCCATGAAAATCTGTTATATTGAGAATCTGGAATGGAATCATCAATATTTAAAAAATATTCCTCCAGCCTAAGTTGACTGCGAATCAGATTTGTCGGCGCTAAACGATTACGTCCTACTGATATACTGAGACATCCGTCTAACGCAGTCAAATATCGTCGATATTTTATCAATCAATCAAATTTAATTCCAAATAGCTTAAAGCTAGAAGATGTCCGTATGGAAATAATTACGAAATATATACAAAACGACAACAAATTAATTGATACACTTTACAAGATATGACCTAAAATTAATTCCGGAAGAAAACTGTGTAAAAATTGGGTCGACGAACTGGCAGGATACGGCAAAAGGAGGGAGGGGGCAATAGACGGCCCATCTGCGGACAACACACCATCTTTGCTCCTCTCCTGTATTTTAATATTTTATTATTATGGTGCCCAGAATTCGGCACAGGGTGATTGGCGTTTGAAATAGGCTATTCCAAGCTATGGGTACACCCAGCGTTTGCCTAACCTATCAAAAAGTCAGGAATTTGTGGCAGACTGATCGACCCAACGAAAGTGACAAAATGAAACAAAACGGCCATTACTCTCTGGTCCTAATTAACATTCTTCCTTTCTTCCAGGAAGCTCAACTCGCATTTGCTTGACCTCCGACTCCCCTACACTCCCCCCTCCCGTTTTCCGCGCAACGGGCGACATTGGACAACGCGTCAACGGCAAACTTCATTTCCTGAGACGAAAAGACGAAATCATCAAGCGCTTCGGTCATAGAGTTAACATGATCGTATTACAGAGTGTCGCCTTGGAATCGGGACTGATTCGATTTGCCACCGGAATGATAGATGATGGGAAACTCTATCTGGTTATCAACAGGAACAAGAGGGGGGAGGAGCTAATGGGAATTCTGAGGAGGAAGTTGGACGCTTATCATGTTCCTGATGAGATTGTCGAAGTCCAAAGTCTTCCCCTAACACGACACGGTAAGTAACCTTTCATGTAATCAACGGCATGGTTTTCCTTGTTTTCATTAGTAGTACTACCTTATCCGTTCTATCGTAAGAAATAGCCTAGTATCTTTTTTTGCGGCATATTTGTGCCCCACATTATTTGTCATCAAAACAGAATTTTGTGCCACTCACTAGCTGAAACCAAGAATAAATAATCTGATAGAACCTCCGTCTCCCTATTTCTGTGATACGACCATGCAGAGTCCAATATAGTATATTACCCTACCCGATGCAAACGAGCGGAGGAGGAGCTACACAGAACATCATAATTGTTATCTCTACAAAAAGCTGTATCGCGGTACAACTCAGCAGAAGAATCCGACCGCCGTCTGACTAGTCCTTTACAGCTGATTGATTGTCTGCCATACTGACGTCAAGTGAGACGCTCTATAGAGCGGGCTCTCCATGCCTGCAAAGCATCTTACGGTTTTCACCTCGTGAAGTAGACAGGTATCGACTTAGCATGTACCTCTAGCTCTGCTCAGTTTTATCGGGGTATCCATAGTCGCTGCATGGGACCAAAGACGGAGGTTCTATCAGATTATTTGTTCTTGCTGAAACGCACAGGACGTCGCTGTGTCTGTTGTTTGGTGGTAGTTTTGAATGCCTGAAAATCAAAAGAAAATCGGATTAAATAGAACTCAGGTTTCCGTCTTTACAGCCTACTTGAGGGATCCTCAGTTTTGTGTCTGTCTGCTTTACAAAATAGCATATTTTATTATCTAGAATTACAATTGTCGCTAAATTTGTGTTTCTCGCCAAAGCCCATAAGCGACTGGAACAAATACCTAAATACATCACCGGGCCGAGTCCGGGCACTGTTGGGGAGTTTGGGGGGGGGTCCCGGAATTGCGGTGATCGCCAAATAGGTTACTTCCAGATGTGCTAGGACGATGAAACTTCTCAGGCGTGTTAGGGACTCGGCCAGATTGAGTTAGAAATTGTCACTTCCCGATCCGACCATTCTAGAGGGAGTGGAGAGGATTCCGAAAACTTGGGGCATTCATAATTTTTGAACCGGTAACAAGTACATAGACGTTTTTCTGGACCCTATGGTCCGTAACTACACCAAGTGTCATCGTCCTGTCTCTAATCGTTGTCAAGTTACGAACTGTACTTACGGATACGTGGAATACCGTACAGGAATGCCAAAACAAACTTAGGTTAGTTCATATAAGTAAGTAAGTAATTTATTTCTGACCCGCCATTTGAAAAGCGGAGTAATATATTTTTCACACTCCGCGCTGTAACGCTTGCGCATGTTACGCAAGGCAAAAAAACAAGGAAAACAATAATAACAAACAAACTTCAGTTTGCAGGATGTTTTCACGGGACAGTGATCACTAACTTGAACCTAACAAGGGTCAAGCCCCCGTTCTTCCATCAATTGGCTCATTGACGGACGGCATGAGCTCCCGACACGAAACTTTGGTAGTCGAAGCTGAAATAGTTCTATAATTGGAAGCTCGTGAGGAAACTTTTGCCTTGTGTTGCAGTCGGATCAGTGTCAGAATCATTTTATTTTTCCCAATATCCGTTAAAATAGCCTGGGATAGCTCCTTGGAGTCAAGAAATAAGAATTTTGTAGAGTTACAGATATAGGGGAGAGTAGATGTACTAATTCTTCTTCTGATCGACTTGAACCTGATTGATAAGTCGCCGGAATATCGACATGAGAGTATAAGGCGTTTCCGCGGTATATTTCTGTCCCACACTTTTGGATGTTCGTCAAGGAAAGGTTGCTTGAGGTTGCTAAGTTGCTTTGCAAAAACGACGATTGCCAAATTTGCGCTTTTAGATGTCACCGCAGAAGAAATACTTATATCTATTGACACCAAAAGGGCCAAACTTCGATAATGATGAAAGTGAGATGACTTTTGGTCAGTTACTACGGTAGGAACCGTGGTATCTGAATATCAGAAACTACGGTAACTGGCCTGATACTTGGTAACTGCAAGAACGCACTTTGGACCGACGTATAGATTCCATGGTATCTGCGAAACCGCAACTCGCCGGAATCGCTTTCAGTGAATCCTTGCGCGCGGCAAATTTCGTTTGCTTTTCCGAATGTGAAGTCGTGAGAATGACAGGATCGCCCTTAGCCTACATCTCCCGGGTGTCCGAATTTGTAAATTTAGCCAGTTGTCATCAATTCTATCTTGTATTGGCGTTGCTACGAAACAAAATAACATTCTCTGCTCTGAGCTATTTGGTTACAATCACATGAAATTAATATAGGTACGATCCAAGCAACCCAATTACTCCCGAGTCATCAGTAGCCTAGGGCTGCCCTCTCGAAAGAGCTAGTAGTAACCTACTATTTTACGCAAAAACTGATTTATAGCGTAGTGGCAAAAACCGATGATGCGCAACACTGCGATTTGGTCCCGGTTTTGTATGGCACTTGCAGCTTCGCTCAAGTGCCATATACCGATCACATTTCGGTCGGTCGGTCAGGCCACTATTTTCGAGTTACGGTACTTCCAGAAGTGCTAGGTCGATGAAACTTGGCAGGCGTATTAGGGGGAATCCGGAATCTTGAGGTATGTCTAACTTTTGAACAGGTGATCGGATCCTACTGAAACTCGATATGTGGAAAGAACTCATGTCCTCAGAGGTCCCATTTCAAGTGCGGACAGGGTCTGATCAGTGTGGGGGAGTCGGGGGGGGGGGACCGGAAATTTTATGACACGCTTAGAGTGTAGCGATTGGGATGACACGTGGTGGGAAGAACAAGCATAAGCCCAAGATACACCACTGACAGAACCGGACCGGATTCGGGCTCTCACACAATTCCGGTGATCGCGATTTAAGGTACTTCCAGATGTGCTAGGAAGATGAAACTTTGCTTGAACATTAGAGACTGACAAGATTGGCTTAGAAACTGTCGCTTCCCAGGTCCGACCATCCCTTAAAGTACTCATCTTAAAAAACAAGATCAAAGATTTCGATGGGATCCCAAAAACTTAATATTTGATCCAGACAATTGGGTCTTGTAGATATCCAGTCTTCGCCAGACTACATGAACATTTTTAATATTAAAACTTAGAAACAGATTAAGGTCAATGGCGTTGACGAAATTGATCAAAACTTCCTGCCTTAGGCTATACTACTGTCAAATTTCTGGTTTCAGCCGGATTCAGGGCGAAGGATATGTCCAGGTAGAAAATGATTGTCATATACGGACTCAGCAGGTCTGCCTACCCCTAAATCGACTATCACATTAGCTTTTAAAACCAGACCCAGTCTTCGCCAGGCTAATCATCTGAGAAAATCAAGTTCAGATATACCTTTATAAGCCATATCTATTTTGACGATACTGATCGAAACTTCCTGCTTTACTTCCGCTTTACTTCCTGCTTTACTTCCGCCAAATTCCGAGCGAACTACTTGTCCAGCCAAGAAAAGATAGTTCAAAAACGAATTCAGCGCATCTCCTTATCCCTATAAAGAACATCTAATAAACTTCAAATAAAACCTTAACTTATAAAAAAATTCGGTTTCAACCGGATTCCGGTCGAGCTATATGTCCGGGTAAAAAATGATTGTCATATACAGATCCACCGTCTCTTCTTACCCTCCGATCTGTCATGTCATCTAATCAACTTCAAATACAAATTTTACTTATAACAAATTTTCCGGTTTCGGCCGGTTTCTGGGCGAACTACTTGTCCGGCGAGAAAATGGTTTTCACCATCGTGTTCAGCATGCCTTCTTACCCCTAAATCGAACATCTAATCAACTTCAAATACAAATTTTGCTTTTAACAAATTTTCCGGTTTTCGCCGGATTCCGGGCGAACTACTAGTCCGGCGAGAAAATAACTTTCATATTCGTATTCAGCGTGTCTCCTTACCCCTAAATCAACTATCTAAAAAGCTTTCAAAAATTTTTTTGTTTGCCCCTTAATTTGAAACCCCTCCCCCACCCTCAAATATAGGGCTACAGAGCCCATCTTCGAACTTGACCTGTACTTTGACCCAACCAATCCTCCCACCAAGTTTCATCAAAATATCTCAATCCCTTCGAGAGTTATCGTGCTTACAGACAGACGGACAGACGGACAGACGGACAGACAGACAGACGGACAACTTTTGCGATGTCATAGGTATCCGTCACTAACGTTTTGGGATCCCAAAAACTCATCAAAAACTCATCAAAAAATAAATATTTTTTTTTACCAAACGATACATTCTCTTGATTTCCAAGAGTCCATCGTCATTCTTATGTCAATGGTTTTATTTACTAATGATCACAACAAACCCACCAATTGGACAGTATTTCTGGGTCATGTAAGTGTTGCGGTTCCAAGGAAGAAGACGAAGGGGTCTAGGCGAGAACTCCCCGGACAACCCTCCCCCGGTACCTACCAACCCCCACCGGTGAAACCTCTCGGCTAAAACTCCCCCGTTACCAAAATTCCCCCGGAAAAAAAACCGGTACCAACCTCCCCCCGGCGAACCCGCCCCCCGAATCCTTTACATTTAATACGAATTCAGTTCAATTCAATTCAATCTATTTGCAACCAATCTCAACAAAAGGAGGGCGAAGCGCCCTAAAGATGGAGTAACCAAAAAAATAAATAGAAAAAAGAAACACTAATACTAAATACAAAATATGACAACAATGACGATTAAATAAATAACGCTGACCATGGGTGAGACAACATTGACACAGGAGAACGAAAATCCTTTAGCCGTTTATCAATAACAAAAGTAGGGGAAATTAGGCGGAATTTACTCATCAAATAACTATTTCTAGTCCAAGGTGGATAACTAAGAAGAAATGTTTCGCCGAGAACTTCTTGCTTCACATACACATACCCTTTGTGCACAAGCGTATTCTTACCCACTAGTTATTCTACTCTTATACACCCGTTAGTAGGTACTTAAGCTAATCCGGGTACCCAGCTAATCCCTTGTACTATCCGTAGCGTAGGGATTATTTGGGACTAGAAGATTCTTTTGGATTGTCTTTTTGGGATCCCAAAACGTTAGTGACGGATACCTATGACATCGCAAAAGTTGTCCGTCCGTCCGTCTGTCTGTCTGTAAGCATGATAACTCTCGAAGGGAATGAGATATTTTGATGAAACTTGGTTTGAGGTTTCTTTGGATCAAGATTAAGGTCGAGTTCGTAGATGGGCTCTGTAGCCCTACATTTGGGGGTGGGGGAGGGGGTTTAAATTAAGGGGCAAACAAAATATTTTGAAACAACTAATGTGATAGTCGATTATGGGGTAAGAAGACATGCTGAACACGATGGTGAAAACCATTTTCTCGTCGGACATGTAATTCGCCCGGAATCCGGCCAAAACCGGAAAGTTTGTTAAAAAGTAAAAGTTTTATTTGAAGTTGATTAGATGTTCGATTTTGGGGGCGAGAGGCATGCTGAACACGATGGTGAAAACCATTTTCTCGCCGGACAAGTAGTTCGCCCGGAATCTGGCCGAAACCGGAAAATTTGTTAAAAGTAAAATTTGTATTTAAAGTTGATTAGATGACAGATCTAAGGGCAAGAAGAGACGCTGAATCGGTAGGCCTATATGACAATCATTTTTTACCCGGACATATAGTTCGTCCGGAATCCGGTTGAAACCGGAATATTTTTAGAAGTTAAATTTGTATGTGAAGTTGATTAGATGTTCTTTATAGGGATAAGGAGATGCGCTGAATTCGTTTCTGAACTATCTTTTTTTGGCTGGACAAGTAGTTCGCTCGGAATTCGGCCGAAACCGGAAATTTGGCAGAGTAAAGCAGGAAGTTTCGATCAGTATCGTCAAAACAGATATGGCTTATACAGGTATATCTGAACTTGATTTTCTCAGATGATTAGCCTGGCGAAGACTGGATCTGGCGTAGACAAGACCTAGTTGTCTGGGTCAAATATTAAATTTTTGGGATCCCATCGAAACCTTTGGTCTTGTTTATTTATGGGGAATTTCGCCGGAGGGGAGGTTTGGTTGGGGGGGGGGGGGCTGGTACCGTTTTTTTTTGGCAGGGGGATTTTGTCCGGGGAGGTTTTAGCCGAAACCCAAGACGAAGAAGGACGAAGAACATTACATTCTGGATAGCTTCGTAGAACTCTTGCCTGGTGCAAACAGGATGTATTTTGCTTGTCCTCGAACCAGAGCTTACAGTGTGTGAAGTGAAGTGGAGTTGTATAGCCTGTGTCTGAGAGGACTATCTGAAGTTATACAGCCATGCTTTCGTTTCTTCAAACCATGTTTCTGCTTCCGAGTGGAAAGCTCCGTTCTAGCAGGCAGACACCGGTTTCAAATTGAAGGTGGATTGAAATCTACAAGTGCTAAATGTATGCGGCAGTTCCCCGGCCCCATAGGCAGTATATCTTCTTTGAGGGGTTAATAGACAAATTTAAAGAAACAAAAAAGGGCATTTTCCCATGGGTCCGAAAGTGCTGCCATCTATTTCACCAGCCACTTCTGTTCGTGATTTCCGGTGAGTTTGTCATTCCGTTTTTTGGGATCCCAAAACGTAAGTGGAGGGATACCTATGACATTACAAAAGTTGTCCGTCTGTCCGTCCGTCCGTCTGTCCGTCCGTCTGTCTGTAAGCACGATAACTCTCGAAGGCAGTGAGATATTTTGATGAAACTTGGTGTGGGGATTCTTTGGGTCAAGAGTAAGATCGAGTTCGTAGATGGGCTCTGTAGCTTTACATTTAGGGGTGGGGGAGGGGGTTTAAATTAAGGGGCAAGCAAATTTTTTTTAAACAGATAATGTGATAGTCGATAATGGGGTAAGAAGACACGCTGGACACGAATATAAAAACCATTTTCTCGCCGGACAAGTAGTTCGTCCGGAATCCGGCCAAAACTGGAAAGTTTGTTAAAAGTAAATGTTTTATTTGAGGTTGATTTGATGTTTGATTTTGGGGTAAGAAGCCATGCTGAACACGAATATGAAAACCATTTTCTCGCCGGACAAGCAGTTCCCGGAATCCGGCCAGAACCGGAAAGTTTGTTAGAAGTTAAAGTTTTATCTGAAGTTGATTAGATGTTTGATGTAGGGGTAAGAAGGCATGCTGAACAAGAATACGAACCCATTTTATCGCTAGACAAGTAGTTCGCCCGGAATCCGGCCAAAACCGGAAAATTTGTTTAAAAGTAAAAGTTTTATTTGAAGTTGATTAGATGATAGATTTAGGGGTAAGAAGAGATGCAGAATCCGTATATGACCATCACTCTTTAGCCGGACATATAGTCTGTCCGGAATCCGGCTGAAATCGGAAAATTTGTTAGAAGTTAAATTTTTATTTGAAGTTGATTAGATGTTGGATATAGGGGTAAGGAGGTACGCTGAATCCGTTTTTGAGCTTTAGCTTTTCGCCGGACAAGTAGTTCTTGAATTTCGCCAAAACCGCAAAATTCACAAAAGTAAGCTCGGATCGTTTCGATCGGCTTATAGAAGTAAACGCACATGCTGAATCCATATCTGAGCTTGGATTTCTTAATGAGTAGCTGTTTGGCCCGGCGAAGACTGGATCTGGCTAAGACAAAACCTAATTGTCTGGATCAAATATTGAATTTTTGGGATCCCATCGGAACCTTTGGTCTTGTTGCACTTGGGATTAAGGCAGAGAAATGGCATCAGATGTACTTCTTAAACTTTAAAAGTTCTCTCATTGCTAAAAGAAATTAGAGCTTATACTTTGCTTCTTTCCAAGTGGTGATATTCAGAAATTGGCCCTACGGCAGATAGGATTTTTTTTAAACGGCAACCGATAGCCCTTGATGAGTTGATTAAAGTATAATTATGTCATCCGTCTTTTGGTACAAAAATTCCTTCGTAAGATTTCGGATATTTTGGTTGCACTTCCGGTAAACCGTCCGCAAACCGTCCTCCGGAAATATCCGAAATTATATTTATCCCTCGCACATAATCTTAGAGGGATAACTAGCTGATCAAGAAAAAAACCCGAAAATCACGGTTTTCTGTTTCTGTTGTCTTGTGTGTTTTTTTTCTACCCTTTAGAACTTTAATAAAATATATTTGTGGCCGATGTTGAACTACACCTGCCGCCTGGTAGTGTGCAGCCCCTAAGAAAACACATTGTTTGGTGCCAAAACGCTTGATCCTTTTTTATGGTGCATTATAGCCTACCTTTCCCGGTCATTCCGATTCTTCTTTCACGAGTCATTTATTCCTGTTATTACTCAGTTATTCATTCTGACATCTGAGATTGTCGGCGAGCTCTGTGTCGTCGACAACCCTCTTATGACCTAATCTCATTCCCTATTTGAGTCGCAGCAAGTATGCAGTAAGGACAGTTCATAGCCATAGGTCAGTAAAGCCGGGTTCCCTGTCCGAAACAACACTTCTTCATTTTGTCAACCGTATATGTTGTCTATGTTTTGTTGTTGTTGTTGTTTTTTTCGGGGGGGGGGGGAGGGGGGATTTGCAGGTTTCGCGTACTAGTAGACTAGAGTTGTCCGTCGGCAATTTTCACACACTTTGATAAATTTTGGACCTGTCTTTTAAAGATGAAAATTAAGGCAGTTTGCCGGCTTATGTCTGTCGAAACCACTTTTTGGAAACCATTTATGTTGTGTGTTGTTGTTGTTTGTTGTTGTTGTGTTTCTCTTGTTGTTTTCTTTGGGGTGGGAGTATGCTTCGTATAGGCTACTCTCTCAGCAATTTTCGAACACTGTGATAACTTGAGATGTGAGAGCCGAAAGTAATTCAACCGCCCTTGCCCCCCCCCCTGCTGACGGCATTCTGTCTATGAGTGGTGCCTGCGGTTACACTTCGACCTGGAAGGATGGAAATTGAGGCAATTGTCGGGCTAATATATAGCGTAAGGTTCTAGCTTCGACTTCTGGGAATCAAAAATAAAGAAAAAAGTCTGCCTGATGAGAACCACAGGCAGTTCAACCGCCTTTGAGACCCCCCTGCCGACGACATTGTGTCTATGAATGTGGCGGTTCCTAGGTCAAACAAAAACGACTTGGGATGGGTGCTAAAACGCAGAAGTCAGCTTTGATTTTGTTTCAGTGATATTTTAACTGATTTCAACCCTTCTTTGCAAGTGTAGTCGTCACTCGTCAGGCTTTAGTTAGGATTATGAACATGCTATCTTATCCGTTAGCACCTTCACATAAGATTCACAGTCAACTTGATAAAGCGCTGGAATTGTGCGGTAATACCATTGCATTATTACTAATTATATAATAATATAATAATACTATATCATACATAATAGCTTAGCGTCCGTCACACATGGAAGTGCAGGCTTTTGTTGAAATTCAAATTCTCCGCGTCTGGATGAACTTAGGGTTGTCGTGCAAGTAGCGCACATCAGCGTTATTACTAGAGCCCCGGGTGATTTTTTTTTTTACAAAATCCCTGAGATGCGTCAAAATAATTCAGTGTATTCAAATATCAGATGTAAAATAAGCTGCCTTTTCGGTTAAACTTTAATGTTAATACCATTCCGTTGCACACGGCCAATTTGATGCTTTCTGAAACTGGCTCTTGCTGGTTCTTTGTTTTGATAAATATGCTGTGGGCGACTGTCTGTCAGACATTCGCATCATCAGTAGAGCAGCTCATGGGACCTTAGTGCTAGGTCATTAGGTTCCTAACTTGGCAGGGCGATAAACTGGAAGGAACTAAATGAGCTTTCCTAAGGTCTTTAGGGGAAAACTGTATCATCGAAGATGCACCCTAAAGGTGGATTATCGGTTCAAGAAATGGGCGATGAATAAAAAAGTAGAGGGGGAGCTGAATAGCCTCATAATGAGGCGAGAGGGGATATCGGGAGGTCATTTCCAAAAAGTTGTCGTGTGATATGACGAGTCGCTGGGCTCTGCTAGATAGAAGAAGTGGAATGGAAGGCGCCTATTTTACTGATAACGTGGTCTGGTAAATCCCGCCGAAAATTTGTTACCGAGAATGATTGAAGCCCGCCTCTAACGCAAGCCCGACAGAATAACTGTTATATTGTTAATTTATGCTGTGGGGTATGCCAAAAACTCTGTCTGAAACTCGGGCCACAAATGGCCCATTGTCTCAATCCCCCCCCCCCAAAAGAAAATTGCACTCTGCACACAATTGATGAAAACGCCACTCGTTAGTGTTGTTACCGCGAATGATTTTGAC
Organism: Branchinecta lindahli; assembly: GCA_023053555.1. Taxonomy (NCBI): domain Eukaryota; kingdom Metazoa; phylum Arthropoda; class Branchiopoda; order Anostraca; family Branchinectidae; genus Branchinecta; species Branchinecta lindahli. The sequence goes on from JAKZAO010000012.1 coordinate 23,923,088, forward strand.
CGGAAATTTTAACCGAGATGACCGGATCTGGCAACTATGGGGGGAGGGGGGCACCGGGAATGAAATCATTTATAAAACTTGAGCGAATCCGGGCACTATCGGACGAGTTGAGGGGGGGGGGTCTCTTAAATCTCGTGACATGCATAACTCTGGAACGAGTTGTCAGTTTCTGACGGAACTTGAACACCCCTTAAAGTGCACATGTTAACGGCAAAGTGACACTTTTGATGAAACTATACATTTCAAGGGCCCATGGTCAATTATGCCTCGAGGGCATTCATTACAAATGAATTCCTTTAAGTGCTCATCTTAACCGCAGTCCCAAAAATTACTTTTGATCGAACGTTACATTTTCATGATCCCCAAGGGCCCATGTGATCATTTTTGCCTCAAGGGTCTTGCTTACAAATTTGAGGCACAAATGATCGCAAAGGACAAAAAAATGCTTTTGAATAAAGGATACACGTTCGTGACCTTCAAGGGCCCATGATCATTTGTGCCTCAATGATTTTGATTAGAAATGAATTCCTAGTTCCCTTAAAGTTTAACCGAATACGTCGAGTCTCAAATGCTCACCTACTCGAAAGACTGCAGTACAAGACTACAATCCTGGAAATGGTCCGCCTCCAACAGCTCAGGTGGCTCGGCCACGACCAGCAGGGGCGTCACTAGCCTTTTACCTTTGGGGGGGGGGGGCGTCCAGTTTGTGCCGACGGACTCAAAAATGTGCCGACGAAAAACGCGGTTGCCGCTTCGCGGCAACGGCGTATTAGTCCTTTAACGTAAATTCGTAAATCTAAATTCACATATTCGGTCAGGCTTTCATTGCAGATTTCGCTAAAAACTGAAGCTTCCAACGACTGTAGGCAACCCAGAGCAATTTAAATCATTCGCCGCTTGCGATATGTTTTAGATCTGCCTTTTTGCCTGGAAATATTTGCGAAGCTTCCAACGGCTAAACCCAGAACAAGTTAAATTAATCGCCGCAGGCGAAGTTTTTTAAATCTGCCCTCTTTTCTGGGAAAATTTAGCTTATAAGTTATAGCATTTAAGGTGTTTCAAAGCCCAAGCATTTCAATCCTAAAGTGCCAACTCAATGAAACACCGTTCTTTCAGATATGGAATACTACAAATGCGCCGCAGGCGAAATTTTGTGTAAAACTAACTGTAATGCATTAGTTGAGATTATTCTTTTAATGTAAATTCCTCTATTTAAATTTACATATTCGGCTTTTCTTTTCACCTTTCGCTAAAAAGCGAAGCTTTCCAGCGACTGAACCCAGAACAAGTTAAATCAAGCGCCGCAGGCGAAATTTTTTTTAATATTTCTTTTTCCGAAAAATTTTAGGCCATTCTATACCTAAACTTTACAGTTTCTAGCTTTTAATGTGTTTCCAACCTCGAATTTCAATCCTAAAACGCCAACTAAATGGAACACCCTTTTCCCAGATAGAAAATACTACGAAACGCGCCGCAAGCGAAATTTTGTGGAAACATTGATGAGCGATCCCAAATAAAAGGAAGGCTACATGTGAAATCACTGATCTTTCCGCCAAAAAAGTAGTGGCCATCCATAAGAAAGTAGGCACAAAGTTGATTCTTTCGTGTATAAAATCTCGATTTGCCGACGAGACATAAACTTTCGGGATTGGACAAAAGTTTACGGATTTGATTTATTACGTGTAACGAAGATTCTGATCTTCCGAAGGGAATTAGACTTTCCGGGTGCGCCCGACAAATGTCTGAAGAATCCGATTCCTTGCGAATAAAAATATGCCGATGAGCCGCACGTACGCAGGGGGGGTGCCTCCGTGCCCGGGCCCCCCCCCGAAATCGATTTTTTTTTTTCGCATAATTTTCTGATCCTTCACACAGAATAAGGGATAGTGGTTAATTACTGATCTAGACAGAATTTGTTAACCGTTTTCGATGATGTTTCGGCCTGTAATTACCCAATAGGGTCACCAGCACCAGCTTTTGGTTTTTGTAGATGTTGCATAATGTAATGCGCCTTTTATATACTGTTTTGAAGGATTTGGGCCCCCACCGAAAAAAATTCCTGCGTACGTGCCTGGATGAGCCGACAAGAATACCGACGCCCGACTAAAGCATTCAGAACTCGAATTATTCTTTGTTTTGTCCGACAAGACTGTAGAGAGATTTATCTCTTACGTTTAAATAGCAGCCGATGTGCCGACAAAATGTACACTTCCGGGATGCGCCTGATAAATTTCTACAGAATTTGACTACTTACGTATAAAAAGAGCCCGATGTGCCGACGATACGGGTCTTCCCGGGTGCGCCCTACAAATGTTTGCGGAAACTGATTTATCAACAGAATCTGATGTGCCGACGAGTGGACCGACGCCCGACAAAGCGTACCGAAATCAATTTCTTCTGTTTTTTGCCCAACAAATGTATGTCGAATTCGATTTCTTGCGTATAAAAAGAACCCAATGTGCCGACGAGTCTACCGACGCCCGACGAAAGCATACAAAATTGAATTTCTTCTGTATAAAAAGAATTCGATGTGCCGACGAGCATATCGAGGGCACGACAAAAGGATACAAAACTCGATTTCTCCTGTGTTCTGCACGACAAATGTATGCGAAATTTGACTTCTTGCGTATGAAAAAAACTCGATGTGCCGACGAGTCGACCGATGCCCGACTAAAGCATGCAAAAAATGTTTTTTTCTGGGTTTGCCGGCGCTCCGCGCCGACAAACAAGTGTACTTTCGCCGGGCTTCGCCCGACGAAAGTACTTTCTCAAGACCTTTGGGGGGGAGTCCCCCCCCCTCCCCCCCCATAGTGACGCCCCTGACGACCAGTGCATGTCCAACGACCAACTGCCGAAAATGGTTTCGTAGGCCGCATCCGCGGTTCTCGCCCTCTGAAGCGCTGCAAGGAGAACTTCTCCGACTACAACCTTCCTAGTCTTCTGAGAATGACACAAAGCAGAGAGCAGTACAGGCGGCGCGCATACATTCGCTCGTGAGGAGAGAGGCCGCGAGACTGCCACCAAGGCCGGATGGGACTTAAGGAACAGTAAACTTGACTATTTCGGCCATCGAATCGCCCGGGGGGCTTATATAAATATACAGGGTCTTATTGTCGACAGGCCCCCCCTTCTTTGCTATCTCGAACCGTCTCGAACCCCTTCCTTAGTGTTCCCAAAGCTAGCTGGCAGGCCCTTGCCTCTTATGCACTGTAATTATGCACTTATGTACTGTAAAAGTTCGCCTTTTTGGGATCCCAAAACGTTAGTGACGGATACCTATGACATCGCAAAAGTTGTCCGTCTGTCCGTCCGTCCGTCCGTCCGTCTGTCCGTCTGTCAGCACGATAACTCTCGAAGGGAATGAGATATTTTGATGAAACTTGGTGTGAGGATTGGGTCAAGAGTAAGGTCGAGTTCGTAGATGGGCTCTGTAGCCCTACGTTTAGGGGTGGGGGAGGGGTTTTAAATTAAGGGGCAAACAAAATATTTTTAAACAGCCAATGTGATAGTCGATTATGGGGTAAGAAGACATGCTGAACACGATGGTGAAAACCATTATGTCGCCGGACAAGTAGTTCGCCCGGAATCCGGCCAGAACCGGAAAGTTTTTAAAAGTAAAATTTTGATTTGAAGTTGAATAGATGTTCGATTCAGAGGTAAGAAGACATGCTGAACACTATGGTGAAAACCATTTTCTCGCCGGTCAAGTAGTTAGCCCGGAATCCGGCCGAAACCGGAAAATTTATTAAAAGCAAAAGTTTAATTTGAAGTTTATTAGATATCCGGTTTAGGGGTAAGAAGACATGCTGAACACGATCGTGAAAACCATTTTCTCGCCGGACAAGTAGTTCGCCCGGAATCCGGCCGAAACCGGAAAATTTGTTAAAAGCAAAATTTGTATTTGAAGTTGATTAGATGGCACATTTAACGGTAAGAAAAGACGCTGAATTGCATATGACAATCATTGTTTATCCGCACATATAGTTCGTCCGGAATCCGGTTGAAACCGGATTTTTTGTATAAGTTAAAGTTTTATTTGAAGTTGATTAGATGTTCTTTATAGGGATAAGGAGATACGCTGAAGTCGTTTCTGAACTATCTTTTTTTTGGCTGGACAAGTAGTTCGCTCGGATTTCGGCCGAAACCGGAAATTTGGCAGAAGTAAAGCAGGAAGTTTCGATCAGTATCGTCAAAATAGATATGGTTTATACAGGTATATCTGAACTTTATTTTCTCAGATGACTGCCTGGCGAAGACCGGATCCTTCGAAGACAAGACCTAGTTGTCTGGGTCAGATATTAAATTTTTGGGATCCCATCGAAACCTTTGGTCTTGTTACATGTAGACTACAGGCAAACGACCTCCCCGGCATTGCAAGACGGCCGGGGTTCGATTCCTAGTCGTGACACACAAACCTTTTGCTTTTGCAAACCTTTTGCTGAAAATTCGAATTCTCGGAAACTGTGCGGAAACTGCAATGGTCGTAACGAGAATTTTTCTTACTCTCAGTATCGACTCAGGGTACATTCTTGATATGTTAGCTAGCTCCCCGAGTCAAGTTTGAGTCAAGTTTTCTGTTCCTTTAAGTCAAGAATACGTCTGAGGTCCCCTGTCATCTCGAACCGTCAGGGCAGTGGTGAGGCACCACACTGCGTATGCACATACCTTATATCCGTGGTTTAAAGATCTCGATTGGATCCTGCGCTTGTTGTCCTGATTCTGTGAATAAACCCACGAATTGACAAATTCCCACTTCCTCTGACCAACCTTGGAAGTGCCATATGGGCTTCCAGCTCTTGTTTTAATATAAATAGTGAGGTAACTACTTTTTTTCTTTTATTTAGGTAAATTGGACAAAAAAGCCCTGTTGCAACTAGTGCGCCAACATGAAGCCTCCAAGAAAACCCCCGCGATCCTACCCTCCTTGGAGGAAGTTCGACAGTTCCTAAATGTTCATTGGCCCGTTTACTGCGGAATCATCAGACATCCAGTCCCCGAGGATAACTTTATTCTGAATGGAGCCAAGTCAATCACGTGCGTTCAGTTTGCTGCTGCAGTTGAAACATTTTCGGGAAGAATTTACCCTCGTCTGGTAGACCTTCTTATCAACAGTACTTTTAAGGTAGGATTTTTCAAAGCACTTCTTCACCCCTCGTACTCTTGGTTGAAAGCAGAGCAAAATAACTTTAAGGATCGTAGCGTCAAGATCTATACTTTCCTTGTTTCGCAAACGGGCCATAATCATAGCGCCTCTCACTTTGCATCATTTAAAGCGAGACAAACTTGCGGATTCAGAAATTTCTAGCAAAGCTAAGATGCGGCCAGCACACATCGAGGAAACAGAGGATGTTGTATCTTTTTTTGCTGTGTTCAAGATACGAAGTTATTCAAGCCAGCACTGGTGCATGACTGTTTGAGTTTCAGTAGGGACGTTCATTATCGCTAGTGATGCTAGTGTCGCTGTTATTCGACTGTGTGTCATTTATTTCTAGTTTTGGCGCTACTCTCTAGTGTTATTTTGCTCTGGTTGAAAGACAGTCCAGAACTAGGTACTTTCTTAAAGTCAGGCTTCACCTCGCAGATTTTTTTTTCCGGATTTCAGTCGTCCGCGTCGAGACGTATCTGGAAGGGGAAGTCAGGCCAGAAACGTCTGGAAGTCCGGGGTGTTGATTTCGGATGTCTTCAAGGTGCCATAAGGGCAACACATTTGCGAGCACCTTATTCTTACCATCCAGAGAGATATCCCTTGTTGCCTTCAAAGGGGACTGTTAGACTAGTTTTGATTAGATACTATATTTACAGACATGTTTGTACAAATATGTTTGAATTTGGAAAGGGGACGTAGGGATATTAGAAATATTTAATAATAGCAAACTTAGCCGTCACCATCAAAATCTGGAAGGGTTGGTTTGACTGTGAGGAAGACCCTAACATCCGAAAGTCTTTTGGCTTTTACTCGTGATCCGAGGTTTCACGCGGTAGCGGTATTTTCAGTCCGAGGGTCATTGCAAAATTTAAATACATAAACAGAAATACCAAAACACGAACAATCCCATAAATTTCCTAAAATCTTCCTCTTTTCTAATCGCCTACATTGTAACTTTTTCTTTTTTGATCAGCCCAGTATCCATACCAAAAGTTAAACACATAAGGCGTTTTTCCGTGCTCCCACAAACAGTTTAGGAGGGCTTTCGCGAGCTGGAAAGCAAAGTCGGAATCACTTTCCAATGGTTTTCGCGCTTCTTCGGAAAGTTGCCGAACTTTCCACACCGGGTTTCGCGCTTTGGAAACTGAAGCAGCTTTCCCGGAAAATGATTCCACGAGGTTAGTCGAAAGCTCCGCGGAAAGTTGAATGTTTCGGCGGGAATTTCGAAGGTGTGGAAAAAAACAGCGCAAGTATCACTAATAAATACAGAAAAATGGCAAGCGTTTTTGAAGTGACTTCGATGGAATAGATGAGAATCAAAGAACCGTTAATTGAACCATATTTATTCGAAAAAGTTTGTAATTCAACATTTTCCCGACGATATCAGCTTTCCATGCGTTTTCGCGATAAGTCCAGCGGGAAAGTGGAAAGTTATTCTAGGAATCGCTTTCCCACAGTTTTCGCGATGCGCTTCGCTCGCCGGAACGTGATTCCGAGATCTCGCGAAAACCCTCCTTTTGTGGGCCGATTGTGGCTCGAAAAGAGTGTTTCCGCGGTCTTTTGTGGGGCCCACAAGATTTTCGTGGCTCGCTTTGTGGCTCAGATTCGGCGAACAACTGCCGAGATGATTGTCGATTTTGTGGCTCGATTTTGGCGGGAAATTTAGCAGCAAAACAACGATAAAATTAAAAACTTACTCAAGTATGTGGAAATAAAACCAAAGATCCTTTTTGCACGGAATGGTAAGGACGAAAGCCTGGAGTTCTGTTTATTGAGATCTTGCATGATTTTTATTTATATATCCAGACATTTGAATTTACCGCCGAAAAAATAGACAAAACGGCGTTTCCGCGAGTTTCAACTTGTGGCTCGACTGTGTGGCACACAATCGTGTTTCCGCGAAAAACACTCAGCAAATCTTAAAAACTACTTAGCCCACATTTCTGGCTAGGCTACTGGAACCATGATCTGTCATGAAGTCCCAAAACTCAGCTGAGGATCCACTACTATTCTTCAATGTGTTTCTTCACCACTACGAGAATCCACAGGTGATCAACTCTATGGCTATTATTGTTACAGTCAAGAGAAAAGAAAGTTTAAAAAGAAATAAAAGATTATTTTTGGGGGCATAAATGTTGAATTTTGTTATGGGTGGTAGGGTGGTGTGGTGAGGAAGGGTGGGCTAGGGAGGTAAGGGTGGGTAGGGAGGGAAGGTGGGGTTGGGGAGGGGGGAGGGAGAGTTGAGTTTTGATGAGTGAGAGAGATTGGATTTAATATAGGTAAGTAATTATGTGGACTTTCGCGCGAATGCAAACCCTCATAGGTTTTTCCTCCAGCGCGAAAGTGTTATTTTTTATTTATTTATTTGTGATGAAAATAAAATTTGAACTTGAAAAAAAAAAAAAAACTAGTAGAAATTATGTTATGCCGAAAGTCGTCTTAATTTAGTTCGCCGCCAAAGAATATGATGAAACTCAAACTTAATAAATATTTATGCACAGCAATCAGTGCAAACAATAATCAAAGTAAACTAATGAAAAAGTAAAAAGTGCAAGTAAAAAACGAAAGAAAGCCACACAGTGCATTTTTTTATCTTTTGTTTTTTTTTGCTCAGTTGCTGTACACATTCTGCCGGTAATATTACAGCGTCCGAAGTTGTGTCTTATTTTCATCAACGTCCGAAGTATCCCAACAGAAGTACAAGACTATTACAAAAAAAAGGGTTTGGGACTTTCTTGATCACCTTTTCCACACAGAAACTCGGATGGGAGTGCTGAACCTTGTCGTTCCATACGCTCAGAGCAAAATAACACTAGGGGGCAGTGCCAAAGATTTAAAAGAATTGACACACACTCGAATAGCAGCGACACTGGTACCACTAGCGATACTAACGATAGTGAACGTCCCTACTCTAACTCAATCAGTCGTGCACCAGCGCTGGATCCAGTAATTTCATATTCTGAACACGGAAAAAAAAGATAAACCTCCCGTGTTTGCAAGGTGTGTGCAGACTGCAGGCAGCGTCTTAACTTTACTAGAAATGTCTAAATCCGCAAGTTTGTCTCGCTTTAAATGCCGCAAGCGTAATGGGCGGTGCTACGACTATGGCCCGTTTAATGCGAATCATGGAAAGGATAGGTCTTGGCGCTACTCCTTAGTGTTCTTTATCTCTGCATACGCTGCAGAACAGGCGTACTTTTTGAACGTTTATAGGCAATAAATTATAGACTACAATTGTTTTGTTTTTTCGCCTCTAAAACTGAAAAATTGAAATGATAACTAGTAAGTACTTGATTTCTAGCCTATGCTAAGAGCCAAACCTTCCAGCATTTTTTTCTCTCTTAACAACTGAGCTGATGGATGACCCCCCCCCCCCCCCCGTCCGCATCCGTCCCTTCTGGCTGTGACAGGTACCATTGAAGTTTGTTTCCGAACAATCATTTTGGACCTGGGTGAACTTTTGGCCTTGTTCCATCTTTGCATGTCGTCCCTAAGCTAGACTCGTCCCTAAATTGTCTTTCCCCTTTATCAATAACAGGGGGATTTGTAAAATGATTCTACCTCCCTTGAGGGAAGACGATAACAAGGTCGATGATTGGATATCACCCATTAGGGCAGAATTATCGTCTTGGGGCTGATCTTAACCTCCCCCCCCCCCCAATGTCTTATTTATGGCATGGTCGTAAGGCAAGAGTTTATCGGGCGAGGGTGGAGGCGAGGGCTGAGTTTGAATTGTGACGGGTGTTTAAAGTATAACAGTGTTTTAAAAGAGCTACAGTTGTTAGAATAATCGAATGGGAACCTTATCTACTGCAACCAAGAACAAGTAATCAGATATAACCTCTGTCTCCGTATCTCTGTAATATGACTATGCGGAGTCGAATATTTCCCCGTACCCTGCCTGATGCAAACGAGCGGAGGTTAGGAGCTATGCGGCACATCACGTTTCGTTACCTCTCCAGATAGCTATATCGCGGTGAGGCCGCGTAGACGAAACTTTCAAAGTCAATGCCGATTGGTTCTCTCGACGCGCTGCAGAGCGGGTCAGCGTGCCTCCTACACTTAAGGGCGATTCTGGCGGTCTGGAAAGCTCCGCGAGCTTATGCGCCGGCTGTTCTTGCGACGTCGGCTAAAAGTCGCATCGCTTTCCAGAGCTGTTCTCGCGCTCAGCTAGTTTCCGCGAGTGCTTGGAAAGCGAATCCACTTCGCGAGTGGAAAGTGGTTTCGGCAAGTCAGCGAGAAGTTGTAAAGGTGCAACTGAGGCGCAGCGACTTTTTGCTTGTTCTTGCGCTCGGTGGATTCTCGCTTTGCTTTTCGGAAAGTGAATACAAGAGATCGCCCTTTATTGTTCTGCGATTAGCAACGGCGAAGACAGAAGTAGACGGGTATCAACTCAAATCTTGAACAAGTATATCTAGCTCCGCTCAGTTTTGTCAGGGTATCCATAGTCGCTGCATGGTACCAAAGACGGAGGCTCTATCTGATTATTTATTCTTGCTGCAACTTGAAATTTACCGTACAACTGGATCCTCTTGAATCATGTTTGGGGACGCTAAAGTTCATATATCCGACTCAAGTGAGACCGAACTGTTAAAGTTTAACTGAAAAGGGCCGACATTGGACAGTCTAGTCACCCATCACTTGTTCACTTAAAGAGTCTTGAAGACCCGATGAAAATGTGTCACTTCGTTGCTCCGCCATTCATGAATAGGCCAATCAATTTCCAAATAGTGGAATTTTCCTGTCGGATTTGTGGTACATCTATGTGCTTGTACGTGTGTTGTACGCTTGACGAAAAAGGTTTACGAAAAATTTGTGTTCAGGCACTAAGCAGTCTTGACCAAGCTCACCACTGCCCTCTGAAAAGCCGCGTTTGTGCTGAGATTCAAATTTTTCGCGTCATAGTAGAATTTGCGCTGTGGGGACGGCCGTAGGTATTCCGAACGTTACTACTAGAGCAGATAGTGGAAAATAAAAAAAATCCCTTAGCAGAATCCAAATAATTCAGTGAACTGAATTAAATGATACAAAACTTAGTTGGCTTTTCAGTTAAACTTTAAGAAAGACATTTTATGGGCTTGACAGATTAGACAGTAGGCTATGAATACGTTTAATTCAACATTGCTGCCATTCAAACAAAACCGGACAGAAATACACACAAATAATTGACTTCATCGCTTAAGTGGAAACCTCGGTGGAAACATTTGCTGAGCGGCAAATTTCGACCTCGTTTTCAACAACGGCGCAAAGCGATCAAACGTGGAGTGTGAAAGTTAAACATTTATCATTTTGTGTATTCCAACACCCTAAGAGCCAGTTGTCCTCGAACAGGAAGGATCTGGGGGGGGGGAGTGAGATTCCCAAAAGGCACATTCACACCCCAATGCCGTTGAAGTACACCAAATAATCCCTTGTTTAGTAAAATGATTCCATCTCCCACAGGGAGGATAGTAAAAAGGACAATGGTTGACATATCGCTGACTAGGGCAGAAGTTGCGCTAATTTTTTTGTAGATCTTTGATAGTGCATTTTGCCACTTGGGTAGTGAATTTTATTTTAGTGAAAGGCAACCCTGGTTAGACCCAGTAACCACATTAGGGTTCATTTTTGCATTGGATAAATAGGATATCGTCAAGCCTAATCCGCCAAATTAACGAGTAAATTGCAGAGAAAAAAGTACAGGAATATGCACATAATTACAGCAATCCTGTGCATATTCAGATATATCAGTGATAAACCTCATAGAAACACTATAATCCTAAATATTTCGTAACGGTGACAACTACAATAATGGCGATAAAGTGTTACTAAAGGAAGCGAACCAGCTTTTAAGTTTATTTTCTTTCTTATTTTTAACAGTTGTAATCATTAATCATTACTGTATTGGATTCGGAACTGTTAAACCAACAGAGAAACTTTCCATATATGAAATAAAACGTATGAATGCTTGTTCTCTAACCAAATGTCCCCTCGCTCTGGGAATTAGTACAGTAGATTTACTCATCACTTCTGGGAGTATACTAATTAGTTGATTAACTTCCAAATAAGCATATGAAGAGTTGGGTTCATTTGTTCCATATGTGACTTTCTGAGATCTGGAATTGTAACTACTCACACGTAGATAATATCTTCAGTAGGGCAGGGGTGGTGCTGATGAATATCTTGTTTTCGGCACATTCGTAGACGTCTCTAACCTACGCACAAAATACGTGACTAATAAGAGCGTGCTCCATCCTACTTACCATAGTTACTACGCATGACGTCACGAATTGTGGCTTCTTGGCGTCAAGTCTGGAAAGCATTTTTAATTTTCGGTAAAGTATGACTCCACGGGGTAATCCAGCCAATCACGTTACAGAGATCCGTAGTTACCACGCTTGCTACGCTCTAGTGCATGGTAAGCAAATAGTTATTATTAGCAAGAACAAATAATCAGATAGAACTTATGTCTTTAGTCGCATGTAGCGACTATGAAAACCCCGACAAAATTAAGCGGACGTGGAGGTATTAACTCTAGCTTTGAGCTCATGTTGATACCCGTTTACTCCTCTTCGGTCTTCACCGTTGATTCTCGCACAAGAAATGTTGAGGGAGGCTAGCAGGAGGCGTACTCCGCGCGCTGACCTGCTCTGGAGCGCGTCCATAGAACCAATCAGCTTTGACTGGTAGATTCCCTCTTCAAAGACTGACAGCGGGATAGCTATTTGTAGAGGTAACGAAACGTGATGTGGCGCGAAGCTAGTAACCTTCGCTCATTTGCGTCGGGAGTAGGCCGTATTTTACTCGACTCTGCATGTTTGTATGACCGAGGTAGGGAGACAGCAGTTCTGTCTCGTTATTTGTTCTTGCTATTAGTTACTATTTCGAGAAGGTTGGAAAGGTCACTTTTCGTGATGTTGGAACGAAAATAGTGACTAATAGTTACTATTGTTAGGATGGTGGAACACGCTCTAAATGTGACATAAGTATGATCGGTAAACTAGATGGAAACAGACTACGTTCAGACACAGTCCGAAAAATAATACGAATTCGAAATTTGCGTCACTATGTGGAAGCCTGCATGCCATGTGGAATGAATATATTCAAGAACAAATAATCTGATAGAACCTCCGTTTTCCTATCTCTGTGATACGACCATGCAGAGTCGAATATATTCTGATACCCTACCCGATGCAAACGAGCGGAGGAGGAGCTACGCAGAACATCATAAATGTTATCTCTACAAATAGCTGTATCGCGGTACAGCTCCGAAGAAGAATCTGAACGCCGTCTGAGTCGTCCTTTAGAGCTGATGTGGGAACCTGCATGCCATGCGTCAAAATTACGGAACGAGTATATTCAAGAACAAATAATCTGATAGAACCTCCGTCTCCCTATCTCTGTGATACGACCATGCAGAGGCGAATATATTCTGATACCCTACCCGATGCAAACGAGCGGACGAGGAGCTACGCAGAACATCATAAATGTTATCTCTGCAAACAGTTGTATCGCGGTACAACTCCGCAGAAGAATCCGAACGCCGTCTGAGTCGTCCTTTACAGCTGATTGGTTGTATGCCATACGGACGTCACGCGTGACGCGCTGTAGAGCGGGCTCGGATCCCACGCCTGCAAGGCATCCCGCGGTTTTTCACCTCGTATGAGCAACGGCGTAGAGGGAAGTAGACGGGTATGAACTCAAACCTCACAGCATGTACCTCTAGCTCCGCTCAGTTTCATCGGGGTATCCATAGTCGCTGCATGGGACCAAAAACGGAGGTTCTATCAGATTATTTGTTCTTGGTATGTTTTGAAGAAATGAAGATAAATGAGTTACACGAAAAATGCAGAAAAATTGAGATGAAGTGCTCGAGCAAGAGTCTATGTCTATTATGTGTAGGTTTCCTTTGTTTTTTTCTGTGTATTGTCACCTAATCAGTAGCCTAATGACAAAAAACAAACATGAACCTGGAACGAGAAAACTTTTGTTGCAAATTACTTTCACCTCTAGTTCTTCAAAACTTCACATTTGAAGAGAGTTACAGAATATTGTAGAAAACGATTGCAGTAGTAGCCTACCCTGCTTTTTGGGATCCCAAAACGTAAGTGGAGGGATACCTATGACATCGCAAAAGTTGTCCGTCTGTCCGTCCGTCCGTCTGTCCGTCTGTCTGTCCGTCTGTCTGTACGCACGATAACTCTCGAAGGCAGTGAGATATTTTGATGAAACTTGGTGTGGAGATTCTTTGGGTCAAGAGTAAGGTCGAGTTCGTAGATGGGCCCTGTAGCTTTACATTTAGGGGTGGGGGAGGGGGTTTAAATTAAGGGGCAAGCAAATTTTTTTTAAACAGCTAATGTGATAGTCGATTATGGGGTAAGAAGACACGCTGAACACAAATAAGAAAACCATTTTCTCGCCGGACAAGTAGTTCGTCCGGAATCCGGCCAAAACCGGAAAGTTGGTTAAAAGTAGAATTCTTATTTGAAGTTGATTAGATGTTTGATATAGGGTTTAGAAGACATGCTGAACAAGAATATGAAAACCGTTTTCTTGCCGGACAAGTAGTTCGTCCGGAATCCGGCCAAAACCGGAAAGTTTGTTAGAAGTTAAAGTTTTATCTGAAGTTGATTAGATGTTTGATGTAGGGGTAAGAAGGCATGCTGAACAAGAATACGAAAACCGTTTTGCCGCCGGACAAGTAGTTCGCCCGGAATCCGGCCAAAACTGGAAAAATTTCTAAAAGTAAATTTTTTATTTCAAGTTGATTAGATGTTGGATATAGGGGTAAGGTGATACGGAGAATCCGTTTTTGAGTTTTAGTTTTTCGTCGGACAAGTAGTTCTTGAATTTCGCCAGAACCTCAAGATTCACAGGATCGTTTCGATCGGCTTATAGAGGTAAATGCACATGCTGAATCCATATATGAGCTTGGATTTCATAATGATTAGCTGTTTGGCCTGGCGAAGACTGGATCTGGCGAAGACAAAACCTAATTGTCTGGATCAAATATTGAATTTTTGGGATCCCATCGGAACCTTTGGTCTTGTTCCTTTTTCACTCGTCTAAGTGGGAAGAAATAACTAGATATACATATGAACTGTCATGTTTTTGATCCTACCGAACTTTTAGTCTTGTTTATTCCAGATGCGCTCGATTTCAGGAATGGCCCCCGATGAATCTCGATGGGGGGGGGGGGGGTATTGCCTATTCAGAGAAATGTCTTTTATTTCATATCTCATTAGGAAGTCGTTGATTACTTAATCGGAAAGACATCCACCATGATGTCCTCGGATGTTGTGTCCACTGGAGCGAGTCTCCCCAAGCCATCACAACGTGACAGGTCATTTCTAGAAGTTTCGAGGGGAGCGTCGAATCAGGTCAAGATCAGTTCTGCGACGTCAGCTGGTCCCCATCTCAGCCTGTCGACACTGTGGAAGGTTGACATGGGGAAATGCGTGGACGCATCCCCCCTTCTGCTTCATGTCCAAGGGTGAGAGTTGCTGTTTTTACTGAACTTGACACCACTTGATGTAAGACATACTTAGCAAAAGGGCGAGAAAGACTTGCTCTTTACGGACAGGCCGCTATATAGATACTATATTTGACAGTGAAAATTGTGGTTTTCACAGGTTTCCTTTTTCCAACTTGAGTGGTTTTGAGCCTGAAGAGGACCCTTGCCAAGAAGTCCGAAATATAGCTGACAGTGCACTTGTGGTTTTCACAAGTTTCCTTTTTCCAACTTGAGCGGCTTTGAGCCTGGGAGGACCCTTGCCAAGAAGGGCCGAAATAGAGCTGCCGTGATCGGACCCGGTCCGGAGGCGAAATAACAAACTAGGCCCCATAAACTCCCATCCCATTCGGACAATCCGTTTGGTTTTCGTGCATGTCAAAAAGTTACCGACCCCTCCCCCCGCTTCCGATTTCCCCTATCATGATTGCCTCATGTGGTTCGGAGACATGTTGGATATCAAGGTCATTAATTCTTAACATCCATACAGTTTAAATCGAATCGGACCACCCCTTCGCGATCCACGGAAGTCGGTAACTACCAGATTCCTTCCCTGAATTACCCCAAAAGTTATCGGATCCAGGGACGGAAGTTTTCCTAATGCAGGGTCAGGTCCTTAAGTCTATTTGATCGGTCATTAATCCATATCACATCTGGAAGTATCCTGACACGTGATCACCGGAATTCCGGGAAACCCTCTTCAGCTCCCCTCAAAGAGCCCCGATCCGACCTGGTTCTGTCTGAACTTATCTAGGTTTATGCTTGTTCTTCCCACCAAATCCCACCCCGATCCCTAGACGCTAAGTGTTTAACGAAAATTCCGGTGAACCCCTTCAACCCCCCCCCCCCCCACCGGTATCGGATCCGGTCCGAACTTGTCACGGAACATCTGAAACGATACCTCTTTCCAACTGCAAAGTTTCATTCAAATCCGATCGCCCGTTAAAAAGTTATTAATGCCACTAGATTACGGACCCCCCCATCCCTACACTCATCCCACGATGGTTGGATCATACAAATGACTATTCTCAAGTCGGTTTGTTCGAGTGCTTGAGATGCCAGCCGAATTGCATCGTCCTAATACGTCAGGAAGTACAGAACTCGCGGGACCACCGGAATTCTGGACCCCCCCCCCAACTTCCTTTACAGTGCCCGAATCCGTTCCGGTTATGTCAATGATGTATCTAGGACTTGTGCTTGCTCTTCCCACCAAGTTTCATCCCGATCTCTCGAACTCTCAGCGTTTCCCAAGATCTCCGGTGCCTCCCTCCAACTCCCCCCGAAGTCACCGGATCCGGTCTAGATTTTAACTGATTCATCTGAGACATGAAGATCCGATCACCCATTCAAAAGTTATAAATACTTCATGATTCGGGGTTCCCCCTCCCTCCACTCTCCCCACGGTGGTCAAATTATGTAAACGACTATTCTCGAGTCAGTTTCTTCGAGGCCTTGATATGCCGGCCCAACTTCGTCGTCTTAAAACATCAGGAAGTACCGCACTTGCGGGATCACCAGAATTCCGGACCCCCCCCCCCCCCCAACTCCTCCCACAGTGCCCGAATTCGGTTCGTTTATGTCAATGATGAATCTAGGACTTGTGCTTGTTCTTCCCACCAAGTTTCATCCCGATCCCTCCACCCATAGCGTTTCCCAAGATTTCCGGTTCCCCCCTCCTATTCCCCCCAAAGTCACCGGATCCGGTCTGAATTTTAGACGGGTCATCTGAGGCACGAGGTCTTTCCAAATATCAAGTTTCATTAAGATCCGATTAACCGTTCAAAAGTTATAAATACCTCAAGATTCCGGATTCCCCCTCCCTCCACTCCCCCCACAATGCTCGGATCGAGGAAATGACTATTTCTAACCTAATCGTTTGGGCTCCCTGATACGCCTGTCAAGTTTCACTGTCCTAGCTTATGTAAAAGTGCCCAAACTAGCAAAAACATTGACAGACCGACCGATGCACGGACAGAAATTGCGATCGCTATATGGCACTTGGCTGATGGGCAGGTGCCGTAAAAACAAATCTTGATACGAGCAATTATTTAATAGATGTTTTGTAATTAGACAAGCTTTTTTAAATACTCCTAAAAATTTTTGGCTAACGGCCGCCAGTTCTCAGTCGGAATCCTATCTTCCAGTTTATAATTTTACGGTTACGCCAGTAGAAGGCTGCGAATCCAAAAGCGTATAAGTGCAAGAATAGCAAGACCAAAGGTTTCGATGGGATCCCAAAGTCGAATATTTATCAGACTTTTTCATTCAGACTATCTTGTAGATTTCCAGATTCCGTATGCATCTTATGCATCCCTAGTCAACCACTTAACTAGATCCATTAGGTAATTCCTTTCTGCTTTTACTTTCCGGTCTAGGCTAGTGTACGACCGGATAAATATTTGAAGAAACTCGTAGAATCTTTCGGTTCAACATGTCCTTTACTGTATCTACATCACCAGTCACTCACAATTTATACTGATCCAGTGTTTTTTCGAAATCCCAATTTTGACACCATAACCGATTTCGAACAAAACTTTACTTAAACAAATTTAAGGCTTCCGGTGGACGAACTACTTGTCCGACGAGGAAATAAATGTCAGATTCAGTATGTAATTTTACCACTATATCGAAGATATAATCAACTTAAGAATTTGTTTTCCTTGACCAAATTTCCAGTTTTTGGCCTAATTCTGGACAAACTACTTTTCCGGGAAGAAAATCAAAAAAGAATTCAGCGTATTTCCTCCCCCTACATTGAATCTCTAATCAACTTCAGATACAACTTTCAGATTTACAAATTGTCCGGTGCTGACCGGATTCCGGGCGAACTACTAGTCCGACAAAAAGAACTTGCTTTTCAAACTTTAACACTCGGTAAGAAAGCTATTAAAGAGCTGAACTATTCTTCTGGCATCCCTCATACCGGATTTTATTTATTTTCCAGCCGTCGTTCTTTGGTTTTTATTGGTTCTCATTCGGGCCAGTTTTCTGCAATTGACGCTCGGACCGGGACCCCCTTATGGACCGTGAAGCTAGGGGATAGAATTGAATCGTCGGCGGCCATTTCGAAGTGCGGAAACGTGGTGTTTGTTGGTAAGTGGAAGTTCTTTTAGAGCGTGTTCCCCCCCCCTCTACCAATAGTAACTATTAGTTACTATTTCCGTTCCAGCCTCACGAAAAGTTACTACGCTGACCGTTCCAACCTTCTCAAAATAGTAACTAATAGTAACTATTTGCTTACCACGCTCGGGAGCGTAGTACGCGTAGTAACTACGCATATCTGTAACGTGATTGATCGGATCAGCCCCCGGCATGATATTTGACCGAAAAAAATTAAAAAGCGTTCCAGCCTAGCGTAGTAACTACGGCGACTAGCGTAGTAACTACGGTAAACAGGGTGGAACACGCTCTTAATGAATGAATGAATGAAGAATTTATGACGCACTGCCAGAGGGCGTAAGTGCAGAGAAATATAAATAAATACAAAGAAATATAAAATAGTAGCAAAACACTCAAAACTAATTTCCATAGAGGTTCACTAATTTAGAATCCATGATTAACAACCATGACCCGTATCGACCTATTCGTAAAGCACAGCTCTTCGATCTTTTAACGATCAAATGCGATCAAATGGCTCAGAGATATCGTTTTTCGAAAATACCGTTCCAAGTGAAACTATAAGCGATGTTCTTGTTAGCGCGTGTTGACTTTTGGCGCAAAATATTTGAAAACAAAACGCACCGTGGTTAAAAAGTGGGAAAAGCAAGCAAAACAAAAGAAGTCCAAAAAAGAAGATAAACCTGAAGGCATACCATGTTCATGCAGGAAAACAAAAATTGGGGGGGGGGGGGGGGTGTCTGGAAGAGGTCAGCAAGGGATTCGAAGGAGACGGGATCAAATTCCACTCGAGGCGTGCTTATGAACCATAACAATCTACTTTAAAAGCCCCCAGCACACACACACATATAAATATATATATATTTAATTTATGACCGACCAAATGCACAAGGCGACAGGGCAGTAAAAGGAACAAGACCAAAGGTTTCGATGGGATCCCAAAATTTTAATGTGCTCCAGACAATTCGGTCTTGTAGACATTCGGTCTTCAACAGACTTGTTCTTAAACATTTTTACTTTTAAAATTTAAAAACAGATTAAGGCCAATGGTAATAATCGGAGAAGACCAAGTTCGTATTTGACAGTGCGAAACGGATACGCTACCTGAATTTCACCAAGTTCAGATATATTCAGATATCCATTTTGCGCTGTCAAATATTCAGGTATGGATTCAGCATATGGTTTACCGTATAGCCTACGACCCTACGTCGTATCTCCTTCATTCCTTACTTCTCTCCAACTTCCGGTTTCGGTCGGATTCCGGACAAACTATACTTGTCTGTCAAAAAACTAAAGCTTAACAAGACCAAAGGTTCCGATGGGATCCCAAAACTTCGATATTTGATCCAGACAATTAGGTTTTGTCTTCGTCAGATCCGGTCTTCGCCAGACTCCATGAACATTTATACTCTTAAAATTTAGAAACAGATTAAGGCCAAACAGCTAATCATTAAGAAAACCAAGTTCTGATATGGATTCAGCTTGTGTGTTTACCCCTATAAGTCGATTGAAACGATCCTGGCTTACTTCTGCGAATTTTCCGGTTTCTGGCGGAATTCCAGAACTACTTGTCCGACGAAAAACTAAAGCTCAAAAACGAATTCAGCGGATCAGTTACCCCTATTTCCAACATCTAATCAACTTCAAATAAAAATTTAACTTATCACAAATTTTCCGGTTTTAACCGGATTCCGGATGAACTATATGTCAGGCAAAAAAATTATTGTCATATACGGATTCAGCATCTCGTCTTACCCCTAAATCGGACATCTAATCAACTTCAAATAAAACTTTTACTTTTAACAAACTTTCCGGTTTTGGCCGGATTCCGGGCGAACTTCTTGTCTGGCGAAAAAATGGTTTTCATATTCGTGTTTAGCATGCCTTCTTACCCCTATATCGAACGTCTAATCAACTTCAAATAAGACTTCCACTTTTAACAAACTTTCCGGTTTTGGCCGGATTCCGGGCGAACTACTTGTCCGGCAAGAAAATGGTTTTCATATTCGTGTTCAGCGTGCCTTCTTACCCCTAAATCAAACATCTAATCAACTTCAAACAAAACTTTTACTTTTAACAAACTTTCCGGTTTTGGCCGGATTCCGGACGAACTACTTGTCCGGCGAGAAAATGGTTTTCATATTCGTGTTCAGCGTGTCTTCTTACCCCATAATCGACTATCACATTAGCTGTTTAAAACAATTTTGCTTGCCCCTTAATTTGAACCCCCTCCCCCACCCCTAAATGTAGGGCTACAGGGCCCATCTACGAACTCGACCTTACTCTTGACCCAAAGAATGCTCACACCAAGTTTCATCAAAATATCTCTTTGCCTTCGAGAGTTATCGTGCTCACAGACGGACAGACGGACGGACAACTTTTGCAATTTTATAGGCATCCCTCCACCTACGTTTTGGGATCCCAAAAACGAATTCAGCATGTCTCCTTGCCCCTACATCGAACCTCTAATTAACTTCAGATTAAACTTTTACTTTTAACAGATTTTCCGGTTTCAGCCGGATTCCGAGCGATTTACACGTCCGGTGAGAAAATAATTGTCATATACGAATTCAGCATGTCTTTTTACCCGCAAATCGAACATCTTATCAAATTTAAATAAAACTTTTACTTTAATTCTCCGGTTTTGGCCGGATTCCGACTGAACTAATTGTCCGGCGAGAAAATAATTTTCATATTCAGACTCAGCGCGTCTCCTTGCACCTAAATTGAACTTTTAATCAACTTCAGATTAAACTTTTACTTTTCACAAATTTTCCGGTTTTCGCCGGATTCCGGGTGAACTATTTGTTTGGCGTGAAAATAAATGTCATATTCAGATTCAGCATGTCCCCTTACCCCTAATTTCGATTTTCATTAGCTTTAAAAAAATATTTTTTGTTCCCTTTAATCACGAACCCCTCCCCCTCCCCTAAATATAGGGCTACATAGCCCATCTTCGAACTTAGTACTTTGACCTAAAGAGTCCTCATGCCAAGTTTGATCAAACATCACAACCCCTTCGAAAGTTATCATGCTAACAGACGGACAGACGGACAACTTTTGCGATGTCATAGGTCCCTCCACTTACGTTTTGGGATCCCAATAACAAGCACCGAGTTGGGCCACTCCATCATCCCACTTGAATATCCGGCATTTCGGACCAGTGAGCTCATTGGAATCATTAGCGGGAGTCTGATCTGCTTTGAAAAGAGTCAAAAACGGCAAATCCAAAAATCAGCGTATCATCGTTAGTGTGGATAAGACTGACGTAGGAAGTTCAAACCTCTCGGAAACGAGAGTGGGGTGAAACGGTTAGGGACGTAATTTGAGGCAGTAAATAAGCTAGACGGGACCAAGACGGGATCGTAAATACTCTATGAGCGTGTTCCACCCCTCTACCAATAGTAACTATTAGTTACTATTTCCGTTGCAGCCTCATGAAAAGTTACTACGCTGACCGTTCCAACCTTTTCAAAATAGTAACTAATAGTAACTATTTGCTTACCACGCTCGGGAGCGTAGTTAGCGTAGTAACTACGCATCTCTGTAACCTGATTGGTCGGATCACCCCGCGGCCTGATATGTGACTACAGCACTACAGCCTAGTTACTACAGCCTAGCGTAGTAACTACGGTAACTAGCGTAGTAACTACGGTAAGTAGGGTGGAACACGCTCTATATGACCAAGTCCGAAACACGCCAGTGCATCTCGGGAAGAACGAAAAATGTCACCCAAACGAATCCTAAAAACTGATTCAAATTTTGTGTAAACCAATCAACAACGTTTGTTGTGGTGACGTTTCTGGCTCTTCGTGAGGCATACGGCGGTTCTTCGTCGGTATTAACAGTTGGTCATCAAGAGTATCACTGGATCAAAGTCTTCAGGTTCTTGGAGAAAAAATATAGACTCCAAAAGGACGCCTCTTGAGTCATATAAAGGGGGAGATTCCCCTTCCTTGAGTTACTTTCAAACTTACAAGTCGGGAGGGGAAGAACTTAAAAGTTTCGTCTACCAAGCCATCATTCGTTTACCCTTCTCGACAGTTTCATCCCTGTTTCAGAAGTTTTTTTCCAGAAGCCCCCCAAAAACAGTTTTGAAAGTGCATATTTACGAGCATGGAAGTTTGACTTTAACGTTTGAACTCCGTCATCCCAGTACTTTAAGTCGCAAGTTCTTTCGGGCAATAGTTCATGTCCTCTAGTAGCCTACATTACGTTCAAACACAAAAACTTTCAAGAATAAGGCAAATTTAGAAAGCACATGATTCAAAAAATCCCGATGAAAAATTTGTAGCCTGTGTAGTTGTACGAAATAGTTGCATGTATTGATATGCAGTAGTACAGGTTCTTTTATTTAATGTGCCTCACACTGGGCTAATCGTAAGCAGTAGTAGCGTCCCGCCTTGCTCCAGTAGCATCCATGTCTTGCTATAGTAGCATGTAGTAGCATCAGTTGGTACTGCATGCTATTTTTTCTTACAACTTCATACTACTGATGTGGTTTCAAGGGTGGTCGGTAAGGCCAGGTCTTGAATAGGGACGCTGGGACCCTGTGAATAGCGTGGACAACTTCTGTAGACTGGCGGGCCTTACCTTATTTTTCCACTCTCAAAACCAATCAACAAACGAGGGGTAGGGATGTCCAAGGTAGCCTAGGGCTCAGACGCACTCTTCTCTTTCTCTCTCGATAAAAAATAAACGTATACGCAGCTACTATTTACAAAAGTCTCCATAGGTCAAAAGATGGTAAGTTGATGATGAATCATACGTGATGATAATGATGACGGATCAGCATCATCGAGGTAACGCTAGGTCACAAAGACGTTAAGGCACACACACCATCTAACCGCAACAACCCGAACTCTTTGCCTAGATGGCATATGTGTTTACACCATGATTAGGAATGAAACGAAACTGGATAGAGCCTTCAAGCCACAACAACTACTAATTTGAGATAATTTTTCGTCGGGATTAGACAAGCCCAACGAGTCCCTGCTTCCATGTCTCCATAATCCATAACGCCTTCAAGTGGAACGTAATTGTCTGGGTCCGTTTATCGACAGATTCTCTTTTCATTCATTCATTTATTCCATACTATTCAAACTACATAACATAAATATATGGCAAGAGACAAGATCCCCTGAAGCTGTCTTGTCGGTGATCCAATACCTATATACTAACCTACACTAGATATAATCACATTGCAAAAACTACAACATATTACAATTCCTTTTATTCCGAAAACAATGAATCAATTGGTCCTTTTATTCCCATCGTCTCGTCAGTTTTTCTCTCTCCCTCTCGTACAACTTTGTATCCCTTATTTTGTAGGAGATTGGTAATTGCAGAGTATCTGAGTAAACAAAAGTATTTTTTTTTGCAAGTTATTCCGTTAACAATGAATTCATCCTTCTCCCTTCCTTATTTCAACCTAATTCAATTCTTATTCATATGATGTTGCCAAAGGCTCCCATATTTATTCAGAGAATAGTATTAAATTCTACTGGAACATTCGAGGGATTGTCCAATCTGGACACCAGGATTACACAGGCTCTATGCCCCGTTTCAGTTTTCAAGTGCTATATTATTTTTAATGATCCTGTTATGTTTTAAGTGTTTCCGTTCATGCTTTTTACTTTTTTGGGATCCCAAAACGTAAGTGGAGGGATACCTATGACATCGCAAAAGTTGTCCGTCTGTCCGTCTGTCTGTCTGTCCGTCCGTCCGTCCGTCTGTGAGCAGGATAACTCTCGAAGGGAACGAAATATTTTGATGAAACTTAGTGTGAGGAATCTTTGGGTCAAGAGCAGGGGCGTAATTTGCTATAGGGCAGGGGGTTCAAATTAACGGGCAAGCAAAATATTTTTAAACAGCCAATGTGATGGTCGATTATGGTGTAAGAAGACATGCTGAGCACGAATATGAAAACTATATTCTCGCCGGACAAGTAGTTTGCCCGGAACCCGGCCAAAACCGGAAGGTTTGTTAAAAGTAAAAGTTTGATTTGAAGTTGATTAGATGTTCGATTTAGGGGTAAGAAAACATGCTAAACACGAATATGAAAACCATTTTCTTGCCGTTCGCCCGGAATCCGGCCAAAACCGGAAAGTTTGTTAAAAGTAAAAGTATTGAAGTAGATTAGATGTTCGATGTAGGGGTAAAAAGGCATGCTCAACATGAATATGAAAACCATTTCCTCGCCGGACAAGTAGTCCGTCCGGAATCCGGCTAAAACCGGGAAGTTTGTTAAAAGTAAAAGTTTTATTCGAAGTTGATAAGATGTCCGATTTAGGGGTAAGAAGAGATGCTGAATCCGTATATGACAATCGTTTTTTAGCCGAACATATAGTTAGTCCGGAATCCGGCTGAAACCGGAAAATTTGTTATAAGTTAAATTTTTATTGGAAGTTGATTAGATGTTGGATAAGGAGATACGCTGAATTCGTTTTGAGCTCTATTTGTCGCCGGGCAAGTAGTTCTGGAATTTCGCCGAAACAGGAAAATTCGCAGAAGTTAGGCACACACATGCTGAATCCATATCTGAACTTGTTTTTTTTTTTAATGATTAGCTGTTTGGCCTTAATCTGTTTCTAAATTTTAAGAGTAAAAATGTTCAAGGAGTCTGGCGAAGACAAAACCTATTTGTCTGGATCAAATATTGAACTTTTGGGATCCCATCGGAACCTTTGGTCTTGTTCAGGTATACACTTTTTACCCAAGAAGCGGGTCATAAATAAGTAATAAAATAAATAAATTCCTTCATTCATTCAGAGGACGCTTGCCTGATATTTCTTATCTTCTTGTCGGACAGTTCGGTTCAGTTCAGTTCTTACGACAAAATTGAAGAGCAAATAGAACCAACAAAATAAATCTCAAACCAATGTCAAACCTGCAATTCGTTTACGCAATTCGTTTCCTGCAAGTTCATACGAGAGGCAATGTTCACCCGACGCAGAGCAATTTCATCAAAATCAAGCATTTAAGGGAAAATGACATTTTGAACACATACAGAATCCTCCACTCTGTAGATAATTTGGAAAAATAACTTTTTTTTTAGTTCAGTTCATGTCAGTCAACCCATCAGCAAGCTATACCCACCAAAAATAAACAGGAAAATTGGTCAACGTTCATTTGGTTACCGTGCATGCCAGGCATGGAACGGTTTACCTGAGGCAAGCTGTGACCTGAGGAGACAGTTTCCCAACCAAATTTACTCTCGTTCAAGCATCTTGCTGGTACACAGTTCAGTTGTAGCGCCCATGTGAATCCTTTTAGTGTATCTTTGTTGTAACAGTGTATAGTGCAGTGTTATTAAACAATAATTCATGTGGGATGTAGGGAGAGAAGCTTCGGCTTTAACCTCTTTTTCTATTAATAAATAAATAAATGAAGTGAACCTCAAGGAAATGTTCAATTTCGGAGTGTAAGGTCACTTAGGAAGGAATCGCGCTATTGCGTGTGATCCAAAAGATAGTAATTTTCGGCAATCATTACCGTGGACTGCTAAATATTTCAAGCACGGAGGTACAAGCACATAGAGTTACCATAAATCCGAAAAAAGTTCATTCCATGAAAATCGATAATATGAAAAGCGGAGCTACGAAGTAACGCATTTTCATTGCGTCCTCAGGCATATTTAAGTGAATAAGATGGTTAACTATAGACTGTCGTGTCTTGTCCCTATTCGGTTAAACTTTAAGAAAGAAAGAAAAAAATACACAATGATTCACTATTAGCCTAAAAAACAATAGTTGGCGTTTCCTCGGCCGAATGCCCGAGGGCCCGCACTGTCAGAAATTTCATAACAAATAACACTTCGGATGTATTCTGTTGTGTTTCAAAATGTTACGCGTAATAAGCGTTGCTATCAGGAAGAGCCGAAAAACCGCAAAAAAGCATCTGCTGAGTTTTCCGACATCATGACGGCAAACAAAAAATTCAGAATATGCTTTTTCCTGACAATGCTTCTTATGCATAACATTTCATGAATAACGTTTTTAAACACAACAGATAATCTGTCTGTTACGCTCTATCTGTTGAAACCGCGCATCCTCGCGTTATCTCACGCTTAATATACGGATCGGTAAGTCCAAAGTCACGCGTGAGCTCGAACGCTAATGTGGTAATCCTAGCAGAGATTTTCCTATTTCTTAATAGTTAAGTTAACACAGCATAATTAAATAAATACGCAAAATTAGTTAAAATGTCCTTGTTGGGAAGACCTAGCTGGCACGCCAATTCCTCCACTCCAACGTTAAATAACGTTTATTGCTTCAACGACTATTTACACATGTACAGGTCAAATATGAATGTAGTCAGGAAAGTCGGGAATGAGTGTAGTCACGAGCCCTATAAATAATAAATCTTTTACTTTCTGATTTTACTTTAAGAATGAATACTTCAATTCAAAGTTTATAATTTCAGTAATCTACATATCTTAATTGTATAACTTATATAATACTTCGAAAAAAATTACCTTAAAATTACTGGAAATCCACTTTAAATAATACAAGCCATTAATCTTGTTGAAGGCTGTATATCAACTGAACTTAACTACTTTACTCAATACTGCTAGATGGCGTTATGATCAGGAAAAGCGCGGAATGTTCAAATAAGGTGAAATGGAATAGGACGATTCCCAACAGTCCTCACAAACCCTTTGACCTAGGATGATTTTTTGGTCCGGTTCACGGGCAAAAATCGATTCAACAGTCCCTCGCGAGAATTTGCTTCCACCGTGACTCGTTTGTGAATGAAATGGGGCGAAATTTTCGAACTGCCTAATAAGCGAGCTTTAGTCGAAGCACGGACGGAATAACATTTGCTTATTTCAATCTAGCATTTAATCCAACACTGTCAAATCGTTGGCCTTTGAAATATAAGGGTTCATGTTATTTCTGTCAGAAGGGTTAATGATTCTCTACTATAAATACTGTAATCGAAATGGCGAAGTGTAGGTGAAGAGAAGTATAAACTGACCTTAATTTATATTGGTTTTCCCGAGGGGTTGCTCACTCCCAAAATGGTTGTACAGTGGTGCCCGGTGCCCAGCGGTGCCCAGCGGTGCCCAGCCGGTGCCCAGCGGTGCCCAGCCGGTTCCGTACATCACAAATCTGGTGACGCTAATTTATTGAACATCCGAAAAAAAATTATTTGAGAAAGGCAGAACCCAAAATGCCAATTAGATTAATTCACCTATTATATTTCTCAATACTCAGTCGGCTCTTCAGTATCCTAGACCTAATACACTTCTACGTTTTCTGGGAAACTACTTGAAAATTCGGACTCGAAGTAAGAGTTCCATGGGCGGTACGCGACATGGCCAATCAAATCTTATCACAACTTCGGACACGAATGTGGAAATACTTGAATGGAAAAATCTTTTGGATCGCCTCCAGTCTAGTATACTAGCCCTTTTTGGGATCCCGAAACGTTAGTGACGGATACCTTTTGACATCGCAAAAGTTGTCTGTCTAGTTGTCCGTCCGTCCGTCCGTCTGTAAGCACGATAACTCTCGAAGGGAATGAGATATTTTGATGAAACATGGTGTGAGGATTCTTTGGGTCAAGAGTAAGGTCGGGTTCATAGATGGTCCCTGTAGCCCTACATTTAAGGATGGGGGAGGGGGTTTAAATTAAGGGGCAAAAAAAATGTTTTGAAACAGCTAATGTGATATAGTCGATTATGGGGTAAGAAGACATGCTGAACGCGATGGTGAAAACCATTTTCTCGCCAGACAAGTAGTTCGCCCGGAATCCGGCCCAAACCGGAAAATTCGTTAAAAGCAAAAGTTTTATTTGAAGTTAATTAGATGTTTGATTTAAAGGTAAGAAGACATGTTGAACACGATGGTGAAAACCATTTTCTCGCCGGACAAGTAGTTAGCCCGGAATCCGGCCAAAACCGGAAAGTATGTTAAAAGTAAAAGTTTTATTTGAAGTTGATTAAATGTTCGATATAGGGGTAAGGTGACATGCTGAAAACGATGATGAAAACCGTTTTCTTGCCGGACAAGTATTGCTCGCCCGGAATCAAGCCGAAACCGGAAAATTTGTCAAAATTCGAATGTTTTATTTGAAGTTGATTAGACGTTCGATTTAAAGGGAAGAAGACATGCTGAACACGATGGGGGAAACCATTTCCTAGCCGGACAAGCAGTTCGCCCGTAATCCGGCCGATACCGAAAAATTTGTTAAAAGCAAAATTTGTAATTGAAGTTGATTAGATGGCAGATTTAAGGGTAAGAAGATACGCTGAATCTGTGACAATCATTTTTTACCCGGTAGGCTAACATAGTTCTTCCGGAATCCAGTTGAAAATGATTTTTTTTTTATAAGTTAAAGTTTTATTTAAGTTGATTAGATGTTCTTTACAGGGATAAGGAGATACGCTGAATTCGTTTCTGAGCTATCTTTTTTTTTGCTGGACAATTAGTTCGCTCGGAATTCGGCCGAAACCGGAAATTTGGCAGAAGTAAAGCAGGAAGTTTCGATCAGTATCGTCAAAATAGATACGGCTTATACAGGTAGGCTATATCTGAACTTGGTCAGATGATCAGCTCTCAGATTAGCCTGGCGAAGACTGGATCTGGTGAAGACAAGACCTAGTTGTCTGGATCAAATATTAAATTTTTGGGATCCCATCGAAACCTTTGGTCTTGTTCATGCAGGGTGCTCAAAGACGGAGACAAAACGGAAGCTCGCGTCCTATTGGTCGGTTATGACGTGTACTTCAATGAACGCGTCATAGCTGACCAATAGGACGCGAGACTTCCTCTTTGTTTACAAACTTTCAAGGCTTCAAACTCTCATAAAAAAGAACATTAATTTGCAGAAGTTGTACTATTCCAACAAGAAGAAGCCAGATAACAATTCCAACAACTCTCTGACTCACAGCAGCTATCCAAGGCCGGTAATTTACTCTCAAAGTCAAAAGTCCTATACTTCCTAATGTTAAATTTTTTCGTTATCCTCCCGCTGTTTTCGTCAGATATGGTGCAATCTCTCTATCGCGTGAATAGGAGTTATCAGAAGCAACAAGCTTCGCAACACAACATTTTTTATTCTTCTTCTTTTCTAAATTTCGTCACGCGCATCAATTCATCAGTCACAAAAAAAAAATCACAGATGGCACTTTTTTACATTTTTCATTTCGGGGCGAGAGCCGGTGCCCAGCCGGTGCCCAGCGGTGCCCAGCCGGTGCCCAGCGGTGCCCAGCCGGTGCCCAGCGGTGCCCAGCCGGTGCCCAGCGGTGCCCAGCGGTGCCCAGCCGGTGCCCAGCGGTGCCCAGCCGGTGCCCAGCCGGTGCCCAGCGGTGCCCAGGGAGGGTGTACAGTGGTGCCCAGTGAGTGAGCAACCCCTCGGGTTTTCCACTCCGGGAAACAAATGCAGTAGAGCAAAACAAAAGAAAGAACTACTCAAAATAATAATAATTAGACATATTTTAACAATATGAAGCGTTGCAGTTTAACATTCCAACACTGTCAAATTGTTGACCATTCAAATATAAGGGTTCATGTCATTTCTGTCAAAAGAGAACGATTTGTACTGTAAATACGGTAATCGAAATGGTGAAGTGTAGGTGAAGTCAAATATTATAAATCAAACTTAGTTTATTCTGTTTTCCTCGCCGAAAGGCAAATGAAGTAGAGCAAAACAAAAGAAAGAAAACCGCTCAAAATAATAATAATTAGACATACGTTAACAACATGAGGTGCAACAACCCTTGGTCGGATTCGACGAGGAAAGTGGTAGGGAGCGCCGCGAAGTCTCAGTTTAGTTTCTTCGCTACCGTTCAGCCGTGAAATTCGGGAACTTGAAAGTCGAATGGATTTCTCTTGCAGCACAAGTCCTTAGGACTTTCTTTTTGCTGCAATAATTATTAGGCGTGTCATTTTTATCTATATTTATATTTTGGATAAAAATAAAATTAACCTACCTACCTACCTACGGATTACCGCAGCTCTTTTGACTTTTTGGGATCCCAAAACATTAGTGACGGATACCTATGACATCGCAAAAGTTGTCCGTCTGTCCGTCTGTCCGTCTGTTAGCACGATAGCTCTCGAAGGGATTGAGATATTTTGATGAAACTTGGTGGGAGGATCCTTCGGGTCAAAGTACAAGTCAAGTTCGAAGATGGGCTCTGTAGCACTATATTTGAGGGTGGGGGATGGGTTTCAAATTAAGGGGCAAAAAAAATATTTTTTGAAAGCTGTTTAGATAGTGGATTTAGGGGTAAGGAGACACGCTGAATCCGAGTTCGCCCGGAATCCGGCCAAAACCGGAAAGTTTGTTAAAAGTAAAAGTTTTTTTTGAAGTTGATTAGATGTTTGATTTAGGGGTAAGAAGACATGCTGAATACGATGGTGAAAACCATTTTCTTGCCTGACAAGTAGTTCGCCCGAAATCCGGCGCAAACCGGAAATTTGATAAGAGCAGAATTTGTATTTGAAGTTGATTAGATATTCGATTTAGGGGTAAAAAAACGTGCTGAACACGATGGTGAAAACCATTTTGTTGCCGGACAAATAGTTCGTCCGGTATCCGGCCAAAACCGGAAAATTTGTTAAAAGCAAAATTTGTATTTGAAGTTGATTAGATGATAGATTTACGGGTAAGAAAAAACGCTGGATCTATATATGACAATCATTTTTTAACCGGACATATAGTTCGTCCGGAACGGTTGAAACCGGATTTTTTTTTTAGAAGTTAAAGTTTTATTTGAAGTTGATTAGATGTTCTTTATAGGGATAAGGAGATACGCTGAACTCGTTTCTGAACTGTCTTTAGTTTTTGCTGGGCAAGTAGTTTTCTCGGAATTCGTCCGAAACCGGAAATTTGGCAGAAGTACACCAGGAAGTTTCGATCAGTATCGTCAAAATAGATATGGCTTATACAGGTATATCTGAACTTGGTTTTCTCAGATGATTAGCCTGGCGAAGACTGGATTCGGCGAAGACAAGACGTAGTTAATATTACATTTTTGGGATCCCATCGAAAACTTTGGTCTTGTTTCAGGTAGAGCGCGGTCTTGGGTAAGGTTTCCCGAGAGCTACCTGTGCAGTAGCTATATAATAACCTCTCAGAAATGTCCATATTTTTTTTTTTTTAGAATTAATATATTTTTTTATTTGGTCCTATAATATATTTATTGTGGGAAAGAACTCAAGACCTGTCAGTTCAAAAAATTCCGGGTAATTTGAACTGGATTTTCAGCATCTGTGGTGGAAATTGAAACTATCAGCTCTTCAGTGAGCCTTTAATTCCCATAGTAAATCCTGTCTGTTTGGAACACTAGTTGTGTTGCGGAGCAACACTACTGCTTTCGTAGTTTTTTTTTTTTTTTTTTTTCACCGTGATCAGCGACCTGTAGCTCCGAAGTGGTAAGAGTTAAAAATTTGAGATTTTTCAGAGGGAAGGGAAACGTGAAACAGAGTAAAAAAGTTTCAGAGAAGTTCCTAAAATTTCTAACAGTTTTCCAGAAAAAAATACAACCGTTTTTTTCTTAGAAACTCTGCGTTAGATGTTTGGCGTCAAGTTAAGACGATCCTAGCTTCGGAAATAAAGTTGTTAGAAATACAGTTATGCTGAACTCATGCAGAACTTTCATTTGTCTCTTCGAGAACCGGAGCACAAAATTCCGTAGCTCTTACAGATTTCCCGGAAATAATTCCGGAAAAGTCCATCTCGTTCCGATTTTTTTTGTAATTTTCTCAAATTTTCGATTTTGATGTTTCTTATATTTTTATCGAGTAGTGCTATGAAAAGTATGCAAGAAGAAGTGAAGTGTTCTATATACCAAGTTGCTTCGTTCTCTAAGAAATAATTTCCGAAGTTTCGACGTTCTAGAGGTAACTTCTATTCTGGACCAGCTAGAATTTTTTTTCCAACGCGGTTCGACAGGTCTCGATCTCCTAACAACTGGAGCTTACAATAGTTTCTCCGAAATAAAATTCCTTCTTTGAGTTTTTCTATTTGGAAGTTTTGTCATGCCCTCGGGGCAATTTAAATTTTTTGGTGAATTTGGTTTGTTTTATATTTTCCTAGCTTAGACCATCAAAAGTTAAGCAGAAAACTATAAGACGTTATTTCCGTATCTCTTTCAGATTTCCCGGAAATAATTCCCGAAATGTGCGTCTCGAAACATAATACTTCGAATTGGCGTCAAGTTAAGACGGCCCTAGTTTCGGAAGTAAACGTTTTAGAGATAAAATAATTATGAACTCATATAGAACTTTTATTGATATTTTCGAGAACTGAAGCATGAAATTCCGTAGCTCTTACAGATTTCCCGGAAATAATTCCGGAAAAGTCCATCTCGTTCCGATTTTTTGGAATATTTTTAAATTTTCGATTTTGATGTCTATTTTATTTTTATCGAGTAGTGCTATGAAAGTTATGCAAGAAGAAGTGAAGTGTTCTTTATACCAAGTTGCTTCGTTCTCTTAGAAATAATTTCCGAAGTTTCGACGTTCTAGAGGTAACTTCGGTTCTGGGCCAGCTAGAATTTTTTTTCCAACGCGGTTCGACAGATCTCGATCCCATAAGACTGGAACTTGCAATAGTTTTCCGGATATAAAATTCCTTCTGTAGGTTTTCTATTCTAAAAGTTGAATTTGATTTCTAGTTTCAATTGCTTAAAGAAATTCTGGTTTATCTTGAAATTGTAATTATACATCCTATAAATATTCAGAATTGTCAACTGTGTTATTGTGTTATTCTCGTTTATTTCTGGACCAGCTAAACATTTTACCAAACTCAGTTTAGTAGGAGCTCGAAATAAAACCATATCAAAGATGCTTCAAGATAACAATCGAAGCCGCATTAGAAAAATGTCCTGTGAAGGACATAATGGAGACTGTTGCTCCGCAACTGTGCCCTAAGGAACAGGGCACAGT
Source organism: Branchinecta lindahli (assembly GCA_023053555.1). Lineage (NCBI taxonomy): Eukaryota > Metazoa > Arthropoda > Branchiopoda > Anostraca > Branchinectidae > Branchinecta > Branchinecta lindahli. The sequence continues at coordinate 23,955,741 of JAKZAO010000012.1, forward strand.
TGCTGCAACACTTCCCGTTGCACAGGCAACGGAGGTCTAGTTTTGAATGTTCTTGGACCGGTCCCAGTTTCCATATTATGAAGAATAATAAAACACTGCAAACACTGCCTAATTCAAACAGTTTTGAGTTTCCAGCCATCTGGAAGATAAAAATGCTTCTCATGCGGGATTTGAACCCATAACCTTCCGTTTACAAGGCCACTGCTCTATCACTGAGCTACAGAGTATACTTAGTTCGCAGACCTAGAAGAAGCGGCCCATAGGAACATGTGATCCCGAAGGCAAATTCATCCAAGCGATTCACATCCCCATGGCCGGGATTGGATAAATATTGCATAAAGGTGGAATTTATACAAGGGACTTTTCCATGACAAATAGACCATAGTGGTTCATTTGTCACAGTAAAAGTCCCAAGCAACTTGCGTCATGAGACCGTCTGTGAGCAATCTATCTGTCTCAATGGCGAAAGTACTAGGTTATTATTTCCGCGTCCATGGCTTCGATAAAAGGCCATCAAAGAGCGATAAATTTGGAACTTATTTGTCACGAGTGTCACGTGTCAGTGCCACGAGCCTGCTTATGCATATGTCTATAATTTGTCACCATCATCGTATTATCATCCCCTGTTTATAAAAAGTGTTGGTCTTTGTCGCCTCCAAGTCTTTTTCATTTCCAGTCCGGCTTGTGCTGTTCATTTTGCCACCACCTTAATCCATTTTTCAGGGAAAGAAAATGGAAATGCTCCTTTTTTCGAAATTGACTTTCCCTCCCCTAATTCTGAAGTCAGTTTGGCTTCTTCATCATCCGGTCTTCATGAATTTCAGGACAAAAAAATTGAAAAGAGTGATCGTTCCCTGCTTTCGTGACAAACGCCTTTCATGTTTCCAAATTACCTTTTTAATCCTTTGGAAATACTTGGGGTAAAGTAGGATGCGCGAGACGGAGAAAGGATTATAAAGATGGATTGTTCAGTATTCTGATTGTTCAGTTGCTCAGAGGGGTCAGTCTGACCCTTGCGCTAAGTTATCATCCATTGCCCATGACATGACCTCCACGTTTCTGCCCTTGACCATTTTTCTGCATTTCACCCAGAAAGGAAGATTCTTTAGACCTGCCCTTTTCTTGTTTTCTATATTGTTGTTTTTTTATCTTGTTCATTTACTTCGTTATTGCATTAAACCAGTTGATGTAGGGTGGTGACTATATGACAGGTCTTGTGTAGGGTCTCTGGGACCTTAACAATGTGAAAATGTCTGATGACCGGCAGGTCTGACCTAGTTTTCCGCTCCTCTAAGGAATCAATCAAACGAGGGGAAGAAATCTCCTGTCCTATTTAGCCTTCTCCTCCTTGTCAAAACAAAGCCGCGTTCGATTCAACAACAGTTGTCTATTATTGTCGACGACCAGCCCAAGACTCCTTTTTATTCAACTACGGCGTAGTGATGTTGTTGTTTTATTTAAAGCTGTAGTCGTAGTTCTGCGACACCGTCGGATACGGATAATATCTGAAATTCCCGACGGAAGTGATTTTTTATGGCACTTGCCCTTCGGCCAAGTGCCATATAGCGATCGCAATTTCTGTCCGTCCGTCGGTCGGTCGGTCGGTCGGTCTGTCGGTCTGTCTGTCACGGTTTTGCTAGTTCGGGTACTTCCACATAAGCTAGGACGATGAAACTTGGCAGGCATATCAGGGACCCCAAATGATTAAGTTGGAAATAGTCACTTTCCCCATCCGAACATCATGGGGGGAGTGGAGTGAGGGGGAATCCCGAATATTTTGGAAATTATAACTTTCGAACGGATGATCGGATCTTAATGAAATTTGGTATTTGGAAAGAGCTCGTGCCCCAGACGGTCCGATTAAAATCTGAACCGGATCCGGTGACTCTGGGGGGAGCTGGAGGGGGGGGGCGGAAATCTTGGGAAACGCTTGGAGTGGAGGGATTGGAATGAAACTTGGTGGGAAGAATGAGCATGAGTCCTAGATAAGTCATTGACATAGCCGGACCGGATCCGGTCACTATGTGGAAGTTGGGGGGGGGGTCCAGATTTCTAGTGATCCCGCGAGTTCGGTGCTTCCTAATGTGCTAGGACGACGAAAATTGGCAGGCATGTCAGGGACCCGGACAGATTGACTTGATAATAGTCGTTTCCCTGATCCGGCCATCCGGGGGGGGGGGGCTGGAGGGAGGGGAATCCGGAAAAATAAGGTATTTTTAACTTACGAACGGGTGATCGGATCTTAATGAAACTTGATATATAGAAGTACCTTGTGTCTCAGACCTCCCATTTTAAATCCAGACCGGATCCGGTGACATGGGGGGTAGTTGGGGGGGGGGAAGGAAATCTTGAAAATCGCTTCGAGTAGAGAGATCTGGATGAAAGTTGGTGGAAAGAACAAGCACAAGTCCTAGATACGGGATTGACATAACCGGACCGGATCCGCTCACTTTGGGGGAGTTAGGGGGGGAATTCGGCTTTCTAGTGATCCCGCGAGTTCGGTGCTTCCTGATGTGCTAGGACGATGAAAATTGGCAGGCATGTCAGGGACCGGAACAGATTGACTTGATAATAGTCGTTTCCCTGATCCGACCATCCGGGGGGGGCTGGAGGGAGGGGAATCCGGAAAAATGAGGTATTTTTAACTTACGAATGGGTGATCGGATCTTAATGAAACTTGATATAAAGAAGGAACTTGTGTCTCAGACATCCCAGTTTAAATCCGGACCGGATCCGGTAACATTGAGAGAACTGGAGGGGGGAACCAGAAATCTTTGGAAACACTTTGAGTAGAGAGATCGGGAGGAAAGTTGGTGGAAAAAACAAGCACAAGCCCTAGATACGTGATTGACATAACCGGACCGGATCCGTTCACAGTAGGGGGTGGGGGTGGGGGGGATCCGAATTTCTAGTGATCCCGCGAGTTCGGTACTTCCTGATGCGCTAATAAGACGATGAAACTTGGCAGGCGTGTATGGGACCCGAACAGGTTGACTTGAGAATATTCGTTTCCCGGATCCGACCATCTGGGGGGTGGGGGTGGAGAGAGAGGGAATCCGAAAAGTGAGGTATTTTAACTTGCGAACGGGTGAAACTTGATGAAACTTGATATAGAAAGACCTCGTGTCTCAGACGCCCCATTTTAAATCCGAACCGGATCCTGTGATATTGGGGGGAGTCGGATGGGGGAACCGGATATCTTGGGAAACGCTTAGAGTGGAGGGTTCGGGATGAAAGTTGGTGTGAAGAACAAGTGAATAGCATAACCGGAATGGATCCGGTCACTGTGGGGGAGTTGGAGGGGATCCGAGTTTGGTTTAATCTCACGAGTTCGGTACTTCCTGATGTGCAAGGACAATGAACTTGGCAGGCTTGTCAGGTACCCGAACTATTGACTTGAGAATGTCGTTTCCCCGATCCGACGGTCGATGGGGAGTGTACGAAAGGGGAATCCGGAGTCCAGTGGCAACCTCAGCTATTGAACGGGTTATCGGATTTAACCGAAACTTGATATTTAGAAAGGTCTCGTGCCTCAGACGTCCCATTTAATTCCGGACCAGATCCGGCGACATTGGGAGGAGTTGGAGGGGCGAACCGGAAATCTTTGAAATCGCTTAGAGTGGAGGGATCGGGATGAAACTTGGTGGGAAGAACAAGCATAGGTTCTAAGTACGTCATCTGGAGCTTTCAGACTGAATGAACCTAGATGTCCTAATTGTAGGTCCGAATCGCATTTTTGAATGGCGGGGTGTTTATTTTGAAGTTCTCTCCTACTTTCTCGTACCACTACTCGTAACAAGTGCCATATGAGCTCGTAGCTCTTGTTCGTTCTAGGATTTCCGTCGATGTTCTAGAGATGATGAAAATCGTTCGTCTGTTAATTGTCGTTCGGTTCGCTCGACGAAAAGTTAAATTTGCGTTGAGAATCACGTCATTATCCGTGAAGAAAACGACTATAGACAATTTTATAACGTTGGATGACAGTTGGTGAATCAAACGCGGCTCAAGTAAAACGTTTATCCTCTCAGCACTATACAAGACAATTAAGCGTCTCTTCGACTTGGCTTAGTGTAAATTTTCCTTTTCTTTCTTTGTACGGAGCTATTTCTCTTTTTTGGCCAGTTGTAAACGAAACTTCATCATCATCATCAGTAAACCTTATATCGTGAAGCACTGAGTCTCAATCCCTAAACTCGCCTGTGAGGTTAACTCTCACTCCGGACTAATTAGGAGTAAGGAAAGGAGTTAATTCGGAAGCACTGTCGCATTTGCAATGTCTAGAATCCCCCATTATTATTAAGAAGGTAGTTGAATTGAAACCAGGACTCGGTACGACTAAAGGCGTATTCTCGCCGTTACCCGAGGACTCCACTTGAGGAGTCCCCGCGTATTTGTTTGTCCTGGGAACTCACTTCCTGTATTCTCGCGAGTCCCCACGGACGGGGAATGCTCCGATTTTCATCACCATCATCAAAAAGGACTCCCTTTCAGATTCGGAGGGGAATAAATTTTTCCTGGTGTTGGTGGAATTTAAAATTCATTAAAAAGAATCAGAAGAGTCAAGACTAATTTCGTCAACTGCATATTTTTTTTTCGAACAAAATCCATTTTAGAAGCATGCCCCGTGTTCTCGTTGTTTTCCGTACGCGGAGTCCACGTGGAGGGACTCCCTCTATTCTTCCCCGAGAAGTCCTCGTGGAACGGCGGAGAATACGCCTTAAGAGATCGTCTACTGGCGCTAACTAAAAAAGCACTGCTGGGCAGGGTGGTTCCCAAAATCACCACGATCTTATTGTCCACTCTCACAATGCCCACGCTCAGAATGTCCACGATCAAAATGCCCACGACTCGGAATGCCCACGGCTAAAAAAGCCAACGGTTCAAAATGCCCACCACTCAAAATGCCCGCAAGTGAGGTCGAAGACCCCGCAATCGTACAAAATGCCGACAGTTCTCCTGGTTCAAATACCGCAGAGCAAAATAACACTAGGGAGTAGCGCCAAGACCTATGCTTCCCATGCTTTCCAAACGGGCCGTACTCATAGCGCCGCCCACTACGCTTGCGTCATTTAAAGCAAACTTCCGGGTTTAAAAATTTCTAGTAAAGCTAAGATGCGATCTGCACACATCAAGGAAACAATGGAGGTTTTATCTTTTTTTTGCTGTGTTTAGAATATGAAGTTATTGGAGCCAGCGCTGGTACACGACTGATTGAGTTTCAGTAGGGGCGTTCACTACCGCTAGTAGTGCCAGTATCGCTGTTGTTCGACTGTGTGTCACTTTTTCCAAGTTTTGGCGTTACTCCTAGTGTTATTTTGCTCTGAAATACCGACGACTCCTGTTCTCAGGGTAGGCCAAAATCATACAGGACCACATACAAATAGACTGCAAGGGACATGATTGCCACGGAGAAGGTAGGCTATTCACTGTGTCGGTTCAGAATTCGACCGAGAGTAAACGTCTTAAAAAAATTTAAGACCAGAATTCATGTTGCATTTTGGGACCCCGAAACGTTACTGACAGGCTGCATATGACTTTGTAAATTCTGTCCGTCCGTCTGTCTATTAGGAAGGTAACACCCAGATAGGTTTACATATTTTGATCAGGCTTGATGTGTAAGGCCCTTTGGTCACAGTACAGATGCAGTTCATTGCCTACCTATGATATATTTACTACGGACAGAACACCTAAAACAATTCAATCGTGAGCATTTTGAGTCGTGGGCATTACGAGTCGTGGGCACTGTGATCGTGGGCGTTATGAGTGTTAGCCGCTGGGCACTTGTAAAGCTGTGCTTCCCCTCCCATCGATTTTATTGTATTTGTTGGGGCTTAGAGGGTGGAGATTAGTCCAGATGTTGAACTCTCGAACCTTGTGGATAACGGGACAATCATCTGAAGACCGGCGGGCCTGACCTTATTTTCCACTCTCACAACCAATCAAACAAAACGAGGGGGAGCTCTCCAAACCAAATAAGTATATACTTGTCAGTGCAGAAGTCTCTCAACAAGACGTAATTGTTGCTGAATTCCTCCCGGACCACTTTACGGCTAAGCTATGCTTACAAAAAATTGCACACGGCTTCGGCTTTCTTCGGCCTCTTTCTATGTCACTTGCCTTGGATGACAATCTTGGCAAAATTTGCATAACCGTTCTGCGGACGAATAAGCTCCTCGGAAACAATGATCGGTCTCATGATACGTCACGTAAAGAGAACAAACGTGGCAAGCCTAATAATCAGTGTATTTCTAATAGAGGAAATAGGATAGGCTTATATTCATGAATTGAAGAATTTTGGGAAAGAGAATGGATGAAAATACTGCTGAAGTAGAATGAATTACTATCATAAGTACGACATGTCCCTTAATCGCCCCCCCCCCTTCACCCAGCGTCTCGGGAATGTTCCCTCTGAACCAATTCGAGCGCTGAAAAGATGCATTCCGTTCCCAGAGTTTGTTTTATATCCCTTTTATTTACCCATGTTTCTTCCCCAGGGTGCTATGACGGATGCTTATACGCGTTGTTGGCGCGAGATGGCGTTTGCATATGGAAATTTGAGACGAAGGGGGAGATCAAATCGTCCCCCCTTGTTAGTAATTGTGGACTTGCTGTCTTTGTGGGATCCCATGATAGACATTTGTATGCTGTGGATGCGAAGGTAAATATACACAATTCTCCTCATTCTAGTATAGAATCACCATGCGGGCTGGTTCCTATAGCCCCCAGTGGGCCCAGTGATTATGGCAAGAACATGTAATCTAATAGAAAGAAGTCTTTGGTCCCATGCAGCGACTATGGATACCCCTATAAACGGAGCGGAGCTGTGAGATTTGAGTTGATACTCGTCTACTTCCCTCTTCGCCCTTGCGTATACTAGATGAAGAACTGTAGGATGTCTGCTAGGGTGGAGAACCCGGTCTGCAGCGAGAATTGGTCTGACGTCACAAAAAAACTTCAGGAAGAGGGCTGGAAGGAGACCCGACGGGATTCATCCGTGAATTCACAAGAGTGATAGAAGAACAAGAAGTTCAGGCCTGGTACGAACGGACACAAAATTCAGATACACTAAAGTATTACAAAGAAGTCAAGCAGATTTTCGGAATGGAATTTTACTTCAAGTTATATCTACCGGCGGAGAGCCTGCGCCTGTGGTTTCAGCTACGAGCGAACTGCGGAATAACTGGGATAATAAGTCTCCAAATAGTAAGCGACAATGCCCCCTGTGCTTTAATACAGAGGAAGCGGGACATTTTCTGGTAGATTGCGAGCAACTCTCAGACCCCAGGAGACATTTTCTTAATGGGTATACTATTAAGTTCCCTGACGTCCTCGAAGCAAAAAATAAAGCTAAGATAATTAAAATGTGCCAATTTCTAAAGCGCGTATTAGTTAAATAAGATAATCATTGAGTGATGTAAAGTGTATTATAAATGTTACCATTATGTGTTTTGTACGGCCAATTGGCTATTAAATATTCATTCATTCATTCATTCATTCAATGGTAGACAACCAATCATCTGTAAAGGACGACTCAGACGGCGTTGGTATTCTTCTGCGGAATTCTACTGCGATATAACTGCTTGTAGATGGAACAGATTTTATCGTTTGCATCGAGTAGGGTATCGGGATATATTTGATTCCGCATGGTCGTATTACAGAGGTAGGCCGGCTCTATTAGATTATTTGTTCTTGATTATGGTCGTAATCAACCGCTTAACTAAAATTCCGCTTGGATAAGTATTTAATTATATGCCTTTGTCGGAAAAAAATTGCGAACTCCCTGACGGTAGGAGTTTTTCACTGGCCTTCAACTGAAAAAGTGAAATCTTCTCTTTTCTGATCATTAAAGCACACCTCATGCTATTTACTGTTTATGTTCTAATATTGTAAAATAGTTCAGTGCTTTTGAACCAGGCTCTGCTTTTGACAAATGACCCACGGCTTCTACTGTTCAAAGCCTTTCTCCAGGCCCGTTGACTTCTGGCAAAAACAGGGGAAATTTACCTTTTTTCTTATGAGCGAAGTTCACGTAAACAACCGTCGGGTTCGAAACAAGGCAACAATCAGTGAGGGGTCGTTCAGGGGGTTAGAATACATCGTATCAAAGTCAGATCTCCGTGTGTAAGAAGGGAAGGAGCGATTTCTGATCTGGGTCACGTTGGCATCGTAGGTGCGACGGGGGCTTTAAGCTATGGATCTGTTGTCATAGTGTCTATGGCCAAAGCTAATGACATAGCCGATTGATGGGCAAGTTTACCTTTTTGGGATCCCAAAACGTTAGTGACGGGATACCTATGATTTCATAAAGTTTGTCCGTCCGTCTGTCTGTCTGTCCGTACCTGTTAGCTCGATAACTCTCGAACGGGTAGATATATTTTGCTCAAACTTGGTATGAGGATTCTTTGGGTCAGATTCGAGTACAGTTCAAATCCGTGGATGGGCTCTGTACTTCTATATTTAGGGGTGGGGGAGGGGTTTCAGAATAAGGGGTGGATTTTTTTTTTGAGCTAATGAGATAGTCGATTGATGGGTAAGGAGACATGCTGAATCCGAATATGAATTTCTCGCCGGTAATGTGACATGCTGAATTCGTTTTGAACGTTATTTTCTTGCCGGACAAGTAGTTCACCTGGAATCTGGCCTAAACCGGAAATCCACCAGAAAGTTTAAAACCCGAAGATATAGTTGGTAAATAAGCTGAGGAGACATACTGAATCCAGATCTGAAACTAATTTTCTCGTCGGACAAGAAGTTTATCTTGAATCCGGTCAAACCGGAAATTTGGCAAAAACAAAAGTCAATTTTTAATTCAATTAGAGGCTCGTATCGGGGGTAAGAACACTCGATGAATCCATATCTAAACTTTATTTTCTCGTCAGACAACTAATTCTGCCGACATTTGCCAAAACCCGGAAATTTGGATCGAAAGGGCGATGAAATCGTCTAACCTAGAAATTTTTAAACCCGCAAGTTTGTCTCGCTTTAAATGCTACAAGCGTAGTGGGCAGCGCCATGAGTATGGCCCGTTTGCGAAGCACAGAAAAGATAGGTCTTGGCGCTACTCCCTGGTGTTATTTTGCTCTGGCTGAGGCCCGTTTCCGAGACACGGAAAGCATAGGTTTGGCGCTACTACCATGTGTTAATTTGCCCTTACGATCCCTTTACGCTTCCGAAGAGTGAGTATGCCGCACCATTCGAGCGCTACCTCGGAATGTTCATACTCGTCAGTGTACCGTTATCAAGACAGTATCGAAAAAGGTTCGTTCGGCCCATTGGGAGAATAAGAAAACAAACCAAATCGGTTCATTTATTGGATTCTCTCAGCACTGGGTGACTTCGCACGTCGATCTCGTCACGGCATAATAAAATCATCGCCTCCCAATTTTTCCCTAGGGAACACTTAGAGACAGATTTGGGTTTCCCGGCACGTCAGAGTACAAGTGGACACTTCCGAGAAGATTTTGGAGTAACGAACCGATGAGGAGGTACGAGTTTGGTAGCCACTGTCGATAATGTTTAAAGCACAGCTCTTACTAGAAATGGCATTTTCACGATAAAATGACTAAAAAATTCTGTTTCGAAAAATACTGGTACTTGCCTCGTGAAACCGGAGATTCTCTTGTTAGCGCTTGTCGACTCTGGCTGACTCTGACCCAGAGGTGCTGCGAGTCCGCTGTGATCGAGTCCGAGACGAGACCGAGACCGAAGTGACTCTCACGAGTCAAGACGAGTCCGAGTCCGCGAACAAAATCGTTCGAGACGAGACGAGACCGAGTCCGCGAAAAAGGTGTCTCGAGACGTCTCGAGACCGAGTCACGCCCCGAGTCCTAACAATTTGTTTTTGTCAAACTATAAACCATAATCTTCAAATACAGAGTAATTATAAGAAAATCATCAATCAGTGTTACACTTTAAAAAAACAAGCCCACCAAGGTGGTCGTGCCTCATCTTAGCTCTGTGTGGTCGCATGTAAATTCCTCCAGAACTGAAGATGCGCTCTATAGGGGCAATTGAGGCAGGAATCGCAAGAATCCGCTTTGCCAAAGGATACAATATGTTTAGCTTTTCCTTGTGTTGATGCCCGAAAGACAGGGCAACGCCGTCTTCAGCTGACTTTACTGATGGGTAAACTGGGCCCACTTGCCCATCAACGGGGAGGGAAATACCACAGAATTTGCATCTACCACTGTGCCTTTTCTCTGTAGAGAAAATTTTGTAATCCAAATATCCAAATCTGACTATCTTAGGATCACTCATTTTCACAGCTGTGATTTTTTTAAAGCCTTTACAACCTTGTTACCTCCGGTTCCTAATTTTAATCCTTAGACCTCAAAGGTATTACTTGATTTAATCCTACTTGCTGAGGTTACGAGATAACCATTCCTTGGCCAATCTCTTGAATTGGTCCCCGGAGACGTCAATTTCATTTTGAATTTGCTTGTCCGAGACGTCTCTTGGACTTGGGTGACTCGGCCGGATTTCGAGACGAGACGAGACCGAGTCCTCTTCCACAAAGGACGAGTCCGAGACGAGTCCGAGTCCCAGAAAAAGGTGTCTCGAGACGTCTCGAGACCGAGTCCAGAGTCCGAGTCCACCACCTCTGCTCTGACCTTCGCGAAAAAATACTTGGTTTCCCCACGAAAAAAACATTGAGCCACGAGGATAATATTGGTGAATAATCAGACATAAATTCATTCTAGCGCTGCATTTTCGCCAACTAAACCAACGCTAAACCAACCCGTACATTTCGTTCTATATTTATGGAACATGGTCGCTGATCTTTTTTGCAAGGCGCGCGACTGTAGTCAGGAATTCTTATCTTTATCGGTTCTTGATCTTTTTCATATTTCTACATGGGACTAATCTCTCCATTTCCAGAGCGGACGCCAGATGTGGAAAGCACCAATAGGTGACGGAAGCGTTTTCTCCTCGCCATCTACAGACCAATTCGGAGAGATGATCTTCTCTGCTGCCTTAGATGGCACTGCTGTAGCTCTATCTCTGGCGGGAGAATTGAAATGGAAAAAATTCTTCGCGAAGCCCATTTTCAGCTCGCCACTTGTACTCGACAACTTGGTGGTATTTGGTAGCGTAGATGGCTCTGTGATCGGCATGGATTTTGGAGGTAAAGAGGTTAGTTTACAGTGTTACTTTCTTTTGCCCAGAGTCCATGATATGCTTGTGACACGTCTTGTTTATGTCGCTAAATTAATGAAATAAGAGTGGATCAGTACTGCAATCTTTACCGTGGCTACTTAAGCTTCTTTACCGGGCTCTTAAACTCTTAGAAACCTCTTCGGGAAATTGCATCTGTCCACTTATTCTACTTCTATCAAACACACGTTTGGCTGTCAGCAAGCCGTGGTAACTTATGACATGGCTTTGTTGCGTTTGTCCCTGTGAAATCATATCACCTCTCATGAGCACTTCAGACAGTGCGTGACGTCATCATCTTCCCCCTGTAGATGTTAAGTTGTTTGAACGTAAATTGCTCATAGCGCCGAACTTCGAAGAAAAAGCTTGTCCGGGGGGAAGATGTGTTCGTGTCGTTGGTGCTTTAACACCTTGTTTTTCAGGTCTTCAACTTTAAAGCAGCTGGCCCAGTTTTCTCTTCCTTCTCACACGCCACCATATCGACCACCCGACACATTTTCTTCGGCTCCCATGACAACCACATCTACTGTATTTCAACCACAGGTCAGCTGTCCTGGAAAGTCGACTTCCCCAGCCCCGTTTACTCCACCCCTTTCCTATTCATGTTCAAGGGGCGGAGCTTATTAGCTGGCGTGTCCACCAATGGGAAGCTTCGACTGCTCTCTGCTGTGACGGGGGAGGAGCAAGGGGCGTTTGATCTACCTGAAGATGTGTTTTCGTCACCGATAGTGCATGAAGATTTGGTCATAGTCGGATGCAGGGATAATTACGTGTATTCCCTTAAAATTGAGAGATGAGCTCTTTGATTTTTACGACGTAGGGGCTAGGTGACAGCGGCGAACTTCTGACTAGGCGAACTATACGTCGACTGCTTAGAGCCGGCCCCGACCTTTTGGCCAGGGGCCGGCATGGTAGTTATTATATATAAGCTGGTACTTGTCTATTTAATTTAATGCTACGTTTCGTTTACACACTGCGTAAATCCGAGCGTATTTTGAAATACGTTTACGCACGTCTTTGGGCTTCATAAAATCTCTAGCAATACAGACGTATTGAAAAAATCGGTCCGTTTTGTATATATATACGTCCGTGTTGCTAGAAATCTTTTCTAGATCAAATACGTGCCTAAGTGCATGAAGATTTGGTCATAGTCGGATGCAGGGATAATTACGTGTATTCCCTCCAAATTAAGAGGTGAGCTCCTTGATTTTTACGACGTATGGGCTAGGAGACAGCGTTTAACTTCTGACCAGGCAAACTATGTGTCGGCTGCCTAGAGGCCCCGACCTTCCGGCCAGGGGCCGACATGGTAATTATTATGTATAAGCTGGTACTTGTCTATTTAATTTTTAATGCTACGTTTACACAGTGCGTAAATCCGAGCGTATTTTGAAATACGAGCGTATTTTGAAATACGAGCGTATTTTGAAATACGAGCGTATTTTACGCACGTCTTTGGGCTTGAAAAAATCTCTAGCAATGCGGACGTATTTGAACAAGACCAAAGTTTTCGATGGGATCCCAAAAATTTACTATCTGACCCAGACAACTAGGTCTTGTCTACGCCAGATCCAGCCTTCGCCAGGCTAATCATCTGAAAAAATGAAGTTCAGATATACCTGTGTAAGCCATATCTATTTCGACGATACTGATCGAAACTTCCGCCAAACTTCCTGTTTCGGCCGAATTCCGAGCGAACTACTTGTCCAGCCAAGAAAAGATAGTTCAGAAACTAATTCATCGCATCTCCTTATCCCTATAAAGAACATCTAATCAACTTCAAATAAAACTTTAACTTATAAAAAAATCCGGTTTCAACCGGATTCCGGACGAACTATATGTCCGGGTAAAAAATGATTGTCATATACAGATTCAGCGTCTCTTCTTACCCTTAAATCTGTCATCTAATCAAATTCAAATACAAATTTTACTTTTAACAAATTTTCCGGTTTCGGCCAGATTCCGGGCGAACTATTTGTCCGGCGAGAAAATGGTTTTCACCATCGTATTCAGCATGTCTTCTTACCCCTAAATCGAACATCTAATCAACTTCAAGTAATACTTTTGCTTTTAACAAATTTTCCTATTTCGGCCGGATTGCGGGCTAACTACTTGTCCGGCGAGAAAATGGTTTTCACCATCGTGTTCAGCATGTCTTGTTACCCCTAAATCGAACATCTAATCAACTTCAAATACAAATTTTGCTTTTAACAAATTTTCGGATTTTCGCCGGATTCCGGGCGAACTACTTGTCCGGCCGGAAAATAACTTTCATATTCGGATTCAGCGTGTCTCCTTACCCCTATATCAACTATCTAAAAAGCTTTCAAAAAATATTTTGTGTGCCACTTAATTTGAAACCCCTCCCCCACCCTCAAATATAGGGCTACAGAGCCCATGTTCGAACTTGACCTGTACTTTGACCCAACCAATCCTCCCGCCAAGTTTCATCAAAATATCTCAATCCCTTCGAGAGTTATCGTGCTTACAGACAGACGGACATTTTTTGCGATGTCATAGGTATCCGTCACTAACGTTTTGGGATCCCAAAAATCGGTCCGTTCTGTATATAAATACGTCCGTATTGCTAGAAATCGTTTCTAGCTAAAATACATGCCTAAAAGACGCTAGGATTTCAAATTACGCTCGGATTTTACGCAAAGTGTAAACCCACCACAAGTTTGCTTGGCATTGCAGACTTAAGCTGGTGACGTAAGGCATATTCTCGCCGTTCCCCGAGGACTCCACTTGAGCAGTCCCGCCTGGGGACGCATTCCCCGTATTCTCGCGAGTCCCAAGGACGGGGAATGCTCCGATTATCATCACCATCATCAAAAAGGACTCCCTTTCAAATTCGGAGGGGAATCAGTTTTTACTGGTGCTGGTGCGTTTAAAGTTAATTAAAAACAATTAGAATAAACAAAACCAAAAATAAAGTGGATCCAGACTAATTTCGTCAACTGCATATTTTTTTTTCGAGCAAAATTCATTTTGGAAGCATTCCCCGTGTTCTCGTTGTTTTCCGTACGTGGAGTCCGCGTGGAGTGACTCCCTCTATTCTCGCCGTTCCCTTCGATTTCCCGAGGAGTCCTCGGCGAGAACACGCCTGTAATGTAGCGTTTACACGGACAAGAAATCCCGTCGAGTAGAAAGGAATTCCTGTCGACTTGAAGGGTTTCCGTTCGTGACAATGACTAGAAAAAGTCTAGCGGGACGGGAATTCCTTTCATGACGAAAGGAATTCCGGCCTACTTGAAAGGAATCTCGTCGGCGGCACTGGCAAAAAGACTAAGAGAAGTCTAGCTAGCTTTTGAGAGCAGCAGTCATCAGTACTGATGTCATAAATGCTACAAAAAAACATTTTTTGTGAATTTATTTTTGTCAGATTTTCTGGTTTGAAGAATATTTTTTTTTCCTCTGCGTGTAAACATATTGTCACCAACACCGGATTATGTTCAAGTTTTACTGTACCTGTAAGCGCTGCATATAAGCTTACATTCCAGACCAACGGCATAGAGTGACGAGAGGTGAGCAAAGGAGTTGGAGACCATGCAATTAACAACCTGAAACAAGTGAGTGTTTGTGCAGTTTTGTCATTTGCTCATGACACTTTTGTAGAAGAGAAAGTAGAAGAATCACAGTCAGTGTTGCCAAGCGTGGCACTTTTGGTGCTTTTTGACACTTTTTGCCTCTGGGTGACACCGTGACACTTTTTCTCTGAAAGTGACACCTTTCTTTACGAATGACACTTTTTAGGTCAGAAAAGCACTTTTTCATTTACTTTACTAAAGTGACGGATTACCGCCTCCAAAGCAATGCCAGAACATGAAGTCTTAAATACGGCTAATTTCTGATTAATTTTGCTACAAAACTGTGATGTAACAGTTAAGAAATGTTTTGAAAAATGTTGTTACAGACGCAGTTAATACCTATTATTCGCATTTTGCGCGTTGTGCAGCGGAATGCACAAACTAAAATTCGAGGTCTCAAAAAGCACCTTTTTGTCAGCAATTGTGACATTTTTATGAGTCGAGCTGTCTTTGACCAGGTTCCATATGAATGAATGAATTTATTACGCACTGCCCTAGGGCATAAGTGCTGTGTAACAGTAAAAGAAAAACACACACAACATTACACACAATATCAGAGAAAATTAATCACAAATAAGAACTAGCCAATATGTTTCAACATGTTTCAAACGTCAATTTATCAAAATAGGAATATCCTGCTTCAAAGTCAAATTCGTTTAATTAATTGAAGATATAAGGTGACGAGACGTCTAGATTGCGCAGTTAATAATAGTTGAGCATTCAGCTATTTGAACGAAGGATCCTGTAAGTATTCTTTTTTCAGTTTGACGCTTCCGTATTTGAGATAACCAGCTTCGGTCATCCTGTGTTTGTTCATGATACCCTCTTCTGATAAACACACCCTTAAGGACGAGTGTCGGATGTGCAATATTACGTGAAAAAGATGTACGTCCTTGCAAAAACGCGCAATGATAAGACCAAAATATTCCTAACCCTTTTCACCTGCCCGAAACAAAACAGACAGTAACGTTCTAAAAATTGAATAAAATCCTAAATTGGTCGTCCTTACAAGGCACGAGAGATATCGAACGAGTTTTGTCCAAGGTTCTGTTGAACTGTACTATAGCCAGTAAAACTTTCATCAGTGTCATTGAACTTATATTGTCTCTGGTCGTTTTAAATGACGAATTAGTTGATTTTGTTATATATTTGTCATAGTTTGATTATGTTTGACGTAAAGGTCAAAGTCGGCGCATGCGCTGTAAAAGAGAACATTTATAATAAAATTTACTCTACTCTACCTCCGCGATTGTGTTCCATGAAATATTGAGCGGAACCCAGGGCTGGGAGCTAGTGTGTCCTATATATTCTGTATTTGAAACTTTTGCCGTATATTGAGTTACGGCTAATTTCTGATTATTTTGCTACAAAACTGTGATGTAATAGTTAAGAAATGTTTTGAAAAATGTTGTTACAGACGCAGTTAATACCTATTATTAGCATTTTGCGCGTTGTGCAGCGGAATGCACAAACAAAAATTCGAGGTCTCAAAAAGCACCTTTATGTCAGCAATTGTGACATTTTTATGAGTCGAGCTGTCTTTGACCAGGTTCCATATGAATGAATGAATTTATTACGCACTGCCCTAGGGCATAAGTGCTGTGTAACAGTAAAAGAAAAACACACACAACATTACACACAATATCAGAGAAAATTAATCACAAATAAGAACTAGCCAATATATGTTTCAAAAATGTTTCAGCATGTTTCAAACGTCAATGTATCAAAATAGGAATATCCTGCTTCAAAGTCAAATTCGTTTAATTCCATGTTGTCTTTTTACAAAAATAGTGGTGGATCGTCATTATAGTCGTAAATAATCACATAAATGTTACAATTTTAAAATAAAACCCGATAACAAACATATACAAAGCATGTCAATTTAAATTCAGAATTTCGATCCGTTAAAATACTTTACACAATAGGGAACAAATGACTTGAGATAACGCTCCGTAGGTTTTACGTGCGATTTCTTCAGTTACATCTTTGGTGCGTCTGTGCTACGGGTTGCCTTAACTTGCAGATTTGGGGTTAAAATGGACCGGTGCACATCCAAGGCCAGACATTTTATGCCAAATTTCACTACGAGCTCGTATCTCCTATCAGAAAGGGTTTGCAGACGCAATGTCTTCGTCGGACTCGTATTTCTGTCCAAGAATGATACAGCAAGCTCTCTTCTGAATTCCTTCCAACTTCTCGCTTTGCTTAACTGCGAGTCCAGCATGCCACACGGCACAGGCATACTCCATCACAGGTCGGACGTAAGTTTTATAGCAGGTGACAAGATCACCCGTAGAGAGACCAAATCTTGTGATGCTTGTCCAGCTGCTTGGTTATCTCTTCCAGTGAGTTTCCCGGATCGTTCAGTGTGGCGAAAAAGCGGCGCACCACTAGCGTTAAGTCGTCTGCAAACTTAGCTCTGTGAAAAAAGTTCACCACAAGCTTATTGACAGCCAGTGGATTATCACAAGCCAGTGGACCTAAGCGACTACCTTAGGGTGCTCCGCATGATATTGACAGCAGTTCAGATATGTTATCTTTACTCAACTGCACGCACTGCTGACGACCCGTAAGAAAACTCGCAAGCATTCTAACGACGAATTTTCTGGCTCTCATTGTGGTTGCTTCACTGATGACGATTTGTTGTCTCATGTCTTACTAACTGTGACAGTTTCTTCATTGACCTTTCTTACTTCGGTTATTTTGATAGATGCCTTCAGCAATATCAAGGAATAGAAATACTTACTGGAGACGATCGAAGAAATCTATGTTTTTATTTACTTTGTGATCCACACACCACACTTGACTTCGTGTCAATTAAAAGAACAGATAAAATGTGATGGCTATTGAAGAGATAAGGTGACGAGACGTCTAGATTGCGCAGTTAATAATAGTTGAGCATTCAGCTATTTGAACGAAGGATCCTGTAAGTATTCTTTTTTTCAGTTTGACGCTTCCGTATTTGAGATAACCAGCTTCGGTCATCCTGTGTTTGTTCATGATACCCTCAACTGATAAACACACCCTTAAGGACGAGTGTCGGATGTGCAATATTACGTGAAAAGATGTACGTCCTTGCAAAAACGCGCAATAAGACCAAAAATATTCCTAACCCTTTTCACCTGCCCGAAACAAAACAGACAGTAACGTTCTAAAATTGAATAAAATCCTAAATTGGTCGTCCTTACAAGGCACGAGAGATATCGAACGAGTTTTGTCCAAGGTTCTGTTGAACTGTACTATAGCCAGTAAAACTTTCATCAGTGTCATTGAACTTATATTGTCTCTGGTCGTTTTAAATGACGA
Source organism: Branchinecta lindahli (assembly GCA_023053555.1). Lineage (NCBI taxonomy): Eukaryota > Metazoa > Arthropoda > Branchiopoda > Anostraca > Branchinectidae > Branchinecta > Branchinecta lindahli. The sequence goes on from JAKZAO010000012.1 coordinate 23,973,791, forward strand.
ATTAGTTGATTTTGTTATATATTTGTCATAGTTTGATTATGTTTGACGTAAAGGTCAAAGTCGGCGCATGCGCTGTAAAAGAGAACATTTATAATAAAATTTACTCTACTCTACCTCCGCGATTGTGTTCCATGAAATATTGAGCGGAACCCAGGGCTGGGAGCTAGTGGGTCCTATATATTCTGTATTTGAAACTTTTGCCGTATATTGAGTTAAAAGTACGTCACTGAGTTTAAAATTGGGCATCGATTACGACCAGTCTGAAGTCCTTTGAAAACTATTATATGTTATTGGTCGTGTGGCATAACTAAATAACGCTTGTATTTCCTTAATAGCATTTAGAACTGTTAGCTGCGGATCGTCAACATAACAAATTATAAATTACGGCTGGAGATGTCTAAATATATTTGAAATTGAGAATGAAATGTGGCACAAACGAAGATAAATACCTTCTGGTTGAGTTTATGGGCGGTTGAATAAGTCGTGGCTTGTCATTGGTAGCTACTCTTTTCCTTGTTTGGTCTGGTCTGATCTGTAGTCTTAAAGTATGGAAGATAGTCCGATGGTGGTGAGAGATCAAATATTTATTCTCAAAGTTCGTCGTCAGTTGATGTCTCCTGTCCGCAAGGGTTGGCAACTGAAGCATGGCCAGACTACCCTCATAAGAAACATAATCGGACCAAGCATTACTTTTCACGTAGTATTCCGGATAGATTCAAGTCTTTTTGTCTGTTCTACCGTCAGTCCATATTCTACGTAGGGACGAAAGTACGTATAGTAAATTGTTTTAAAACTCAAGGATGGGTAGCAAATTGGCGAAGAATGGCAAAAGACTTTAAAGTAGGGAAGATCTTACAATGTGGAATCAAAAACATTAATTGAGTGTTTTCTTTTATCCCAGTGGCATCTAAAAGCGAATCATCTATGTGGTTAAGGACTGAAGGTCGGAATTAACTTCTATTTTATTTCTTAGAAATGATGGCGGGAAAGCCCCTTCAGATCCTGGGTCTGATGTCGGGTACGTCTATGGACGGAGTTGACTTAGCCCTTGTTGAGTTCCAAGGATCCGACCAATGGAAACTCCTCGCTGCCGAAACATACACTTACGACGTGACAATGCGCAATCGCATCGATGCATCAATGAACTTAAATGGCCTTCAGCTGTAAAAGCTAGATCGGGATCTTGGCCGATACTACGGAGAGCTATGCCTTCAGTTCGTCAAGAAAACTGGAATAAAGCCCGACTTCATTGCTTCTCATGGACATACAGTTTTTCACCAGCCTCTCCTGGGACTGACAGTGCAGATAGGCCATCTTGGGGTTTTAGCAGTAACTAGTGGAATTCCTGCGATTGGTGATTTTCGGTCGAAGGATGTCGCCCTAGGAGGGCAAGGGGCTCCCCTGGTCCCTAAAGGAGACGAGGACCTTTTCCCAGATTACGCTGCGTGCCTGAATCTGGGCGGTATCGCCAATATTTCCTATAGACAGAACGACACCCGGCTTGCGGGTGATATCACAGTTTGCAACATGGCCTTGAATAAGATCAGTGAGAGACTAGGACTAGAGTTTGATTCCCAAGGTCTGATAGCAAGATCAGGGACAGTGTTGCCAGACATCGTTCTTGCATTGTCGGAGCTTAGCTACCACCACATACCCTTCCCAAAATCCACTGGCAGGGAGTGGTTTGAAAAGGACGTATTGCCACTTCTTGATGATGAGTATTCAGCCAAGGATCTGCTGGCAACGCTGGTGGAAGTGATCAGCGCCAAAGTAGCAGCACACATCAACAAACTAGAGGCTGGAACAGTTCTAGTTACTGGAGGAGGCGCGAGAAACGATTACCTCATTGAATGTTTACGCCGAAAGTGCAACTTAAAAATCATTGTCCCCGATAGTACCCTGATTGACTTCAAGGAAGCCATCGTATTTTCATATTTGGGATACCTGCGGTTCAAGGAACAGACCTCCACCCTGAAGTCCGTTACTGGTGCCAGAAAAGAGGTCTCGGTGGGTTGCATTTACCTACCATAGAGTGGAGAGAAAACTAAAAAAAAGTAAAAGGACCGATCACATGGAGTGACAGAACGTGGAAGCCCTAGAAACTACCAGTCGAATACTCAAACTGTTCAGGAATTTGATACTCAGATGAATATTGATCACCAGATCAACCCGATTCCAAATTCGCGAGTTGGCCTTATGTTGCCTGACAGCGATACACCCCCCCCCCCCATGTCGGGGTGTCAGAGGTACCCAGGAACAAACAACTGAAAGTATTGTGACATGTATTTGGTCATTCCGTTTACGGAAGGTCACTCATGACAATCTATCCTTTTTATTCCACCTAATTACAGATGAAGACAGTGTCCTGAAATGTCCAGACTATCGTTAATTCAGTAGCGCAAGCTGAAAACCGTAGGTTCCCAAAAGAACTAAGCTCAGTAAATTAATGAAAGAAGTGTTAAGGGAATGGAAGACAACTTGCCAACGGGATACGCAATCACCTACGATTACAGGAAGGTCGGTCTGTTCACGTTGTACACACCATGTCAAGTCGACTCCCAGAAAGAATTCATATTTGTTTGATGTAGTATTTCGATGGTTGTTAAGACAGAGAAATTTAAAGTCTATGAAACCATAAGTATTCCATTTCCCAGAAATTCCGACTCACTCTTTTACAAAACGTTACCCAGTTCTCGTTATTTTGGTATATCCCAAGGAGAAAAAATTTATCTTTTGGGAAATGGAGATATGGAGGAAAACTGTAACTTTGACATAGTGCCCATAATTTGTAACCTCAAACCAATCATTCGCATCACGTTTTTTCTTTCATGTTCATAGTTTCATCAATGACTCATCGATGCTAAATATGACTTGCGAAAGTATTTCACATTTGGATCATCTTTCTATCACCCCAATAGGACACACGCACTATGCGGTGGCCTCACCATACAAAAACGCTATGCTAACAATAAGATGCCCGTATTAAATCCCCCCCCCCCAAAAAAAAAAAATCATGTTTTTCGGCTGTATTCTACTAGAACACGAGAAGAGTGCTCACTAATCCACGACGGATTAAGAATTAGTGAGATATACGAAGGAAAGACTTACGTTGCTATCAGCATTGAAAACAAATACCGCCAAGATAGCGCCAGTTAACATAACATCCCTTGACATTAGTGTGAACTACACAGAAATGTTAGAGGCGTTCCAGTTCTTAGGGAAAGGAAAAGCCGAAATTAAAATCAAAGAACTCATAGAAGCAAGAAACCAACTACGAAAGGATTATGAACAAGAAGCGGCAAAAACATAAGTAAAACAATAAGCTGGGGAACGTTCAGTCTGATTTTGATCATATGCGCAATCACCTTATATGGATGTATAAAACTGCGAGCATCATGGATAGATTATACATTAACAAGGAGGCGCGGTTTTCAAATAGAGGAAGTAGAGATGCAACCGCTAAATGAACCTGCGACTGTACAACCCCAAGGAAACTGGTGTATGGACTGCGTCTTATAAGTTGGGGAGATTGTAAAGATAGGAAAAGTTACTTGTAATTTAGTGTTGTATTTGTGATAATTTATATGTGTACGTGACCCAAGCAGATGGCCCTTCGACATGTTCGACAACGGTCTCAAAAAAATAATGGTTTATTGCCACCCGGACAATAAACCAAAGGTCCGCCGTACAAAAAGCCGGTTTGAAAGTGGATCATCAGCCACGTCGGATGTCGAGAGGAGACTTCTTTGGGTAACTACGAAAAAATATTAGTCAGTCCAGTTTTAGCTCTCAAAGTGTGTTTAACAAAAAATTTAAAATTAAAATACTTTAAAACCATGAAATTTCTTGTGTCTAAACTGAACTGGTGCTTACATTATTCACCCCTACTAGACGCATATTGAAGTGGAAACGCAGGAAAAGTTCAAATTAGTTCAAAATCGGAAGATTCCTGACTGAGACAAGTAGGACAGATAACAATGCAACGGTATCGAACACATGGAGTAACAAACAGTTGAAGTCGCGGACATCCATCATATACTCAAACAGTTCCAGATTTTGTAGCTACGGCCGGATATGTATCATCTCAATCCAAAATGCGTGAGTCATACCTGTGCCTAATGACAGTTTTCTACCCGTGTGACCGTCTGCCTGTTTCGGCATTTGTCTCTGCGACACGATATCAAGCAAGACAGACAACTATCCGGCACTGTGTAGCTCAAAAGAGGAAAGTCAAGAAGCGTGTTTTGTTCGGAGGTTTTAGTCACAGTGCAATACGAGACAGTCGTCATTGACTCCAATTTGGTAAATGGATTGATAAGACCCTCATTACGATCTTTGATTGGTTCTTGAGTAGTTGTTTGTTTCACGCTATTTTCTTTGTATCGAGGTAATGCGACGAACAAACCAAATTTGAGTCTTCATGCCGAATCAGTATGTTGTTCGGACAAAGTATTGATTACCGAAAAGACATGGTTAGGGCGGAATTTAAGCAGTCCCTGCAAGGTAATTCCTTTTTCCAACTCCTGTTTTAGGATGGAACAGAAAAGATTTAAGAAAAGAAATGCGCTTAAGCAAGGACATGTCTCCCTGGCCAATGACATCTTGCTTGTAATTACGGACGTTATCTCCGCAATAATCGATTTGCATGCCAATGCAATGATGAAACAGCAGGTCGTTAGCGATAAAACACAAACTGCCTTATCTTTTCATACACAAGTGGTTTGATTTAGTGTATCCCAGGCAGCTAAAATGAAAAATATATTCTTGTTTTTGGTGATTGTTGCAAGCGGTAGGCATATTTTGTCCTTTTTGTCCAAATAGACATCTGTGTTACTCAAAGCCGTATCCGCGGGATAGGGGGTTCGAGCCCCCTTCCCCCCGGGAAAAAAAAACATAAAAAATATCTCGTCAGGTTTTTGTTTTATGGAAAGGGTTGGATTTGGTCCAACGCGTGGGGAGTCATCTAAGCAGGAACTAAGGAAGAGACAGATAACAGCCAACGTTTTGAAGTTCAACATCTTAAGATCTTCAATGTCTTAAGATGTCTTGAAGTGCAGAATCTCAAGACGTTTGTCTTGGACTTTATGACGTTTCAAATCTTAAGTCGTTGAACTTCTTAAGATTTTGAACTTCAGAGAAAGTGCGGCATGGATATAGCTCGTATAGTCTCAAGAAATCTTGGAGCTGTCATCTGGTTGAAGTGGGTACACCATCTGTAGCAACCCCCCGCCCTGGTTTCCGCTCCGAGAGGCTGGGGCCTTGACTAAATGCTGGTGTGTTCCGGGATCGAACCGGGGACCTTTTGATCACGAGTCCAGTGCTCTACCGAAAGCGCCACATAGGCTGATACCAGCACGCTGGAGAAACGCTAGGTAGAGTGTCTGCGAGACAATGCTGAGCTTGGGAGACACGTGACGCATTGCGAACAAGCATTTCTACTAAAACACTGAGCCACGCCACTGTCCGACCGCTCGCTATAGGCAGTTGCTATGAAGTTCAAGATCTTACGATGTTTAAATTTGAATCTGACATTTGAAGTTTTGAAATTGAAATCCGACGTTTGAAGTTTACATCTGTAGACATTTGAAATTTTAAGTGCTTTGTGGGTATAACTGTATGGTTTTGAAGTAGGAAATCTTGAGTCTTCCTGAGACTTAATTATGGCATGGATACAGTCGTATAGTTTCATAGAAATGTCTTTAAGACAATCTTAAGAAGTTCAGCGTCTTAAGATTTCAAACATCTTCGAATCCAAGACAAACGTTCTGAGATTCTGCACTTCAAGACGTCTTAAGATGTTGAACTTCAAGACGTTGGCGGTTATGGGTATGTTCGTTAGTCTACTACTATCACCCCATCGAAATAAACTCCTGGATCCGGGCCGGGTGTTACTGTAATAAAAGTCCGCTGCCCGAGATTCAGATAATCGTAACAGCCTGTAGTGTACTTCAATGGTTATGCACAAGCCGCGTAGAAGCAGTTTCCATTCCAGCACTAACATAAGTTACTCCTTGGAGACTAATCTTTTTCTCAAAGATTAAAATCCATCCATCGTTCTCAGACGTTCGCGGATCGCTTGGTTTTCAGAAGAAACACGGGAAGACTTCCATTACCCAGTAATTACTAATAAGAGGCGGCCTAATCTACCTCGAACGTGCCAAGCAAATCCAAAACTCAAGGTAGTGCCAGTAGGCTGGATGAAAACGGCATTAGGAAGTTAGAAGATATGCAAATGAATATGATTGGATAGAATGCATATGTGGAGTGAATCAGTAATATAGAATGAACCACTAATCAGTAGGTATGAATTATGATAGACCCTTCATAAATGACGGTCTGCGTTCAGAAGATAGCCGCGGGACTTCTCAATAACAGCCTAAAATGCAGTATGGCTTATTTAGATGTCGGCCAAATTCTGGCGAAATACCATACAGTCGTGACGTACATTGTGACATTCATGTAATTGAGGAGCTAACATAGGATTTTCGGGTTTATAGATGTAAATATGTCTGGCACATCGCCGGCCACTCGGCTGTATATAAATATAAATCACAGATTGAGATACGATATATATTATATATAAATAGATCAAATAGTTTTGACACCACACTTGTTTGGAATTCCGCACTTGTTTCAACGATAAACCCTTTGCTTAGGTGTTCCAGCTTTATACTGGTAGTTACTAGGCAAGCTAGCGTAACAAGCCGTTGCGTTACTTTCCGCCATAGACGCAGAAGTGGAAATTTTTCAACGCGAAATTAAGGGGTCAAGACGCACAGTGTTGACGAGAATGACAAAACGCATAGACACAGTCTGAGTTAAGGACAGGGGACGGAATTAAATAACAACTTGCAGAACACTTTATTATAAGTAAGGTGAATCTTCAAGAAGCTGAGTAACAAAAGAAATTATAAAATTTTGAACAAAATAACTAGTCGTTCATTAATGTTAGCAAATTTATTGGCGATTTTTGGAAAGGAAGTAGAAACTTGGACCTTGCAGCTTGAATTGAGTTTTTCATGTATAGTGTACGGTTCCGACACATGGAACCTTACGCTATGGAAGATATAACAGTTGCTCGGCGTCTTCTTTTGCTTCCCTATTTTCTCGTACTATGTTGAATACAAATCGAAAAGTAATTGATAGGTGGCAATTATAATTCAGGCCTTCCGTTATACGGTATTAACCAGCATTGAAGGTACGAATGTTTATTGTCCACAAGTTCTTGTTTAACGAAGCCTATTTGTAGTTTAGTGTCACAAATACAAGAAATTGGAGGCTGCTTGGAGGCAATGTGCGATTTCCAGTGCCTTTGGAAGCTTTCACCAACTTATAACTTTCGGGGCATTGATGTCAGTTACCTGGCCTATGCCGACGACATCCTGCATTCTAGGAAGGGAATTGAAGCAAACGCCGCCAACTTAAACCAGTCGTTGGACAAGATTGGCCTCTCCATGAATGCCATCAAATGCCAATACGTTTGCTTCACCCCCCCCCCCCTACTTCTCCAAAGAAACCGTCCATAAATACTGGATGTAGTCAAAGTCTCAGAAGAATTTGTGAGGAGGTGATAATTCAACTAATAATGGTACCTGTTTGGGCTACAGTAAAGTTATGCCGATCCATTCGCAGTATAATAGGCAAGGACTCGGAAAGCTATACACTGCCCTTTGTGCACCATATGTGGACTTTCTGGCAGGACTACATCCGGTATAGCGTACTCCGGAAAAAAGGATCTAAGTCGTATACGTTATGTATTTCAGATATCTCCGTTTCCTGCTATATCTACTCCGTCGCACGCGAAATAGATATTTTATCCGACGTTTGTCGATCCAGGACCCACTACTGACCAAGAAAATCTGTCCTCGAAATTATCTCCTCCGATCGGTCGTTTACCTGTTGACCGCCCCATTAGCTTAGTTCTTATTTGTGTTTAAATATATCTAAAATTGGTTTTTTTTGTGTTTCTGTTTATTGTTTTGTTTAATCTTTTTTTTTTTTTTTTTACTGTTGTACTGCATTTTAGTCCGTCCGTGGCCGAATAGGTTAACGCGCCGAACTCACGAGCGAAGCGTCGCTGGTTTGATTCTCGGTGGTGCCGACCGTTTCGTTCAGGGCGAGGGTTAGTGGCGTTTCCCCGTAAGACAAGCCAAAAGTCCATCCAGCTTCAAATGGGTACCTGAGAAATCTAGCGAAAAGCACGGGAAGCGTCGGATGGATTTGCCCCCAACCACGCATTGCACTCCCGGCCGAAGGCGGAGTATCAGGAGATTGGCACCTGCGCTACGCGAGCCTTAACCGGTTTGCATGCGAAAGTTTGCCTTTTTTTGGTACTGCACTTATGCCCTAGGGAAGTGCATAATAAATTCATTTATTCATTCAGTGTGCAGTATGGAATGTAAATCGACTGTTTTGCACACTTTCTTATTTGTTCTCATACTTGTGACTTTTTCTGGCCGCGGCTCCACATCTCAGAGACCTTAATGTTTATTTAGCCACTTATATTCCAAAAACTGATAAAACGGATCTTGATTGACGGATGGACTGCAACGGAACAACACCAGAATCAAACCAATCAATCAAGGTTGCTGGTTAGTTTCTTCCATTCCCCAGCGTTGTCCCGTTGACGTTCAACAGCTTGACGGACCCGTGCCAAGAAAGGCCAAAAATGTCGCTACCAAAGCATCGTAGCTGACGTGTCCGTTTTTGTCATTGTCTGACATATGTTTCCTAGTCAGCGTCGCCTCAATGAGTAGGTATTTGTTAACCACTTACCTTCACTTAACTAAGTCAAATTTCCTGCAACATATATATCTGAACTTTCAAAATATAAAACCACTTTGTTGGTAGTGTTAGTGTTATTTCAGTTTCGGTACATCAAATATGCAAATTTTATCGTCTTCTAGTTAGGTACCTTCCCTCACAAAAATTATAACCTTAAATAAATGAGAGGAGAAATAAAAAAGGAAACAAAGAGAATATGATAAAAATATCAAACGCCCACGAATAGCAGTAGTAACAGAAATTCCCACATGTTTTGGCTACGTTAGTTCAATCGTAGCACACGTTTTCCAGTTTTGTCTCGAATTTTAGCTACTTCTCCTTTTCAGTTCTTGCCAGTGAGCTTGACAAAGAGATTGCGTGCGAGGAAGGATGGGAGCACATCTGCAACGTCGAATCCTGTAGTTGCTATCAGTTCGTCGACGGTTACGTTCGCTATGACTTAGCCAAGAAGATCTGCCGCGGGTTCGGTGGTGACATGGTCTCCATCCACTCGGAAAACGAGAACAAGTTCATCTACGTCTTCCCGTCTAATTTCAGCCGAGGACCATGGTTGGGTCTCAATCGCAAGGACTCAAGTTTTGCCTGGACGGACGGTACCGAGTTTGGCTATGCAAACTGGGCAGAAGATAAACCATCGAACGGAGCCAACAGCAGCAATTGTGTTCACTTCGTCGACAGTTCGAATGTAGGCTCCGCCCCGCCTTTCCAATGGTCCGACAGCGGTTGCAATGAATTACGTCCTGTGATCTGCCAGAAGCCAGAACCTGCTCCCACCACCACACCTCCGCCCGTAGAGCGGTGCCCCTTCGGATACGAGCTGAAATGTTGGTCAAGCTCTTCAACGAATCCAGGCTGCTACTGCTATAAACTAGTCCCGACCGAGTTGCGTTGGCAGGATGCCCAGAGCTACTGTCGTGCTGAAGGAACAGAACTCGTATCCATTCACTCGGGCGAAGAGAATTCATACCTAAAGAATATAACCTCAGGTTACTTTGCGTGGATTGGAATAACATACGGTGATGCACGTTGGACCGATGGAACAACAAGGGTCTTTTCAGACTGGTATGATAGTTATTATTCAGGCTACGGAGGATTCCTGTCCAGTTCCAATTCAGCTTGGCGCGCTTCAGATATCGCCACCACCGGTCCTTACACACTTATTTTTGTCTGTAAAGTGAGAGCTAACTATGAATAGTAGATGTAACGACTTGAACTGAACAATAAACTAGACCGTCTTTTGTCTTGGACTGGAGCGATTTTAGTCTAAACTCTAACCTGAAAAGCAAAGAGAAATCTAAACTCGTATCACACCAGCTCAGACGAGTTAAAGCAACAACTCACACTGTTTACTGTGTATGTTCCAATATTCAAAACTATCTGACGTTGTAAAGCTAGGCTCTGTTTTGGACAAATTATCCACGGTCGGCCTTGGCTGTTTTAAACCTTTTTCAAGGCCCATCGACTTCTAGCAAAATCTCGGTGAATTTCAGAAGAAAACCAGCAGTAGCATGAGACACGAACACGCGTCGGGAACATAATGCGCATGCAAACTAGTTGAATAGCGGCAAGTGCGAAGATTAGTGAGGTGTATTTTGCAATTTAAAATGTAACACATAAAATTTGGGTCTCCGGGCTTCAGAAGTAATGAATGATCGATATTACGGAAGTAGGATGCATTGACATTACAGATACGACAGGTCCTTTAACATGCGTATCCACCGTTTTCTAGAAGGCTTTTCTCGCTTAAGCAAGGTGAGAAATGTCAAATGTCTTGTGCCGAACCTCCGCTTTGGAGAGCGGGAACACAGGAAAAGGGACAAATTATCAAAAACATGAAACAACAGAACACAGAAAAACAAAAGAGGAAAATTGCAAATTTCACGGGGAAAAATTTTGGTCTTTTCAAAAAAAGATATATCTGAACCATTTTCTCATGGAAAGATCATTCTTTTTGTCTTTTCAAAAAAAAAACTATATTTGAACCATTTTCTCGTCGAAAGATCATTCCTGGTAACAGCTGGGCTTTAATAAACAGCAAATTGAATTGTTGTTTCGCCCACATCAACTGAATAAGCTGTACTTACATCAGACAGGCGGCTGTCAAGAGCGAAGAACGTCTGTGGCGGAAATACCAGCTATAAACCAGGAGATCAAAGAAGTTTCGGGGATCGAGTCAAAGCAGGAAAGTAAAGGAAAGGCATGATGCACAGAAAGGCAGGCAAGCGTACTAAAACCTGGATTTACAAACCAAGACGAGGAATTGCTTACCCATGAGAGAATACTAAAACGAGGAAAAAAATGGTAGACTTGAAATATGTTAGTTACCAACTCCACACTGGACGCTAAGGAAAATAACTACCTTCCCCCTGACACTGTGCAAAAGGAGGAAATAAATATTAAACTTAAAATTTCAATCCCGCACAGGACACGGTTGTGCCCTTCTTGGGAGCGTTATGTATGTTATTTGTTTGTTTAAGGATTCATAAAAATGAATTTAATTGAATTGTAAGTTGCCCACCCTTCACAGCATACTAAACAGAAGAAAGGCAACATGCAGCTACCTATTTTTTGAATCATCGAGTTCTGGTGCATCTTTCCTCATTTTAGTTTACCTTTCCTGGTTTTACTATACTTGCCTCCTTTTCTCGTTCACCATTCCTTTCCTTTTCTGCTTTTAGTCGATCGGACACGGACAAATTATAAGTTTTTTTTTAATGCGGTGTTTTATGTTTTCCTTCATTCCGGTCCAACATGATTTGGCCAGGTGACTAAGCTTTCACTTACCCTATGTGGCACCAATGGTCTTAAATTAATTTTTTCAAAAAAAAAACCGATTACAACCTATCTAACTAGCGTTACCTACACTGTTCTCTCTCTCTCTTCTTTTCATTTTTACATTATATTTAACATTTTCTCTTACACTTACTTTCCCTTAATTTTTAGAATTTCCATCATTTTCCTTCAAATCTTTAACCCCTTCAACTTTTTCAAATTTTCTTACTTTAAAACTCAAAAGAAACTTTTTTTTTAGTTTAGTAGCATCCGATTTCGGAAAATGACAATGACACAGGATCTGACAGCCGCGGACCGGAATTCTTGCCACGATTTTAAGTAACATTATCAATCTCATACGGAAAATTTTAGCTTTCTGCAGAAAGTGTGACCGGGAAAGATCGTCCATCTGCACCACTACCAGTATTAGTAATTTTTTATTACTTTTTTTAACATTTATTAGTAATTTCTCCGTCACTGTATGCAATTTCTCAAGGGGAAATAGTGACGTCGCTACTTGGTCTGTTTCTCGGAAGTCATTCATGTCCTTGCCATTATTGGAAACTGCCCTACAAGCTTCTAAAGCTTTCAACATACCAAATTCACTCCTATAGCGGACGTGAATCCGACGTTGGATACGAAGAGGCTTTTACCACCCAGGAGAAGGCTGTCTGTCAAACCTTGGGACCATAGTCGCCTTCCGATGGTCTCTAACTCTGCAGTCTTCTGCTCATACAGAGAGCTCCAGCTCGTTCAAATTCGTCGTCAACATTGTCCTGGCCGCGACTATAGAGTCAATCGACTGCCTAGTCAAGGAAATTTTCTTAGCTGAACCCCTCCTATATTGGCGGAGGGAGCCATTGCTTCTAGAACAGGTGGCGAGAAATTGAAAAGACTTTGAGCTGGTTGAGAAGAAGGACACGTGCTAGTTAGATCTCAGCCAAAACGTGGCACAGGATAGAGACGTATGGGACGCCACATTAGATAATTTCTAGACTCCAAGTGAGGCGACGGTCAGAGTCTCACCATAATTACAAGCACAAGTAAGCTGGTTACTTTCGGAAGTTTCGCCTTTTGTCTCCTCCCAGCTGATACAGATAGTTTCGGCACCTGACATTTAGAACCTGAACTTAAATCAGGGCCTCAAGTTCTTTGAGCGCAGAAGCCTGGAAGCTTTCCCTTTTCCTCTTCGAGACGTGCATGTAATTTTTTAAATGGCTCGCTCACGTCACTATGCCAGACCTTGTTACTAAAACGGACGGGGGTAAAGGAAGAATCTACTTCTCGTGGACCATCCCTACCTTATTCTTGTCTTCACCTTGATTGTTTAACTTTACTTCAACTGTTAATTTACTGTTCAGTGCTTAGGTAATTTTGGGTGCCTGGCGGAAGGATGGCAATATCTACCGCACCTGTGAAATAAAAAGGTTTCTATTTGGATGCTGGGAAACAGACAGTCACGCTTTCCTTGCGGATTTTTGTGCACTTTGATCATAAAGTTGAGCAGGAATTCCACACCGCAACAGGCCGGCCCTCGAAGTATGTTAGTAGTATAATACACTAGTATCATTCTTAAGCCTCCATTCTTATCCATTTTTCATGTTCCTTGATCCATTCTAACCACTTTTGAGCCATTGATTGTTTTTCTGAGTCAGCCGCGTGTTGTCGGTACATTGTCCATTTTGGGCCGATTTTGTATTTTTCCCGTGTTCTTGCCGGAGCTTCCATGTGGGGTTCCATTTTCGACCGATTTTTGTAGGGTGTAGGTTGACATTCATTTTGGGTCGATTTCTTTTGGAACAGGTGTTTTGTTTGGTCCTTAATGTGAAAACAGATGCTGACATTCATTCTGGGCCGACTTTGAATCGAGGAAATTTAAACTTTGATTTTGGAAGGTGGATTTCGGTCAAAAATGGATAAGGTTGGAGTGGTGGGCGGGGTTTTGACATGGCAGGTGGAGCTAAGTGAGTATGAGTGCGTCTCGGAGGTGGGTATGTGAGGCGGGGTCGCGTCTGGACAACCAAACAGCTACCGAAATCAAGTAAATACATTATCGCATTTTAATTACTGTGATTGGTGATTTTAAATGGAACTTTCAGTTTTTGCTGGTCATGTGATAATCACTCATTCTTTGAAATGTGCAGATTTAGCCAGTGTCTGGAAAGCAGGTGCTACAGGTTGAATCTATTTGACCTGCCATGTGGCGAATCTGTACATACCCGTGTAGGGCGAAGACATTTGTCCCGAAAGACATTTGGCCCGGTACGAATATTGTGACCTTTTGTGACCTCGTGAAGTTGTTTTTAAGCTTCATGAGAAAGGACTCCACCACAGGAGTGTCGGCAGATTTACGAGATCCTTCGTGAAGCTTTCGTTGGCCCAGACTTGGTAACTGGCGTGACTTTGTACATCTATAAACGTTTTCCACCTGGATTTGGTGGTTTCGACCTGACTGACCTGACCGACCTGACATTTGCTCGAGTTTGCTGTTCAAGAAGGACTATCTGTGTGCTGTCACAAAGGATAGCTTCAGTAAGTTCACATTTGATCTATGGTTTGCTTTCCTAACTGTTACTGTTCTGGCTGTAGAGTGTGCTGAAAATTCCCAGGGCAAATGCGTTTTGGGTTTCTTTCTAAGATGCCACCTGTTCTTCTGGGTGCTGAAATATACGATTTAATTAGCTGGGGATATAGCCTTCGCGACGCATGGGGTGGTGGATGACAAGAGCAGTGAGAGCTTGGCTAATGTCTCTTTGCATTTCTAGCTTTTCGTGGATTTTTTTTTTTCAGAGTGAGAGCAAAGCAACATGCCCAAAAGAATGACAATGGTGAAAGGTCGCAGTGGCCGTTGTGCCGTGCAGGCTGTTCAGTAGATGATGGCAACACTGTTAGCTGTGATGTGTAAGTCTATATTTCTGTTCTATCTGATCATCGTAAAATCTACGTTTTTTGTGTGTGTTTTTTTCGTTTCATGCTCTCTTTCTCTCTCTTTTCTTATCTGTATATCCACGTCCAACTTCCAGAAACAAATCGTGAATTCTATCTGCTAAGACTTACCAAATCCAGGTCGAGTGGCATAAATGTATTTGATATTCCTAGATCTAATGTATTTTCTGTGCATTAGGTGTGGCGGCGTCTGGTCCACTTCAATAAGGTAAAAATTTGAGCTTGGTTATCTTGTGTTTTCTGATAGACCAATAGCAACTATATTTTTTAATATACCTTTTTTCAGCTGAGGAACTGAGAAGCGTCCAGGAACAGCTTGATGGGAGTGAGTCATCATCATCGGAGTCTGTCCAGGCTTTCCCACAGGCTATCCGCTACACGCATGGTCCTACAACAACGAGGCCTGAGTCGCCGGTTCTTACAACCAAGGCGGATCCTGGTCGGAAGTTCCGTGCTACCTCCCATTCCTCTTCTGACGTCCACTGACTGAGACAGACATCTGCAAGGGCGCTGAAGTTCGGCAGAGCCGAAGTTTTTAATAGGCATCAATCCCAGGTTCAAGGCTTCGCGACCTACCTGAAACATCTGGAGCGAGCACGGTCTGAAATAGAGTGGAAGGCTTTTACCAGCAATCCTTTCTGGTTCAGCTATCAGACCACCCTCTTTTCGGCGGTGTAAAAGCGCTTGACCACAGGACCACACGTAGAGAAATGGCACAGAAGAACCAGTGAGCCGACAGCTTGGATGGAAGACCATCGATTAAGGGGTCTCTCCTTAGCCTTGTCCCTTCAGCCTCCTCATACTGCAGATCTACAGAGTCATCTGCCTCAAAGTCCCTGCGTCGAAGCCAGCATCGTCAAAGTTATTCGCCTGTTACGCAAATTGACCTGGCAATCATAGTCCTGGCGGATGACACCGCAGAAATGGGCGGCTAATAATGGCTATATCGCCTGCTTATGCGGCAGTGATTTGAAGGACATTGCCACTACCAGCGATGCTGCCCATCACCAGCTTGCCCTGCAAAAGGCGATAGAGCAAGTTATTTGATTAAAACCGACTCGTTTAAAGGTAAGAGCTTTTATTAGAGTTGTGATACATTTCTTTCAGATTCATTATTATTGTGTCCATCGCGAACATGGTATATGGCACTGGACAGGAAATTGGGATTTGAACACGGAATTTAGTTTTAAATATATGTATTTGTTTCAGTCTGCGGTGTCACTTTCTACGGGATGTTTGGAGATGAGCGCCACTTCAACACCTGCCCCAAGATTTGGAGAAGAACCGGTGAGTTTTGTGTTTTGTCACTCTGCTGGATTCATTTGAATTTATATAAATTATATTTAAATTTATAGAGGCGAAAGCCGTTTGATGCAGTTATATTATTATTTATTATTATTTGATCGGTGCTAGTTAGATATTAATGCGAATGTTTTGCTTTACTTAGCAATTCCAGCTTAATTTATGAGAAAAGTTATTTTCTTTTTAAAGTTTAGCATAAATCTGTTGTATATGTTATACCTAACAATACCTAGCGGCTTGAATTAGTACTATAGTCTGCCACCTAGCGGGGGTCGTATTCTGTCTATTGTCATCATCATTATCATCACTTGAGTTTAAGGATTGCAACTATCTCCAACTAGTTTCAGAATAAACATATATTTTGTATTATCGGTGTTAATCGCGTGATCGGACACAACATTGGCGACGAGGATAATTCGAAAAGACTTTGCAGTGCAGTTAGGTGTCAGTATGCCTGAAAGTAAAGGAGGTGCGCTTGGAAATGAGGGTGTAACCCCATCCAGCAGCCATGGTCCACTGATTGGACAAATACGGCAGTATCACAAAGATGAGGACTTTGCTGAATATGTGGAACAGTTGGAGATGTACTTTGAAGCAAACGGAGTAACTGAAGCTTCAAGACAGAGAGCCATATTTCTGACTAGTTGTGGGTCAGAAACTTATTCAGCCATCAGGCAAGTAGTTCTTCCTAAGAGACTTAATGAAGTTCCGTATGACGACATCAAAGCAAAAGCTTTGGAACATTACTCCCCGAAGCGTTTTGTCATTGCGGAAAGGTTCAAGTTTTATGGTCGTAGCCAACAGCAAGGTGAACCGGCAGCTACATACCTGAATGAACTTAGGAGACTGGCTGAATCGTGTGAGTTCGGAACTTTCCTGAATGAGGCTTTGCGTGATAGATTTGTTTGTGGTCTACAGTCATCTGCAGTCCAAAAACGGCTGTTAACTGAGGAAAGCCTCACAGTTGATAAGGCTCTAAGGATCACACAGAGCGTTTTAGCGGCAGAATCAGAGACAGAAAAGATGAAGATGCAGATTCCTGTCAAGCATGTGAGTAGATCTCCGCAACACCACTATTCACCCAAACCAGGACAGTCGAGTGGCAGTAATCAAGTCTCGTGCTATGCTTGCATGAAAGTTGGACATGTTGCAAAATTTTGCAAGTTCAAAGATGCGACGTGTCACGGGTGTGGCCTGAAGGGGCATATAAAGCCAGCATGCAAGTCGAATGGAAGTGTGATGCCACCTAGGGGTGGAGATAGGACTGGCAAAGCAGGTTTCAAGAGAAAAGCCGAAGTGAAATCCATCAACAGTGGAAAGCCGGAGACGAGAGTGTCTGACGACTTACCAATATTTAACTTGTCAAGCCGAGGACAGGTTGTAGATCCCATACTGGTGCCAGTGAAGATAAATGGCACAGATATGGAAATGGAGCTGGATACAGGCTCGGCTGTGACAGTATTGCCCAAGTCGCGTCTGAAGGAGATTCAACATGGACAGGAAATGAGACCGTGTGATTTGTCATTGAGAGCATTCAATGGCACAGCTGTACCAGTGTGTGGTGAACTTGATGTTACTGTCGAGTATGATGGGAGATCCTATGTTTTACCAGTGATAGTCGTGGATAATTGTGATTCCGCCCTATTCGGAAGGAACTGGTTAAGTAGTATCAAGCTTAACTGGCCGGAAATCAAGCAGATCACAAAGGGATCAGACAGTGAGGTGAAAAAGCTGGTAAACGAATTTCAAGATGTGTTCGATGAGAAATTGGGCAAAGTGAAGGGAATTAAAGCGACGATAAAGCTTCAAGATGGTGCTAAACCGCGCTTTTACAAGCCAAGAGTAGTGCCTATTGCGATACGTGACAAAGTGTCAAAGGAGTTGAATGAGTTGGAGGCACAAGGCATAATCGAGAAAGTGCAGTACAGTGAGTGGGCTGCGCCTGTTGTCCCAATCCTGAAGCCTGATGGATCGGTAAGAGTCTGTGGAGATTTCAAAGTGACGGTCAATTCTCAGATTCAGGAATACGAGCATCCTTTGCCTGCTGCTGAGGAAGTGTTAGCTCGATTGCGAAAAGGGAAGAGGTTCAGCAAGTTAGATTTGCGTCATGCATATCTGCAGTTAGAACTGGATGACGAGTCTCAGGAGTGTGTAACAGTGAATACGCACCAAGGCCTCTATAAGTACAAAAGGTTGCCTTTCGGTGTTTCATCTGCTTGTGCGATATTTCAGCATACAATGGATATCATATTGTATGATGTCAATGGTGTAGCATACATCTTGGATGATGTGATTGTTTCTGGTGAAACCGATGAGGAGCATTTAGCAAATCTGCGGAAAGTGCTTCTGAAGTTCAGAGAGTATGGTCTGAAAGTGAAATTGTCAAAGTGTGCTTTTCTACAGCCGTCTGTGGATTATTTCGGGTTTACTGTGAGCGAGACCGGGCTAACTCCTAGTATGAAAAAGGTTGAAGCGATTGTAAACATGCCTAGTCCTAAGAGTAAATCTGAAGTGTCTATGTTCTTGGGAATGGTAAATTACTACCGGAAGTTTATCCCAAATGCAGCGGATATGATGTACCCAATTACGCAATTGTTGGGAAAGAGTCGTACATTTGAGTGGAATGGGGACTGTCAGAAAGCATTCAAGGCATTGAAAGATATTTTGGCATCAGACTCTGTGCTAGTTCACTTCAGTTCTGAGTTGCCGTTAGTTTTAACTTGTGATGCATCGCCAGTTGCGGTAGCAGCAGTTATATCTCACATTATGCCAGATGGTTCTGACAGGCCCATTGCATATGCATCGCGTCGTCTGACTCCAGCGGAGCAGAATTATTCCCAACTGGAAAGGGAAGGTTTGGGGATAATGTATGGGTTGAAGAAATTTCATTTCTATTTGTATTCGCGAAAGTTTGAGTTGTGTACAGATAACCGCCCATTATCTTTAATTTTGGGGGAAAAGAGTGGCCTACCAGTATTATCTTCTTCACGGATCCAACGTTGGGCGATACAACTGGCGTGTTACCAGTATGTTATTAAGTTCAAGCCGGCTAAGGCTATACAAAATGTAGATGCGCTATCACGTTTGGTGGATGAAAGTAATACTGATGAGCCGATGATTTTTGAGTCGAATTTGGTCAACGTAAACCAGTTGATGTCGTTGCCAGTTGATTTTGCTAGTGTAAAAGTCGAAACTGAGAGGTCTGAAACCCTTCAGAAAGTGTCACGATATATTGTTGAGGGTTGGCCTAGTAGTCCGAAGGATTTACCGACCGAATTGTTGCCGTTTTATCGAGTTCAGTCTGAGCTAACAATTGAAAATGAATGTGTGTTGCGTGGAATTCGGGTTGTCTTGCCAGAAAAGTTGAGGAAGATGTATTTAGATGAGTTACATGCAGGACACATTGGTATGGTCAAGATGAAAGCGCTCGCACGTACTCGAGTGTGGTGGCCTGATATCGACTCGAATATTGAATCAATTGCTTTGTCATGTAAGGAATGTATGATTGTGGCTGCAAATCCGCCTGGAACGTATGTGAGTTGGCCGAATGCTGAGCAACCTTGGTCAAGGGTCCATGTGGATTTTGCCGGTCCATTTCATGGTGATATGTATTTATTATTGGTTGATTCATTTTCAAAATGGGTTGAGGTGGTGAGAATGGGTAAAACCACAGCAGAGAAAACGATTTGCGTGTTAAGGGGCATATTTTCAAGGTACGGGTTACCAAAGGTATTGGTCAGTGACAATGGTCCGCAATTTACAGCAGGGGAATTTTCGCAGTTTCTGGAATGTAACGGGATCAAGCATGTAACGTCACCGCCATACTGCCCACAGTCAAATGGGCAAGTTGAAAGATATGTCCGGACATTTAAAGAAAAGATGAGTGCGTTGTTGATCAGTGAGCCGGAGAAAAAGGACCTAGCACTCAGCAGGTTCTTGTTTTCAAATCGTACAAGTGTCAATATTACTACAGGGAAATCTCCAGCGGAACTATTTTTGGGTCGTGCATTGCGTACGCGACTTGATTTGATTAAACCGGATATCGCGGAGGGGGATCGGCTTAAAAATAACAAAGATGAACCGGTTAAGCGTGTCCGAAGTTTCGTGGTAGGGGAGAAGGTGGTAGTTAGGGATTACAGAACGAATGCTTGGGTGTGTGGAACTGTGTTTGAATGTAAATCAAGCGTAGTGTATATAGTTCAAGTAGGTAATCAAAGGTGGAAAAGGCATATCAACCAGATGCGCCGAAGTGAGGTTAAGAATGAAGAGAATCGGGATGACTGGATAGCTGGAATGAATGTATCAACTGAGCGTCCGAATGTGGTAGGGCAGTGTCCGAATGTGATCGAGCAGCGTCCGAATGTGGTAGAGCAGCGTCCGAATGTAGTGGAGCAGCAGCAAAATGAAAATACTGCTGGTGAAACTACCAGTAACGTTCGTCGCAATCCAGCCAGAGAGCGTAGGCCGCCAATTCGATACCGTAATTGATCAATATGATCCCAGTGTTTATTTACGTGGGGGAAGGTGTTGTATATGTTATACCTAACAATACCTAGCGGCTTGAATTAGTACTATAGTCTGCCACCTAGCGGGGGTCGTATTCTGTCTATTGTCATCATCATTATCATCACTTGAGTTTAAGGATTGCAACTATCTCCAACTAGTTTCAGAATAAACATATATTTTGTATTATCGGTGTTAATCGCGTGATCGGACACAACAAAATCCGTATACGAAGCGGCATCGGTCTAGTAGAACCCTATTATATTATGCATTAACGACCTCTTTTTTAGTCTCATTCGCCGGTCCTGGAGTTGGACAAGACTCTCCCATTCATCGATCCGACCAATTCAATCATTGAAGGCGGCTCTTCGGTTGAAGTCGTCTCGGTTCAACATTTGGATGCAGCCGGGGCCCGGGACCAGCCGAACGGGTACCATGATTAGAGGGTCATTGCCCGGTCCAGAAAAACGAAAACAAAAGGAGAATAAAGAAATGTAAATTCTGTTCTTTTGTGATTCTCGTTGGGCATAATCTCTAGCACTGAAGCTTTCGAAGATCGAATTGACGATGGCGGTTTTAAGCAGCCTCAAACTTTGAATCTGTTATCAAATATAATGGGAGTGTCTTCTAATGTCCTCAAATAGATGTATTCGTGTTCTGGGCTAAATAAAATATTTTTTTCTCGTAAGAAGCACCGACTGGCCAGACTGCAGTAAAACAGACAACGAAAGGGGATAACCCCAAAACAGCCGAGAAGAGAAAGAGGCCGTTGAAGCAGTCGGTTCTGCGCTGGTCGGGGGCAAAGAAATCAAACTGCCATGCTCCTGTGCGACCAAAAACACAGTCGGACGTGGTGCGTACGTTTCTTAAAAAAAGTTAATTGTGCATTCAGATCTTATTCAGTTGGCATGGGCACACGAAATTTAATAGTACAACCTGGAAAACGATGCGCCGAGCGAAAACAATGAATATATCTAATTAGACCATTCTCGATTTTTCCATCGAACAAAGCATATATGAAAATCACTATTAAATATAGTGAAGGAATCAAAATAATGACATATCGTAGGCTGTATAATACCAATGACAGTCCCTCTTCGCAAGAGAAAAGACACCCACAGACTGATTGGCTTTACTGAATTTTCCAAGAAGTGTTTTGTTTTTTTTTCGTTCCGCCTTGTACCATTTATTTACGGTTAACTTTATTTTAGACGTTGATTTCCTCGGATGATGAAGATTTCCAGCAGATCAATAAGCGGCTGAATAAACGTCACGTTCTGGCTGGAGGAGGGAAAAGTTAGACGAAGAAGAGCACGGGCGCGGTGCAGCGCCCGAAGACTTAAATTGCTAAACAACCTAATCTGCTGGCTCAGCAGGTTTGCAAAATGACCGAGGAGATGGTGCAGCTTGAACAAAAGCAAAGAGACCTTGATGGTAAGCGATAATTTCGTGTGAGCAAGAAGTTTTTGACAGAGCTGGGAACAGGCTTCGATTTTAGCCCAAGAGGAATTATGTAACGTCAGAGCAGTTTTTGAAACGGAATAGAACAAAGGTCAGGCGGGTAATTCGAACAACATAGAGGTCAAAATGGAGATCTAGCAATTAGACTTAATCTCTAGCCACGGTTCCCATCTGACGACGATAATTCCTTGCTAGATGCTAGACACTGTAGGGGGAGCTGAAGAGGGAATCCTGGAAATGTTGTGGCTCGCGTAGGAGACAAAAGAGTGCAGTAATTAAAATGAAGCTTGGAATGTGGAGAGAGCATATGCCCTAGATGTCGTATTTTTTCGGTCCGAACCGGATCCGGCCACTGTGGGTGTGGGGGGGGGTACTGAAATTCTCCAAAGTTGGGTGGAGGTAACGAAAATCGTCTGGTATGTCTAAGGATCAAACGAGTGGATTTATTGGGCTGAAACTTGGACGTTAGAACAATCATTTGGCCCAGCTTTTTTTTTGGATGACGGGTTTATTTTTTGACGAATAATAGTTGAGCATTGAGCTATTTAAACGGAGGATCTTATAAGTATTTTTTTTTTCTTCACTTTGATTCATGCCATAATAAGCTTCACTGATGCTGTGTTCGGTCATGGTACCCTCAACTGATAAACCAACTGACCCTTAAAGACGAATGCCCGATGAGCAATATAATTTTACGTTATAAAAATGTACATCGTTGCAAGAACGCATAATCAAAAGAACAGAAAAGGTCCTAACCCTTTTCACCAACCCGAAATTACTAAAGTGACCGTCCTTACAGGGTGCGAGTGATATCGAAGGAGTTTAGTCCCGGGTTGATCTTCATAATTGCATATTCCGTCGTAATAACGTAAAGGTCCAATTTGGGGCATGTGTTGTGAAAGATACACTTTATAAACAAAACTCTACCCCACCCTACCTGCGGAGCGAGACCCATGGCTGGGAATGAGTCATATATACCCTTTAATTGAATTTTGTCCTACACTGAGTTAAAAGCATGTACCATATCGTGTTTTAGTTTAGAATTTGACGTCGATTTAGAACAGCCTGTAAACCTTAGAAAAATTTCATTAGCTGTGCGACTTTGATGTATGTGTTTGAGGACAAAAGTCCGTAACCAAACTACTTTATCCTTAGAAATAATGGCTAAAAAGCTTCTATAAATCCTGGGCCTGATGTCAGGTACGTCTATGTACGGAGTTGACCTAGTCCTCGTTGAATTCCAAGGTTTCAACCGTTGGAAACTTCTCGCTGCCGACACACATACACTTGTGACGTAACAATGAGCAACGCAGTCGCATCGATGCATCAACGAACTTCCATGGCCTTGACCTGTCAAAGCTAGATCGGGATCTTGGCCGATACTACGGAGAGCTCTGTCTTCAGTTGGTCAAGAAAATTGAAATAAAGCACGACTATATTGCTTTTCACAGACACACAGATTTTCACCAGCCTCTTACCCAACTGACTGTGCAGATAGGCCATCTAGGTGTCTTATTAGTAAGTAGAGAAATTCCTGTGATTGATGATTTTCGGTCTCAGGATGTCGCTTTAGGTTGGAAAGGGGCTTCCCTGGTTCATATAGGGGACGAGGACCTTTTCTCTGAATACGCTGCATGCCTGAATCTTGGCGGCATCGCGAGTGTTTCCTGTAGGCCGAACGATACCGGGATCGCGGGTGATATCCATGACCCTGAATAAGATCAGCGAGAGAGTAGGACTAGCGTTCGATTCCCAAGGTCTGATGGTAAGATCAGGGACAGCTTTGCCGGACATCGTTCATGTATTGTCGGAGCTTAGCTACCACCACATACCCTTCCAAAAATCCGCTAGCAGGGAGTGGTTCGAAAAAGACGTATTGCCACTTCTTGAAGAAAAATATTCAGCCCAGAATCTGCTTGCAACGCTGGTGGAAGTCATCATCACCGACAAGCAGCACATATCAACAGACTGGAGACTGGAAAAGTCCTAGTTACGGGAGAAGGTGCGAGAAACGAATACCTAATTGAATGTTTACGCCAAAAGTGCGACTTGGAAATCATTGTCACTGATAGTACAATGACTGACTTCAAGGAGGACATCATATTTTCATATTTGGGATACCTGTGGATGAAGGAACAGACCTCTACCTTGAAGTCCGTTACTGATGCCAGAAAAGAGGTTCGGGCTGTATTTACCTACCGTAGAGATGAGGCTACTGGGAAGATCGTCTATAATAGTCCAATCTCTCCAGCCCAACGTTAAGCACAGCTTACGTATCTAGGCAGTTAAGCAAGCTCCTATCTTCCCCATGAGAAGCTTGTGGTACACAGCTCTGAACTTGGCGCCTCCCGTAGATCGTGCCCAACACCATAGGCGGGAGCGAAATTTTGTTTGGCTGCTTCAACTTGCCTATCTATTCACGACGTCACTGCACTTGCATGGCTGTTGCTCCCGTGCCACTGTGTTCCTAGATCGTGCCCAACATCATAGCCACTGTGTCACAACTGTGTCCGCCAGTCCCAAAAAGAAATCGAGCTTGCAGAACTGCTAGATGATTAAGCTGTGACGTTAAGCAACGTTTATAGCATGACTGTGTACAATGAGAATATTTGTAAATGAGGAACCCCATGAAATAACATAATGAATTGTGCCTTTGTGAGTTCACCTCATAGAAAACTGACACATATCTTACGTATGTAACTATTCTATAATATATACAAAGGTTTCCTTTACGAACGGCTCCACTTCAGTATTATAAAGCCATGAAAATTTTTGGCGACTTTGGCGTCTGGACTGAACTGGTGCTTACTTTATTCAGCACTACTAGAGGGCATATTGAATTGGAAACGCGGGAAAAGTTCAAATTAGTTGCGAAATCGGAATATTCCTCACTGAGACAGGTAGGATCGATAACAAAGCAACGGTATCAAACACATGGAGTAACAAACAGTGGAAATCGCGGACATCCATCATATACTCAAACCGTTCCAGATTTCGAAGCTACGGCCAGGGATGTATCATCTCAATCCAAAATGCGCGAGTCGTACCTCTGTGTAATGACAGTTTGTTTTTACCTGTGTGACCGTCTGCCTGTTTCGGCATTTGTCTCTGCGACACGATATCAAGTCAGACAGACAACTGTCCGGCACTGTAGCTCGAAAGAGGTAAGGCAAGAAGCGTGTTTTGTTCGGAGGTTTTACCTCATTACGATGTTTGATTGGTTCTTCAGTGGTTGTTTGTTTCACGTTATTTTTTTGCATCGCGGTAATCCGACGAAGAAACCTAATTTTAGTCTTCGTGCCGAATCAGTATGTTGTTCGGACAAAGTTTGTAAACAGAAAAGACATGGTTACGGCGGAAATTAAGCAGTCCCTGCAAGGGCATTACTTTGGCCAACACCTATTTTAGGATGGAACAGAAAAGATATAAGAAAAGAAGTGCGCGTAAGCAAGGACATTTCTCTGGCCAGTGACATCTTGCTTGTAATCACGGACGTTATCTCAACAATAATCGATTGACATGCCAATGTAATGATGAAACAGCAGGTCGTTAGCGATAAAACACAAACTGCCTTATCTTTTCATACACAAGTGGTTTGATTTAGTGTATCCCGGACAGCTAAAATGAAAAATATATTCTTGTTTTTGGTGATTGTTGCAAGCGGTAGGCACATTTTGTCCTTTTTGTCCAAATAGACATCTGTGTTACTCAAAGCCGTATCCACGAGATAGGGGGTTAGATCCCCTCCCACCGGGAAAAAAACATAAAAAAAAACATCTTGTCTTGTTCTTGTTTTATTGGAAGGTCTGGATTTGGTCCGATGCGAAGGGAGATCATCTAAGGAACTAAGGAACATACCCATAACGGCCAAAGTTTTAAGACGTCTTGGCCAACGTCCTAAGACGTTTAAAAGTCTTGAAGTTCAACATCTTAAGATATTCAATGTCTTGAGACTTCTTGAACTGCAGCATCTCAAGAGGTTTGTCTTGGAGTTGATGACGTTTGAAATCTTCAGTCGTTGAACTTCTCAAGATGTTGAACTTCAAAATCTGAAGTGCGGCATGGGTATAGTCGTATAGTCTCAAGGAATCTTGGAGCTATCATCTTGTTGACGTGTATACACCATCTGTAGCAACCCCTTGCCCTGGCTCCCGCTCCTAGAGGCTGGGGCCTTGACTAAAGGCTGGTGTGTCCCGGGATCGAACCGGGGACCTTTTGATGGCGAGTCCAGTGCTCTACCGAAAGCGCCACAGAGGCTGGAGAAGCGCTACGTGGAGCGTCTGCGAGACAATCCTGAGCGTTGGAGACACATGACGCATTGCGAACAAGCATCTCTGCTAAACACTGAGCCACGTCACTGTCTGACCGCTCGCTATAGTCCGTTGTTTTTAAGTTCAAGATCTTACGATGTTTAAATTTAGATCTGACATTTGAAGTTTTGACATTTAAACCTGATGTTTGAAGTTTACAACTGTAGACATTTGGAATTTTAAGTGCTTTGTGTGTATAATTGTATGGTTTTGAAGTAGGAAATCTTGAGTCTTCCTGAGACTTAATTATGGCATGGATACAGTCGTTTGGCTTAAAGTTTAGCTGAAAAGGGCTTAGACAGGACAATCTAGTTACCCATCAATTATTCACTTAAATAGGCTTGAAGACCCGACAAAAATGCGCTACTTCGTTACTCTGCTATTCACGAATAATCGATTTCCAAATAGTGGGATTTCCCCGTCGGATTTGTGGTATTTCTATGCGCTCGTATCTGTGTTGTATGCTTGACGAACAAGACCAAAGGTTCCGATGGGATCCCAAAACTTCGATATTTGATCCAGTAATTAGGTTTTGTCTTCGTCAGATCCGGTCTTCGCCATACTCCAGACTTAAAATTTAGAAACAGATTAAGGCCAAACAGCTAATCATTAAGAAAACCAAGTTATGATATGGATTCAGCTTGTGTGTCTACCCCTGTAAGTCGATTGAAACGATCCTGGCTTACTTCTGCGAGTTTTCCGGTTTCTGGCGGAATTCCAGAACTACATGTCCGACGAAAAACTAAAGCTCAAAAACAAATTCAGCGTATCTAGTTACCCCTATTTCCAACATCTAATCAACTTCAAATAAAAATTAACTTATCACAAATTTTCCGGTTTCAACCGGATTCCGGACGAACTATATGTCAGGCAAAAAAATTATTGTCATATACGGATTCAGCATCTCGTCTTACCCCGAAATCGGACATCTAATCAACTTCAAATAAAACTTTTACTTTTAACAAACTTTCCGGTTTTGGCCGGATTCCGGGCGAACTTCTTGTCTGGCGAAAAAACGGTTTTCATATTCGTGTTTAGCATGCTTTCCTATATCGAACGTCTAATCAACTTCAAATAAGACTTCCACTTTTAACAAACTTTCCGGGTTGGGCCGGATTCCGGGCGAACTACTTGTCCGGCAAGAAAATGGTTTTCATATTCGTGTTCAGCATGCCCTCTTACCCCTCAATCAAACATCTAATCAACTTCAAACAAAACTTTTACTTTTAACAAACTTTCCGGTTTTGGCCGGATTCCGGACGAACTACTTGTCCGGCGAGAAAATGGTTTTCATATTCGTGTTCAGCGTGTCTTCTTACCCCATAATCGGCTATCACATCAGCTGTTTAAAAAAAATTGCTTGCCCCTTAATTTGAACCCCCTCCTCCACCCCTAAATGTAAGGCTACAGGGCCCATCTACGAACTTGACCTTACTCTTGACCCAAAGAATGCTCACACCAAGTTTCATCAAAATATCTCATTCCCTTCGAGAGTTATCGTGCTCACAGACGGACGGACGGACAGACGGACGGACGGACGGACAATTTTTGCGATGTCATAGGTATCCCTCCACTTACGTTTTGGGATCCTAAAAATTTGTGTCCAGGCACTAAGCAGTCTTCACAAAGATCGGGTGCACTGGCCACTGAAAAACCATGTTTGTGTTGAGATTCAAATTTTCCGCGTCATAGTAGAATTTGCGTTGTGGTGACGGCTGTAGACATTCCAAACGTCACTATAGAGCAGATAGTGGAAAATAAAAAAATCCCTTAGCAGAGTCTAAATATTTCAATGTGTTCGATTAAATGATACAAAAATAAGTTGGCTTTTCAGTTAAACTTTAAAGAAATGTCTGTGAGACAACATCTTCTAATCCAAGACAAACGATCTGAGATTCTGCACTTCAAGATGTCTTAAGATGTTGAACTTCAAGACGTTGGCTGTTATGGGTATGTGTTACCAAGAATAAATTTTACCAAGAATATTCTTGGTGTTACGAAGGGTCTTCATATCTTTATAGTTATAGCTTTATCTAGTTTACCTTTTAAACTTAAGTCAGAATTAAAGGGATAGTGTTTCCGAACCTTTTAAACTCAGCCAAGATTTAAAAGGAAATATTGTTTCTGAAGTTAAGACCAAGTAATAGTGGCGTTTTTGATTGCCGATGAGTTCGGCGATAGCGTAGCCGTTTGACTTTTTGGCGTTTTTGACGTTCGCCGGAAGCCGATAGCCGATAGCCGATAGCCGTTGTTCTGTTTTTGTGCTCAACGGCTAACGTCTATCGCCTAAATTCCTGTACATCGCCTATCGGCCTCGGACTCGCCGATAGGCGATAGACGTTGCTTCCAACGGCTATCGGCTATCGAAATCATTAAATAAGCACGAATCGGCAAACTTCCTTCGTCTACCGGGGAAATTTCATCGGCAATCAAAAACTTAGAATTTCGGAGAGAGTTTGCGGTCAAGCGGGAGAGGAGCAGGTGATCAGTGGGAGTTGAGCAAGGCGAGCTTGACGTCAGAGAAAATAGTCTATAAAAAGGCTTTTCTAGTCATTTTCTAGCAGATCGCTGCAGGTCATGGCAGATCTTAGCAGAGTGTGGTGAAGCTTCGAAGTGACAATATAACAGTGAGTAGAGAATAATAAACATGTCCTGAACCTGAACTTAGCGAGAACAGTAGGAACAAATCCCAGCCTTCGATTAGACGCTACCGAGTTGAAAGACTTCTTGAACTACTAAGTGAGCTGAAAGGAGAGCCCTTCTTTTCAGGCCACTCAGTAGACGGCCATGGCTTAGACAGAAAACCTATAACAGTAACCCTAACACCATGTAGTAAAACCTTTTTATGGCACTTGCAGCTTCGCTCAAGTGCCATATACCGATCACTTTTCGGTCGGTCTGTCGGTCGGTCTGTCAGGCCACTCATCTCGAGTTCGGGTACTTCCAGAAGTGCTAGGACGATGAAACTTGGCAGGCATATTAGGGACCTGACCAAACTAACTTGGAAATAGTCACTTCTCCGATCCGAACACCGTGGGGGGAGTGGAGGGAGGGGGAATCCAGAATATTGACGTATTTACAACTTTTGAACGGGAAATCGGATCTTAATGAAACTTGATATTTGGAAAGACCTCGTGTCTCAGACGTCACACTTCAGGTTCGGAATGGATCCGGTGACTTTGGGGGGGGTGAAGGGGGGAACCGGAAATATGCAACTTGTTCAGATTGAACGGATCGGGATGAAACTTGGTGGGAAGAACAGGCACAAGCCCTAGATACATCGCTGACAAGACCGGACCGGATTCGAACACTGTGGGGGGAGTTGGAGGGAGGGATCCGGAATTCCGGTGATCCCGACTTAAGATGCTTACATATGCGCTAGCACGATGAAACTTGGCAGGCATATTAGGGATCCGACCGAACTAACTTGGAAATAGTCACTTCCCCGATCCGACCACCGTGGGGGAAGTGGAGGGAGGGGGAATCCGGAATATTGACGTATTTATAACTTCTGAATGGGGTATCGGATCTTAATGAAACTTTATGTTTGGAAAGACCTCGAGTCTCAGATGTCACACTTCAAGTCCGGAATGTATCCGGTGATTTTGGGGGGAGTTGGAGGGAGGAACCGGAAATTGTGTGACATGTTCAGAGTGGACGGATCGGGATGAAACTTGGTGGGAAGAACAAGCACAAGCCCTGGGTACATAGCTGACAAGACCGGACCGGCTCCGAGTACTGCGGGGGTAGTTGGAGGAGGGTTCCGGAATTCCGGTGATCCCGACTTAAGATGCTTACACATGTGCTAGGACGATGAAACTTGGCAGGCATATCAGGGACTTTACAATTTTAACTTAAGAACAGTCGTTTCTCTGATTTGATCATCGTGGGGGGGGGAGTGGAGAGTGGGGGAATCCGGAATCTTGAGGTTGTCCAACTTTTAAACGGGTGATTGGATCTTACTGAAACTTGACATTCGGAAAGAATTCATGTTTCAGATGTCCCATTTCAAGTGCGGACAGGATCCGATCAATGTGGGGAGTCGGGGGGGGATTGTGTGAAACGCTTAGAATATAGCGATTGGGATGATACTTGGTGGGAAGAACAAGCATAAGCCCTAGATGCATCAGTGACAGAACCGGACCAGATTAGGTCACTCTGGGGGGAGCTGGAGGGGGTCCAGATTTCCGGTGATCGCAATTTAAGGTACTTCAAAATGTGCTAGGACGATGAAACTTGGCTTGAACATTAGAGACTTGACAAGATTGGCTCATTATTGCCTCAAGGGTTTTGCTTAGAAATGAATTTCTAGCACCCTTGAAGTGCGCATCCTAACCGGAAAGTAAATACTTTTCACCAAATCGTATTTCTAAAGAGCCCAGGATCATTTTTGCCACAAGGGTTTGATTACAGGTGAATTTCTAGCGCCCTTGAGGTGCATATCATCACAGCCAAGTACAAATTTTTTTTTTTTTACCAAACAATACACTCTCGTGATTTCCAAGGGTCCGTCGTCATTCATTTCAAGGGTTTTGCTTACAAATGATCAGAACAAACCCACAAACCGGCGAATTCCTACTTTCATCCTTTTACCAAGCCTTGCAAGTGCCATATGAGCTTACAGCTCTTGTTGTTTTATATGTTCGTTAGTCTACTACTATTACCCCTTCGAAATAAACTCCTGGATCCGAGCCGGGTGTTACTGTAATAAAAGTCCGCTGCCCGAGATTCAGATAATCTAACTTTCAAAATATAAATCCATTTTGTTGTTAGTTTTAATAGTTTCGTTATATCAAATATGGAACTTTTATCGTCCTCTATTTAGCTACCTTCACTCACAAAAATTTGAACCTTAAATAAATTAGTGGAGAAATAAAAAATGGAAACAAAAAGAATATAATAAAAACATCAAATGCCCACGAGTAAAAGTGGTAAAATAAATTCCCACCTGTTTTAGCTACGTTGGCTACGTTAGTTCAGTCATAGCGTACGTTTTCCAGTTTTGTCTCGAATTTTAGTTCCTTATCTTTTTCAGTTCTTGCCAGTGAGTTTGACAAAGAGGTTTCGTGCGAGGAAGGATGGGAGCACATTTGCAACGTCGACTCCTGTAGTTGCTATCAGTTCTTCGACGGCTACATTCGCTATGACGTAGCCAAGCAGATCTGCCGCGGGTTCGGTGGTGACATGGTCTCCATCCACTCGGAAAACGAGAACAAGTTCATCCATGTCTTCCCGTCTGATTTCAGCCGAGGATCATGGTTGGGTCTTAACCGCAAGGACTCAAGTTTCGCCTGGACGGATGGTACTGAGTTTGACTATGCAAACTGGGCAGAGGATAAACCATCGAACGGAGTCCATAGCAGCAATTGCGTTCACTTCGTCGACAGTTCGGATGAAGGCTCCGCCCCGTCTTTCCAATGGTCCGACAGCGGTTGCAATGAACTACGTCCTGTGATCTGCCAGAAGCCGGAACCTGCACCCACCACCAGACCTCCGCCCGTAGAGCAGTGCCCTTCCGGGTACTCGCTGGAGTGCTGGTCCAACTCTTCAACGAATGCAGGCTGCTATTGCTACAGACTAGTGGGGTCGAATTTGCGTTGGCAGGATGCCCAGAGCTACTGTCGTGCTGAAGGGACGGAACTCGTATCCATTCACTCGAGCGAAGAGAACTCATACCTAAGGAATATAACCTCAGGTTACAGCGCGTGGATTGGAATAACTTATGGTGATGCACGTTGGACCGATGGAACAACAAGGGTCTTTTCAGACTGGGATGGAGGAGTCCTAGGCTACGGAGGAGTCCTATTAAGTTCAGCTTGGCGCGCTGTAGATATTGCCACCCCTGGTCCTTTCACATTTATTTTTGTCTGTAAAGTGAGAGCTAACTATGAGTAGTAGATGTAACGAATTAAACTGAACAATAAACTAGAACAGCTTTTGTCTTGGCCTGGAGTGATTTTAGTCTAAACTTTAAACAGAAAAGCAAATAGAAATCTAAACTCCTTCGACACC
This sequence comes from Branchinecta lindahli, assembly GCA_023053555.1. Lineage (NCBI taxonomy): Eukaryota > Metazoa > Arthropoda > Branchiopoda > Anostraca > Branchinectidae > Branchinecta > Branchinecta lindahli. The sequence continues at coordinate 24,005,881 of JAKZAO010000012.1, forward strand.
AGTTCAGAAGATTTAAAGCACAGCTCGCACTGTTTACTGTGTATTTTCCAATATTCAAAACTATCTGAAGATTATAAAGCAAGGCTCGGCTTTGGACAAAATATCCATGGCCTTGGCTGTTTTAAACCTTTTCCCAGGCTCATTGACTTCTAGCAAAATCTCGGCGAATTTCAGAAAAAAATGGTTTTTCGATCGATCGCAATTTCTGTCCGTCCGTCGGTCGGTCTGTCCAAGTTTTCCTAGTTCGGGCACTTCCACATAAGCTAGGACGATGAAACTTGGCAGGCGTATCAGGGACCCCAAATGATTAAGTTAGAAATGGTCACTTCCCCGATCCGAGCATTGTGGGGGAGTGGAGGGACGGGGAATCTGGAATCTTGAGGTATTTATAACTTTTGAACGGTTAATTGGATCTTAATGAAACTTGATGTCTGGAGAGACCTAGTACCTCAGACGACCCGTCTAAAATCCGGACCGGATCCGGTGACTTTGGGGGGACTGGAGGGGGGACCGGAAATCTTTGGAAGCACTATGGGTGGAGGGATCGGGATGAAACCTTGGTGGGAAGAACAAGCAAAAGTCCTAGATTCATCATTGACATAACCGAACCGAACTAGACCTACGTTGCCTGGGCAACGTGAAGTGTTGCGGCAATGTTTGTTCGGCTTCGCCGACTAAAGTGTTGCGAGAGCAACACTTTGGTTTTGTTTCTTCGCTATCGGTTAAATGATGAAGTTGTCAACCCATCGACGTTCTCAAAATGTTTCAATCTGTTCTGATACTAAAAACAGTTTAAATTTACCAATGCCATTCAAGTTAGCTTTTAATGTTTTTGCAACTTTTCGTTTAGATACCACATCACAAACACGTTGGCCTAACTTCCTGGCGTTGAATGGGCTCGATCTGAGATGCCCTTTTACACTGCTACCTTTTTGCGGGACACGATATAACGAGAAAAGCCACTACTTGTATTATAAGCTAGGATGGAGGGACCTTACAAAATTAGAATAAAAAATCATCGCAGGTGCCGATCTCCTGATAACCCGCCCTCGGCCGGGAGTGCGATGCGTGGTTGGGGGCAAATCATCTGACGCTTCCCGTCCTTTTCCCTAGATTTCTCTAGCCACCCTAAAGCTGGGTGGGCTTTTGATTTATCTTATAAGGAAACGCCCTAACCCTCGCCCTAAAACAAACGGTCGGCACCACCGAGACACGAACCAGCGACCCTTTGCTTGGGAGTTCGGCGCGCCAACCCATTCGGCCACGGACGGACATACAAAATGCCACAGTTCTTTTAACAGGGCATGGCAGCTCTTTACTTTCTCGAATCAACAGGGGTATGTCGCTGACGTAGACAATTTATGCGCTTCATAGATAGAACTTTGTAGCTCGTGCAGACGACTAGGGTTGGACGGTTGCAGACGCAGTCCAGTCCTCAGTTCCAAACGGAAAAGTCTTGTTTCAACTTTATAATGAAATTATATAGTAGTTAAAATAAGGTTCTAACCCCTGATGCATTTTATGCTAATGAGCTAAAGTTCCGGGAATCCCCTTGAGGTACACCCAATTCCTAACCCCTGCATTTTTTTTTCCAAGTAAGTACACCCTCGCTCGCACCTGGGATTGGCTCTCCCAAGTGTCTAATTACCCGAGTACTCCTTTAACGGGTACACCAATGAGCAACCCCTCACCCAGACCCCACCCCCTCTCCAACCAACTCTCCAACTCACCAGTGACAAACCCTGACCCCACTCTCCCCCTCCCCCCGCCTGGATTGGCTCACCCAAGTGTCTAACTACTCGAGTATTGGCTCACCCAAGTGTCTAACTACTCGAGTACTCCTTTAACGGGTACACCAATGAGCAACCCAGAGCCCATCCCCTCTCCAACTCACCAGTGATCAATCCTTACCCTACTCTCCCCCTCCCCCCACATGGAATACACTTTACTGTAGGGACAATGAATCAACCCCATGGACCTAGTCAAAAGGCTTTCTCTACCTGGGATCGAACCAGGGACCTCTTGATCCAAAGTTTCACGCTCTACCAGGTGAGCCATTGATGGGTATACCCATAATCTGAAAGAAGCACTAGTTGATGTTTTCAGGGTGAAAATCAATAATAGATGGCTCCGCGGTCTAGCGCGAGCAGGAAACGAGCAAAGGATGGGCCAAACCAAAAGGCTTCTGTTAACCTGGGATCGAACCAGGGCCCTCTTGATCCAAAGTCCCACGCTTTACCAGATGAGCCATTGACGAATAGAATTATAAACTGAACGAAGGACTACTTGGTGGTGACCGGAGGCGCGGCCGGTGGCGGCACGGTCCGGGCGCGCAGTGGCGCTTTGTCGGCGCGTGGCCCCCACACAACCCCGCACCGCGTTCCGTCTTGCGCCAGCCGCCCCGCTTTTCCGGCGGCGGCCCGGCTCGGGTGCTTTGGCGGCGTTGTTCGGTTGCCCGGCCCCCACACCATACCCACACCAGTCCGCTTTTCCGGCCGCCCGCGCCCGGTCGCTTTCCTATGCGTTCTACTGGATTAAGACAATGCTTTATAAACAAGAAAGCTGGGGTCGCCATACGATACTCTGCACACTCGGCACGAGAACAAATTTCCGAGTTGCCAAAAGGAATAGAATGCACTGCTTCAGTCTGGTAGGTCTTGTCAGATAAATTGGTAAGACTAATTTTGCTGGTCTCGATGATGGAGAGTTCAAATTTACGTTTGTTAATTCGAATATTATCGGTGCGAATAACTTGTCCGCCCAATGAATTTTCATACACACGATAATTGAGCAAATTATTAATGACCGTACGTGACACTCCCTTTGCTACCGGTTTGTCTTTCCCTCCAAAGGTAAGACAATAACTTTTCGGCTTGAGACCGATAAAGTTCTGAATATGTACACTTCCAGTCTCACTCTTGATTTTTCGAGCTGATTTTCCGTAGCTGGCTTTCTGAGTGACGGCATGTCGGTGAAATCGCTGGTGTCCATGTAGGATCGCAATACAGGATACTTGAGAATATCGTCAAAGAAGCTGCTAAGCCCGTGACGTTCAAAGATGTAGGAATTTAAAAGAAAATCCATCATAGGGTATGCATTAGGAATCGCTAATGCCATCTATGGCAGGCTGAGGGAGCTTTCAAGTTTTATTCATAGATGGTGTCAAAGGTGCGTCTAACTATGAATCTCTAATGCCGTCTATGATCGACCCGAGAAAGCCTTTGAGTTTCATTTATAGATGGCGTTGTTCCATAATGATTGAAAGGAGGATTCCCGTAGAATAAAGTAAACAAGACTTACCAGTATCCATGTACAGCAGCTTGACATTTTCAACGTAGATGGGCTTCAAGACATCATAGTAAAACTGCATGCCCATCAGTTTGGATAGTTCCAGGATGACCACCTCTTGAATGAATGGGTTTGTTCATCTTGACGACGCATTTGCTACGCATCACATCTGCAAAATTTTCGGCAAGAAGCACGTTTCTTTGGTAATTGGGATGCGACACCTTCCGCTCAGATTCTTCAGCGGTAGTGACAAATTCCACCACAGTATGCTTCAGCTGGTTTTGCAGCAGTTTTCCAAACTGCGAGTTCATGAGCGTCTGAAAATAAATAAAGAAATTCAGTTCAGGTTAAGGGGAAAACAGGTGAGGTATTAAGGGTACTCAAATGAGAATAAGAATGATGTTATCACACCATCAGTTTTAAAAGAACTTAAGGCGGTATAAAAATAATTGCCTTGCAAAGTATCATACTGCAGACTGGATGAAAGAGCTTTCAGTTGAACTTAACGGTGGAAAAAAATGATGAATGAATTCATTAAAACTACCTTGTAGAACTGTTTCAGATATGGATCGCTTGTTTCCTGGCGCTTCTGAACATGTCGGCGAATGAATCCGTCCATGAAGGTCTCTTCCCTAAATTCCAGTACGCGGTAAATCTTTGTGATTTTGACACCAAGCTGCTTGTAGTACAAGGCATTCTTGCAGTAGCACACGTACTGTTGGGCAGAAAGTCCTAGACTAGTTTTTCACTGGGGGAAAATGGTGTTCCTGCGTCCACAAGACGTTGCTGATAGGGTGACAGTTCAGCGTAGGTTATGGTCCGCTTGTGAGCCAAAGGCGGGTAGTCCAGCAGCGCATCCATACGCTCTGGCGGTAGTATCCATTTCGAGTAGCCATCCTTTTCCTGTATCACAAGAGATGGCGTCAAGGTCAAAGGCAGCTACCTCTTCATCTGTCAACCAACGGTAATGACTGATTGGAAGTGGGGCAACCATATTGGTAGGGTACATCGAGTTCCAATCTCCATAGATAAGTTCAACACAAGGCTTGGAGGGCTGATAGGTTTCTGGAAGTCGGGGATGGTTGGCAATCGACAAATGCTGGTTCAGGAAACACCAGGGGCGTAACTAAGGGGAGAGTAGGGGGATCCCCCCCCAACATGGCCTCGAAAGGAAATTCGTCGGCAAAATTTTGCCGAAAATAAGATTGTCGGCGCGAAGCCGCCGACATCTACACCCTTGTTGATCTACACCCTGAAAGCATCCACTAGTGCTTCGTTCAGATTATAGGTATACCCATCAATAGCTCACCTGGTAGAGCCAGGGTAGAGCGTGAGACTTTGGATCAAGAGGTCCCTGGTTCGATCCCAGGTAGAGAAAGCCTTTTGACTAGGTCCAAGGGGTTGATTCATGATGTACCAACAACCCTACAGTAAAGTGTATTCCAGGTGGGGGGAGGGGGAGAGTGGGGTCAGGGTTGATCATTGGTGAGTTGGAGAATTGGTTGGAGAGGGTGTGGGGTCTAGGTGAGGGGTTGCTCATTGGTGTACCCGTTCAAGGAGTACTCGAGTAGTTAGACACTTGGGTGAGCCAATCCAGGTGGGGGGAGGGGGAGAGTGGGTTCAGGGTTGATCACTGGTGAGTTGGAGAGGGGGTGGGGTCTGGGTTAGGGGTTGCTCATTGGTGTACCCGTTAAAGGAGTACAGTAGAGGTATGCTTATGTGAACGTTTGTTGACTTCGGATTTTGCCATTTTCATGCACTTGCTGTGTCTAAAGCTAACTATCAGTTAGCCAAAGTAGGTAAGAAGGGCAGCTGAAAAAACCTGTACATGTATTTTGGATCTTCAGTCTACCACTTAGACCGGAACTGCAGTGTTCACATTAAGTAACTGTTCACATAAGCATACCTCTACTGTAATCGAGTAGTTAGACACTTGGGTGAGCCAGTCCCAGGTGTCAGATGTGTGTGAGCCAATCCCAGGTGCTCCATGAACAATCCTAGGTGCACGCGAGGGGGTACTCACTTGGAAAAAAATTCAGGTGTTAGGAATTGGGTGTACCTCAAGGGTATTCCCCGGAACTTTAGCTCATTAGCATAAAATGCATCAGGGGTTAGAACCTTATTTAACTACTGAAAGTGTTTGAAACTCCGGCCGGGGGACTCGAAAACATGAAAGGACCCCTCATCCTTGTTCTGCCTTTCATGTTATCCCAAGCTCCCTTCTGGAATTAAAATCTTTGGAAATCCTCGCCTTCCGCCATTGTTTCGTTTTGTACGCAAAGCAAAACTTGTAACAAGCTACCGCCGAAAACTCTTTCACACATAACGACATTAAGTAAGTAAGTAAGTAATCTATTTATTTCTGACCCGCCATGTTGAAGAAAAACTTCAAAGTATTTTTTTTTTTTTTTAGAAGACATGGTAGACCATCAGGTCTATTTTCTGTTTTGGACTGCTTTTGTTTTGCTTGATTTTCCCATTTTTCTAACCACGGTGCGTTCAGTTTCAAATATTTTGCGTCCAGCCGCCGCGTGTGAGAGCGGGAAGACGGGAGAGAGCTGACAAGCGGTAACAAGAAAATCGTTAATTTCGTTTGGATGGTATTGTTGAACAAGAGCTGGAAGCTCATATGACACTTGTAAGAACAGTTAGCTTGTTTGTTAAAAAGGGTTTGCAGTTGTCAAGGCTGGATCTCTCTCCCGAAATTCCTTTCATCAGTAAATCTGAAATGGTTATTCGACTCATTGACAACTGTTTCAGAATAGAAGTTTTGTCGTACTCTGGATCCGGTTCGCGTATAACTCAACCGATGGTAGAAGCAAATAATCTAGCTGTGATAATTCTGTGCCCGAACTGGATCTGACCAAAGTAGTTGGAAGGGTTTTCACGAGATTTCCCGTGCCCCCTTCGAGCTCCGCACATCGTTCTCGGAACTGGTCCGGACTTGAAACGGAAATCTGAGACAGCTCTTGCCACTTGTTAAGTTCTATTCAGATCGGATAAAACTTTCGCAAGTTAGTCTTGCACTAGATTCCGGATTCCATATCCCTCCATTCCCCAGGATGATAGAATCGGGGAAGTGGCTATCTTCAAGTCAATATGGTCAGGTCCCTGATACAAACGCAAAGTTTCCTCGTCATATATAATCTGGAAGTACCCAAGTCGTGATCACCGGCATTCCGGGAAACCCCCTCCAGCTCCACCCACAATTCCCCGGTCCGGTCCTGTTCTGTCAATAATGTATCTAGGGTTTATGCTTGTTGTCCCCATCAAGTTCCATCTCCAGCCATCGGCTCTGAATGTTTCATGAGATTTCCGGTACCCTCCCTCCAGCTCCCCCCGCCAGTTATCGGATCCAGTCCAGACTTGAAACTGAACTTGTTCTTGAGCCTTGTCAAGTTTCATTCACATACGATCACCCGTTCTAAAGCTATGAATGTCACTAGATTCCGGATTCGCCATCCCTCCACTTTCTCCACGATGAACGAGTCGGGGTAGGGACTATTTCCAAGTCAGTCTGATGGGGTCCCTAATATGCGTGCCAAGTTTCGTCGCCTTAGCACATTTGGAAGTATCTTAACTCGCGATCACCGGAATTCCGGGAAACCATCTCCAATTCCCCCCACTGTGACACGATCCGGTCTTGTTTTGTGTGGGTAGTAAACCGGGATTAGGGGTGAGTGGGCAACGGAAGGATATACCGAGTATCAAAATGGCGATAATCATATGTTAAAATAGTATAATCTCAATTATAATATGTACGGCTATATTTTTGAGAAATCACATACAGCGATCTTAAAACTGTTATTTTTACTTAAAGTTTAACCAAAAAGGGCTGGGATAGGACAATCTAGTTACCCATCACTTATTCATTTAAATTGGCTTGAAGACCCGCTGAAATGCGTTACTTCGTTGTTCCACTATTCACGAATAATCGATTTTCAAATAGTGGAATTTGTGGTACCTCTATGCGCTTGTATTTTTGCTGTATGCCTTACGAGAAAGATTTATGATTTTTTTTTGGTTCAGGCATTAAGCAATCTTTACCAGTCTCACCACTGCCCCAACATAGTCTTCAGTTTAGCGCGGACAACAGTTTTCCGTGAATGCTTTCGGAAAACTGTTGTCCGTGAATCGTAGTATTGTAGAGCCTCTAGCGGCGATACGTGTGGTCTAGATAGAATAATGTACACGGATAGAAAATAAAAGGTTCGGATTTGGTTTGGAGATTCTGATTTGGAGTGACTGTTTTAGGAAGGGAGGGTGAAAGCCGAGCGCGCTCACACCCAAAAGAGAAAAAAGACTTTAAGGATTATAGTAGGTATGTATACGCTCTTCGTAAAATTCCTTCCAGATTAGTTCATTTTTGGCCGCTAGATGCGCTAGCATAAAATAAACAATAATGACACATTACTTCCGGGTATACGTTTATCAAGGTTTGTTTGGCTACTTTTAATTCCTCTTAGGCCCAGCCATGTTTGAAACTGTTTAAAATGCTTCTGCCTCTATGTGCTCTACCGAACTCTGTTCTGTCAAACTTCATCAAGTTGTCAATTCTGGCTTCCGACTTCAGTGCTGAGCGCTAGGTGACTTTTTAACGGGGATAATGCGCGACTCGGTATGAAGCGAAAGCCTAATCGCTTATTCACATTTCAAATAACTTATCCCTCGATCTCACGTGTGATTGTCATTGTTTCTCTAGCGCATCTGGCGTCAATTCGTCATTGGATTTTATGAGGGACGTATTAGGTACAGTGCAATAGGCGGCCATCGTCAAAGCAAACAAGGAAATCAGCGGTAGAGAACCCAAGCAGAAGAAGCTGAACACTTGCTGCATTGTTGTGCCAGGATTCCTGGACCAGAATTGAGAATTCATTGTGGGAAATTTCTAGAATAGCCTAGGAGCCTTGCTACTATTATGTTTATAGAAAGTAGTGAGTTTCCCAATGACTTCTTAGGATTCTCAATACCATGTGAAGAGACTACCCCAAACCAGTCTACCATGAAAAATGTTGAGCAGGCCAGGCGTACACGAGCAACTTATTATCCACATGCTAATCGTATAAATACATACGATTTTGACAATTGCACGATTGGTGATTGCATCCCAGTTCGCCGGTTTTCTTCTGTTAGATACTATAGAAGTAGTTAATAGAAAGGAAGAAGAAGAATCACGAATGATTTGCTTAGGGTACGAGCGGCGGTAGTCGGGCGGCAGGTAAACACGGGCACTACACTAACCAGTTGCTGCTAGCGCCCGGCCAAGAGTTAATCTCGGGCACTTGGTTTTTGCTACCTGATTTTTCTTCCTTGTGAAGTAATTTTTGAATATTTTGTCTCGTATATTCTTTTGTTCTGCTGAAGCTCAATGTCCGTCAACGGTTGCCGTCTAAAAATCAGCAGCTAAAGTAAAAGCCAGGTAAAACCGAATTGAAGCCGCCCAAGTTTAAGCGTGACTGCCCGTGATTATCTGAGCACAAAAAGGACCGCCCGTGAAAATAGTTTTGGGCGGAATATGCGAAAATCAGGCAGAGAATTCAGAGAATCCTTGATCCAAGGACCCTGTTATCCGAGATATCCAAGGACCGTTTATCCTAGGACCCGCAAAACTTTGGGAAAGTGATTCCTGGAAAAGAATTGCATGCACTGTCAGAAGTTTTGTAACAGACAACAGAAGGATGCGCATTGTCAACAGAGAGTTCGTAACATACAACACTTCAGATTAAGCATGGGCAGGCACTGCACATATTTTGGCAAGAAAGAATACGGCGCTAAACCTTGCAAGTCCATTTTGTCATATTTCATTTCCAACATGATCAAATCAACCCTCATCTGTCAAAAGTAGATCGAATACAGCTGACAAATTTTAGTGGATGTATCCATTTTGCTTTGTCAAATATATATTCCTATCTGAAGGCGCTAAATGGAGCCACAACTGGGCTGTAGGGTCCTCGTCACCTAAAATGATTGCGAGTTAGGGTACTTCCAGATGTGCTAGGACGATGAAACTTGGCAAGCGTATCAGGGACCTGACCAAACTGTCTGGAAATAATCAGTTTCCCGATCCGACCATCTGGGGGGGGGGGGGCCAAGGTGTTTCTTCCCAGTTTCAGATTGAAGATGGACTAAAATATAAGTGCTGTGCCGGCATGAAAAAACTTATTGCCCATCAAAAAAGGCCCTAGAGGACCTAGACGGAGTAAAGAAAATAAAAAAGAAGAAAAATAAAAATGCAATACAATATTTATTGTAACACAACAACAATGTAAGAAAACACTTGGGAGAATAGCCAAGACCTATGCTTCCCATGCTTCACAAACAGGCCGTATTAATAGCACCGCCGACTACGCTTGCGACATTTAAAGCGAGACAAACTCGTGAGTTTAGAAATTACTATTAAAGCTAAGATGCTGTCTGCACACATCGAGGAAACAGGGAGGGTGTATCTTTTTTGTTTGCTGTGTTCTGACTATGAAGTTGTTAGAGCCAGAGCTTGTGCACAACTGAATCAGTTTCAGTAGGGACGTTCACTATCGCCAGCGGTGCTGGTGTCGTTGCTATTCGACGGTGTGTCACTTTTTTTTACAAGTCTTGGCACTATCCCTGGTGTTCTTTTGCTCTGTAAACTAATCAGTATTCCTCAAAGAAGGAGGCCTTGTGTCCATGGAAAACATGGGAGCACGACATTGAATAAAGAGTTGTCCTAACCATGGTCTCCATTCCAGCAAGGCCGGAAGCTCCCGACCGGACACGGTTCCATCATGGCAAAAATGGCAAAAATTTGCACTTGGTCAAGTTATGCAGGAATGGCCCTTGTCAATTTCACACGTAAGCTATATACTATGTATTGAGTTTTATTGGCGTTGGTGATTCCCCAAATCTGCCTTCGGATAACATTTGGCAAGACACGTAGAAATACTAACATGTAGGCAGTCATTGTTGGCTATCTTGCGTATAAACTAATGCGTAGTTATTTATGGAAAACTATTGAGTTGAAAGAAATTCTACTCAAAAAAATACCCATTTAATTGAAATCTTACTGTCGTGCTATTTGAAGACTCCGAATCCTTGCGAATAAAAATATGCCGATGAGCCGACAAGAATACCGACGCCCGACTAAAGCATTCAGAACTCGAATTATTCTTTGTTTTGCTCGACAAGACTGTAAAGAGATTTATTTCTTACGTGTTAATAGCAGCCGATGTGCCGACAGAATTTAAACTTTCGGGATGCGCCTGATGAATTTTTACAGATTTGACTTCTTACGTATAAAAAGAGCCCGATGTGCCGACGATAAGGGTCTACCCGGGTGCGCCCGACAAATGTTTGCTGAAACTGATTTGTCAACAGAATCTGATGTGCCGACGAGCGACGGACGCCCGACAAAGCGTAGCCTACAGAAATCAATTTCTTCTGTTTTTTGTCCGACAAATGTATGTCGAATTCGATTTCTTGCGTATAAAAATAGCCTAATGTGCCGACGAGTCTACCGACGCCTGACGAAAGCATACAAAATTGAATTTCTTCTGTATTTCTTATGTGTAAAAAGAATTCGATGTGCCGGCGAGCATATCGAGGGCCCGACAAAAGGATACAAAACTCGATAGCGATAAGCGTAAAGGGGCACTATTGGACGTTTCCCTGGAATGCTAACTTTCGAGTGATAGGTTGTGACAGAAGACGTCCCTAGATGGAACAATTCAGGAACCATTCATGAAGGAGTAGGAGGGGGTTTCGGTCGTTTACCGGAGATAATCCGACTAGAGTGAAACCTGATGGTTGGTAGAGATGTCCCGATATATTTGGTTTTACGCGTTGAGACCAAAGCAGTTTGACGTCTCCGGAAGTTTATCCGGAAGTTTACCGTAGCTAGAGTAAACTTCGTAAACTAAAAATTAAACGTAAAAGTAAACTAAATAATAGAAATCGCCAAACGTTCGCGCGTGATCAGTGATCCTGTCAAACCAGTTTGAAACAAAAGGTATTTCTGAATGGTTGGCGTAATCCTAATTTTGATTTTGCAGCATGCTGTCGGGTCTTGCCTGCTGCCCAGAAGAATCGATCACTGCAAACCGCCAGGTTCTACAAGATAAGTTTATCTAAGAAGTTGGCGGTTTCCATCATTACCGGATTTGGATTGGCTTCGTTTAACAACACAAGCCATTATGTCAAGCCTACTTCCCTGGGTCTAGAGAATGCAAGCTGTCATGTTCCAGGCGTGGCCAAAGATGGCAGAAGGTACGGTAGATGTTACTTATCTTTCATGTATTATTACAGTCCTGTGCTTAGCTGAACTCAGTAGAAGCAAAAACCGCCGATTTTTGAATGCTAACAGAAGAAGTTCGATATTCAGAGGCTTGATGGTCATTGTTCCTGCTGCATCAGGGGTGTAACTGCTGAACCAGGGCCCTTCTGACAGCGGTAGGCAGTGACGAGCTTCAAGAAGCCTCGACGACCTCTATTTTGTGTGTCCCCCAGAAAGAGGGTGCTGAGCTACAGACTTGATTAAGATCCCCACATTCCAACTGTATCCTTTTCCCGTCTTCGGTTTTCCTATTTCATACCTACTATTTCATACCCCATTTCGTACCTACGACATTTTACTTATTCTTACATTTTCTCGTGGTTGGCTTTTGAGGCCCATCTCACTAACCGTTTATATTATAGCCGTTTTTCCGTGCTCCCACAAACAGGTTGTGGGTCGATTGTGGCTCGAAAAGAGCGTTTCCGCGGCCTTTTGTGCGGCCCACAAGTGTGTTTCCGCGACAAACATGATTTTCATGTCTCAGTTTGCGGCTCAAATTCGACAAACAACTGCCGAGTTGATGGTCGATTTTGTGGCTCGGTTTTGGCGGGAAATTCAAATTTAGCAGCAAAATAACATCAAAACAACAAAATTAAAAGCTTTCTCAAGTATGTAGACATACAACTGAAGATCCTTTTGTACATAATGGTCAGGAGGAAAGCCTGGAGATGAGATATTTGTATATTCAGATATTTGAAATTACCGCCCCAAAAATAGACAAAACGGCGTTTCCGCGAGTTTCAGCTCGACTGTGTGGCACACAAACGTGTCACGGAAAAACGCCTTATCTTATTACCATTTTCACTCTACTGGGGTGGCCGACAAGCACCTTTATGTAAACTGTAAACTGTGATTGTTTTAGTTTAGTGTATTGTTTGTTTGAGTGTATTATTTTTGTTTTGTTTTTCTTATGGTTTTAGAAACCGTGAAATAAAGTAAATTGAATTGAATTGAATAAACTGTGCTGTAAGGTGACCTTTCGTCTTTTTCAGGTGGCATATAAGACGAATTAACCAGCATCTTCGCCAGCACCAGATAAAATCAGCCCTCTGCCTGCCGTGCTGAAAAACGTCGATCGGTCATGTGGAGACCTGTGATTGTTGATTAGTCGTGACGTAATTAGTGCAATATTTTCATTTTTTATAGTCGAAGGAATGTAAAAAGACTTTACATTTAAGCCAGAAGAATCGTGTTCACTAGCTGTTCAACTCGCTAGCTCTTCCGATTATTGAACGATTACCAACTAAAATGCAATATTAAGCTTGTGAGAAAATTGAGAGGAGAGCTACAGAGTTATTACTAGACCTACGTGATGTAACCTACCTTGAAAGTCTGGACCAGTTACGTATTCGCTCCGTTGCGCACATATATTTTTGACGAAATTTGATTGAGACGTCAAAACTTACCAGCCCCGATTATCACAGCAATAAAGTGAGTGGAATCGTACAAATTGACTGCACCGTTTCCGCAAGCATGTATACAAGTGGAGTTTTGCAAACAGAATTTTTGGAGCGTTGAAGAGTCTTACCGAAGATGTGGTTAAGGTGGGATCGTACTGTGTGTGTAGTGATTTATTGTGGAAAATGTTTTTTCTCCCCGCGCGGTAGATCTATGCCCGACGTTCGCTGCAAATTTCTTCGCTATCTGTAAAGGCGAAAGCCATTTATAGTGGAATGTAATAAAAAAGATTTGCTATATTCGCGGTTAAGGCTGTGACGCTATTGAGGTTAATAGTCTGCATGGGATGGAAACGTGCATCCCTGCGTTGCAAATTTACAGATATTAGAGTAGGTCCCAACTGTCAAATTTCGTACAATAAAAATTTGTCCAGGTAGTTTCAGTGATCCGTATGTGATACGGGATTCTGAATGAAGAGGAGTGATGCCTGGTCTGATATCGTGGAGGACTCTAGGGGTCTCTATCTCCTAGGGAGTTCTAGTCTAGAATGAAACAAACTGCTACTTTACTTACTCGTTAAGTACAGCACAATCACTACTGCACGGAACAGTGGCTTCCTCAAAACCTGGATTCTGCTCATTATATAAGTTTCTATAGTTGATTGTCTGCCCTGTGTTGACCCTGTGTTTTCGAAGGTCTGGTGCTAGAAAGACTAAAGCGGCATTTTAGGTTTCTGCTGCGTATCAGGTTGATCTGGAGGACCGTGCTACCTGTTTCACTACACTTGATCTGGAATAGCAAATACCTTTCCCCCGAGTTTCTGCTATGATATTTCAGCCTCCTGGCCATGCTGCCCACACATTGTATCGTAAATCTGCTGGAAAAATCTACGTGCAAACCGACGACTGGCAGGAGGGGGAATACACACGGCCAGGTGAGAAAGGGACACCGCTTGCGGCTCCAGTCCGTCCTGATGAAAGCGATAGTCCCGTGCAGAAAAGGGAGGAAATTGGCTTGTTAAAAAGTTCCTCGAAAGTCAGTTTAATTTGCTTAGTTTTATTCTTCATATGGGAAACAGCGCCATCTAGAGTTACGTTCGGCAACTCCCAGTCAGTCTAATAAAGATGGCGCTTGCAAATATTTGCTTATTTTACTACGGCGCAGCCATGAAACTTGATGATATTTGCCTTTATATAAACATAATAGTATAGCACTCGTTTACACATGATATTCTGATACTTTCCTGTACAGTATCCTTTCTGCCTCACAGTATACAAGTTGTAGACGGAGTATAAAAGTGGTGTAGGACAGTATATGGAACTTCTAAAACTATTTTATGAGGAGGGGGGAGGAGGAAAAAGGAAAACGCAAGAAGCGATCACATCCTACGGCTCAAGGACAGACCACGGGGCAAAAATAAACAATATCTCTTCGATTTCTAGATTAAGCGTTTCCTTTCAAAACAGATCTGTCGGTGAAGCGACAATAGGCATGAACTTGCTAAGAGGGTGACTCGCTTCTAAAACTAGAATCAGCACTTGAACTGACAGATAGTGAGGTTAACGAGACTGGTTAGAGAAGCTACAATATTATACCGATGAATACCCCCCCCCCCCACTTTCAGGGTTCGAGTTTCATAAAACCCTTCAGAATCCGTCGGCCCCTTTAGATGCAACGAGTTTCAGGGTCATATAGTGAAGCCGACAAATGATTGAAAAAGCTACACCCTTATACTGATGCCCCCCCCCCGGTCAGAATTCCAGTTCCACCAATTTGTTTTCCCAACTTAAGCGGTTTTGAGCCTGAAGAGGACCTTGGCCAAGAAGGGCCGAAATATATCTCTAATAAAGTTTAGCTGACGTATCCGTTTTGCACTGTCGAATATGTTCCAGTTTCATAGGCTGCTTCCGGTTCCCGCAATTAGATGGTAACCGGCGCTTTCTAGATCAACAGATAAAACTTCCAACGGACCGATTTCAGCAAGACGACGCTGGCTTACCGTAAACTCGTTTTTTGTGGATAATACTTGCCCCACGATTGCAGTTCTCTGTAACTAGGTATGCCGTACTCGATAGCCGATTTTGCTATTTTTCAACGTTTCCTAGATATCGTCTTAAATAACTGCCTTTCCGTCGATCTCCCTTTTTCACCTAACCAATTCAATCTTCCAAACGTTGTTGGCTTGGCTGCATCTTCGGATCCGTCTCTGCGAAAACAGTTTTCTGGAGTAGTCCGAGTGGCTGGTTTGGTTCGTTACTCTAAAAGAAGAAGTTCAAACGGTGGTCCTGGGTTCTTCATTCAACAAGCATTGTTTAAAAAACACACTTGCGTTTAATAGTGAAGTTCCGCATACATTAAATACATCTGCTACAAACTCGAACACTGACTTCTGAATCACTAATGAATTTCTTAGTGCATGTACACTGCTCCTTATACCTGGCTTCTTCTCTTTTTAAAAGAGACAACTTGTGACAAAACAGATGCACTTTCGAGTGCTGCATTAAAAACAGTCAACTTGCGAGCGAGCGCCAAAAACGCACAACTTGCGAGAGTTGTGATAAACATTTTGAACTTAATATATCTGTCATTACACGCTAAAAGAATGGTCTACAACAATAACAAGACCTAAGGTTTCGATGGGATTCAAAAAATTTAATATTTTCCAGACAATTTGGTCTTGTAGATTTCAGGTCTTCGCTAAACTCCTTGAACGTTTTTGCTATGAAGATTTAGAAACAGAAGAAGGCAAATGATTATTCTTCTGAGAAAACCAAGTTCAGACATTGGTTCAGCATCTGTGTGTTTGCTCCTAGGCTATACGTCATAGGTTATCTACTTTGACGAAACTGTAACAACCTAAATCTCCGGTTCGGACCGGATTCCGGAACTTAAACTTTTAACAAATTTTCCGGTTTCAGCCGGATTCCGTCCGGGTAGAAACTTACTGTCAAAAGCGGATACAGCACGTCTTCTTACCCCTAAATTGGAAATCTAATCAACTTCAGATAAAACTTGCACTTGTAACAAACTTTCCGGTTTTGACCGGATTCCGGACGAATTACTTGTCTGACAAAAAAAACTAAAGCTCAAAACCGAATCCTTGCCCCTACTTCTAACCTCTAATCAACTACAGAATAAACTTTACTTTTAACAAATTTTCCGGTTTCAGCCGGATTCCGAGCGGTCTTTACGTCCGGTTAGATAATGACTATCATACACGAATTCAGCATGTCTTCTTAATCGCGAATCAAACTTAAATAAACTTTTACTTTAAACAGATTTTCCGGTTTTGGCCGGATTCCGGCCGAATAATAGTCCGTCGAGAAAATAATTTTCATATTCGGATTCAGCATTCGGACTCGGTCGAGCACGTTTCCTTACCCCTAAATTAAACCTCTAATCAACCTCAGATTAAACTTCTAGTTTTCATAAATTTTCCGGTTTTCGCAGGATTCCGGGTGAACTATTTGTTCGTCGACAGCATGTCTCCTAACTCCTAATTCGAAAATTTCATTAGCTTTTAAAAAAATCACGCCAAGTTTGATCAAAATATCTCAACCCCTTCGAGAATTATCTTGCTAACAGGCGGACAGGCGGACGGACGAACAACTTTAGCTGTCATAGGTATCCCTCCACTTACGTTTTGGGATCGCAAAATGGTAACTGCCCGCTGCAACACAAGCTCAAATCCGCAAAGACCGCAAGCATGAGCATTTAAAGCCATGTTTTACAGGCCTTATCCTAGCCTTCAACGGTAACAGCTTCTTCCTTGAGTTAACTTTACGCACGTGTTCAACAAGTCCACTACAGTTACCACGGAGAAAGATTCCATTAAACACATTCCTGATAACGTTGCGTTGACTGTTCAATCTACCAACTGTGACTAGAGCTGACTAGAGCCGGACCTTATCTAGCGAAGCCTAGAAGACATTCAATGATCTGAAGTCTTGTTGTTCCCACTGTAAGGGTTAACGATTGGTTTTGTAGTTTTACGACTTTGTTATGTAAGGCAGAATAACCGTTCTTGCTAACCGCACTTTCAGAGAATGTCGTTCACGCACTTTACACCGATAAAACTTTCACTAGCACCACGTCTTATCTTTATCTGACAAAGCCGATAGTTGATGGATCCACAAGCTTCGATACTGCACGTTTGAATGTGAGATACGGATACCATTTTGTTGTCCAACTGAAAAAGACAAACTGTTATGATGAAACTGATGGAGAAATACCTTGGCCTACATGGCCAGCGCTCTCCCAAGGTCATAGGCTGATCTTGTTCTGCACTACTGTCAGCGTGTCAAATATTTACACACAAGGCAGAACTGGTTTGACAGGATCACTGATCACACGCGAACGTTTGGCGATTTCTATTATTTAGTTTACTTGTTACGGAGGTAGCTACGGTAAACTTCCGGAGACGTCAAACTGCTTTGGTCTCTACGCGTGAAACCAAATATATCGGGACATCTCTACCATCCATCAGGTTTCACTCTAGTCGGATTATCTCCGCCCTCCTACTCCTTCATGAATGGTTCCTGAATTGGTCTATCTAGGGACGTCTTCTGTCACAACCCATTACTCGAAAGTGAGCATTTCAGAGAAACGTCCGATAGTGCCCCTTACGCTACCCGCCCGAACGGAGGTCGAATCCAGCAGAGATCCCGAAAAGAGATCACCCACGGCATGGGAGGTTTCTATCTTACAAGTCGGTTCACTTGTAAGTTACCTACGCGTGCCAAACACTTCTGCCCCCCCCCCCCTTCCAACGCACCCCATGGAATATGTGCTTTCTACTTCATAAGTCAGTTAACTCGTTCGATCCCTGCGTGTGCCACAATCTTTCTGCCTCCCCCATAAAACGCACCACTGCTTTCTACCTTCCAAATCGGTTCAGTCTCTAGATCCCTGCCCGTATCACAACATTTCCGCCCCTCCCGCCAATGCACCCCATCTAATCGAATCCGCTCGAACACAAAAATGGATCATCTTAGAGTAGGCCTATCTTCCATTAACAGCACCAAGCTTCACGCTAACCTGACCATGTCTGGGAAATCTGGTGCCTCCTGGTCTCTGCTTGCAATGACATGGTTATAGACGTTAATTAAAAGTGACCATTCTTTTTTTGTTCTGCCTCATTCTACTTATGCATCAAACTCACAGATTGTTTTATACATAATGTCTGTCACGCAAATTATTTGTTTCTTCTCGTTTCGTGTTTACCATATGAGGATTTATTTTGTGCATCTACGTCCAAAAGTTGAGCTCGTCTCCCCATGTCAGTTGAGTTGAAAAGAGAAAAAAAAACTAAGCCCCCCCCCCCCCGGTCCCTACGAGGTTTAATCGGACCGGCAGCAAAAACACATCATCTAGAGCACATGATCTTAACATCTTTCAAGTTTCGTCCCACTCGCTCCAGATAATTTCTGGCTCCTAAACAGCACACCTGGTACTTACCTGTATCTTCACGATACACAACCGAACTTTTTGTAGTGGTCATCCTCAAATAGATTGGGAATAGATGTAAAACCAGACTGGGCATGTGGTGCAGTAAAAAAAACATCCTTGTCACAGCCAATAGAAAAAAGAAAAAAAAAATGAAAATTTTTGTCTTGCAAGTCCAAAAGACCGTTGTTAATTACCGGTACCTAGAGTGTGTAATGCAAAATTTTAAATTTCTTCCTTTTAGAAGGAGTTAATGTTTCCTGGTAATGCAAAACTGACTGTAGTGAGCACGACAGTAAGATTTCAATTAAATGGGTATTTTTTGAGCAGACTTTCTTTCAACTCAATCGTTTCCATAAATTACTACGCATTAGTTTATACGCAAGGTAGCCAATAATGGCTGCCAATATGTTAGTATTTCTACGTGTCTTGCCAAATATTATCCGATTCCTTAATAGGCAGATTTGGGGAATCACCAACGCCAATAAAATTCAATGTATAGTGTATAACTTACGTATGAAATTGACAAGAGCCATTCCTACATAACTTGACCAAGTGCAAATTTTTGCCATTTTTGCGATGATGGAACCATGTCCGGTAGGGAGCTTCCGGCGTTGCTGGAATGGAGACCATGGTTAGGACAACTCTTTATTCAATGTCGTGCTCCCATGTTTTCCATGGACACAAGGCCTCCTTCTTTGAGGAATACTGATTAGTTTACAGAGCAAAACAACACCAGGGATAGTGCCAAGACTTGTAAAAAAAAAGTGACACACTTTCGAATAGCAGCGACACCAGCACCGCTGGCGATAGTGAAAGTCCGTACTGAAACTGATTCAGTCGTGCACAAGCTCTGGCTCCAACAACTTCATACTCTGAATACAGCAAAAAAAAAAGATACACCCTCCCTCACGAGTTTGTCTCGCTTTAAATGTCGCAAGCGTAGTCAGCAGCGCTATTAATAGTGCCTGTTTGTGAAGCATGGGAAGAATAGGTCTTGGCGATTCCCCCAAGTGTTATTTTGCTCTGTTAGTACATTTTACTATTATCGGTATCCTAAGTATCTACCCACAGATCAGTCCGGTTTTTTTCTTTTTGGATGTTTCAGTTGCGGTATTTTTTCTCCAGGGAGTTTCCCCCCTGAGTCCCAGCTGTGGGGTGCAAACCCACAGCCTAACCCTCCTCGCTTTATCCAGGCTTCCTCCGGCAGCTATCCGGCTCTTCTTGGATGCCCTAAGCGCCTCTGGAGGTGCAAGAGGAACTAAGGTCTAAGGTAAGTATCTACTGTCTGATGAGCCTCATCCCGTGGGCAAATAATAAAAAATCAGTACACCGTCTTACTGACCCTATGACTGCGATTGCCGAAAGAATGAAGAAGCTCTAAAGTTCTTTAAACAGGTCGCACCCATTACGGGCTAATGTTCGTAGTTTTCTTACATTGTTGTTGTGTTACATTATTGTATTGCATTTTTATTTTTCTTCTTTTTTATTTTGTTTACTCCGTCTAGGTCCTCTAGGGCCAATTTTGATGGGCAATAAGTTTGTTCATGCCGGCACAGCACTTATATTTTAGTCCATCTTCAATCTGAAACTGGGAAGAAATACCTCACCCCCCCCCCCCAGATGGTCGGATCGGGAAACTGATTATTAGTTTGGTCAGGTCCCTGATACGCTTGCCAAGTTTCATCGTCCTAGCACATCTGGAAGTACCCTAACTCGCTATCATTTTAGGTGACGAGGACCCTACAGCCCAGTTGTGGCTCCATTTAGCGCCTTCAGATAGGAATATATATTTGACAAAGCAAAATGGATACATCCACTAAAATTTGTCAGCTGTATTCGATCTACTTTTGACAGATGAGGGTTGATTTGATCATGTTGGAAATGAAATATGACAAAATGGACTTGCAAGGTTTAGCGCCGTATTCTTTCTTGCCAAAATATGTGCAGTGCCTGCCCATGCTTAATCTGAAGTGTTGTATGTTACGAACTCTCTGTTGACAATGCGCATCCTTCTGTTGTCTGTTACAAAACTTCTGACAGTGCATGCAATTCTTTTCCAGGAATCACTTTCCCAAAGTTTTGCGGGTCCTAGGATAAACGGTCCTTGGATATCTCGGATAACAGGGTCCTTGGATCAAGGATTCTCTGAATTCTCTGCCTGATTTTCGCATATTCCGCCCAAAACTATTTTCACGGGCGGTCCTTTTTGTGCTCAGATAATCACGGGCAGTCACGCTTAAACTTGGGCGGCTTCAATTCGGTTTTACCTGGCTTTTACTTTAGCTGCTGATTTTTAGACGGCAACCGTTGACGGACATTGAGCTTCAGCAGAACAAAAGAATATACGAGACAAAATATTCAAAAATTACTTCACAAGGAAGAAAAATCAGGTAGCAAAAACCAAGTGCCCGAGATTAACTCTTGGCCGGGCGCTAGCAGCAACTGGTTAGTGTAGTGCCCGTGTTTACCTGCCGCCCGACTACCGCCGCTCGTACCCTAAGCAAATCATTCGTGATTCTTCTTCTTCCTTTCTATTAACTACTTCTATAGTATCTAACAGAAGAAAACCGGCGAACTGGGATGCAATCACCAATCGTGCAATTGTCAAAATCGTATGTATTTATACGATTAGCATGTGGATAATAAGTTGCCCGTGTACGCCTGGCCTGCTCAACATTTTTCATGGTAGACTGGTTTGGGGTAGTCTCTTCACATGGTATTGAGAATCCTAAGAAGTCATTGGGAAACTCACTACTTTCTATAAACATAATAGTAGCAAGGCTCCTAGGCTATTCTAGAAATTTCCCACAATGAATTCTCAATTCTGGTCCAGGAATCCTGGCACAACAACGCAGCAAGTGTTCAGCTTCTTCTGCTTGGGTTCTCTACCGCTGATTTCCTTGTTTGCTTTGACGATGGCCGCCTATTGCACTGTACCTAATACGTCCCTCATAAAATCCAATGACGAATTGACGCCAGATGCGCTAGAGAAACAATGACAATCACACGTGAGATCGAGGGATAAGTTATTTGAAATGTGAATAAACGATTAGGCTTTCGCTTCATACCGAGTCGCACATTATCCCCGTTAAAAAGTCACCTAGCGCTCAGCACTGAAGTCGGAAGCCAGAATTGACAACTTGATGAAGTTTGACAGAACAGAGTTCGGTAGAGCACATAGAGGCAGAAGCATTTTAAACAGTTTCAAACATGGCTGGGCCTAAGAGGAATTAAAAGTAGCCAAACAAACCTTGATAAACGTATACCCGGAAGTAACGTGTCATTATTGTTTATTTTATGCTAGCGCATCTAGCGGCCAAAAATGAACTAATCTGGAAGGAATTTTACGAAGAGCGTATACATACCTACTATAATCCTTAAAGTCTTTTTTCTCTTTTGGGTGTGAGCGCGCTCGGCTTTCACCCTTCCTTCCTAAAACAGTCACTCCAAATCAGAATCTCCAAACCAAATCCGAACCTTTTATTTTCTATCCGTGTACATTATTCTATCTAGACCACACGTATCGCCGCTAGAGGCTCTACAATACTACGATTCACGGACAACAGTTTTCCGAAAGCATTCACGGAAAACTGTTGTCCGCGCTAAACTGAAGACTATGTTGGACATGGATACAGACCGCCCTT